>OY728155.1:2042194600-2044594600 GCA_963277665.1 Viscum album
TTATGGCTGAGGGGTCGGGGCAATATGCTTCTGGGCTCTCAGTGCAAAGGATTCTTATGCACAAAGTGGGAACTGGTCCACGGGATCCGACAGTTGAGCAAGTAATTAACCGGTTAAAGTGTGATCTTGGAATTGGGAATGCAGATACAGTAGGCTCCTTGGAATGCTGTCCCTTACTGTCAGAACATGTGCATGGTGGTGTTTGGGAGTAGGATGAGAATGTTGGAGGCATGTTGTTCTCGTTTTCCATAGGCTTCATGTTTATAGAACTGGACAATGAAGATGTTGTGCTTGAAGAGGTGAATGATGAAAGGCATGATGGTTGTCTCTTGCAGGTTGTTGATTCTCTGGTGGCTGCTGCAACTGGTGAGGATGTGCAGAACATGGTTGCTCGGCCTCAATTTCCCAACACAGTTGACCCTGGTAATCAGTTTCAGCAAGTTTGTGGTTTGGAGTGGGGTTATCGAGAGGTGAAAATATTGGTAAAGTGGGGTGAACTCTCGGATAGTGAGAAGAAAAAAGATGGTGGTATGGTTCGGCCATCCTTTGCTGTTGTGGTTCAAGGTGATAGGATGAAGGTGCATGGGGGTGTGGACAAAAAGACTGGTCCACCACGTTGGTGATCGAAGAAGGATTATTCATATCTGCCAAGTCCGGTGTCTACCAAGGCTTCTTTGGGAAAGGAAAACCGGGCTATGCAATCTTCAAAGGAGCATCTAGATTTGGAGAAATTGAATCTGAGAATAAAATATGCCAAGGTTCATAAGTACTGTGAAATATCTGAATGGGAAACAGATAATGCAGAAGAAATAGTACATAATGGGGATGGTGACGGGTTTGGTTTCTACGATATGTAGTTTTTCCTCTAAACTGTTGTACCTACTTTATGCTTTTCCTTTTATTAATAAATGGTCAGAGGCTTGCCTCTGACTGAGCGTTTCTAGTATATATTTATATTTAAATACATACAGACACAATCATATATATATATATATATTACTTATTAAGTGTTACACTTTACAAGAAATGAATCAAAACAAACAAACACTCACACACACACACATATATGATTTTTTTTATATATTTATATTTCATTATAAATATGTATGTGTGTTTTTATATTGTATTTCAATAAATACATTATTATATAGATAGATTTATCACTGATAAAAGGTATAATTCAATAAATATATATATTTAATTAAATATGATATATTACTATATAAATATATTTATATTTATATTGATATGACATTTTTTATTTAATTTTATTTATTTAAAACAAAATATATATTTTCATTTAAAGAAAAACATATTTAGTGTAAAATTAATTATAAAAAATTTGAAATTAAAATTAATTAAAAAATTACAAACTAGTATTGAGTAACAATCATTTGATAGAGATTTTATGATACAAAAGATTAGTAAATTAACTAATAACTAATGATGAGTTGAAAAAATTACCTAAACTTCAAATGAGATTAAATTCTTATCTAGGTGTGTTACTGGGCATCAGGAGTTGTAAAATCAGTGCTTATGATGAGATTTTTATCATTTGATTCAATTTAAACCCTTAAACTCGTTCTTTATTAGTCAAAAGGCTTAGAAACCCCACAAAGTTGAGCTTTTGGTTTGGATACCAAAACTACTGAATATTTAATTGAATTTTAGAATTGTTTAAGAGGATAGTCTTGAATATTTTAGTGAAGAATAAATTTATTCCCGAGGATTACATTCATATGGATTTTATGGTATTAATTTTATTCCATTACATATAAAAGTGTAATTTATAAATAAATATGAAAATATATATAAAAATGTATATGTATGTATATATAGATATTTTATTACAAAATAAATATTTAAAAGTATAAATAAATTTTATATGGGCACGTCTGTATCTATATATGTTAATTACTGTTTATTTATGTAGCTTTTTATTTCATCTTATTTGAATTAATATGTATTTATATTTATATTTTTTTATAATTATATATAAATATATATATTTATGTGTATTTACTAATCATTATATTATATATATATATATATGAATTTCTATATGTGTATATATATATATATATATATATTTATTTACAAATAATTACATAAATTATTAAATATTTTAATGTATTAATATTTGTACATGATTATATATATTTTATAGATATATATTTTAGTAATATGCCTTTATTTATATATAATTATATTTAAATATGTTAATATATTTATATATGGATTTATATATATTTACATAAATTTATATATATTCATATATATTTATATAAATTTATATATATTAAAATTAATATACATATTTAAATTAATGTATATTATTTTTCAATAATATTTTTATTATTTATCTGTTTTTATATAGACTGATATATATTGTGTTTGTATATAAATATTTAATAATATTTGAATAAATTTAAATTTTTATATGTGTGTATTGATAAGTTCTAAATGATTATATTTACACAGACACAAACACACAAAATTAGATATTTATGTGTGTGTGTGTGTGTATTTATCTGTATAAATATTATTACATTAAATTCTATTTAAACACCACATGATGAGCATAGAGAAATGTTAATGGTTTTAAAGAATAACCAATAGGCAAGAGGTTCAAATATAACTCGAAAAATATATATGTATGATTTTATAGGGTGGTTATGGTTGGGTGAACTAATATTGGAAATACTTATTATTAAAATAAGAAATAATAAATAGAATTTTTAAAATAGAAATTGAAAACCATCTATAAAATCATTCAAATGTGGTTTTTTTAAAAGTAATCTGATATGATTTCTGATACAGAATTATGTGATGATTTTGAAAACTCATTATGAAATAAGTTAGCAACGGTTTACATAGTTGTAAAATTTATAATATCATAGAACTTGTACACCCTGATCCTGTGATTAAATGCATAACATTACATTCCCTGCTTTGATTCTGATAATTTTGACCAAAAATTTTTCAACTAAAACATACATCATCATAAGGAAAACCTAAATCACTTACATTCTGGGGGAACTTTTGGGATTATAGTTTTAGATTATTAGGAAAAATTTCTACAAAAACAAGTCACATGAAATTGAATGATTATTTCTTCAACATAACCCAAATTTAGTTTTTCACATTAATACATCATCATCATCCATACTAAATCTCATATAGACAAAACTCGTTCAGCATAATTCTTTAAAACCAATTGAAAATTAAATATAATTATGTTGTTCTCAAATTCTCATTAAGGATAAACATAACCATTAACAATTAAATGACATCAAAGAGTAGAAGATTTCATAATGGTATGACGTCAAAATCATAGTGCATTATAAAATATTAAAATAACTAATACCCATAAATACATCAATCATCAAATATGAAAACATGGAAAAGGAATGATTCATTAAAATTAATAATCATGAGCCATGTGATATCAATCCTGACAATGAGAAACATTTTAAACCAATAGAAATCATAGATAAAATATATTATTATCTTGGAACATAAACTCATTAAACCCTTTAAGAACCCTTAAAGTACCATTACAAATTGAAATAACCATCTGACCTACTTCTGGTATAATTCTATATATAATATAATCATTACCAAATATATTAGAGAAATATCTAGGCACACCCATCATAAAAGTTATAACAGGATCACCCAGTGCTAGCTGGGAACCCAAATGATTTATAATGTCTATGAACCGAACAATTAATAGAGAAAATAAAAAATTTAAGTAACTCTCCAAGTGTTTATGAAATATATTTTTCAATAATAATAATAATAATAATAATTTAAATTCTTTTATGTCTGCCGTTAGGCACAACATTGTCTTTGCTTGCGTTTCAAATAACACTGAGTTTCTACAAAACATTAATTTATTATTTTAATTATTTACAAATAAAAATTTTATCTAGATGTTATATTTGAGGGTATAAAAATTATTAAGATAATTTTGAAAATATTCATTCTTTGGTAACCAATTAATAATAAATAAAGATAATACCCAACATAAAATAAAGTATTTTTTATAAAAAATTAAATATATTCCCACAAAGGCATTTTATCATAATAAATTAAATTAATCCCATTTAGTGAATGGTATTATTAAAAATTAAATATTTTATATTAAATTATTTTTTTAATTTATTCATTTTATTTTATATTCATAAATTAATAAAAAAACAATTTTAAACAAAAAAGCGTTGATTTTCTAAAAGGTACTTTTGTCACGTTTCAGTAGAAACAATTTTTTATAACTCATTTCTGACACATTTATAACTTTTATCTAATAAAAAAACATATTTTTATATATATTTATGTCAAAAAATATATTTGGTTGAATTTTTCTATTATTTATAAAAAAATTTAACATTTTATGAATAATAAATATATATAATTTTTTTAAACTATATTATCATTTCAATTAAATATATGGTAAAAATATTTTTTGGATTAATTTTAAATTTTAATTATATAATTTTAATTTAATGTAATCCAATTAAGGGTTTTAAAAATATTTTATACATAAAATTATTACTAAATAAATTTATATTTTAAAATGTCATTTTTCCAAAAAAAAATCCATTTCTTTTTACCGGTACTATTATTAATTAAATTTAAATTATTCTATGTTTTTAATTTTAGAAAATTAATGGAAAACTAGATTCATAAGTTAATGATTTAGTGAATATGTCTCATTTATTTGTCACCAATATGAATAGTAAACATGGTAATATTTGTTACCACAGTAAAGGGTAAATTTGGTAATTTAGGTTAAAAAATGATAAGGACTATAATATGACCCAACACAAAATCAAATATTATTGGATGAAGATAATTCGACCCTTAATACCTAAAGATATAAATTATGTTGTTTAAATAACACATGTCCTTGAAATGAGGTATATAATAATAAAATCTAAAATTGTGCCAGAAATGTCATAATCTCTTTCCCCAAAATTCCATATGTGTCCACATAGGGAAAATACATTATATGACCAAATATAAATTTTTATTATTATTTTAATAAACATATTTTCATTATATAAATTTATTTTTACTTCTTTTCTCCAATTATATGAGATATTTATATTTATAATATTTGATTTAAATAATATTTAAATTTGTCACATTCATGTTTTAAATACTATAAAATTTTTAATATAGGGTTGCCTAAATTATATTTTAGTACCCCCAGTTTTTGTTATGTACCCTTACATAATGATTTTCAAGGTTATAAAGTTTATGGGTGATTTTTGGGAGAGTTGGTAGAACATTGGATGTGTTTTGGGGAAAATTGAAATTCGCACGGGAGGCGCACAATTTGTCTAACCATGTGGCCAAACCGTAGGTAGTTGGAAATTTTTAGTTAGTGTCTCCTACACAGTTGTAGCATAGTTCGGGATAATATCTGAGAAGGCCAGGCGAGGGTCTTCTGAGGCAGTGGATAACGCATGGTTAGAGCACAGTTTCTCTAACCGTGTGAACTAATTGTGCGGGCACTTAAGTGAGATCCTTAAAAAATGGATCTCACATTTTTTTACATCTAAGTGGCTCATTTATCCTCTTAAGCAGCCATAACTCAGGAATCTTCTTCTCCTAACGTCAAAGAATGTTATCCCATTGTTCTGGAGGTGATACGAAGGCTTCCCTTGGCGAATCGAAGTTGGATTCTTGAGGTATGTGATCATTTTTATTCGTTCTTGATTGGTTTCTTAGATCTACTTAGATCTACATCTCCTTTTCTAACATTTTCATATATCTATGCCCGTTATGGATACATCGAAGTGTGTTGATGGCAAATACTATGAGATTTGTTCTTGGTCAATCTAGGAGAATAGATATATGGTTAGTTTTTGAAAAATCCACCCGATTTTCTTGTGTGTTCTTCGTTCGTTTTGGTTTTCGTCAAAACCATTGAGGTAGGTGGATTTTTTCTCAACTCCACATAGTATAAATGATTGGAATGATTTCAAATTGAATTTTTGGTGTTTAATTTATTTTTATTTTGTTTTTGGACACTTCTTGGAAACCTTCTTGGGTGATGGCTGTGAAATCTTTAAAATTGGGGGTTTTAAATGAATACTTTGGTTCTTGGTTTTAAATCATGGGTTTTAAAAAGGATATTTTTCTGGATTGATGGAACATAAAAGGGATTAGTTTTTTTCAATAAAATGGGGATGTTTTATTAAAATATAATGTTGTTTTTAAATTGGTTGTGCTTTGGTTTTCAATAAAAGTTCAGTTTTATTGATGTTTTTTGTTTTGGAAATAGAAATATTTGGCATAAATGGTGTTGGTGTGACATCATGCTTGACAAGAACTTAATAAGGGAAGAGTATCATTTGGGTACAAGGGACATGATCTTGGATCAGCGGCATGTGTCATTATGAAAAAAGGTAATTAGACGAGAGACAGCTCATGAGTATGGAAATTTCATAACGTAGCATGCATGGTTGGTTTCATGGGTTGGGGAATAGTTGGGTATGCCAAAAGGGATATTTTGAAATGGTTCTAAATCTTTTTTAGTTGTTTTTCTTAAAAAAAATAACTTATTGTATAATTTTTTTGAATTTCACTTGTATGCCTTGGGTTATAAATGGTTTTGGAAAACTTTTTTATATCTTGTTATAAACTGTTTTGAGAAAATGTTTTATATGAAATGTTTTATATAATTATTGCTAAATCATCTATCCTAGTGGTGTGAGTATGGAATTCATTGGGGAAAACTTGTAGAGTTTTATACTCACTCTTTCATTGGCACTTTGGTTCTTTTTCAAATGCTATTTTCCATGATAGGGGAAAAGGTAACATTTCCCATGTTTTTAGCACTACCTTTTTATGATTTGGGGTTTTCGGTGATTTTGGAACTTGGAGCTTGTGGAGCATGGAGTCTTGGTTTCTTTTGAAATTCTTGAGTTGTTTATCAACTGTGTACTTTGATACTTGGTTTGGTCTTCCACTGTTGTGTAATTTGATGTGGTTTGACATAAATGAAGTTGTTTAGCTGTCATTCATTTGTTCATGCATCATAAAGTGAATGTTTGGTTAAGGTTAGTTGATTTATTGGTTGATTTATTAATGTGTAAATTTCCCCCACTTGTATTTGAAAACCTTCAGCATTTATTACAAGCCTTTGGCTTCTTGGGGATGATGCTTAAGGCCTAGTAATGATTCTTTGTACTCTCAAGCCAATGAGAATTGGTCGTTCATTACAAATTGTATCATCTCGTTTGGTCCATTCCTAACAAGTACTCAATGATGTTCCTAGTTTTGGAGATCAAATGCCTTCTTGTCTATTCCTTGGGATAGAATATTAGAAAGGAGTAGGATTGTCGAAACGTGAAATGTATAGTATGAAAGGTTGTTGCTAACCATATTATGCTGAACTTCAAGTTACCATGGAGTTGGGTAAATAATTGTTTGGAGACACTTCTGGAATTTGGAAATATCATTTCCATGGGTGTAGCCAATGAGAAGAGCATGAAATGCATTGTAGATGAATGACTTCCCACTAATAGTGAATACATCATTTCGTGTAATGATTTATCTTGTAGAAACAAGTGTTTAATTTTGAAAAAGAATGGAATTGGTTTTCAAATAATGAAAAATCTAATGCCTATTGTATTTTCAAAATGGTTTAATTTTCAAAAGCGTGTGATGTGTTTTCAAAAATGGTTAAACATCGGAAAATTTTTGTTTTGGAAAACAATGATGTGATATTTGATGTGATATAATTTTAAATGCTAATCCAATAGTTTCTAGAGATTGACATTAACAGAGTTTGTTATTGGGCTTAGAAAATGGCACCTGGTAGATGTCGTTGAAAGGAACTCGATGAAGCTGCGGAGAATGTGGTTGCACCTGAACCACGTATGAACCAATAGCGATTTTAGAGTATCATCCAATATTTTCAATATGTGGACACAAGGAACCGTAGAAATGGGCCATGACATTTGGATCATACCATCTAGTTCATGAAGCATAATCCACATAATTTTTGTGGTGATTCCAAACCCGAGAAGGCGGAGGTGTGGCTATGTAGGATGAATCGTATCTTTGACTTCATCGGCACATCGGTAGAGCTAAATGTCAATCTAGAGATGTATATTATCGAGTATCGTTCACGTCAGTTGTGGGATTTAGAGGTGAATGATAAATTGGATGAAGGAATTACATGAGAGTATTTTGAGGAATTTTTCAACAAATAATTCTATCGTCACGCGTTCAAGATTCAAAAAATGATGAAATTATTCAGCCTGAAACAAGAGAGTCTCTCTATCACAGAGTGTTTTGCTTTGTTCATGAACTTAGTATGATTATCACAAGATTTTTTTTCAGGTGCCTCTTTGAAGGCGCACATCTTCGAATCTTGGCTATGACAGGAGATTCGATGAAAGATTTCAGTACATTGTATTATAGATTATACAGGGATGATGATCAGAGCGACTGTGGATGAATGTGATATCATGGGATCTATGGGAGGAGGTAGGATGATACCTTCAGGAAACGATGGGAACTCAACCACTGGGAACAAGCATAAAAGGGACTCCTATATCCATGGTTCAAGTGGAAATCATAACCAGACGGCTGGATCAGTAAACATTTCTCCACGGCCCCAGAGTAAAGAAGGTTGTTTTCAATGTGGTTCTCTTGACCACAGAAATCGAGATTGTGTGGCACAACCTAGAGAACATCATAATTGCAACAATATGGAACATATTCAATGTTATTGTCATAGTGCTCCAAGGGTTTTTGATCGAGACACTTCTTAGGTGTCGCAAGCATCGTATGCTTTGACTGGACGAGGACATCAGAATCAGTATCATCAGTAGAGTAGAGCTAGCCACGGTGATTCTAGAAATACCATGACTCATCAACCAGGGAAACCTCTCCAAGGAAACAAGGAGAACGGTATATTGAAGAAAAAATTTTATGGAGTTGAGCAGATTATTATTGATGATCAGGCTATACCATCTACAGTGAGATGTATGATTCTTTTGAATTCTACCGTTGTGCAAGTTTTTTTGGATAATGGTGCATCACATTCCTCAATTTCTTCTCATGCTATTTACTTTCTATGTTTAAAACTAAAAATGATGCCTTCTGGTTTGAAATAGAAAACATCTATCAGTGAAAGAGAATCTTGAGACTTTGTATGTATAGAATGTGCTACAACTTTTCATGGAGCTGAGCTAAAATGGGACTTCTCGAAGTTGGATTTGTATGTTTATGATGTAATCCTGGGTATGGATTAGATGACAATGTTAAAGGCTCAAATTGACTGTTATAATAGAATAGTTAGTTTCGTAACTGAGGACAGAATCGAGCAACTTTTTAGAGGAGAGATGATTGTAAAGAAGGGGGAAAATAGATTGTTGGCACCAATGGTGGGAACGGTCTATTACCAATTAGAATCATTGAATTTGGAATCAATATAAGAGATTGAGGAAAATAGTTTTCCACCTGTTATAAATCAATTTACAGATGTCTTTACCAATAACTTCTCAGGGTTACCACCTTTAAGGGAAGTGGAGATTCTGATTGATCTCCTTCTAGGGACCAATACTATTTCCCTTCTGTCATATGTGATGGAACCAACAGAATTACAGTAATTAAATGTGTAGTTAGATTAGCTGGAAACAAGTGTTTCATTTGACCAATTATGTATCCATGGGCAGCATTGATTTTTTTCGTGAATAAGGCATATAGAAATTTTTGGATATGTGTTGATTATAGTAATCTTAACCAAGATTTGATAAAGAATAGATATCCACTTCCACGCAATGATTTTCTATTCGATCAATTATGGAGGGCTCAGTGGTTCTTCAAGATTGACTTGCGATCAGGACATCTCCATTTGATAGTTCGTAACGAGGATATTCCAATGAAAGCTTTCAGAAGTATATATGGACACTATGAATATATAGTAATGCCTTTCTATCAAACGAATGCACTAGAGGTCTTTATGGAATTGATCAATTGGATATTTCAACAATATCTATATTATTTTGTTGTGGTGTTTTTGGATGACATTTTGGTCAATTCAAAGTCAAGGGATGATCATGAGGTGCACCTAGGAAAAGTGTTACAAATCCTAATAGATCATCATTTGTATTTCAAATTATCAACGTGTGATTTTTTTATAAAATAAGTACATTTTCTTGGACATGTATTTTCCAAGAAATGTGTTTCTTTTGATCCTAAAAAGATAAAATCCGTTACATCTTGGTAACCACCGAAGTCTATTTTCGAGATACGAAATTTTCTTGGTCTAGCTGGTTACTACCGGCGCTTTGTGCGTGATTTATCATGACTAAATTCACCAATGAAAGCCCTGAAAAATAAGAATTCTCCATTCCAGTGGATAGAGGAATGTCATAAGTCTTTCCATGAACAGAATGTTTGGCTTACATCGGCACCTATTTGTGTCTTTCTAGAATCAGGATAAGGGTATTTTGTGTATTATGATGCTTCAAGATAAGGGTTGGGTTTTGTTCTCCTGAAAAGATATCATGTGGTTCCTAGTGGTTCAAGGTAGTTGAGGGTTCAGGAGAAGAATTACACAACACGTGATTTGGAGTTAGCTACAGTCATCCATGCTTTGAATACATGGAGACATTATGTCGTTGGTGAGAAATTTACTGTGTTTATAGATCAAAATAACTTGGAACACAATTTCCTCATTGTGAGATTTAAATCTAAGGCAAAGGAGATAGATGTAATATCTCTACATGTTTGACATTGACTTAATGTACACTCTGGGGAATAGAAATTCGGTGGCGGATGCATTGAGTAGAAATTCATCTGCTTAGTTGGTGAAAAATCATCAGATGAATTGTAGTTGATGTCGGACATAGCTGGCATTCATGTGGATTGAGAAGACCGAGGTGATGTTGTGGTTTTTTTCAGCTACTCTTATTCATTATTTAGTTAAAATGATCAAAAAGTCACAATCATCTGATGTAGAATGCCTGGTTATAAGTTCAAAACTCAATGGTGGGAAGACTATTAATGGGATGCAAACATGATGGGGGTTCAGTTTTGTGTTTCAGTGATAGGATGTTTGAACCTATGGTTTTTTCGGAACAATTCCTTCATTCATACCACTATTAAAGATGGGTTGTACATCCAGATACACATAATATGTATACAGCGTTGAAGGTGCAGTTTTGGTAAAGCGGCATGATAAGGAAGGTATTAGAGTTCATCTCATGGTGCTTAAAATGTCAGTAGGTTATAGTAAAGCATAAGAGACCAGCTGGTATGTTACAATCCATTCTCATCCTAGTGACGAAATAGGATCAGATAGCAATGGATTTTTCTATATGTCTTCCAAATAACGGTCCAGAAACAAGGTTCCATTTCGGTTATAGTGGATCATCTAACCAAGTTGTCCCATTTCATCCCTATTCGTGAAACTCATATGTTGGTGGATCTTTCAAAAATAAATATCTGAGAAGTGGTAAATATTCATGGTGTTCCAGTTTCAATATTCTTATATAGTGATCCAAGGATCATGTCTCGTTTCTAAAAATCCTTACAGCAAGCCTGGGGGACTCAGTTGACTATGAGCATGACATATCATCCTCAGAGGGATGAGAAATCCGAGCGAATGAAACAAACGTTGGAAAAAATGTTCTGTCTTGAAAAATGTATTTCGGTTGCTCATGGTAGGATCATATACCCTTAGTAGAGTTTTTATACAACAACAACCATCATACCTTTATACACAGAGCTTCGTTTGAAGTATTGTATGACCGTCCTTGTCGTTCTCCACTATGTTGGGTGGAAATAGGTGAGACTTCACTAGTTGGGTCGAGCCTTGTCCAAGAGACAATGGAGAAGATCCATTTGATTAGAAACATGAGGGATACATCTCTGATTAATCAAGAATCTTATGCGGATCACCGAAAAGAACATTGTCATTTGTTGTGGGTGATTATGTCTTCTTGAGGATATCTTTATGGCTTGGACATCATCATTTTGGGAAGTAGGGAAAATTATCTCCTAGATACATTGGACCTTTCAACATACTGGAATGGGTCTGAGAGGTGGCATATAGATTTGCATTAAAAACATGGTACAGTTTGGTATATAATGTGTTCCATGTATCTCAGATGAAAAACTATCAGCCTTATCCTGGCCATGTGATCAGATGTGATCACTTTGACCAGGAGTCAGATGATTCATTGATATGTATCCTGATAAGGATTGTGGATCGAAAATAGAAAGTCTTGCGGGGAAACAATTGGTCAAGTACGGGTTTTATGGAAGCATGGTCAGATTTAGGAAGAGACTTTGGAATATGATAATGAAATGAAAGAGTAGTGACCAGAACTCTTTCAGTTGGGTGAGGGTTTTCTAAATTCCGAGGACAGAAAGACTTATGGTGGGGAAAATATAGTTACCCCAGTTTCTGGAATGTAACCCTTACATAATTATTTTCATTTTTATAAAGATTAAGGGTGAAGTTTGGGAGAGTTGGGAGAACTTTGGATGTGTTTTGAGGCAAATTGGAAGTCACACGGGAGGCGCACAGTTTGTCTAACCATGCGGACAAACCGTGCGTAGTTTCCACATTTGAGGTAGTGGCTCCCGCACAGTTGGAGCATAGTTCTGGAGACCGTGCAAGGAGGCCATATAAGGGTCTGTCGAGGCAGTGGCTAATGCATGGTTAGTGCACGGTTTGTCTAATAGTGCAAACTAACCATGCAGGAACTTAAGTGAGATCCTTAAAATTTGGATCTCGCATGTTTTTTCCTCTAAGTGGTTCATTTTTTTATGAAGCCATAACTCATGATTTTTCTTTTCCTAAGGTCATAGAAGGTTATCTCATCATTCTGGAGGTGATATTAAGGATTCCCTTTTCAAATCGAAGGAATATTCTTGAGGGTTGTGATCGTTTTTCTTCGTTCTTTATCAGTTTCTTAGATCTACTTAGATCTAATTCTTACCTTCTCTCAGTTTCTTATATCTACACCGTTTATGGGTATATCAAAGTCTATGGATGCCATATATGATGAGATTTGGCCTTGGGCTTTCTATGAGAAGATATCTAGGGTTTGTTTTTGAAAAATAAACCCAGATTTCTTGAGTGTTCTTCATTCGTTGTGGTTTTCATCAAATAATTTGTGGTATGAGGACTCTTTCACAACTCCACATATTAGAACTAATTGGAATGATTTTAAATTGTATTTGTGGTGTTGAATTGATTGTTATTTGGTTGTTGAACACTTCTTGGAAACCTTTTTCAGTGATGGTTGTGAAATATGGAAAATTGGGGTTTTTTAATGAATGATTTGCTTCTTGGTTTTATAACATGGGTTTTAAAAAGAGTATTTTTATGGATTGATGGCACGTAAATGGGATTAGGTTTTTCAATAAAAAATGGTTGTTTTATTGAGATTAAATACTGCTTTGAAATTGGTTGTGCTTTTGTTTTCAGTAAAAGTTCATGTTATTAAAGTTGTTTGTTTTGGAAATAGGAATATTTGGAATAAATGGTGTTGGTTTGAGTTCATGCTTAATAGGCCCTTAATAAGGGACAAATACCATTTGGGTACAAGGGACATGACCCTAGATCAGAGGCATGTGTCATTTCGACAAAAGGTAATTAGAAGAGAGACCGCTCATGAGTATGGAACTATCATAATGTAGCATGCATGGTTGGTTACATGGGTTGGGGAATGGTTGGGTATGCCAAAAAAGAGATATTTTGAAATGGTTCTAAAGATTTTTTAGTTATTTTTCTAAAAAAATAACTTGTTATAAAATTAAATTCAATTGGACTTGTATGCCTTTGGTTATAAATGGATTTGGGAATATTTTTTATATCTTATTATAAACTATTTTGAGAAATCAATTTATATAAACTATTGTATATAATTGTTGCTAACTCTTCAATCCTAGTGTCGTGAGTAGGGAAGTCATTGGGGAGAACCTACTATGTTTTATACTCACTTCTGCTTTATCACTTTGGTTCTTTTGCAAATGCTATTTTTCGATACTGAAGAAAAAGTTAGTGTTTTTCATGTTTTTAGCACTACTGCATGATAATTAGGGTCGTTCGGTGATTGTGGAGTTTGGATATTTGTGGATCATGGAGTCATGGTGTCTTTTGAGAGTATTGAGTTTTTTATCTTCTCTGTGCTTTGATACTTGGTTTGGTCTTCCGTTGTTGTTTACATTGATGTGGTTTGACATAAATGAAGTTGGCTGGCTATCTATTATTTGTTCATGCATCATATAGTGAATGTTTAGTTATGGTTTGTTGGTTTATTGGTTTATTTCATAAAGGGTAAATCGTCCCCCAATTTTAGTCAAAACCCTTTGGTATTTATTTTCATCCTTTGGCATCTAAGGGATGTCTCTTAAGTCCTAGTAATGACTTGGTGTACTTTCAAGACATTGAGAATTGGCGGGTCGTTACATATATATTTGAATATAAGTACTGTTTTCTGAAATATATAATATTTATCTTCATCATGGTGTTTTATTTTGATATTTAAGTAATTAAATATTTATATTAAGTAATTACATAAGGCGGATGTAGTAATTATTTTTTTCATAGAAATATCATATAAGTGTTATTGAAAATTTTATAATAAATATAATTTAAGATAAATTATGTCATAAAATAGTTTTGTCGTTCCCTTTACCACATAAAGGTATAATAAAATAATTTTTTGAAGTTAACATGTTATCATGTCATTTTTAAATTTCCAAGTGATTAATAGTGTTAAAATTGACATTACTGATATTTTATCAAAAAAAAATTCTATTAAAATAATTAAAAATTATACATTATCTTTAAAAAAAATTTGTAATATGTTATAATTTTTTGAATTCATTTATGCTCTAATTTAAATAACATAAGTAATTAATAAAACCATTTAAAATTGAAATTTTTTTGCCTTAATAAAAATTAAAATATACTATCTAAGGGTTAGTCAAAATGATATGGTTTAAAATAATAACAAAACATGTAAAAAATATATTGGATGATTAGATTACAATGTAATCTCATCATATATTTGAATACATGGCCTTTTGGAGGAATTTTGTTTGAGATTGAATTTATAATATATTAATAGTTTTAGAAATTCCAAAATATCACCTCAACTCAATTATAAATGGGAATATTCTCCCTTAATTATTTTGATCATTTTCATACTTTAAGCTCAACAATACCATACCAATTTATCTTTTCAACTTCCTTCTACACACTCTATAAGTGTTGGACATCCCAAAATACCATCCCTAGTGTCCCAAATACGAGATTTAAAGGACGTTAATCAAAGAAGAGGAGGTTCAGAAACATTTGAAGGCAATCCAAGAAAAGGTATAGGGATTTCTAGTATCACATTTATTTATGTGAGACTTATTACATATTATCCATTGATTTTTTGTGTGGTTTATATACTATACATAAATGTAATCCATGATACTTATACGTAAATTTATGGGTAATTATATAAGAATATGACGATCTCCCTTTCATGGAATTTATGATTCAGAAGATAATATTTTTGTGTGGTAATTTTGTCACAATTTTCGTTCTTTGAGACACATTTTATGTTAGACACATATAATCATTTAAAATGTTTATATAATTCCATTTTACATGTTGTGTGATGAATATCTTTCTTTTCATGATAGTATATGTTTCATGTAATTTTATTCTCTCATCGATCGGAATTATGTGTTCCTTCAAATCATTGTTTTCTAAAAAATTTATAGAATTTTATTAAATTATATTTATTAATTTTTTTGAAAAATGATTTAAATTTTTTTGAAATGGTTTTCAATGCTTCCTTTGTAATATTTCAATTATAATTTGAATGAAAATGTATTTAAATTTTTTAAGATAATGTTATTTGATGTTTATTATGGTATAATGGGCGATATGGTCCATTGATACCATTCTTATTCTTTATTTTAAAGGTTTATGATGGATTTATAATTATGATTTTTTACCTTTTATTGAGTTGTGTTTTGATGAAATATTTATGAAACCTATTAATTTTATGGTTAATGATGTGATTTATGTTCTTATGTGACACATATGTATAGTTTTCATTATGTGAAGGGTGATACCTATATATCCCTCTAATTCAGTTTTTATAGATTTAAATCTCATCATATAGACAAGAATGGAACAAGGGTAAACTCAATTTAGTAATATTGTGATGGAATGGGCGGAAACATGGTTCATTAATGTAACTTGTTCACTATAATGGTTTCGGAAAAGATATATGACTGATATGTAAATTTATCACTATGGTTATGTGTATGCCATTATTTTGTGTATTATGTTATGCTCTCATGGAATATGTACATTGATTATTTAAAAACTTCTATGCTTTATTCCATGATATGGTATTGTGATCTTTGATATATATGAAATTATTTTCAAATGTTTTATTTATATAATTATTACTTATCATTATGTTATGATTGATATATCCCTTGATTAACCTTAATAAGAACCTACGATACCCTTTTCATATGTTTCTTTAACCTAGGTTATAAACAAAGAATTTATGGAGGAAAAATTAAGGGGAAGATCATTATGGGAAATAGTGAAAATTTTCACCAAACTAGAATTTTGTGTTCCAAGATTCCAACAACACAAAACTAATACAGTATTTTGACTTGTGATTGTAATGTATGAAATATTCTGGAAAATTATATAATTTCTTTTTATATTAATCTTTGGCCATAATATCTACTTTTAGAGAAAAGGTCTAGCCATCCTTTGGATCTATCATGATAAAACCACAGTAATAACTATATGGATAAGCATATGTAGAGGTTACAATCCAATAATTTTTGTAATGACCATTGATAAAAAATGATTAAAAAAACTATTTTATAGATTTAACATACTTTCTAATGATTATTTAGTTTTCTCAATATTATTACTGTTAATCACACAATACATTTGGTTTTATTTAATTTTTATAACCTGAATGAATCACATTAATGATGAATGTGATGGGAAATGTTATGATTTTACTCCTAAGAAAGCAAATGTTATAGGAAATGGATTGTAAAATCATTTTTTTATTCTCACAAAACATTTTCAAGATATAAAGGATGTAGAAATTCCAACCGATAAAATAATAGAACAGAATTCTATTAAGTCTTTCATGAGGAATCATTCACCTTCATTTAATAGGTCTTCTACTCCAATAGTGGTTCAGAAAGGGATCATTACCACTAAAAGGATATTTTCAATTTTCCATTTTTCATAACATGTTAAATTCATTTTGGGATCCATTTATTAGTAAGGTGAATCATATAAATGGTGGAATCTTATCAAGAATATGATGCAATGAGATGAAATTAAATCCATTGTATGGGAAAAGTTCAAGAACTCATTTTTTAATAATTACATTACAAATATTTTTATACGAAAATGGATATAGTGTAACATGAGCTTAAAAAAATGATGACTAATCTTTTGGTACCTAAGAAGAAAATTTTAAAAGACTTACAATATACACTTATGGAATTATAAGCCAACCTGAATGTAAGGTTGATTGATTCTTTAGTGGGTTAAAACTATTTATTTGAAGGATGTTAGTAATAAAAGACTTTAGTATCTATGAATAATCATCTGATGTTCTTTCAAGGTATTAATGGAGGGTGGAGTTACATAATAATATGATGGTTATGAAAAGAATAGGAAAGAAAAATTTAAAGAAAAATATAAATCCATGGTGAAAATTTTGAAATTTTTTATGCTCAAAATGTAGAAAGAAACATAGAGGAAACATTCTTAAGGGGACTTCTAAATGTTTCATGTGTGATATATAAGTTCATCGAAAAATTAACTATTGATGTAGTGGTAATAACATAGCTAGTGATTCCAATATAGAAAAGGAAACAGAGAATGTAAATCATGAACTTCAATGCATCATGTGCAATGAAAATGGTCATTATGCCAATAAATTCCCAAATCCAAGGCCTAACTATGATGATAGATGTTAGAAAACACTTAAGGCTAATGAAAAAGGAAAATTTCATGTAATCACTATTGGAGATTTAGAGTACGATAAGGAAGTGGTTGAAGGATTGAGTGTATATTTGTCGGAATTTATGAATAATGTTGTAGAATTACTTTTATGGTACTATGGTTTAACAAAAAAATATATTGATTGGTCTGCTATTGTTTTTCATTTATTATTTTAAATATTATGTTGAATGGAACTAGTAATCATGAAAATTTATTGAGGTTGTAAGGTGATATTTTTTGAGAACACAAAATTAAGGAAAATATAATCCTTTATATGTAAATGATGTTTGGATAATTTTGAGTTAAAAAGATGATTGATAGTGATAAATTTAATAGGATAGTATTGATGTCCTTGGAATTGATGACAATGTGTATTGAGTTTATTGAAATTTTGGATTTATAGAAATAGTTAATTTTTTAACCAATCATGTTTTCAATAAGTTTTGATGGTACGTCAAGTTATTACAATGCTTCAAGATAATACATTATAATGGTCTTCCCATATGTGGTGTATGAAAATTATGATCTAGGTAATTTTTGGGGGGGTATTAATGATAGGCTTATTATTAAAAGACAGTTACCTTCTTTTCAATGTTTTTTATTTTAATCTTTCAGAAGGTTCATAAGGGTAACCATTTTTTATTTTTTATTTTGAAAATTGGATGAGTTGTTAAGGAATAATTTTTTTATAACCATATTAACATTTATGCCTATTGGATAAAATTTTCTAAACATTATGTTATTGTAACTAGAGACATAAAGAATAAATTATCATCCAATTATTGATCTTATGATCCTCTAGTTCTACAAGAATTACAACTTCAACCTTGTTTCTTAGAGTGAGATAAGAATAAGAACTTGATCAAGGCACAGCCGATGGATGATATTGTAATTAATAAATGGAATGAAATAATGTAAGTATATATTCTTTTGAAAATTATTCAGATTTAGGAAAAGTATCTTAAAAAATTATCTTAGTATCTTCAATTTCGATAAATAAAATCATCCATTAGATTATCACAGAATTATCGTTCCGCGAATTTTAACTTTATAAAGACCATGTTTTCTACCACTCTCAATAATAACAATATAGTTGTAATTCTCTTTGATGTCCATGTATTCACATTGTTTTAATGTTATCCGAATCAAAATTGTAGTTATATGTTGATTGTCATCTTTTACATTCCCTTATTTTATGTTATTGTTTTATTGAACATTTTTTGATGTGTGTTTCCCTCAATGAAATTCTATAACATCCACCTTTGTTTTTTAGTAATATTTATAATTGAAAGGACATACTTTTTTCTTTTAAATTATTGATCATTTTCAAACAATAACTTATAATTTGGAAATAAAACCAAATATCTCTCAATTTCATTATGTGTTCACGTATCTCTTCTAAAGAAGTAAATACCATTTCCTTTATATGCACTAAATTTATAGGTCATATCTATGTAGAAATAAATTTATTATAAATATATACTAATAAAAATTATGTATCATAAAAATGTTATTCTAAACAATAAGACAAAATCGCATTGATAAAGTTCTATGGAGAAACCACCTATTTGAAGAAGCTATATGAAAACTGCAGGATATAATGTAGTAGAAGAATCCTAGTTTATTTGAATTAGAGTGATGAATTTCAAGGGTGAATATTATGTTACATATGGTATAATTTAACACCCCTTGATCTTTATGAAATTTATTTAAAAAAATTAAAATAATAAAATTTTGATTTCATTTATACCTTCTGTTACACACAACACCAGCTTAGCATGCGTTACACACAACACTGAGTTTCTACGAAACATTAGTTTACTTCTAAAGTAATATATACAAGAAAAATATAAAATAACTGTTATAATTGAATGAATAAATATTATTAATTTAATGTTGAAAATATAAATTACATGGTGAATTTTTAATTATAAATGAGGACAAAACCAATTGAAAATAACTGACTTGGATTTTTGAGAAATAATGTTTATTCTCACAAAGGTGTTTTATCTAAATAAATTAAAATAGTCAATATTATTGAATTATTTTAATGATATTTATATTATGGGTATTAAATTAAATATTTTTAAATTCATCTAATATGTTTTATCAATATAAAATATGAACAAACCCATTTTTAATCCTAAAAATTGGTACTTTTCTAAAAGGCATTTTTCCATCTTTTAATGGAAGAATTGTTTTAAAAATATACTTTTAACACTTTTAAAAAATTAATTTGATAAAGTAATAAGTTTTTTTAATTTTTAATGTCTAAATTATCATAGGGTTAATTTTTAGGTTTTTTATGAAAAGCTTCATCTTTTGATGAATAGTGAAAATACTGATTTTTATTGAAAAATATATTTTGTTTTAAAGTATTTACAATGTAAAATTTCTTTTTTTAAATGTTTTAAATTTTAATTAGTAAATTTTAATTTATAATAATCCAAAATGGTTTTTAAAAAGGTTCTTATACATGAACATGTTATAAAATTATATTTGTGTAAAATGTGCATTTTTCTGTAATATAGTTTTCCATGAAATTTTATCAATTTTATTTTGAATTAAAATATGAATCATATGTGTTGTTTTTTATAAAAATTGATTCCAAATTTGGATTCATAAGTAAAAAATTTATTTAATAGTTCCATTTTATTTTCTCCCAATATGAACAATAACCTTGGTAAATTTTGTTACCATAAAAAGGGTAATTACAGTAATTTAGGATAAAAATAAAATTATGACGACTAAAATGACCCTAAGAAATGGTAAAATATTATTAGGTTAATATAATCCTAACCTTAACACATAAGGATCCAAAATAAGTTTTTAAATGGACACTTGTCAATGAAAATGACTTATATAGTATTTAAATCACTGAAAGTCGCAAAATGTCACATTCTTTGTCAGAAATATAATTTGTGTGTCCACAAGGGGAAAAGTTATTTTATCAAGGATTATAAATATAAATTTTTAACTTAATAAAAATATATTTATTATATAATTTTTTTTGACTTTTTGTCCCACTTTGCTAATATTTTTATATTAATAATATTTTTTAATATAAATTTTAAAATGTCACATTCATATTTTAAATACTATGTAATTTTTAATATAGGGTTACACCAAATAGATTTTTTTTGATAAGTATTATTCACATCTTTAGAATATTTATCTTCATCATGGTTTTTATTTTTTAATTTTTATTAATGAAATATGTGTATTAAATAATTACCCAATACTAATGCGGTAATTATTTTATTAATGAAATATCCAATAAATGTTTTTAAAATTATTAAAATTAATAAAATTTGAGATAGTTATCATGATAAAAATTTTCATAAAAACCTATCATCATACTGATGTAATAAAATATTTTATTTGATGTTAACTAGTTGTATTGATATTTACAAAACACCAAGTAATGAATAGTATCAAAATTGAAACAAATGAAATTTTATAAAAATAATATTATATTAATTATTTAAAAAATAAAAAAATCTTAATTAAGAATTAAAACTATTTAAAATATGGTCTAAAATTTTCAGCACATTAATTTACTATTAAATTGACATCACATATGTACATATTAAAAGCTTTTAATATTTAAAAAGTGGTTACCTTAGTTAAAAATAAAATAAGATAACTAAGGGTTAATCAAACTTATAAGGTTTTAAAAAATAAAAAAACTTGTCTAAAATATATGGTTTTATGATATTACAACTTTATATCATCTTATATTCAAATCCATATATTTTTTGATGTATTTTGATTTATATTGAATTTATTATGTATTTATATTTCATGATATTTTAAATATTTCCCCTCACCACAATTATAAAAAGGAATATCCTCCCTCAAATCATAACATAGTTTTGATAATTTAAGCTAGACCATACCATACCCATTTCTCTTAAAATATTCCATATACACTTTCAAGAGGCATTGGTGTTCTCAAAAGACCAACCCTAGTGTCCGTAATTGGAGACTTAAAATAAGTTCACCAAAGAAGAGGTTGTTCAGATAAGTCTGAATGAAATCATACCTAATGTAAATGGATTTACAGTCTCACTTATATTTTATTGAGTCTTGTGTTATATTCCCCATTTTATTTTATATACATCCCATGAATTTTATTTATGATCCTTATAATTAAATTTATGGGTAGTTACAAATCCATTATATGACCACTTTTTCATGGGTTCTGCGGTTCAAACAATAATAAATATCTTAGGTAATTTTGTCTCAATATTCCTTCTTTAAAACATTGATATGTTATGAACCAATTTTATTTTACAAGTTGTATATACCCCCCTTTGACATGTTGTTTCATAAATCTCGTACTTTTTAGTATACTATATGTTTCGTGAAATTTTATTCTCTTATCATTCGTAAATTTGTGATCCTTCACATCAATGTTTTATAACAATATATTATAAGATTTTTAAATTACCATTTAAAAGTTTTTTAGGAATAATGATTTTAATGATTTTTAGGATAATTTTTAATTATTTATTTATGTGGTTTATAGGTTATTTGTAGTGAAAACATTTTACTAAATATATTGTTCTTTAAGACAATGTAATTTGATTTTATTTATGATTTAATATAGTTATGATCCAATGATTCCATTCTTATTTTCTCTAGTAATGGTTTTTGATGGATTGATACTTATGAATTGTATTTCTTTTCCATGAGTTATGTTATGAGTAAATGTTTTTGAGACCCATTTTTATGGGTTTTGATATGAATTATGTTCCTATCGCACACATATGTATGGTTTTTATTATGTGATGGGTGGGACCTATATCAACGTCCAATTCATTGGTTAAATATATAAATATCTCATGATATAGAAAATACAGGAAGGGGAGTGAACTCAATTCAGAAATATTGGGCTAGAGTGGTGAGTAAACACAGTTCAGTAAAGGACTTTGTCCGTAATTATGGGATTTGTAATGATCCTTGACTATTATAGAAATGAATTTATATGCTTATGTGTATGAAAAAGTTTCATGTATTATTTTATTCTCTATTAGAATATGTTATTTGATTATTTATGAACTTTTATGCATTATTACATGACATGATATCATGATCTTATATATATAGGATATTATTTTCAAATGATATATTTACATAATTATGCCTTGTGATTATGATATTATTGGTGTCTCCCATGTTTACCCTTAGAAAGAACATGAGATAATGGTTTTCATATGTTTATTTTCCCTGTGATATAAATAAATTATTTAGTCATGATTACTAAAGGGGATGATCTTTGTGGGAAACATTGAAGTTATTTAAATAGAAAAGAATTTTGTGTTCCATTTTTATAAAGGACTTAATCTAATATAGTCTATGGTCATCTGTTTTTAATGTATAAAATATTCATAAATAATTATGTAACTTATATATAAGTTAATACTATTTTTTCATTTCCCTTTTAATCATAACTCATTGTAACAACCATTATTATTTTTAGAGAATATTTAAACTATAGAAAGGGAATGGGTTAAATAACAATATCTTTGAAACATAGTCATCCTGTGTAAATTAAAATGGTACTATAACAATATCTTTTATGCATGATTATCCTATGAAGAAAAACATGTACTATTTAAATATCTCTGAAACATGATTAAATTGTGGAAAATAAATGGGTTACATAACTGTCTATTTGAAACAAGTTTTACCCATATAAAAGGAATGAGTTTATTATAATATCATTGAGATATGGGTTAACCCTAGAAAACTATCGGGTTCAATAACTAATTATCTGAAAAATGGTAAACCCCCAATGTAATGAATTCATTACACTCTACATAAAAAATGGATAACCCATGGAAAATAAACATTTTACATGAAAATATCATTGGTACAATAATAATCCATCACAATAAAGAATGAAGATCGTATCAATGAAAAATATCCACAATGTATGATAGGTAAATATAAGATTTTATAATGTTTAGGAATGGAAATAAAATTGAAGTATCATTAAAAAAATAGAAATTTTTTTTTGAAAAAAATGTTTTTTGATGGAATGAAATTTTCGACCACAGAGAGAAATAAATTTGGATTTCCTTAAATCATTATTAGCTATTAAAATTACCAATGAGTGAAAATGTTTGTATTACATTAAAATGAAATGAATATCTATTATATTTTTTAATTAATGATAATTATAAGATTTCAATAATGGATACTTAATTATACACAATCTCAATAATTTTTGAGATTGTATCAAAATACTATTACAACTTTGGTAACATTAAATCATAATCACCCTAAAAATAACATTAAATAAAACTTATAATATCATTAGAATAAATATATTCATCATATAAATTTTCAATTGGTCCATATATAAACCTCATAAAAGAATATAGGTGTATAACATATCAAACATCTCAAGGAAGGAAACTTGTGACAAAAATCCATTATTGCTTTGGTAACATTAAAACGTAAACCCCATGAAAGATACATCTTCAAATGGATAAGAAAATAAAAAATAAATTAATGTGTAATATTCATATAATTAACTAATGGGATGTATATAAACCACAATACAGAAACTAGTGGTGATTATGGCATAAGTCTCATAGAAATAAATGTTTAGCTTAAAATCCCCTTACCTTACTTAAGATTCGTCACGCTTGTTATTTATATTGTTGAGTAATAAAAAATTGTTAATAATTTAAAATATTCAGAATTTTTTTTAAGTATATTATTAATTTTATTTCACTAATATCCAAGTTATATACAATTTCATAGTCAATTAACATAATGTCAGGTGTTTTGACCGTATTCAGTTTATGTGCCAAAAAGTAATTTGGTATGTCAAATATGGTACAAGTTATCATTATTTATATATATACATAATAATTTTCATGAAAAAAAATCATATTTATACATCAATTATACTTTTAAAAATCATTCATGAAATGTTTTTATGAGAAATTAGCAATGTTACGATAATGGAGACGGTAGGACATACATGTGCATGGGTAAATTTTTTATTTTCTCAGAGATCATTATGGAAAGAATGTAAATGGAATTATATTTATAGAATAAATTTTATATCATAAATAATATGTTATTTAATTATAAATAATTATATATATATATATATATATATATATCATTATTTTTATGTGTTTATTGATAAAATAAGAATCACGTCACTTTGAGGAGATGGTAGTCTACATGTCCCCAAAAGACATTAACACGTTTTCAGTGTGTGAAAGGGTATGAAATAAAGTTATAAATTATATTTTCACAAATAAAATAATGTAAATAATATCATATATATTTTATTTATATCATATATTTTTAATAAATCCATATTTAATGAAATCTATGTAATGAGTGATCAAATCACATTTCATTGAGGCAACATTTTTCCATATGTCCACAAACGATGTTATCATATTCCCAAAAAATAGAAATCAGGAATGTATGTATAATATATTAATTAACAAAATCATAATAATTTCTTAATATCTTATATATCATATAAAAACAGTATGTTAATCCTTATTCCCATTAATTTAGAGGTGGTAATGGAGAAACAAATGACATCGGTTAGCAAAGAGATAGTTAGTCATACACATGAATGATGATTGTGTTTCCTATTTGATGGAAGGGTAAAATGATGTAGTTATTACCATAAAATAATAAAAAATTAGAATATTTATGATACATATATTATTATATAATCATGATATAATATTAACTTAAGTTTTTTTAATGAAAAAAAACAAAAGTGCACATTGAAGAACATTACCTCTTCTTTGGATAACTACTTTTGGTTTAAAAAAATGACCTCCATAGATTGATTTATGAAAAACGTGATAATTTTAGTATGAGATTAGGTATTTTGGGAGTTTTCTAGTTTAAGGGTAGGATGATACTAATTTAATCAGAGTTGTGAATATGTGAGGAGCATGGGTGCCTTTTTACAGTGGAAGATGAGTTATAGTCTTATAATGAATGGAAAGGTGAACACTAATGGGATATAACCCTTAAATCATGCGCCTAAGATAATGGAAAAAAATTTATAAAAGAGTTTATATGGTAGAAAAATATACATAATATGGGTTTTTACATGTTTTTATGTCATTTGGACCCTTAAGAGAAATGTTTAAGGACTAATTAAACTCATTTTTACATTTATAATTATAATAAATTTTAGTTTCATTCACTAATCAATTTGGTAAAAAACTAAGTTGAACCAAATTGAAATTATAAATAATTACTATTCCAAATATTGAATAAATTTTTTTAAATTCCAATCATTTAATTTTCATAACATAATTTAATATCAATCGCACTGATAGGATGAAACATCTGGTTTTTAAAGTAATAATGTTCAAATGCTTGAAATTGTTTAATATAAAATTTCATTGTGAAAATGATTCAAAAGACATAAAAGGAAATATTGAACTAGATATTAAACTATTTATAATTTAAATCTAAAACCAAACATTATTTATCATTATAAATTATTTAGACAAAAAGTCGGTTTTTAAAAAAAAATTATTATTTAGGATTCACTAAAATATCAATGTTCTCAGAAAAATTCTAAAAACCACACAAAGTAAATTTTTATATTATTATTTAAAATAAGAAGTTTATTTTTCAATGAAATATTTATAAATGTGTAAAAGAAAATTAAAACAAGTCTTCCATTAAAAGGCTAGAAAATTCCGTTAATAAAAATATTACTTTTTATTCTTAAAATTGGATTTATTAATATTTTATTCCAATAAAACATACTTGTTGAATTGAAAAATATTTTATTGAATATATAACATATAATTTCCATTAATAATTTTGACTTAAATTGATTAATGTAATTTATTAATATGAAACACCTTTGTGGGCATATAAATAACTATTATATAAAAACAAGTCATTTATATTTAATTGGTATTTATATTAATTTAAAAATAATTAATAACTAATTAATTAATTATATATCCATTTTGGAACCAAATTTTAATAATTAAAATTATCTTATTGATTCCCACTATTTAAAAATCTCGTTGATAACTATCATATTATATATTATTACTATATTATTTTTTGGTAAAACTCAGTCTTGCATGTAACAGATATTTTTGAATAAATTCGATATGTTGTGTACTAAAAGATAAAAATGGTGTTGTATGTAATAAAATTTTGATAGTGTAATTCATTTTACATAATATATTAAATAATTAAAACTAATTTAGAAAATTATATCTCATAAAATAATTGGATGTTACATCCTACACCAAAAAAATGAATTTCACCCTCATAATTCATATTGGTTATAAAGGATTAATATTTTTCGAAATAAATTATTAAAACCCATATTTTAAAAAGGAAATAAATTAAACAACCCTTGTATTGGGAAGTGGGAAACATAATGGTCAGCTAAAGTGACACATAACTGGGTTTCCATATAGGGAGAACATTGGTGTGAAATTAAAATATGGATCTGGAAAAGAAAAATAATAAACATGGACTAATAGAGAGAGATATAGAATGTGTTTAATAGGAAGTCAATGAGAAAAAATCCAAACCAAAAATTTGTGTGGAAAATGTATTTGATATAATCATAAATATGGTAATAAGATAACATTTTATTTCTATATACTTTTCTAACATATGAATGATTTGTTTCAACATCTAGACTAAAAACCTAAAGATGTATACTTACTTGACATATTAATTCCACACTTTAACCAATTTTTAAAACAATATCATCTTTTTCTCCAGGAGATGTGTATTAAAGATGTATTTTCTTATGCTCATATATATATAAAAATTTAAATACAACGTAACCATAAAATGGTGAGTCACGTTATTGAATCTTTCAGTATACATCAACCAAAACATTAATAGGTATAACATAGTACTTAATTCCCAAAATGAGTGAAACTTCATATAATACATTAATATTCAAATGTAATTGTCACACTCGTCATCTCTAATTTTATTTATTTTATTAATTTTATTTGCATTGGGTAGTTCGGGTCGAAACCTGAACTTAAGATTTTGAGTTCTTTGTGTTTTGACTAGTTTGCGTCAAGCGCAACGCGACCGAAGCTGCGTGGCCTCACCTGGGTCGTCGCGCGGCCCCACCCGTTTCACCGCACGCCCTGCTTGATGGTTAATTAATTAAATGAAATGGATCAGTATAATAAAACAATAATATTAACGGTGTTATGAATATAATTTTTCTTGTGTCATTATTAATATTACTCTTAATAATAATAATAATAATAATAATAACAATAATAATAAAACTAATAAGGATTAATAGTGTGTTTTAATGATAACAATACATATAGTATAATTTGAGGTGTTATTATTATTATTTATAATACTAAATTTAGGTTTTATTCCCTTTTTATTTTATTTTATTTTATTTTATTTTATTTTAATTTCTTTTTATTCTAATTTCCTTTTATTTTTTTCTCTTTATCTTTTTTTCTATTTTTTCCCCTTCTTTTCTTTTCCTCCCTCCGTTATTTTTCATCTCCTCACAATCCCGTCGGACCCCCCTGCTATCCCATCCTCTTCGCGGCTCACCCCTCCCCTCTAACCCTAGCCGCCTGCTCCCTGTCCTGTTCCCTGCCTCGGCCTTCTCTCAGCCGCACGCCGCACACCGTCACGACCTCCTCCCGGCCCCTTGGCCCGTCGCACCCCGCCTCCTGCTGGAACCCCTCGCCGTCGCCCAGTCCCGGACGGCCGCTCCCTGCCGGCACCCCGTTGCACCCGCCGCAAGCCCGCACCGCCTCCTTAAACCAGTCTCCGACCTACCTCTCCAAGCCGGCGTCGCCTCTTGCTACCCCATCGCGCCACTCATCACCTTCGTAGCCTCTCCCGGCCGGCCTACAAGTATCACCTGCCCCCCCCCTTGACCTCGCGTTGCGCCCGGTTTCTCTCAGCCTTCCGCCGCTGCGATATCCACTCTATCGGAGGCGCAATCCCAAACCCGACGCCCCCTATGTCTGGCGCCTCTTCCATTTGCATCCGCGTCGTACCCATCCCCAGCGCTGCCCTGCCGTTGCACCATTTTCCCCTTGGAATCGGATTCGCGCCGCACCCATACCCCGACCAACACCTTGGGTAAACCCCCCCTTCATTGTTCTAGTTACTTACATTCAGTTTAGTGGGGCTTAATTAGAGTTTATGTGGTTTTTGGTTTGCTTTAGATGTTATCTTTAGTCCAATTTTGTTTTTAGGGTATAATTTGAGTTGGTTGTGATGCGAATTGGTTGCGATCGAAGTTTCACACCCAAGTTTTGAAGTCTCGGCATCAAAGGTAGGTGGTTCCATTCCATAACATCTTTAGATAATTTAATTTCTCATTAATTAAATTATATTGTGTTCTAGTGATAAATTTCATGATGCAAATTTTGTTTTTTGGACGTGCTTCGATATGCATATTGATGAATTTGAGTTGTTGTTAATTAAATGTCAACATTTTCTTGTGCGTTGTGTTGTTGAAATGTTTAGACACATTATAGTTAATTGTTTAGGGTGTGCAAATTGTGTTTTCAAGAACACTTGAGGTATGGGTGATATTAAACTGAGTTTTTTTTAATATAAGGTAAACTATTTTGATGTGTCAATTTTTATTATGCACCTTGAGCATCTTTTAGGGGTGTAAATGAGGTTTCAGAAGGGTCGGGTTTGTGAATTGATTTTCAAATGGTTCTGCCATTTAAAATTTGTGTGTTTTAAAGTGAGGCCTTTGGTATGCATATGTGATGTTTTATTAATTGAGCAATTGTTTAATTAAGTGTCGTTTGAGATGCAGAATATGGTTGGTATGGTTTTCGGGGTTGTTTTGTAGGTGCAGAATGTGTTTTCTTGTTCTTTAAGGTGTCGGTGTAATTAAATGTAGATTCTCGATGAACATGAGTCACTTTGGGTGTGCTTGCCGTGTCGCGTACTTTTGGGATTAAACTAAAAATTTGTTGAATAATGGAAAAACAAGTTTTAGATTGTATGAGCTGAACTTTTGGTTTTAAAGTGACGTTAATGTATGAAATCAAGTTCTTCTTTCTTGTGAAAAACTTTGCTTTCTAATTTTCAATGTTTTATAAATTGTTAATTGCACTTATTAGATTATATGTGGAGCGTGGGAGTTTTGTTTGACAGAATTATGTGTGCGTAATTTTTTTTATTTATTTATTTTTTTATTATTTTTTTATTATTTTTATTTTTTTAAGGGGATTCTTACAAGTGAAATTGGGCTTGCCTCTTGTGAAAAAATCTTATTGTGCTATTTAGAAATGTTCTTCAAATTGTTTAAATAGATTGTCAAGTAATGCAAGTGGGCCGAACAATGTTACAAAATTGTTTTGGTGTGCGTGTGTGTGTTTTTTTTAAATGGTGTCTGGGTATGCTAGCGGTGACTTGTAGGTGTGATTTTTTGTTTGGTTCGGGATATGTGAAACTGATATACATTATGTGAATGTGAGACATGTTTGAGCACAAGGGAAAACCCTGGGTATCTAGGTGGGAGGACTAGAACTAGTGCGCTAGTGAACCGGATGGGTAACGTCCCTGTTTCACTTAGCTGGATTGACGATTGCAACACTAACTAAACATGATATCTGAGGGTCGTGGCCTTCTAAGCCACGTTTTATGAGGGTCGTGGCCTTCTAAGCCAAGTTTCACCGAGACACGAGGTTTCTAGGGTCCCACTCGAGCTAGATGATCCTTAGGGGTTTTACCTATAGTGCTCTACCATCTATGGCATGGTGCCTTCCGTCGGCATATGGAGGACCATTTGGGTGTTAGTGGGTGTGTGTGTATGTGTGTGTGTGTGTGTATGGGTGTGTGAGTGTGTGGTGTGTGTGAGAGAGTGTGTGTGTGTGTGCCCCTAATGAACTTTTCTCTTCCTCTTTAAAATTGTGTCTGTGAAATGGGTTCTTTTTAGTGTTTCCAGTGTTTTCTTTTGGCGTTTGGTTTGAAAATCTTTTCTTTAACAGAATTTTGAAAGTATAATTTTGAGTAAGCACTTTAAATTGTCTTTTGATGTTGTGGCATGGAACTTTTTCTCGGTGGCATCCTACTGGGCCATTAGCTCACACCCTACATACACCCCTGGGTGTATGTAGCTTCTTGTTTCTTTTGTATTCCAGGTTGTGCATCGTGCTCAACAAATGGTGGTTCTGGTTGTTGATGGTTTTCTCGTGCAGGTTGGTGTTGTGGTGTGCGGATGCTATGCCACTCTTGTCGCTTGGAGGTTTGAGTTAGAGTTTTGGACTCTTTTGTTGTCGTTTACTTTGGGATGTTGGCTCTAATTATAAACCTTTAAATTTGATTTCAGTTCAATGGTCTCGTTGGTTGTCAATTTCCTAGTTTCATTTTATTATCTTGTTAGTGTTTGTGCATACTATTTTGGGTAAACCATTCCCATAGGTTACTCTTGATACCCGGGCACTTGTGCCAGCCCGTGGGGATCGGGAACGCCCTTCGGGCCTTGCCGCGGACCGGGTTGGGCACCGGGTCAGACGACGACCCGGCCTGGTTCGTGAAAAAATGGTATCAGAGGGCAAGGTTTGCTCTATTGGGTCATTTTCTTTTGGGATAGAGTCACGGTAGACTTGAGTTAAGGTTGTCGGGACTCGACGTCCTGACTACGAGCAATGTTCCTGGCCAGCACACCTCGTGGCGGGACTCGAGTTACCAAAGTGTGTTGAGGTTTGTCTGAGTTTTTGGTCCATGCAGATGATCGTGTCAAAGGGAAATGAAAAGGGAGTAAGTTCAGTGGTCTTTGTGAGCTCGCAGGGTCTGGCAAGCCTTGTGGAGTTGGCGACACTGTCCTAAAATACTCTCTGTGGCCAGTGGTGTGATTGGCGTATGGCCGCCAACCATATTTTCCAATCACCCACTGTCCCTAGTTTCTTCTTGCTTTGTTTCTTGTCTCCTTGGTTTGGATTCGTGGGAATTTGGTTTTTATGTAAAAATGTTTTGGTCTTGGAAAATATTTTCCAATGAAACGCTTTAAAAAGAAAATGATGTGAAGGGTTTGGAAAGTGTGGGTTGGATGATTTGGTTTTGAAAAAAAAATGGAATGGTTTGTTTTGGACCCTTGGTGTTCTCGTGGGAAACCACATGCATGAGTGTATATGGAAAAAAATGGTTAATTGCACGAGTGGATGAGTCCATGGATGGATATGAGGTGGGTGCTAGTGCGGCACGAGAACATGCATGTCCGAAGTTCATGGGACGCCATTTGTGTTTGTGCAACCCACTAGGTTTGCTTATCTTCAAAAAGATTTGTTAAATGAAAAAAAATGGTGCTTTAGTAACTGGTGGTTGCGTGGTGCATCCATGTGTTTTGAGAATGTTGTGTGTTAAGCTTTTCAAGATGAAGATTCTTTTTAACTAAATTGTGTTTTGATTTTGATTTCTTTTTTTTCTAAGTTGCTCAGTTGGTGCGAAATCATGTGGTTAATGGTCTCTTTTAAAGAGTGCTTTGGGAAGCCCTTGCTGTGGCTTGCCCTGCACGTTCAGCATTCACTTGTGGTATGTCTTGGCCATTGGACCAGTTTGACTGGGTCCGTGGTTTTCTTTATTAACCAGTGTGTGCCCCCCATAAAGTGTTGGCATGTGATTGACGTGTGGCTATAGGCAACTCGTCGTTGTCCGACCCTCTAGTTGATCAGAAGAATCACTTCTTGAATTCTAGAATTGAACCCACCTCCGCTTTTTACAATAGGAGGATCCCCTCATAGCGGGACGACAGACGTGATGGGAGATGAATGGAGTTTCTGTCATTTTGAGTTGTCTAAGTCGTCGGGTATGAAGTTTGACGTTGTTGCGTCTGAAGGTCCTCCCTTGGAACGATGAAAGGAATTCAAGCGGGGAAGGTTGAAGGCGGTTCAGAATTATCTGTGCTGACCGATGTCTTGTAAGGTTGTAGTGTTGCCCTCAGCTGCAAGGGTCATGTTTGTGGCGTCTTGCAGTCTGAGTTTTCTTTGACAGTCAAGGGTGAAGTTTGACCACATTAACATGAGTGTTGTGTTTGGAAACGGTTAAGGAGATTCCAGTGGGGAAAAAGGTTGAAACAACCTAGAGTGGTCGTTGCGGGCCACTATTCTAAATGACTTTTGGTCCTTTGTTAGTTTCGTTTAAGAAAGAGGTTTACGTTAGGCCACTAGTGTGGCAGACCCAGTCACATGGGGATGCTACGGTTAATTGCAGGAATCTTGTGTTGTTTAAGACTTAGTTTGATGTCCTCCGTATAATGTTCCTCTCAACAGTAATGGTCATGTTCGGTGACGATTTGCAGTGTCATGTTCCCATCCAGTGTGACAAAGGGTGATGCGCATGCACCATTGCAGCTCTTATGTTGGTTAATGTTTTGTGTATGATCAGTTGGATGTCATGATGTGTTGTGTCTGATGGTATTGCCTCGGTTGCAGTATGATCATGTATTAGACCAAAAGGAGAAGCTCCATTCAAGAGTCTTCAATACCTGACTGCGAGGCAGGAGATGCTTCAAACATCAGGGCTCCAACCATAGGCCTCGGAGTGAAGCTGGCGCGTGGTCAGGAACCCCGAGAGTGTATGAGACCAAGAAATTTTTCCGTCATCGGTGTTGAAAGTGAAAACAACTTAAATGGTTTCCTATGGTTGTTCTGTTCGAATTAGTCGTCGGGTTGTGTATTGTTTTCGCGACCATGTGGAGGCGTGTTCGTCTCGTTGCCTTAAAAGTCTTGGGGATTGTGTCCCACTGGATACAATCGCTTTAGTGGTCCTTATGGGAGTCTGTTAGGTAAATTTGTCTCAAACTTGAATAATGCCCATCCAGGAATGTGGAAATGGTAGTTTGTCTTGGGTCATGCTTTTGACGCCCCAGTAGTCAGGCCCCTCCCTCCCCGCCCCTTGTGGTAGGGTGTTTGGTCAACATCAAGAATTTTTCAAAGTTCTGTATCCTCTGTTTTTTCTAATGTTAGTGCGACCCAAGACAGGTCTCGCACAATGGTCTCTGGAATAAATAAGTGTTGGCCTTTCCTTAATGGTGTGGAGTCCGCCCGGACCTCCCCATGTTGGTTTTCTTGTCTTGTCTTGGGCGTTGGTATGTTCTTAATGGTGGGGAGACCCACATTGGGTCTCGCACGAATGTCTCTAGAATGAATCTGTGCTGGGCTTTTCATTAATGGTGGGGAATCCACTCGAACCTCCCCATGTCGGTTTTCCAGTCTCGTCTTGGGCGTTACTAGGTTCATAATGGTGGGGAGCCCCTCGGGCTTCCCCACATTAACCTTTTTGCTTCTGTTTCTAAAGATAGGTTGGTAATAAGTGATAAGAGTGTTTTGTGGATGTGACATGACCTTGTTGTTCTTTCTAGCCTAATGGTGTGGTTTTCGTCTGATAGTGCTTGAGGTGTTTCATCTTGTGAAGTTGTTTTCTGTAGGTACGAGAGTTCCCTTCCTTTATTAGTCAACTGGAGGCCTTCAAGCTTTTTGGGGCGGGAAATACATATTAGAAACACTTTTCATGACCTTTTTGAAGTTGTCTTTTAGTCACTCTCTCTGAGCACGATGCTTTTGCCTCTTTTTGCTCGATGTTGTGGGGATTCCCTGTGAATCAAAAGGGAGTGTGGTTTTCTGCTCTGAGGTTTGGTTTTAGTTGTGGCTTTCCGGGGACGGAAAGCTTTATGGTGGGGATAATTGTCACACTCATCATCTCTAATTTTATTTATTTTATTAATTTTATTTGTGTCGGGTAGTTCGGGTCGAAACCTGAACTTAAGATTTTGAGTTCTTTGTGTTTTGACTAGTTTGCATCCAGCGCAACGCGACCGAAGCTGTGTGGCCTCACCTGGGTCACCGCGCGGCCCCGCCCGTTTCACCGCACGCCCTGCTTGATGGTTAATTAGTTAAATGAAATGGATCAGTATAATAAAACAATAATATTAACGGTGTTATGAATATAATTTGTCTTGTGTCATTATTAATATTACTCTTAATAATAATAATAATAATAATAATAATAACAATAATAATAAAACTAATAAGGATTAATAGTTTGTTTTAATGATAACAATACATTTAGTATAATTTGAGGTGTTATTATTATTATTAATAATACTAAATTTAGGTTTTATTTCATTTTTATTTTATTCTATTTTATTTTATTTTAATTTAATTTCTTTTTATTCTAATTTATTTTTATTTTTTTCTCTTTCTCTTTTTTTTCTCTTTTTTTCCCCTTCTTTTCTTTTCCTCCCTCCGTTTTTATTCATCTCCTCACAATCCCGTCGGACCCCCCCCTACTATCCCCTCCTCTTCGCGGCTCACCCCTCCCCTCTAACCCTAGCCGCCTGCTCCCTGTCATGTTCCCTGCCTCGGCCTTCTCTCAGCCGCACGCCGCACACCGTCACGGCCTCCTCCCGGCCCCTTGGCCCGTCGCACCCCGCCTCCCGCTGGAACCCCTCGCCGTCGCCCAGTCCTGGACGGCCGCTCCCTGCCGGCTCCCCGTTGCACCCGCCGCAAGCCCGCACCGCCTCCTTAAACCAGTCTCCGACCTACCTCTCCAAGCCGGCGTCGCCTCTTGCTACCCCGTCATGCCACTCATCCCCTTCGTAGCCTCTCCCGGCCGGCCTACAAGTATCACCTGCCGCCCCCCCCCCCCCCCCTTTACCTCGCGTTGCGCCCGGTTCCTCTCAGCTTTCCACCACTGCGTTATCCTCTCTATCTGTGGCGTAATCCCAAACCTGACGCCCCCTATGTCCGACGCCTCTTCCATTTGTAGCCGTGTCGTACCCATCCCCGGCGATGCCCTGCCATTTCACCATTTTCCCCTTGGAATCGGATTCGCGCCGCACGCATACCCCAACCAACACCTTGGGTAAACCCCCCCTTCATTGTTCTAGTTACTTACATTCAGTTTAGTGGGGATTAATTAGAGTTTATGTGTTTTTTGGTTTGCTTTAGATGTTATCTTTGGTCCAATTTTGTTTTTAGGGTATAATTTGAGTTGGTTGTGATGCGAATTGGTTGCGATCGAATTTTCACACCCAGGTTTTGAAGTCTCGGCATCAAAGGTAGGTGGTTCCATGCCATAACATCTTTAGATAATTTAATTGCTCATTAATTAAATTATATTGTGTTCTAGTGATAAATTGCATGATGCAAATTTAGTTTTTTGGACTTGCTTCGATATGCATATTGATGAATTTGAGTTATTGTTAATTAAATGTCAACATTTTCTTGTGCGTTGTGTTGTTGAAATGTTTAGACACATTATAGTTAATTGTTTAGGGTGTGAAAATTTTGTTTTCAAGAACGCTTGAGGTATGGGTGATATTAAACTGAGTTTTTTTTAATATAAGGTAAACTATTTTGATGTGTTAATTTTTATTATGCACCTTGAGCATCTTTTAGGTGTGCGAATGAGGTTTCAGAAGGGTCGGGTTTGTGAATTGATTTTCAAATGGTTCTGCCCTTTAAAATTTGTGTGTTTTAAAGTGAGGCCTTTGGTATGCATATGTGATGTTTTATTAATTGAGCAATTGTTTAATTGAGTGTCGTTTGAGATGCAGAATATGGTTGGTAAGGTTTTAGGGGTTGTTTGGTAGGTGCGGAATGTGTTTTCTTTTTCTTTAAGGTGTCGGTGTAATTAAATGTAGATTCTCGATGAACATGAGTCACTTTGGGTGTGCTTGCCGTGTCGCGTACTTTTGGGATTAAACTAAAAATTGGTTGAACAATGGAAAAACAAGTTTTAGATTGTATGAGCTGAACTTTTGGTTTTAAAGTGACGTTAATATATGAAATCAAGTTCGTCTTTCTTGTGAAAAACTTTGATTTCTAATTTTAAATGTTTTATAAATTGTTAATTGCACTTATTAGATTATATGTGGAGCGTGGGAGTTTTGTTTGAAAGAATTACGTGTGCGTTATTTTTTTTATTTTTTTATTTTTTTTTTATTTTTTTATTTTTTTATTTTTTTAAGGGGATTCTTACATGTGAAATTGGGCTTGCCTCTTGTGAAAAACTCTTATTGTGCTATTTAGAAATGTTCTTCAAATTGTTTAAATAGATTGTCAAGTAATGCAAGTGGGCCGAACAATGTTAAAAAATAGTTTTGGTGTGCGTGGGTGTGTTTTTTTTAAATGGTGTTTGGGTATGCAAGCGGTGACTTGTAGGTGTGATGTATTGTTTGGTTCGGGATATGTGAAAGTGATATACATTATGTGAATGTGAAACATGTTTGAGCACAAGGGAAAACCCTGGGTATCTAGGTGGGAGGACTAGAATTAGTGCGCTAGTGAACCGGATGGGTATCTTCCATGTTTCACTTAGCTGGATTGACGATTACAACACTAACTAAACATGATATCTGAGGGTCGTGGCCTTCTAAGCCACGTTTTCTGAGGGTCGTGGCCTTATAAGCCACGTTTCACCGAGACATGAGGTTTCTAGGGTCCCACTCGAGCTAGATGATCCTTAGGGGTTTTACCTATAGTGCTCTACCATCTATGGCATGGTGCCTTCCGTCGGCATATGGAGGACCATTTGGGTGTTAGTGGGTGTGTGTGTATGTGTGTGTGTGTGTATGGGTGTGTGAGTGTGTGGTGTGTGTGAGAGAGTGTGTGTGTGTGTGCCCCTAATGAACTTTTCTCTTCCTCTTTAAAATTGTGTCTGTGAAATGGGTTCTTTTTAGTGTTTCCAGTGTTTTCTTTTGGCGTTTGGTTTGAAAATCATTTCTTTAAAAGAATTTTGAAAGTATAATTTTGAGTAAGCACTTTAAATTGTCTTTTGATGTTGTGGCATGGAACTTTTTCTTGGTGGCATCCTACTGGGACATTAGCTCACACCCTACACACACCCCTGGGTGTATGTAGCTTCTTGTTTCTTTTGTATTCCAGGTTGTGCGTCGTGCTCAGCAAATGGTGGTTCTGGTCGTTGATGGTTTTCTCATGCAGGTTGGTGTTGTGGTGTGCGGATACTACGCCCCTCTTGTCGCTTGGAGGTTTGAGTTAGAGTTTTGGACTCTTTTGTTGTCGTTTACTTTGGGATGTTGGCTATAATTGTAAACCTTTAAATTTGATTTCAGTTCAATGGTCTCGTTGGTTTTCAATTTCCTAGTTTCATTTTATTATCTTGTTAGTGTTTGTGCATACTATTTTGGGTAAACCGTTCCCATAGGTTACTCTTGATACCCGGGCACTTGTGCCAGCCCGTGGGGATCGGGAACGCCCTTCGGGCCTTGCCGCGGACCGGGTCGGGCACCGGGTCGGACGGCGACCCGGCCTGGTTCGTGACAGTAATACCATTATTTGAAACTAAATTATTCAATAAATAACTATCATTAATATTCGTTAAACATTTTTGGACTATGTTTCAAACCCAAAGATTATAAGGATTTGATTATATATTCTTCCAAGATAAAACAAATATTAAACATGAATTAAAATATCATATGTTTCTACAATAAATATAATCATTACCTGTAAAAAATCAATCTAACTCGTAAATTGTGTAGGATAATGGTAGTGCGAGAAACCACTGTTGTCCTTCAGTCATCGAATCAAGCCCCGTTGCCTATCCAGATGTGACGGATTATCAACGAGCATATGGGTTGTTTCATTTCACTTAAATAAATAAAAAAAATACTACTTATGTAATTCGTTATATTAATTGTAGGGGTTACCAATACATAAACCTTATAAAAAATCTCTCCAAACCCTTCATTGATGACTTCAATAAATTTAACTTCTTAAAATCCTCAAATGGTGTGTATTATAAAATTGAACCAATGTTCATCCTTAAGATTATATTCCTATGAAATTATCTATAAATATTATTATAACGTCATATGAAAACATCCTAACATCAAAATTTCTTTAAAATGACCTTTAATAACAACTATAATAGCCCAGAACCCACACTCATGTATCCTTTGTTAAAATACATATCATTAAATTCCTGGATTTGATGAGGATAATTATGACACAAATTTTTCATATAAACCATACAACATCATAATGAAATCATGGATCACAATCATTATGAAAGAAAAAATTGGTTTATAGTTTTAGATAATTATTAAAAAATCATACATTAATAATTCATATGTGTTTAAATGGAAATTTGTCCCACTTAGTAGATCTTTTTCAATTTCACATTAATAGATAACCATCATCGATATTAAATCCATTATAGACAAAACTATTTCATGATCATTCTTTAAAATATGTGAAAAATGAAACATAACAAGGGTGAGATCAACTTTCTAGTAATGGTAAACATAATAATTACTAATTTAATTTCATCATAGTCCATATGAATGAATAAGGGTACGATAAGAAAACCATAGTGTACGGAATAATAATAAATTTAATCTAAACCATCAATACCTAGATCATCACATATAAAAACATGGAAATGGAAAGAGTCATTAGAATAAATAATCATGATCCATGTGATATCAATACCAATAATTAGATACATTATAAACACATAACAAGAATATATAAAACATATTTTTATCTTGTAATATTATCTCGTTGATCCCTTACAGAACCCTTATAGAATCCATACAAATTGGAATAACTATATAGCCTACATCCAATATAATTTCCAAGAAAACAATATCATTACCCAATTCAGTTGGAGTGTAATCTGGCTGTATGAATCATATAATCTATAATAGGCTCATCTAATTCTATCTAGGAATACCCATCATTTATAATTTTCACGAACTGAATAATTAATAATGAATATAGAGAACTTATTTCATCATAACTAATTGAAACACCCTTTATTCTATTCATAAAATGATTTACTAGTGGAAAAGAAAATTGGTTCCCTATGAATATATTTGAAACATGTTTATCCCTTGGAAATGAAAGGGGTTCTATTAAAATTTATTTTTAAACATGATTTACCTCTTTAAAATAAATTGATTCCCTAAAAATATCATTCATATATAATTAAATATTGCAAAACAAATGGGTTCCATAAAAATATATTTGAAACATGGTTAGATCGTTGAAATAGAATATGTACATTACAATCTTTTTTAAACATGTTTAACCCATGGAAAAGTAATGCGTTCTATAAAAATATCATTAAAACCTGGTAAAACTATGTAAAAGGAATAGATTCATTAAAATCTTGGTATGACATTGTTAAACTGTTGAAAATAAATAGGTTCCATGATAATATCATTCAAGAAATCATAATCCATCTTAAGAAAGAGCGAGGATTGTATCAAATAAAATACCTGCAATGTAAGATATATAAATATTATGTTATTTGACATTGATGAATTAAATACCATTAAAATTTTTCTAAAAATAATTTTTTTATTTTTTTTAAAAAACATGGTTTCGGAAGAAAATATATTTTAAAAAGAAGATATAATTAATGTTGGATTTACATAAATTTTATTTCTAAATTATTCTATGTACCAATGTCAGGTAAAATGGTACTATTAACAGAAAATTTCATAAATATCCAGAGGATAAGATATTTCATGATAATTATAATATGTCCATAATGGAGTTTTTGATACATAATTATGTATGTGGTTTTTAACTCTTTTCAAGTTTACCATTACATTTATATCATGAATTATAATGTTAAATAAAATTACATAATCAACTATGTTTATGTTGGGTTTTTTGACCGTATTCAATTTATGTGTCAAAAAATACTTTGGAGGTAGAATATGGTCAAAAGGGTGATTATTTAAATATATCATGAATAATTATCATGAACTAATTATCATATTTTAACATAAATTATAATTCTAAATTTATTCATGTAAAATGGTTACTAAAAATGATCCAATGGTACGATCATAGAGATTGTAGTCAGTACGTATGCATGAGTAACATTTCAAATTTTTTGTTGATCATTATCAAAATAAGGAAAGTAACATTAACATTAAAAAATAAAAATTATATCTTAAATAACATATAATTTAATTATACATACATAAATAAATATTTCATTTGATTTTTGGGAAAAAAATTAATAATAATTTCATTGCTTTGTGTAGTCGGTAGTCCACACATCCACCAAAGATGTTATCAAATTTTCAATGTGTGAAAAGGTAAACAATAGAGTAATATATAATATTTTCATAAATATAATTATCTTATTATTATAATAAATATTTCCTTTATATCACATTTTATTATTTAACCCATACTTAATACATTTCTTGAATATCGTGAACGAATCACATCACTTTGAGGAGGCGGTATGCCACACGTCCACAAACGATGTTATCGTATTACATAAAAATAAAAATCCTGAATTTATATATTATATTATAATTAAATAAGAACAAATAAATTATATATATCATATATATAATCTAAAATCGAATTTTCTTCATTATTCACAACCTTGGTAGGTGGTAATGGAAGAACAAATGACATTGGTTCGTGATGCAGTAGTCCGCCGCAAAAAATGAACATTGATTGGGTAACCCATCTGATGGATGTGTGTGAGTCTGTATATAGTAACCTCAACATAAAAAAAACTCAATATATTGAAGATACTTAGGTTATTATATAATTATGATATAAAAATAATTCAATGTGACGAGAATTAAATAAAAAAATTCTCATTGAAGAACGTTATCTTTTCTTCATGTATCTCCTTTTGGTTTTTCCAGAAAGACATCCATGGTTTTGTTAACAACCAATTTTAGGATTTAATAATGAGATTACGTTTGTTTTTTTTATATTTTTGTATAATCCAAAATGCTTTAGTGTTGTGAATATATTGGGAGGGTGAGTGCCTTTTTATAGTGGAAGAGATGTGGGGTTCTTGTAATACCAAAATGTAAACATTATTGGAAGGTCTTCCTTACATTGTGTACCTATAGTAATGAACCATTTTCTATAAAATATGGGATAAGGTTGGTATATTTTAATCCAATTGTTTTTTTGATATTTTTTTATATAATTTTCTAAATTAAGAGTAAAATTAACCACAAAGTAATCTTGTTTTTATATTAATAATTTTAAATAATTTTAAATTCATTTACAAATAACTTTGGTTAAAAAATGATTTGAAATTAATATAAATTATAAATTATTATAATTAATTATATTCAATACATTCTTCCAAATTAATTTCACATACTTGGAATAATTAATTTTAAAATTAATCTCAATCACACGACGAAACAATGAGTTTTAATAGTAAAAAAGATCAAAATTTTAAAAAAAATTATATAAATTTTTATTGTGAAATTGATTAAAATAAACTTAATTATATTTATTGTTTTATAATTTTAGTAATTATAATTTAAAACAAATTCAAAATATAATTTATCATTATAAATAATTTAGATAAAAAGTCATTATTTAATTAAAATTTAGTTTTATTCACTATTCATAATAATATGAATGTTCTCACAATATACCAAAAATTTATCAAAATAAAATTTTTATATTCTTATTTAAAAAAAATTTATTTTTTTAAATGAAATTTATAATAGTGTACCAATTTTTTTAGAACAAATGTGGAATTAAAAGGCGACAAACTTCCTTTTATAAAAATATATCTTTTAATTCATAAAATTGTGTTTGTTATTTTTTTATTCTTACAAATATTACGTGATGAATTGAAAAGTATTTTATTGAATATATAATATAAAATTTTCATTAATATTGTTAACTAATATTGATTAATATAATTTATTTGTAGAAAACACCTTTGTGGTCATAAAATAGTTTTTGTTATAAAAGCACATCCTTTATATTCAATTGGATTTTTTATTCATCTCTAATAAATTGGATTCTAATGAATTCATTATATATAACTTTTTAAATAATTATTTTATAATTCAATTAAAAATATTCATTCCCACTATTTTGGAGGTTATGTGTTAACTATCATATTAAATATTAATAGTAAATTGTTGTTTGGTAAACCTCATTCTTGTGTGTAACATAAGATATCAAAGAAAGTTAATGTTTTGTGTACATCAAGCTAAAAAAGGTATTGGGTGTAATATAAGTTAGACTATGCATTTCATGTAACCAAATATACTAATGAATATAAATTTATTTTGGATAATGATATTTTATAAAATCTAGGGATGTTACAAAATTGGTAAATTGAAATTTCAAAAAAAAACTATAGTTATTACTCCTACACAAATATATGTTATAGATATCTAAATTATTCATTTTATTGAAAATTAATTATAAAATTAAAAATAATTAAAATTCACCTCTAAGATGAATATATGATATTGACCAATCAATGTGATGAATGTTTAGTTACACCTTAAGGGTGGGATTCTTACCACCATCCCAAATGATATAATTATCCTCATTATTTAATAAATTGGAAGATTAGTAAGAAATTTCATCATAATAATCAATAAATTCCCATTTCTAAGGAGTCATATACTTATGGGAAAGGCAAACTGCACATGGAAGACACATAACATTTTGGACACAACTAACTACAACGGGCCTACACATAACGATCACATGAGATATACGGTAGTGAACCATTTATTATAGAGATATATAATTTAAGAGATTCACATCAAATAATGATATATCCATAAATATGTGTTCCATAATAATATTAAAAAAATCACAAATCCATTAAAATCAGAGAATTATTAAAATGTGAAAAAATAAATCATCCAAATAAATAGAGAATTATTAAAGGACAACAACTTTTAATAAAAATAAAGTATTATTAGTTATTCATACCATATAAAATAATGGACATATGATTCTATTAATAATTTCCTCATTTAAATTAATGTATTTATATCTATGTGAATACCCTTCAATTATATGAATGATGAATATGGTATTGATTAGGGAATTTGAATTAATAAAATCATTTTAAATAAATTTTGATAAATCAATAAATTGGTAGTTAAGGTTATTTTCTCTCATTGATATTTTATTTCTATAACAACACATATATATATATATATAAACATTCATATTGAATCAGAAAATCATTTTATCAAAGTTGTTGTTAATAAAAAAGTTTAAATTAGTAGAAATTTTTTATAATAAAATGTCAAATGATGGAATATAAAAGGGGACTAAAATAAATGAATACTAATTTAGTGTATGGTAAAAAACTATATATATATTTTAGAAATAAATTGATTCATTTTTACACAAAATTTTAATACATGAAAAAACATTTCATTTCAATAGAAGTCTATAAATATAATATTGATTTAATAAAATTATTCTAAAAATTAATTATGGTTAACAAATAAAAAATGATGGATTTATTTAATAATTTCACATGGTAAGAATAAATAAAAAAATATTTGAGAAATAATTATAATAAATTCCATGACTTCTATTAGAATTTTTGTAAATATAGAGAAATGTGTTATATTAAAAATAATTTTAATAAATTAGAATAAAGGATTTTAACATCATTTTTTTATAATAAAATTCCCAAATAATGAAAACATGAAAATATTAAATTTAAATTATAGATTTTTTAGAGAAGAAAAATGAAAAAAGTTTCATTTGTAAATATCATACTGATTCACTTAATGAAAGATTAGGAACTGAACTATAAATATATGAATATCCACAAAAAACAAGGTTAGCAGTGAATAATGGAAAAAAAATTAAAGATTTGAAAAATAAATAAATTAGAGATAAATAGATAAAAACAAAGGGCGATAGAGATCATGAGATCAAGAATGAGAAAGAATATAATGTGAAACACGTGAGGAAATTATGATGTTAACTATAAATCCATAAAAAATTAAAATAATTAATTTGTCAAAAATGATGTCAAAATTGTAATCTATGCATTTAATTCATTGTATTTTATCCATCTAAGAGTAGTTAGAAAATAGATGAACCATACATGAAATCATTAAAGGTTTAGAGTAAACCCTTTCCCTGAGTAACTTTTTATATCTTATATCCTTCATGTTCTAAAACAAATAAATTTCATTAGTTATTTATTTATAAAAAATCATATATATTTCCTTTTTAAAAATCTAATAAATTAATTTAATATAATTCCATATTTATTTATAATACTATGTTTTCATGCATCGATCGTTTAGAGGTTGTTCAATTCATATATCCAAATTATTTTTGGTATAATGGTGTTAGTAAATGGATATTTCCAAATGGTTTTAAAATATATATAACTTTCATGGTATAGTATTCATTTCATTTTAGAATTATGATACATTAAAAATTCAATATATTCAACAAAAATATAATAAATGGTCAAGTTTTCTTAATAATCAAGTTTTAAATAGTAAAAATGAGTTTTATTATTTACATTTAATACCATTATTATCTTTGATATATTATCTTTATAGAATCAAAAAATTGCTATTATTTATTTATTTTTTATATTTAATCATTAAATCAGTTTTGAATAGTATCCGTAAAAGGAGTAAGGGACAAATAGAACAACATCGTTCACAGAGGTAGAATAAAACCACAATGGAAAATAATTTTTTTTAAAAATATTGTAATGGGAATAAAAATAAATAATTTTTTTTTATTTATAAAAATATTACAGTAAAATTGAAATAATATTTTAATGATAATTATAACGATCGCTTATATTATTGAATGGGTATGAGGAAAATTGAAATGTGGATACATGGGTTTTTAAATCCATTTATTGACACTGTAACAACTTATGATAATGTTCTAGTGCGATTTAATGGGTGATATATAGTCAATAATAGAGAAAAATATTTTTATATGATGATTTTAAAATCATGGATGCAAAATAATATGCGGTATAAATTATTTTTAATGAAAATTACAATTAATAATAAAAAATTATTAGATATGGGAACCCTTACTTTGACATGGTAATGAAATATAAAAAAGGTTAAATGAGAGGTAATGAGTGATATCTCATTAATAATACTCCAGAATCATGACAATTACATGGAATTATAAGAATTAAAGTATATACATTGTATTTTAAAAATATATTTTAAATTAAGAGTTGTAAAATGATATTTGGGTGAGGAACTCATAATTCTTTTTTGAAACCTCCATTGGAATGATCCAAATTTTTATAGAGGGTGAACATTTTGATATAAAATGGTCTTAAAATGTATATTGGGGATTTAAAAGAAATATTTGGATAGGTATATGGAAAATGTATGATATTTTTATGTGAGGATAAAAGGGGTTGTTGGGGTGATTATATATCCATGTAGTAGGGGTATTTTAAAAACAAATTAATAATTAATTTATAATTTAGTCTCAAGGCAATGAATAATGATTATTTCTCTTACTAATATTAGTGTATGATTAAAAATTTTATTTTTATTTGATATAATAATCCACCTAGAACCGATCCGAGAAATTTATCAATGGTATTTTTTCTTTTCAAAATTTTTTATTCACCGCTTATTAATTATTATTCCAACCATTCTCAAGACCTCCCCAATGCACCATATAAAATCAAGAATATTTATGTGTGTGGTGAGATTTTAAAAGCTTGAATCTTGGTTATTATGTAATGTATATACCTCTCCAAAATACCTTTTATTTGGTTAATAAACAAACATTAATATAGCTACATGTTTATATATAAATACATTAAACTACTCATATATATGAGTACATATATTTATTCAAAATTGATAAATATGAATATAAAAAATATAGATAAATTTAAATATATCCATACTTGCACACAAATATATACATACCTAATATATAAAAATGTACATAAATATACATAAGTAGATATAAAAATAAACATATAAAAATATATATAAATATAAATTAATATATATAAATTAAGAAATAGGTATTCATATATATACGTTTTAAAAATTTCGGGTTGAAACAACTTTTTTATTATGAAAGAGAATACATCTTTCTATCTGGTTAGAGGGATACCCATTACATTGACCATCAATCCAAGGCCAAGTGGTCCACTAACATGGCGTGAAGGCCCACTACAATATAAATCATGCATCATCCTCCCTGCATCGGTAGGCCTTCATCACAAAGGCATCACTTCCTGCCTACATCATGCATGTTTCACCACCTATACCATAAACCCCCAAGTTTATTTCTAGGTTTTTAACCCCAGTCATTTGGATGTACGATTATAGGGTTTACCACTCAGTCGAAACCACAGATACCTATATGTTTACATATATAAATTTATATATACAGACATAATATATATAATTATAATAAAAATAAAACTAATTATAAATTAATGTATATAAATTTAAAAACGTATATTTATATATTTATATATTTATACACACATATATACATATACATATATATTTATGGGCTGAAGCCCCTTCATAAGATAGAAAACAACAAAATTGTTTGAATGTGGCCATACATGAAAAATTACCCTTGATCGACAAAAAAACAACTATTCCAATAAATGTATATCACAATAATAATCCTATAGTGGTTAGTCATAAACGTTGGTATGATTATTGATGATTTTTATGTACTTAATATGATCAAGATATTGAAGACACATATTGTGATAATACCTCCAACTCCCCCCGTAAAAGGATGGTGTCCATGTATACAATATTTAATAGAATGGAAAGGTATAAAAAAATTATCCTCAACCAATAATCATGTATCATTAGATTTATTTTGGTTAAAACTAGATTTTATCCTAGGTTTCCTTAAATGAAAATTTTGGAAACCATCTTTATAAACCATATTTATCATTCATTTTCCCCTATCATTATTTCCACTATTATTGGAGACATTCAAATTTTCCACATTATTAACCTCAAAAGAAAAATCTAGTATGGAGAAATAATTAGTAGTGGGAAACATAGTATGTTGTGTAATGTAATCAATCATTATAAAAGAAGCATTTTGAATTTGGAGTATAATAATTTCTAACCACTTATTTTCTAATGATGTCCATGGGATTAGACTTTATATTCATTCCAGATTCAACTGAATGAGTTACTCAATCAATGAAATTAGATATAGTTTCATCCACCCTAGATTATTTGATGAGGATTCTACATGTATTCGGATAAAAATTTGGTTATTATATTGATTGTCCATGGCATTCAGTAAAGATGGTGATATCATACCAACTGAAAAACTCACTGATTGAGAATTAGAATCAATTGTATCTATTTTTCCATGTTGACCCTCTTCTTAGAATTAAATCCCCAAGACAATCCTTGATAAAGTGAAACCAATTGTAGACTCCTTTAATAAATGGTCGGAAATAGTGAAATGCACCTCCAATCAATTTTTTGCACTTTGGTATCTTTATGAGGTGAATATTTTCTCCAAAAAAGATAATTATTAGCTTCCCCTTGATTTTCCATTTCATCGGCTGTTTTTCACTCCAACAGTGTTTTGTTTAAAATAAATTTTCTATAGTTGATCTCCTTATATGGAATGTCATTTCTATACTCTGAAGTCTTATTTCATCTATGTTGTATAAAACCTTGTTCCCCTCTAATGAGTAGAAATTTCTAATTAAAATGTACCATGGACAAATTATACCATGATGAGAATATTTCCATGGATAAAAGTTTGAAAATGATTCCCCTACCTATAATTAGGCCTTACAACATCATAATAATTCAGTATTACAGCCTAACTAGGCCCATAGAAACTAAAATATGTTTTCCTAATTCACTTACTTCCAAATAAGATTATTTCTTTTCTTCTATAGTTACATTTCAATGTACTTTCAACAAATTGTTTTAGAAAATTTTAGTATTTACATTCAATGAATACAAGGAGAAAATAACTTTCGAAAAAAATATTCATTTTAGAATACCCATTATGCTAAAAATACATAGAGAACATAGGTTGTTTTCTAGACTTGACAAAATGAGAAATATCATCATCCAATGATTTAAAAACACCATTGTTAACCAATTTGAAATAGATTTAAACCGCCATAAGGAAAATTTCATAATTCCCAAACTTAGTAGCCTTAGTAGTTTTATACTTTATAATTTGATTCCATACTACTCACGCATTGTTGAAAAATATCCGTAGGTAATAGAATTTCAATTTTAGAAAAAAAAAATATCCAAAAATGAACTTGCATATTTTTAATAGAAAGTTTGTAAAACCAAAAATCCCAGTACTTAATGAAACCATATCTGGTTAAAGGGATAAGGGAACAATCCCCCTAAGCTCACGTATTCAAATCATCTGAAGGGAATGTGATCCGAATGAATACGTGTCCTATTGGAATACATTTTCGTTCATCAAAGCCGAAAGGCGAATAATATTTCTTAAAATGACTATTATCCTTCCATACTCTCCCACCAATTGGAATGATGATCCTAAAAATGATTAAATTTTCAAAAATCATTGATTCGTCCAAGAATCACCTTCTGGTACTCAATCAAATAAATTTTATCCTTATTCCAGAAAACCCGTTCAAGAGTGGAATCATTCAAGGTTAGTAAACAACTTCAATTTTTTTCAGGATTTATCCTTTAAGATATTATCCTATGAGGGGATGTCATGATGTTTTCATTACTAGGTTTTCCTAATCTAGTATCATATCGAAGAGGAAAATTGTTTTGTTGGGACAAACAATTAGGACAAACCACCTACAAATGAGACCCTCTAGAGAGTGAATCAAATCACAAATAGAGTGAAAAAACCATGATTGATAGAAAACCCTGGTCTCAATCGCCATCTCAATGGATGAACTCCCAATACACCATTCTCAATAAATAACCATAAATATAAATAAATCTGTTCAAAATTATATAAATATATAAAAATATATAAATATATACATATATATATATATATATATTATTAAATATAATTAAATATATAGGTAGTATATATATATAAGTAAATGGAAATATAAAAACTATAAATGTTAATTAATAATTATATATATAACTATATATATCTCTCTCTCTCTCCCTATAAATATATATAAATATAAATAATTTGACAAGAATATATATAAATACATAAATTATGTTATTATAAATATATGCACAAAGACATACACACACACACAGATATATATATATATATATATGCATACATATACTTATATATCCACAAAATATATACAATATAAATACATATAAAATATATACAAATATCTATAAAAATCTGAACATATTAATATATATATATATATAATTATATATTTATAAATGTATCTAAATATGTAAATATATATCTATAATTAAATATAATTAAATATATATAAATAAATATAAAAACACATATAAAGATACATAAATACACTCACACACATATATATACACAAACCCACGTAATATTTATTTATACATATGAATATTTATTTATAAAATTAAATTTATTAGTCTAAATATATGCAAATATTTATTCCTAAATAAAACTAAAATATTAAAATAGGAAAAATTTCATGACCATAATATCCATTTTAATGTAATAATGGGAATATGTTAAGTATCCACTAGAAAAAGATAACAATACACTATAAAATGAAGTTGAAATTTCATAGAGTGCTCATAAATTAAGGAATCTCGACTAAAAACTCAGTTTCAGAGGCATTACATACATTTTTACCAAAAAAAGATTTGGAGCCCCATCCTTCTATTTGGAAGTTTCTCTACCCAGTATGTAGATAATCCCCATAGATACCTTACTCCCAAATTTTTTAAACACATGATACATCCTCTTCATTTGGAAATTATTTAGTACAGAGCAATGGGGATTTCCAGAGGATCACCCTCCATGTACTATTTCTAGGGGAGAATTCAATAGTAATGTTAAATCACTACAAAGGAAACAAAGCCAAAATGCTCGTTAAGAATAAAACAAATCGGATGAATGTAGAACATTCCTGGGGAAATATCTAAAGAAATCCATCTATCATTATCTTTTAGATGAATACATGATTCTTATGATATGTTATGTATTGGTAAATGTCATATGTGTCACTCTTGTGGAAGAAATAGATCATGAGTTCAATTTTGGAGATCTCAAAAAATAATATACTACCTAGAATATTATTCAAACTAAATAATTAAATGAATTTGTAAATACAAAATAGTGGAGACACAATCAGATATAGAGAATCCAGATCCTAAAAAGATTGAAATAATTAATGTTGATGAGAGAATCACCCAATATGAGGTCGTATTAGAAATAATTAATTTGGTAAATATTATGTTACTCGGGGAGGGATATTTTAACTGAGTACAACTCCCAAGTTGAAATCAATATTCCCACTCTTATATATATCCATAGAGAAAAAATTACAAATCCAATTCATAACCATTTGACATCATCTATATTTATTAAACTAGGATCCCTATGCTTGTAGGATAAAATCTACATTGAATTCCCACTTTTAGGACACCAACTAAAACCCAGATAGGATACATACTCATATATGGCTCAAGATAAACTTAATTAGAAGAAACATGAAACTACACCATATAAGACCCCACACATCACCTTTACATTAGAATATTCACATGCAACGAACCTTCCAAAACTACTAGATTCCATTGTGTCATTAACATCACAATTTGTGGCTATGGAAAGGCATTGAGGAATTGTGAAAAATAAAATGAATTCATACTTTGGGTAGGTTCATTTGACTTATCCTCCATCCAACATCATAAATCTAATATTTTTTGTTTAAGTGAATTACATACCTGAATCATCACATCGCAAAAATTATATCTCAATGTGTCCCGGTGTTTGTAACACTCATGTGATTGAATGAATAAAATCAATGATGCTTCACATAGACCCTATAAGTGCCATTTTTTATGTTACCATTTTATACCAACATTTTCCACCACTGATTACGAATACCTTCACTGAAAGGTTCTCTATCAGTTCAGATCAAAACTAAGAAAAATAATTTTAATTATATTTTGAAAATAAAAGTGTCTTGAGAATGATAATTTATTTGAAATCATCACTACAAAAAAATTTCTAGCATAATCACTAAATATGAATCTCACGTATGTTTAAATACCATCGTTTTGTGTTGAAAATAACTATGATTATATGTTGTTGGAAAAATACCCTTTGGGGTGTGTTTTTAATTATATAAATTGAGATTAGAGTAAAAGGAATCAATATTGTAGTATCTATTTATTTGGATTCTATATAATGATGTTTGTTACAGATATAGAATAATATTGGATAAACTATATGTTATATTAACTGCTATAGTTTATTAGAATAATGGAAAGGATTCCATGCTTGAAAAATTTTATATATAACGGGTCTTGCATAACTAAATTTTTCGTATAATGGAATCATTATTTGCAGATAATTTGGATATTTAGATGAGTAATATAGGATAATATGACACATAATGAATCCATTATTAATGATAATTTAACTTCATATAAGAATATGGATACACAATATAATTTAGTTACATAGAGAATTTGTCTATGTAATGAAATTCACCTATGGAAGGAATTCGACTACATAGATAATTTGGATACATAAGTGAATTTTTAATTATGAAGTCACATGACTATATAAAGGAAAATTTAAATAAATTTTAGAGGGAACCACTTATTCAATTAGATGAAAAAATTTATGTATGTTATTCTGTAGGCATCCACATATATCCTTTTCCCAAATGCCACATTATCATAACGGATATGGATTTGTTACTTTTTCTGGAACTGAGTGACATTCAAAACATCATTTATTTCATAATGATTCAGATATGGTTCCCATATCCTAAATCAAATAAATATTGCACTCAATTTATGTTCAAGAAAACATATTTTTATTATTTTAATGAATCCATATGTTGTTTTTTAAGAACAATAATGGAAACATTACTCTATGTGGAGGGTGAAGCTAATAACATGGATATTGGTAAAAGGTATTATGAGAGTTTATTAAATACAAAATATAATAAGATATTTAGAATAATTAATGGGGTTTATATTTTTATCTTTTTATAATAATATTTGGAAGGGGCTTAAAATGGGAAGAGAATAAAAATACATATTTTATGTGAAAAATATAGGATAATATTTTTCAATAAATAATATATTTTAAGCTGAAATGAAAAATAAATAGAAGGATCACACTTTTTCAAAATTTTATAACTTTTTTTTCAATGAATACAAGGGTGGTAAGTAGATCTTCCAAATTACCAAGGTAAAAGAACAAATGTGTTCATTGATCACCACTTTCCAAGAGTTATTCTGGAGTTACTATAAATAATAAAGGGACAATTAAGTGACACATGACTACATATGTAACCTAAAATTACATTTTTGGGAGATGTGGGATGTTTTAGGAGGATATTTTCATTCCACTATATTAAGAGAGTAGTGATATTTTCTATTATCGTGTTTGTAGAATAGGAGGATTACTGTGGCCACTTTGAACCCAGTAACTGAAATGATGTGAGATTTATTGTTTTATATGAACTGTCTAATTCCTTTTCATTCTCTTATGACATTATCATTTGAGTGAAACATAGAAAATTAGTTGTATCTATCATTGATAATTTCATAATTATTATACGTATTTTGAGGGAGAGATATGTTTCAACAATAATTATCAAATGTAATAAAAAATGGGTAAACATTAAAGGTTCAAATCCTCTAATTCATCTCCCATTTTAGGGTACAATCCATGTATAGGGACCAATAATTGGTATCTAAGATGAATTTATTTTTTTTTCTCTCTCGAAATTAATGTATGGAATTTTTGACCATAAATAAATCTAATCACTAATGGAATCCACTTCCAACTTTACAAAAATAATATTTAAAATTACATCAAATCATTCGGGGTGAATTTATTTTTATCAATCATTAATGAGATCATTAAAAACATGGATAGTGGGGAGTTATCTTATAAATAATGTAAAGCAATAGAGACAGATTCCATGGAAATTAATTCATGAGGGGGAGCTTTGGGAAACCCGATTTTTACAAAAATGATGTCATTAAAGACAGCTCATCATATTTTTGGGGATAAAAATAATAATTGGTAGCATGTTCAATTTATTTCAATCATATAAATTTTGACAATATGAATATTATTATTACATATAATGGGAGTTCTTGGATAATTCATTTAAGAAGATAAAATTATATAAAAGATTTAGAGAGTATTACTTCTGTGATTTAATGAAATATTTTTTTAAATTAAAGAGAAATATCATAAAGTGGTGACATTAGATAGACTTTATATCAAACTTGTGAAATATGAAAAGAGAACCAATTAAAATTTGTTTTTTGAAAATTAATATTATCATCAGATAACATTCATAGATATGATGAAACACTCAATCAAAAAAGAAACCAAGGATGAGGAAGTTGATGATATTGTGTCTTTTCTATCCTCTAATCTCCAAAGTGTAAAAGGTAAATTTAACGGGAAAATACCGATCACATGAATAAAATTTGGAGTAGTTGGGAAAGTTTATTCTTGACTTCCAAATGACTTAAAAAATGATAATTAATAATAATACTTATGAAGTGACCATTAATTTTTGATATTGGAAATAGGTGAGTGTAGTGAATAATATGGATGAAAATGAAATTTCAATGTATGGAAGAAGGTGAATATAAAGAATTTGAATAAATGGATGTTGAATAATATAAATACCTGATAGAGGAATTCATCATGGTTTTTATAGATATGTATAATTATTAATACAATGATGATGAAATTTATAGTATCAAAAAATGGATTTATCATGATGATGATCTTGAGGGAGCCCATGAATAAATTGACATATGATGATAAAAAACTGATAAGGATAATGGTCTGGTAAATGACTACTATCTCGTTATTAAATAAAAATATAAGAGAATGTTTTAACTAAATGTTAATTTGGAAAAACATAAATCTAGAAATTTTGGAATGCTCAAAAAGTATGTTGAATTTCAGATGAAAATAAAAGAAAATAACTAAAATACTGATAGTAATAACAATACTAATAAATATAAGTTAAAAATAATTTTACATATTTATTGTGAAAATGTGATGTAGAAATGTAATTATGAATTCCAAGAAATAAGCCACCCTCCCAGTGTGGAATTGTGGAGCACAAGTTCACCAACCATAAGGAAGTAGAGGTGATTCATTGTGAATTTGTTTTTCTATTCACCATATTTAGTTGTTTAGTGATAAATTAAAATTGGTTTCAAGGATCAAACATAAATAAATATTTGTAATTTTAAGGAAAACACCCATCACCCACTCTTCAAAAGATATTTTTTTTTGATGACCGACAACAGACCCCATATGGTGTAGTTACAACAACATATGCACATTTTAAGACACTAATGATTCAGTTTAAATTTTTTGTAAATATGTGGAATTATCAATATTTTTTATCCATATATAAGATGAATTTCATGGAGAAATTATTGTGATAACATGTGAGAATAACATATGATCCTGGATTTTGATTTTTTTTGGAATACTTTTTTGTGATGTTATGGAGCATAGGGAAGTGAATTTTTCATCAAGAGAAAAATTATATTTGAATGAAAAGGCTTGAAGAAGATGTGTGAATCAGGATGAGAAAACCTCAATAAGTATAAAACTAAAAACTAATACACATACATATGGGATGATTAAGAATAGTCTATATATTTGGAAGTACAACAAGCCTGTTCATCATTATGTAAAACTAACAAATGTTCATTGGTCAATAAAAATAAATATGGGAAGGCCAATGTAATTGAGATTATTTTTATAGAAATATATGGTTCTTATTAATATAATTTGGATGGTGGATTCACCTCCCCAATGGTGGTAAATAGATATGTTTTTAAGTTGATAAAATATAACAAGGGCGGTGTTGTAAGGTTTGACAATAATGAGATTTTGAAATTAATAGGCCACTGTTAGGACCAATAGGGGCCTATAAACCCTGAGAGGGGGGGTGAATCAGGGTGTGGATATTCTTCTTCAAAGTTATTCCCACCCCACTGGATCTTGAACTCTTTATTACAAGGGTCACTTTGTTTGCTCTTGTGTGTAAACTATGATCACTTCTTTACTTCTTTATCTAATGATGATGCTTTGAATGCAATGTAGTGATGCAAACAGGCAGACACATGGATTTTTACTTGGTTTACCCTCACTGGGCTACGTCCAAGGAGAATACAATGACAAGTTTCCGGTCGTACCAAATTCCACTATTTTTCACTAGATGTGGATACAAATTTCAGGCAAGATTACTTCTTTCCCAGGCTCACTGACTTTACAATGTTTAGGGTCAGCTCACTACTTTCCCAAGGGTCACTCCATGTTTCTCTCTCTCTGGATCAATGATGGTGGAGAGGATCACCTTCTTTCTCTTCCTTTTCTCACTGCTCTTGGAAGGAATCCACTCACAGTTTATAGACCTGTAGGTCTCTTAATTTTCATGAAGGAATGAATCTTCCTCTGTAAGTAGATGTTATTTTGAAGCCCAATTTTCACCCGTAGATGAATATCTCTTTGCACCGAAGGAATCGGGAAAACTTCCAGGTTCCACGCAGCCCAAAAATCAATGCTGGAACTAAACCTTACTTGGCGTGCAAGTTAATCTCGGCGTGCAAGTATCGGCACGGAAATCACAACAGGCGCGCAAGTCTTCCTCAGACACTTGCGCGACACAAGCTTCCCCAACTCCAAACTTTCGCGACTCTCTTCCTTTTACGCCCAAACCAATATTAGTTCACAACTCCACACTGGAGTGAAGCTTCAAACACTGGTGCGCAACAATCACCCCTCTCGCGCAGGTCCCACCTGCGCGACAACACACACCACTTGCGCGACCACGACACCTGCGCGACAGGAGCTCTGATTTCTCAAAGTGTTGAACTACATTTAAGAATGAAGAGGAGTGGTCCAGTATTTATAGGCAAATTGACCACCCTGCGCGATGGCGTGCAAGTCACCTGCGCGACCCAGTCTCGGAACACAAGTCTTATGTCCTCTTAGACACTTGCGTGATCAACTCCCAAACTTGCGCGAACCTATTTCCTTAGCCATATTTTGATCTTCTGCTCTTGAAAAACATATGGCGCGCAAGTTTCCTATACTCCAAGTCCTCAGCGCACAAGTCCCTTTGCCAAATCTTTTTTTCTTCATTTGTCGGTTTTCAGGCCCAAAAATGTGGAAAACACTGGGAAACGGCACCACCTTGTATTTGATCTTTTGTACCGCCTCCAGATCAACCATTCCTTTTGTCGATGTTCTTGAATCAAACATGGATCGTTGACCTCAACTCTTGAACTCGACATTCCATCGTGAAATCCTCTTTGTCAACAAATTTGTATGCCATTGTTTTGCTTTTTCAACAATAACCACTCAGATGTCCATTTTTTCTACAAACACAATCACCTCAAAAATGCTTCAATGATGCCTTGAGGGATTTTTGCCCAACAGTCATGGAAAGTAAAAAAATTAGGTTGGAAGGAATTAAGATTAAAAAATTACGTATTTGTGGAAGGATTTTATCACAACCCTAATAGATAATGTAAATTATGTGACTCCATTCATGAAATTAAATTAATAAGGAATAAAATAAAAAGATGGATCTAGATAGTGTCCTGGAAAAAGAACATAAACAATTAGTTATCTCATCAATAGAGATGATAAAAAATGCATGTTGATCAAAGAGGATGAAAATAATTTATGCAATAACATTCTTGGCCATTTATTCTTCAAACACCAAGACTAATAGGTAAAAAATAATGTAGGTAAATATCTTTTTATTCTTCCAGGATATCTCCTTCACATGTCTGATACTTTCCAGATAATGTAGATAGTCTGGAAAACCAACAAAAAAACAAATTTAAAAAAAAAACTCTTTATATTCTCAATATGGATATGTATGGATCAATATAACACAATTTCATTGATTAATATGAAATAATTTAAGGTTTATTGATTAATATAGAATTATTTTATGATTAATGGTTGTTTATCACAAAACAATTATTATGGTTCATAACCTGGTATCGAATATTTATAGAATCAATACTTTGGATGAATATTAAAAATATAGAGTATGAAAAAATGAATAAATTTTACAAAAAATAGAGTGGAGGATTAATTTGAAAAACATTTTATATTACATTAATTCTCATATATAAGAATTCCATAACCATATACCATTTTTGAATTAAATAACCACATTATCAACAACATGGCTTAAATAGATCATATTTAAAATAAATTATCATAAGAATATTGGAAGGAGGATGTTCTTACAAATAGTGAACATATCAAACATAAACATACTATTTATAAATTAAGGCAAGACACTATAACAACTATGTTATGGGATGTGATGAACACTCAAGTAGTCTTGAGTGTCTATAAGTAAATTTGTTTTTCTAAATAATGATATGTATTTTAAATTTTGAATCTTTCATATATTAGAGAACATTATATAGATTATAATCATAATAAAAGGTATAAAAAAATTTCAAAAGGTTGTGAAATTTTTTGGAATGTGAATATGTAATGTATCTTGAAAATGAAAAAAATTCCCAAAATGGGGATAAAATATAACAATTTTATTGCATAGAAATTAAAAAGGAATGTGATGTTGAGGAATATTGGTCCATGGGATCACAAGGGGATATATAATACTGTGATGAAGACTTATTAAATAGATAAAATGCATCATTTACATAATCTCGTCATATGAAATATATAATATCATAAATTAGTTAGAAAAACATAGCCTATTACTAAATTTCTAAAATTCCAAATAAATGGATGAAGCCTCAACAATAAAAAACATTACATTAACATTTAGATTCTAAAAGCATTATATATGTTTCTGAAGAAGAATGATACATCATGGATATACATGATGTGCATGAAAAAATTGAAATGAACTAGATATGGGAAGGTGTTATAAGGTCATTGAGAAAAAAAGATATCAGAAACAAATTGGGTTTTCAAAATAATCTCAATATGATGGTTAAATAATAAGAAATAAAGAACATATCTTATGAAAATAATATTAAATAATAAAATTAACAAATTTAGAAGAGATATTTTTATTTTTATGAAGAATTGAATCTATAATACAATTATTAGTATGGTTTTAAAAAATATATTCATACTGTATCAAATGTGTGTAAAATTTAATTTCCTGAATGGGATAATTGAAGAGTAACTATATGGCATGAAACTAGATGTATTTCTCATTAATGATTATGAGTTAAACAAATTTGGTTGTGGAAGGTGTTATGTGGTTTGAAACAACCACCAACATCCTAGTAATCATATCTAGATCATCACTTTATAAATCTAGACTATCATAAAGGAGGTTTTGATCACAACCTCTACATTCAAACTGAGAAATTATATTTAATGATGGTTATTATATATGTTAATGAAATAAATTATCTCAATAAGGTGAAATCCAATGTATGATGTTTTCAGAACATATGAATTGAAAATTTAATATGTTGTTAATTGGTGAATTTTCATTTTTCCTTGATTTTATAGTGATTTATTTACAAAATGGAAATTTTTATCCAAAAATAAATTTGATAATTAAGTGCTAAAATAGTATAAAATTGATAATTTCATGCCTATGTATACTCTGACAGAGACTCGAACGAATGTTTCAAAATATGGTAAATGTGAAGTACTAGATGTGACACTCTATATGAAAATTAACGACAATTTTCTAATATTAATGTAAATTTTCAAGATATAGTGTTTCCTACATGTCAAACATCCCAGAATGATATTTTTCTAATATAATGTCACGTGAAATCTATGAATCATATCCTATGATATATCAACCAAACCTTGGATCTTTATTTGAATTACTATATAAATTCGTAGTAGATATTGGTCGATTATACGAATGCAAACTAGGTATGATTGGTTGATAAATAAAAATATATTTTTGTATGTGTATTCATCATTGGAAGGTATTGTACTTATTAGTAGAGAATAATCTAGAATGGAATTCCATAAGCATTGACAATATTGAATTATTTTTTGGAAACTCAAGCTTGTAAAACATTGATATCGATGACTCACCTATTTGAAGATATTTATCATTGATGTGGTATCTCCCATTATAGTTATGTGTTATAGATAAATATTTATAATCATTTTGGATAATCCTATTCAATACTGAAGGATAAATCATATTAAGATAAGGTAAACATTATTTAAGAATAAGGTAGAGCAACATGTGGGGAAGTTTGAGTATCTTATTAATAAATATCAGGTCATAGATACCATGAAAAAGGATTTACCCTATGTGTATTTAAAAGAAAATTTATTGTATATGGGAGCCCAACTAAATCTATATCTTCATATATATATATATATATATTTATATAGATCCACACTCCCTTATGAGAATTTCTAGTTGGTCAATGTATTTCATTCATAAATATTCTTTTATTTCTTACTCTATTATTTGAATCTTTCAGTATTTTAAATTTTTTTCGTTGAAAAATACGAGGAAATATTCCAATGAGGAAATATAGAGTCCAATATGGTGAAGATTATTTTACTATTGAATTAGGGGGAGTGATTATTTTTGAAATTCGGTCGGATTTTGCATGGAATGTACAATGGTCAAGTCATGGGTTCATGGAAATTATTTTAGAAAAATCTTGTTTCACACACTGATCATGAATCATGTGGTTTTAGAATTGATGATTAGTGATTTTTCACTCCTCTCTCTAATGTTAATATTCTCATAGTACCGTCCTGATCCAATCTGGTTATGTGATAAAATTACCAGTATTCTATGTTCAAAAATGACTATTTTTTGATTTTCACCAATCCCAAATGGGGATATATTTAGAAAATATACCTTTGGAGTGGGTTTTTTGTTTTGTTTATTGAAAATGGAGTGAATGAAATCATTGGTATAGTATCTCATTTTTTTTAAATCTACATGTTAAAGGGTGGATGAATTTGGATCAATCTATAATTCAACAGTATTTTAGAATTATATAAAAGTCCCCATGTATGAAAATTGGCATTATGAAGGATCTCATGTATGATAATATACCATGTCTCAAAATTCATATATATATATATATATATTATAAATGTGAATTTGTTATGTATTTCAATCATCCACATAAAGAATTCAGTTAAATAGTAAACATGAATACATAAACGAATTAGACAATGCAACTGAACCCTTTTAATTAGAAAATATAGCTATGCAATTAAATTATTCTATGTAATGAAATTTAGATATGCCAAGAATTTGTACATGTAATGGAATTCTTCTTTGTGATGGAACTCAGGTATATAAAAAACCTCATACATGAATTTTATAGGGCTCAATGTATGAAATTAAATGAATATATCTTCATTATGGACTATGACAACATCCACATTGGTATTTTTTCAGAATTACATAGAAATTTTATTGGATATGGAATAATGGATTTATCTAAAACTGAGTGACAAATAAAATCATTTTTATTTCATTATCATTCGTATTTAGATTCAATATCCTGAAGAAAATTATATAAATACTCAAGGGATGTTAAAGAGAACATATTTTTATTTTATTAATGAATAATGAGGTTTTTCATGTTGAACCAAAATGGACACGTTTATCTTATCATGGTGTGATGTAGATGTCATGGAGAGTTGTGTATCCCTTAATGATATATGTTTTTAATACATGATATGATAGGTGACATGGATGAAAAAACAGGTGATAAATTTTGTGATTTTTTGAGGAGGAGTTATTTGGAAATTGATATGGTATGATAATAGAAATACCAATTATAAATTATAATTGTTGAAATATATATCATAAAAATTAGATGACTGAATATAACTTCAAAAATTGGAGAAGGGGATACTCTTTATGATCATTTTTATTGTATGTTTTTTAAATAAAAAAGAAGGGTAGTAAGAAGCTATGACATAAAATTTGTGTTGCAGAAAAGAGGTGTTCTATGAGTCCCACTAACTAATATTTCACGATTAGTTACTCAAACTAATGAAGATTAAATAAGGTAACACATCAAAATAGGTGTAACTTTAAATTATTGTTTCTAGGAGAAAAGGGATATTAGAGGTAGATTATCACACAACAATCAATTAAGAGATTAGTTACCCTTATGATGTTTATAGTTGTAAAGATGTAGTGTTCATATGGATATTATTAACCTTGTAATTAAAAGGATATGTGCTATAGTGTTTCAAGTGAAAAAGTGATTTTTGATGCATTCTCCTTGGATTATCCCATTTGAGTTAACCAATTAAAATCATGAGTTTCTCTATTTACTACACTTATATTTATCATATGGATCATGAGAGATGGAGAATTGTTTTTGATAACTAAATAATAAGATATTGATAAAGGGGTATAATATAATGTTACATATGAACAGATTCACACCAACCGCCAATAAGGCTACATACATATCTATAGGACCAACAATTGAAAATACAGTGGATACAAATGAAATATCCTGGTGGTTTTTAATAGATGGAATCAGTTGATCTAATAATATAGTTTTTTATTAGATACACAAATTCTAAGTCTAAGATAATTCCAATATATCATATAAAGAGAACTGGTAATGTATAAATTGTTATTGTTACACTAAATCAAGTTCTAGTACTAGACTGAACACTAAAACAAATCGTCATTATAAGAAACCTCTCCCCTCGATAGAATCCAGATAAAAATTTCTGATCTGAATTAGAGGACCAAATTTGTCCACAGTTTTAGGATTAGAATAACAATACATATTCATTAAATTAGGATAATGTTCAATGATAGTTTATTTCAGGAATAGATATATAGTTATCTCATCTTTCTAAAGTCCAAGAATCCCAACAAGGTTGATCTGAGTGATCATCTTGACTATTTTCCCATTCATTGAATGTTATGGAATAACATTTTAGAGTTCATTTCATTTAATGAAATAATCTAATGTATTTCTCCATCTATGAAAGTCATTTTAGGAAATCCATTAGACTATGGATCTCTGGTTTGATCAATATCACATAATAAGGGCAGATAATGATATAAAGTCTCATATAAGAACAAGTGAAGGTTCTAAGATAATATTACCACATTTTTATTAAAATGAGTATATCTAATATTTTTTTATCATAAAAATAGATCTATTAAACCCCAAAATCCCCCCAAATATTCTTAAAAATCCCCTTCAGCATCATATTATTCTATGATTCGGTACAATTACTTTAGGAAAGTAATGTAATAAGATAATGAACATAGGCTGGTTACCAATACTATCTACTCTCTTAAAGACTATCTACCACCGTCATTGCAACTACGAACACCCCCCCCCCCCAATGAAACACACAAAATATGATGTTTTTAAATATTAATTGGTCAGAGATATTTACTTCTTTATACCCATAAATACACGGAGAATTTTCACATGTACCTAATCATACTAATATAAATTTGGAATAGTAAGAGAAAAACCACAGAGGATGTATTTTTTAATGATAAAGGGGTCAATCCGAATATCAAAATGGATATTTAAATCCACGAAATTGTTCTATTGAATCCATTTTTGTGAAATAACATATAGAAAATAACATCAATAGGGCCAATAGTAGAACTATCAACTCCTATGTTTTATAGAGCGAAGTAATATCATATCATATTAGAGGATATATTGGAAGATGAACCCCAATGTGTTTAATATCATATTGTGGAAAGATTATCTCAGTATAATATGGGACCAAAAAAGTATGCATTTAATTTATTTCCAAATATAAGTATCATTATCACAACCCACATCTACCTATGTTAAATGAACTAAAGAACAACTTCTTGGTGAATGTTGAAGGCCCCTGGCCTAAAAATATGATATCATGATTAATAACACTAAATCCAAAACTATATCACAATCATTGAATCCATTCTCATTTCAAATGAGATTTAAGAAGCCCTCGTTTAGTCCATATCAATCCCTCAAGTGTTCAATTATGTCATTGTTATAATTAATGTCTAACATTCATATACTGGTCCTAGGGAGTACCATAGAGTTATATAATTTATAGAGAGATAAAGATTTGTTTATGTGAAAAGGTATAGAAGATCCTTATACAGGTCATGAATATCAATAGAGTTAACATCTATCAGGGATACAATGACACAGATTTGGGATTAGTCACAAGTTTTCTGGAAACCTTCAATGTTTTTGATATAGTAAGGTCAACCTTCCTCCACCCAAAATGATATTCCAAGGATATGATATGTAGATACCCAGACACAATTATTCAAGAGTCAATGATTTATTTAATAAATTGGTATAAGATTCAATGAAACAAATCATGATATACCAAATATATTAGTATTCGTTAAAAACTAGTTATGTACATGATTTCCATAAAACATTTAAATATTCAAATTACACCATAATTTTTTTTCAAGAATTATCATTATACCCTATATTATATAAATTCATTTATAACATACAACACATATTGGATTCTTATTAAAGAAAACAAAATAATTGTGAACTCAAATGATAAATAAGGGTTGATTAAAAATAAATCAATCAGGATTCTATAATAAAAGTAAATATGGAATTGTATATAACTAAACACGCATTCCATGTAATTAATAAACTATAATGGAGTAACATTTAGAGATAATATAAAAGGAAATATTTCATGCTTAATAATTATTATGGAAAGGTAAACTACTGATAGACATTACATTTAATTAATAATATGACTATGATAAATGGATAAGTCAAAATTAATATAGAAAGAAATATATTTTAAATGACATTTTATTTAATAAATAACTGATAATGATATACATCCAAATAAAATACCATTTTAAAAATCACATGGATAAAAATAACTGAATTCTATATAAATTAAACAAATAGTTTTGGATTTTATGAACTCAGGATTGTTATAAATATATTGTCAAGACCTTTCAAAATATAATTTAAAATATGATTAAAAACTCATTTCATGCTAGCTTTTTGATTTGTCTCGATGGACCCACCGATGAATCAAGGGGATATATATAATTGTGACACACCCATTTTTATAGGTCAAACTAATTCCTCATTTATTGAATGATAAATTTTATTTATATATAATTTTATTTATCATAAAATATTTTTTTTGAGTAATGAATAATAATTTATCAATATTTTCCAAAATACAAAAATTAAATATAAATATACAACATTGTAAGTAAAAAATGACAAATTTCATTGAAATTCATATATCCATGATAAATAATAAATATATTTATTGTAATTTTGAATAAAAATGATCAAATAAAAGTAAATATTTCAGAGAAAATTTAATAAAAATAAAAAAAATCTATGAATTGAATGTAAATATTGTCCTCTTTCAAAAAAATCATAATCCATTAGAGGAAGAATAAGGATGGAATCAATACAACATATCCCTCGTATAGTATATGTAAATAAAGGGGTTTTTTCTTTAAAAAATTGAAATACCAAAAATGATCTTTAAAAATGATCATCATGAAAATATCCATTTCATTTTGAAAATCACTGTTTAAAACAAAAAAACATTAAAATTAATTTTTTTCAAAAATAACATTGAAAAATTAGAAATTTATTAAATATTAAGGAATCAATATTAATTTAAAAAACATGTAAACATGAAAACTATGCTTCAATGAAATTATCGTCAATTCAGTGGGTAATTCTATACATTACATTGAAGTTAAAATAATATTCATGTTTCACTATAAAAGATTATAAATTATACTTATTCAGAGGAAGAAAAGAATATTAATTTAAAAATATTTTTAAAAAAGGATAAATGTGTAAAATATCTATTCATACCTCATTTTTAAGAGGTTAAAATCATTTTTAATTTTTTTTAGGAACGAGGGTTTTGGAAAAAAAATATATTTCTCACTAAAGTGAGAAAAAAAATTATTTTCTTAAATACATATTACGTTAAAAATAGATAGAAATGGTTATATTAATTGAAAATATAATGAATAAAAATTGGTTAAGAACATGAAAATTTTTTATTATACAATGATCTAATAATTTATTTCAACTTAAATTCATAAATATGCAATCTTGAATAAAATCAGCTTGTTAAATGAACCATTATCATGATCATAACGTTGAATTAAGAATTAATATATGTATTTATTATCTGTATCAATGATAAATAAAAATAATAAATTATATTTAAAAAATAATATAATCAAAATTCATTATAAAATATCATAAAATTTGAATAACTATAAAAGACAGTATAATCTACTGAAAAAATCTGTTATGAAATTCATTAACACTTGGTAACTATTCTATCAAATCACCTTTCATGAAATTATTTAAATTGAAGACTAAAATACCATGAATTATTAATGAATAATTTCATTAATTGTTAAATTGGAAGTATATACACCACATAAAATAAATTAGGTGCATAACATTACAATACACCTTAATAGAGGGAAATTGAGAAGATGTATCTTACCTCGGGCTTCATTTATGTTGAATGTTTTTTTTAAAATAATAATAGTTGTTTTCAAATTTTTATTAAAATATTCCATATCCATAATAATATATATAATATCATATATTATCCTTTAATAACATCTTATCACTAGTTCGATAATAATATTTAATTGTTTTAATTGTTTCTGGTGTTAGATGTCTTGTTTTCTCATGAGTGTTTTATAATAAAAGATCCAATTCCTACACTTACTATATAGATTAATCATATCTAATATATTTATCCTTAATTAATTATCATATATTTATATCAATTAAAATTTTAAAACAAATCATTAATAGTGGTTACTAAAATTTATGTAAGTTATGATCGTGGAGATTCTCGGTCATACATAGCATGAGTGATGTTCCCATTTTCCAATGACCATCATAGAAATAATGTAATTAATATTTTATCATTACATAAATACCATAATACCATATACATAATATTATTTTATTAATTATACATATATATATCATCCATGTGGTTTGATGGTGAATGGAGAGTCATATTGCTTCATGAACGCAGTAGTCCACACATACATAAACAATGTTTTCATATTCCAATGAGTGAAAGGAACGAAATAAAATGATATATTATCATTAAATAATGATTAATATGTCATTAAAATAATTATTATTTTCTTTATAGCCCATTCTATTTTTATCATGATCCTTTTCACCATCCATGTGAAACATTAGTGAAACAAGAATAAAATCGCTTCATGATGCAGTAGTCCACTATACACATGAGATACATTATTGTATACCATATATAATGGAATGTAATATATTTATATATAATATAATTACTCCAAAAGAATAATTTTGGTATTAATATTAGATATATTGTTTATATCTTTCAGAATACCATACCATGGGAGGTTTTAATGGAACAATATATGACATCAGTTCGTGAGGCGGTAGTATGTCATAAAAACGAATGATGATATCGTAAACCTTTTGATATAAGTGGAGGTTTTGATTGGTCATTATCAAATTATAACTATATCTCAGTATTTTTAAGATACATATGTTTTTATATCACCTTGTTTCAATAATAATTTACGGAGGTTGAGATAGGAATAAATTAAAAATTCTCTTTGAAGAACTTTAACACATCATTGTGTGTCCTCATTATGTTAGCACCAAATCCTTCCTATGATATATTTATGACTGAAATAAGGCTTCTGGGATGATATGAGGGATTTATGGAATTTAATTTTTCATTAATTTAATGAATCAAAAGGCTTTTAAGGTTTAAATGAAAGTGGTGTCACAAACTAGTTCGGGACACCATCCAAACTGTCGCCCGACCCGGTCCGTGGAAAGCCTTGAAGGGCATCCCCTATCCCTATTGGATAGTTCATGTTCCCGAGTATTATAAATAAATATTGGGAACAATTTAATATTGTTTATAAACATAAAAAAACCAAGAAAATTAATAATTATAATCTGAAAAACCCAAACCAAACAAGCCTTAAATAATTTTCAGGTTTTAGTTACAATGGTTAATAAAAAACCATAAAATGGATACCATAAAAGGTGTAAAAACGATATCTCAAAAAACCACCACATTGAAAGTTGGAATCTCCATTTTTATGTATCTACAACACATTATCAAGAAGATCCTCTATCACCATAATCCAACATCTCCAAGAGCCTTTCCCTTATATGTGTCAAACATTACCAAGTCTAATTACATCAAAATGTATATGTAGGGTGTGATCCAAAGCCTAGAAATATTTCAACCAAAATAATATTCCACACTATAAACATTATAATTTGAATAAAATATATGTTTTTATAAAAAAAAGAAATGCTAGTAAAAAATATTAGGGAAGAATCTTCAAATTAAAACCCATTTTAAAGAAAGAAATATTAAAGGAAACACACTTTATTTGTAAATTACCAACCAAACTTATTATATTCCAATAGTAAGTGAGATATAACCAATATTCACTAGTCACGGGAAAACACCCTAGGAATTAGATAAACATGGGACACTAGGTACCTCGTATCTTGATGAGATGTGTCCTAGAAACAATGACCAACAATGTCTTTGTGCACAATCCACTAGAGAAGAGAAACATAAAAAATTCTATTGGTCTCCCATAGTCATACATATTTTGTTAGTGTTTTTATCATCAATACTAAAATGTGAGACATAGTGGTAGCTGCTTTTGTATCACTAGTATAATAGTTATTGTCCTCCAACATAGTTACTCATGTTTCCCTTTATGCTCAAACATGTTTCACATATTATATTACACGCCACATTCACACACCCAAGTAAATCCATATAAGGCGTACATATCATTTCACCAAAAGCACACCCAAATTATATTTTTATATAATATATAGGAAAAAACATTTCCCAAACATGATTTCACCACTTAAATAATTTAATAATTCATTTTAACAGTTTCAAAAATAATTCCATGAATCACTACATGGATTTACACCAAATAAACACCCAAACACCCCTTTTTAAAACCAAACACGTAAAAATATCTTTTAAAAACCCCATTTTCATAAAATAAAAATTTTAAATAACCAATTGAATATTTTATAAAATAATATCAAGTGACAAAACAAGGGTTTAACATGAATCCATCTCTATTTCACCTATAAAACAAATTTCATTCCAATTTCATGCCAAACACATTCAAAAATTACATTCACACCACACATAATAATCATAGAACAAGATAAAATACTCATTAAAGCATAAAAAATTCATCAAATAATGTTTAATCATGGAATAACTAACCTTTTTTGTATGAATACTAAAATACCGGTGAGAAAATCCAATTGCACCACAAGAAAGATATATCGAACACTAATAAATAATATCAAACCCAAATAATCAATTTCAAACCCTAATGAATGAAAACTACACAATAGAGAACTGAATACTTGAGGGAAACTAAGAAATTCCGTAGATAGGAGGAGATACTTACCTAGAGTAGGTTGTACTTGCGATTAAGGGAGAGGTGGAGCAATGGGTGTCTTGGGATCCCTCATGGGGGCGTCGTGTTTTAGTAGGGAGAATAAAAGGGGCCATAGGCTTGGGAATGGAAGTGGTAAGAAACTGTGTGAGGAGGATCCAATATAGTGGAGGTCTACTGAGCAAATAGTAGCCGCCAGAGGGGAGCCACGTGTATAGAGAGGAGAGGGAGGATGGGGCGGATTTGCACGACACGGATAGGGGAAAGAGTGGTTTTGCACTGTGGAGGGGGAAAGAGTTAGAAAGGGGATAATGAAACCAAATAAATTAATAACTTAATAATAATTATAATAATCTTGATAATAATAATAATAATTTTAATATTAATATTCTTAATAATAATAATAACAGCAAATATAATATCATAATTATTATTTCTATTAAAAAAATAATTTTATATTTATATTTATTTTATTATTTTTTATCTTTCATTTTATTTCATTTTATTTTCTAAGATAGTTAGGCCAATGGGTTACCAGGGAAATGCCTCATGGTTTCCAAACCATGCAATGCCCATGTGCCATATACTACAAAGCCCAAAACATAGATTTCGAATAAAACTAAAAAATCTAAAATAGGACTCAAACCGAACCCCAAAAAGAATATCAATTTCCAAGAAAATAATTAAAGAAAATAATTTCCAAAAGTAGGGGTGTGATAAGAGCAGAAGGGGTGGCCATTTATAAATTATATGAGTGGAATAATTAAAATTAATTTTGAAATGATTCAAAAATATATATGTTTTTTTCATAAAAAACTCCACTAAAATTGTATATTCTTGGAAATATAAAAGATAAATTCTAAATTTGTACTTCCAATGGGTTTTTTAAATGTTTTTGTTCATTTTTAACCATTATCTTATCAGTTTAAACCCCCAGTAAATTAATTCATTCCTTAACCACAGTAATTAAATTTTAATAGTTAAAATATTCATTTTTGACAAGGAATTATTTTGTACTTATTATAATTTATAATTTTTTTTAAAATTTAAAATCCAATTTAAAAAAATATATTAGAAAAAATTCAAATTTTAATTTAAAATTAATTCCGTCGATGCAATGAAAAAGTGGTTTTTTAAGATAAAAAGTTTAAAATTTTACAATGGTTTCATATCAAAATTTAATATGAATATGATTATAATGACATAAATTGGAATAATTAATATATAATTAAAGAAATTTTACATTAAAACTAATTAATAATATTTTTTAAAATTATAAATAATTTAAATAAAATTGTTATTTTCAATTAAAAATCATTATTTTTAAGTGTTCATCAAAAAAATGATCATTTTTAGAAATATCCAAAAAAATACCCTAAGATAATTTTGATATTATGATTTAAAAAAATAATTAAATTTTATCCAATAAATTACCTAAAATTGGTAAATTTTATTTTTAAATCATGTCCCTAAAGCGTTAATAGTCCACCATTTAGAAAAATGTAGTTCTTCAGAAAAAATTTCTTTTTTTTAATGATTTTTATTTTATTAAAAATAAATAATTAATTAATAAAACTTATAAACTATATAATTTAATAATGTTGTTAATCCTATTCAAACCCACCATTCCAATGTCTCTAAGGTAACTGTCATATTAAATAATAATATTAATAGTATATTATTATTTGATAAAACTCGGTATTACGTGAAAATGATGTTGTTGAAGAAACTTGTTGTTTCATGTAACTCAAGCTAAACTCGGTGTTTCATGAGATGAAATGTATTTAATATATTGAAATATTTAAATTCAAATATCTCTTAAAGTCTTGTGGTTTATATTTTCCTCTAATATTGTTGTTTTGTTTTATACATGTTATCTAATAAAATGTTCTTGTATTAGAATTTTTTGTTGTTGCATTATCCCTACCTTAAATAAATTGTTTCTTCTCATTTTCAAAATTGTTTTAGTAATAAAAGGATTAACATTTGCAAATAACATTATTGAAAATACTACATAAAAAAAATTAATATAAATTATCTTTTTAATATGTAAGATTGGTAAGTATAAATTTCATATAAAATAATATGGAACTAGGTTTATGATTATAAGGAAATATAAATAATTGATATATTTCTATTTCAATGGAATAATTCCATCCTTTGTTTGTGATTTGATAATTTTTTAATTCATTGTTTACTCTATGAAATGATGAAAATGATTTTTTTATGCCTAGAGCACTAAAGTCTTTTTTTATGGAACATAATATCCAAAAATGAGTGATAATTATTTCTTTTTATCCCTAATTATTTTCCAAAAAATATATTTTCAGTAGTTGTTGTCCAATATAATAGGTTAATCTCTAAACATTGAATATAACACCCATAGTGCTTCATTAATATTTATTTTTCAGATCTTTTTTCTAAAAAAGTTAATATTAACCAGGTTATCACATATTCTAGTGGTAAGAGTTAAAAATATACCATTATTTGGTCATGGTATCAAGACTCAGGGAATTTCATGATTCAATAGGTTTTCACCCATCAAACATGTTTTTTTGAAAATGTATTAATACAATTCTTATAACATTCCCAAAACAATTGTATACATCCTTGAAATAAAATAAATTATTAAATAGCATTTTTATATTTTTTAAATACATATATTTTTTTAAAGTATAATAATTTTACTAGACTATTATTATAATTTCATTAATGATTATATCAACCCTAATAGTTTTTAATACCTTTGAACTTATATCTAAATATTCTAAAGGTATTTTTACAAAAAATAAATTTTCACTAAAACATGTACTTTCCATAAATTCTTCAAAATATATACATAATCTTGGTAGACACAAATAACATAATATAAAAAAGGTGTGTTCAATACGTTTATCTTATGACCAGTATTATACTAAAAAACTCATGGTTTTATCCATAACTAAATTAAAGAAGACATAGATGCTTCTGAAAGCTAATAAAAATCATAAATGTTTATGGTTTTTATATCAATATAACATTGGTAAAAAATAGTTCTATAATATAATTCGATAATCCAAATAAACAAATGATCCATTTTATTTCAACCAAGTTCATTCCTTGGAATTATATTTATCATTTATATCAGAGTATTGAATTATATAATGACTAGGTTCTACGCATTTGGGACAATAAAATATAAATGGATCCCTATGATGATATTATTTACTTCCATCATACTATTAATTTTTTCTAGAAAATTATTTTCTTTATACCATTAATTTTCACACATAAAACATTTTAAAATTCCTTTTAGACACCTTCTTTTCAATATATGACACCATATGGTTAAAATAGATCAATCATTGTCATCATCTATTAAAATCCTTCATAACGGTTTGTAATGAAAATTTGAATTATCCTAAGCATTTATTTTGGGATTATCAAACTAGGTGACTAGTAATCCTATTTTTATGCACTAGGTGATGATCTGGTCAAGCCAAATTTTACCTTTTTGAATTTATTAACGCTTGGTAGATCTATTGCATAACTATTTTTTCTTGTAGTATCTATATAGGGATGCATATCAAGTTAAACCCAAATAATATTTACATTACCAAATCATTAGGATGTTATTTTTTACATATCCTCAAAATATATCATAGGTTTATAATCCCAAATCTATGTTTTCCTTAATATAGTTCCACCAAGGCTGCTACTAAAATTCCTCTAATACCAAAAGTTGGAACCTTGACCCTAATACCCAAGAGCTTGTGCATAATTTAATTCATTGACATAATATATACCAAATCACATTTTTAAAGACATAATATTTTCATAGTCTTAGTAATAAATATGAATACATGATTCCTATATTACATAAGAATACACAAATTACATAATATTTTTTTTGATAATTGTCATTTTCCCCAATAGCATATTCTTTCATATCATTTGTAATAAACATCATGGATTCTTGGAAATGAAAAAAATAATACTGTATAATTCATATGTTATATAGGAATGAAGATATTACATTTCAACATGTAAATAGTATCAAATTAAATGAAATTGAGTTATGAAATTATTTACCACATGGTAACTCTCAAATAAAATATCCTTCATGAAATAATTCAACATGAGACATAAAATAACATGAATTATTAATGAATCATGATATTACATTTCAATGTGTAAGTATATACACCATGTAAAATAAATCATGTGGATACCATTATAATACGCCTCAATAAAGGGAAATTTAGATGAATCCCTTTACCTCACACATCATATTTGGTTGGGTGTGCTTTAACGTCCTATATAGTGTTTTTATACATGTTATTAACATATAAAAGAATTATTATTTATAATATAATATAAAATCTTTTATAACAACTTATCACTCATTCTTTAATTATATTTAATTATTATCATTTTTTCTGGTGGTATTATCCTTGTCCTCTCGTGCTTGTTTTGTCATGAAATATCCAATCCTTGCAGATTTTATATAGTTTCATCATATCCAAAATATTAATAATGATATAATTATTATATTTTTAAATTAATTACAATTTTAACACCCATCATGAATGATGGAATTGAAAAATGATGGTTGTTGTGATCATGGAGACAGTAGGTCATACATACAGATGCCAAATAGTTTTATTTTCCAATGATCATCATGGAAAGGATGTATGTAATAAATTATCATTACAGAATGATAATAGTATCATATATATCATATTATTATTATTTTATAATTATATATATCATCATTGTAGTTTGGTGATTAAATATAGTCACATTACTTTGTGAAGGTTGTAGTCAACACACACACAAGCAATATTATCATATTTCAAAGAGTGAAAAATGAATGAAATAAAATAATATTTTATCTTTCACAATTGATAAAAATATTTATAATAAAATAATTATGTCTTTTATATCGCATATAATCAATAAATTTATCCTTATCAAAATCCATGTAAAGCATTAGTGAAAGAAGAATCCCATCGCTACGTGAGGCGGTAGTCTAACGTACAATGAGTGACACTATCGTATCCCTTATAGAATAGAAATTAAAAAGGTATATATGGTATAATTACTAAAAATGTGTAATTAAATTATAAATATAATTTATATATGTTATATTCATCATTAATCCCATTTTTCATAGGTGGAAATGGAAAATGAATTACATCTGTTCACAGGGTTGTAGTTCGTCGTACACATGATTGATAATTATGTAATCCAGTTGATTGAAGTGGATGTGGTTCTAAGTCATTAAAAACATATATAAATCTTATTATATGTAATATACTATTTATATTATTTTATTAGTGTTTAATTATTATTTATCTGGGTGTATAATGAAATAATATAAAAACACTTGTTGAAGAACAACACTTCTTCTAGGGGTATCACGCATAGCTTTCCACCAAATCCTACGTAAGTTAGATGTTTTTTAGAAAATAATACTTCTAGGATAATATTAGGTATTTTTGGAAGTTATTTTGGATTTTATTGTTCAAAACAAAAGGGTTTTAGGGTTTGAAGAAGAGATGAGAGGGGTGGCCTTTTATAAGTGAGGCAAGTGGAATAGTTGTACTTTTTTTAAACAATTCAATCTTACAAACATTTTTTTCATTAAAAAAACTAAAAAAAGATAAATTAGTGAAACAATAAGATATAATGTTGAAATATGGCTCGACAATGGGGTTTTTAAATGTTTTTCGGTCATTTATAACACTTATCTTCTTAGTATAACCCCTCAGTAAATTTGTTTATATATTTACTATAGTAATATATTTTTTATTTTTTTCATTATTCATTTGGGACAAAAATTAATATGATATTATTAGAAATTGTATATTTTTATGATTCAATATTTAAAATCCTTTTTTTCAAATTTAATTCTCATATTATGAAAATTTTAATTTAAAATTAATCCCACATACGCAATGAGAAAGCAAGTTCTTAATGTGAAAATGTTCAAAAGTTTACAATGTATTTATATCAAAAATATATATGGAAATTAATAAAATAACATAAATTTAATTAAATGAATTATTATTGATCTAATTTTACTTTAAAAAAATTACAAATTAAATTACATTTACAAATAATTTAACTGAAATGCCAATTTTCAATTAAAATTTTTTATTTTTTACTATTCATAAAAAATGGGTGTTTAAATAAAAATCCAAAACATTAACCCTATGATAATTTTGATAATAATATTTAAAAAATTAATTTACTTTTGTAGTATAAATTTAATAAATTTGGTGATAATTAATTTTCAATTATGTCAACAAAGGACAAATAAACTAACTTTTAGAAAAATTCAGTTTTCAGAATTTTTTTTTTAAAATGATGATTAGTTTTTTAATAATATAGAGAAAACTAATAAATATGTGTAAAATATATATTTTTTCATATGTTATTAAATCCTCTTCATAACCTTAATTCCAATTTCTAATTGGTATCATTCATATTAAATAATATTATTATTATTATATTATTGTTTGGTAATACTAGGTCATTCGTGTAACGCGAGATATAAAAAAACTCAATGTTTTGTAAAACAATAGCCAAAATCAGTGTTGTGTGTATTGAAATATATATAAGAGAATGAGTTTATTTTAAAATAAATATATTCTAAATTATCAGGGTGTTATATTTTCTTCTAATTATAGTGTTTCATGTCTTACACACTTTCAAATGCAAGGTTCTTATTTTATAATTTTAGGGTCATATACAATAAGAGAAAGAAAAAAACTCTTTTTAAAATTAGGAGTAGAAACATGTTTTAGAAAATTGAATCTGACTCCAAATTCATGGATATTCTCTGAAACATATAATATAATTCTCTTTTAGGATGATCTTGACTACATCAACACACAATAGTTCCTACCTCAAACCATTAGTGCCCACATAAACTATAAATAAACATGTCATATTGATATTTGGTTATAACTACCTCTTCATGTCTCATTAATCCTTGTATATATATGTAATAATAAATAAAAGGGATGTAAATAATCCAATCATATTAAATGATACTCATATTAGTTTCCACATGTCTTAGAAAGGACTTATACCAAACCATTTAATGAGTTCAGTTATTAGTTTTTCATTCCCATAAATAACACCAAATAAATCATTAAGGATATGGATAGAAATTAGGATACTTGATATATCATAGTCTTCATGATATCATCTTTATCAACTGAATATTTCGTTAAAATATATGTGTTTAATTCTAATGAAAACCACAATTCCCATGGTGATGACGCTCCACTATTTTTTTCAGATTCTAGAGATATCGACACATCATTCTATTTGTGGGTCAAAGACGATTCCCTATCATCACTAAGATATAAAAATTTTAATGATTCATGGTTAAATTCGTAGATGGTCATATATAAATATGTACATGATGATATTAATGTGGAGGTATAAATTGTAAAAGATAATCTTGTAGAGTATGTATCTACACTTTCTACAATGGAACCAATGTAAATATCTTCTGAACAATCAGGAAATTAAAATATCCACTCACCTAAAACATATGATAACATCGAGATATAATATGTAAAAAAATCCAATCTCAATAATTCCCCTTCATGATTTGAAGAAGGTTTCTTTCCCATGACCAATGATCTCAAATAAGAAAATATTTCTACATTGTATGACACATGACCAATAGTTCTTATTTCCACCATTCATATTGAAGATAATGAAATGAATATCTATATTTTTATATATAATAATGAAGTGTTCCTCTAAAATTATATTGAAATTCACAAACTTGATACAGAAGTGTAAATCCACCACTTGGACCATCTAGAACCCTTTCATTTATTGATACAGATGTCTAAAAAATGTGTCTATCATATATTGTTATCTTTTAATCCATTGATGATAATATTAAAAAATATAATATAATATGGGTTGGTTATGTCATAAAATTTTCCGTCAACATTTCCCCAAAAATGTCAATGAATGGGAAGACCATAATTTATATCATTTTGAGGGATCTCAACTAGAACTTCATAATTGATGATTTCGCAGTCTTGATTTTAAAACTCTTGGTCGATGTGACCATTGTATTCCATGTCATATCCTTTATGGATGTCTACTCGGGGTGTAATCAAATAATATTGGTCAATACAGATAAATAGTACACTATATTTGGATCATCTTAAGGGATACTATGTGATCAGTTAATTCCCTTTGTTCGACAAATGTTGGCACCACCTATTAATGCATCTAGAATCACATCCTCAAACCCTTTATTGGAGACAAAACAAATTTTGGTGTTTATGATTTGGGGGTTAAATACTAGAAACATTTCTATTATATTTAATACTATTATTTAATTTTCAATAAAATAAAATAATACATATTTTAGATTAAGGAATTAAAATGTACTCTTGGGGTGAAGTATGTGAAATTCCAAGGGTTCTGGTTATGAAATTTTCAATAAATATAGATCTTAAAAGGAATAGTGATGTCATTTAAATGAAACATTATCAAAATAAAAAAGGGTTGAAATATATTTTTGGACACATTACTTACAATAGAAATTTTATATTCAATATTTCTATAATGTTCTTTCCCTTTATAAAGTCGATGATAATATTAGTTACATACTGAATGGATAAATATTGTCAAGAAGGAATTAATAATCTCATGAAATGTCTGGTACACCCACAGATCATAATATATCCTGTAAAAGAAAAATCATGCATTGTATATATGGAAATCATTGAGTTAACACATCATATATTCCTTATATAAAAAAGGTTACAAGAAATGAAATTTGTTTCTACTGTCATTGTAGGGAAATTATAGATTATATGACATGATATTATAATATTGAGACGAAATTACTTGCACTAATTTTCAATATAAAAAATCAAACACACTACTTGTAAAAAAATGAGTTCCTCTTGTTCCCTCATATTGGTTCACTCAAGTATATCCTCAGTTTTCCAATGTTTTCTAAACACTTGTATTGATGTAGAAGTATAATGAAATATTTTTAAATTTTGTTTGTGTCATGAAATGAAATAAAAGGGATTTTACTAGATGACTTTCTCATATAAAACCATAACCCATAATTCATAATATTGAATATTGAACTCCCAAAGGAATCAGTTTTCACTATCCATGAAACTCCCCAAATGTAGGATATGTACTTTGATGGTGCGTCTCAAAGCCCAACTACAAAAAAATTGAAAACTTAATTCTCTATATAACATCATGAAGGGGATTTCGATCAATGGTGGACAATGATCAAGAACATGATGTCTAAAGTATAAATTGAATCTATGTAGTGGGAAGAATTCATGAAATTGATTTTTAAGAAATATTATCCCATACCTCCCCATAATAAAATGGAGAGAGTTTTCTTTTGTATAATGAAAAAGGAAGGTGATTTTATCGGGGAATATGAGGTATTCTTCACATGAATTTAATGTTACTCCTCTAACATTTTCATCAACACCGAATGTATGGTGGAATATTTTTATTTGCGTGATAGGGTCATGTATACAGAATGATTTAAACCTTCCATACATTGAAATCTATGAAGAGATTTTATATTATTACCTTATGGTTGATATGGAGTTCAGTAACTCTTTATGTCTCACTACTATAAATTTGACCATTAATAGAACTAAAATGGGTTTCAACATCTCTAAGGAAGTGTTGATATTGCGATGGATGTCAAAATTAGACCTCTTTCAGAACATGAAAAAGCACAAATAATCAGTGGCTTTTTCAAGGGTAAAAAATAACTGTTAAATCCACCCTTTAACATATTTTTAGCACAGATAAATGGTGCTTTTATTAGCTATTTTTTAGTGATGATAAAGGGTTCCTTTAGTAGCGCTTATTACATATAATAATGCTTAGTTTTATGAGTACTAAAATAGAGCTGATAAAATTATACCTTTATCAGTGATTTTTTAGCTCTACTAATTATTTTTAAAACCTAATTAATATTTTCATGCTCCCTAACAAACCAATTTTTAGTGCTCAAAGCCCCCATTATCATTTCTCTCCACTCCCCAACTGCCATCATGAACTCCCCACCCTTCCTCATTGATCATGAAAATCCCCCACCCCTTCCTCAGTGCTAGAAACTCACCAAAGTACATGTTCCATCCTGGATTTGATCCCTTGACCTCCCTTATTTTACTAAATTCACATTAACACTCAGTCATGTATATTTTTTCTTATATTTTCTTATATTTATATTTATTAATATATATTTATATGTGTCTGATATATATATTCACCCATATATTTATTTAAATATATTATATATTTATAAAAAAATTATATATTATAATATAAATATATAAATATATGTTTACTAATATACATGCATATGTATATATTGAAAAATATAAATTGGTATATTTATATATATATATAGGTATAATTTTATAATTTATAAAAAATTGTATGACATTTTATAGATAAAAATGGAAAATAATTAATTTCATATGATTTATATAATTAATTTTAAATTAATTTTTTAAAATATGTTTATATATTGAGATATAATATTTATACATGACATATATTTTTATATGTCTATATATTTACATACATATTTATACATATTTACAAGTAATTGGTTATTTCAATATAAATTTTTTATAAATTCGTCGTGAATATTCACTGAAAATTAATTATTATACTGGATTTAATAATAATGATATATCTAATATAATACATTTACAAATGATGTATATACACAAAATTGATACATGTACACATACACACATAGTTACTTAGACATTTAATCATTTATATTTTTCACATACACGTACAAATATTTACATATAAAATTATTAATATACATATATTTTAATATGAATATAAATTTATATATTTCATTTTTGAAAAATACATGTTTCTATATAAAAATGAATTTTATAGGTATATATATATTTATACATTTTTATAAGGTAAATAAAATGGAAATTTATTCTTTTTAAATAAAAAAAATTATTTCAATTTTGTTTATATATTTGAATTTTTAATTCTATGTAAATATGATTAAATATAAATTTACAATTTTTTTATTTATAATTAAATATAACAAAATATGCATATATTAAATTGTAAGTGAAATTAAAATATGAAAAATGATAAAAAAATCAAAACTAGAATATCAATATGAATGTATTCCTTTGTAATAAATTCACTATCCATCAAAAAACATAATAAAATCCTATTAAAAGAGGTATAAATACCATTTAATGTTAAAAAATTTGATACCCTAACTAAAAAACCAGTTTTAGAGGCCTTATGGGCCTTTATTGGCCCTGAAAAAAGTGGTGGGAAGTTCCCTAATCTTCATAGAGTAAATCTCTTCCCAGGATTAGATTTTAAATATGGTAGATCCCATATAGAAACTTTTATGAAAAGTTATGGTCCTTTGAATTTCAATTCATGTTATCAACGTATCATAGATCTTTCATTAATTTAATTTAATTTTATGTCATCCAATTTTCATTAAACTATTATCACATGATAATAATTAGAAATTATAATTTATTATTATTTTCTAAATTATTTTATAACCCATTTTAATGAAATATTGTATATATTAAGTTTAAATACATATTTATACTTATTTAAACCATATTTTAAAAAGTATTTATTATATTTATATCAATATAAAGTAAATTATATATTAATACATTATTTTTAATGAAATATTTCGTATGAAACAACCCCTTTATCATTGAGAGTAAAAAATTGATTCTAACGGACACCGCTTTATTAATGATATTTTAATTGTCACCTTTAAAAGGAGTTCTTTATCAACAATTTTTTAGTGCTGTTAAATATCCCCATTATCTGTTCTTTTTTAATCACTGATAAAGGCCCCCTTAATAAGTTTATATTCTCTCACTTATAAAGGGATCCATTATTAGTGCTTTTAGTTAGTTCTGATAAAACCTAAAACTAGATAATCCCAAACTTGTTTTAGTGTATCGCAATCCTAGGTATGAAAAACATAAAAAACTTTCTTCTTTAGGAGGATCAGTGGATGAATCCCATGGAGGAATTAAACCCAACTACCCACATGTCAAAAATAGGGGTAGAATTATCCCTAAAACTTACTCATGGGAATTTAATGATTCTTCAAATCTATAAAATATGAGAATCATGAAAATATATGTCAAAGGGATATGAAAAATCGTGAAAATTTGATGGATTAAAATATGGTTCCATTCAATACCAAACCTATGGTTTAGGGTTTCCACTGAAAGGAATGTAGACATTCTTCCAGCCAATTCTCTAAGATTATCGTAATTAGATATAATCAATGAGAACAACCCCCAATTCCTAGAAAGTATGAAAGGTATTATTCTACCACTACAACTACAAGGGATCCCTAAAATGATGTGGTGATAGGTATGATGGTTATTCATTAAATAATGGATAACCTACTTTTGATTATAATTCTACACAATCCATAATATTTTTCAATTTTTGTAGAAATATCGAACCACCAACTCAAGACATGGGGTCAAGATATATATGGGAATAAAAACAGATAAAATGTTAAATTCTAAGTGTATAAAACATACTCTGTCAATGTATGTAGATTTAACCTCACAGTAAATAATTTCATAATTCCTTTAATGAACTTTGATGAATTATTGGGCATGTATTAGTTATTCATATATAAATAAAATGTCAACTGTCTGGAGACTTATATCATTCATCACACATTGAAACATCCTTATGTCCTTTAATCATTTGAGGATGACTAATCCAAATTGGAATCTTTATATATTTTGGGGATATTATTATAATAAAAAAAGGTTTTTATAGCTTATATGATTTATGAAAATGAGATAATCATGCTTGATGATATGCCCATCATGTGGGGTTATACTAATATATTCTTTGAAGAGTTGTATCACCTTGATCTTGACCTAGAGGATGAGTTATAAACTAAACATATAACTATATCTCTTCATATATCCAAGAATAATTATAGAATTTCCAAATTTGAGTTATAATAATTATAGAAGAAATTAGAAGAGAATATGGACAATTATTTTATATGTCTGAGTGCTTTATTGTGGGGTGTTCCGATTTTATTTTTCATGAAGAGGTATGGTTCAATGTGCCTCTAAATTTATTATCATGAAATCAATAGAATCTTGATAAATAACAAGTATCACCTACCATGGATAGTTGACTTAGTTAATTAACTATTTAGGGCCTATTATACCCCATAATTGTACCTTCAGACATGATATCTCCAGTTAGAGGTGATGAAGGAATATATTTCCAAGGTTACCAATCAAATGAGGAATAGAGCATGTGAGTTCATATTGATTACCTTGGAACATAATAATTCCCCAAATATTACCATGGAAATAATTAATATAATAATTATATATTACAATATAAAATTTATGATATTTTTTTATTGGTGCCTTTCTAATATCCTCCATGATCAAGAAAGAGAATGAGGAGAAATTGAATAATATGAAAAATATTTTATGAAATGAGAAGCACTATGGAAGGTATAGTAAATGTGAGTTCTGGATTGTGGAATTGTCATTATTGTGTTATGTTATCAATATCATTGGGATATCTCCGGAACCTTATTTGATAAATGAAATTGTAGAGTATCCCATATCAACATATATAATAGGGATCCATTGTTTGCTAAAAAAATTGCGTATTATCGATTGTTTTTTAGAAGCATCATAAAATTGTTAAACACACTAACCCAGCTAAATCAGAAGGGTGTAATGTTTTTCTATATTGATGTATGTGATGAAAAAAATTTGGTAATCGAGGAGGAGGATTATCACTACAACATTCCTCATGATTCCCTCAAGTGGGGTATATTTCATTGTATATGGTGACACTTCAATGAAGGTATTGGTTGTGTATTAATGCAGAATGAAAATTTGAAAGTGTATGCCTCAAAGTTAATTGAAATTCCATTTGAATAAATATCCAACACATGATGTGGATTTTCCTGTAGTTATTTTCATGTTGAAAATATAATGGAATTATCTCTCTAACGATAAGTGTTATATATATATATATATATCTGTGTGTATAGATCATAATAGTGTTAAATATATATTCACAATGATAGATCTTAATATTCACAATTTAATATGTTTAGAATTGATCAATGATTATGAATTGTATATAAGCTACCATCATATAAAATCAAAAAAATAAGTAGATTCTCTAAGTATAAATTATATTGAATCCATATCTATGATGATAAGTAAGAAGGACCAAATCTCTATATACATGGAAAGGATATACATGGAAATCATAATGTAAGGAAAAAAATCATTCCATTCTCAACCTTACCTTTTGTAAAAGGTAATATATTATCATATAGTTGACGAGGAAATACTCAAAAATATGAAATCTATAAGAATATATTCCTTTTGTTATTTCAAAAATGATGTTGTATTTGATAGATTTAGGTCATTCCTATGTTTACTATAAATAAAGAAACAAATACTAAATTTTTTAATGATGAAAAATTCTCCACCTTATCCAACCACCCAGGGAGCATGAATATTTATTGATATATCTTAGAGATCTATTTTTTGGAAAATATGTAGAAAGAGATTGTGGAATATATATCCGAGGGATTATTATTTCAAAAGGTAATGTATGAAAAGTTAAATCTATTTTGATGCTTCAACCATTACCCATATGTGTATATATTTTGAAAATTTAAAACATCACCATGGAAATTTTCATTGGAATTATGAAAAAATCAATAAGAAATAATTATATATAGATTGTGGTGTATTTTCTTTCAAAAACATCTCAGTTCACTATAATATTAGAGGACTTGTCACTCAACCAATTTACATGGGTATGCATTAGAAAATTTGTGAGGCTTTGTGGATGACCATAATGAATATTATCTAGTTGTGATACAATATTTATCATTCATTCTGGAAGATTAAACAATGAAGTCAAAAAATAATGTTGAAATTTACTACAACTTATCATCTATAAACTGATGGGTAATCTAAGAATACTATCATGACACTGAAATAAATGTTGAGATGATGGTCAAAGAATTTCAAAATAATATGGGATAAAAATATTCCTCTAGTTGAGTTCTCATAAAATAATATTTTCTACTCATGAATAAAAATAGATCCACATGAATCCATTAATAGTAACACTTTAATCGTCCAATTTCATTCTTAACCCATTAACCTAGATTTATCATCTTATTCTATAATATCCATTTCCTTTTATATTTCATTTTTTGTCTCATATAATAATAAACCCATTACATATACTTAATTTTTTATCATCTTCAAGATATTTTCACTATGAAATTATTTTATATATTTCCCATACATTCCTTATATATAACAGTCAACCATAGGTGTTGCCTTTGGAAAATCATTATCCTCATCCATCACATTAACTAAAATTTTCATTTTTCCTCAGTAATTTTTTACTGTGTGAACTTCATCTCAACACCTAAAATATCTCAGAATTACTTTGATACATTCACGAGTGTTCTCTATCCAACATTAATCACATAAATGAAATTTAATTATAATTTTTAATTGAATCTACCACATGAGATCTCATCAAACACTATCCTTATCTTCTTTGGGTTTCCGTAGAGTTGGTCACGGTGAAAGAAAAAAATCATATATCATGATGACTAATTAGGAATAATCACAATATCCTCCACTACAGTCATCATCCCATTTGGTTTCTCAATAAAAAATTATCTATAAAATTCAATATTACCCCAATTCCATTTAGTTCCCTCTATTAAATAAATCCAAAAAGTATAGTCTGAGAAACAATATTCATACGGGGAAACCACATAATCATGAAAAATAATTTACATGATTTCTAAATAATGACACATTATTTTCAATCTAAGACACCATAGGTTTTACCTAGACCTTTCATGATCATAATTTATTCAAATAATTCATTATGGTTAGTAACGTTTCAAAAAATTTCCAAAACATATCCCCTAGGAGTGTAAGACTAGGTCTGTAGAAATGACTATTTTCTTGCACCATGTTATGACCAAGTCTACCTTAATGTGCCATTTTTTACTTATTACCCCAAGGTACATCTATGATGAAGCCACATCTACCAATATTATTAATAAATGGATTTAATTTGATTTTAAACCCTCTCTTTATCCTACACCAAAATTATAGGATATTTTCATACACTTTTCCTTATCCTTAGACATTTCCCTTGACATATCATTATCCATATCCCAAGGGATATCAATATTTATTTTAACCTAGTTTCGAAAGGATTAATAGACCATTCCATTGACAACAACTATAACGACCATGTATTTTCATATATAGATATCACATCTTACTAAATGAATAATCAATAAATTTCAAAAATAAATGACAAAGTACAACAAAATTTTAGTTAATTTTGAATATAGATCTACATAATTATTATTTGATTATAGATCTTTAACATATCCTATAAAAATAATACCATTTAGAAATATTTTAAAAAATAACATATTTAACCACTATTAAAAACCTATTGAAATGAAGCATAAGAAACAATGACCTGAGATACTTAGTAATGGTAATAATGGAAGATATTAAACTATGATCACATGAAAGATTAGTATAAGAATAAGAGTCTGAAATTTTAAATATAACATAAAATTTTCATACCCATTCTATCATGGATCATAAGAATGATCCATGACATAAAAAATAACATTTCAGAAGAGATGAACCTTAATATTAAAAGTCATCATAAATGAATACTAAACAATATATTCATGTCATATAAGTGTGGAACCATTTTAATTATACAAAAAATTTCATATGTCATAGTTAATATCATGGACCGTGAAATCATAATAGATTAGGTGTCGAATATTTTCATCCATTTTACAATGGATTAGGCATCATAAATTATTTACTATAGTTGATCAAGAACATCATCCTACTTCACATATTAGATTAAGAACATCTTATTAATTCCCTTAAGTACGTCATGATAAATAAAACATTACTCAATGTATTGAAAGGAGATAAAGGTCATAAAAATAACATAATATATTCTGAAATATTTTGAAATATAATATAAACTTAATCATATCATAATCCATAGAATGTAAATTGGTTTCATAAGAACTTCATTAGAAAATATCCCATATAAATGAAATTGGTTACATTTTCATATAATAAATAATTTATAACATAACTCATGGAAAATGAATAGGTTTCATAAGAATTTAATCATCATAGTTATAAACATAAACCATAAAAATAAAGAATAAGAATGGTAACATTGGATCATATCCCTAGTAAATCATAACCAACATCAATAGTTATTATCATTGATTTATTTAAATTCGATAAAAATATCATTAAAACATTTGTTAGGGAAAAGTATTTTCTATTTAAAATAACTTATTAAAAAATAAAAAAAAATCCAATATATTAAGGAAAACAATTCATTGAAATTAACCATTCGTAAATATAAAGGATGAATCAAATAATTCAGTGGTCGTGAAGGAGGAAATTTTTGTTGATGTCTTACATGTTAAAATAATTATTATGTTCACATATTATTTATAAAAAGTAAAAACTACCACATTCAGAAAACAACAAAACTAATCCACTAAAATGTTTTTGTGAAAATTAAAACATTGGTATAGAAGTATTTAAATAATCATTTTAAAATGGCAAAAAATTATTTAATACATTTTTAGAAAACAATAACATGGATTAAATGGGTGTTTCAACCTACGAGAAAAATAAATTTAATTTTTCCTAATTTTTTTTCTTTTAAATATTATGTTCCTAAAGAGACGAAAATGAAAGAAAAATCAATATTTTCATTAAATAGTTATATGATAAGAGAATTAATGACTTTGTTTAGAGTAGATCATATGATATAATCATTGGAATAATATAAAAAGCAATCCTAATAAATAATGATATTATAACAGTAATCTATTTCCACTTTAATATCTTTGAATCATAAGTCCCATGGAATAAATAAAATTATATGGATATTTATATCCCATAATTATAATGATAAGTATTATAAAATGAGTTCAATGGTAATATATACACTACATAAAATATTTAATTTGTGTATAAATCATGTGTCCCACATAAATAAAAGTGAGACAAAATACCTTTAATTCTTTAGTAACAATTGAATTTTAATACCCATGAAATAATTAATTTAAACGAAAAATGAAATATCATAATAATAGAAAAATTCATTATATATCTTTTCATAGGGTATTTACATACACATGATAATAAAAGATTGGTTCATAACATTACATATGTCCCAATGAAGATAATTTAAAGGAAAAAATCCTTTATAATAATTATCAACATCCTCAATACACAATAAAAAATACATTATATAAAATTTATGTTTGTTATAAAAATATTATGTAATCATAATAATAAGTATAATACAATATATAATTTAATTATTACTATTTAATACAAATTTATTAATAATTCCATGTTAAAATCATGTTTCAGGTAATAACTGCTTCATTTTTCATATATGTTTGTGTTTGGTATTTTTGATACTTTTAAATGAATCATGGTTACAACATGAAAAGGATGTAAAATAGGATATAAATATCATATATATTCATTATATGTCTATTTTTCTTATTCATGTAGTTTTAGAGATAGAAAATTAATTACATCACTCAATGAGAAGGAAGGTCGTACGTACGCATGGAAGATGATTTTATTTTTCTCGACACAGAAAATAAAATAAAAAATAACATATTACACTTATAGAATAATTTTTATTTTATATATATCATATATGATCATTCAAATGAATGATATAAAATTTCATGTATAGCATAATGGAATAATGAATTGAATCTCTTCATGTGGTTGTAGTCTGTTGTGCACACATGCAGCACTATCATATTCCCATAGAATGGAAAGTATAAATATGGATGTGATATTATAATTCCCAATGTTTAATAATGTCATAAATATAAAATAAATATGTTAAATACATCATTATATGTAGTCTTTTGATGTTTTGATAGAAAACGAAATTCATTGATTCACAATGTGGTAGTTTGTCGCACACTCAATCAACTATTATGTTTTAAACATAATTAAATAATAGATGTATATAGTTTATGACATAAAAAATATAAAATAATAGTATACATTAGAATCTGGTGTTATTATTTTTAATTATTATGAAATTAATGAAATTGGTGTGAGAAGAATTAAAAAAGAAATGTTTTAGTGAAGAAAATTACCATCTCTTAGAGAAACTTACTTTGGAAATCATATTAAGGACCCAATGATTTGATTTTTTTTGTAATAAAAACCCTCTAAACTTTTTATATAGATGTTGTAGATAGATTTTTTAAGGTTTTGATCAACCCAAATCGCATATTAGGTTTTAATAAGTTGGGAGATGAGGTCTCATTTTATAATTGAGGAGGAGTGATAATTTTGTAAATACCAAAAAACTATTCAATGATTGGAAGTCACTATAAAAAAATATACATAAAAATTTAATAAATAAAGTATTATAGGGATAATATGGTAAACCCACACCTAAAACATATACACATGTTTTCCGCATGTAGTTCCTTGATCTCTATGTTTACTCAATTTTACCATTTTATTTTTCACCATGGTAACTGGCCTCTTTTTATTTACCTAGATAATTTATCATTTAAGACTAAAATAAAAAAGAAATTATTAAATAATTTTTACCCAAAAATTATAAATATTAAATCAAATTTATTAAATGGTGGTCCTCTTAGGTTGAAAAATATTTTTAACACATATGTATGTAATGCACAAAATCTCATTTTTACCTTCACCATAATAATTAATTTATATTATTTTGAACAATAATAATGACCAAAACCTAATTTATAAATATTTTATAACATCAATTTTAGTTATTAAAAATATGAAATGAATTTTATCAAATTAAATTCACATAAGTGGAAAATTTTAATTTAAATTCAATCCCACAAACGCCACATTAAAGTGGTTTTCCAAAGGAAATTTTTTCATAACTATAAAAAGTATGAAATTAAAAATTCAATATTAAAATTGACTATAATTAACTTTTTTTATTAATTATAATATAATATTACTAGTTTTAATTTGAAAAAAAATCATATATAACTTAACATTGTTAATACTTTAAACGATAATGCAGTTTCCAAAAAAAATATTATTTTCAACTATTAATCAAAAATTTATATTTTCATAAAATTATAAAAAATAAACTATAATATAAATTTTAGAATATGATTTAATGATATGAAATTATATTTAAAAAATATAAACTATAATTTCAGAAAAAAATAGTTTTAGAATTATTATAAATTTTGTGATGGAACTTCTTTTTAGGAAAAATACACATTGGGAACATAAAACTAGATTTATTATTATTTAATTCATAGAAATAAAAAATTATATGGATGTTAAAACATATGATTACATTTATAATATAATTTTTTATTAAAATAATTCCTTAATAGTTAATAATTAAATTCATTTAGATAATAACAGTGCATGCACATAAAAACAGGTTTTTAGAGAAAATTACTAAAAAATATTATTTTTACATTCATTTCAAATAAATGGTTAACAAATAAATTTATTTTATTAATGTGTAACCCCTGTATTATACATAATTTTTTACTCTTATTAATACCAACCAATTAAATGACTATGTTGTAATAGACAACATTATATACTAATATTATTAGTATATTGTGATTCGCTAAAACTCAGTTTTATATGAAACATAAGATATCAAAAAATTTAAATTTATTTGAAAAAATATATTTCATAAAATTATAGAATTTTAAAAAATCATGATTAATTAGAGAATAAACGAATTCATTACGATAAAACTCATTGGAAATTTTATAAGCATGAAAATGAACTTATATGAAAATCAAGTATAATAATGACTCCAATATAATAAATTATATTAATTATTATTAAAATATAATTATTTTATAAATGTGATTTTCAAAACATAATATTACTTTTATATGAAAAGAAATTTGTATTTTAATAGAAAATGGTATTTTTTATATTCACTAAAAAACATACCTTTTTAGAAAAAATAATAAATTTCAACATATGATTGTATTGACTTGATGATTTAAAAAATGATATTAATATATTTAAATAAAATTTATAAAAAAGTTATAAACTAATTATAAATTCATTGGAAAAATGTTATAAAATATATTTTAAAAAAATTACAATTTTGAAGAATAAAATGACTATATAGATAATTGTGTAATTATTTATTATGAATTAATAAATAAATTTTAGTTGTTTAATATATATTAAAAATATTTTTCATAGTGTTGTTATTACTATTCATAAATCTCATATTTACATATATGTTATAAAGGGTTACTATATCAAGATAAATTGATGTTGAATGTAAATAATGTTACTGAATATGTCAGGTTCATATAAAATAAAATACATATAACATATTGGGGTTTAATAAAATGGTTAACTATAATGATATAGGCTTCCATAAAAGTTTTCCCCTTCTATAATGAGTCTTAACCACTTTCAATCCTATGAATTTATAAATAAGTACATTAAACATCGAATTATTAGAAGATACGATATTTCCTTAGTTGGATGAATGGTGCATGTCCTTGAGAATGAATCACAGTTAAATCTCCCACCAATTATATATCATGGTGTTACAGATTTCTACAAAATGGAAAAACATTCATATTTATTCCTATATATCCCATTGAATTTATAAATATCATCTATTTCACATAACCTAGTCTCATTTGAGATAAAAAATTTTACATCATAATTGGAAGTAGTATACTAATTTCCTTTTGAAGTAACTCTTTTAATAGTTTAAGGAATTTATAGAAAATTTTTTTCTCCATCAATTTCACTCATTTTTTTATTCAACCTCAAAAATGATAATACCACTAAAAATTTAGAATAACATGAGAATGGTGGATTTTTATATTGTCCATAAAATCATTAAAAACAAGGTATTTTTAATTATTTCAATTCCAACATAATGAATTAAGTCAGGAAGACTATCCTATATCTAATACAAAACATCTTCCATAATGTTATAACTTGATTGTTTTATTTTACCATACCAAATTCAACATGTATAATATTTATTAGACCCATAACAGGTAATATGTTCATTAATTTCTATAGACTCTAATTTTCTCATCACCAAACCCTTCTTATAGGGGTAAAAATATTTTCTCTCTTTTTTTAGTATTTCATTTTAAATATTCCATGAATTCAACAATTCCTTTATCGAATTCCTCACATTTTATTTATGCACTAATCCAATTATAATAAATTAATTACCTAAAAAATAAAATGATGTATGAAAATATTTAAATTTTTATACATTTAGACATATATACAAGGGATAAATTTTAGTCATATATAAATATTATTATATACCCATATAAACCTATAAATTTTAAATACTTAAATTAAAATTATTTAAATATAAAAATATAGATAAATTTAATACTTATAATTATAATTATTTATAAACATATGAAAATAAAAAACAAATATATAAAGTTATTCATATAATACATATAAAAAAGAAATTTAGAAAATAAAAAATATAAATATAAACCTATTAATTTATAAACATAAAATGGTATTTCTAGACATATAAATTTAAAATATTTATACATATAACATGAAAAAATATACTTTTAAATATATAAATATAATAATGTAAATGATATAAATTTAAAACATAAGAACAAATATAAAATAAACATATAGATATAAATTTATCAGAAATAAATTTATAAAATATAATTATATAGATTTAAAACATAATAGTATATATTAATGTATATATTCATTTAATATATATACTTATTTAAATATATTTAGATTTTGTATATTGTATATACATATAAAAAAATATTTAAAAAAATATATACACACTATTAAATATTTACAAACATATATAAATATATAAACTTTTAATAATTTATACATATTTATTTATGTTTATAAACTTATAAACATATATATAAACATGAAATAATATAATAATATATAATAATGAATATAATCATAGAAACACCTATTGAATAAGTAGATTTTGAACAAAAATTAAAAAAATCATAATTACAAATATTAAAATAAATATATCAATCTATTAAATATATAAACATGAAAAAGTTAACAATTAAATTAAAAAAAGTAAAACAACCTCAAAAATAACATTTAACTTAAATAAATATCTATATAACATAATCTTATACACATATATATAATAATATAATTATCTATTCAAATCTATCAATAATTACACCAAATTTAAATCTATCATAAAAATAAATGTAAGTTTTAATCAAATAAAATAAAAATTAAAAACATATAAAATGCAGATATTGTTAGTAGATCAATGATCAATGTAACATCCCAATACATTAGTATATATTAGTCCATTTAAATAATATTGATTTTGATATCATTATTCAAATGAACTAAAACGAAGGTCTTGATACATTATTAAATTAAATTAATCATATTTCAAGATCAATATCATAACAAATAAGATATCAATATATAATGTAAAATAGTAAATATCATATATTATATTATTGGTAATAATATTATTATAAAACCTAAATGTTAATGATGGACATTTTGAAATACAAGTAGTCGATTTATATATTTTATTTTTTCTATTAATTTATTAAAAAATTCTAGAAATAACATTTTATAAATTTAACTTTATTTTTGAATTTATAATATAAATATTTTCTTGGTGTGAATTTTTAAATATTTTATGAAAATATAGATCTTTTTTTAAAATGTGTTTTAAAAAAATATTATAATTTTCGTGATTTTAACTGTATATAATATTGTCCTAGAATGTCATGAAACCATTTATTTGATAAAATGTGATACTAATGATTAAATTTAATCATTTAAAAATATTATTTGAACTTAATAAACCAATTCCAAACATATTTTATAACTAATGTATAAAAATATACTTTTATAAAGAAAAAAGATTTATACCATTTCATCAAAATAATTAATATTATCGTAAAATTTTGTTATGTCATGATTTTATTATCACATAAACTATTTTTTTATAATAAATAAATTGCAATACTGAAAATAAACATGCATAAAAAATATTCCTATATAATTTTTTTAGTATTAAACACTCTTATTTTTAGAAAATAATTTTTATGGGTTATGTGAGTTTACATTAAAATAATATATTCCCATATTTATGAAAATAATTATTTTAAATGGGGAAAATATTTAGAACCCTAATGTTTAAATTTTTTATTATTAAACACTCTTATATTTAGAAAACAATTTTTATGGGTTTTGTGAGTTTACATTAAAATAATATATTCCCATATTTATGAAAATAGTTATTTTAAATGGAGAAAATATTTAAAACTATAATGTTTAAATTTATTTCTATGGGTATACATAAATTTTTAGTAATAAAATAATTGACATGATAAATAATTATTAGTAAAAACTGTTTAAACGACTGATTTAATGTGGCTTGAATTTTACAATGTTTAATTGACCATTATGCCATCTAGAAAAAAAATTAGGTTGGTATTTCATACCAAAAAGTCTCACCAACCTTACCTCACCCATATTACATATATTTCACACCTTTTTATTATTACCCCTTACTTACCATTCTTTTTCATCCAAATGTCCTTATTTCTCTCTTATAAAAGGGGGATCACTGCCATACATTCGATACTCCACTCCTATTTTTAAAAATCCTTCACAACCAACCCAACTATCATATACATTAAAAAATTTTCATGCCATAATTTCTATGGTCACAACAAAAAATACAATGTCCCTAAAATCTATGGCCTTTATCAAGAATAAGTTCAAGGTCTTGATGTAGGTATCACATATTTTTTAATATTCATATATTATTATCTATTTCAAAAAAATCATAACAAATGTATAATATCAACCTTAAAAAACTATTTTCTTTATCTTATATTATAATAATGATACTACCATAATTTATTCTCTTTTATATACAAATAAAAACTACAGTCACATTAGTGAGTGTGTGCAGATAACTACCTATATGAAGTGACTTTATAAGGCCTCAACCTTAAACCTTACTTAATCTAGAGTTATTACAAGATTACACATTGATGATCTTTTCAGGTTTAGAGTTTTAGAGAATTAGATCATAAAACATGCATTACATTCCACATTTAAACAAATTGGATACGTAAAAGATAGTATTCATTTTTCCCATTAACAGAAACATATTTAAAATAAAACATGGATTATTTCTTGACACTTCCATGACATTATCATCATATCATGTACCTTTCCCTCGACCTGTGAACAACATTTCAAAAACTTGAGATGAGCATAAAAAGCTCAGTAAGGGATATAAAAATATGGAAAGGAAACATGAGTACATATATACATAAGAATGAAATAATACTTTACCCATAAAACATATGCACTTTAACATACCTCATCAAATCATGAAGAAATCATAGAAATCATAAGACATAAAGGTAACTTGTGGCATTCATAACATTCTTACCTAAGGAGTAACCCTCTTGGTTACGTTTGGAATACCCATCATTGTATATTTCCTAAATATCTTCATAGAAACCTCAACGTTTAACCCCTTCCTGTTACCCAATGCATTGGAGAGCTATATCGGGCTCACCCGCCCTTAGTTCATCACGGAACCACCCGTCTTCATAATAATTCCCAAGAACCATAACATAATCGTATCACTTAAAACATTCATAAAGGAAACATAACATTTCCACTTTTCAATCAAAAGATATCAATACAACACATTGATATAAAAAAATTATGAAAACCATTTTTAATACCAAAATAAAAGAAAATTAAAACAAGGTATTTATTTTTCTTTTAAAAAAAGGTATGGCTTGTAGAGGAATCCTAAACTCAAATAATGGTCACGGCGGCGGAGAAGTCGTTGTCTCCTCATACGTACGACAAAAACATTCCTTTTTGTCGTTTAGTAAAACGCTTCGTATAAAAAAGATTCGTTTTTTATAAACGTAAAAGTCAATGGGGTTTATATACCGTATAAATGAAGGTTGTGTATAAAACAAAAATATGCCTCAATGAAAGGAGATTGAGATGAAGTCCCATACCTCGGGTCCGACTTGACTCGATCGTTCTTTAGCCTCCTGAATAATAAACTTGAGTTAATTTCTACTTTCTTAATAACCTTTTTCAAGTTCATTATTCCTTTTATATCACTTATTACCATGTCATGAACACTATGCATTTATTTAAGTTAATAACGGTCGTTTTAACAATCATTGGTACTTGAGTCAAAAATATGATCTTTATATTTACAATTTGTTCTTGTATCCATTATATCCAGAGTTATACTCATGATTTATATATCATATATATCATATATATTTAGTATATACATGAATTTATAATATTACATAACGTTTAGAGTTTAGAAATGAAATGCACCGTTAATGGAGACGGTAAGCCGTACGTACGAATGAAGGCTAATTTCATTTCTATTTCGTATTTTATGGAATGGAATCATAATGATATAAAGGTATATTATAATTCCAGAATAATATAATATATAATACCATTAATTATATCCTTTATACGTCCCATATATGGAATTAACTAAATCAAATCACTTTGAGGGGGCAGTAGTCCGCACTTCCAAAAATGAAGATATCGCGTTTACCCATAATGGTAACCATAACGGTATGCCATAAATGAAAAATACAGAATCTTAAGTAAATCATAAACATATTATATATAATATATAAATATAGGGACATATTAATGGCCACCTTTGAAGATGTTATATGAGTGTTGAACAATCATCGTTTCGTGAGGCAGAAATTCTCCATCCACAGAAACAGTATGTTCTTTAACCATTATATGTAGGTGTGTGTAAGTTTAGCTTGAATAATTTTTATAACAACATCCTATTATATTTAAGATACTGGTTTTGTTACAAAATAAAGGAATAAAAAGAGTTTATAGGGTTGGAGAAGTAAAATAAAACATAAGAACACAAGAGAAAACACTACCTTTAAAACGGGTAACTCTTTTTGATTTGAGATCAAAGGATTCCTTGGGAAGACTTATTTCCAAAGTGAGGCTTCTAGGAGTTATATAGGGATGTTGAGAGACAAAATGAGTAGGGTTTGGCCGAGCCAAAGTCTTTTTAAGTGTGGGTAAGGTGGTAGAGGTGAGGGCCTTTTATAAGAGGAGAGGAGGGGCACTCTTGGAAAGTTATAAAAGGTTACTCTATTTTCAAATGATTTTCGGATTGTAAAGGTCCCACATTGATGTATTTCAAGGATAAGGTAATAATGGATCTAAATATACTCATCCAATAGGTCTATGACATGTGTAAGTCTTATATTTTTCATTATCATTTCATTTTATTTAAATCATTTATTAATGAGGTAATCATTTCATCATCATGATGTCATAAATAATTTAATTTATTTAATGTCTAAAAATTATAAAAAAAACTACTATGATGTAGGAAATATTTTTAGAATTACAATTACTATTTATAGTCCAACAGATCATTTATGTAGACAAAATTAAAAAATTTTCACTTAGGTGATACATACTTTGTTATATTTAACTTCCTTTAAAAATAAAAATATAAAAAGACACTTTCCCACAAAAGTGATTCCATGGGGTCCCCATGTTTGGCACAAGGCATACCATGGTCGACCATGAGACAACCAGAACCATTAGGACACATGTTGGTGTCATTTTGTATTATTATGATATTATTTTCTTATCCTTAACTACCAGATTACTCATTAATCAAGATAATTAAAGATAATTACCGTCGTTACTATTCATAATGTCCAAAAACAAAAGAGTCTTGATTACATAATTTGGAACTTCTTATTCCAAATATTTAATCCATTTTACCAAATTCCAAACATAGAAATTGCAATAATTTAACTAAAAATAATTCCCATTGTCAAAACAAATAGCGGGTTTTTTTGAAACAATATCTATGGGAAGTTTGACATTAGTTTATGCCCAAATACAAAGCGAAATTAATCCTAATGACAACCATTGGATTAAATGGTAAAAATATATTAAAATTACACTTTATGACCAATTAAAAAGATAATCTAACCATATAATAAAATTAGATGAAAAAAAAGTTTTGATGTTAAATGCAGTATTTTTTTACTATTCATTAAAAAATGAACATTGTCAGAAAAATACCAAAAAATTATCCAATGTAAATTTCAATGTCCCAATAATAAATAATATGTTTATTTTGAAAAATATATCTTATAAAAGTTTGAAAAGTTTGATTTAAAAATGGTTTTCCATTAAAAGGCAGTAAAACAATCTTTTAAAAATATTAGTGTATTCCATGCTTAAGATTGGATTTATTCTCATTTTAAGCCTCTAAAACACTATCTAATTCATAAATAGACATAGATAAAAATATCTATTATTCATTACTTATTTGGGATGTTACAGATATATTCTGTTTTTCATCATTGTATCTCATCGATATCCTTAATGATTATATTAATGGATAAATATTATTTATAATATTTATTTATGATTACTAAATGATAACTTAATATACACATTCACCCTTCTATTTTCTGTGTAATGAGAAACATTATTCATGGGTAGTGTGAACTACCACCTCCATGAAGATTCAATTTTTATTTTTATTATATTAATTCATTACTTATGAAAATATCTTAAAATATTGTTCAATATATTAATAAATTAAAAAATCCTTATACAACTTTTGATAATTTTATTTTGTAAAAATAAACACCTTTGTAACCATAGTCACCCATCAAATTAAATCATGTTAATGTTTGGGCCGGTTTGACCACCTACATGAACAATGCCATGAAATTTTGTCATTTATGAATATGAAAACTTATTTAATCGTATCATATCATTTAAATATATAAATAATTATATTTTTGTTTATTTTAGGGAAGTAATGATATTTAATCCATTAATTAAGAAAACATAATTCACAATTTTAAATTCATCAAAAAAATGTTTGTGGTCGATTTCATCTACTATGATAATGATTAAATAACTCAAAATAGAAAATTCAATCATCATAACCCATTATAAGTAATTAATTACAATAAAATTGAGGATATTGGAATGATGAAGTTTTGAATAATAATGAATGTTTATGCAATACCTCTAAAATTACTAAAAACGCTCGTAACTATAAACTCATAATATGGGAAATGTTGGGGGGAAATATAATATAAATATATGTAGATTATTGTTATACAATGAAATTATTAATAAATTTAGTTAGGAATATGGTTATGATATTATTCATTAATATATTTATGTTTTTTATATAGGATCATAGAGTACTTATTACTAATCATATAAATAGGGTAATAGTTTCAACTCAAAACATCCTTCTTTCAGACACATGTTCTTTTATAGACCATATTTATTTTAAATGTTTTACATAACTAAAATTGGATGTTTAATATCATTTATTATGATTATTAATTTTATTTTTTGGTAAATTTTATTCACTCCTTCATCCAAGGGGTTTTTATTAGAATATTATTATGCCCCAATTTTTTTTTCTCAAACACCCTATATTGAGACACATTTTACTTTACACACCATGTTAATTTTTAATGGCCTATATGCTGACCAATGTTTATTTTATCATTAAATATGTTTTATTAATGGTATTTTATGTTCATTTTCAAGCTATTTCTACTTAAATAGTTTTGGGTAAAATATTCAACAATGTCGGAATTGTTTTCAAGACTCCAGTCGTTTTCTAATGAGTAATAAAATCCATTCTTAATTTTAAACTACCAAATATATATTACTACCATTATGTTTTTAAATGGTATATTTACATTTTAAGTGGGGATAGTACATCTATTCATTTATATCCTCCCCATTTTTGATACATTTCCTTAAATAAAAGAAATATGTTGATAGGAATAACTATAATATATTAAAATGGATACATTTCTTCCATATTTTTTTTTCCTATCAAATGTGTGGTATATAAAATTTTTTTTTTCATAAAATGTTTCCTTACATATTGACTTTATTATTTTGGAATAAAATTTTTATCAACCTTTTAATAATTTGGGCTTCATAAAATTTTTTTAAGTGATTATTTATGTTTTTTCACAATTATGTTTTTTTTAAAGGATATACATTCCAGTAATGTAATAAATGTTTTAAATATTCCTTCTTAAATATTATTTCGATGATATATTAAAATAAATTAAATTTTTTAAGGTATTTTTTTAAATAAAATATTTATAATGATTTCCACTTTTGTAATTTTCAATTGATGGAATACCTTTTACACGTTTCCAATTGAAAAAATAATTCCAACCCTGCTTTCATTTTATATGTGACATCCTCTCTAAAGATTCATGTTTTCAAAAAATAAATTCTTATTCTAAATGTTTAAAAGAAACTTCAAATTTAAATTTACTTAATTTATAAAGAAAATTAATATTTTGAAATAATTTTTTCTAATAATTTTAAGAGTGTTCTAAATCTATGATTTTTTCTAGATCATGGGATTATTAGAATGAAACAATCAAAATTATTTGTGTAGAGGTATTATAAAATTTTCTTTTACATTATGTTTTTATTCATCTCTACTTTTTTATTTACTAATCATTAAATTATATAGGAATGATTATCTTCCAATTTTTTAAAATTGTGAATCCCCTATACACAACTAATTGATAGAAAAGTGTTTACTTATTTTCCTAATACATCTATTGTTTGATGAAATTGTGGTCTAACCATATATCCATTTCTTATGTTGTGTAAATACCATATGTTTGATCATAATGTTTGAGTGGTATTTACCTTGAATAATTCATGAAGTCATTGGATACCCATTTATTTTTCAGGGGTTTTCATTTCATCCTAATTGATGAAATCATGAATTATTACTTAGTGAACCATTTGAAAATGATATAAAAACAATTATCTTTTTTTTATTTTAAAATATGATGATTTAAATATTGGGAACAAATATATATGATTTTTCATTAGGATGGGTGTTACCTGATAGTGATCTATTGTATTTGGTAATGGTAATGTCTCACGAGAAGCTTTGTATAGGATTAGAGAGTAAACCTAAGCCATTTTGATAGACTACAGAGAAATACTTGGATTATGATAATGTAATTGGAGTAATCCTTGGTATATGATGGTTATATACTATTATGTAATACTTTTAATATTCGTATGAAATAATAATTCTATTGTTGTCATATTTTTATGATGTCATCCACTTATTTTATGATAATTTATTAATCAATGAATTTTTTTAGTAAAAAGTTAGAAACCAATCCATTAGACAGATAGACAGTCCATCATCATGACATGAAATAGTGGAATCAATGAATTTTAATTTCATCCTTTTAAAGACATTACATATTAGTTGAGTCCATTGGAGTCCAACATCCTTCTCGTACCAATCATTATTGAGGAGGTTTTCACAGTTGTAAACCAACTTGTACCATGTTTGGATGAGCTCTTCCATAGTAATATTTTTCCAATTGAATCCACAATCAAAAATTCCATGTTGTTTACTGGCCCACGCATCCCTATATTTACATAGGTTGGCCTAGAACTGTCTCCCTACCGGCATGTCAAACTCCACTTGCGTAGTGATGAACTCTGATCCTCTGTCTGAGATGTCTTCGTTGCAATCGAGGAAGGTCTCCCACTCGTTACATTCAATCAATGCTTTCCCGCTTTGGTGAATACTTGGTCACATTGTCTCCATTGATTCATTCTCAATGTTAGTGGTTTATGGTTTCCTTATAGGTGGTTCATGATCCTTAGAATTAATCACCACATACTTGGGAACCATCAGAGGTATTTTCCCTTTTCTTGAGGATCTAGTGATATGTGGTCAAGGAAATAATGATTAGTCTTTTTTCTTCGGCGGACTCTAAGAGTCATTAATGAACACTTATGATTCAAGGATAGTGTTTTCCCTTTCCGTAGGCCGATGTAGAAGATAAATTATGTACTTATTAATTTCTTATATATTTTAAAAAAATCCATTTAATGAAATAAATTGATATTTATTACTTAGTAACTTTTCTGGATTCTCTAGAACTCTAAACATAAAATTCATTAGATTGTAAATACAAGAATGATATTATAAGCATATATATGTATCAATTTCACTAATTTAAGTTATATGTTTTTGGAATAATATCTGGGAGTGTGGGTATGGGGGTTCATTTTATGGTATTAGATAAGTGTTTAGATAATGTTATACATTAGGATATTATTGGTTTTGGTTAATTTCATATTTGGGAATAAAATCATGTGTTGATGATATAAGGATGATATTGGTTTAGATGGTATATATAAACCTTTATGTTGGAGTGTTTATTATTTTATTACTATTTAGGAATTAGGATAATATTGAAATAGTTAAAACACTAAATACAATATTATTTCTAGGGGAACAAGATATTATTTTTTCCACACCTCAGGGTTTTACAAAAAAAATTAATGAAATTCATGAAACACTCAGTCTCTATAAAGAAACGCTTTTTTTAAGTATATAGTTCTTAACAAGGCATTAAACATAATTTTTTCACTTGACTGTTTTGATTTTTGACAATATGACATACACATTTGCGATTAGTATGTTATTTGGATTCTGATAAGACAAACATAATTTTTGGTGAATAGTAAAATACCCTTATGAATATTTATATGAACCATAGGAATGGAAAATAAGAAAAATGAAAGGTGACCTCAAAAATTAATGAATTTATAATAATTATTGATACCTTTATTACCTTTTCAAGGTCTTATAAAATTATTTATAGGATTAAAATTATTATTTATCAAATAAATTATTTAAAAAAATATTAAAATTTGCATACGTAGATTTTTTTTTTATAAAATAGAGTTGTAGTTTAAATTATACATGTCTAAAAATTATAACAATGAATATTTTGAATTTTTCTAAAATACATTAATTTTTTGTGAATGGTGAAATATGATAACTTAAAAATTAATCTAAATACTTCATTTATTGAGAAATTGATAATGGTATGATGACATAATCACCCTTAGTTCCCACTGACATGAAAAAATTACTATTTTTTACATGAATTATGACTATTAATAGTCTTGATGAAAAATAATAAAATAATGATTAAAATAAAGCACAACCACTCCTCTCATCCAATATAAATACAACCCTCACCCCCTATTCCTCTCAAAACTATCAAGCTTTATAAATTGACTAAATTCATCCCAAACCTCTTACTAAGGCTCTTCCCCATGTCCAGGATCTACTAGTATCACCAAAAGGCCAATACCAATGTTCTTAAAGGGGATCTCAAGGAGAAGAGATCATGTCGAAAGATAATATTTTTTTCTTGTGTATTAATGTAAATTCTTTTTCATTTCATCTAATTTATTCTTCTTACCTTATCAAAGAGATATGAAATATATAGTATCATATATATACTATAATTTTATCATGTTTATGGAAAATTCATCAACTTACTTCTTCTTCTCACCCTCTTAGTCTCAAAATAAAAACATCATCTTTGATGTATCAATTTACTGGCATCATGGATGATGTATATTAAATTTACTTTAGTTTATAAAAATATGGTTACAAACCTATTTCAATAGATTAAATATATTATAATGTTTATTATATAACCACTTTTATGTTTTGGAATGAACTTTGATCATAAATTATACAACTAAACAAGTTTGTGGTTATCATTGAACCACCAAAATGATCCAAACAAATATCACTAATGTTTTATCTAACGATTCATCATCATAAATGGAAATAATAATAAATTATGGTTTCACCTAATATTATGTAAATATTGTAATACCATTAAATTCCAATTATGGAGCTTCAATTCCATTGGATAAGAAATTCCATTAATGAACTGTCGATGGGAATCATGTAAATAACAGACCCGAAATAATGGATGGAACAGAATATTATTAATTAATGGATGGAATAATGTTTTTAAATGATCATATAATATTTAATAACCATGAGTCATTTTCTGTAAACCATTAATAACACTCTTTTACCCATTATAAAAGAGTTTTAATCACGTTTGGTGTGATTTGAACCTGAGTTAAGGGAATTCTTAACCCAAATTACATTCTTTAGGTTAACAATCTAATTTATTCATTATGTTTTATTAAGATTATTTGTGTGATGAAATTTTGTTTTTAATAAATTGTATTATGAGTATATATAGTGTATTCACATATCCATTCCATTCTAGTAATTCTCACTCCAATTATATTTGTAAGGGAATTTATTTTTAAAATCCTTATCAAAGTATCTTTAATGATATTCAATAATATATATATATATATGGAATGAGTGGTTTCTCATAATTTCATGTTACATTATTAATGTGATTTTTTCCTTGGACATTTTTATATTTTTTTTATTCCATTATAGCCCATGATATGTTAGGTTGAGCCTATTATAGCTCTATATATGACGGGTGGGCCCCATTATACCTATCCAATGTGTTGGGTACTCTTGATAAAAAAGTTGATTGAATGGAAATTCTATATGTAATGGTGATTGTTAGAGTGATATGAAAAATATAACCCAAGGATAATACCTTATTATTCTATTCACAATAATATGTTTTTTTGTGCAAGGTTTTATGGGTTTTTATGTCATCACATGAAAAATTATTTCATTCTTTATATCCCTTGCATAGACCTTTTTGATCATCCCATATTTTTAATTGTATTTCATAGGTTAATTGGATGTGAATGATAAGAAAGGAAGATACTTTTAAATTTTATGAATATTTGTCAAGAATTAGTGTTTTATTTGAAAAGTTTTATTATTTTGAAAAAGTTGATACTGTTCTTATAGTATCCTCATGTTTGATTATGGGATGTTATGTATGTATTATTTCATAATTCTTTAAATCTAAAAACCTGAAAATATCCTCAATCTGTAAGAATGCGTGTTCTTGTATAAAACTAATGATTATGTATTGTTTTATATTGGGGAACTTATAGTTAGCATGAGAGGATGGTTTATATAACAGTAGTGGTTAGGATAAATTTAATAGAATAAAATAAATTATATTGTTAATTTATGTTTAATTTAAAATGATATAGAATTTAATGATTACCATGTTGCTTCAACTAAGATATTTCTATTCTGAATGGTTTTCCACATAATAAATAGTGATACTGATGTTGGAAGGCACCAAGTGGTTGATATCTGCCTGGATCTATTACATGGAATGGTGGGAATTTTTACTGAGCAGTATGTGATATCATTGGCCTAGTTGACTCAGCAGATAAATGGTGGTGGTAACCAGGTTAGAGAGAAACCAAATCTACCATAAAGAAACTTGTTTTTTGGGATCATTTTATGAGTCAAAATCCTCCAGAGATCGGCATAACCATAGATCTACTGATATATGAAGGATGGTTCAATGTTCAAAAAAAGATATTTGATTTCATAGGATGTTTGGAATGTAAAAATATAATATTATAAATTTTTTGTTTTGAAGATGAAGCTGATAAATGGTTGTTAATGGTTAATAATACATGTGAAATGGATGATCTTGGTAGTCTGTAATAGGATAATTGAAAGTATTTTTATGGAATACTATTTTCCTAGAACTATTTGACACAGAATGGAGAAATAATTCATGGAACTGAAGATGGCAGATAATGATTCTTAGGACAGTGTATAAAGAAAATTTTATAAGACTATCCTGGTACGTACTAGATTTTACTCGGTATTTTTATAGTAAAATTAATCTATTTAATTTGTGTTGAAAGTATCTATATGAAGAGATTTTTATTAATGAGTGTTTAAAGTATATTAAAATCTTATTCATTGTGCTGAAAAAGTTGAGATTGATTTTACTAACATGTATTTACCTCACAAAGACAAGAATAAGAAGCGCTCAGGTTGGCATGTTTTGGGGAATAATGAATCAATGAAATATAGAGGTAATAAAATCAATTTCCCTTCTTGTGAAAAGTGTGGTAATAATCATCCTGGAGAATTTCTTGTAAATTTTGGAAATTGATACCGATGTGAAAATTCTGGGCACATGTACTAATATTGAAAAGAAAATTATTATGAAATTAATGTGAAGCCAATGTTTGGATGCTTTAACTACACGGAATTGATAATTTTGATAATGTGGGTCTCTATCTAGTAACATAGGTAGGAAATCAGTATGATTGGAAGCATAAGGGTGTTGTAAAATCATTTACAACCACTTCAGCATATGTTGATCCATAAAATGAGGTGGTATAAGGTACATTGCATATTTTTACATATTTTGCAAATGTTTTTTTACTGCGGGGTCTAAACATTTCTTAATTTATGAGAAAATTTCTTCAAAATTGGGAATTACACCAATTTAATTGAAACCATAAATCATGGTAAAAACACATAGAGAAAAAATTATGGAAACAAGATATGATAAGAACGTAGATATCATTATTTGTGTTAAGATATTATGTGAAAACCTTGTTGTATTGAATCTAGTGGAGTTTGATGTTATTTTGGGTATGCAATGGATTTTTATTTATCATTATAAGATATATTTCAGAGTAAAAGGAGTTTTTTTTTCAATATAGAGTTTTAGTTTCTGTAAAATAATGAACCTACAACATTGATAACATATCAAGATTGTAACACCCCGACCCTAGATACCCAGAGTTGGTGCATTATTACATAACATTTGCATGATCACAAAGGATCAAGTATAGAAAGACTGATTAGTTTAGTAGTCTTGGAAACACTAGATATATTCACAAGTCTTACATTACATCATAAGGTAAAAAAACTACAAAAACATATTGTCTTCATATCCCCTCATATTATCCCTCCAGGTCATTCATAAATTACTTCTTCATATCCTGGGAAAAATAAAACATTGAAAGGGGTGAGCTCAGATGCTCAGTAAGGATAACAATATAGCAGAAGCTTTCATAGATAAGCATAAACACTTAAAGCAATTTATAACTAAACAAAAGCCTTTTAAACATGAACTTCAGCATAATATGAAAAAGAAAAAATGAAATAATTCCATTTACTTATTCACATGGATATTCTACTAGTTGAAAAATCAAATGCAAAATCAATAACCACTTTCATAATGATGGAATGCATACTGCCAGACTATCATAACCACATAGTCAAGGCCTCGTGCCAAGACTACAAATAAGATTTTTCCACGGCCTTGTTCCAAGACACTAGTTTGTCTCATGATACCTACCGATGCATCGAGGAGCTATAGAGGGCTCCACCCGTCACATACTAAGTCCAATGTATTCCTCATATGAACATGTTTAAACATAACATAAACATTCATATTAATACTAGCATACGAAATGTCAATACAATAACCACAAACCATGAATGGTATAAAAATAGCTCATCCACAGTCAAACATAACTCATTCGATACAATATGGAACATTGTATTTTATCATATTAACCTCAATCGATAATAATGAATGATATTGACATATATGAAAATAACCATCAAAACTATTTGAGAGAAATATCCCCCTTTTCATGAAATCATTTAAAACTCAATCTATTTGTCAAGAAGCCGTTTAAAATAGATTTTTGAATCAAAGTTTCCCATACCACTTTGAAAGTTTTAAAAAAAGTTTTAATTTTAAAACTTTATTGTCCATATAAATAAATCCTTAAAACCATTTTTAAAACATGGACATTAATGAGCAAGATTTAAATGAATAAGTCTTTAAAACATTTATAAATGGTAATATAGTTAGAGTTTCTAACCAAAAGAGACACCCTTGAATACAAATAATTGAGGTAATCAAAACATTGTAATATCATGAGAATAAAGGAATTCATGATATACTATGTCAAAGTACATTATATACACCACATAAAAGTGATTTGGTGTATAACAACAAAGAATTATCAATGGAATGTAAATTGAGATGATTTCTCTTATAAAGACCATATCCATAGGTTAAGGATAAATCAACGACATAATTATGTGTGAAAAATATAAATACACACAATATGATTGGGTATTTAGTGTAAATCAATGAGATGACATTCACACATATTCTTGTAAAAACAACACCAATGAATTGGATATTTAACTCAACAAATGGAGATTAAGTTAAAATTACTCTTATCAAGTTCTGACCAATCACTTGAGAATTTATCAATGGAGTGATTATTTGTATCAAAATTATATCCACAGAAAGGGGAGTGGAAAATATGACATAAGCAAATGAATAGTAATTCCACACATAATCTTGGAGTAAAATAATCAATGAAGTATGCGTAAAGCCGAATGAGTGTAAATTGAAATATCAAATTCCCTTATCAATTTGGTAACTTACGAAACATACACCCATGAAAAAAGGATCATACAATGATGATGTAATTATCCATAAATTAATGTATATTACACAATGAATACAATCATGGGCAGTACACACACCACATGCAATAAATAAGTGGTGAATAATGGAAATCTCATGAATTTAAAAGTGAGATAAGAAACCCCTTACTTTGTAATTTTTCCTTGGTCGATGGTAGGTTAACCTCATGTATAATGGGGAAATAATTGTTATTAAATTATACAAGAATAATTTACATTAATATGATATCATATATGATCTTTTATCATTGATTTGTTAATAATATCTTAGTATTATCGTCATTTCGGGTGTTAACATACTCGCTTTCCTTTATATTCTTTGTTATGTATGCCATGTTAGTTATGGATATGTTGTATCTTATTCATATCCAGAATTATATCATGTCCTTAAAAATTATTTTTAAATCATCAAATGATAATTATACTTGAATGGATACGATGGATAATGAATCTCATCGCTTTTGTGGAGACGGTAGTCTGTATGTACGCAAGAGCGACAATATCATTCTTTTGATGTTAAAATAATATATAATTGGATGGTATATCATATAGACAGAAAAATTATCATTTTATATTTATTATTTACATAAATTACACAACATTATTATACCCATCCAAGTAATAATTTACTGAATGACAATTACACCATGATATGGAGACGGTAAGTCGTACGTACGCACGTATGGTGACATGTAATTCAAAGGATGGATAGAATAATGAATATGGTTGTACCATATTTATAATGATATTATAGTATATAGTAGATACTGGATTCATTATTTTAGAATGGGAATAACAAATAAAGAAGAAGTTGAAGAAGAAAAGAATTTGTAAAAGGGTGGTAAAAACATTACCTGTTCTTCGGGTTCTTCCTTTTGATTTGATCAAATAGGATCCTTAGGTTAGCTTTCTGATCAAACTAAGGCCTCTAGGTTGTAGTGAGGGAAGTTGAGAGAGTATTCTGGTAGGGTTTGGCCGAAAAAAAGGCTTTTATGGTGTGAATTAATGAGAAGGGGAAGTGCCCTTTTATAAGAGGGGTGAGGGGCACCTTTGGAAAAGCTAGAAATATTATTTTATAATAAATTCATATTCGGTTTCTAATGGCTCCAAAGTGGATTATGTAAAATTTAAGGTAGTTATAGGTCTAAAACCACTCAAAAATATAATTTTGACAGGTTTGGGTCATTATATTAACCTTATCTTTATGTACTAACTCTTAGTTAATTAGTTTCACTTTTACAATGTCTCTTTATATTTTTATATTATATGGTTAATAAACATACTATATACATCCACGAGACCCCCAAGTGGTCCATTAATGATACACCTATCATGATATAAGTCTCTTGACCGATCCGTAGATTTTTAGGAATTTAATATCTATTAATAATATAATATTTGTTTCAAAAACTCTTTTATGTCAATTTTGACACTATTCACTAATTTATTTTTTTTAAACTCATAACAGAATGATTAATTCAAAAAAAGTCAATTAAGTCAATCCAAATATATCATATTAACCTATAAAATTAGTTTAATTCAATAAAAGCCTCCAATTATATTTATTTGGGTATTTATAATATCAATTATTTTAATTTGTCACTATTATGGTAATTACTGCATCATCATTGTGTCATAAATAAATTAAATTATTTAAGGTCTAAAAATTATAAATAAAATATCATTATGTAGGAAATATTTTTTTATTTCTAATGAATATTTACAATCGAATTTACCTTATGTATAACCATATATTAAAAATGTTTTAGTAAATAAACTTTGATTTTAACTCTTTTAACTCTTCTTTGAATTAAATAATAATAAATGTCTTAATCTAATCCAAGTGGACCTAAATGATAATATTTTACTCCTAATGTTTTTTTTGGTCGAGATACACTTGTCCAATAGAATTAAAACATGTGTTAGGGTAATATTAGTATCATTTTACCCTTAATTACCCTATTTACTTTTAACCGTGGTAAATAAAAGTAAAAAGTTACTATTCACCAAAAATTATTTTCATCTCAATGAACAAAATTTTACTCCTTGATATTAACCGTGTCTCTCGGATTTTCTAAATTCCACTCGCAGAAGTGGTAAAATTATGTTTTATGAAAAATTCAGTTTTTTAACTACCACTTAGTGGTTTCACTAATCATCAAAAAATGAATGTTTCCAGAAAAATACCAAAAATTAGCCATAAGCTATATTTGATATTATGAATTCAAAAATGATTTCTATTTTACCAAATTCAAAACATATCAGTTTCATTAGTTAATTTAAAAATTAATTCCTGTCGTCAAAACAAATAGCGTGTTTTTAAGAGATAATAACTATCAAAAGAATGACACTTGTTTATGTCTGGTTTAAATGTGAAATCTAATCCAATGACCAACATTGTATTAAATGGTAAAAATATATTCTAAATATACTTTAAAACAACTCAAATTAATAATTTATCACTATTAATTATTTCAATTAAAAAAGTTGTTTTTAATTAAAATTTATTAATTTTCACTATTCATCAAAATATGAATGTTATCCGAAAAGTACCAAAATTTCACCCTAAGCTAATTTTGATATTACGAATCTAAAAATGAAGTCCATTTCGACATATAAAATGTATAAAATTTCAAAAAGTATTTATTACTATTCATAACAGCGAGTTTGATTGGTTGTGGTGTGTTAGAACTTGAAGTTGCGTACAACACAAGCTACTGTATTATTCAGAGAGAAGCGTATCATGGAAGCTTGGGGTGTTACATTCTCCCCTCCTTCAATAAATTGTGTCACTGAAATTTTTAAAATTGGTCTTGGAAATATAATGGAAAGTCCCAAATCGGAAAAAGAGACAATAAAACAATCACTTTAAAAGAAAGAAAGATAAGTATAAAGGTCAACCGAGATAACCTATACTAGGATTCAATGTAGAAAAACATGGATATGGATGATAAACAATGTTTCAAGTTCAGAAGTAGAGGGATAGAAAACATGATTAAGAGAAATTTAACAATAAGAAAATCACAAACTTGTGTTGGGACAAACGGTCCTTAGTCTCCTCGCAGGAAAAGTAAACAGAAAACATTTTTTTTGTTTTAAGTTACATTACATAAGGACGATGAATTAATTTATGATACTAAATAAGAACATAGAGATATATACTTACTTTTTAAGTAGAGTTTCATTCTTTAATAACTTTTTAGCACTAACACTTTTTTTATCAATGATTTTTCAAGAAGGCTTGGTCGCAATGGAAGAGTTAGAATAAACTTCTATAGAAATACATGATCGACGTAGGATAAACTACATATTTACCTTGTATTTAGAGATTAATCAAAACCAAAATGGTTAGTATAATATCTGATGACCCCCCAAATGGATATTCCATTAGAGAAAAAAAACACTAATCTTAATTTCTAAAATTAAACCATCAATACCCCAAACTTAAATAAATACCATTCAATAATCAATTGTCCTTAAAATCCTTCAATATAATCCAAACTAATATTGAAACTCAAAACTTATAAGAATTTAGTCTTCCACGTTAAATTGTATCTCCAAATGACATTAATTACTCTTAAAGTCACATACTTAAAAGTAATTAACCTAATCATTTCCATAAAAAACCCAAATCACTATAAATCCACAATAAAAAAATAGATAAAAATCCACCATTACTCCGCAAATGAAATCCCATACTATTCTATTTTCCATTCAACAAAGCAAACAACTTCCAAAATAACATTTATCACTTAATTACCAAATCATTTTCCTATACTAAGGGTATTTATTTGATAAGACATAAGATCCCAAATCAAATTATTAGTGATAAATAAAATAATTTAACTAAAAATAATAGTCACACTAACCAGGGACTTCACGTAGTCTAGTGGTAGGCAATAAATCCCAATCGCACTTTGGTTGTGGGTTCAGTTCCCATAGCATTGTCCGACGTGACGGGTTGTCACACGTTCTGCGTGTTTCCTTTTTCTAAAACTATATTTTATAACATTACCAAAATGAGATAAATTCCTCAAAATAACCATAACATAATTTAACCACAAATCTTATCTCATACCTTGAATTTTCATTATAATAACTTGTAATTCCCTCAAACCCAATGATCATATAAGACCAAATGGTTATTTATAACTATATCTGCAACAGAAAAGATAATTCTTCCTAAAATATCATTTTCACATGATAAATTGCAGGTTTACACATAAAGGAGAAAATTATTCCAATTTAATCCCATTAATAAAGAGCACTAACACTTTTAAACCTTTCACCATCCATTTATTTCCACATAGATTCTTCATCATATGTTCCTCGGGTTCCCACATTGCCTCTTCTATCTTATGATTTCTCCATATAACTTTTACCAGATGAGTCATCGGGTTTCTCAACACTTGATCATTGATATGATGAATTTTGATAGGCTCGTCACAATAATATAGATCGGGTTCCAGTTCTAATTATTCATAGGTGGGTACATGCGTTGGGTCAGGCATGTATTTTGTCACTAGAGATATGTGGATCACAACATGAACTCTGGAGAGACTAGGTGGATTTGCCTTTTGGTATAATGCGTTCATGTGTCACAATGGTACCTTAGGAATTTTTCAAAATCATCTACTTCCTTTAACCAAAAACTCCTCATTCATCTTGGATTATATGGATGGAAGCATCGATGCATTATTAAAAAATAAGTATTTCTTATATGTAATTTGGAGACATCGTCTTTAACTTGTTTTTTTAGAATCACTGGTTCATCTTCAAATATTTCAAAATAATGTTTTGATAAATCTATTTTCGTATATCCCAAAAGACATAAATATATAATTTGATACATATAGGCTGCTCGAAGGTCTCCCTCTTCAGCAACATCTAGAAAATCATTTATTGCATCGTAATTTTGAGATAAAGTGAATAATTTGAAAAGTCTCTGATGGTACTTCCCACGCTTAGCATGGTAAGAATGTTGAGAGCGCAACATTATCCCATAGTTTGTACTTGATCCTTGAAAGAATCGTGCAATGCTAGAGGTATTGGATGTATCATAAAGTTGTTTTCATGTAACTTGGACATTTAAAAATGTTTCAACATCATCTGCGCATGACTTCTGGATAATAATTTTAAGTAGTTCTTCAGGAAGAGAGAGAAGAGTTGTTCGTGATCTTGCTCCCTCCATGTTTCAACTAACAAAAAGAATATACAATTAGGGTTTCTGAATAATTATCTAATAAGAATGTAAAAAAAATAGACATAATAGGATAATCTTGTAATTGAAAAATATATCCAAACTTGGGGTACCATGTGTTAAAATCTAGGTTATCCACTATCTATTTGCCGACATATATTCTTTGGGCATTTTTTTCTTCCCTTAATAATGGTTCATACTAATCTTTTGAATTTACCAAAGCATATCCCCCGGGAGTGTCGTAACAAAGAGTACAGCAAGGGCCGTTGTTGTGCACCAGTTCCCGTTTGAGTCTAGCTCAAAGTGGTGTTTTTGGGTTTTACCCCTAGGTACATCTATGCCAGAGTCACCTATACCTACTCATATCTAGATAGGGATGTATTGCTCGGAAAACTCACAAAATATCTACATTAGAAAAATTCTAGTACGTTCTTCTATACTAATCCCCAAATTCTCTCTTAGGGCTATGTGACATAATCAGAGTATGTCTAAATCTAGCTTCCAAGGTTTGTACTAAACTTCCTCTGATACCAACTGTAACGCCCCGACCCTAGATACCCAGAGTCGGTGCATCATTCCATAACATTGGCATGATCGCAAAGGATCAAGTCTCGAAAGACCGATTTGTTTAGTAGTATTGGAAACACTAGATATATTCATAAGTCTTACATTACATCATATGGTAAATAAAACTTCAAAAAAATCTTTTCTTCAAATCCCCTCATACTATCCCTGTAGGTAATTCATAAATTACTTCTTCACATCCTGGGAAAAATAAAACATTGAAAGGGGTGAGTTCAGATGCTCAGTAATGATAACAATATAGAAGAAGCTTTCATAGATAAGCATAAACACTTAAAGCAATTTATAACTAAACAAAAGCCTTTTAAACTTGAACTTCAGAATAATATGGAAAAGATGAAATGAAATAATGCCATTTACTTATTGACATGGATATTATACTAGTCGAACAATCACATGCAATATCAATAACCACATTCATAATGATGGAATGCATAATTCCATACTATCATAACCACATAGCCTAGGCATCGTGCCAAGACTACAAATAATATTTTTCCAAGGCCTTGTTCCAAGACACTAGTTTGTCTCATGAGACCTACCAATGCATCGAGGAGCTATAGTGAGATCCACCCTTCACATACTAAGTCCAATTAATTCCTCATATGAACATGTTTAAACATAACATAAACATTCCTATAAAAACTAGCATACGAAATGTCAATACTTTAAGCACAAACCATGAATGGTATAAAAATAGCACATCCACAGTCAAACATAACTCATTCGATAAAACATGGAAGATTTTATTGTATCATATTAACCTCAATTGATAATAATGAATGATATTTACATATATGAAAATAACAATCAAAACTATTTGAGAGAAATATCACCCTTTTCATGAAATCATTTAAAAGTCACACTATTTGTCAAGAAGTCGTTTAAAAATAGATTTTTGAATAAAAGTGTCCCATAACACTTTGAACCTTTTAAAAGGAGATGTAATTTTAAAACTTTAATGTCCATATAAATAAATCCTTAAAACCATTTTTAAATCATGGACATTAATGAGCAAGATTTAGAAGAATATGTCTTTAAAACATTTAAAAAATGGTATTTTAGTTAGAGTTTCTAACCAAAAGAGAGAACCTCGAATACAAATAATTGAGGTAATTGAAACATTTTAATATCATGAGAATAAAGGAATTCATGATATACTATGTCAAAGTACATTATATACACCACATAAAAGTGATTTTGTGTATAACAATAAAGAAGTCTCAATGGAATGTAAATTGAGATGATTTCTCTTATAAAGACCATATCCTTAGGTTAAGGATAAATCAACTACATAATTATGTGTGAAAAATATAAATACACTTAATATGATTGCATATTTAGTGTAAATAAATCAGATGACATTCACACATATTCTTGTAAAAACAACACCAATGAATTTGATATTTATCTCAACAAATGGAGATTGAGTTAAAATTACTCTTATCAAGTTCATACCGATCACTTGAGAATTTATCAATGGCGTGATTATGTGTATCAGAAGTATATACACAGAAAGGGGAGTGGAAAATATGACATAAGAAAATGAAAAGTAACTCCACACATAATCTTGGAGTAAAATAATCAATGAAGTATGCATAAAGCCGAATGAGTGGAAATTGAAATATCAAATTCCCTTATCAATTAGGTAACTTACGAAACATACACCCATGAAAGAAGGATCATACAATGATGATGTAAATATCCATAAATTAATTTATATTACACAATGAATACAATCATGGGCAGTACACACACCACATGCAATAAATAAGTGGTGAATAATGGAAATCTCACGAAATTAAAAGTGAGATAAGAAACCCCTTACTTTGTAATTTTTCCTTGTTCGATGCTAGGTTAACCTCCAGCATAATGGTTAAATAATTATTATTAAATTATACAAGAATAATTTACATTAATATGATATCATATATGATCTTTTAACATTGATTTGTTAATAATATTTTAGTATTATCGTCATTTCGGGTGTTAACTTACTCGTTTTCCTTTATATTCTTTGTTACGTACGCCGTGTTTGTTATTGATAGGTTGTATCTTATTAATATCCAGAATTATATCATGTCCTTAAAAATTATTTTTAAATCATAAAATGATAATTATACTTGAATGGATATGATGGAGAATGAATCTCATCGCTTTCGTGGAGACGGTAGTCCGTACATACGCACGAGCGACAATATCATTATTTTGAAGTTAAAATAATATATAATTGGATGGTATATAATATAGAAGAAATAATTATCATGTTATATTTATTAATTAAATTAATTAAACATCATTATTATACCCATCCAAATAATAATTTATTGAATGAAAATTACACCACGACGTGGAGACGGTAAGTCGTACGTATGCACGTATGGTGACATATCATTAAAAGGATGGATAGAATACTGGATATGGTGGTACCATATTTATAATAATATTATAGTATATAGGAGATACTGGATTCATTATTTTATAATGGGAATAACAAATAAAGAAGATGTTGAAGAAGAAAAGAATTTGAAAAAGGGTGGTAAAAACACTACCTCTTCTTCGAGTTCTTCCTTTTGATTTGATCAAACAGGATCCTTAGGTTAGCTTTCTGATCAAACTAAGGCCTCTAGTTTGTAGTGAGGGTAGTTTATAGAGTATGTAGGCAGGGTTTGTCCAATAAAAAAGGCTTTTATGGTGTGAAGTAATGAGAAGGGGGAGTTCCCTTTTATAAGAGGGGTGAGAGGTACCTTTGGAAAAGCTAGAAATATTATTTTATAATAAATTTTTATTCGGTTTCTAATGGCTCCAAAGTATATTATTTAGAGTATAGGGTGGGGATAGGTCTAAAACCACTCAACCAATAGAATTTAGACAGGTTTGGGTCATTATATTAACCTTATCTTTAAGTATTAACTCTTATTTAATTAGTTTCACTTTTATAATGTCTCTTTGTATTTTTATATTATATGTTTAATAAACCTACTATATACATCCAAGAGACCCCCAAGTGGTCCATTAAAGATACACCTACCATGATATAAGTCCCTTTAACGATCTTTATATTTTTTTTGAATTTAATATCTATTAATAATATAATATTTGTTTAAAAAACTCTTTTATGTCAATTTTGACACTATTCACTAATTGATTTTTGTGAAACTCATTAAAGAATGATTACTTAGAAAAAGGTAAATTGCATCAATACTAATATATCATATTAACCTAGAAAATAAATTTAATTCAATAAAAGTCTCCAATTATATTTATTTGGGTATTTATAATATCAATTATTTTAATTTTTCACTATTATGGTAATTACTGCATCATCATTCTGTCATAAATAAATTAAATTATATAAGGTCTAAAAATTATAAATAGAATATAATTATGTAGGAAATATTTTTAGATTTGTAATTAATATTTACAATCTTAATTACCTTATGTATAACCCTATATTAAAAAAGTTTTAGTATATAAACTTTGATTTTAACTCTTTTAACTCTTATTTGAATTAAATAATAATAAATTTTCTAATCTAATCCAAGTGGACCTAAATGACAATATTTTACTCCTAAGGTTGTTTTTGGTCGAGATACACTTGTCCAATAGAATTAGGACATGTGTTAGGGTAATATTAATATCATTTTACCCTTAATTACCCTATTTACTTTTAACCGTGGTAAATAAAAGTAAAAAATTACTATTCACCAAAAAATATTTTCATCTCAATGAACCACATTTTACTCCTTGATATTAACCGTGTCTCTCGGATTTTCGAAATTCCACTCAGAGAATCGGTAAAATTATGTTTTATGAAAAAATTCAGTTTTTTAACTACCACTTAGTGGTTTCACTATTCATCAAAAAATGAATGTTTCCAGAAAAATACCAAAAATTATGCCTAAGCTATATTTGATATTATGAATTCTAAAATGATGTCTATTTTACCAAATTCAAAAAATATCAGTTGCATTAATTAATTTAAAAATTAATTCTCGTCATCAAAACAAATAACGTGTTTTTAAGAGATAATAACTATCAAAAGATTGACACTTTTTTATGTTTGGTTTAAATGTGAAATCTCATCCAATGACCATCATTGTATTAAATGGTAAAAATATATCCTAAATATACTTTAAAACAACTCAAATTAATAATTTATCACTATTAATTATTTCGATTAAAAAAGTTGTTTTTAATTAAAATTTATTAATTTTCACTATTCAACAAAATATAAAATTTATCCGAAAAGTACCAAAATTTCACCCTAAGCTAATTCCGATATTACGAATCCAAAAAATGAAGTCCATTTCGAAAGATAAAATGTATAAAGTTTCAAAAAGTAGGTATTACTATTCATAACGGATAGTTTGATTGGTTGTGGTGTGTAAGAACTTGATGATGCGTACAACACACGCTACTGTATTATTCAGAGAGAAGTGTATCGTGGAAGCTTGGGGTGTTACATTCTCACCTCCTTCAATAAATTGTGTCCTCGCAATTTTTAAAATTGGTCTTGGTAATATAATGGAATGTCCCGCATCGAAAAAAGAGTCAATAAAACTATCACATTAAAAGAAAGAAAGATAAGTACAAAGGTCACCCGAGATAACCTATACTAGGATTCAATGTAGAAAAACATGGATATGGATGATAAAATAAGTTTCAAGTTCAGATGGAGAGGGATAGTAAACATGATCAGGAGAAAGTTAAAAATAAGAAAATCACAAACTTGTGTTGGGACAAACGGTCCTTAGTCTCCCAGTAGGAAAAGTAAACGGACAACATTTCTTTTGTTTTAAGTTACATTACATAAGGACGAGGAATTAATTTATGATATTGACTAAGAACATAAAGAGATATACTTACTTTTTAAGTAGAGTTTCATTCTTTAATAACTTTTTACCACTAAAGCGTTTTTTTGAACAATGAGTTTTCAAAAAGGCTTGGCACCAATGGAAGACTTAGAATAAACTTCTATAGAAATACATGATCCACGTAGGATAAACTATATATTTACCTTGTCTTTAGAGATTAATCAAAACCAAAATGGTTAGTATAATATCTTATGACCCCCCAAATGGATATTCCATTAGAGAAAAAAACACTAATCTTATTTTCTAAAATTAAACCATCAATACCCCAAAGTTAAATAAATACCATTCAATATTCAATTATCGTTAAAAACCTTCAATATAATCCAAACTAATATTGAAACTCAAAACTTATAAGAATGTAGTCTTCCACATTAAATTGTATCTCTAAATGACATTAATTACTCTTAAAGTCACTTACTTAAAAGTAACTATCCTAATCATTTCCATAAACAAGCCAAATCACTATAAATCCACAATACAAAAATAGATAAAAATCCACCATTACTCCGCAAATGAAATCCCATACTATCCTATTTTCTATACAACAAAGAGAACAACTTCCCAAATAACATTTATCACTTAATTACCAAATCATCTTCCTACACTAAGGGTATTCATTTGATAAGACATAAGATCCCAAATCAAATTATTAATGATCAATAAAATAATTTAACTAAAAATTATAATCACACTAACCAGCGACTTCACGTAGTCAAGTGGTAGGCGATAAATCCCAATCGCACATTGGTTGTGGGTTCGATTCCGATAGCTTTGTCTGACGCAACGGGTTGTCACATGGTCTGCGTGTTTCCTTTTTCGAAAACTATATTTTATATCATTACCAAAATGAGATAAATTCCTCAAAATAACCATAACATAATTTAACCACAAATCGTATCTCATACCTGGAATTTTCATTATAATAACTTGTAATTTCCTCAAACCTAATGATCATATAAGACCAAATGGTTATTTATAACTATATCCGCAACAGAAAAGATAATTTTTCCTCAAATATCATTTTCACATGATAAATTGCAGGTTTACACATACAGGAGAAAATTATTCAATGTAATCCCATCAATAAAGAGCACTAACACTTTTAAACATTTCACCATCCATTTATTTCCACATAGGTTCTTCATCATATGTTCGTCGGGTTCCCACATTGCCTCTTCTATCTTATGATTTCTCCATAGAACTTTTACCAGACGATTCATCGGGTTTCTCAACACTTGGTCTTTGGTATGAAGAATTCTGATAGGCTCTTCACAATAAGATAGATTGGGTTCCAGTTCTAATTCTTCATAGGTGAGTACATGCGTTGGGTCAGGCATGTATATTGTCTCTAGTGATATGTGGATCACAACATGAACTCTGGAGAGACTGGGCGGATTTGCCTTTTGGTATAATGTGTTCATGTGTCACAATGATACCTCAGGAATTTTTCAAAATCGTCTACTTCCATTACCCAAAAACTCCTCATCCATCTTGGATTATATTGATGGAAGCATCGATGCATCATTAAAAAATTGGTATTTCTTATATATAATTTTGAGACATCATCTTTAACATGTTTTTTTTAGAAAAATTATCACTGGTTCGTCTTCAAATATTTCAAAATATTGTTTTGATAAATCAGTTTCCGTATATCCCAAAAGACATAAATATATAATTTGATACATATAGGCTGCTCAAAGGTCTCCCTCTTCTGCAGCATCTAGAAAATCATTCAGTGCATCATAATTTTGAGATAAAGAGAATAATTTGAAAAGACCCTGATGTTACTTCCCACGCTTAGCGTGGTAAGAAATTTGAGAGCGCAAAATTATCCCATAGTCGGTACTTGATCCTTAAAATAATCGTGCAATGTTAGAGGTATTGGATGAATCATAAATTTGTTTGCATATAACATGGACATTTAAAAAAGTTTCAACATCATCTGCGCATGACTTCTAGATAATAATTGTAAGTAGTTCTTCAGGAAGAGAGAGAAGAGTTGTTCATGATCTTTCTCCCTCCATGTTTCAACTAACAAAAAGAAAATACAATTAGTGTTTCTGAATAATTGTATAATAAGAATGTAAAAAAATATACATAATAGGATAATCTTGTAATTTAACAATATATCCTAACTTGGGGTACCCTTAGTTAAAATCTATGTTATCCACTATCTATTTGCCGCCATATATTCTTAGGGGCATTTTTTTTATTCCCTTAATAATGGTTCATACTAATATTGTGAATTTACCAAAGCATATCCTCTAGGAGTGTCGTAACAAAGAGTGCAGCAAGGCCCGTTGTCGTGCACTAGTTCCCGTTCGAGTCTAACTCAAAGCGGTGTTTTCGGGTTTTACTCCTAGATACATCTGTGCCAGAGCCGCCTCTACCTGCTCGTATCCAAACAGGGATGTATTTCTCGAAAAACTCACAAAATATATACATTAACAAAATTATAGTATGTTCTACTATACTAATCCTCAAATTCTCTCTTATGGATATGTGATATAATCAGTGTTTGTCTAAATCTAGCTTCCATGGTTTGTAATAAACTTCCTCTGATACCAACTATACCGACTCGACCCTAGATACACAGAGTTGGTGCATTATTACATAACATTGTAATGATCACAAAGGACCAAGTCTCGAAAGACAGATTAGTTTAGTAGTCTCGGAAACACTAGATATATTCATAAGTGTTACATTACATCATAAGGTAAAAAACACTTAAAAAACATCTTATCTTCATATCCCCTCATACTATCCCTGCAGGTCATTCATAAATTACTTCTTCAATCCTAGGAAAAATAAAACATTGAAAGGGGTGAGCTCAGATCCTTAGTAAGGATAACAATATAACATAAGCTTTCATAGATAAGCATAAACACTTAAAGCAATTTGTAACTAAACAAAAGCCTTTTAAACTTGAACTTAAGCATAATATGGCAAGGATAAAATGAAATAATGCCATTTAATTATTCACATGGATATTCTACTATTATAACAATCACATTCAATATCAATAACCACTTTCATAATGTTGGAATGCATAATGCCAGACTATCATAAAAACAATGCCAAGGCCTCGTGCCAAGACTACAAATAAGATTTTGCGAAGGCCTTGTGCCAAGACACTAGTTTGTCTCATTAGACCTACCGATGCATCGAGGAGCTATAGCGGGCTCCACCCGTCACTTACTAAGTCCAATGCATTCCTCATATGAACATGTTTAAACATAACATAAACATTTGTATTAAAAATAGCATATGAAATGTCAATACATTAACCCCAAACCATGAATGGTATAAAAATAGCACACCCACAGTCAAACATAACTCATTCGATACAATATGGAAGATTGGATTGTATCACATTAACCTCAATCAATAATAATGAATGATATTGAAATAGATGAATATAACCATCAAAACTATTTGAGAGAAATATCCCCCTTTTCTTGAAATCATTTAAAAGTCACATTATTTTTCAAGAAGCCGTTTAAAAATAGATTTTTGAATCAAAGTGTCCCATACCACTTTGAATATTTTAAAAGGAGTTTTAATTTTTATACTTTAATTTCCATATAAATAAATCCTTAAAACCATTTTTAAAACATGGAAATTAATGAGCAATATTTAGAAGAATAAGTCTTTAAAACATTTAAAAAATGGTATTTTAGTTAGAGTTTCTAACCAAAAGAAAGACCCTTGAATACAAATAATTGAGATAATCAAAACATTGTAATATCATGAGAATAAAGGAATTCATGATATACTATGTCAAAGTAAATTATATACACCACATAAAATTAATTTGGTGTATAACAACAAAGAAGTTTTAATTGAATGTAAATTGAGATGATTTCTCTTATAAAGACCATATCCTTAGGTTAAGGATAAATCAACGACATAATTATGTGTGAAAAATATAAATACACTCAATATGATTGGATATTTAGTGTAAATCAATCAGATAACATTCAAACATATTCTTGTAAAAACAACACCAATGAATTGGATATTTAACTCAACAAATGGAGATTGAGTTAAAATTACTCTTATCAAGTTCATACCGATCACTTGAGAATTTATCAATGGCATGATTATGTGTATCAAAAGTATATCCATAGAAAGGGGAGTGTCAAATATGACATAAGAAAATGAATAGTAATTCCACACATAATCTTGGAGTAAAATAATCAATGAAGTATGCGTAAAGCCGAATGAGTGGAAATTGAAATATCAAATTCCGTTATCAATTTGGTAACTTACGAAACATACACCCATGAAAGATGGATCATACAATGATGATGTAAATATCCATAAATTAATATATTAAACAATTAATACAATCATGGGCGGTACACACACCACATGCAATAAATAAGTGGTGAATAATGGAAATCTCACGAAATTAAAAGTGAGATAAGAAACCCCTTACATTGTAATTTTTCCTTGGTAGATGGTAGGTTAACCTCCTGTATAATGGTGAAATAATTTTTATAAAATTATACAAAAATAATTTACATTAATATGATATCATATTTGATCTTTTAACATTGATTTGTTAATAATATCTTAGTATTATCGAAATTTTGGGTGTTAACTTACTCGTTTTCTTTTATATTCTTTGTTACGTACGCCGTGTTTGTTATGGATAGGTTATATCTTATTCATATCCAAAATTATATCATGTCCTTAAACATTATTTTTAAATCATCAAATGATAATTATACTTGAATGGATACGATGGAGAATGAATCTCATCCCTTTCGTGGAGACGGTAGTCTGTACGTACGCACGAGTGACAATATCATTCTTTTGATGTTAAAATTACGTACGCACGAGTGACAATATCATTCTTTTGATGTTAAAATAATATATAATTGGATGTTATATAATATAGAAAGAATAATTATAATTTTATATTTATTATTTACATGAATTACACATCATTATTATACCCATCCAAATAATAATTTACTGAATGACAATTACACCATGACGTGGAGACGGTAAGCAGTACGTACGCACGTATGGTGACATGTCATTCAAAGGATGGATTGAATACTTAATATGGTTGTACCATATTTATAATAATATTATAGTATATATGAGATACTGTATTAATTATTTTAGAATGGGAATAACAAATAAAGAGGATGTTGAAGAAGAAAAGAATTTGAAAAAGGGTGGTAAAAACATTACCTCTTCTTCGGGTTCTTCCTTTTGATTTGATCAAACAGGATCCTTAGGTTAGCTTTCTGATCAAACTAAGGCCTCTAGTTCTTAGTGAGGGTAGTTTAGAGAGTATTTTGGCAGGGTTTTTCCAATAAAATGGCTTTTAAGGTGTGAAGTAATGAGAAGGGTGAGTTCACTTTTATAAGAGGGGTGAGGGGCACCTTTAGAAAATCTAGAAATATTATTTTATAATAAATTCATATTCGGTTCTAGTGGCTCCAAAGTAGATTATTTAAAGGATAGGGTGGGGATAGGTCGAAAACCACTCAACCAATAGAATTTAGACAGGTTTGGGTCATTATATTAACGTTATCTTTAAGTATTAACTCTGATTTAATTAGTTTCACTTTTATAATGTCTCTTGGTATTTTTATATTATATGGTTAATAAACCTACTATATACATCCAAGAGACCCCCAAGTGGTCTATTAATGATACACCTACCATGATATAAGTCTCTTGGATGAACCTTATATTTTTAGGAAATTAATATCTATTAATAACATAATAATCGTTTTAAAAACTCTTTTATGTCAATTTTGACACTATTCACTAATTGATTTTTGTGAAACTCATAACAGAATGATTACTTCGAAAAAAGGAAATTAAATCAATCCTAATATATCATATTAAGCTATAAAATTATTTTAATTCAATAAAAGTCTCTAATTATATTTATTTGGGTATTCATAATATCAATTATTTTAATTTTTCACTATTATGGTAATTACTTCATCATTATTGTGTCATAAATAAAATAAATTATTTAAGGTCTAAAAATTATAAAAAAAATATAATTATGTATGAAATATTTTTAGCTTTCTAATGAATATTTACAATCGAATTTACCTTATGTATAACCCTATATTAAAAATGTTTTAGTAAATAAATATTGATTTTAACTCTTTTAACTCTTCTTTAAATTAAATAATAATAAATGTCCTAATCTAATCCAAGTTGACCTAAATGATAATATTTTACTCCTGAGGTTGTTTAGGACATTTGTTAGCATAATATTAATATCATTTTACCCTTAATTACCCTATTTAATTTTAACCGTGGTAAATAAAAGTAAAAAAGTTACTATTCACCAAAAAATATTTTCATCTCAATGAACCACATTTTACTCCTTGATATTAACCTTGTCTCTTGGATTTTAGAAATTCCACTCACAAAAGCGGTTAAATTATGTTTTGTGAAAAATTCATTTTTTTAACTACCACTTAGTGGTTTCACTATTCATCAAAAAAATGAAAGTTTCCAGAAAAATTCCTAAAATTAGGCCTAAGCTATATTTGATATTATGAATTCAAAAATGATGTCTATTTTACCAAATTCAAAACATATCAGTTGCATTAATTAATTTAAAAATTAATTCTCGTTTTCAAAACAAATAGCGTGTTTTTAAGAGATAATAACTATCAAAAGATTGACACTTGTTTATGTCTGGTTTAAATGTGAAATCTCATCCAATGACCAACATTGTATTAAATGGTAAAAATATATTCTAAATATAATTTAAAACAACTCAAATTAATAATTTATCACTATTAATTATTTCGATTAAAAAAGTTGTTTTTAATTAAAATTTATTAATTTTCACTATTCATCAAAATATGAAAGTTATCCGAAAAGTACCAAAATTTCACCCTAAGCTCATTTCGATAATACGAATCCAAAAATGAAGTCCATTTCGAAAGATAAAATTGATAAAATTTTAAAAAGTAGGTATTACTATTCATAACGGCTAGTTTGATTGGTTATGGTGTGTTAGAACTTGAAGTTGCGTACAACACATGCTACTGTATTATTCAGAGAGAAGCGTATCATGGAAGCTTGGGGTGTTACAAAGATAAAATGAAATATATAAAATATGGAAATTAATTTTATCTTGCAAAGATTTTTTAAAATATTGGAACCATTAAGATATATGATGTGCCAGTGGTAAATGAGTATCTTGATGTATTTATGGATGATTTTTCTGGTGTTATTCATTATCAAGAGGTTGAGTTTACATTTTTACATAGTTCCAAATGTTAATCTAATTTCTCAACCCCCTTTTCAAATAGCTCAAATCGAACTACTAGAATTGAAAAAGTAGTTGCAGGGATTATTTGATATAGGCTTCATCTGACTTAGCACTTCACTATGGGGTGCTCATGTATTGTTTTCTTTAAATAATGATGTTTAAATAAGAATTTTCAATGATTTTAGAGCCCTATATTACATCACTATTAAAAAAAGTATCATTTTCCTCATATCGATGATTTTTTTTTCTTAGATCCCAAGAGCACATTATTTTTGGAATATTGACCTGAGGTTGGGGTTCCATCAGTAGAAAGTAAATGAAGTGGAAATCCCAAAAACATCATTTCATACTAGATATGTACATTATGAATTTGTTGTTCTTCTATTTGGGTTAACTAATTCACTAGTAGTATTCCTTGATCTTATGAATAAAATATTTCCTGAGTTCTTGGATAAGTTTGTGGTTGTGTTTATTGATGAAATTATGGTATATTCTAAAAATATATAGGAGCATGAAAAAAATCTAAGGGTTGTTTTTTAAACCATAAAAAACAGTAATGAAATTTCAGAATGCTTGAATTTTTTATGCTACAAATTTCTTTTCTTGGTAACTTAATTTCTAGATTTTAAATAAATGTTGATCTTTGAAAATCAAATGATGATGAAGAGTGGCCAAGAACCAAAAATATAACTAAGATTCATAGTTTTCATTTTTTGGAATGCTATTACAGGAGATTTTTTTGAAAATACATCACAGTTATCTAGCTCAATGACTAAGTTAATGTCACGACCCGTCCTCGGGGCCCGTGCTGTGACTACCCCAAGACCGCCTTCCATAGGCCAGGGGCTGGCAACTAGCACCAAGGCGTAAATCCCGGTAAAAGTGAAGGCATTGCCTTTGTAAAGTAAACCACAAACACCACAGAGCAAGAAGGCAGAAGTAAACACTATGTAAAAACTGGTAGAACAGTAAGTGCAGAAAAGTAAGTGGTCCAGTATACAAACCCAAACTCAAAGTAAAGTACAACTGGAAAGGGAAATCATCAACGGAAAAGTAAAGCCGCAACGTCGAGCTGTCCACTAGAAATCCCACCTGAAGGGTGGGTACAGATAGCCTCCACTTCTCCTCGGGTCGAGCCGACCGCTCCGAGTACGTCCCGCCTAGTGGTCCACCTCCAGGTACCATCCTGCTCCGCAAGCCTCATCCACGATCAGCGTTGTCTGTCGTCTGCAACCAACACAACGTTGTGCGGGCATAGCCCGTGCAGGGGTGAGTATAAGCTACTCAAAAGGGACCCTGAGACACCCGAAGGTCTCCCAGAATTCACAAAGGATAATCCACAAAGGAAAGATACAATCACAAAGTAACATCCGACACTGCTTAGGTATATACCCATACATATACCTAAGTCATCAATTCTCGTTCGGCTCCAAAATCCGAGCCCAAGTACAACCCAGTACACATAAGAAAGCAAAACGTAAATCCACACAGGATAGCACAACACAATCTACATAGGAAAGCAAAACAAGATTCAGCTCACACAGGTATACTTCTTCATATGACAATAAAGATTACCAGATATTTCCACTGACTCATCTAAGTCATTGGACCCACAAAGGATCGATAGGTACTAACCCCCGCAATGACCCCCAAAGGATATGACCCACACAGGATCGACAGGTAACTAACCCCCGCAATGACTCACAAAGGATCTAACCCACACAGGATCGATAGGTTACTAACCCCCGCAAAGACCCACACAGGATCAGACCCACACGGGATCTATAGGCGATGGCCCAAACAGGACCGATGAGCGCTGACCCACAAAGGATCAGACCCACACAGGATCGGTAGCACTGATCCACAAAGGATCGATGAGTGTTGTAGTCGTCGTCGAATCCACTGAGGATCTCTGCACAGTCGTCGTCGCAGTCGTAGCCAGTTCTAGGGTTTCCGCACACAGCAAGCTCGTACGGGAGGGTCCGCTCCACAAGCCGAGAGGCTGATATATCAACTAACACATAGTCCAGAGTTGATGTATCCAAAATTTCCGTATCGTCAACAGGAACTCAACGTCGCAGATGGCGCGTCAATCGGACGCCCGGTCTGAGGGTTATTGGCTTTTTTGTTCCAGGGGCCTGGTTGGTTTTTAAGGAAAAACCAACCCGACCGTACTCCACCAGCGTCCAAAACTCAGGAGGAGTAAGCCAAAATATCCGTCTCACTTAGAGGAATCCATCAAAGTCGACGGAACGTCAATCAGACGTCCAGAGCTCAAGATATAAGTGTTTCCGCTCCGAGGGCCCGGTTGGTCTCGTGTACGAACCGACCTGGCCAAACCCAAAGTACTCCGAATCCTTGAGTGCGATATACCGAAACGACCGTATCGATCCAAAGATCACATCGCCGCTGACGAAGCGTCGATCAGAGGCTTGTAGCTCAAGATAATGGAAAAGACCGAAAAGGTCCGAAAAAGGGGGGTCTGGGCCCGGACCGACCTGGCCTAACCCCCCCTGGGTCGGCCCGAACCGGGTCGACCCGACCTGGGTCCGGGTCCGACCCGGCTGGCCGGTTGGCCAGCGGGTCGGATCGGCTGTTACGGCTGAGCCGCGGGCGGGGGGCGCACTGCACCCGCATGAGGAAGTTGCGGCCCCGCCCTTGCCAGCGGACGCGGTAGCCGGCCGTGTCCCATGCTCCTCTGCTGGTCCCGCGTGTTCACGGGGTGGCCGGCCCACCGCCACGGCTGAAGCTGCGGCGGGTCTCCACGGGGGCACATCGGGCACCTCCGCCTTCCGCCATGCTGGCGTGGCGCGCCGGCGGTTTGCTCAGCGGACCACCGAACGAGTTCCGGTGGTCAAAAAATTACGTTGTCTTCGCCAAAGGTCCTCCCAGGGTCTGTTCTTCACTGCGAGGACCCCGTGTCACCTGTGCGGCCTGTTTTGTCGATGTCCACCATTTCGCACATCAAGAACGAAATGGGTGGTGGGTTCGGACTTGTTTGCTACTCCACACCCACTGCGTTAGTGGTTTAAAAGTCTCACAACAATTATTTAATCAACGCCATGGGTATAAATCATAATTATTTAAACAAAACAAACCCCTACCTTGTCGTAGTCGTCGAACGAGAGTTCTTCACGGAATTGACCATCGCGGAAGAAGAGGATCGTCGCGTCGCGGAAGGGCATCGCGTCATCGTGGAACACGAAGTCGCGTCGACGATCTCCGACGGTTAAAGAAAACACACTGATTTAATTTCATGAATTAAATCCATCTTGAGGATCAAATCCACAAAGAATTAGAGAACTGTAATCCCCTACCTCAAGCAGTTGATGATCAGAGATTGTTTCGGGGAAGAAATGTCGCGGAAGAAGCGTCACGGAAGAAGAATCGTCGGCGTCACGGAATACGACGTCACGTCGTCGATCTCCGAGGGTTCGTCATTCTTCGCGTTCTTTTCGTTCTTCGTGTTCTTCACATTCTTCATGTTCTTCACGACAGAGGATGAAGATCTCAAGCCTTAGAGTCTTCTCCAAATCCTCTCAACGACCAATCCTCAAGAAAGACATGTGTTGGTCTTTTTTTATTAACATGCCAACAATTTGAAAAAATAGTTAAGAAACAAACCATTAATTTGGTGAATTAATGGTAACTTCTTAACTGTCCAATTAATAGGAGCATTAAGAGTTTTAGAAAGCGCAGCAGATGACTTTCATTAAAGAGGAGTTTTCGCGAGTGCGTTACATAGAGGAAAAGAAACGGTGGGGATCGTGTGGGACCCACCTCACAAATATCCTACCAAGTGGGTAGGATATTTTGGATTCCACCCTATCCGCTTCAACTTAGCTTAAGTGTCTTTAAGTGGCTTTAAGTGAAATAAAATAAAGTTGTCGCACAACTTTATTTTATTTTCTTCACATAACCCCCACAAATTAAAAACCACACCCGAGCAAATGCAACTCCGGAAAAACAGTTTCTAAGCAAATAACGGCAATGTGATTCCATTGGTACCCTCAAAATTCGATTCCGAGTACTGGTTCAAAAGTTAGAAGAACGCGCTCGTTCGTTCACTGAACGTACCAGAGCCAAACTTCGAAAAATGATTCCAGGCACACCGGGCCTCGGAATCAGGTGCCGTCAGAAACTGTGTTCTTGCAAAATTCCAAATAAAATTAAGAAAAAAAATTTCCTTCAAATTTACGGGTCATTACATCACTCCCACCTCAGGGATTTACATCCCCGTAAAGATACATCATAAACTAGGAAAACAAATGTGGGTACTGAGCATGCTTCTGAGCCTCCCGCTCCTAAGTGCTCTCCTGGAGGTTCCCGTGCTGCCATCTGATGCGAACAAGGGGAATTGATCGTCCACGTTTGACCCACTCCTATCGATCCTCGATCTCCATTGAGACCTTCGCAAAAGTCACCTCATCATCAACGTCTAGATCTCCATGGTCAATGATATGCGTCGGGTCGTGCACGTATCTCCTCAGCTGAGATACGTGGAAGACGCCGTGCACCCGGAGAAACTGAGGTGGTAGAGCCAAGAAATAAGCCACCTCGCCAATCCTGCTGAAGACCTGGAATGGTTTGATGAAGCGTGGAGACAACTTGCCGCCTCAACCAAATCTCTGTAATCCACGTCAAGGTGAGACGGGAAAGAAGACGTGGTCGCCATCCTCGAACTCTAGTGGCCTCCGCCTCTTGTCAACATAAGACTTCTGTCGGCTCTAAGCTATCCTCATCCGCTCCTGGATTACCTGGACCTTCTCTTTCATGGCCGAAACCGTCTCTTGTCCCAAAAGTGCTGACTCCCCAGGGTCTGTCCAGCACAAAGGAGATCTATAAGGTCAGTCGTACAACGCCTCATATGGTTCCATCCCGATGGTGGAGTGGTATCTGTTTTTGTACGCAAACTCCACCAATGGTAGGTGGTCCTCCCAACTGCGACCAAAGTCGAGGCCACATGCATGCAGCATGTCCTCGAGAGTCTGAATGGTCGTCTCCGTCTGACCATCCGTCTGAGGGTGAAAGGCGGTGCTCAGACGTAGCTGCGTCACGAACTCCTCCTGCAACCCCTTCCAAATCCGGGAAGTAAAGCAAGCATCTCGATCGGAGAAGATAGATGATGGAACACCGTGAAGCCGTACAATCTCCTGAACGTAGAGACGTCCCAAGCACTCCACTGAGCCCTGCTCTATAATGGGTAAGAAGTGAGCCGACTTGGTGAGTCGGTCGACAATCACCCAAATGGAGTCGTGACCTCTAGAAGTGCATGGAAGTCCAATAACGAAGTCTATAGATATCCCGTCCCACTTCCACTTAGGAACCTCCAAGGGCTGTACCAAGCCTGATGGTACCTGATGCACTGCCTTCACCTGCTGGCAGGTGAGGCATCGAGAAACGAACTCCGCCACAGCCTTCTTCATGCCCGGCCACCAGTGCTGTCGTCTGAGATCCTAGTACATATTTGTCACTCCAGGATGTACCACCAAATGAGAAGTGTGAAACTCTCTCAGCACCTCTTCCCGTAAAGAAACTGGTACCAAGGTACGTCCTCTGAAAATGACATCGTGCTCTGCTCCAAAGGATAAACCATCAGGTGCCTGTCCTGAGGATATCTGCGCACGCCGCGTCTCACAGTCAGCATCCCTATTTTGCGCCTCTCTGACCCATTGTAGTAGTGGAGGAGAGACAGTGAGTGAATGAAAGAAAGCTGCTCCATCTCTATCCACAAAGGATATCCGCAAAGCGGCTAGCTGCTATGTCGCCTCCTCGAGTAGCTGAATGCCCATCCTCCTGCTGAGAGCTTCGGCTACCACGTTCTCCTTCCCAGGAGTATCGACTATCTCAAAGTCATAGTCATGGAGGAACTCGATCCATCACCACTGTCTCAGGTTCTGGTCCTTCTGAGAAAAGATGTAACTGAGACCCTGATGGTCAGAAAAGACTGTAAAGCGCTCGCCCATTAGATAGTGTCGCCATGTATTCAGAGCGAAGACCAAAGCTGCTAACTCCAGGTCATGGGTAGCGTAGTTATGCTCATGCGGCCTCAACTGATGTGATCCATAGACGATCACTGCCCACTCCTACATTAGGACAAATCCGAGTCCGGTCCCTGATGCATCGCAGTAGACTACGTACCCAACTCCCTCCTCTGGAAGCCTCATGATAGGGGCGCTGGTCAATCTCTGTCTCAGCTCTTGGAAGCTCTACTGACATCTGTCTGACCACACAAAGGGTTTCCCCTTCTTCGTAAGAGATGAGAGTGGTGCCGCAACTCTAGAGAAGTCTGGCACAAATCTCCGATAGTATCCAGCTAGTCCCAAGAAACTCCGCACCTCCGTCATGCTCTTGGGTGGGTCCCAAGCTGGCACTACCTCGATCTTCGCAGGATCCACCGCAACTCCCGCCTCATAGATGACGTGTCCCAAGAAGTGGACCTCACGTATCCAGAACTGACACTTCGAGAGCTTTCCATAAAGCTGGTGCTCACAGAGTCTGTCTAGTACAACCCGTAAGTGGTGGGCTTACTCCTCCTCAGTCGTCAACTATATCAAAATATCGTCGATGAAGACCACGACAAATCGATCGAGGTATGGCTGAAAGATCCTGTTCATGAGACCCATGAACACTGCTGGAGCATTGGTTACGCCGAATGGAATAACCAAGAACTCATATTGGCCATACCGGCATCTGAAGGTCATCTTCTGCACGTCCTCATCTCGAAATCTGAGCTGATGATAGCCTGACCTGAGGTCTATCTTCGAGAACCATCGTGCTCCCTTGAGCTGATCTAAGAGGTCATCAATCCTCGGTAGCAGATACTTTTTCCTCACTGTCACCTGGTTCAGGCGACGATAGTCGACACAAAGTCGCATGCTCCCGTCTGCCTTCATGGCGAACAATATTAGAGAATCCTAGGGTGAAACACTAGGTCAGATGAATCCCTTGCCCTGTAAGTCCTCCAACTGTACCTGTATCTATCGAAGCTCAGTGGGGGCCATCCGATACGTTGGATACGATATTGGGGATGTCATGTGTTACAGGTCAATATAGAAGTCTACCTCTCTGCGAGGAGGTAGTCCTGGAACGTCATCGGGAAAGATGTCTGCATATTGATCCACCACTGCAGGAAAACTAGGACCCTGCACGTCAACTGCTCCTAGTATGAGGCTATCCAACTGATGTGTGATGGGTTTTCCTCTTCTTTACGAAAGTCCATCCTGTGCTGCAAAGGCTCCCTTCTCACCGGTGAAGGTGAACCTGCTCCCTTCAGTGCGTACACATCGCACCTTGCGCCTAATACTGTCAATATGTGCATGGACTGTAGATAACCAATACATGCCCAAGATGATGTTGTAAGGCCTCGACGCCGCTACAAGAAGATCCCAGGCAAAGTTCTCGCCTCCTAGAGTAAGCTCACACTACAGACACAAGAGTGTAATTGTCGATTCTGCTCCTGTAGGAGTCTCTAGCCGTAAGGATCGATCCAACGACTCTGTCGGAATCTCCAAACTATGAACAAGGGCAGCGGATATGAAAGAGTGACTTGCTCCTGTGTCTATAAGAACTGCAGAAAGGGTGGAATAGAGACAGATAGTACCTCAAATAATCTCGGGCGCGTCGTGGTCATAGGCCTCTGCTGCCTGGAGTTGTGCCTGTCAATGCCCGCCAACTCCATGTGGCTGGGGTGGACCTCCTAGTGGTGGTCGTGGTAGAGCCTCAAAGCGTCACCCACCACCTACTACTCGGACCGCTCCTCTGCCTCGTCTGCCTGCTCCCTACGGACCGCCACGGTCGACCCTCTGCCTCTGCCTGGGTGGCCCCTCAACCGTCTGCTGCTCCTCGGCAGGTGGGTCGGGCAGTCACGAGCCATGTGGCCCTGCCCGCCGCATGTGTACCACTGTCTGCCTCTCGAAAGACTGGCTCCGCGCTGTGTGCCCTGCACTGCTGAGCCAGTGTCCTGAGGTCTTCTGCATGAGGGTCTGGTCTGCCTGGACCCATGAGTCATCCATCGACTACCTTCTGCAGAAGAATCTGCTACGTGCCGCCCTGCGGTAGGTCTCGTAGCTGATGAAGGCTCACCAAGGAAGCTCTCGATCAAAAGGGCTCGCTCCATTACTCCTGCCTGAGTCGGAATGTTGAGGGAGATCAGAAATGCCCTGATCTCATGTCTCAATCCCTGCTCAAAGGTCCGGGCCCGGAAGAATGGGTCTCGTACCATGTCTGTCGAGTAGCACGAGAGATCGGTAAATCTCGTCGAGTACTGGGCGACTGTCAAACTGCCCTGTCGCAGCTGAAGAAGCTCCTGGATGCGTACCGCACGGAGGGTGGCCGGGACAAACTCTGAGCAGAAGAGGCTCTCAAAGTCTATCCAGAGAAGAGATGCTTCATCATGCACCTGTAGCATCAAGCTCCACCATCAGCCCGCTGCCGCGTGCAGTAGGCTCGCTGCGAGGATCACCATGAGCTCTGATGGTGTCATCACTAACCAGATAACTCGTACAACTGCCTCCAGCCAGTCCTCGGCTGCCTGGGGGTCCATCTCCCTGCGAAACCTGGGAGGTCGTTGGCACTGGAACTCATGTAGTTCACTAAGGTGACGTGCATCGTCAGCGGCTGTGGCTGGAAGCATTGGTGGCTCGACGGGTAGAGGTATCGTCATGCCTCTGTTGTCAAAGGGCCCTGCACCGTGCCCTCGTCGCTCGGTGGGCTGTCGTCACGCTCAACTCTCGGAACCCTGGCTGGTTGCCATTGTGGGGCCATCCTGAAAAGGAAACAGGTGTGCCACGGTCAGAACAGTATACCTGGTGAGCTCACACAAAGTAATCACAAAGAAATCATGAAACCCACATGCAATCAATGTTTTTGTGCATTAAGTCAGAAATCAGAAGTCAGGGCCCTGGTGTTTGGATACGTCGGCCACCGCACCAACACTGGACTCCCTGGACTGATAACCACACCCAATATGCTTAACACTATTGCTTCACATATCAAAGATCAGAGTCCCAATGTTCTGCTGTAGAACCGAACTCCTCTGATACCAATTTTTCACGACCCGTCCTTGGGCCCCATGCCGTGACTACCCCAAGACCGCCTTCCATAGTCCAGGGGCTGGCGACTAGCACCAAGGCGTAAATCACGGTAAAAGGAAAGGCATTGAGTTTGTAAAGTAAACCACAAACACCACAGAGCAAGTAGGCAGAAGTAAACACTATGTAAAAACTTGTACAACAGTAAGTGCGAAAATGTAAGCGCGCCAGTATACAAACCCAAACTGAAACTAAAGTACAACTGGAAAGGGAAAACAACAACTGAAAAGTAAATCCACAACATCGAGCTATCCACTGGAAATACCACCTGAAGGGTGGGTACAGATAGCCTCCACTGCTCCTCGGGTCCAGCCGACCAATCCGAGTACGTCCCGCCTAGTGGTCCACCTCCAGGTATCGTCCTGCTCCGCAAGCCTCATCCACGATCAGCATTTTCCGTCGTCTGCAACCAACACAACGTAGTGCGGGCATAGCCCGTGTAGGGGTGAGTATAAGCTACTCAGTAGGGACCCTGAGACCTCCGAAGGTATTTCAGAATCTACAAAGGATAATCCAAAAAGGAAAGATACAATCACGAAGTAACATCCGACACTACTTAGGTATATTCCCAAAAATATACCTAAGTCATCAAATCTCGATCGGCTCCAACATCCGAGCCCAAGTACAACCCAATCCACACAGGAAATCAAAACGTAAATCCACACAGGATAGCACAACACAATCTACATAGAAAAGCAAAACAGGATTCATCTCACATAGGTATACATCTTCATATGACGATAAAGATGACCAGATAATGCCATTGACTCATCTAAGTCATCGGACCCACAAATGATCGATAGGTACTAACCCCCGCAATGACCCACAAAGGATCTGACCCACAAAGGATCGATAGGTAACTAACCCCCACAATGACCCACAAAGGATCTGACCCACATAGGATCGATAGGTAACTAACCCCCGCAATGACCCACACAGGATCAGACCCACACAGGATATGTAGGCGCTGGCCCACACAGAACTGCTGAGCACTGACCCACAGAGGATCGGACCCACACAGGATCGGTAGCACTGATCCAAAAAGGATCTCTGAGTGTTGTAGTCATCATCGAATCCACTGAGGATCTCTGCATAGTCGTCGTCGTCGTCGCTGTCGCAGCCAGCTCTAGGGTTCCCGCACACAACAAGCTCGTACGGGAGGGTCCGCTCCATGACCCGAGAGGCTGATACATCAACTGACACATAGTCCAGAGTTGATGTATCCAAAATTTCCGTATCTTCAACAGGAACTCCATGTCGCAGACAGCGCGTCAATCGCATGCCCGGTCTGAAGGTTATTGGCTTTTTTGTTCCAGGGGACCGATTGGTTTTTAAGGAAAAACCAACCCGACCATACTCCACCTGCATCAAAAACATGGGAGTAGTAAGACAAAAGATCCGTCTCACTTATAAGAATCCATCAAAGTCGACGGCACGTCAATCGGACGTCCAGAGCTCAAGATATAAGCATTTTCGCTCCGAGGGCCCAGTTGGTCTCGTGTATGAACCAACCCATCCAAACCCAAAGTACTCCGAAAACTTGAGTGAAATATACCGAAACGACCGTCTCGATCCAAAGATCGCATCGCCACTAACGGTGTGTCGATCGGAGGCCCGTAGCTCAAGATACTGGCAAAATACCGAAAAGGTCCGAAAACGGGGGGTCTGGGCCCGGACCGACCCGGCCCACCCCACCCCCCCGGGTCGACCCGACCCGGGTCCGGGTCCGACCCGGCTGGGTGCGACCCAGCTCGGCCGACGCGACCCGGCTGGCCGGTTGGCCAGCGGGTCGGCTCGGATGTTACGGTCGCGCCATAGGCGGGGGGCGCGCTGCCCCCGCGTGAGGAAGTCGTGGCCCCGCGTGGGGCCGCCCTTGCCATCGGACGCGGCAGCCAGCCGCATGCCGTGCTCCTCCGCCGATCCCGCGTGGTCGCGGGATGGCCGGCCCACCGCCGTGGCTTTAGCCGCGGCAGGTCTCCATGGTGGCGCGCCGTGCACCGCCGCCTTCCGCCGCCGCCTTCCACCACCGGTGCCGCCGTGCCCCCGTGGCGTGCCGGCGGTTTCCTCCGCGGACCACCGAACGTGTTCCGGTGGTCGGAAAATTACGACGTCTTCGCCAAAGGTCCTCCCGGGGTCCGTTCTTTACTGCGAGGACTCCGCGTCGCCCGTGCGGCCTGCTTTGTCGACGTCCGCCATTTCGCACATCAAGAACGAAAGGGGCGGTGGGTTCGGACTAGTTCGTTAGTCCGAACCCACCGCGTTAGAGTTTTAAAAGTCTAACAAAAATAATTTAATCAACGCTGTGGGTATAAATCACAATGATTTAAATAAAACAAACCCCTACCTCGTCGTAGTCGTCGAATGAGAGTTATTCGTGGAATTGACCATCGCGGAAGAAGAGGATCGTTGCGTCGCGGAAGGGCGTCGCGTCATCGCGGAACACGGCGTCGCGTCGACGATCTCCGAGGGTTAAAGAAAACACACAGATTTAATTTCACGAATTAAATCCATGTTGAGGATAAAATCCACATAGAATTAGAGAATCTTAATCCCCTACCTCAAGCAGTTGATGATCGGAGATTGTTGCGGGGAAGAAACGTCACGGAAGAAGCATCGCAGAAGGAGAATCGTTGGCGTCGCGAAACACGGCGTCGTGTCGTCGATCTCTGAGGGTTCGGCATTCTTCGCGTTCTTCGCGTTCTTCACGTTCTTCACGTTCTTCGCATTCTTCGTGAAGGAGGATGAAGATCTCAAACCTTAGATTCTTCTCCAAATCCTCTCAACGAGCAATCCTAAAGAAAGACATGTGTTGGTCTTATTTTATTAACATGCCAACAATTTGAAAAACAAGTTAAGAAACGAACAATTAATTTGTTGAATTAATGGTAATGTCTTAACTATTCAATTAATAGGAGAGTTAAGAGTTTTAGAAAACGCACCAGTTGACTTTCATTAAAGAGGAGTATTCGCGGGTGCGTTACTTAGAGGAAAATAAACGGTGGGGCTCGTGCGGGCCCCACCTCAAAAATATCCTACCAAGTGGGTAGGATATTTTGTATTCCACCCTATCTGCTTCAACTTAGCTTAAGTGGCTTTAAGTGGCTTTAAGTGAAATAAAATAAAGTTGCCACACCACTTTATTTTATTTTCTTCACTTAACCCCCAAAAATTAAAAACCACACCCGAGAAAACGCAACTTCGGAAAAGGATTTTCTAAGAAAATATCGGCGCTTCGATTCCATCAGTGCCCTACGAATTCGATTCCGAGAACTAGTTCAAATGTTAGAAAAACGCGCTCGTTCGTTCACTGAACGTACCCGAGCCAAACTTCGGAAAATGATTCTGGGCACACCGGGCCTCAGAATCAGGTGCCGTCAGAAACTGTGTTCATGCAAAATTCCAAAGAAAATTAAAAAAAAAATTCTTTTAAATTTATGGGTCTTTACAGTTAACACGATAAAGGGTAATTTTTTGTTGAAAAAGAATGTGACGATTGTTTTCAGGAATTGAAAAGATGATTGGTGAATGATCTAGTTCTGAACCTACCTTACATATGTCATGATTTCTTCATCTACAATAATGCTTCTTTTATGGTACTTGGTTGTGTTCAGATTTATAATAATCAGGTAATTTCTTATGCTTCATGTTAGTTGGATCTTCATGAGTTAAATTTCCCTAGTTATTATTTTAAATTAGGTGTGATTATTTTCAATAAAAATTTTGAGGCATCATTTAAATGGAGTAAAATATGAAATATATATTGACTATAATAATTTTATGTATATATATTCTAGGAAGAAATTGAACATGAGAAAGAAAATATCGATGGAACAAATCAAGTATTATGATTGCATGATCAATTACCATCTTGGAAAAGAAAAAAAAGTGGTTGATTCCTTGAGTTGAAAACATCATGAATTATTAACAATTTTGTGACTGGAATAAGGCCCTTTGATTAATTATGTAATTAATTTTTACATGGAAGTTATTGGTGCTAGAAATTTTCATGTTTTGTTTTAGGTGTTAGTAAACACATCTCTATCAAATTGAATTATGAAAGCGCATAAGTATGTCCTTGAACTATAGAAAAATGTATAATTGGTTGAAATGGATATGTTTCCAGAATATATCCTTGGTAAGGATTTTGTTTTGAGGTTTGGAAACATATTATGTGTTTATTATGATTATCAGTTGAAGAGAAAAAATTTATGTGAGGCTCGCAGCTCTCAGTTTTTAGTTCATCACGGTAACACAATGATTTAAAGAGATCATTTAGAGTATTAATTTTTGGATGGAATGAAAAAATATATTTCATATTTTACCATGAAATGTTTGACATGTAAATAGGTTAAGCAGAGTGGTAGTTACCAAAGGGGTGGTTTCCACATTTTATAGTACCATAGTGGAAATGGGAAAATATATTTGTGGAATTTATTATGGGACAACAAATAAATCTCAAGGTAACAATTAAATCTGGGATATTATCGATAATCTTAATAAATATACACATTCCCTCCCTATTAGATATACAATTTCATTAGATAAAAATTCTCGAATGTACCACAATGTGAATGTTCGGTTACATTGAGTTCATATTTACTTTGTGTATATGACTGTGAACCTAGGTTTACATTTAACTTTTGGAAGGGCCTCTAGAAGTCGCTGGACACATATTAAAATTTCATTAATGCTTTTCATCCTCAATATGTTGGATAGATTGAGAGAAAAATTTGGTAATCTAAGGATATTTTTAGAGCATATTAAAAGGACTACCAGGGATATTGGGATCAACATCATTCATTAGTTGAGTTTTATTACAATAATAGTTTTCAATCAAGTATACATATAACAATTATTGAAGCATTTTTTAGAAATTGGCATCGAACTCCAGATTTTTGGGATGGAGCATGGGAAATGAATTTTATGAGACTAGAATTAGTAGAGGAAGCTTTAATATAATTTCAGATAATTCAGAAACACATGAGGATAGCTCAGAAAAGGACGAAAATTTATGTAGATCACAGGAAGAAATACATTTCTTTTGAGTTAGGTGAACATGTTTTCCTTAAAATCTCATCTTGGAAATGTGTTATATGATTTGTTATGAAAGAAAACAAATGTCCACGGTTCATCAGAATATATGAAATCCTAGAAAAATTTTAACCGGTTTCCAATAGATTATATTTGTCTCTATGTAAATCTCAGCTAAATACTATTTTTCATGTTTTGATATTGATAATGTATGTCCTGATTCATCTCATGTTTTGATCCAAAAAGTAGATTTGCGGGTAGAGAACCTTTCATATGAAGAGATACCTATTCAGATTCTTGATCATAGAGAACATGTATTCTAGAATAAGGTAATAACCTAGGAAAAGGATTTGTGTAAAAACCTAATGGTTGATGGAGCAACATGAGAATCTAAAAATTCTATGAGGGAATGAACTCCCAATTATTTAATATGTAAATACAAATTGCGAGGAAACAATTTCCATAAGGTGGGGAGAATGTAAAAACTCAAGGTTTTACAAGTAAATTTAATTAAATGAAAGAACCACTATTTATCTATGATGGGACAAATTTTTAAGGATATAGTAATAAAATATCCATTTAACATAATTTCTCCACTTCTATGTTTTGAATTTCAAAAATCCGACATACAAGGTTGTAATAAGTATATTATTTGGATTCTGGTAGGAAAAACTTAATTTTTGGTGAATAGTTACCTAACCTTATAAATATTAGTATGACCAATAAGAATAGTAAAACATCCAACTAAATAGGGACCTCACAGATGAATGTATTTATAATAATTTGTGTTACCATGATTAATTATTCAATGTGTTATAAAATCAGTTATAGTACAAAAATTACATTTTATCGAATAAATTATTATCTAATTTAAAAATTAAATTTCTAATATTGATTAATTTATTTTGATTAAATGGAGTTAATTATTTAATTCTACCTGTTGAAAAAAATATAGGGTAAATTTTTGGTATTTTTCTCAAATTCTTGAATTTTTTGTGAATAGTAAAATACGATGATTTTAAAAATAATCTAAATACCTGATTTACTGAGTTATTGATGATTTTCCTCTAAGGTAATCAACATTGGTTCTAAATCATATGAAAAAATTAATATTCTTTCACAATAATTAAGGATATTTATAGTCTGTAACCAAAATAATAAACTAATGATTAAAATAATGCAAAAACCATCCACTCATCCACTATAAATACCACCCTCACCCCTCTCTTCCTCTCACACATCTCAAGAATTTTACCATGTACAAAATCTACCCAAACCTTTTCACAAGGCTCTTCCACACATTCATGACTTTCTGGTCTCACCAAAAGGCCAATACCAAATGCCTTGAAGAGGTAGAGATCATAAGTTAAAGATCATCTTTCTTTTCATTGTGTCTTAATTTCAATTCGTTTTATTTTCTTATAATCTCTACATATTCTCTTATCCAAGAGGCATGAAAGATCTATTATCATATATATACTATAATTTTATAATATTTATGTAAAATTCATCAACTTATTCCTTCTTATAATCCTATTATTTTCAAAATTAAAACACCATATGTGATGTGTCGATTTACCAACACTGTGGGTGATGTGTATTCAATTTCCTTTACATATTTCAAATCTGATTATAAACCATTTTAATTGTTGAAAATTAATGTAATGTTTATTATATAACCTTTTTTTGTTATGTAATGACCTTATAGTCATGATCGTAAATTATATAATGAAACCAGTTTGTGGTTATCAAAAAACCAAAAAAATGATCCAAAGTAATATCATCAAAGTTATATCAAATGATTCATCCTCATAAATGATATCAAAATTTTTTATGTAATCACAAAATATATTTGAAATTTTTTAATACCATTCCATTATAATTCTGGATTTTCACAAACATTCGACAGGAAATTCCCTTACGAACTGATCATGGGAAACATTTAAAGAACCGACCCGAAACAATAGACCGAACAAAATATTATTATGTAATCAATGTAATAATGTTATAAAATGATCGTATAAGGTATTATGAACATCAATATGTTTCTATAAAATATTATTAACACTATTTTATCCATTATACAAAAGGTTTAATGACATTTTAAGTGAGAGAATCCGTAGGTAAATATTACAACCCTGTTATTTATTACACAGTTAACCCAGATTTATTACAAAAACTTGAATATAAGAGAACCCTAATGATTAAGAGGTATAGTTTCATGGGAAATTAGTAACATTAAATAAAAACATGAAACATAAAACACATCATCTTTATTAAAAATTTCTTTTACATGACCACAAAATTCTTTCTTACTTAGCATTGCATCAGATAACCTGAGGACATGCATAAGAAAAGGGTGAGAAATAAATTCCATTAATGGAGTAAACAAGGAATAAATGAATAATAATGTAAATTTTATACAATAATAATATAAATGGATCATAAGAGAAATAAGAACATAATGTAATGATGTAGCACGATTATCATAACAAGGAAGCGTGGAAACAACATTTATCATTATATTAGCATGATCCAAGGATTATTGAATACAGAGCATGAGTAAAACGTCATTTCACTTGAATTATCATGAGTAAACCTTAATTTCACTTTATGTATCATGATACTAAACATTACCCAATGCATTGGAGTGCTATCTAGGAACACCCTTCATAATCATTCAATTCCATGCATAAGTGTGCCACATGGATCATATAACATGGATTCATTTAATATCATCATTTATTCTATGATAAAGGAATGTGGAATTCATACATGATGCTATATAATAAATAAGCAAATGTACGTAATGTTTAATACCCCTGATAGAGAAAAGGGCATGGTATTCATAACACAATTACTTTGTCTTGGAAAATCATGGTGCAGTTTCGGTAACATAATTGTGTGACATAAAAATTCAAAAAAAATGGTTGATCAAAGAGAAAGGGGTGTCTGATCATATGTAAATGAAATAAACAGTAATTGAGTCTTATGTATACATTTACCAACATATTTAATGGTATTTAGTTTAACAATACAAAATAATTGCTTCAATGTAAATAAGAAGAAAGAGATTCCATACGAAATTTCAGCATGGTAGTGGGTGTACAAGGGAGGAATTAATGAGAGATAAATAGGTCTCACATAATTCAGAAATAATGAGGTAAGTATGGGGTAGGTGATAAATCATTGAACAATATTTTTAATTGAAAATAATATGGTATAAAAATATAAAGAAAATTTTACAAAAATAAGAAAGGAAGAAATCCCTTAATTGGATGTGTGATAGCAATGGCATGGGAGAGGCTTCAGAGAGGCTTCTCAAGAGATGGGGGCACCTTTGCAGTATTCTAGAAAGAGGAGGGAAGATGTTTGTAGAGCTCAAAAGTCATTGAGGGAAGAGGATGGGGGATATTGAGTGGGTTTATATAGGAAAATATATGGAATTCATTATTAATTAGGTTTGGGCCACCACACATCACACTAATAAAAACCACAAAACAACCCATGTTTTTTTCCAATGGGTTTCCCCAAAGGGGAGTGGAAATAATTATTTTATAATTCCTATGACCAAACGTATTAAAATATTAGGCTTTCTTATGTGGAGGCGAGTCACACTCTCTAGGAAATCAATTTAAAAAGCTAAAATGTTTCATAAGACTTGAAGGGTCCACTAAGGCACCATAAAATTAATCAAAAAATATAAAATGAAATTATTTTAAATATAAAACATTTATTCGAAGAATATTCCATTTATTTTATTTTATTAAATCATTATTGGGCCATTATGATGTCATAAAACACATTATATATTAAAACGGTGTTTAATTTTTACCCAAAAACTCATTTGTCTCAAAAAATAATAAAAAAATGACTGTGGGATAACTTCGACGTCCTGATTAGAAAAATAATATTCATTTTATCTACATAATTTTCAAAATATTTGAAATTTTATTTTTAAAATAAAAACCAACATTAATCGAAAATTCATGGGTTTTGATAACTATAGTTTTCAAACCTTCATAAAATCACTATTTTATTCGTAAAATTTGTAAGCTAAATTATTTTTAATGAAAATTAGTTTTTTAAAAATATTTCATTAAAATAATATTTATTTAAAAAATACCTTAATTCATCAAAATAGATTTCTTAATTCAATATTAACTAAAAATCATATTTTTATTTAAAAGCTATTTAAAAAGTAAAAAAAATAAAATGAATGTATATTCTCTATAAAAAAATAATGTACATAATCATAGTGTTAGGGTCCTATTACATAACCCCTTATAACACCCTCATAAGACCTAAGTTTAAGGTGTGTGATGGTGATATACTCTTGGGGATATTCAGATAACATCGCTCATGTGGTAATGTCTATTAACTTCCAATTCTCTTGTAAGAGGTTTTGTTCAAGATTAATGTGTTGAAGCTCGTCTTAGGATTGATCAAGAGTGATGCTCAATGAGTCCACCTCCTTTATAAGCTCTACAAACTGAGTTTCGTATGGAGAAATTTTAATGAAGGATGTCATCGCTTCCTTTGTCTGAGTAAATTGGATTTGTTAAAGCCCTATATTTATACTCGTCATCTCATCATTGTTCAACAGTTATGTTAGAAATAGTAACAATTCGTAATGGTATTTTAAAATTAAAAAACATAAACCCATGTAAAATCATATTTTATATAATCATTTTACATAATAAAACATTTAATTGGATCAATAATAATTTTCATTAATAAATGTTTGGGTCGTTACACTATTCGTCCCTTAAAAATTTCTCCATTGAAATTTCATTTTCCCATAGTAAAATATATGTGTGTAACTCCACCCCATTACTTCCTCAGGGTCCCATGTTTCTTCTTCTAACATGTGGTTTCTACACAACACTTTCATGAGGGGCATTGTCTTATTTCGTAGAACATTTTCTCTATTATCTAAGATCTTCACCGACTTCTCTTCATAGGATAGGTCATTCTTCAATGGTGCCCCCTCTAGATTGAGTACATGTGATGGGTCGCGTATATAATTCCTTAAGAGTGATACAAGGAATACATAATGTACTTGAGATAGGTTTGGTGGGAGTTATAGTCAGTAAGCCACTTCTTCAATGTGATCAAATATCTCAAAAGTGAAGATGTACCTCAAAATAAGCTTTCCTTATTCCCAAATCTCATAACTATGTTCCAAGGTGATATGTGGAAGAATACCATGTGTCCGACATCAAACTCTATGTCTCGTTGATAATTATCAGCATAACTATTTTTTCGACTCTGACCAGTATTAATGTGCTACTGGAAGGTCTTAACCTTGTCTGCCATTTCATAAACCATTTATAGACCTAGGGTTTTTCTCTCACCAAATTCATCCCAAAATGGTGATTTTTTGCACCTATTCCCATAAAATCCTTCAAAAGGATTCATTTGGATGCTTGATTGGGAACTTTTATTGTAAGATAACTTGACCAGATGAATATTTTTAATACATAATCCATTAAATTACATTGAGCATGCTCTCAACTTTTCCTCAAGTGTTTGGTAAGTCTGCTCAGAATGGCCATCCGTTTGAGGATGGTAAGACATACTGATGTTCAGCTCAGTATTTAGATCATGTTGAAGAGACTTCTAGAACAGATAGGTGAATCTAGGATCTCGATTGGATACAATCGATAGTGATAATCGATGCAACCTTACCACAATTTTGATGAATGTCTGTTCCATTATATCGAATGAGAAATCCTCGAGAAATGAAAATAAGTGTTCATTATTTTTAAGATAGTCCACAATAAAGCAGATAGCATTGTTTCCTTTGGTTGTATTCTGAATTCATGTGACAATGTCCATGTTGATTTTCTCAAATTTCCATGATGGTATGGGTAATGGTTGCATCATTCCATTAGACTTCCACTTCTCAGCCTTCAATTACTAACATACCAAAAACATTGATGTATACAAAGAGATCTCTTTCGTCATGTTATCCCACTAATAATGCTCTCAGAGATATCGATTGATTATTGTGTTTCCTTGGTGAATGAAGAAAATCTAACTCTAGGAATCATCCATAATTTTGTTCTTTAACTTTGGATTTTATGGAACACATATTCTTGACCCAAATCTCACAATTCCTTCTTTATTAACATTGAACTCTGAGAATTTCACTTTTCTAAAAATTTCCAATTTCTTCTAAATTCCCACATCATCTTTTTGAGCATCCTTTATCCTTTCCAATAGATATAGTTGTGAAATCATTTGTGAAAGGATTGATTATGTTCCCATATTTATGATTCCCATGTCCGTCTTCATAAAATCTAAGATAATTGGATCCATTTCAATTCTCATCAATGATAGGATTGTTGGGTCTTTTTTACTTAGAGAATCTGAAACCTTGTTTGCTTTCACAGGTGGTAATGGATTGACAAGTCATAGTCCTTGATCAAATTTAACCATATTCATTGGTGCGTATTCAAGTATTTCTGTGTGAATATATACTTGAGCCTTTTTTGGTATGTATATATTTCACACTTCTCACCAAAAAGGTAATGTCACCAAATTTTTAAAGTGAAGTTCTATGAAACCAACTCGAGATCATGTTTTGGAATGTTCTTCTCATGAACATTCAATTTCATTAAAACATAGGAAATGAATTTTTCAGTTTGCATCAACACACAACCCAGACCCTTCATTGAAGCATCACTGAATACAACCAAAAGTACTCCACTTGTGGGTACTGTGAGCATGAGCACAGTGATAAGCCTCCATTTATAATCCTTGATGCTCTCTTCACATTCATCACACTATGAAAACTTGACTCCCTTATGAGTTATCTTAGTAAGAGGGTTTTACAATCGTTTGAAATTTAACAAAAATTGGTTGTAATATCGAGCTAACCCCATGAAGCTACAAATATCTGTCACGGATAATGGCCTCAACCATCCCTCGATTGCAGTTGTCTTAGAGGGATCCACAAATATCCCATTTCTTGTGATGACATGACCCATGAATGAGAATTCCTTCATCCATAACTCACACATCTTGTAATATAGCTTCTTAGTTCACAAAGAATTTTGTATAGTTCTTAGATTCTCCTCATGCACCTCCTTGGTTTGTGTGTATATTATAATTTCATCTATAAAAACATTAAAAAACTCTTCCGGGTATTCTCTAAAGACTCTATTTATAAATTCAATGAATATTTTCGGATAATTAGTGAGTCTGAAAGGAATTAAAATTAATTCATAGTGCTTGTATCTTGTACCAAAATGAGTCTTAGGGATATCCTCCTTCACCCTAAATTGGTAATATTCCAGCCAAAAATCAGTCATGGGGAAGTATTGTGCTCCATATAGCTGATCGAAAAAGTCATCAATTTGGAGTAGAGGATACTTGTTATTTATTTTGATTTTTTATGCTCAATATAATCAATTAAAAGACGCATTGACACATCATTCTTCTTGACGAAGAGTATTGGTGCCCCCATGGTTAATCACTTGGGCATATAAACCCTTTATCCAGATTCTGTTGAAGTTGTTTCATCAGCTCCTCAATCTCAACAATATCCATTATATATGGAGTCTTGGATATTGGAAATGCCAAAACTAAAAGAACTATTATTAATTCAACATATCTTATAGGATGAAGACTAGTAAAATCTTATGGAAACACTTCAGCGAATTCCCTCACAATAGGCATGTCTTCAAGGATGTTTGATTACTTAGACTCAATCATAGGATCCAGAGACGCGTGCTCATAGGGAAGTAATATCCACACTTTAGATGATGGTTCTAAAGAATAATAATCCTCCTCCTTGAAATTATACAAAATCGGGGGTCAATTCTCAATATAAAGAGTGATTTCCCTCTCACTGAAATTTATGTTGGATATATATAAAGAAATCCAATCCATGACAATAATTGCACCAATTTCCACCAAAGATAGTAACTTGAGGATCTCTGAGAAGTTAAATCCACATGTAGTGATAGGGGTGGAATTTTATTCAAGGGATGCAATGATTAACTGAGTTTCTGTTCTCAGTGACATCTTTACTTTCATGATTTGTGGTGGTGTTGATATAGTTCTAATAAACTTTTGGATATAAAACAATGAGTTGAACTATGTATGATAACCATAACGTTCACATTATTATTCTTATTCTAATTGTTTATTTCATCCAAAAAAACTTAGGGAAGATAACTATTAAACTTTTAAAGGGAAATCCAAATACAAAAACAGTTAACATATAAATTTCACTTATTTCCAAAACATATGAATTCTTTGGCCTCAATATATGTTATCCATGATATAAATCACAAAATATATTCATAGGGGCATTTTTCTTTCAATAATGGTTCATACTATGAATATAAATTTACCAAAGCATATACCATAGGAGTGTCGTAACCAATAGTGCAGAAAGGTCTGTTGTCGTGCACCACTTCCAGTTCAAGTCTAGCTCAATGTGGTGTTTTCGGGTTTTACCACTAGATACATCTGTGCCAGAGCCACCTCTACCTACTCATATCCATACATGGGTGTATATTTTTGATAAACCGCTTACTTAATACTCACCAAATTTTTTGTATGTTTTTATTATACCTAGTCTTATCCCTAAGGCTTTCACTGGGGTTTTCTAATCATAATCCTTAAAATAACTAGACTTATCCTCGGTTACCAACTATAACAACCCTACTCTTTATTACACACTTAACCACGATTTATTATATAAAATTACACATAGTAATACTCTTAGGATTGAGAGGTCTAGTTTCATGGGAAATTTGAAACATTACAGAAAAACGTAGAACATAAAATAAAACATCTTTATTGAAAAATTATTTTACATGACCACAACATTCCTTCACACATAGCGCTACATGAGAGAACCTGAGGAAATGCATAAGAAAAGGGTAAGAAATAAAGTCATCTAAGGGAGTAAACAAGTCATAAATTGATTAATATGGTACATGTTAGCCAATAGACATATCAGTGGAGCATAAGAGAAACTTGAACATAAAGGCATGATGTAGAATGATTATCATAAGATGGAAATGTGTCAAAAACATTTAACATGATCTTACCATGAGCCAAATATCATTTCACATGGAGCATGATTAAGCCCCCATTGAACTTGAATTATCATGATTAAACCCTCATTGCACATAAAGTATCATGATACTAATCTTTAACCAATGCATTTGAGTACTATCAGGGAGCACCCATCTTAATAATTTCATTTCATGTATAAGGGTGACACATGGATTATATAACATGGATTCATTAAACATCATCATTTATTGCATGATAAAGTAATTTATAATTATTACATGAAACTATATAAAAAATAAGTAATAGATTATAATGGTGAATAACCTTGATAGTGAAATGGGAATGGTATCCAATAAAAAATGAATTGTGCTTGGAAAGTCACAGTGCAGTATTAGAAGCATATGGCTTGACATAAGAATTAAGAAAAATGGGTGATTAGAGTGAAAGGGGTGTCTCATCATATGTACATGAAATAGACAGTAAGGGGGTCATATAGATACATGTCCGAACATATTTAATGTTATTTACTTTCATAATACAAAATAATTGGTTTAATGTAAATGAGGAGATAGAAATTACTTACCAAATTTCAGCATGGTAACAGGTGGACATGGGAGGCATTAATGAGAGATAAAGATATATCTCATCATTCAAAACTAAGAAGGACAGTATGGGGGAGGTGTTAAATCATACCCTAACATTTGTAATTGAAAATACAAGGGTATAAAAATATAATGAAACATGGAAAAAAGAGAAAGGAAGAAATACCTTACATGAATGTGTGATCTCCAAGGCCTGGGAGAGGCTTCAGAGAGGCCTCTTGGGAGCTTGGGGCACCTTGGGATGATTCAATAGAGAGGTGGAAAGATATTGGTCAGGCTCCAAATTATTTGAGTGAAGTTGAAGTTGGAGTTTTAGTGGGTTTATAGAGGAAAAGAGAAGAAATTCGTTATTATTTAGCTATTTTACACCACACATTAAACTAATCAAAACCAAAAACCAACCCATGGTTTTTTTCTAGGGTTTATTCAAAAGGGGAGATGAAGACATTATTTTTAATATAGTTTTTTTAAAAAATATATGTTTTACCTTTTAAATTATTTTATTTTATATTTTTTTGAATAATTTTATGTTTCCTTAATAGACGCTAAAAGACGTATAAAACATTATTTTATATGTCCAATGGATGATATTCTTAAAATATTTGTCTTGCTTAGGTAGAGGTGAGTCAAACACTCAAGGAAATCAATTTAGAAAGCTAAAATGTTTTATATGCCTTGGAGGGTCCACTAAGGTAAAAAAATTATCATAAAAATATAAAATCAAATTATTTAAAAGGTAAAACATATATTGGCCAAAAATCCCATTTATTGTATTTTATTACATTACTATTTGGTCATTATAATGTCATAAAACACACTGTACATCAAAGAAATATTTAATATATACCCAAAAATTAAACTATCTCATAAAATTATGAAAAATTAACCATTGCATAATTTTAACATCATGATTCAAAAAATAATACTATTTTTTTCAAAATAGGTTTCTAAATATGTGAATTTTTACTTTAAAAATAAAATCCCAAAATTATCAAAAATTCTGGGGTTTTGACAAAAACAACTTTTATAACATAATTAAAATCCCAATTGTATTAATAAAAATTATATGATCATTTATATTTAAGAAAAATTAATTTATAATAATATTTAATTCAAATATTATTTAATTAAAAAATTCATTAATTCATCAAAATATATTTCTTAATTAAATATTAACGAAAAATTCTATTTTCTATTTAAACTATATTTAAAAAGTAAAAATAATAAAATGAATTTATATTATCTATTAAAAAATAGTGTACATAATCATAGTGCTAGGGTCTTATTATATAACCCCTTATAACATCCGCATAAGACCTAAGGGTAAGGTATGCGATGGAGATAGACTCCTAGTGAGTCTCAGATAACATCGCTCATGTGATAATCTATATTAACATTCACTTCTTCCATTGGAAGTTCTATTCATGATTAACTTGTTCAAGATCATCTTGGGATTGGTCAAGTACGAAACCCAGTAATGCTACATCATTTATGAGCTTCAAAAAATGAGCTTCATATGGAGAAATTCTTCTGGATGAGGCCATCGCTTCCTCTGTCTGAGTAAATTGGAATTGTAAAATCGATATATTTATACTAATTATGTGGTAACTATTCAAATTCTATATTAGCAATGGTAAAAATTCGTAAAGGTATTTTAAAATAAAAAAACATAAATACAAGGAAGTGCATATTTTATTTAACAATTTTACATAATAATACATTTAATTAGATCAAGGTGAATTTTCCTTAACAAATGTTTAGGTTGTTATAGTAAATTAATTCTTAATCAAATTCCCATTCATTGGGATAACCTTCTAATTTATTCATTATGTGATATTAATATTACTTGTGTGATAATTTTTTATATTATACTTCATTATGTGTATTTATAGTGTATATGCATAACCATTCCATTCTAGTAATTCTCACTCCAATTATATTTTTAGGATATATTCGTTTTAGAATCCTTTTAATGTTATATTTAATGAAAATCAATTATATATATTTCAGATTTGTGGTTTCTCCTGACTTAATGACGTGTTAATATAATGATATGTTCATTGTACATACTTAGGTTAGGATGATCCCATTTTAGATAACCAAAGCCTGACATACTTATACATTACATTAATTTTTCAAAATACTGAAAACATAACAAAAACAGACGCCCAAAGACTGTATTAGTTTAGTGTCTTTCAAAAATTAGAACATAATATTATATTCATGTTGAAAGATCTAAAACATCTCCCATAAAGATATTCCCATTTTGTTTTCTTACATAAAACCTATATTTATATCCATGGGAAAAGAAAACAAAAAAAGGGTGAGCTCAAATGCTCAATAAGGGTAAACATGGATAACATAAAACAATCCATAAAAATTTGACCGTAAAAACATAAACACAAAACACAAAAATCTTGTGAAATAACATAAATCATAGTAGTAAGTAAGGTATAGATCATAAAGGGTCATTAACTATGAAAAAATATCATTGGAAAAAAACATGTAATTGTAGAAAACCATTAAGCACCTGATATGATTTCCATATTATCCAAGGCATTGCTGCCAAAACCATCATAGTGGACAAAGTCCCTCACTAAACCGAGTTTACTTATCGTTCCATCCCTATTTTACTGAACCAGATTTACTTTCCGTTGCATTCATGTCTATATCCTGAGATATAAATCTTTACCCAATTCATTTTAGGGACATATAGGTCCCACCCATCTCATAATGAAGTCATTCTTATGTGTGACACAACATAAATCATTCATCATAACCCAATGAATAAAATGGGTTTCATAAACATCATCCAATGATAACATAATACATATAAGATAAATGGACTTCATTGAAATAATTCCATCAGAAACATAATCAAATAAAAGTAATAATAGGGATAGAGAAATAATCCTATGTCATCCTAGATGGAAAATAATTTTGATAAAACACTTGAAATGAATTCTTCAGGAAAATATCATTTCTTCTTCAAAAACATTATTTCCATTCTCAACATGTCATACAATTTTAAACTAAAATATGTTAATTGAAAATAAACTTGAAAAATTTTAAATAATATTTATGGAAATAATGTTCTATGAAATCATAATAATCCATTCATGTCGTATAAGTTAAAAAACATTCTCCTCGTAGTTCTGGTAGAAAAGTCAAAAAGTACCTCGCGTGATAAAAAAAAGATTCCTTACATACCATGCATTAAAAGAAAAAAAAGTGTAAAAATGACTTTAAACATACATGGGAGAATAATTAACATTTTATGAAAACATTTTTTTAAAATATGGAAATGGATGATAATTATAACCCCAGTAAATACTTACGATTAAAAAATCTCGGATAAGAACGAGATTGGAATAATTATCCCTTAAATTATGTCCAATATCTTCAGTATGTGTCCAAAAATAATGTATATTGGGTTTAAACATATTAGTAACTTGTAAAAGAACCATAATAATATTTATGATATCATATATGATTCAATTATGACTTTATATTACACATTATTTTGTCAATTCCATGTTAAAGTAGCGTTTTGGGTAAAATAGATTCATTTATCGTACGTGTTTGGACTTCTTGTTCTTGATATTATTACTTATTTCATGATTTACATACTTCGAGAATGTAAAACATGATTTATAAATCATATATATTCAGTATATATATATAATAGATAGATAAATGCAATGAAATACACTGTTCATAGAGACGGTAGGTCATACGTATGCTTGAACGTTGTTTTCCTTTCCTTATTGACTTTAATGGAAGTAAGTAGATGACATATATATATATAAATAAATACAGTAGATTAATTATGTCATATATTTCATTATTATTCATTATATATACTTTATAATCATTCTGGAATGGTTAACATGGAAAATGAATCTCATCGCTTCGTGGAGACGGTAATTTGTACGTACGCACGAGCGATGATATCGTTCCCATAATTATTTAATGAAATAGGATTGGATAATATAATATCTCAGAATTAGTATAATGTTATAATAATCATATATAGTTATTATTTCTACCATTATACCCATCCAAGAGAAGTGGTGTTGGAAAAACAGATTACACCATGGAGTGGAGATGGTAAGTCGTATGTACGTACACGAAGAGATTTCATTTTTCGTAGGATGAATAGAAGGTGGAATAGATGTGTTTCATATTTATAAAAACATATAATTATATTAGTGATACTGATAATATTACTTTATAATGAAATAAATAAATAAGATTAATTAGAAGAAGAAGTAAATTTGAATGAATCGGTAAAGGTTATTACATCTTCCACAATGCGCCTCTTCTTATCCTCCTCTTAGGGCACTATAGTTGGTATTTTTAAAAATACCAAGACCTCAATTAGATTTATAGGGAAGTGGAGAAGATAAATGGATAGGTTTTGGATGATCTTGAAGGCTCAAAATGTTGTGAAGAGGAGAGGAAGGAGGTGCCATTTTATAAGGGAGGAGAGGGGCACTTTTGGAAACCTCAAACATATTAATTTATAATAAATTCAAACCCCACTTAAAAACCCCAAAAATGACTCAATTAGAAGCTGAGACAAGATAGGGTTGTAATATCATCAACCAATAAACTTTATACATGTTGGGAATTTATTTTAAACCATATCAACTTGATTTATCTTTATTTAATCTATTTAATTTTATGTGTGGTAATAATATTCTAAATTTCAAATTGTTATAGATAATTACTTATCTATTGTGAATTGTACATAATTCGATTTTTTAGGACATTCTAGAGCATATAAATTTCAATTTATAATTTTTAAATATTTTTATTTATTTTTAAAAAATTTAATAATATGTTATTTTTATAAAACGACAATAGTGTCAATTTTCACACTATTAATTTATTTGAATTTAAATAAAATCCACAGAGAGTATATATTCGAAGAAAAATATAATAGATTCATAAAATGTCATATTTATCTATAAAATTCGTGGATCACATTAAATAGATCATATAATATTTATTTTAATATTTTTAATACCATTTTTTTGATATTTCAATCAATAAAATAATTTCTACATCCCTTTTGTGTCATCATTAATGATAATTATTTAATCCCTAAAAATTATAAATAAATTCACATGATGTAGATAATTTTATTATTTTTCTGGGGACTATTTATGTTTGATGTTTTTTGAAGTTTATCAAAAAATTAAAATTATTACACTTATAAGATATTAGAGAGTGACATGTTGTCACTTTTTTTGGTTTTAATAATAATTACATCATTTTGATGGTCAAAATTACATAAAATTAATATATTCTGACCCTTAGGTGATATGGGTGAATTTTATTCATCCAATATAATTTTTCAAGGTGTTAGGGTAATTTTATAATATTATTGTTACCCTTAATTTCTTGATTTACCTTTAACTATGGTAAATAAAACTTACTATAGTTACTATTCATAATGCCCAAAAATAAAAAGTAGCCTATTAACATAATTTGTACATACTAATTCCAAATATTTAACCCATTTTTCTCAAATTCAAAACAAAGAATATGCAGTAATTAATTGAAAATTAATCCCGTTGTTGAAAAAAAACTGGTTTTTTGTTTAAAACATTGCAAAAGATTGTAATGATTTTACATATGAATTCAATGTAAAATTGATGATAATGACATACATTATATTAAATGGTAAAAATATATTCTATTTATACTTTAAAACCATTAAATATTATAATTTAACCATATAAAGTATCTCGATGAAAAAAGATATTTTTAATTAAAATTTTGTGTATTTTTACTATTTATCAAAACATTAACATTATCAGAAAAATATCAAAACTTTATCCGACGTAATTTTGTTTTATTATTCAAAATAAGAGGTTTATTTGGTGAAATTGAACTTATAAAATTTTCAAAAACTATATTTGAAATAGGCGCACCATCAAAAGGTGGCAAAATGACAATTTTGGAAAATTACTTATTTTACCAAAAAAATTATTTTTGTCTCATACCATGTTTTATGAAATGTGTTGGAATGAATGATAATGTTATAAAATTCAAATTTTTGTTAATAATATTCATAACAGCTAGTTCACAATAATATTAGCATAATATATCGTTGTTTAGTGAAACTCAGTATTGCGTACAACACACGCTATCGAGGAAGGTCGCTCTTGCATGTAATGCAAAATAAGGGTTGAATATTGTGAAAGCTTCATTTGGTGTTGCATATAACAAAATAAAAACATAGTTCATAGATAAAAATCTATACTAAATGTTGCGTAGAATAATTTCAACCAAACGAACATGAAATTGTTTGTAACACGAGCCAAGAATAGTGTTGCGTATACTACAAACTATACGGTGTTGTGTATAGAGAAATATAATCTTGGTTTAGTGTACAACAGAAGATATCAATGAAATTAAAAAGAATATATATCGTAAAATATCTGGGTGTTACATTCTACCCCCCTTAAAATGAATATAGCCCTCGAAATTCGTCGGGGTTATAAATGGTTTACTACATGAAAGTTTCTTTCATAGAAACCCACATCATTAAATGGAAAACTAACACATAATTTTAAAAGGGAATGTTAGAAACAAAACAGTCACCCAAAGTAACTCAGCATTGGGTTTCCAGAAAGGATAATAAAGTTGAAAATATGGATATGGAGGGGAAATCTAACCATCATGTTCTGATAAAGAGTGGTAGAGAACATGGCTATGAAAAATCCAACAATCAAAAAGCCATAAATTTTTGATGATCTAAGGTACCATCTGGTTAATGGGATATGAGAGTACTAGGAAAACATTTTTGGTTTTCAAGTTTATTTCCCTAATGTTTATTAATTTTTAGATAAGGAGAAATACTTATTTTATTTCATTGTAATATCATCGTTGGTCATTCCATGAACAATTTCCACTTCATCTCTTATTTAAAGAAATGAAGTTAAATTTCTCATTATTGAAGTATTTGCAGATCATGTGATAGAATGATAGTTCATTCCATCTGTCTCTATCACAAAAAAGGTTAGCACAAATTATTAAATATACATAATTACATCTATTGTGATATTAACCATATATGATTCCAAAAATGGACTTATACTTCATTTATCATACTGCATAATAAAATAAAAATAATTTCTACTAACCAGGGACTCCCTTTAGTCCAGTGGTAGGTGATAAAGTCATGTCTCACATTGGTTGTGGGTTTGATTCCCGCATCTTTGTCTAACGTGACGGGTTGTCACTCGTCTTGCAGTTTGTCCTTTTTCTAAAACTATACTATTATAACATTCCAAAAATAATATAAAAAAGGGGTTCTATCATTAAAAAATACTATCTGATGTCCAACTTAATCCATTCTAATCTTTAATATTATCCAAAGTACTTTTGTCCAATCTCATGGTATAAAGAAAATTATTACTAGAAAGTTCATCTACCAAGCATGTGAATACCATCATTTTTCCCCATATATCATAAGATATATCTTGTTGATCGCATTCCAAACATGTGAATACCATAATCATGAATTCTCTTGCAACATGAATTACCATAGAACCTTAGTGAAAACATTAATTCTATCAATAGTTAACTCTTTCCACATACCAAAATCCCAACAACTCTATATTCTCAAACCATGATATCACTTTGTCCTTATATCAATCATGAGCTCATTAATACTATCAAACATATTATTTTCTCTTTATCCCTTAATTATGCTGATATCATCTACGTTCCAAAAATATTTCAATCATTTTTCATGGTTACGAGTACCATATAATTACTTAAAACCACAATAATCCAATACATAGATATTCCAATATTCCACGAAACTAAAAATGAGATTCCACAATACTATTTTGGAATCTCGTTTCATAAACACTTAATCATTCCAAAACATCATTTTCATAATCAACATCACTAATAGTGATAACATGTGACTTCCCTTTGTCCTTTTTCTTAAGAGGTTGTTGATGTCAATCATCATTAACCCTTATATTAGGTCATTGGTTAGCATAATGCCCATTTCCTTGCACTTGTAGCAATGAATTGTTGGTGGTGCATTCTCTATAGTCTTTTCTCTATTCACATAATTAGCTACCTTTTTTCCATTACTTCGACACTCAATTGTTCGAAGAACTTCTTTTCCACACGTAACACATTTTCTACTCCCTTTAAGAATATCTCTACCATGCTTCTTTTCACACTTTGAGCATAACGAATCATTCGTCTTATTTCCACCATTGTTTTGAGATTTTCCATTGACCTCCATCATTCGTTTCTTTTCAAAACCATGCGATTGATATGTAACACCATCTTCTAGTTCCACATTGATAGCACAACACACAATTTCATCATATCTACTGAAGTCTCTTTTATCTAATTTCCTACGAAGACTTGGTTTTAAGCCACTGAAGAATCCATCAATATTACTTTCAGGTTGGATGATAAAGCCATATGCATACCTTGAAAATCTTGTAAAATTATATTTTTATATACCAACAGATTCATTATCCTTTTTCTTAAGCTCAATGAACTCTTTTTCCATATTTCTTTGAAGAATATGAGGGATGTACTTATTGAAAAACAAGTTCATGAACTCATCTCATTTCATAGATTCAATTTCATCTTGGGGCCTTGAATTCTTAATTAGATTCCACCACTAGTCTGCATCACATTCTAAAAGGTAAACAGCCAAAATGACTTTTTCATGTCTTGAATAGCGAAGTATGGAAAATATCTTTTCAATGGTATTGATCCATTTTTCAGTAATAAGTGGATCAGAATACCCATTGAAAGAATGTGGACGTTGCTTCGTGAAGGAATCAATATAGTATTGTTCCCTTCTCTGCCCATTGGGATGTCAAGAATGATTCATAGCTTGTGTATGTATCGCAATAATATTTTTCACTCCATCTCCCATAACATTGGTTTGTTCAAGAGGACAATCATTGAATTTTCCATTACATTGATCAACACGTTTCCTTTGAGTTTCATCCATCGTCTAAAACTGAAAAAGAATAGTGTGAGCGGCAAAAAAAATTCTAGGAAAACAACATAATAAAGGGGGATTACCTTTAATATCTAACATCTTAGGTTTAATTATATGACCCTTACCATGATTCTAGGACTATAACCTGTAAATATACTTAACCTTAGGGATATCGCTAGAAATACAATAGAAATATCTCTAGGGATCTCACTAATGTTTTTGAATCCTAGTTTCCAAAGGTAAACTAAACCTTCACTATGATACCAATAATAGAGACCCAAATCCTAACGTACATAGACATTACATTACATTTTTGAAATAATTAATACATAAAAAAAACAGACACCTATAGACTGTATTAGTTTAGTGTCTTTGAAAACTTAGAACATAATCTTCTATCCATGGTGAAAGATCTACATCATGACCAATAAATATCTTCCCCTTTTGTTTTCTTACCAAAAACCTTTCTTTATATGTTGGGGAAAAGAAAACATAAAAAGAATGAGCTCAAATTCTCAGTAAGGGTAAAGATGGACAACATAAAACAATCCATAAACATTTGAACGTAAAAACATGAAAATAAAACGCCAAAATCTTGTGCAATGACATAAATCATGGCAGTACGTATGGTATAGATCATAAAGGGACATTATTTGAAATAATAACATTTTAATAAAACATGTAATTGTGGAAAAAAATTAAGAACAAGATATGATTTCCATAGTAGTCAATTCATTGCTTCCAAGACCATCATAGTGGACAAAGTCCCTTACTGAACCGGGTTTATATGTCATTCTAGCCCTATATTAATGAACTAGATTAACTTTTCATTCTAGCCATTTCAATATCATGAGATATAAATCTTTACCCAATTCATTGTAGGTAGATATAGGTCCCACCCATCTCATAACTAAATCATTATTACGTGTTCCACAACATAAATCATTCAGCATAACCCAAAGAATAAAATGGGTTTTATAAACATCATCCCATCATAACATAATCCATATAAGATAAATGGAATTCATAAAAACAATTGCATCAGAAACATAATCAAATAAATGTACTAATAGGGATATAGAAATAACCATATGTCATCTTATATGGAAAATAATTTTGATAAAACATTTTAAATGAATTCTTGAATAAAATATCTTTTATTCTTCAGAAACATTTTTTCCTTTCTCAACATGTCATACAATTTTAAACTATAAGAAGTTAATTGAAAATAAACATGAAAAATTTTAATTGATGCTTCATGTAAATAATTTTCTATTAAAGCATAAAAATCAATTCATTCCGTATAATTTAAAAAACATTCTCTTCATAGTTCTGGTAGAAAAGTCCAAAAGTACCTCGTATGGTAAAGACAAGAAATATTCCTTCCATACCATGTGGTAAAAGTCAACAAAGGGTAAAAATGACTTTAAAAATACCGGTAATAATAGTAAACATTTTAGGAACTTTTTTTAATAAAACATGAAAATAGATGGTAAATATAACCTCAGTAAATACTTACGATTCATCAATCTCAGATAAGAATGAGATTGGAATAATCATCCCTTACCTTATGTCCAATTTCTTTAGTATGTGTAAGAAACTCTTGTATTGTGGGTTTAAACCTATTATTAACTTTTAAAATAACCATAATAATATTTATGATATCATATATGATTCACTTAGGACATTATATTACTCGTTCTTTTGTCAATTCCATGTTGAAGCGGCGTTTTGGGTAAAATCGTTTCATTTATCGTACGTCTTTGGACTTGTTTTTCTTGATATTATTACTTATATCATGATTTCAAAACTTCCAGAATGTAAAATATGATTTATAAATCATTTATATTCATCATATATATATATATAATAGACAGATACATGAAATGAAATACACTGTTCATGGAGACGGTAGGCCGTACGTATGCATGAACAATGTTTTCCTTTCCTTATTGACTTGAATGGAAGTAAGTAGATGACATATATATATATACATAAATAAAATAGCTTTATTATGTCATTTATTTCATTAATATTCATTATATATACTTTATAATCATTCTTAAATGGTTAACATGGATAATAAATCTCATCGCTTCGTGGAGACGGTAATCTGTACGTACGCACGAGCGATGATATTGTTCCCATAATTATTGAATGGAATTGGAGTTGATGATATAATATCTCAGAATTAGTATATTTTTATAATAATCATATATATTTATTATTTCCACCATTATACACATCCATGTATGGTAGTGTTGGAAAAACATATTACATCACGGCATAGTGATGGTAAGTTGTACGTACACACGCGCGGCGATTTCATTTTTCGTAGGATGGATAGAATGTGAAATAGGGTTTTTTCATATTTATAATTACATATAAGTATATTATTGATACTTATGTTATTAATTTAAAATTATACAAATAAATAAGAGGAAGTATAATAAAAAATAAATTTTAAAGAATCGGTAAAGAATATTACCTCATCCTCGACGCGCCTCTTCTTATCCTCCTCTTAGGGCACTAAAGTTAGTCTTTTAAGAAGACCATGACCACTAGTAGGTTTCTATGGAAGTTTATAAGAGTAATTTAAATGTTTTGGATGATCATTAATGCTCAAAATGTTGTGAATAGGAGAGGGAGGAGGTTCCTATTTATAATGGAGGAGAGGGGCACTTTTGGAAACCTCAAAAATATTAATTCATAATAAAGTTAATCTAAACATAAAAACCTCAAATAATTACTCAATTAAAATATGAGATGAGATAGGGTTGTAATATAATAAACCAATAAAAATTAGACATGTTGGGAATTTATTTTAAACCTTATCAACTTGATTTATCCTTATTTAATCTATTTAATTTTTTTGTGTCACTAATATTCTAAAATTAAATTTGTTATAAATAATTGCTTATGTGTTGTGAATTGTCCATAAATGGATACTATATGAAATTTTAGACCATATAAATTTCAATTTAAATTTTTTAAATATTTTTGTGATTTTTAAACAATTTAATAATATGTTATTTTTACAAAATAACAATAGTGTCAATTTTAACTCTATTCATTTATTTCAATTTAAATAAAATTCACACAGAGGATATATTCAAAAAATAATAATTAATAGATTAATAACATGTCAAATTTATCTATAAATTTTTTTTATCACATTAAATAGGTCATATAATATTTGTTTTAATATTTTTAAAACCATTTATTTGATATTTCAATCAATAAAATAATTTCTACATCACTATTGTGTCATAATTAATAATAATTATTTAATCCCTAAAAATTATAAATAAAATCAAATTATGTAGATAATTTAATTATATTTCTGGATACTATTTAGTTTTGATGTTTTATGAAGTTTATCACCAAATTAAAATTAATACACTTATAAGATATAAGAGAGTGACATGTTGTCACATTCTTTTGTTTTAATAATAATTACATCATTTTCATGGTCTAAAGTCCATTAAATGGATATATTACTAACCTTAGGTGATATGGGTGATATTTTATTCATCAAATAAAATTTTGAAAGATGTTATGGTAGTTTTATAATATTATTGTTACCATTAATTTCCTGATTTACCTTTAACTGTGGTAAATAAAATTTATCTTAGTTACTATTCATAATGCCCAAAAATAAAAACTAGCCTATTAACAAAATTGGGACCTACTGATTGAAAATATGGAATCCATTTTTCCATATTCAAAACACATAATATGAAGTAATTAATTTAAAATTAATCCCATTGTTGAAAAAATTGGGTTTTTGTTTAAAACATTGCAAAACATTGAAATGATTTTACCTATGAATTCAATGTAAAATCATTGATAATAACATACATTGTATTAAATGGTAAAAATATATTATATTTATAATTTAAAACCATTCAATAGAATAATTTAACCATATAAATTTTCTGAATGAAAAAATTTGTTTTTAATTAAAATTTAGCATATTTTTACTATTGATCAAAATATGAACGTTATCAGAAAAATATCAATACTTTATCCAACATAAATTTTTATATCCTTATTCACAAGAAGAAATTTATATTGTAAAAATTATCTTATAAACCTGTCAAAAACTAGATTTAAAATGGTTGTGCCATAAAATTGTGGAAAAACTTCAATTTTTGAATAATGCTTATTTTACCAAAAAATATAATTTTTCCCATACCATTTTATAGGAGATCTATAAGATGAATAATAATGTTATAAAATTTAAAATATAGTTAATACTATTCATATCGGCTATTTCATAACAATATTATAATAATATATATTTTTTAGTGAAATTCGGTATTGCGTACAACCCAGGCTATCGAGAAAGGTCGCTCTTGCGTGTAATGCAAGCCATGTCAAGGTTGTGTGTAGTGAAAGCTTCCCTTGGTGTTGCGTATAAAAAAATAAAAACATATTTCATTGATCAAAATCTATACTCAATGTTGAGTAGAATAATTTCTACCAAACTAACATGAAATTGTGTGTAACACGAGCCAAGAATAGTGTTGCATGTACAGCAAGATAATACGGTTTTTCATATAGCGCAAGATAATATTTGTGTAGTGTACAACATAAGATATCAACGAAATTAAAAATAATATATCTCTTAAAATATCAGGGTGTTACACCCATTATATCTCATGATGTTTCGGTTTGAGCACATTATAGCTCATGATATGTTGGGTTGATCTCATTATGGGTAATGATATGTTTGGTTGTTCCCATTATAGATCAATATCTAATGGTTTACCCCCATTGTAGCACTCCAATGTATTGGGTACTCCTGAGAAAGAAGTTGACCGAATGGTTATTCCATAAGTAAGGTTTAGTGTAGCAGTGATATGGAAAATATGTCCCAAGGCTACTACATGATGTTTCTATGAATGTTAATAAGTTTTTATGGGATGGGTTTTATTTGTTTTTATGATATCACTTGACTAAAAATTTCTATCTATATATCCCTTACTGAGATCTTTGTGTTAATACCATGTTTATAAATGTTTTACATAGGTGATATGGATGTTTATGAAAAGGAAGGAAGTTAATTTAAAAGCTATGAAGAGTTGTAAAAAATTTACATTTTATTTGAATTGTTTTATATTTTGGAAAAAGTGGATGTTATTTTAATAGTATACCCTTGTATGATTATGGGATGTTATGTATTTTTTATGTCATATTTCTCAAGAAACACTAAACATGAAATTATCCTCAACATGTAAGAAAACATGTTCTTTTATATAACACAGAAATATGTAATGGTTTAAGTATTCATCTTTATAAGTATGGTTATGTTGCTATTTATAGTATTTGTAGAATTAGTTCACAATTTAGATACTTCAAGTGAATGTGGTTTGGATGCAAATTCACCTAGGGTTAACAACACTAACAAGTAGTTGTTGAATATAATCTCAGCCATCATTTTTGGGATGATTAATGGTCCCATACAAAACTCATGGTTTATCACTCCCATGGGATATTCATTTTCTAATTTAAATTCTATTTACAAACCATTATAAAGGATTAAAACATATTATTTTATGGAAGTTAAATTTATTAGAGGACATAATAGTAAAACGAACATGAATTAAAATGATTGATACTAATGACTCTTTAGTTAAGACAAACACATTATTTATGATTTATTTCATCTAAGATTATAGATTTATTTTTATACATTCCCCAATTTATGTATTCTCATCCCTAAACATTCTTTTTATGTAATTGTTGGATAAAGGAGAAACTAATATAATAATGGATGCAAAATGAAAATGAGTTGATTTCCAAAACCTATAATCTATTTGAAAAGGATTTGCGATTATAAATATTTTTATTATGAAAAATTAATTATCATTTATTTTTATTAAGAAAATTAACATAGATGAATTATCTATCAGACTAAATAATATAATAATAATGGTATATATAAATTAGGTTGACGAAGTTGATGAATAAAAAAGGATAAAATTTGTTTCATGAAACAAATGTGGGAAGAAACCCAATGGGGAATGTCTCAATATAAGAATAAAAGGTTTTATGTGTAGAATAAAAGGATATAAAGAATTTAGATATTGAAGGTAAAATTAAAATTTTATTTAACTCAATAGGGGGAAGATTTTTCTTCTAGTTTTTCTTAAGTTATTAATTTAAAAGTTTCATTTAAAATATTATCATAAGTAATGATTGTTGTTTTTAAATCCATAAATTTTTTTTGTGTAAAAAAATTGATTTGATAATTAATATAAGGGAAATAGAGTGTAAATTTTTGATATTTCAGTATATTTATATTTTCCTTTATATATTAATGAGTCGGGTATCTTTATTAACAAACCCAAAAATGATGTTCATGAAAATTTATTAAATTTAAATTATTCATTTGTAAAATATCATTATGATAAAATATAATATATCTATATATGATATAAAAATTTAAAATTGATTATATTAGGAAATTGGTATAAAATAATATTAAAAACAATGAATTTTTAAGAAGGATGTTCTTAAATAAAATTAAACAAAATTTATATTAATTATTTTATAAGAAAATTTAATTAAATAATTTTTAGGAAAAAAATTGATATAATTATCTTTATATTTTAAATTTATAATATAAAATTTTAAGTAATATAATTTTTTTATAATTTATATAAAAATTGAAATTTTTAGTCGAAAATACATTTCTTACAGGAATTATAATATTCATGAATTTTTAAATATATCAAATAAATAAAAAATTAAATAATCTATATCTAGTAGTTTGAATCTGATGGTTACTTTTTATATTGGAATATGATACATGGAATAAAATCTCTAAGGATGTGATAGCTTAGTAGTCATGGTAATACATACATGATTTCGATATTACATTTTAAAAGACAAATTACATCATTTTCTCGAGAATATCCTTAGTTCTAATATCATAGCCTTGTAAAAAATTCATAATAAATTTATTTTGTTCCTAGGAATGGAAAAAATAAAGGAGATATCAGATTCTTAGTAAGGTTTAAGTATAATATATTCTTTCAAGAATCAATAACAATAATTAACATGAAAATGTAAATAACTGATCACACATTCCATTTAAAAAAAATTCACTATTATGATTAGATAATGAATAATCAATATGTAATGTTATAAAATTAAAAAAATCCATTTATAAATTAAATGATAATGAAATTAATCTAGTGATAACATAATTGAAAAAGTCAAATGGATAATAAGATAAGGCATAATCAATATAGAAAGGTAAATAACTAAAAAAATTCATTTAACCAATAATCTGGGAATGAAATTCATTTAGAGATATTATCATTGTAAAACTATTAAGGATAATAAAAAAATGAATCGTAATTAATTAAATGATTCATTATTGGAATTCATGATATCGGGAATCATGATACCTCTAATGTGAAGACCTTTAAAAAATATATTAAAACTGATGGTAGGTATACATTAGAAACCCATTTAACTATGGCTAGACAAATGATTTGCATCATGGGAGTACTGATAAATCGTTGATTTATTTATAACTACGTAACACTCATATATACATGTAAAAATCATTCCTCATATATTTAATTATCCATTTAATCCATGAACAATATATTTTATTGATAAATATCAGTATTATGTTAAGAAAACATATTAACTATGATTTAACTAGTAATCCTCTATGATTCCAAGGAAAATACCATATATACAAATTATATATTGTTTAATTAATACTTATATCCATGATAAATAAAATTTATATTTAGGGAAAATGTAATGTCCATTGATAACAAGAAAGTAAATATTTTTAGGAAAATTTAATGACTAGATAATCTAATAAATAAAGAAAATGTTAATAATTTACTTATTCAAATTTATTATCAACCATACATTGAAAATATAATAATTTTATCAATACAACATATACCAAGTATATTATAATTAAATTAATTTCATGATGTCATTGATGAATATAATTACCATAAAAATGTCATTAATAACATTCATCAAGAAATTAACGTTTTTTACTTTAAAAATATCTTTAAAATTAAATGTTTAAAAAATATTTTGAAAATGATTTTCATTTAAAATAACTATTTAATCATATAATAGAAGATTTAAATCATTGAGTTGTCATTATGTCTGGAAATTCCATTCATGTCGTACACGATAAAAAAACATTACTTTCACTTTTTTGGTAAAATCTAAATGGTTAGTTCTCAGAAAATTACATGATGATGTCTCTTATTTTTTTGTAAAAAAAACATTGGTAAAATTTTAATCAATAAATAATTTATATAATTTTAGAAAAATGAAAAAAAATTGGAAACATGAATATTGAAGAAATATGATTTTCGAAAAAAGATATAAATAAAATAATATTTTATTAAAAACATTTTATCAATCATTTGAAATACCAAAGAGTAAAAAAATGGAACCATTAATTGAAAAAATAATTAATATCCATAGAATATGACAATAAAATGGGTTTAGTATATAATGATCATAACATTTTCTTCAACATAAATTCCATAAAAAATAGACCTATCAAAATTAAATTATGAAATAATCCCTTATAAAGATCATAACATTGATGTGAGATTTAACTAATGAATCAATTTTGTGTATCAAATATAAATCCACATAAACCAATTTTAAATAAAAAAATTGATATTTAAATTTAATTAAAAATATAATAATATAATATTAAAGTCAATGAATAATTAATATAACTAAATTAAATGAAATTTAGTAATGAACTTCTTTACCACTTCGGAATTTCCATGTCAAATAAATATAGATTAAATAATTCATATTGAAACATAAAATACGGTGAAGTATAATTTATTCATCATATTTCATAGAAAAAGGGGAAATATATAGACCTTATAAAATAATGTATGTGTATAACATTGCAATATGCCTCAATTAAAATAAATTTAAATGATAAAGCGAAGTTCCAAAGATAATATTCTCATACATATAGAAGGTTTTAATATAATTATTCACTATAAAATTGATTAAATATACATAAATTTATTAAAATAAAAAATAATTAAAATAATTTTTCTTTGAAATGTATTTATAATATAATTTAAGATTGCATATTATTTAAATGAAAAATGCAGTTTTCAATAAAAATCAGTATTTTTCACTATTCATTGAAAAATGGAATATTTCAGAAAAATACAAAAAAAATAACACTAAAATAATTTTGATATAATTAAAAATAATAATTAAAATTTGTAAAAAAATCTAAACGTGTTAATAATAAATTTTAAAAAACATTCTAAAAATGCGATGAAATTATTTTCATTGAAAAATACTGTTTTTCAAACAAAATTTCTTTTTATATCTAATGATTATTATTTTTTGAATCAATAGATATCAAATATATTTATTTAATACACAATTAAACCATATATTTTTTTATAATTTAGTTATCATTATATATACCAATAAATTTAATTACTATGTTATAATGGTATTCTATTTTACGGTTCCTTTAAATGCAAGGTTGCATGTGTCACAATCTATCAAAGATATTAAATTTAAAGAAACATATTTCATGATTTATTTAATTTTTTTTCTTTTTTAAATAAAATATTTAATTCAATGATCTTCTTTTCTATTTCTGGTGTGTTACGTTTTCCAAAACATAAATAAATTGTGTCCTCACAAATTGATCATGTGATTAAAAACCAAGAATTGGTATTTGAAAAATACATTATTGAAAATCCACAACATAAAAAGGGTTAATAAAACATCCACTTAAAAAATATAGAAAGTGAAGTACATAGGTCATATATAATAACACATAGCTTGGATTCCATTTAGGATAACATTTTTGGAATGTCGTGATATGAACATTGAAGAAAAGCATAAAAAATTATATAGAGTGATAGTGATCATTGATCATATGAAAGTGAATGATCAATAAAACGTTAATTACCTCAAAAAAATAAATATATGATGATTTAAAATATAAATTTATTTATAGAATATGATGGTAATTTGAAATATTATTTATTTTAATTATCATTTTCTTAAAAAAGAGGATTTGTGTTTTTATCTATGAATATAAAGAAGTATACTTACTTAATATCATTTTATTTTATAATAATAATTTAATCCGTTGGTTTTTCATCAATAAATTTTTAATTCATCACTTACTCCAAAAAATGAATATCTAAAAATTAATTTTTTATTCTTGAAGCATTAAAATTCACTTTTAATAGATTATAAGATGCCTAAAATAGTGACATGTTTCACATCTATCTCTAACTAATTTCCATACCCGATATGGTTAACAGAAGTTATCCAATATAATACATTGATCACAAAACCACAAAAGTAACTCCACTTGTTAAAAATTCATATTAATCTATCATGTAATTTATGTAAAAAATGACAAATAAACAAGAACAACATGTAGGATAGTGGTATGAGATAAATCGTTATAATCCGTTAGTTTTTGCTTCATGACTTATGACCTTTTCCATATGTAACTAATTATTACCCAGTATTCAAGTTATTATTTTTCTAAAACCATATTAATTTAATTCCAATAACATACCCAAATTTTGATGACCCATATTAATACAACATCAATAATAAGATAAACAATAATGGAAACCAATACCTTTAATCATATATCCAAAAAATAATTATTTATTATTATTCAAATAAATTCTCATATACTATACTAATTCATTGTATTAGAGTATTTTTTTTTTCCAAAACTATCAATAATCATTTTTTATTCAAAAAAAATAAAATGGGGTTTTCAATTCAAGGAACTTATGGTAATCCCTTAACTCATAATAACATTATGGTATCCATAATTATTAACTAATTGATAAATATATGAATCTATAATATTAAAAAATATTTATATACTTCATTATTCTTATAAACAAAAAAACATTGGTAAAAATACGTCTACATTTTAATTCCTGAATCGTAATAGAAAACTATTTCCACAATTTTATTACAACATAGGACCTTCCATTGTTTAGGGGAAAACCATTATAAGAGTTCATGGATAAGATAATTCCTAGGATTCTGTATTTAATATAATGGACAATTAATTGATTCCTAGGACGAATATTATGTAATTCCATCATACTTTTCATTTTTTCTGCATAATTCATTGATTTACTCAATTATTTTACACATGTTAAACATTTTCTCATTCCTTTGTGACACTTTTTGGGTGTATCATTAAATATTTAAATAAAAATAATAATTCATTCTTTATTTCCTCCTTGTTCTCTACCACATGAGCTATTAAGGAAACACATCCTTCTCTTCTTTCGTGACCTTAAGAGTTGGTTATGGTATAGGTTGTTAATCATATTTTGGGATAACTTATTATTAATAATATTTATTTAGTTAATTATTGTCATCATACCATTTGGTTTCTCATTATCAAAATATTTTCCGTCATATTTAATGTTAAATTGATGCCTTTAGGTTCCCCCAATTGACTAAAAAAAGAAAAAATAGCATGAGTAACATTAATTTTATTAGGAATCAAAATAATAATGAAGAATCACATATAGGATTTCTATATCCTGAAACATCCTTTTCCATCCACAGACACTTAGGTTTAACTGAGTGAATTCATTCTAATAATCTACTCAATTCCTTTACCATTTTATTTATTGTAAAAAGTGAATTATCCAATGAATATCTCTGAGGAGTGTCAAACTATGTGCATAGTAAGGCCCTTTTTTGTGTACTAGGAAACACTCAAGTCAAACTGAAAAATATTTTTTACAATTATTACCCCTAGGTTCATCTTTTCCAAAACCATGTTTACTTTAAGTATCTAGGAAAGGATGTATTTCCATAAAAAATCACACAAAATCTACCTTACCAATACATTAAGATGTACTTTTATACATATTCTCAAAGATTATCAAATAGTTATGTTCCCTAATCCCTTTTCATAAATATAGTTCCCTAGGTTTTTACTGAACATTCTATGATACCAACAATAAATACCATGACCCCAGTAGCCTATTGACGGATGTTACTTTATTATATTTGAGTAAGATATAAGGAATCAATTCCTAATGGATGGAATAGTTTAATAGTATTGGTAAATAGGATGCATACATGATTCACATATTAATTTTGGAAACAAAAATTACAAAATAATTTTTTTCGAGATCATAATTATCCAATCTATAATATCCATACATATCATTCATAGTATATTTTTTAGAATCCTGGGTAAGGGAAAAAAATAAAAATTCATCACAAATAATCCATAAGGGTTATCTACAACCACATCTTTTCAGAATAATTAATAATAATCAATATGTAATAGTAAATAACTAAAGATAAATTCTATTTAAATAATTTTAATATCATGATTAGATAAGGAATAATAAATACGAAAAGATAAATAAATAAAAACACCAGAAATTTAATATATAAAATAAGAATTAAATGAATCAAAATATAGTTTCTTTTTGAAAATCTAATGGATAATGACAGAATCCATCATCAATATGGAATGTAAATAACTAATAACTCATTTCATTTAATCAATAAAAAGAGAATGAAATTCATCCAGAAATAATTTCATTGATAAAATTTCCTGGATAATCATAAATTAATACTTAATGAAAGATATTATTAGTTATTGGGAATCAAGATATTAGTAATCATGATACCTCTACTATAAAAACCTTTCAAAAGACAGTATAAAACTGATTGGCCGGTATACACCAGAAACCCATTTAACTAATTTTAGAAAAAAAATTCATCCCATGAGACTACCATTACATCAAGGAGATATGTGTAACTAGGCTCCAACCTTATCTAAATTTCAATGGCATTCCTCATATTTTTAATAATTGAGTTAATTAATCAATAATATGCTTTATCAAAAAATTCATATCGAGTAAGGAATACATATTAACAATAATTTTCCTAATCAATCATATTAGTTTAAAATTAAAATACCACATGTAAAATTTATATATTATTTATTTAATAATTATATCTATTATAAATAATATGGATATTTAATGGAATTATAACATCCAAATATAATAAAAAAGATAATATTACAATGGGAATTTAGTGATTAAAAAAATTAATCAAGAAATGGGATTTCAATACATTCCATGTTGAAATTAATCATAAATCATCAAGTGAAGTGATAATTATATAATCAACATAACATATATCTAGTGTATAATAAGTACAATAATGGTTAAATGTCTTTTGATAAATAAAACTACCATTATAATTTCATTAAAAAAATCCTGTCAAATATATCCTTTCCACTTTAAAAATCATTTTAAAATTAGCAGTTTAAAAAATATTATGATGATAATTTTCTTTTATATGAAAATTTTATACCTATAATTTAATATTTAAAACATTAGGTGTTAAAGATGACTTGAAATTTCATTCATGATTTTCAAGCTAAAAAAATATTCCATTAACATTTTAGAAAAATCTAGATGGGCATTTTTTAGAAAATGACATGAATATTATTTTCATAAAATTTTATAAAAAGTAAATCCTTGGTAAAAATTTGGTTAATAAATCAATTCTAATTAGTTAAAATATTTAAGAATACATTTTTAGAAATATTTATATTAAGTAAAAAATATTTTCGACTAAAAAGAAAAATGTTGTCATATTTAACTAAAAACGTTTTCTTAATAATTTCAAGTACTAAATATTTTATAAATAGTTATATTTATTGTAAACATAAGGAATAGAAAATTATTATAAAATTAAAGGGTTTATTATAAAGTTTTTAAATATTTATATTTTACCATAAATTCAAGAGTGAACAATCTAGGTTAAAATGAGATTGCGAAATAAACCCTTACAATTATCATAACATTAAGGTGAAAATTCACCAATGAATCGATTATGTCTAACAAATTAATTCCAAATAGAAAAATTTAAATTCGAAATTTTATAGTCAAAATTCGTTAAACACATAATCATAGAATATTAATGATATTAAAGGAGTACTAAAACCCATTGAAAATAAATTGTCCTATTAAATTCATTAGCACAATGAACTTTTCTATTCAAATACATATAGGTAAAATAATTCAAACTAAAACTTCAAATACCATTATTTATGTATTATTCAGGATATTAAATGAAAAATAAAAATTATATACACCATATAAAAGAAATTAGGTCCATATCATTTTAATATACATTTATAAAGAAAAATAGAGATAAATTCCATTACCTCATGATTCCTTTTGGTTGAAAATGATTTAACCTCAGGTATAATTATTTGAAAAAAGTAAGTAATTCATTCCAGGATCCTATTTATATTTATAATATCAAATATTATCCCCATATAACATTTTCGCAACTGTTATTTAATAATATTTAATTTTTTTCTATTTTTTAGTTAACATATTTTTGCATGCATGTTTTTTCATGAATGTTCCATTCAATGATCATATTATATAGTTTCATCTTCTATATATTTATATTAATGTTATAAATATAATATTGACTCATTATATACATTTTAATTATCCTTATTTATGGTTGGACATGGAAAATTAGTCACATCTCTTCATGGATATGGAAGGGTGTATGAATGCATGAGATATGATATCATTCAATTAACAAGATAAAGGGTAAGATAGTATGAAATATAATAATTTTATCTAATAAATATAATTTCATATATATAAAAATTATATTCACTAATTTTATCCTTATTATTTTCAATGTAAAATGTATTTGAAAAAATGAATCACAACACTTCGTGAGGCAGTAGTCGATCGTACACAAAAGTAAAACAATCTCATTTTAAATTGAATGGATAGTAAGAAGGTATAGTTTATATTAAAAATAAATATTTAAAATAATATAATAAATATCATAAATTTATTTTAAATTCATCTTTATATATATCCTTTAAGTTTTGTGATGGAAGTGAATTTCCTCGCATCATAAAGAGGAATTTCACCATACACATGATGGATGGTTTCATTTCCCATTTGATTGAATTAGAGATATATATATGTTAAGAACATATTATAATAAAACCTCATTATTTGGATGATGTTTTTCATATTAAACAATTTATTATTAATAATTGAATGAGGTGGGAAAATATTCTCTTTTAAAAATGTCACTTCTTCTTGAGACAAATTCTTTTTGAGTGGACCAAAATCCTTACTAAGTTAGAATCATAATCAAAACAAGGGACATATGATGTTTTTAGGGGATAATGAATTTATTTTTTTAGTTATTAGATTATCCAAATGGATTTGGATATGTGAATAGGGTATGATAGGGGCAGCCTTTTATAAATCAGGAGAGGACACACATGTTATTTTGGAAAAGCATCAATTACACCCATATTTTTATCATTCCATAAGACTAAAAAGTTGGTCATTTATAACCATTAGAACATGTGGGGTTTAAATATTTACATAATTTTTATAATAATATGTACGTCATTTTAAACCCATATTTTCTGAGTCAAACCCCAAGTTGACACATTTTTTCCTTAATCACTGTAATGAGTTTTTACTGTTTTCATTATTCATTATGGTCAAAAATTTAGTTAGGATTATTAGATAATATAATTTATTCTCATTATAAATTTAGAATCCATTTTTCTATATTAAATTCAGAGAAGTGGTGTAATTTAATTTAACATTATACTTGTAGATGCGACAAAAATGTAGGTTCTAATGTTAATATTTTCATAAGTTTTTATGTGTTTTATATCAAAATACAATATGAAATTTATTCCAAAAAACAAAATTTTATAAATTTAAATATAAATGAATTAAGTTTACTATAAAAAATATTTAAAAAATAATTTAACATTATAAACTATTTATTTAAAAAGGATGCTTTCAGTAGAAATTAATATTTTCCACAATCATTTAAAACAGAAACATTTTAGGAAAATCATAAATATCCACACTAAGATATTTTTTATATTATTATTTAAAAATTTAATTTAATTTTTTAAAATAGATTTTATAAATTTGGTAAAAATTATTTTTAATATTATTTATCAAAACAAGGTGAAACGATTTTATTTGAAAATTTTGGTTTTTCAGAAAGCATTTCATTTTCTGTATGTAGGTTGTTATTTTATTTACCATCAATATATATCAGTTGAATTTATTTTATAAATATGTAAACCTATCATTTTCATAATTTGGTTGGTTTTATTCATACCTGTCAATTTAATGGCTTGTTTATAACATTATTCTATTTTAAAGATTCTTTATACTTGGTGTGTGTGTGTCATAATTCATCCACAAGATTAATTTTTGAGAAATATACTTCATGGTTTGATTAAGATTGTTGTTTTGTGTCACATGCACTATCATAAACAGTTCTCTTCTTTTATAATTTTTTCATATAAATTTGTAAACAATTAAGTGATAAAGTATAAATCTAATAATTGACATCATACAATTTAAAATATTATTTGAACATAGAAAACCATACCTGTATTTTTTTAAACTAATGTATAAGATTACATTAAGAAATAAAAATGTTTTATATATTTTACGTTAATTAATTAATATTTTGTTAAAATTTTCTCATGGATTAATTTCAAAGTCACAGAAGCATCATTTTTAAAATAAAATAATTTAGAATCATTAAAATGAGATAAAATAAAAAAAATTCTTATTTATATGTTCAATGTTTTAAAACATTATTTTATTCAAAAAAAGTGTTATGAGTGTTTAATTTAAAAAAATATTTTATCATATTTTTAAATGAATTAAGTTAAATGGAGACCAAATTAAGAATAATCATGTCTAAATTTGTTAATGAGGGTGTACATATATTTTAATTAATAAAAGAATTAATATGATTAATATTTAATAAAGGGTAATAAGTATTTAAATTACAAATCATAATTATATCTAATTATACAATGTTTAATTGTCATTTATACCTTCTACAAATTTTATTTTAGGTTGTAAAGTCATATATCAATGTCTCTCAAGCCTTTCATCACCTAACTCACCTATCATTCATGAATTTCCTTTGACAACCCTCACTCACTTTTTTACATGGAAATTTCCTTCTTCCTCTATAATATTTCATAACATGTACTCCTACATCTAGTATTGAAAGATAAAACTATACATTTGTATATATTTTTCCAATAATTTTGACCTAACATTTTCCATCCAAACCATACAAAATAATAAAGGAAGTCATTGATCACATGCATTCTTGAGGACCTTTTAGGTTTAGTGTTTTAGATAATTTTAACAAAAACCTAAATAAATAATACAAAAATTGTTAATTGAGTATTTCTCCCAATTAACCAATAATTTTCTTATTTAAAATTAAGCCATCTTCATCATCCACATGAAATATCTTATTGAAATAATTAATTCAAACTCATTCATTATAGCCTAGGGAAAATTATTCATATGAAGGGTGAGTTCACTTGGCCAGTATGGGAAAAGACATGCATTAAAAAATAACTATCATTAGTGAGCATAAGAAGAGAATAAGGGTATGGTGACATAATCAAAGTGCATGAGTATAAATTAAGATTATTCATACCCATCAATACTTTTATAATCAAAAATGAAAAATGGAATTTGACTTTAACAATGGAAAGATTCATAAGAATTAATAACCATGAGCCATTTGATACCAATATTTTTCAAATGATACGTCATAAAATCATACAAATAATATCTAAAACATATTGATATCTTGTAAAATCATCTCAATAATCACTTATAGACCCATTATAATTGGAATAAACATTCAACATACTACTAATATATTTATATGAAGAACATAATAATTACCCAATGAAATGGAATACTATCTGGTAACACCAATGGTATAAGCTATAACAGGCTCACCCGACACTCTCTCGGACCATCCATCATGTATAATGTCTATGAAAAACAACATGAAAAGACATATATCATTAATTTAATTATAAAACTCCTTGAAATAATAATTATAATTTCATAACATGATTATACCATAGAAGAAATGGTTTTAATATCAATATCTTTGAAAAATGATTAGCCCATTGAAAATAAATGGGCTTTCATGACCCCCTCCATAGAAATATACAACAATGAGGGGAGATAGATGGTTACTACTTGATTAGAAACTTCAGTGGGACTTGGGTTAATAACTAGCACTGAGGGTATAATAATCACGAATATGGGAGGAATTTCCCTACATGAGAAACATACAGATTAGAGAGATAATAAAGTTATAAAAATCAATAATTAATCATATATAGATATATATTGAAACTCTTACTATATATATTCAATTTTATATTTTACTATAACAACTAAAATATAAACTTCATGTACCAAAAAGGTAAAAACCACAGTGACCACGATGCCTAAATAGATCCTGCTAAACCATGAGCTAGTAATATCCATCATGATCATCCACTTACTCCAACTAACCTAAAAATAATTTATAAATACATATAGTGAGAAGAACAGTGTACTAAAGAGGATCCTTCAAAGATCCTTTCATTAATAAGATACATAAAGAATTATAAATCATAGTGAATAACATTGAATCTAATTCATCATCATTAGAATTATACTATTTTCTCAGCCCCACCATGGAAAAATTTCACATGGTATTTCATAAAAGTGATCATATATTATAGTAATGGAACATAAAGAGAACCCCACTCCTAATTCTCCAATGGTTTTCCACTATGGACCAATATTGCATGTCTCGAGGCTTGTCCATCCAATATAGCCTGCCCTGAAGATATCTAGGCAAGGTATTCCAACATGCACCATGTACATCACGTTATCTCATACCACATAAACAAAAATAGTAACAAGTAGTTTCTAAGATCTTTATATCCTATAAGATGTAAATAAATCATTGAGTATTAAACCTTAATCTTACAACCCATACATCTTGTAAGTACATTAATATGTTACATTCTATAGTCTTCATACCTATAATAATCATTTGAATACTATATCCATTAATAAATGAGTGAAATTATCATAATACATCATATACCTATACACACATACATGGTAAAACTAACCACCATGCGTACGAGGACATGTAACTGTCATGAAAAGAGTTCTAGGCTAGAGGGGGTATTCATCCATCAATCTTCCCATTGAAATGTTGGAAAAAATTCCCTCTTAGAGTCCGTTGGGTTTCAATTTATATAATGAACATGGATGGGAGAATGAATGAAATCATATAATATAGAAGATACAATATAGATCAATATCACACTATGGGTATAACCTAGTCTTATAAAAAACTGTTGCTAGCGTCACTTCAACTCCCAATTTCCACTGCTACGATCATATATCCTATAAGCACACACTCTTTTAAAAAGATAAATTAATTACATATTTTATATTATAATTTATATTAAGTTAATTAATTAATTATCCATTAATTAGCCACTAAAATTATTCCACATTACATTAATCGTCATTGTTTAGGACATTCCCTCAAATCATAATCCAAACTAAATCCATGGTTTATCTTGATTAAAAAAATTCAACATTTTCTTTAAATTATCACAAACCCCAATGGTTAAAAATTAGTGTTAAATTATTATATTTATTCCATTAACCATTCAGTCTAGGAAAACCATCATACGATACTACCAAGAGGTAACATGAAACCATTAACATCCATCTTAATTAGGATGTGTGGAGAGGAATGATGATAAAATATGAAACCCATTCATCCGCAATTAAACATATTCCTAAAAGAGCATCTTGGATCTCAACACCAAATCTACAAGTAATTCTAGCTTCATCCTTTTCCATATTCTCTAGTTTCATCCACTGAACATAAATGTATATCATGATGCCTCTCTCCATCATATATGTCAACTACTTCCACATCATCCCTACCTTCATGCCCACATATCACATCATCTTCCCCAACCTCAACAATCCTAGCCTCATATCACATCTGAGCCTCCATAACCCACATCATATGATCCATACTAGGATAAACTATATTGGCCACATATCACATGGATTTTATCTATATAACACCCCAAAATAAGTTGGAAAACACAATTAAAAGGAAAATATAGGCCCTAAAACAAGTAATTTTTTCTCCACACATAAACGAGCTCTCACAACTCCAACAAAAGGAACTCATCTGTATTATGAAAATTGGAGACTCGGAACCTAAAATGTAACATTATCCAAAAAAATGTTTTGTATTCCATTTTAATTATCCAATTCATTATTCATAGGTTTCAACTAAGTGAAACCAAAGGCATCAAGATATTACAAGTTATCAATAGAAAAAATTATCATATCATTAATTTCTGTTTCACTAAACATAGATAATTACCATTCTCCATTAACATTCATTTTATTATTAGCATCAAGAAAATCATGCATCTGGTTCTTCAACCAATTTCATCATCTAATAAAATAACCAATTCAATTAATCATTCATTCTTTCATCAATTTTATTAATAGAAAATTAAAAAAGAAACCTAATTTGAAACATGATTCTTTTTCAATTATTAATAGTTAAATTATTTATCAATTTAATAAAGATTTATGTTATTTAAAATTTTCAAAATGATAATCAATGAATAAGATCGTGTAAACAAATAATAGTGTATAAATTATACTATCTAGAAAATCATGTGGCAACCCACTAAAATGGAACAAAGAATCAAAATGTGATGGTTGAAACCAATTTATTTGTTAATCAAATTAAACCATCATTATGTTAGTTTCATTGTCATCAAAAGAGGTAAAACATTCTCAATTTAAAATTTCATTTTAAAAAAATATAGAAGGAAATGATCTCATAACTCAACAGAATCAACATTATATATATGATAATGGATCAGTGTTCTAGATCCAAATCTTCTATCCTACAAATAGCCTCATCAATCTGCGGATTCTATAGCAAAAATGATCCAAAAAATAGAGAAACCCCCAATAGAAACATAGAATATGATACTCTATTGTACAGAAAGAAGAAACATGAGGAAATGAGACAGATTTGGGGGCCCACTAGAAAACAATAGAACAAAGCACAATGTATCCCCAGTGATTAAAGTCAGGAATCCGTGGATTGATTACCATAGAATGAATTCAAAAACATTGATGGAAGGGATATTTAATTTTTAATAGTTTGAGGGATGGCGAGTGGTTTTGATAAAAACTATTCCCCCTTATATTTCTAAGCCATGTTTCAATGGAAATTTAAATGGCATGTTACCCTTACACTTACAATAAATTTAAGGATTCATGTTTTATATAAAAACATGTTTCCTTGCAGAATTTAATCGCAATATTTGCATGTTGTGGAACACCCCATGAACCATAATTGACATTCCATAAAATGTACATTAATTGTGTATAAAGATTACATGATTTCAAATCTCCATATTTCCTATATTTCATAACTGAACCCCACCATACATACATGATGTTTTTCCCGAGAACCATGATCCTTAGAAACATGCAAAGGGTCAGACTAAATAGATCTGAGACCTTACATTATATACCTATAAAACAATTCTCATCCATGAGAATCCAAACCAACCCATAGTGAAACCGAAAGGGGTCATCTAAAAGGCCACCCCATTATATACCTCCCATATATCTCGATATCAGTTGAACTCAACCACATCAATGAGTAGAAACAAGTAAAAACACATAAAATAGAAACAACTAGCTCTTAAATGATCCATTTGGGGAGATAACTCAAAAACTAGAGAAAAAACACAATAATAAATAATAATAAACAAACTAATAAACCAAATGAATAGAATGGTTACTAAATATAACATGGTAAACCTAAAATATATTATAGTAATGATTGAATCAAAAAATAATAGATAAACATAAAATAGAATTGCGTAATGAGTTAATAACATTGGCTCAAATTCCAAAGTACTCTCCACCATTCCACTATTCCACAACAAGACATTAACAAATGGAATAAAATACATGCACAAAGCCTTCTTCTGGTTGTCTTGGGAAACTATAGACTTGTCCTCAAAGTTGAAATCATCATTAACATCCCTATCGCCCATATTATTGAGATGAGAGTAGTCTTGATGATAATGATGGATATGTGACATGTGAATATCATTATTTCTCCAGATCATATATGGTGGGAAATTCTATCTGATACACAATGAATACAACCTGATCAAACACATCAAAAGGCATAAAAACATGAGGAGAAAGCTAACTCCCATTACCAAACCTTCACTACCCACAAAGAGATATCACCATATAGAACATGTGATCTCCAATGTCGAATAATAAAGGTATCCCCATATAATCAACATAGTATTTCGATCGAACTTTCTCTATATTAAACCTTTCATGATTTACATGTACCATCTCAATCGCATTCTATACTACTTAAGGCAAATTAATTTCATGCTCTCTAACCCCAGTCCACCATAATAGAGAATGAAATGTTTGTCCTTAGAAATATTCAATCGGTGAAATAATAATAGTTGATTGGAAGGTATATTTGTTAGTATACTTGGAAAAAGGAAGTTTACTTATCCATGAACATCCAAAATCCATGGCATAAGAGCACAACATGTATTCAATGCTTTGGATGGTCTTATTTGTCTAACCATCGATCTCTAGATGAAAATCAGTGCTAAGGCGTAACTAAGAGCCAAAAATCATGTTGGAGTCCTCTATACAACATGGAGGTAAATATAGGATATTGATTAAAAAATTTTATCCTAAGGACTTTGTGGATTTCCACCACCACCTCTATATATTGTCTCCATAACACCTTCAATGAGCTCGACTCTCTGATGACTATATAGTGAGATGATTTCACAAGATGGTCCACTATCATACATATATCATCATAACCCCCTATGATTTAGGTGAACAAGTAACAATGTCTATAGATATGTCTCCCACATCCATGGGAGAGAATATAATGGATATATGAAACCACGAACAACATGGTGCTCAACAATAATGTTCCGACAGAAAAAACATCATGAAATAAACTCTAAAACTACCTTATCCCACCAGAACTGACTTCTCAATGATTGTTACATGTTTTTCAAATGTTGATATTCTATAAAATGTGAGATATGGAACTCAAAGGTAAATATTTATAATGTGTTTTATGCAATTGAAAAACTTTTATTGAAAAACACCTAGTGATGTCCATCCTCATACCAATCATCAGGGGAATCACCAAATAAAACTCAACATCATTATACCACCATATCTGAATCCCCCAACTAGGACTCCTCCACATACTTCACCAAATATGATAGTACTATCATTTGTAAAAGGAATCATATTCCTCCAACCTCTCCCATATCATGATTTATCATTTAGATTTCTTACATCACTCTCTAGAAATTTCAAAAATCACCCACGACATCACTGTGTGACTTCTTACTCAATACGTTGACTACAAAAATTCTATTTCCTAGAATTTATGGAATCTCAAATTCATAATACTTAAATTATTATATCCACCTATTTTGACGAAATATCATGTCATTCTTGAAGAATACATAACTTATGGTTTTATGAAAAGTAAAAACCATAAAATTCTCACTAATGAGTAAAAATTTACACAACTTCAAATAAAACACAAAATACCCAAAATCAAGATCAGGGGTGGAATATTTATTCCCATGGGAATGTAAACTCTGAGACCTATAATAAAAAAAACAATCTATGCTGCATTAGAACACAACCCAAGACAAAATGTGAAGTGACACCAAAAACATCAAACTGAACTCCCTCTATTGGAAAACCAAAGATTGTAGTTCTATCCAATTTTTTATTCAGGTAATCAAAATCATCATAACACTGATAAATCTATTTTAAAACCAGATCCTTTTGGGTAAAAATTTTCCATTTATTCTCAACCTGATATAAAACAGTTATGAGCCTCATGTAATTGCCTATAAGATCAGGGACACATCACACCTTACCCACATCCTTGATGTCTTCCCAAGACACAAAAACTTCTATCATTGATGGATCCGTAACTAATATCATCTAGGATAAATCATTCCCCAAGAAAAGGACTTAATGATAGTAAAAATTACACTTTGATAAAATTGTAAATAGCATCACACAAGGAAAAATCCCTAAAAGACAAGTTGATGCTCTGTATATTCCTTCGTAGAAATAGTTTACACATGGAAGTAATAAATGAAATCGACCATGAACATATGTTGGAACACTGTAAATACCTTGTATATCATCCCCATGAACATAGTTGTGTCATTAATCCCTTAGACTGACTTCATAATTAACTCATAAATCCCATGACAACAATAAAAATTATTTTTATGAATATATGCATAATCCACCTAGATATGATGATATCATGACCACAAATAAATCTTGAATAAGCATCTTTATCACTCCAACTGATCAAATACATCATCAATCCATAGAATAGAATAGTGGTTATTCACTTTCACTTGGTTCAAATAACAATATTTGTTATAAAGCCCCCACATTCTATCATCCTTCATTATGAAAAAACCTCATGCAGCCCAGGGTAAAAACACTTAGTTTAACCAAGCCATGCTTCAAAATATCATTATGATTTTCTCAAATCTCATGAAACTCAGAAGGATCCAACATATATAGAGACATCAAGATATGAGACAATATTGGATGTATCTTTATCACAAAATCGATCTCCCATTAAGTGGGTAATGATAAAACCACCTCTATAAAGACATGTGCAAACTTTTATTGAACCCTAGGAAAAAACAACTATTGAACTTATAAAAAGTTTAGTTTGAAATTTTAAATAAAAGATTATAATGAAAGAACACACCTATAACCCATATGAGGGTATCCCATTGATAAAAACATTGTTGTATCTACATCATCATCATATAACACAACCTACCTTCTGATGAAATTCAAGGTAGCTTGCCCCAAATACAACCAATCAATTCAATGGATGATTTAATGTGACTATATTTCCAATCATAGGTAGTATCCCATATGCAGATGATACCATTGCACTAGATCACAATCTCTATAAACTTTATTCAATTTAGATCAAACTTCAAATTCAATGTCTAACACAAAGTTCACTTGGAGCCTCTCTAATTCAAGTCCCAAATAATGACAATGTTAAGGTAATATAATTTCTTTCATTTTTCCTAAACCAAAAAAAATAATGGACCCATTTAATAAAAAACATTGTTTACCTAAAACAATTTTCATCTCCCCTGTCCATGGTAATGCTAAAGAATAACGCTGACCATGACTAGCTTCATGGCCTCTTTGACCCTGTTAATTACCACCTCAATGGATGTGCTCTTCTCTCTATGGATGAAGATCATCTTAGTGATTTACTCTTCCTACCCTATCCTCTCTCAACTAATCCTACACTAGAGCACCCTACTAATGCTGCCTCTGCTGAAATTTCCTTAATGATGTAATATGAATTGTAACACCTGACACACAGTGACGTCTCATAAATTATGGACACTCTCACCACTGATGACCTTGGCCTCCATCAGAAAATCATGAATATGTTTCCTAGGCATAACAATAAGATCCACCACCCCCATAAAAATGAGTTTATAAGTGTTGGTACATACCATCATCTGACCAAATGATCTTATTTCCAAAAAACTAGGAACCTTGTAACACAACGCAGCTTTGTAGTAAATCATGATGAATCCCATCTCTTAATGATCCTATTTTGGCCCTATTTTACAATGAATCGAATAGAGTGTACCAATGCGCCTGACTGTCGATCATACAGAGGGTTGAGCTACGTTCAATTGCTCGGATCAGGTATATCGGTATTCTTTTTGAAATGCCCAATGGTTCCATATCCAACGATACATGGAATTTCTTTACAAAGGAATACATCCACTAGGTGATTTGGCCAGCGATGCTTGCGAACTCACATTAGCCAAGAGGAAGGGAAGTCGGGCTCATCTCACCCTTTTAGGGGGTAATTATTGTCTGTTCTGGGACTCTCTTATAGATTTAATATGTATTCATATGTTCGAAAATCATTGTTTTATACCAAAGCATAGTATCCTCAGATTACTCTTGGTTGGTAATGGTCAGATGCATGCTGGGATTTGGAATCATTTAGGCCCGAGGTTTACCATCCTTCATTGGATTAATTACTCTGAGGTGTTTGGACTAATTAAGACGGCACTGGTTTGATGCCTCATAACTAGGCGCTCTAGAATTTATTGTCATCCAGGGGGACAGATAATGACTTGAGAATTTGGATCGAACTCGTGATACATGCTTCCTATGTATACTCGTGAGAGGAATCAGAATCCACTAAGTTTGGTAATGCAGTTTAACGTCATGTGGGACGAAGGATCGGAGCTTAAACTCTGAGGTGGCCCAACGATATGGTGGGGCTTGACACACTTACATAGTTACGGTCGGGGCCAATGGTTTGTTGGGATTGAACCCCGTGGAGGCTTCCTACATACCATGCCTTGACATGGATCAAATTTCGCATAGTTCTAGATTGATTGGGGATGCAGTTTAATGTCATGCGGGATGGGGGTGAACTGACGAGAAGGAGGTCGGAACTACCAGGTGGTGGGCTTGAACCTCTGGGAGGCCTCCAACGTACCATTCCTTGAAATGGATCAATGTCCTCGTTGTTCACAAGATTTTTGGTTCAGGGTCGGTACTTACTCTAAGCCCATGTGTGTCATACTCGGTGTGAGAAACAAGAGGCAGCAAAGACCTGATGATCATGTTGTGAAAGGTGTGTTTGTGGGAAGCAGAGTGGGACTTACGGATAGAGTGGCCCTGGGAGAGAGAGATATTGGGACTTAATCCATGATGGAGGCCCGATGGTGACAAAGCCCAGTAGGAGAGGGAAATGGAAACAAAACCCCCTCTATCCATCTCCCCTCTAGGTCCTTGGCACCGGGGAAGTACAGAGGTGCATGGGTGCTACCTTCTACAAGAAAGGCTAGGGGCTTACACGAAGGAGGTTGCCCTGTCACTCCCAGAAAGAGGGGATAATTACTCATCGATGGCATCAAAAGGAAACTCATGCGGGGTCCCCCACTCTTGGAAAGTGGAGAGTAAGAATGGGGACCCCCGGGCTCGAACCCTGCACTACTGTGGGTATGTGAACCCAAGAATGCTTTGGGAACCCACTCAAGGGCTAGGGAAACACCTTTTACCTTTCCTAACGTGAGTATGTGAAATCAAAGCGGCGCGCTGATATGCCTGAAGGTTATACCATACGGATCTGGTGGCTTCGGTGGAGGCCTTGGCTCGGGGCCGATGAATAGGCCAATGTGGGGGTTGCAAAGGATCAGGCTGGATTGGAATAATTTTATTTGGCTCAGGGAATGGGAACACCGAAGGAGTTGGAGGGACACATGGGTTCTTGAGGGGTGGTGACCTTCGCATAGGGGGGTGCTACGTGGCTGGAGAGGTCGTGTGCGTACCAGGGTGGTGCGTGGACTGATAGGCATCCCACTTACTTGGGTGGTACGCAGCTTCGGGTTCAGCCCGCGTACCAGGTTGGTATGCGGTGGAGTCTTCGCGAGAAATGATGGCCAGGGTTGACGCCGATCAAGGGTTCGTAGGTCAGGGCTTCGCCCGCATAGGAGAGCACTACACGGTGCATCAGATCGCAAAAGAGCCATAGACTCTCTGGTTCGTGGGGAGTATATCCACGGAGGGGCCATGGTTCACAGTCTTCTTCTTTTTTTATTTTATGTTCGCGGTTCACCAATTTGTTATTCATTTTCGGTTCCTTATTAATTCTTTTCTAGTTTCATATATGTTCTGGTTTGAAAAATAGAACTTCACTGCTTGCAAAATCCTAAGATCCTTCCTCCAAAATCCTTCCACCCGACTTTGATCGATCCATTTCTTCTCCCCCTCGATGTCCTCTTATAGAGGGGGGAAAGATATGTGTCTGTGGTCAAACATCACCTTTTTCGGAGGCCGTTGACTGAAAACCCAGTTTCTGGATGACTTAGTCAATTCGCAACTCACGGTGCATTGAATGCACCTCACTCGTGAACCAAAGAGGTTTGGGGGGGGGTGCTTCGCAGTAGTGTAGGGCTCCGCCTCTGTTCCGTTAATGACAGCTTACATGGTCCAGGCCGGTTTCCGCAATTCACAGCTAGGGTGGTTTGTGATGGTGGAATGGCCTGGTGCCCATCCTTCTTCACGCCCGCGGAGGGTCCTCGCCTCTGTTCCGCGAACGACAGTAGTCCGCAGAGGGGGAGACATGCTGAACCGGCCACGTACCATTAATATTGGACCGGTACATGGACAGGTCCATTTTTTCCAACTTTGGAGTATTCTCTACATTTTTTTCCAATTATTCAAGGTAAATTCAGTAAAATCATCTCTTTAATTAAGGGGATTCTCATTCTTCATTGTGGATTTTTCAGGACCCTACAAATTCCCCCCATCGGAATGGGGTCCGATCAGAACGAAGAGGAGACTATTCCAATGTAGAGTGGTCCTGAAACCTGGATAATTTTCGGTAGAAGAGTGGACCCGATAGGGGACCACGCCTATAATTACCAGGGGCCTTTCCCTTGAATTTTATCGGATTCTTCATGAAAACAAGGCTCTATTTTCGTCTCCACGTGCTTGCTCCATCGCAAAACTTCTCGTCCTCGAACCAGCTTCCATTTCCACAAACCATTCCTTGTTCGCACCTGCCTTCACCTGCGGACCAATCTCCCAACCACGGACTAACACTTTTAATCAATTAAAAAGTATGTTACGATGGGCCACGTAGGAACTCGATATGTGGTTTTTATGGTCTGTGTACCAGAAATCTTCCAGACTATGAAATTTTTTTAAGTCTTCCGAACTTATACATTTAAATCCGGGATTGAGGTTCTGCGGAGTAGCCTGGTTTTTGGTTTTTGGGCCAATGCTCTGTGGGCTAGAGTACCGCAGACTTCTTTCGTGTAGGGTTGGTTCACAGGATGCAGCCATCGTGAACCACCTTTTGATGCCTTCTCTCGGACCTCGTCATTAAGGCTTCTTGACAAAGTCATTTGCCAAATAATTCGGGTTTTGTCCAAATTTTATTATTTTGGATTAACCATCTGTATATTTTCTATGATGTAGGGATAAAATATGGTTCCTCCTCGACCTGCACCAAGGCCTACTGTCGAGCCTCTTCTGATTGGTCTAGGGAGACGTCTAGCAATGATCCATAGAGCTTAGATCTTCAATGTGGACCCTAGCCAACCCATCATTCCTGACGATGGTGTTTTGAAGGACATTATCTCTCATTAAATATTAGGCTATCTGCTTTCGAATAATCTTTCGCTTTATGGTTTCGGCCTTCAAGACGACATCCCTATCCCCCCTATCTTCTCAGGTATTCTGTCCCCTTGTTTGGAAGCGTCGCTGAAGTGTACTCAAGAGAACCTCGCCCAGTTGGGAGAGATGATCTCTGATTCTGATCCAAGAGACACTTTTATTTTTAGAGGCTCCGTTTGGACTCAAAGTGATCAGTACACTCAGAGCTTCTCCCATGAGGTCATCCTCAATAGTTACCCCTCCATGATTAAACCTTGATCGAGTGGATCCTGACGCGGATGGATTCCCAAGTGGGATCTTCGGTCTGGTGGGATTTTCTCAAATGACTGGGTATGGGGCTTCTACATCCATTATCATTTCTGGGAATTTCCCGAGTCACTAGAAGCGGCCAATCTGTACTCTACAGTGTGGGCTTCCCGGTTTGTTGTTTACCCACCATCTTCAATCCTGCCTGACTTGCTCAGTCACTGGTGTTCGAGCACTAACACTTTCCACCTATCCCATGGTGATGTTGGTATTATTGTATGGGACATCTACCAATTGGGAAGGCTTCTGATCATTGGTGAGATGTATGAATAGTTTTTCCCCACTCTTGACGCATTGGATGATGTCAAACGGGTGCCTTCGTTGGTGAGGGATCTGCTGGTTATGGAGGAGCGGTCATTGGGCCATCCCTTGCATTCCCTCTCTATTATTTCCTATTGCACCTGGATAGGGATATTTCTTAAGACCACTAGTCTGGTGCCGAAGATCAAGAGCGCCAGGACTCATCCTTCTCAACAATCACGAACTATCTCAGGTTCCTATTGGGTGGTTCTGGAGGTTGGAAACTACCTTTCATTGGGTTATGTGGTGCTCCCCGGTGTGCTGTCTATGCTCAGGATGGCAGGTCCTTTCACCATGTTTTTGAGTGGGTGGCTATTCCCATCTCAAGATATCAACCTAGGTGTCAAAGCTTTCACCGTGATGATGGAAGCTGAGCTGGAAGGAGGTTGCCCGGTGAATCTGTCCATGCCCACCGTGGCTTGAATTTATGAATTACTAAGCCACATGCAGGAGGGCGGGTCACCCTATCATCTGAGTCGGCCATTTAAATTCTTATATGGCTGGGTAGGGGATCATTGTCGCTGTTATAGGTATCGTCATAACACAGTCATCCCGCTTCCTACCTTTCGGCCTACCCTACTTGATATAGCTGGAGTTTGTTTGAAGTCCCTCCGCTCTGATGAAGTCGTTAATATTCTGAGTGACTTTTCCCTGTTCTCTTTCACTCCCTACACCACTCCTTCCGGCGTCGTGGTTGATGACCGTAGGGTATTCTTAGAAGTTCATTCTTTCATGATTTTGTTGCAGGGTGGGTTTTTATCTGTGTGGATTTATGGGGTTTCTCTGGGTGAGTTATACACCCCATATCGTTTTTCTTTCCAGTTTGGATGTGTGAGACTCCAAGTTTCCCTTCCTCATCCTCAGGCCCGAAAACTGCATCTAGCCACTCTCTGTCAATGGGGGTTGATGTTGATGTGGGAGGTATCTGACAAAAGCTTTCCCTTGCTGACATTGGAGTAGCTGCCATCCTATCCTGGGAGTATGCGAGAAAGTGGATAAAGAATTATCCATATGGGATCTTGGGGAAGGCTATTCGGAAATTTCCCAAATCGGGGGTTACTTCGGCTGATGTTCATATCGCACCGTCCACGTTGGATTTGAGGGAGGACCAACTAATGGCTCACAGGTCGAAGCAGCTCAGGGAATATTTCTCTTTCAACCCCTCTGCAGTTGAAGTTCAGGCAGATCCAATCCTTTTGGATGTAAATGAGGATGACCTAGTGACTTCGGGTCCCGATGATGTAATTCCCAAAGCTCCACTGGTCGACACTGAACTTACTAGCTTAACTCCTAAGCTCAAACTAGGGCTAGAGGCTTCTGGCCCTCCAATCCCGGAACCATCTTCTAGTGCGCACATGTCTGCGCTGGCCGTAATGCCAGAATTTGTTCCTGCGCTATCTCTTGATGATACAAAATACCCTCATGTCATGGATGACCACCGAGTAGTGTGAAGGTGGGTCTGGCCCGAATATGTGAGATTGTTACCGAAACTCCTCTGACTAAGATAGCGACTAAAACTAAAGCCCTTCGGAAACTCTTACTAGGCTTGGGGTCAGGTGGGTACGACTATCAACAACTTCATTGTCTCGCCTTTCAGGTCTTCATTGCCCGTGGGGAGGCTGCTGCTAGTGAACACAAACTTGCTCACCTTTCTGCCTCTCATTGCGGGATCTGAGACTTTGAAGAATCCATTATGAAGCTCCAGCAACTGATATCACTAGAGGTGAGCTATCAAGATCTGGCGACCGCCATATCTACCGAGCTGCACGAATGTGAAGTCCAAGTAGCGATGTGGAGGGATCAGTTGTCTACTCTGACCAATAACATTGAAGCTACCAGGAATGGGATCAATGAACTCCAAACGATGGTGAGGAATACTCGTTCAGTGATCGAAGTCAAGGCCATGGGATAAGTCCATGCTGGAGAAAAAATGCAATAACCTTCACCTCACGGTTGCCGATCTGATAGAGAGAGTGATCCGGGATCCTTTGTGATCGATAGAGCTATTTCTGTACATTCTGTTTTACCTCTTTTTTTGTGGAAAAGGAGAGACTCCGGTTTGTGGACGTCCTCCTTTTATTCTCCAAATGGAATACAATCTGCTGTCGATCTCCCCTTGCTATAAAATTGATTGTCACCAGAACAATTGTCATATAAATAACAAATCACCGAATTAGAATTGATCATAATTCAAGAAAACGATAAAATAGGAATGAGCTCTAATTTTTGCATGGAAAATGGGATCCAGCGAGCATAGTTTGACTATTTATAGGATTTTCTAGAAAAACACCACAAACTTTTTGTCTTTTCTGTTAATACCCAAATTTATCATGGGCACATTTGGTGTAGACCTAGCGGGTATGGCTCGACTTTTTCTTAGGTCTCCCTTTTTGGGTTTTCGACCTAACAGGCTTTGCACCTCTTTTTGTGATCGGTTTAAAGTCTCGCCGACAAGACTATCATTACTGATGTTTTATGTCAAATAGATTTGACCAGATATGGTGGGGTGAGGGGCCAATGAGGTTTTGTTGATTAAAAGAGGTCTCAATACCCTTCATACGCACGTGGGGGGACATGTTTACATTTGAACGACATGCAACGCATGTCTCAAGGCATGGGATCCGTATCGGCGTGCAGAGGTAGGAAAAGCATCACTTAAGTAAGACTTGCCTTTGTTAGACAGGCCAGGGGAGATCAATATACAGAGCCGCTGAGGGAACGATATGAATAGTTGTGAAAAGTTGTCCTTAAGTCAATGATCGTCCATTTATGATGGCCTGAAGACTTCATGGATGTCTGGCTTATGAAAACCCCCATGGGTGGCTTGAGAATTATGAAAACACCAGGGGTGGATTAGAAAGGGTGTGTGACGTCTGAAAGGGTTTGGGAATGTTTGTATTAATCATGAGTGTGGACACATGGTTCTTGTCCTATGCATTTGGTTAGCGTAAAGGATGGTTGGAGCTTGGAACAATTTAATGTCATGCAGCTGGGACATTATTTAGAATTGAATGGCTTCTCCTAGTTCTTAGTAATCTCATCAGAGACGTTCCAGAGTATTCAGGTTGGGTTTTGAAAGAGGTTGGTAAACTATAGCTCAGAGGGTTTCTGAATCCCGGGGTGGATATGGGGGATCAGAGTCAAAAAGACATACAGAGAGAAGCATTGCCTAAGGAAATATTTCCTTTGGTAGACGTGTCAGGGGTGATCAATATGCAGAGCCGATGAGGGCATGATATTCATAGTCTTGAAATGGTGTCCTTAGGTCAATTATTTTATTCTTCCGATAGCTGAGCAACATCAGGGAAGTTGAGATTTGGGACCACCAGGGGTGGATTACACAGGTTCGGCTCCTCAAGGTACATAGTGTGGGTTATGAGGAGATGGTGCCTAGATACAGGAGAAACATCTAGGATAAATTTACCAAGAATGGGTGAAGTCATCCCTTCTCATGCTTGTGTGAGACGATGGTTTATGCAGGTCTAGCATATGCACTGATGGACAGAGGAAATCCTCCATTCCTGACTGAACCCGTGATTGGTTCGACCATGCAGTTTAACGTCATGCGGCAAGGATGAAGGGCATCTTAAATTCCGTGAAGTTTATCGTCATGCGGTAAAGATAGGAAGCATTATTAAAGATACTATGCAGTATAATGTCATGTAGTGAGGACGGTGGGCATTTTTAAATCCATGAAAATGATTGCAATTGGAGGAATTTATATGGATGTTTAATGCTTGGTCTTTGCAGCTTCGTTCCGAGCGGTAAAGACATGTTCCATGCAGTTTGAATCATCATGCGGTAAGGAAGTAGTTGCAAAGGACACTATTGATTAGAATGTAACAGGGCTTGAACATCTCGGCATGTACAAAACGTGGAGAGGGGTTGATGGTGTAAACTGTGGTTCTACGGATTCGTGGATCAGGAGAGATGATAAGGGGGCTCTAAGGTCGGTAAGCATTTGAGGCTAAGAAGAGTATCACCTGAGGAAATCTTACCTTTGGTAGACGGGCCAGGGGATATCAATATGCAGAGTCAGAGAGGCCATGGTATGAATAGTCATGAAAAGGTGTCCACAGGTCGATAACTTTCCACTTCTGATGGCAAGGAATGATTATGAGGGCCCGCGATTGTCCGGGCCACGAAGTCTGTCATTTGGTAAGGAAATATCTGGACATGTCGGGGATGTTCGTCCCTAGTTGCTATTAAAACTGAAAGAGTTCAAGGCCGCTGATTTATCTTTCACCTATAGAATAACTTTACCCCATTCAGTTTAATTTCGTGAGGTAAGGACTAAGTACTCATAGTTTAACGGTCATAGAGTATAGACCATTGGGTGACTATTGCTACAATTACCTGGAAGGCAACTGAGTTAGGAGGCTCTGGTATAATTTGAAAAAGTGTGAGGGAATGAGGGTGTAAATTGTAACTCTGGGGTTTATTGGATTAGGAGGTATGGTATGGGGGCTCTGAGGCCGGTAAGCGTACGGGGCTAGGAGGAGTACCACCTGAGGAAATCTTGCCTTCAGTAGACGGGCCAGGGGCTATCAATATGTTGAGCCGCTGAAGGCATGGTCTTCATAATAATTCAAATGTGTCCACAGGTCAATAACATTCCACTTTTGATGTCCATGGATGATTATGAAAATCTATGATTTCTCACAGTATAGAGTTTGGCATATGGGGGTAATGGTGTCCAAGCGTACAAAAAACACCTTCACCATAATTGCCCGCCGAGTCAATGTAGCCTAGCCCTGACTAGATTTTTATAGATGCAGATCATCATGTTAAACATAGGCGGATACATAGGCTAACTAGGTTGGGATACCCTTTCAACATTTTCATGTGAGAGGGGGGCGAACTTGTAAACCACTCCTCCATAAATTTTTGGATCGGGAGATATGATATAGGGGCCCTGAAGCCGGTAAGCGTACAGGGCTAGGAAGAGTACCTATTGAGGAAATATTGCCTTTGGTAGATGGGACAGGGGCTATCAATATGTAGAGCCTCTAACGGAATGGTATGCATAGTTATACAATGGTGTCCACAGGTCAATAACATTCCACTTCCGATGGCCATGAAGGGTTATGAAGATCTGCAATTATCCGAGTCATGGAGTCTGATGTCTGGAGAGGATGCATCCAAATGTGAAATGAGTATTCCCATCTCATTTCACTATATATCTTGGGTTGTTCGCGATGATGTCCATGCAATTTTAATAATCGTGTAGTGGGGACGAAGTCCATGCAGTTTTAACTTTGTGCGGTTAGGATGAAGTTCGTGCAGTTTTAATGTCATGTGGTGAGGACGAAGGTGAACTGACATGAAAAGGAGATTTCGTGTAGTTTAACGTCATGCAATAAAGATGATGGGTATATATACCTGTGTTTTCTTTTATCGGTGGCTGGTCTGGGAGGTAAGATCCCAGTGTCGCTACATATCCTACGAGAGCAGGAATCAAGCCTCATGTAGTTCATTTGGGGAATACACCCTATGCGGGTCTGGTCCGTACGGGGTAAAGGGTGGGATTTTTTGGATTTGTTTGGGGTGGTTGGGCCAGGGTGTGGAATTCTGGCGTCACTACATATCCAACAAAGGTAGGAATCAAGACGAACGTAGTTCTTTAGAAGATAATACACCACGTGCAGGTCTGGTCCATACACGGGGGAAAAGGGCATTTTCAATCCTTCTTATCCGTGCAGTTTAACGTCGTGCGGTAAGGACGAGGAATACACCCCTTGGAGGGTTTTTCCGTACATAGGGGGAAAGGGAATTTTTAACTTTATTTGGAGATGGTTGGTGTAGAGACCCGAAGCTTGACGTACATAGACATTACATTACTTTTTCTGAATACTTAGTACATAACAAAAACACACACACAAGTATTGTAACAGTTTAGTGTCTTTGGAAACTCAGAACGTAATCTTCTAATCGTGGTGAAAGATCTTCAATATCTCCCATAAAGATCTTCCCTTTTTTTTACCTAAAACCTTTCTTTATATCCTGGGGAAAAGAAAACATAAAAGGGTGAGCTCAAATGCTCAGTAAGAGTAAACAATGGAAATAAAAATCATATCATATCTTTTTGAAAATCATATCCTGCAAAAGAGATCATAATATCTTAACATGGAATAAATCATAGAAGTGAAAATGAGATCCCCATAATCATAACATAAAACTTGAAAACTTTGTGGCAAGCACACACAATCATTGAGAATCATTTCTTGTTAGTCAAGACTCATTGCCAAGACTATCTTAGTGGACAAAGTCCCTTTCTGAATCGAGTTACCCTCGTTCCAGTCCTATTTCACTAAACTGGTATAACCTACCGTTCCAGCCATGTCTATCTCATGAGATATAAAATCTTTACCCAATGCATTGGAGGGAGATATAGGTCCCACCCATCTTATAATGAATCCTTTCTTATTTGTGCCACATAATCATAAATCATACATCATCGCATAACACATGTAACAAAAATGGGAATCTTAAACATCATGACATCATAAAAAAATTCATATAAGGTAAAGGACTTCATAAAAATAATTTCTTCAAAACATAATAAAATCAATGTAATAATAAGGATAAAAACAGAACCCTATATTATCTTAGATAGAAAATAATTTTGATAAAACATTTGAACTCCATTCTTGAGGAAAATATCCTTTCTACTTCAAAAACACTTTTCTTTTCTTAACATGTCATACAATTATAAACTAAAAGAAGTTGATTAAAAATAAACTTGAAAACTTGTAAAGGAACCTTCTTGTAAATAATGTTTTAAAAATCCATTCATGCCGTATAAGTTAAAAAAAACATTCTTCATACTTTTGTCGGAAAAGTAAAAAAAGTACCTCGTACGAAAAATGACAAAAGATTCCTTTCATATCTTTTACTATAAACTCACTGAAGGGTAAAATAGGATTTAAAAAATTGTAGGTGAATGGAAATAATAATACATATTGAGGAAACATGGATGTGGATGATAAAATACACCCCAGTAAATACTAAAGTATAAACAATCTCGGATAAAAATGAGATTGTGATATTTCCCTTACCTTAGGTCCGACTTTCTTTGTAAGTGTCTGAACCTCCTGTATAATGATTTAAATCATGTTATTGACTTATTCCAGAATCATATTCATTGTTATTATATCATATATGGTCCACTTATGACTTTATATTACCCGTTCTTTTGTAAATTAATGTTAAAGTAGCGTTTTGGGTAAAATCGTCTCATTTGTCGTTCGTGTTTTTAACTTGTAATTATTAATATGATTACTTAGATCATGATTAATTAATTCCATAAAATAAAACATGATATATAAATATATATATTCAGAATATATATATATATAATAAATCAGTAAATGGAAAGAAATACAATGTTCATGGAGACGGTAGTCCGTACGTACGCATGAACACTGTTTTCGTTTCCTTATTGAATTGAATGGAATTAAGTAGATGACATACATATAAATAATTCCAGTATCATTATTATGTCATATATTTCATTAGAACTTATTATATATACTTTATAATCATTCATTAATGGTTAATCATTGAGAATGAATCTCATCGTGCCGTGGAGACGGTAGTCCGTACGTACGCACGAGCGATGATATCATTCACATGGTCGTGGAATTGTGTTGAAGTGTATGTATACTATTTAAGTATCAATATAACTTTATAATAATCATATATAGTTACTCATTAAACCATTATACCCATCCAATTAATGTGGTGGCGGAAAATAGATTACACCACGGCGTGGAGACAGTATTCCGTACGTACGCACGCGCGGTGATTTCCTTTTTCTGTAGGATGGATAGAAGGTTAATTAGAGTTGTTTCATATTTATAATAACATATCAGTATGTAAGTAATACTGATGTTATTACTTTATCATGAAACAACTAAAGAAGAAGAAGTTGAAGAAGAAAAAAAATTGAAAAGATCGGTAATGGATATTACCTCTTCTTTGAAACGCCTCTTTGAATCCCCCACTTAGGGAACTAAGATTGGTCTTTGAAGAAGACCAGGACCTCTAGGATTATTCTAGGGAAGTGGAGAAGGGATTTTGGCAGATGTTGGCCGAGCTTGAGAGCTCAAATTGGTGTGAGGAGGAGGGGGAGGAGGTTCCCTTTGATAAGGGAGGAGAGGGGCACCTTAGGAATATCTCAAAATATTATTTTATATTAAATTCAAAATCAGTTTATAATGGTTCCAAAGGGTCTTATTTCAATGATAAAGTGGGGATGGGTCGCAATCCTATCATTTAATAGGATTTAGACAAGTTTAGGGTATTATTTTAACCTTATCATTTAGATTTAACTTTAAGTTAGATAATTTAACTTTTACCGTGTCTTCTTGTTTTCTTACAGTATAAGGTTAATAAACTTACTATAAGAAGCCATACGAACACCATATTGTTTATTATTAATATATATAACCTTATCTAAGTCATTTGGCCGATACTTATGTTTTTAGGAACAAAATAACAATTAATAATATAATATTTGATTTAAAAACTATTTTGTGTCAATTTTGACACTATTTGATATATGATTTTTGTGAAAGTCATAAGAGAATTATATGTTCAAACCAAGTTGATTAAATCAACACTAATACATCATAGTAACCTAGAAAATTAGTTTAATTTATAAAAAGTCTCAAATTATATTTATTTGGGTATTTATAACATCAATTATGTCAATATTTCATTAATAAGATAATTACTGCATCATCGTTGTGTCATAAATAAATTAAATTATTTATTGTCTAAATATTACAAATAAAATACCATTATGTAGGAAATCTAGTTATCTTTCTAATGAATATTTATAATCGAATTTATCTTATGTATAAACCCAAATTAAAAATGTTTTAGTTATTAAACTTTGATTTTAACTATTTTAACTATTCATTAAATAAAATAATATTAAATGTCATATTCTAATCCAAGTGGACCTAAATGGACATATTATGTTCCTAAGGTTGTTTTTGGTCGAATTACACTTATCCAATAGAATTAGGACATGTGTTAGGGTAATAGTAATATCATATTTACCCTTAGTTACCCTATTTACTTTTAACCGTGGTAAAAAAAATTAAAAAGTTACTATTCACCAAAAATTATTTTCATCTCATTGAACCACATTTTAGTCCTTGATATTAACCGTGTCTCTCAGATTTTCGAAATTTTACTCACAGAAGCGGTAAAATTAAGTTTTATGAAAAATTCAGTTTTTTTTAACTACCACTTAGTGGTTTCACTATTCATTAAAAATTGAAAGTTTTCAGAAAAATACCAAAAATTAGGCCTAAGCTATATTTGATATTATGAACTCAAAAATGATTTCTATTTTACCGAATTCAAAACATATCAGTTGCATTAATTACTTTAAAAATTAATTCATGTCGTCAAAAGAAAAGGCGTTTGTTTAAGAGATAATAACTATCAAAAGATTGACACTTGTTTATAACTGGTTTAAATGTGAAATTACATCCAATGACCAACATTGTATTAAATTGTAAAAATATATTCTAAATATACTTTAAAACCACTCAAATTAATAATTTATCACTATTAATTATTTCCATTGAAAAAGTTGTTTTTAATTATAATTTAGTAATTTCCACTATTCATCAAAATATGAAAGTTATCCGAAAATTACCAAAATTTCACCCTAAGATAATTTCGATATTCCGAATCCAAAAATGAAGTCCATTTTGAAAAATAAAATTTACAAAATTTCAAAAAGTGGTTATTACTATTCATAACAGCTAGTTTTAATAATATTTTAATAGCATATCGTTGTTTAGTGAAACATGGTGTTGTGTACAACACACGCTATCGTGGAAGGTCGTGATTGTGTGTAATTAAAGCAAGGTCAGAGATGTGTGTTGTGAAAGCTCCTTTTGGTGTAGCGTATAACACAAGACATTAATGAAATTAAAAAGAATATTTTTCATAAAATCTCGGGGTGTTACATTCTACCCCCCTTAAAATGATTTTTTCCCTTGAAATTTGTCAGGGTTATGAATGGTTTGTTATTCGAATGTTTATTTAATCGAAACCCACATCGTATATAGGAATACCAAAACCAATTTTTAAAAACAAAAGTATGAAACGTAACGGTTACCCAAATAAACTAATCACTGGGTTTCCACATAGTTGAAAATATGGATTTGGAAGGGAAATCTAACCATCATGTTCTGTTGGAGAGTGGTAGAGAACATGACTATGGAAAAGCTAGCAATCACAAAGCCATAAATTTGTGACGATCTAAGGTACCATCCGATTAATCAGATATAATAGCACTAGGACAACATTTTTGGTTTTCAAGATCGTTTCCCTAAAGTTGAAAATTTTGAATTAGAATAAATACTTACTTTATTTCGGTACAATCTCACCGTTGTTCGTGCCTTGAACAATTTCCACTTCATCTCTTAAAGAAATGATGTTGAATTTGTCATTCGTGATGTGTTAGCAGATCATGTGATAAAATGAAGGGTCATTCCATCTGTCTCAAACAAAAGGTTTGCAAAAGTTATTTAATATACATAAGTCATTCTATAGTGAGATTAATCATACATGGTTCCTAAAATGGACTTATACTTCATATATCATACTGCATAATATAATAGAACTAGTTTATACTAAACAGGGACTTCATGTAGGCCAGTGGTAGGTGATAAAGGCCAGTCGCACTTCGGTTGTGGGTTCGATTCCCACAGCCTTGTCCGACGTGATGGGCTGTTGCCCGTTCTGCAGGTTTTCCTTTTTCTAAAACTATATTACTATAACATCCCATCAATAATATCGAAAAAAACTTCTATCCTTAAACAATACTAACTTATGTCCAACATAATCCATTCCAATCTTTAGGCTTATCCGTAATAGTGCAGTCCACTCTCATAACATTGTGAAAACGATTACCAGAGATTTAACACCATCGTCGATCCCCATATATCATAAGATATGTTTTGTTGGTAACATTCAAAACATTCAAAGTCATTAATCATGTATTCTCTTGAATACCTTAGTGAAAACATGAATGCAGTTAAAAGTTAACACTTTCCACATAATGGTTTATATCAATCATGAGCTCATGAATACTGTTAAACATTTCGTTTTCTCGTTTTCCCTTCATTATGCGCATATCATCTTATTTCCAAAAATATCTCAATTACTTTGAATACCACATTAGACCAATACATAAATATTCCAATACTCCATGATACAATATTATTTTGGAATCCCATTACATAAACACTTAATCATTCCACCACATCGTTATCATATTCAACATCACCAATGGTGATCGCATGTGACTTCCCTTTGTCCTGTGCCTTAAGCGGTTGCTCATGACGATCATCACTGACTCTTGGATTAGGGAATTTATTAGCATAATGCCCCATTTCCTTGCACTTTAAGCATTGAAGTGTTGGTGGTGCGTTCTCTGCAGTGTTTTCTTTATTCACATCATTAGAATCCCTTTTTCCATTACTTTGACACTCAGCTGCTCGATGACCTTCTTTTCCACACTTAAATCATTTTCTAGTCCCTTTAAGACAATCTCCACCACTCTTCTTTCCACACTTTGTGCATAAGGAAACATTCATCTTCTTTTCACCATTATTCTGAGATTTTTCCTTGAACTCCATCTTTCGTTTCTTGTAAAAACCATGAGATGGATATGTAACACCAACTTCCATTTCAACCTTGATAGCACAACGCACAATTTCTTCATAGCTACTAAAGTCTCTTATATCTAATGCCCTTCGAAGACTTGGTTTTAAGCCACTGAAAAATCGATCAACTTTACTTTCAGGTTGGATGATAATGCCAGATGCATACCTTGCAAGTCTTGTAAAATTTGGTTCGTATATACCAACAGATTCATCATCCATCTGCTTCATCTCAAGAAACTCCTTTTCCATCTTTGTTCGAAGAATATGAGGGAATTACTTACTGAAAAACAAGTTCTTGAACTCGTCCCATTCCATGGACTCAATTTCATCTCTTTTCCTCGTATTCTTGATAAGATTCCACCATTGATCAGCTTCACCTTCCAAACAATATACTGCTAATATGACTTTATCATGCTCAGAACATTGAAGAACTGAAAATAACTTTTCAGTGGTACTGATCCATTGTTCAACAACAAGTGGATCAGAAGACCCACTGAAAGAAGGTGGACGTTGCCTCATGAAGGACTCAATAGAATATTGTTCCCTACTCTGCTCATTTGGAAGTCCAGAATGATTCATAGCTTGTGTAAGTATAGCAATAAGATTTTTCACTCCATCTCCCATAACATTTGTTTGTTCAGGAGGGCAATCATTGCAATGTCCAATGCATTGATCAACACGGTTCCTTCGGGTTCCAGCCATCGTCTAAAACTCAAAAAGAATAGTGTGAGAGGAAAAAATCATGATAGGGAAAAAAACATAATAAAGGGGGAGTACCTTCAATATCGAACATCTTAGGTTTAATTCTATGATCGTTAGCGTAGTTATAGTACTATAACCTATACGTATACTTAACCTTAGGGACATCCCTAGACATACCTTAGAAATATCTCTAGGGATCTCACTAAAGTTCTCGCATCCTAGTTTCCAATGGTTGACTAAACCTTTCCTCTGATACCAACTGTAGAGACCCAAAGCTTTACGTACATGGACATTACATTACTTTTGTGGAATACTTAGTACATAACAAAAACACACACACAAGGATCGTAATAGTTTAGTGTCTTTGGAAACTTGGAACGTAATCTTCTAATCATGGTGAAAGATCTTCAATATCTCCCATAATGATCTTCCCTTTTTTTACCTAAAACCTTTCTTTATATCCTGGGAAAAGAAAACATAAAAGGGTGAGCTCAAATGCTCAGTAAGAGTAAACAAGGGAAATAAAAATCATATCATACCTTTTTGAAAATCATAACCTGCAAAATAGATCATAATATCTTAACATGGAATAAATCATAGAAGTGAAAATTAGATCCCCATAATCATAACATAAAACATGAAAACTTTGTGGCATGCACACATAATCATCGAGAATCATTTCTTGTTAGTCAAGACTCATTGCCAAGACTATCTTAGTGGACAAAGTCCATTTCTGAATCGAGTTACCCTCATTCCAGTCCTGTTTCACTGAACCGGTATAACCTACCGTTCCAGCCATGTCTATCTCATGAGATATAAAATATTTACCCAATGCATTGGAGGGAGATATAGGTCCCACCCATCTTATAATGAATCCTTTCTTATGTGTGCCACATAATCATAAATCATACATCATCGCATAACACATGTAACAAAAATGGGAATCTTAAACATCATGACATCATAAAACAATTCATATAAGTTAAATGACTTCATAAAAATAATTTCCTCAAAACATAATCAAATCAATGTAATAATAAGGATAAAAACAAAACCCTATATTATCTTAGATGGAAAATAATTTTGATAAAACATTTGAACTCCATTCTTGAGGAAAATATCCTTTCTACTTCAAAAACACTTTTCTTTTCTTAACATGTCATACAATTATAAACTAAAAGAAGTTGATTAAAAATAAACTTGAAAACTTGTAAAGGAGCCTTCTTGTAAATAATTTTTTAAAAATCCATTCATGCCGTATAAGTTAAAAAACATTCTTCGTACTTTTGTCGGAAAAGTCAAAAAAGTACCTCGTATGAAAAATGACAAAAGATTCCTTTCATATATTTTACTAAAAACTCACCAAAGGGTAAAATAGGACTTAAACAATTGTAGGTGAATGGAAATAATATTACATATTGAAGAAACATGGATTTCGATGATAAAATACACCCCAGTAAATACTAAAGTATAAACAATCTCGGATAAAAATGAGATTGTGATATTTCCCTTACCTTAGGTCCGACTTGATTTGTAAGTATCCGAACCTCCTGTATAATGATTTAAATCATGTTATTGACTTATTACAGAATCATATTAATTGTTATTATATCATATATGGTCCACTTATGACTTTATATTACCCGTTCTTTTGTAAATTCATGTTAAAGTAGCGTTTTGGGTAAAATCCTCTCATTTTTCGTTCATGTTTTTAACTTGTAATTATTCATATGATTACTTAGATCATGATTACTTAATTCCAGAATATAAAACATGATTTATATATATATATTCAGAATATACATATATAATAAATCAGTAAATGGAAAGAAATACACCGTTCATGGAGACGGTAGTCCGTACGTACGCATGAACGCTGTTTTCGTTTCCTTATTGAATTGAATGGAATTAAGTAGATGACATACATATAAATAATTCCAGTATCATTATTATGTAATATATTTCATTAGTACTTATTATATATACTTTATAATCATTCATGAATGGTTAATCATTGAGAATGTATCTCATCACGTCGTGGAGACGGTAGTCCGTACGTACGCACGAGCGATGATATCATTCCCATGGTCGTGGAATTGTGTTGAAGTGTATGTATAATATTTCAGTATCAATATCACTTTATAATAATCATATATAGTTACTCATTAAACCATTATACCCATCCAATTAAGGTGATGGCGGAAAATAGATTACACCACGGCGTGGAGACGGTATTCCGTACGTACGCACACGCGGTGATTTCCTTTTTCTGTAGGATGGATAGAAGGTTAATTAGAGTTGTTTCATATTTATAATAACATATCAGTATCTAAGTAATACTGATGTTATTACTTTATCATGAAACAACTAAAGAAGAAGAAGTTGAAGAAGAAAAAAATTGAAAAGATCGGTAATGGATATTACCTCTTCATTGAAACGCCTCTTTGAATCCTCCACTTAGGGAACTAAGATTGGTCATTGAAGAAGACCAGGACCTCTAGGATTATTCTAGGGAAGTGGAGAAGGGATTTTGACAGAGTTTGGTCGAGCTTGAGTGCTCAAATTGGTGTGAGGAGGAGGTGGAGGAGGTGCCCTTTTATAAGGGAGGAGAGGGGCACCTTAGGAATATCTCAAAATATTGTTTTATATTAAAGTCAAAATCGGTTTATAATTGTTCCAAAGGGTCTTATTTCGAAGCTAAAGTGGGGATGGGTTGAAATCCTATCATCCAATAGGATTTAGACAAGTTTAGGGTATTATTTTAACCTTATCAATTAGATTTAACTTTAAGTTAGATAATTTAACTTTTACAGTGTCTTCTTGTTTTTTTACACTATAAGGTTAATAAACATACTATAAGAAGCCAAAAGAACCCCAAATTGTTTATTATTAATATATATAACCTTATCTAAGTCATTTGGCCGATCCTTAGATTTTTAGGAACAAAATAACAATTAATAATATAATATTTTATTTAAAAACTATTTTGTGTCAATTTTGACACTATTTGATATATGATTTTTTTTAAAGTTATAACAGAATTATATGTTCGAACCAAGTTTCTTAAATCAACAATAATATATCATAGTAACCTATAAAATTAGTTTAATACATAAAAAGTCTAAAATTATATTTATTTGGGTATTTATAACATAGATTATATCAATATTTCAATAATAAGATAATTACTGCATCATCATTGTGTCATAAATGAGTTAACTTATTTAATGTCTAAAAATTACAAATAAAATACCATTATGTAGGAAATCTATTTATCTTTCTAATGAATATTTATAATCGAATTTATCTTATGTATAAACCCATATTAAAAATGTTTTAGTTATTAAACTTTGATTTTAACTATTTTAACTATTCATTAATTAAAATAATATTAAATGTCATAATCTAATCCATGTGGACCTAAATGGTCATATTATATTCATAAGGTTGTTTTGGTCGAATTACACTTATCCAATAGAATTAGTACATGTGTTAGGGTAATAGTAATATCATATTTACCCTTAGTTACCCTATTTACTTTTAACCGTGGTAAAAAAAAGTAAAAAGTTACTATTCACCAAAAATTATTTTCATCTCATTGAACCACATTTTAGTCCTTGATATTAACCGTGTCTCTCGGATTTTCGAAATTTCACTCACAGAAGCGGTAAAATTACGTTTTATGAAAAATTCAGTTTTTTTAACTACCACTTAGTGGTTCTACTATTCATCAAAAATTGAATGTTTTCAGAAAAATACCAAAAATTAGGCCTAAGCTATTTTTGATATTATGAACTCAAAAATGATTTCTATTTTACCAAATTCAAAACATATCAGTTGCATTAATTAATTTAAAAATTAATTCCCGTCGTCAAAACAAAAGGCGTGTTTTTAAGAGATAATAACTATCAAAAGATTGACACTTGTTTATAACTGGTTTAAATGTGAAATTACATCCAATGACCAACACTGTATTAAATTGTAAAAATATATTCTAAATATAATTTAAAACCACTCAAATTAATAATTTCTCAGTATTAATTATTTCGATTGAAAAAGTTGTTTTTAATTAAAATTTAGTAATTTCCACTATTCATCAAAATATGAAAGTTATCCGAAAATTACCAAAATTTCACCCTAAGCTAATTTCGATATTCTGAATCCAAAAATGAAGTCCATTTTGAAAAATAAAATTTACAAAATTTCAAAAAGTGGTTATTACTATTCATACCGGCTAGTTTTAATAATATTTTAATAGCGTATCGTTGTTTAGTGAAACTTGGTGTTGCGTAAAACACACGCTATCGTGGAAGGTCGTGATTGCATGTAATTCAAGCAAGGTTAGAGATGTGTGTTGTGAAAGCTCCTTTTGGTGTAGCGTATAACACAAGACATTAATGAAATTAAAAAGAATATTTTTCCTAAAATCTCTGGGTGTTACAGTTGGTCTAGGATACAGTATCCTGGAGCCTCTACGTATCCTGCGAGGGTAGGAATCAATCCGTACGTAGTTCACTAAAAGATAATATATCCCGTGCAGGTCTGGTCCATACACGGGGGAAAATGGCATTTTTATTAAATCTTTATTCGAGGGTGGCTGGGCCAGGATAAGGGATCCTGGAATTGCTACGTATCCTGCGAGGGCATGAATCATGCCGTATGTAGTTATCTGAAAGTCATACACCTCATGTAGGTCGGGTTCGTACACGGGGGAAGAGGGAATATTTTTTTTTGGTGGTTGGGCCAGGATGGGGGACCATGGCATCGCTACGTATCCTGCAAAGGCAGGAATCAAGCTGTACGTAGTTCTCTGAAATCCATGCAGTTTAACGTCATGCGGTGAGGACGAAATAATCTTAGTTTAGGGTCATATTGTTTGGACCGTTGGCGCTTGGCAGTTTAATGTCCTGTAGCTCAGACGATAACTTCTTTTGATTATGAGAAGTACTTCTTCATAAATCTTGAATTTGTAGGAGCGGTATTGAATTTCCCATCCATGGAGATCAGGGAATATGTTCCATTGGAGTAGAACTTGTGTAAATCATATGGTCCCTCCCACATGGTCTCTAACTTTGGAGGTTTCTTTCCGGGTATCATTGGGGTCTGGAGGACTAACAACAATTCTCCTTCCAAGAAAGACTGAAGACAATCCTTTTTATTGAAGGATCGTGCATTCCCGTTATGATATACTTACAGATAGTGTATAGTGTGCAACCTCTTCTCATCAAGCCGTTCCAATTCACCTAGCCATTTTTCTGATTACTCAACATTGGATAACTGATCACAAATGGCAATACGGAGCGAGGAAAATTGGAGATCAATGGGCAGGACCACATTTGTTCTGTATACTAATGAATACAGAGTAGCCTGAGTAGTGGTGCAGATTGTGGTTCGATAACCCCACAATTCATGAAGAAGTTTATCTGGCCATGATTTCTTGTCTTTTTCCACCGTTTTCTTGAGAATGATGGACATGGTCTTGTTGAAAGCCTCTATTTGTCCATTGGCCACTGCATGGTGGCGGGATGAGTGGTTAGCCTTGATACCATATTCTTGGTACAGTTTCTCCAATTCATCCAAGCAGAATTTGGTGCCTTTATCCATTAATATGGTATGAGGGATGCCAAATCCGGTGATGATATTGGTTTTCACAAAGTTGGAAATGTTTCTTGCCCAGACTTCCTTGAGGGGTATAGATTCTGCCCATTTGTAAAAGAAGTCGGTTGTTGTGAGGATATACTTCAATTTTTTGGTCATGGTGGGAGGAAATGGTCCCATGACGTCCATTTCCCAGATGGAAAATGGCCAGGATTACTTTTCATGATGAAGTAACTCCTGGGGTTGGTAGATGATGTTGGCATGAATTTGGCAGGAGCTGCATTTTGTGGTAAAGTGCTCGCAATCTCGTGCCACAGTGGGCCAATAGTACCCAAGAATTAGAACCTGGTTGGAAATCATAGACCCCGACTGATGTGCTCCACATACTACAACATGTAATTCATTCATTACGGTAGCAGTTTCTTCTCCATCAATACAACTGAGGAGGATTCTGACAAGGCCTCATTTGTACAGGTCTTCATGCTAACCAGTTCCACCTTATATGACAAAGTTGATTTCCCTTCTACGTATTTTCCCTCGTTCGGCCCTGCCTAATGGAAGTTCTCCCCGTTGAAGGTAGTTTTCAATGGTGGGTCATCCAGCTAGTGGAAGGAGAATATGGATCAGTCACCGGACTGACTTCGTTGATTTCTACCATCTTAGTCTGAACAAACGTCAAGACCATTCGACGATGAGAAATACTAATAGTTGTTTCATCCTGGCCCGGGTCAGCTAAGGCTTTGTCCATATTAGCTAACGCATCATCTTGGGCATTCTGAGACTGGGGAATATAGTTCAATGTTGGTTCTGTGGAGAATTATTCCATTAACCCTCAAACATGGTCAAACAAGGGAATCAACTCTTCTTTTTTAATAGCATAGTCACCATTGACCTACTTGATGACCAGTCCCAGGTCACCTTTTACCTTAAGGTGTTGTACTTGTTCCTGGAGTGTGAGCTCCAAGATTGCAATGAGGGCTTGATACTCCGCCTCATTGTTCGTACATCCTTCTGACAGGATGAAGGAAGATGGCAAGATTGCCTTTTCTGAGGACATGAGTATTATCCCCAAACCCACCTTGTTAAATTTGGGATCCTCCATCTGTCTCTCTATCAGACATCAGGATGCGTCGTCGAAGTACATTTCCCTTATTGGGAACTCCTCTTGAATAGATAATATGTCTTCGTCAAGTAACTCAACATCTGGTGCAGTGGTCCCTGTCGAGGGGTGCTCTGCCAAGAAATATGCTAACGCCTGGCCTTTGATGGCTTTATGAGGCATAAACCAGATGTCAAACTGTTGCAGGATGAGTGCCCATCGGGATAGGCACCCAATCAACATTGGGCGATTGAGGATGTTCTTGAGAAGGTTACTATGTGGGACCAAATGGACTTCATGATGCTGCAGATAATGTCACAATTTCTGAACTGTGAATACCAAGGCCAAACAACTCTTCTCGATGTTTGATTATCAATTTTCAGCGTCGATCATGGTACAACTAATGTAGTAGAGACTGTTTTCACTACCGACATCATTTTTCTATGTGAGGAAGGCTCCCAATGACTTCTCTTGGTCCATCAAATATAGGATAAGAGGCATTCCTTCAAACGGGGGCATGAGGACTGTTGGGCTTAAGAGGTACTTCTTTAGGCTGTCGAATGCCTCTTGGCAATCATCTGTTCATTGGTATGTAACCACCTTTTTCATTAACCTGGTGAGGGGCAGACATTTTCTCTCTAGGTTGGCTATGAACCACCTAAAGTATTCCAGGGGTCCTTTGAATCCTCTCAACTCAGTGATATTGCGGGGAGGTGGCAGTCCAAAGATATCCTTTTTCTTTTTAGGGTCGACTTCGATGCCATGATGGCGTACGACGAAGCAACGTAATTTCCCTAAGGTAAACCTGAAGGTTCATTTCATGGCGTTCATCGTCAGGCTATGTTGTCAAAGTTTGTTGAATCGGTTTCAAGGTCTGACATGTGATCTGAGCACTAACATTATTTGACCACTAGGTCATCAAGGTAGCATTTGACGAATCATCCCAGGAATGGTTTAAAGATACGATGCACGGCGCATTGATATGTGGCGCCAGCGTTCTTGAGACCAAAGGGCATTACCCTGTAACACAATACTCCTTGAGGGTCTCTGAAGGTAGTGGATTTTTTGTCTTCTCAGGACATCCAGATTTGATAATACCCAAAATATCCATCCATGAAGGATAGAGCCTCATACATAGCTATTTTGTCGATTAATAACTCGGTGATCGGGACCGAGAAATCATCTTTTGGGAAATGACGATTGAGATCTCTGAAATCGATGCATACATGGATTTTTTCGTTATTTTTCTTAACAGTGACAATGTTGGCCAACCAGATGGTGTATTGGACCTCCCGAATGAAGCCTGTTTTAATAATCTTATCAACTTCAGCCTCTATTTTGGAAGCATGTGAGGGGTGCATCCTTCTGGCGGCTTTTTTATTTCCTCGGTGGTCTTCTCGATGACCTAAGTAGTGTTTCACCACTTTGGGATCGAGTCCCGACGTTTCCATGTAAATCTAGGAAAAAACATCACGATGTTGCCTTAGAAAAGAGGTATATACCTCGTGCTCTTCGGGATACAAGGTTGTACTAATGAGAGTGGGCATCAGGTCTTCCTTGGTACCCAGGTTTATTTACCTAAGTTCATCCAATGTATTGGAGATACTTTCCTCAAATTCAGGAGGTGCATCCCTGAGATCGTCCTCCTCTTCTTCCCCGACATTCTCATCTTCTTGATCCGACGGGGGGAGAGTTCCTAGAATGGGCTCTTGGGAGCCCGGAGGCGAGGAATCATGGGCGTCCCTTCTCAAGTATTCATCCCCAAATTGAGGGTTAGTAGTGTTTCTGCATTGTCACGTTGGGCCGTTATAGCTAAAGTCATGAAGACAGTTGAGTGTGTGTCTGCGCTTGATTTCCTGCTCTCAACCTGGTTGATGGGCAATACGTAGTCTCCACCGAGCTACTTGAGGGGGCCATCTGAAACCATTTACAGACCATTGGGAGTGGGGATCCAATCAGCACCATCTACCAAAGGCTTCTTCTTCTTTTTCTTATAAAACCTGGTGACAATGTAGTGTGACTTAGAGAGCTCGAAAGGGTCCTTATCAGCGTGAAATGTCCGACATTGTCCATTGACGGAATACTTAATACAATGGTGGTAGGATGAAGGAATTTCCATGTGCTTATGGAGCCACGACCTTCCTATAAGGGCATTGAATGTCGTGTTCTACCGGACCACCTTGAATTCTGAGTAGGCCACAAGGTTGCCAAAATGGGTTTCTAGCTTGATTTATCCCAAAGGCATATGTTCACTCTTATCATAACCCAACAGAGTTGTGGCTGAGGTTATTAGATAATCCCCATTGTAGCCCAATTTACGGAGTGTCCGTAGAGGAAGGAGGTTAACTCCAGAGCCATTTCCAATAAATACTTTTCAGATCTCGAAATCATTTAATGTATCAGACACATATAGTGGTTTGATGTGTCCTTGAATGATGGAATCTTCATCCTGATCAGTGAAGGAAATCACTGTATTCAACTCATCTAGTCCAGTCTTCGTCTGGTAAATCTCGATGGCAGCTACCTCGGCTTGAAACTCCTGAGGGCTGAGAAATGATTCTACAATCCCCTCCCTGAGATCAGCTAATAAACTCAGGGCCTCTAGGATTGACAGTTTCGCTGGTACTCATGCCAGCTGCTTAAGGATATTGTATTTCTGCTCCAGCGGCCGATGCTTCTCTGTTGGTGGGAGAGTTTTATCCAGCACATTAGGAGCTGGAGTATGTGATGAGGAGGGACCAGCCATGGGGTCGGAGGTCGACGGTGTTCCCATGTTCTGGGGTCTCGGCCCGGCTGGTCTGTTTTTTCACACTAGGCGACTAGATACTTGTTCCTCCTCTGATGGGTAGGACAGAATGACGGGGCCAGAGTGGCTATGGTTGGAGGTGGAGAGATATTCTTTCTCTTGATAATTCCATTTAAGGGCTCTCCCATAGGTTTCTATGATATTAACGGCCTGGGCTGGGGTAGAACCATAGGGTTGGTTCCGTCCATGACTGCGCCTCCCCTAGTATCCCCTGATTCTACAATTACCCCTACCATCTCATCATGTTTGGAACTTGGGTTTATAACCATACCTATTCGTCAAGGAATGAATCCATTAGATGGACGACATTGATGGAACAAAAGATTAGTTCCTCTTCTTCTGATAGATCAACCTGGTCGATTGTCTCTGATGGTGTCGTTTATTGGTTCAGTGCCCATGGCCCCAAGTTTGGGGGCATAAAATCCGATAGTGTCGAGGCTAACTTTGGCCTCATTATGGAATACTCCTCTTGCGCTTGACTCCTACCTTTTCGATTACACCTGGATGACCAGATCATGGAGGGTTGTGAGGCCAATATTTTCGTCGGTGCGGCATTAGGGGTAGTTGGCGGCGACACCGGCCGCTGTAATTGAGCTCTGAGTATGCCATGAGCTCGATTGACAGTCTTCTGATTCATCCAGTCATCAAATTTCTACCCCTTTATCCTGGTGACTTCCTGCCAACCCTTCCCTTTTTCGGAGTCGGTGGTGGAAGTATACGTCCCATGTTCTGGGGATGGTCCCAGCTCGACCTGCCTAGATTCTACCATCATTTTTAAGAGGTCTTTGAGGAAGAATCATTCCTGGATATTGTGCCCCAACAATTGATGGTAGGGACAGTAATCTGGACTATAATTGCGACTGAATTCTTCAGGCTTCCTTGGCACCAGGAGGTGGACCAAATTGCAATTCATGGCGGCGATGAAGTAGCTACAGACTTGGTCCTCTCGGAAGGAGTATACTTTGTGTCTCTGTTCCTCGAATTGGTTCTTCTTCGATCCTCATTGATCTTCCTGCTTGGGCAGAGGTGGCCACTGATATACAGGGGTCCCTTGATGATTTGGTGGAGGCCAAGCGGTGGAGTAGGCGCAGCGGCTGGCTTGAGCATGACAGAGGACGCTTCAGCTCTAACTGTTCTCTTTATAGGAGCCTGTGAGGCTATTTGGGACTTCATATTAGTTAGCTGCATGGAGTCTTCAATTATTTGGGTAATGGCAGAGAGATTTCGGATGCCATTGGTGCACTCCACTGGTATCAGCGGTGTTATCATCTCATCCCGAAGGTAATCGATGCATATGGAAAGCATCCCATCTTGGGGTATTGGCCTATTCAGAGAGGATGTCAGCCCCTTCAATCTGGCGATGAAATCTGTGACCCTCTCATTCTCCCTCTATTTTCAATTCATGAGGTTGCTGACTGTTGTTTTAGGGAGCGTTGAGCTGATGTAAAACAAGAACTGCTGTCAAAGGTCATCCCAACTTTTTATTGACTGAGCTGGAAGATTCATATACCACCCGATGGTAGATCCTTCCATGGTCCGCACGATGCATCTTAGTTTCACTGCTTCTTGTTGATCTGAAGTTACCATCATAGGGTCACAATAGGAGGCGTAGTGCATCAAATTCTATTCTGGATCGCCTGATCAATTGAAAATAATGAATACATAGCTCCCAAAATTGGGTTGAGGAGGCATGTTGCTCACCCAATCTGGGTAGGGCTTTCGCTCTGGCTATATCGGAGGGTTTCAACCTTCCATTGCTTCCAATCGAGCTGTCAGTGCCTTGATGGTGTTGTAGAGACCCTGGTTTACATCCTGTTGGGCCCGGTCTTGTCCAGGTGTAGCCCAAGGCATTTCCTGAGGATCCGACTTGGCCGACACCAAGGGTGAATATGCCGTTTGTGGCACCTTCAGAGGGTTCAGACGCACTCGCTCTGGTTGCTTCCTGAGTTGAGGGAAGTCTTGGTATTCATCCAAATCCATATTCAGGTAGTTGGACGGGCTGGGTGCCTCGTTGGGTGGGATCCCTGACCACACTTCATTTTCTGGGTCAAACCATGGTCTTTGAGGTTCACTTACTAGGATTTCAAGGTGTGGTTCTTCTTAGGAAGCGCTTTTAATAAGATGGTTCCTCTAGAGTAGCTTGGCGTTAATCCACCTCAATTATTTCATTTCCTCTACCTGTCCAGCGAATCTCTATTCGAGCATAAGTGGCTCATTTTTTTTCGAGAGAAGACGATGGGTTAAGGGTAATCGGCCCTTTATTCTTATCATTGTTGGGAGCTCTCAAGGTAATCAGAGGAGGGTTAGCATGAGGGGAGACCATATTTAGGGCGGCCCTCTAGTTCCGGGTGTGCACACCTGGTGGTTCTTTCTGAGTCACAGCCTGACTGGAACCATCGTCTCTCGTTCCATCCGGATTTTCATCATATCTGGTGTCATCTGTGGGGTTAACCTCAATGGATTTGATGGATGCATATCTCTAGGTGGAGGGGATGTCATCTTACAAGTTGGAATAGGATCTCCCATGCCTTTTACAGGTCCTCTCGTTCATGTCCCTGGATTTCTTTTTGACTCCTTGATGATGGGTAACGTGGAGATTTCTTTGATGCGTCCTTATGGTACGCCTCCACATTGAAGGGGATGATGATTCAAAGGATGGGATAGGGCTGGAACCACTTCTTTTGCCTATCCTCACTAGGTGAGAGAATTTTGATTCTCGTGGGGGAGGTTGTTGTTGAGGTGGTAAAAATGCCCCCAGCCCCGAGGGTTGGGGCTGGCTCTGTTCCTTGGACTTTGAGTCTCTTCCCATTTTTATTGGTCTTACAGGGGTATTTGTTGTTAAAAATGCCCCCGGCCCTGTAGGTTGGGGTTGACCCAGGATTTCGGCAGCAGCTACTTCTACCGCTACTTTCCTGATCTTATGTGCCCCCATTCGGGGGTGAACTGGATTTGATGCCAAGTTCATCTACAAATCAATACCTTCTGGGGAGGTAGGCAATGACCACTGATTGGCCTCTCTTTGGTGAGATGCATGTTGTATGCTTTCAGTGGCCTGATTCAGTAGTTCTTGAATGGCTTGTTCCAGTCAGGCCTGACGCTTCTGGGACTTACTCAAGGCCTGACTCTATTGGGTGTTTCGCCTTTCCTGAATAGAGATACCACTTGATTTTTGTAGTGACGTGATGACGTTGCAAGAAATTATGCTGAACGGGTTCTTCTGGGTGGGGAGAGGAGTGAAATGCATAGCTCCATGTTCTCCCCATCCTCTGATATGGACTCTCATTGGAGCGTCACCAATGAGGTGGCGCAACTGGTGTAGTGCACGGAGGCAGACTAACTCAATGTTTCCTTTACGCCTCTCAGGCTGTAGTTGCAACACCAAAGGAAGATCTTCTAGGTTGATGTGATGCAAGTGGTCTCCTATTGTCTTGATATGGTCTACATACCCATTTTAGGGCAGGAAGCCTGATTTCAGCCAGCGGTGGGTTGTCCATATATTGGACCAGATGTCGTGTACACATTCTTCTGGCAACATTCTATGTATGTCGAATTGAGGGGTGTTCGTGTGCCAAAACATAACTGGTATATCATCTCTAGACAGTCGTTTCCTCAGGTGCAACATATATGCTTACTCTTCCGCTAGTGACTCCTCTATCTGGTCGGCCCAACCGAGACACTCACTGATAGTGTGGTCAAAGGCAGGGGGATAGTAGGTATTGAATTATCATGTGGGCGATTCTGAGGTGGTTCGGAAGATGAACATGGACCCGGACCATCTCTTGATTGAAGAAGGGTGTCTTTGGCGACTAGTTGGGAATGTGACATGCTTGATCCCGTCCTTCTGAGTGCCTCGACATATGAGGTCTTTTCTGTGCTTGATTCGGCAGGGGGAGTACCTTCCTGTCGATATGATATGTCACTATGTGGAGGACCTTCGCAATGGCGGCTGCAATGGTGAGTACTACCATTACTGCTGCCGCAGGGAGAGAACCTGTGGTGTATACCCTGGGGAGGGCCTTCAAAATTTACCTCAATGAGGGGAGGGCCTTCTCATTGATCGGTGTCTAGGCGGGGAGGACCTTTGCTATCTGTGTTGTAATGGAGAGGGCTACCATTACTACTTGACGCCTCACTACATAGAGGAATTTTGCAGTTCATACCATGGGGAGGACCTCCAAGGTGTATCACAGCGAGGGGAGGACCTTCTGGTTGCGTACCATTGTTACGGGGAGGGCCTTCGCAAAAACTGCCATTATGGTGATGATTACCATCATGGTTTGTCGTTCGATGTGTATCCTGGGGAGGACCTTCAACACACACTACGACAAGGGGAGGACCTTCTTGTCGCTTGGGGTCATTGCTGGGAGGACCTTCGCAATGGCAGTCGTGGTGGCAAGGACTACCATCACAGCTGCCGCAATGGCGAGGACTACCATCACAGCTGCCGCAAGGAGAATGTCTGTGGGGTACACCTTGGGGAGGGCCTTCAGAATGTACTGCAATGAGGGGAGGGACTTCTCGTTCCTTCATGTCTCTATAGGGATGACCTCCGTTATCAGAGTGGCGAGGACTACCACTGTTATCTGATTCATGGTTATGCGAAGTGTCATTGCAACGTAACCCCTGGGTAGGACCTTTAGGGCATGCCACGAAAATGTGAGGGCCTTCTTGTCATGATAAGGTGTCACTGCAGGGAGGGCCTCTTCAGTTGCGACTATGATAGCAAGGGCTACTATCATAATCTGTGGTCCCACTGCACAGAGAGTGTTTACAACATATACCCTGGGGAGGACCTTCAGGGTGGACCATATCATGTGGAGGGCCTTCTTGCTTCTTGATCTTTTGGTCACGCATAGGGCTTCCATGACTCACATCATAAGAGAATCTCTCGTGATCGATCATTATATGCCCGTGCGGGAGGCCCCTGCGGGTGCTCTAGGGAGGACCTTCAGAGCAGCTGGTAGCGATATTGCAGGGAGGACCTTCGCAACTACTACTTACACTCCCATAATATGGTAATGGGTGTGCAGGGTTTTGAGACTTCGATATGTGCTTAGCGGCATTAGGAACCCCAGCTTCCAGCAGAGCAGAGTCATGAACCCGCTCTTTATTTTTCGGCTGCCTTCGGTGCGTTCAGGGTGCTTTCTTGTGGGCAGCGGGGACCGTCTGTTGTTGATAATGGCCTTCACTCTTGGGTACCTTTCTAATTGGGTCCTGTGATGTTGTCGGGATATGCCGATGAACATCTTGACTTTTAGCAGGGATATAGGCCTGCTCTGAATCATCCATCGTGATGGATGGGTGTCCCCCAGTTGGAACTAGTGAAGATGCTCAATCCAGTAGCCCTTGTATCACAGAATATGGCTGATGACCTTCCTAGGAGGAAGAAGGGATGCATATCTGCTCTGAGGAAGCTATATCGTCTATTAGATGAGTTGCTTTAATTGGGGAGACAGGCTCACGGGCCCGAGTCCTTTCTGTTGCTGCTGATGCAATTAGATTCTAGCAAGTCTGCAAGATATGATCTGGGATCGATTCTACTCCTCCATAATTTCCAAGATATGCAGAGAGACATATTTTGATGGAATGGGTATGAAGGCCCATTCCAGTATCGGAGTAGGAATATCCTGCTCCGGTCCTCCAGTGGTTAGTGGGTACTGACAATTCTCCTGTGTCGGGGCAGGTGAATGAGTCTGCCCCTGTTCCAGGATATGCCGGTTTAACTCTCCGTTTTCCACCACATCGAGATGGCAGACTTTACATGCATCCACAGGGAGCTGGCCCTACATATGTTTGTTCCCCACTGTATCGAGTCGGTGGCCTTTGCTGGCAGGGAGACGTGCCCGCCTATTAATTGATGCCACATCTGGATGGCGGGATTTGTTGTTCACCACCATATCGGGATGGTAGGTGTCAGGAGCATCTGCTAGGAGCTAGTCCTGTAGGTGCTGGGTCGCCAACATGTCTGGTTGGTGGGATTCATGACCCTGGGCAGGGACAGGTTCCTGCTAGGTAGGTGTCGTCTTGTGTTAGTGATGGGCTTGATGGATCTTGGTGGGGATGCACGCCTACTCGTATGATTCTTCCATGTCTGGATGGAGGACATTGGAGGAGCGGACAGGGGTATGTGTTGGCTCGCGATACGTCTCTATGACTGGCAAGCGTATCTCCTCTTTAGGGACAATGGTGATGACCGGTCCCTGGTTGTACGTTTTCCACCCTCGTCGGGTGGTCCGAGTGTCCGGGGCTCAGGGAGCATGGGCCTGGATCCTCGTGGTGACATCCTCCTTAGCATGAGGATATTGAGTCGCGGCATAACCACAACAACGTCATCCAGTGGGGGCTTAGGGTGGAACCCCCGTTTAGCGGGGATGAAGTCCCCAGGGTCGACCACATCCGCCTCCCTAAGGTAATGGAGGTACGAGTTGTCTCGTTCCGGGGATAGACTCCCGAAATGGTTTGAGATGGAAATAATAGCCGTCTGGATCTGTTTTCACGGACACTGCTAGGCAGGCGAATGACAGTTCTTGGAAGATTGGAGGGCGTGCATGGCAGCCTCCACCATCAGGAGAGTATCATTTAAGTAGTACTATGGTCAACGCATCAAAGACCCAGCATTGAACACACTGGGTAGGTGATGGGGTCCTTTGTTGGTGAGGATGTCCGGTCATTGCTTTGTTCGAAGTACGCGTCTATGAGTTCCTCTGTGATTCCATTGGATTGAAGAGAGTTCTGATTGGTACCTATAAAATATTTTAACAAATAAAAATAGCAAACTCATCAAAGCAGCATCTCATGATCCCATGCATAATTAATGTCCTTTCTTAGCCTTCTATGTGAGTATAAGGGGGAACATAGTGGTATTAGGTTAAATCTGTCATGCTTGGTTAAATATTCATGTTGGGTTCACCATTTTTTGTTTTGCAACGAATCGAATGGAGTGGAAAAACGCGCCCTAATGTCGATCTTACAGAGGGCTGAGCTATGCTCAATTGCTCGGATCAGGAATATTAGTCTTCATTTCAAAACTCCAAATGATTCCATATCCAAAAATATGTGGACCTTCTTTCCAATGTAAAAAAGTTCACTGGGTGATTTGACCAGCGATGCTTAAGATCTCACATTGGTCCAGAGGATGGGAAGTCGGTCTCATCGTACCATTTTAGGGGGAATTATTGCATGTTTCGGGACTCTTTTATAGTTATTTGACGTATTCATATGTTCGCGAATCTTTGGTTTATACCCAAGAATAGTATCCACAAATTACTCATGGTTGTCATTGGTCAGCTGAATGCAGGGATTCAGAATCATTTAGGCCCAAGTTTTACAATCCCTTATTGGATTAATGACTCTGGGGAGGTTGAACTCATTGATATGGCACTGGTTTGAAGCCTCATAACTGGGAGCCCTGGAATTTATTGTCTTCCAGGGGGGACATATAAAGACTTGAGAATTTGGATCAAACATGTGATACGGGCTTCCTACATATCCTCATGATAGGAATCAGAATCCACATAGTTCAGTAGTGCAGTTTAACGTCATGCGGGACGAAGGATCAGGGATTAAACTCTGAGGTGGCCCAATGAGACTGTGGGGCTTGTAACACCGACACGGTGATGGTCGAGGCCAATGGTTTGTTGGGATTTAACCTCGTGGAGGATTTTTACGTACCATGCCTTGATATGGATCAAATTTCATGTAGTTCGGGATGGATTGGGGATATAGTTTAACGTCCTGAGGGATGGGGGTGAACTGAAGGGAAGGAGGTTGGAACGACTGGGTGGTGGGATTGAACCTCAAGTAGGCTTCTTATGTCTCATGCCTTGACATGGATCAAAGTCCTCATAGTTCCCAAGAGGTTGTGGTCAGGGTCGATGCTTACTCTAAGCCCATGGGAGCCATGCTCAGTGTGAGAAACAAGAGGCCGCAAAGACCAGACGATCACGTCGCGAAAGGTGCGTCCGTGGGAAGCAGAGTGTGTCTTACGCATGGAGAGGCCCAGGGAGGGAGAGAGAATGGGACTTACTCCAGGATGGAGGCCCGATGGTGACAAAGCCCAGCGGGGTAGGGAAAGGGTAATGAAAACCCCTGTGTCCATCTCCCCTCTTGGTCCTCGGCACCGTGGATGTACATAGGTGCATGGGTGATACCTCCTACATGAAAGGCTAGTGTCTTACACCAAAGAGGCTGCCCTATCACTCCCAGAAGTGGAGAGAATTACTCACCGCTGGCGTCGAAAGAAAACTCAAGAGGTGTTCCACACTCCTGGCAAGTGGAGAGGCAGAAAGGGGACTCCCGGGCTCGGACCCTATACTACTGTGGGTATGTGAACCCAGGAATGCTTCAGGAACCCACTCAAGGGTTGGGGAAACCTTTTTTCCCTTTCCTACCGTTGGTATGTGAACTCAAAGTGGCGCGTTGACATGCCTGATGGTTACATCATATGGATTTGGTGGCTTCATTGGAGGCCTTGACTCCGGGCCGATGAATAGGCCAATGAGGGGGTTGCTAAGGATCAATCCAGATTGGAAGGATTTTATCTGGCTCGGGGAATGGGAACACCGAAGGATATTGCGGGCCACATGGGTGCATGAGGAGTGGCACCCTTCGCATAGGGGGTGATATGTGACTGGAGAGGTCATCCTCATACTAGGGTGGTGCATGGACTGATAGGCATCCCGCGTACCAGGGTGGTACGCGGCATCAAGTTCGGCCCGCGTACCAGGTTGGTATGCGGTAGAGTCCACGCGAGAAATGGCAGCTAGGGGAAATTCCAGTCGGGGGTTCGTCGGTCAGGGCTTTTCCCGTGTATTATGGCACTACGTGGTGCGTCGGATCGAAAAATGGGCGTAGATTCCCTGGTCTACGGGAGTACATCTGCGGAGGGTCCATGGTTTGTGGTCTTCTTCTTCTTTTTTTATTTTAAGTTCACGTTCCTCCAATTTGTTATGCATTTTTAGTTTCGTATTAATTAGTTTCTAGTTTCATACCTGTTTTGCTTCGCGAATTGTAACTTTTATTTTGCAAAATCCTAAGCTCCTTCCTCTGAAATCCTTCCACCCAACTTTGATCGAACCCTTTCTTCTCCCCCTCGATGTCATTTTATAGAGGGAGGAAAGAGATTTATCTGTGGTCATATGACACCTTTTGTGGAGGCCAATGACCGGAAACCCGGTTTAAGGATGACTTAGTCAATCCACAACTCATGGGGCATTGAATGCACCTCAATCACGAACCAAAGTGGTTCAGGGGGTGCTTCACGGCCACGCAGGGCTCTTCCTCTATTCTGCGAATGACTGAGTACGCGGTCTGGGCCGGTTGCCGCGGTTCGCGGCTGGGGCTGTTCGTGATGGTGGACCGGCCTGGCGCCGATCCTGCTTTGTGCCCGCGGAGGGTCCCCGCCTCTGTTCCACAAATGACAGCGGTCCTCGGAGGGTTCGTCTTGTTGAACCAGCCGCGTACAGTTAATATTGGACTGGTACATGCAACGGTCCGTCTTTTTCCAACCTTTGAGTATTCTCCACATTTTTTCCCAAATCATCGAGGGAAATTGAGTAGAATCTTCTCTTGAATTATGGGGATTCTCATTCTCCATTGTGGATTTTTCAGGACCCTACAGGCCCCAATCCTATCAATAACCTCTTCTATTTACAACACCTTGTGATATGTCTTCATCATAAATGGGGTGACATGGATTTGGGTCTCTAGACACAAGGCCAAAGCAAAATTCATCTCCCTAGACACATCATATAGAAATTGGTCTAATGAATAGCATAAATGGGGTATAAACTAGATATAAAACCCACTCATTATATAACTCCCATGTTGAAGGGTAACTAGATTTTAGTTACTAGCCTCATTCATGGTCAAATAATGAAACACTACTCATAACTTGTTTTAGATATTATCACACGAGACTTCCAATTCTTCAGGATCCCCAAGGATCAAGAACCATCGCTACCTTTTTGATCCATTCAACATCATCACAACCAATGAAACCCTGTTATCCTTCAAATCATAGATCAAACAAAAATTTATCTCATCCTCCTCCAACAAATATATTATGAATACATTTGATAAAAATGCCTCATACTTTTATAGACTAGGGCACTAAATCTCTAAAAGTTTCCTCCGCCAATAGACATCATCATCAACCTCCAAACTAAATCAATATTATCGCACATACTACTGAATATCTTCCGGGTGAACTTGTCAAGGACATCATCCTGGAGCCCTACCTTAAAAAGAAAAAACTTCATGAGATCATAATCATGGAATATGGAATACATAAAATTAATTATATAATTTTTTTATTATATTTTTTATGGTTTTCTCCACTCCAAAGGTCTATCCATTTAAAATAGATGTAAAATGAAGAATGATTCATGATCCTTTTCTCAGTCGTTACCCTACAACCAATATCACATAAAATAGTAGGAACATTAAATGTAATGTTACATGTATAAAATTACACAACGTCCTAAATACATGTTTCTCATATAGTCTCTAGTTGTTTACATATCCCACTAAACTTTATTCACACGGTTTCCCTACCTAACCATGAAATCACACATTTAGAAAACATAAAACTTCATCCTAAACATCAACATAAACCATTGATAACAACCTATAATGACCCTTACCCAAATGGATACTTCAATGAGGGGAGATATATGGTGGCTGATTAAGTCCCACCTCTAGTAGGCCCCAGGTTGGTTACTATAACTGTAGGTATAACAAACATGCATATGGGAGACATTACCCTCCAAGAGTAACATAGAGAAGATAGAGATAAGATAGATACAAAAAACCTAAACTTATCAGATATATGTATATAAATAAACCCCAATTTAATATAATCAATGTCATAAAGACCTAAATGAAATTAAAAAAAGAATAAGTACCAAAAAGTAAAATACGATAGCGACCACAAAGACCAAATAACTCCAACAAACCCACAAGCTAGTAATGTCCATACCAATTTCCAACTTAAAACTGATGTCCTAAAAAAAGTTTATATATATGTAGGGTGAAATATAATTATGATCAGTAGTATCCTCCTTAGATCATATTGGAAAAATGGTAACGAATTAATTGTAAATCATAGTGAATTATAGTGAAAGTTACTCATCACCTAAAAAGCAATACTATGTTCCATACCTCACCATTGATAACTCTCATGAAGTATCACATACAATATAGAATGTATTATAGTAAAGTAATATCAAGAGTTCCCCACCCTCACTTCCCCACTAGTTTTCCGCTCTACCCCAACATCTCACTTCCTATTCCATTTCTCTCCAAAATAGGCCATCCAAAAGACACCTAGGAAAGGCATCGTAACATGAACCTATGCATCACATCATCACATAATACCATATCATATCACTATATATAGTAAATATTTATTATTAGGGATACAAAACAACCCTTAAGACATATATAAAACATCAGGTATTATATATCTATCCATTAAAACACATAAACAGAGTAAGTACCTCAATCCATCAAAATATATACCTGTCACACGTATAATAATCCATTGGATACTATATTTGGTAATATATGTGTAAAATAACCCTAATAAATCTTATACATTCATACATATATATTGGAAAACTAACCACTATCCATACTAACACAAGTAACTATCATTGGATGTGATTTGGGATAGAGGGGGTAGCCAACCATTCATCCTCCCAAAATAATTTTGAAGAAAACACCCTCCCAAAGTCCACTAGATGTTAGTTTCCCTAACCAACCTGGGTGAAGAACATTATGTGTTCAAAAAATATATAGAATATATTATAGATCACAAATACACTATGGGAATAACCTAGTCCTATACTCAATTGAATATAACATTTCTTGGAATCCCATCCACCCCTACTAAAACCAGATATCCTATAAGCACCTAGCCATTGAAAAAGTTACAATAATTGCATATTTTATTTAATTATTTACATTTAATTAATTAATTAATTATATATTAGTTATCCATTAAAATTATTCCACCTTAAATTAATATTCATATTATATTCCACACCATCCAAGAATAATCCAAAATAAGACCATGATTTATAAAGATTAACATCTTTTCAGTATTTTAATTCCATAATCACCATCCCCATGGGTGAATAATTATTTATTACTTAATAGAGTCATTCCATAAACTAATTAATCTAGGAAAAAATCCTAAAAACACCATGAGGAAACATGGAACCGAGAACATCCAACAGTCTCAAGTTGTAGTGAATTTCGTGAAGATAAAACTAGCAACTCAGACATCATCCATTTAATATATTCATAGGTGAGAATCCAAACTCCCGACATCACATAAATAGGTTATCCCAACATAATCGTGTTACATCATCCATGGTTCTATCACAAACACACACATGCATATCCTAATGCATATCACTATCACAAACTTCATCTATTGCCACATAGTCTGGGCCTCCCCACCCAAATATGACATTACTAATTCTAGGATCATATATCCCAGTCTGATATCACATCTTGGCCACCCCACCCCATATCTCATCATTCATCACAGGATCATTCATACCATGCTCATACCAAAGGATCGTATCTATATTTCAAAACAAGAGATGCATTACAAACAAGACACACGACAATATAACCAAAAAACAATGTATCCAGCCTTCACCCAGAAATGGGACATCACATCTACAACCCAAGGCACATGACCTTCTCTAGAAAATTGGAATGTTATTCCCTAGAAATTTTCACTATTTAAAAAATCATTTTTATTCCATATAAAATTATCTGATTCATTATTCATAGGTTTCAACTATTAGAAATCTAATACATCAAGCTATAAAAAGATATAAAAGGAGAAAACATGATCTGACCATCTATTTTAGTTTAAATAAACCTAGAGAAGTACCATTCTCAATTAAAATTCCTTCTTTTATTATCATCAATAATTATCACGCTTATGGTCCATTAACAAATTTCATCATATCAGGGAATAAAATATTCAATTAATCATGCATACTTACATTATTTTGATCAACATCATACTAAAATCAACCACCAGATTACAAAAATGCCTCTTCTTTAATAATCCACCATCCAATTAATTATCAATTAATTATAGTTTTTGTTTATTTACTAATTTCAAAATAATACTACAAATATAATAACATGCTAACAAAGCATAGAATAGATATCACGCTATTTAGAAAATAAAGAGGCTACTCATTATCATGATACAATGAATAAATATGTGATTACTACAACCCATTTATTTATTTATTCGGTTAAACAATTATTAGGTTAATTTCATTATCATCTAATAGTATCAACCATGATCAATTTATGACTTCTTTTAAATAAATAGAGACACAAATAATATCCTACATCAATGTAGTCAATATTATTCACATGAAAATAGAGCAATGATGAGGATCTTGATCACCTATCTAGTATTAAGCAGCATCTATTCATGGATATCACATAAAAACTTCTCTAAAAAATACAAATAAAACCACATTATAAAAATGGAAGTTTATCCTCTATCACATTGAATTATTAAATAAGAAGAAATGTGACTGGTTGGGGGGAAACCACTAGAAAACAATGGAATAACTCACCTTGGATCACAAAAAATCAAACATGGGAAGACAAGGATCAGTTTTCATCGAAGGAATCCAAAAAGGATGAAGGAAGGGCTACTAGATTGCTTGGAATTAAAGGGATGGCCATAGATTTTTTAATAAACCCACAACCCTCCCATATTTATACGCTACTCTTCATAGGGATCATACATAACATGTAAACCTTACATGTATTGTAACTGTTAGAATTCATGTTTCCCCAATTAAAATACATCACCGCGATTATTTTAATAATAAATATTTTCATACCATGAATGACCATGTGAACTATACATAACAATAATTGAACTAAAAATACATGGGGTGTAAATATTACACAGTGTGTAATCTTCTTCTTTATATCATTTCACATCCAAACCCCTCCAAACATACTCCAAGCCTTCCCTAAGAACCAAGGGACTTGAAAATACAAAATTTTTCCTAGTACAAGGACCGATTTCGTTACATGAGTTCTATAATAATATCATTAAAACAATATTAATCCATCCGGAGAAAAAATATGGAGGGTAAAATTAAAAAATATATCCACTGGATCATAGGTAACAATAATTGTTAATGATGTTGATGAATTGAAATTCCATTAAAATACCATGAATTTTTTTTGAGGAAAAAAACATTTTCATTTTGAAAATTACTATTCTTAGAAGATACCCATGAAAACAAATAAAGTGATCTCTTTAAAATCATTTAAAACATTTCATGGAGAAAATATGTTTTATATTTAAGAAAGACAATTAAAATAAATTCCAATCCCTTTCTTTTAAAATATACTTCCAAACCATTAATGAACGACTCAAATAAAATAATGTTCATGAACTAAATAATTATATTCATACCATATATGTTAAAACAATGATTTCTTTAACATTTTTGGTAATGGAAAAAAAACTATGTTGTCAAAACTAATTAAAGGATCATTTGAAAACAAAAATAAATAGAAAAATGTTTCAAAAAAATTTCTTTAATATATCATTAGGAAATGATTAAAGCATTTTTAAAAACATTTTGAGAAAATATTGTTTGGGAAGAAAAAATATTTCTGACCAAAGAGATAATTGAATTCAAATTTTCTTAAAAATATTTTATCAATTATTTAATGTAAGGAAGAGTGATAATTGGTAATATTAATTGACAATAACAAGAATAACTACAGTAAATTAAAATTATGTAGTTTAATGAGATATGTGTCATAAGGTCTATTGATTGGAAACATAATCTTAAATAATCCTAATAAAAGATGAGATTGTAACATAATAATATAACCAAATTGGTAAATTTTAATTTTAATCCCCATGATATAATATAATTAATTAAAACATATTTTATCAATAAAATATTTAAATTAATGACATAAAATTTCAAAGGGAATGTATATTAACCTCATAAAAGAAGATAGGTGTATAAGATAACATAATTCTCAAAGAAATAAAATTGAGACAAAAATTAATCACCTATTTGGTAGAATTGAAACCCTAAAATATTAAAGAACCATATTACAATTTATAATATCTTATATTATCCTTTTAAAACATCTTTCCTCATGAAAATTGAATATCATTTATTATTTTCATTATTTCATATGTTAATTTCCTTGTTTTATCATTCACGCTTTATTATGATGGTTCATGTTCTTGGGCATATTATATAGTTCCATAATATGAAAAAAAAATCATGAAATATTTATCATATTTATGCTTAAATTATACCATTGAAACCAATTATGAAATATTGTAATGAAAAATAAACTAATGTTACACTCATGGAGACATTAGAACCTATATACATATGAGTAACGTTTCCATATTTCAATTATCATTATAGAGATATGAAAAGTAATATTTCATATTTCCATAATTATAGTCAAATAAAAATACAAAATTTTTAATTATATATAATATATATATAAATATATATCATTCATGTGTAATTATGATGAAAATAGAGTTTCATCACTTCCTAAAGGAGGTAGTCCACACATACAAGAACTACGGTGTCACCTTTTTAGTGAGTGAAAAGGTAAGAAATAAAAGTATGTATTAAATATCCATAATGATAAATATTTCATTAATATCATAATTATTTCATGTATATCACACATATTAATTATCATTACCCTTGTTACTATATAGGAAATGTGTTAGTGAAAAGAGAATCTCATCGCTTTGCGAGCTGGTAGTCCTCCATACACATGAGAAACCTTATCGTATACCCTATCAATTGAAATATAAATTTAAATATGATATAATTACTCTACGTGTATAATTTTGTTATAAATATTATATATAAATATATATTTTTCATCAAAACCAACTATGATAACTGGTATTGTAAAAAATGAATGATATCATTTCATGAGATGATAGTTCACCAAACACTCAAATCATGACTTCGTAGCCCATTTGATGGAAGAGGGAAAGGATTTAGGTACTGACCTAATTATGAAAACATCCCAGTATTTTTATTTTACTAATTTTATAATATTAGAATGTATTAGTAATAATTACTATAGTTGGAGAAAGAGTTTTTAAGATGTGAAGAGGTGAGGGGAGTGAGTGCCCTTCTATAGTTGATGAAGATTGAAATTCTAGTAAATACTCAAAAGTATTCAATATTTGATGGTCTATAATAATGAATGTACCTCCATAATATATAAATAATAGAGGGTAGGTTTTATTTGGTCAAGAAACAACTCCACCACAAAAATGAAACATATTATTTATCATGTCATTCCTTAATATTTATGTTTACTGAATTCTGCCCATTTAGTTTTCACTCTAATAACTTGATTCTTTTTATTTACCTAGGTAATATATATATTAATACTACAATTAAAAATTAGTTTTATTATAGAATTTATATATACTAATTCTAAATAATAAAACCAATTTATTAAATAAAAATCATTGTGTGTGTGAGAAATTAATTATAATAAAAACACATGTATTGTGAAAAACCTTGTTTTAACCCTAATCACGGTAACTAATTTTATCATTATTAATTAATAATTATTATAAAAAATTAAGTATAAATTATTAGAAAATAAAAATAAAAATTATTATAAATATAGAATCCTTTTTAAAAAATTCAACTCACTTGAGTGGAATAATTAAATTTTAAACCAATCTCGTATATGCAACAAGAAAGTGGGTTTTTGAATTGGAAATACTCAAATTTTACAACATTTTTATAACTAAATTCAATATGAAAATTACTCTAATGACCTAAATGGGATTAATTTATACAAAATTTAACTGATTTTACTTTAAAAAATTCCAAAATATAATTTCTCATTATAATTTACATAAAAAAATTTCGGGATTTAATTAAAAATTTATATATTTCACTATTAAATAAAAAATTACACTTGTCAGAAAAATAGAAAATATTCATGATACGATAGTTTTGAAATTTTTATTTAAAAAATTATGTAAATTTTGAAAACTAAATATTCAAAATTTTCAAAAATATAAGATTAATTTATGTGTATAAATATATCTAAATTGTCTTTAAAAAAATAATGTTTTTCAGATTACATTTATTTTTCTTTTTAATGATTCAAATTTTATTTTTAATTAATTTATAATTAAAAAAAATCATTAAAATATATATTTCCATAAGGTATTTAATATTATTCATACCCACTATTCTGATGGCTATAAGATTATTATCATAATTAATAATATTATTAATAGTGTATTAGTGTTTGGAAAAACCCAGTCTTGCATGAAACCCAAGATAAACTCAGTGTTGTGTATAATGCAAGATAAAAAAAGTGTCATTTGTAATGAAATCTAGACTTAATATTTCATTCCTCACACACCATCGAACATAAAATAATCTGGTTTTGGTGTACAATATGATATTGAAGGAATTAAATTTATTTTAGAATAAAAATATTCTTATGTCTTTGGGAGTTATATGCTCTAATAAGCTTAGTGTTGTGTGTTTCATACACTTTGGAACATATTTTTATTATTTTAAAATTTCAAGTTGTTACATCCTCACATATAGAGGGATATCACTTGACCCCTTTCAATACCCAACTTCTATTTCTAAATTCCCTTAAAAACAATCCCAAAATTTACTCCTTGAATTCCTTTACATGAACAAATTTCATTGGTTACCACAGTTAAACATATACCCCTAAAACATAAGTAATTATTCAAGAGGAAGTTTAAGGTATCAATGTATGTATCACATTATTATTAATATTTCCTTTTCAATATTTCATTTCCAATCCAACCATATCCATAATATAATTACAATATCTGAATCATTAGTGTTTTGATATGTTATTATAACAATTATAAAACCAGTATCTATTCAATTACATCTATTAATAAAAAGAACTATCATCATGAGTATGTGTGCATAAGCAACCACCTCTATCATCACCCAACCCAACAAATACCATCTACCCAGAAGAAGGCTGAGCTGCAACTACCCCAATCCCACCTCTATAGACTAAGAGATGGAAACATAAATAGAGGGGGAATAAATAATATGGGAGGAAAATTTCTAATGTAACTATATTCATGCACACATCCATTTCTATACAGATCTAAAGTGGTATAATAAAAAACACTATATACTATAGAGTTAAATCCATCAATATAATAACCTATATTGGATAGTAAAAAGTGTGACAAAATAAACCAAAAATAAAATGGGAAATAAACAGAACCACTCAGAAGTATATCGCAACCTCCTAAAAAATGTAATGTTGAAATGTTGAGTGTTTTTACTCCTTAACTCAAATCCCCACCCACAGTTTCAACCAAATGAAACCATTTATCCCTAATGTTTTCCAATTTTACCACCAATCTTCTTGTCATCTAAAAAATAGATGAAATATACATGAAAATACCAAGACTATGGTGAGTATATACATAAATATTAGGACAACCCTAAAAATGAAGAGGGGGAAATAGAGACACATTTGAATTAGTCATCTTAACCCAATGTAAGAGGGAAATTAATCCCAATGACACAGATATAGTTTATACTCATGTAAGAAACATAAATGAGAAATAAAGGGGATATATATCTCATTGTCTATCCCAGGATGATGAGTCTTCCTAGAGATCCAAATGTACATCATCGATTCCCAACATCTAATGGATCTGAAGAAGTATCCATTTGGAGGACCTACACATCTCCATTGTTTCACACAATCAAGGGGGAAATCTATAACTAGAGTACCCATGTCATGGTCTGTCAAGTGATGCCTCCTAATATGTAGAGAACCTACAAACAAGTTCATTTGGGGGATGAAACTTAGTAGGTGGAGGATCCATGCCCTATTCCAATCGAGGGTCCCACTATGTAGGAAGAAAATTCATGTTCCATTCCATCAAGGGGATACCACTAAATAGTTAGAGGAAAAATTCATTATTCAGTTAGGTGGATACCAATCAGTAGATAGAATACTCATGCCTTATTTTTTTTCTTGTGGTTTCCAGTAAGTAGGTATATTACCCCCAACCTAGCCTATCAGGGGATTCCACTTAATTGATAGAGGACCCATTTCGTACTTCGTAAGGTATATTCAACTCAATATGTATAGGCAACATGCCTTTTTTTAAGGGGTATTGCAGCCAATCTAGTGTGAGGAGTTTGGGGGACCCATTCCCTTGTATGATATATGGACTTCCAACCTTTAACAGCCACTAATGATCCTTCTTGATCACTGTTATTATCAAGAATCACCTAAATAATTAGTTCACTTGGAAAATTTCACATAATATCTCAAAATCCATTGCAAAGGCCACCATCATGCTATATACAATTTTTTTTGGGAAGGATACCCATGGGACAAAATATATGTCTAAATGAACGAGATAAAATAGAAATAAGTTTTATTAATAATTACATGGTGTGGCGGGGTCACACGGCGTGTGACTTCACATGGCGTCATAACAATTTAATCCATCGTAAATGACCAACTGGCCATGTATTATTTTACAAATTGTAAGGATACTACATGGTTTCTCATGGAATTCTAGTTAATATATGTGTGACCTTGGTCATTAACATGTGCTTTGGTTCATGTCCACATACATAGTAGTGTTCCTAGTAGTGTCCCAAATAGGGTACCTGGCCCTGTTGAAGCCCATGTATTTGATCCATGTCCATGTGTCTAGCCCTGTCCATACCTGTGTTCTCCAGAGTACATGTCATGCCACCAGTAACATGTCACTTGATCTGTGTGGGTCCTATATGTCATTTGATACATATCTCTAGATAGAAACCCTATACATAATAGATTGGGGACTACACGACATGTGCTCTTCATAGTACATGCTCTGTAGATAGGTTTTTTTTCAAAATTCCAAATCATTGAATTGCCTTACAAATCGCCCACTCATACCATAAAATCCATCATTTGATCATCTAAAATCGAATTTAAAACACCTTTGAGCATAGATTCCTAGTATCTGTTGGCTAGAATTCATATTTTTTATTCTCTACTAGAGCAATCCCAATACCTCATGTACCTCCCATCACCATTTCTTCTCTGGATCCAAGATCAAAAGATTATAAAAAATGTTTCATCTTATTAACTCCATAAAACATTTATCCAACCATTATGTGCACATCAACCATGAAATGGGGTGTCTTCTCACACTTGGAAATTCCCGATAATTTCAAACTCTGGTCCTATTGCCCAATGAAAAATAATGTGAAGAACTAGTGTCTGAAAGGAATAATAAAAAATATTCATCTATCATTGGACAATAATTATTGTGAAATGATTATAGATCAGGATATTTAGTATAAGAAACATGTAATAATCAATAAAAAATTGAATATACAATTTAATTCGATACATGAGCCCATGTGTATAATTTATTAAATTTCATATCAAAGAATAGAAGAGAAGAACATGATCAATCACTTAATCAAGGGAGAAAATTGAAATGGATGATACCTACTTGAATATTTGATCAATTGTTGGTCAATAAACAAATTCTAGTGATTAGGATTATCTACTTCATCCATTACCTATCGATTAACCTTGATTTTGTCGTTGTTCATCATCTGATATTAATATTCCAAATAAGGATGTTAGAGACCATCTCAATAACCTCCCAGAGTTATGTGGCTATCCCTAAAAATTTCATAATGAAAATTTTATGGAGTATTATATTTTTTTCATTAAAATTAAAATAAAAAATAAATAATTTAATTTAATTTAAATGCACCGGCTAATGGCTTCTTCATCAGAATTTCCAGTGTTGAGCAACATTAGGTCATGCCTAAATTAAACCTCACACTCCAAATTTATCACTGGGGTTCTTTTTTTGATATGAAACGTTTTTTAGGTGATATTCAATTATATTATAAAATATTGTATGTTCATGATATAAAATATATTTAATATATTATTAAAAATAATTCTAGGCTCACTAGGCCTTGGAATCATGTGCCATCTTAGTTCGTAGCTCCAATAATATATACTCATATATTTCAATGAATTGCAAGGGAAAAAATAGTCTATACATTATTCCTTTCATCAAAACATTACATCCCCGAAATGAATAAACTAACTCCAATAGAAGGGATACTGAGCTCTCAACTGGGTCTCCCACTACTATTAACTCCCTAGATAGTTTCCTACACTTCAGAAAAACATTCACCTAAGGAAAATACATACTAATGAATTTTATTTGTTTACCATTTAAAAATTATTCGTACTGTTTGAAAAATGAAACTCCACTCTCACAAAACTACATAACCAGGTCGATATTGTACAATTATTCATGAACATACCTTCTAAACTGTGACGTTTGGAGAATACAATAAAGAAAAAATATTGTGGTTACAATGTTAATATGTACACAACCTTCCTAACATATAGTAGTAGTATAAGGAATAAGAAAAGTAGTAAGAACCCCAAAGATAGCCGACCGATTTAGGTAAAAAAGATCAACTTTCAAACACCAAAAGACTTCATCATTAGTCTGTAAAAATAAAATTATATATCCGAGTAAGTCATCATCCACTCCAGGATGAAATGAACTGTTAAAACAATAACTATCACCCAAACTAGGTCCCACGCACTATCACACACTAGGTCTTACATGTATAATTGTGACCTGCATGGTCTATAATACATGGACTTAAAAAGGTGTTAATCTGGTGTTAGATTGATTGTACTTACAATATGAAAACTCCTCTGATGGTAGATGATCCTCATTGTTATGGACCAAAACAAACATGTGACCCAAAATCATGTTTATTATAACCGAAATGGCCCACATTACTTGTCCAGATGACTGGGATAAAACACTATGATCAACTATTATCGAATCCCCATAGACTACCCACATCATTCCAATTGTTGTTAAATTATTTAAGTTTCACAATCTTCAATGATCATCAAGAGAATTCCACGAAACTGGACTACCTCTTAAATTTACAAGTCTCCCAAACTCACCATAATTATATGTAGTTCATCACCCTCAGACAACATAGAGAACAAGAGTTTATCATGATTTTTTTTTGAAACCCCCTTGGAATCCCAACTGATTATAAAAGATCAAGGTACATCCTAACCTCCACATGATGTATTGATAATGGAAACATAATACATAGAACCTTATTTTTCATTGTGACTAGTTTCAACATCTATCCTCCAAAAAGGATCATGAGCTCCCCAAATTTGTCAAAACCATCAATAAAATATCCATTTGATATATGGTCATGAATAATGACACAATCAGTATACCTGTGTTATACCTCCCTTGTTATCTAAATAAGTAAATGGGTATCATCTATCAACATAAGTTAAATAACACCATCCTTTAGTATCTTGTGTGATACAACTTAGACACCTATCAAAAATGGATTCCATCAAATAAGGCTATTAAAAATTAATCCATAATGGGTTAAGGATATATTACACAAGTATTATAACTCAAATAAGTTGTAGAATATGTTTAAGGTTATCACTATAAACTAAAAACATTCATAGTGTCATTGGAAAACCAATTATGATATATCTTTATCCAAAACCAAAGCCTTTGATAATCAGTTTCGAGGTAAAACATTGATAAAGAACAATACCCAAGCAATTGGTCTATGAAATCAATGATTCTCAGGGCTATATACTCTTCCATGTGTCACTTGGTTCATGTTTCATCAATTCACACCCAACCTCAAACACTCATTATAACTCAGGTGAAAAAACCTAGGTTTCCCATTTGAAAAAATACATCTTCAAACCCCTTTTTCTACAAATTCTCAATTTCACCTTCAGATTACAAATCTTAATAGGGACCATCTGAAATGCTGTTGAAAAAATCAGGGGTGATTTGTGATGATAGTCCTTTTATAATCCTTCCGTTATATTTTATGAAAAACCCCACAAAATCAAAGGAAAAAAGTCCTAAAACTCTACTACCACTATAGAAAAAAAGATCCTAGAGTCCATTGCTCCAAATGGATTATTATCCAACTGAAAAAAATTCAGTCCTAACCACCTCCACAAGATCTCATCCTATTATTCCTCGGATCACTCTATATTAAATGATGAAAAGTACATCCCAACAAGATAAAAACACTAGCACAATAATTTGTGGAAAGAAATTGAGCGTGGATTGTAGGGAACCAGTCCATATTGAGAAAAAATCATAGTGTTTCAGTGACACTATGAGGTAATTCCACATGAGGCTCTCTATCTCCTCTAATAGTCAGTTAACACTCTTAATAGAATCATGTAATAACTAATCCTCTCTATAAGAGTGCCCCAAAAATGGTATATAAAAAAGTGTCCATTTGTAATGCTTTGTCTAGAACATGGTTTAAGGTTCTGGGGTCCACAGCAGAAGCTGGTGCACCAGGGATTTTAAAAATATTCATTGGTGGATCAACGGTACTTTTTGACACTAACGATCTGATTCCTAAAGTTGTATGAGGATATTGCATAAATTATATGGGTAAAAAATTAAAATAAACCATATCCATTTCAAATACAAATCTGTGGTCGACTATAACTGGTCGATGGTGATCATTGCATGAAGGATCCAAAGAATGAACCCTCTAGATCATCCAAACTCACTTCAAAAACCAGCGAGAGCATCGAACATCAAATTACGGGTGTTAGTGCGGTGATCTGAGGATGCTTTCGACGTACCGATGATCACTGCATCAAGATTTCTTCGTTGCCTGAGGAAGATCATGATCTGAACTCTTGGATCAACAAATTCTCTCTCTAGGAAGCCGGAGAGAGAGGATCTTAATTTTTAATTCCATGAATTAATGAATATTTGATTTCACCACATACGGTAGAACCTAATCTTATATTTATAGTGGAGTTGATAAATAGTTGGTTGGGTTCCCCAACCCCTATTTATTTCAACGTCCACTAAATAAATAATTGTGACGATCTAAACTCTGCCAATATTATTTATTATTTTATCACAGAAATTTAATATATATAAAATATTTTATGTGATTAAATCCAATCCATTTAACTCGACTGGTTGTCCCACTTAATATTAAACGAACATTGAATATTAAAATATTATTTGTTCGATTAATATATTCCCATATTTACTAAACATGTAAATACGATAAATAAATTCAATCTCAAATTTTCATAACTTGAATATTAATGCATTTATTTAATTATTTTGGTGATCGATAACTTGGACAACACTCAGACCTCATGGTGGGGCCCACTATGTCAATATACCTATTCAACTGAATAGGGAAGATTCTTGAATATACTATTGATTGTGACCCTCTAGTCTCTTATATTGATAGCAGTAAATAACTTCACAGACCAAGAGCGGAGTCTAGCAACCCATCAGGGCCCCTAATGAGATATGGATAGTCATAGAAATGACTACCATCTTAAGAACAATGACTTTGTAATATATTTTCTTTGTCATTAAATATATAATAAAGTCAAACACGCACTTGGGTCATTGTCGTTTTCTTGCACTATTATTTGTTTATCTTTCTCTATGGATTTACCTTTTTACTCCTTTGGACAAAGACCTATGAAGGTAGCACCATCCTGATCAACAAGGCCTGAGATATACAACATCCTAAACATGGAAATGATAAATCTTTTTTTGACCATTTAACCAATGTCCTTCCACCAACGACGCACCCAACATAAGATACTCACCACGATTTCAATACCATGGTTTTCACCTTGCATCCAAGTACGTAATCAAATGGTATACATTGGTAATGATCTCATGCCAGGAGACCAGCACACATGTCTGTATATAAGAACTACTAATGACACCAAAAACATGTGGTGTTCCTCTTGGCGTGTCTATCCTCATGATCTGAATAATAGAGATCACTAAAGGAGAACTTCATGAGAAGAAGTATCAATGCTTATGATCCCCCAGCACCTGATAGTCATACATCTACTGTGTCCAACTATTAAGATGTGTTTAAACCATAGAACATATATTTAATATTAATATCATAGTATCTCTAGGTTCTCATTATAGCCTGGGATCTTCTATAACCTCTTGATATGACAATTTAATCATTATACATAATAATTATAATAGTGGATGTAGAAAATTATAAATTATAATTGTAATATGACATCATGTGTCACAAATTGTACACATGATATGGTAATCAAAATTACTGCATAGTTGGGTCTAGAGAACCCTCTATTTAAACACTCCCACTTGCACTAGATCCAACATTCTAACCAAACTTGTTAGCTACTCACAAGATAAATATTATGCTTCTACTGAGTAATGGCTTTATCTGTTGTGTGTGCCATGTTTTCACTATGTGGAATATCTGATGTATGATACCTCATCTCCTTGAGTAAAACATCTCAAGATAAGGTATCCCCAAGTATATCAGTTTTTTCTATTGTCATAACATGACAACTTGGATAGTAATATTATCATAATTTAAATTATGATAATACTTTTCTTATTGTGTTCAAATCAAAGAGCTAGAAAAAATCATTACGATTGATAACAGCTTCTTAGCTGCCTTAGAAGATGCAATGTACTCAGTATTTGTAAGTATGGCTACCACTGGTTTTTATGAGCTGGACTAACTCATTACCTTTTCCTAACTATTAAACTAAATCAATTTGATATATGTATTAGTAGTTTGTATCCCATAATAATTAGTATTCCTTCTTCTCCATATACTAGGCACATATCATTTGTACTCTCCAAAGTGCAAGATTATAGTTCTGACTGCTTCACGTGAAGTTATCCAAGATATAATTAATATCCTTCTTCAATAAATTATTGTGAAGACCCGGAAATTTAAAGGACAGTTTTTTTTTCTTATTTTCTTTGGAATTTTACGAGACTGTGGCTTCTAACGGCACCTGATTCCGAGGCCCGGTGTGCCTGGAATCAGTTTCTGAAGATTAGCTCGGGTACGTTCAGTGAACGAACGAGCAGGTTTTTCTATATTTTGAACCGGAGCTCGGAATTGAAATCTGAGGGCACCGATGAACTCGTAGCACCGGTTTTTGCTTAATGGGACCTTTTCCACTGTTGCGTTTTATGCGGGTTTGAAGATATATTTTGGAGTTTAACCTTATATTAAATAAAAATTTTCTTGCACACATTTTTATTTTGAGTTGGTTATATCCTACAAGGGGAGGTTGTTGGTGGGTCCCACACCCACATATCCTCCCATGAGAGGATATTTGTGAGGTGGGGCCCACACGAGCCCAATCATTCATCTTCTCTTTAACTCCTTGAACCCACCCTAAACTTCTTAAACCATTAACCTTCCCATTTTACTCTCTCTCTCTTTCAATATGCCAACACACTTGAGTTAAGGCGTTTAATTAGTTGGCTCATCAATTTTGAATTAATTTCAATTCTTTAGGTGAGAATAATAATAAGAGTTATATTATTTTGTTTGGGCTGCCATAGCTTGAGTTGGGTGAACAAAGGAGAGGAGAAGAATTCTTGAAGGAATAATCCTCTTCCAACGAAGAACATCTCTCGACAAAGAACGATGACACCCACGAAGAACGCCCATATTCACTTATCATCCTATGAGTCAAGAGTGAAGACACCGACTACGGTCATCATTGCCAATGACAGCGTTATTTTTCCTCCGACGTTGATGGAATGAGACCATCTTCTGCAACGCCGATTTCCGCGCCGACGACGAACGAACCTTAAATCAAGTTAGGCATTGTTTTTACGTTGAAGATTAATTTACGTTCTTTGTTATTTATCAATCGCTTGTTATCAATATAACCGGAGGAGGACGGACCACACGAACACGGCTGAACCTCCTCCCCATTTTGTTGATGATTTTTCTTCGTGGCTTGGAACAGAGGTGGTGCGGTGCAACGACAACGTGCAAGGTCGAGAGAACCGCGGCCGGAGCGGGCCGCGACGGAGAAGCGAGGTGCCGTCGCGCCACCCTGGTGAAGCCAAAGGAAGTCGCGGCCAAGGGCGGGCCCCGGTGGAGGAGCACGGCGTCGTCGCGCCGCGCCGGAGCACCAGGAGGCCGCGGCCGTGGCAGAGCAGTAGGAGGCGGCTGGACAAACTGGCCGCCAACAAACCTTGGAGGCGGGACCCACGTGGGTCCCGCGTGGAAAAACCGACTGGCCAAAATGGACGACCGTTACCCAGGTAAACCGGGGGATTGAACCCCCGGCCAGATCATCAAGGGTGGACCCCAAGAGGTCCGTCATTTCTCAATCAAGGGGGGGGGGGCAGCGCCCCCCGCATCCCGCTCGGCCGAAGGTCGAGCCGCCTGCACCGTGAGACGGGCCACCCGCACCGGGCCGGGCCGGGCCGCCGGCACCGGGCCGAGCCGCCCGCGCCGGGTCGGGTCTCTCCAGAAGGTCGGGCCACCCCCAACCGGGCAGGACCCGGACCCGGGTTGGGTCGACTCGGTTCGGCCCGACCCAAGGGGTATTGGGCTGGGTCGGACCGGGCCCAAACCCCCTACTTTCGGATAGTTCCGTTCAAACGCCCATAACTTGGACTACGGATCTCCGATCAACGCACCATCAGTTGCGTAGAGATCCTTGAATCGAGATGGTTGTTTTGGTATATTACAATCAATGTTTTGGAGAACTTTGGGTACAGTCAGGTTGGTTCGAACCCGAAACCGACCGGGCCCTCGTAGCAGAAACGCATATAACTTGAGCTCCGGACGTCCGATTGACGTTTCGTCAACTTAGTTGGTTTCCTTTAGATGAGACGGATCTTTTGGCATACTTCACTTGAGGTTTGGACATGGTTGGAATATGTCCGGGTTGGATTGTACCTGAAATCCAACCGGGCCCCTAGAACAGAAAAATTGATAACTTTCAGACCAGGCGACCGTTTGGCGAACCGTCAGCGGAATTGGTAATCATGTTGAGAAACAGTCCCTATGAGTATACCCTATGAGAGTTTGGGGTACAGTTTTTATACGGTCGGGTTGGTTCATACACGAAACCAACCGGGCCCCCGGGATGAAAAGGCTAATAACTCACAGACCGGGCATCTGATTGACGCGCCATCTATTGCATTGAGACCCCTATGACGAGGCGGTCATTTGAGATACTTCTTCGGGGTACTTTGTGATACTTGGAGTATCGACTAGTAGCTCGTGGAGAGGACCCTCTCGGAGATGAGCTTACGGAGTACAGAGACCGTGTAGCTGGCTGAGACCTGTTGACTGCTTGACCGATTCGAGTCGGAGTGACTTGTATAGCCCAGTGGGGAGCACTAATGTGTTTTGGTGGCAGAACCATGGTGGGAAGCACTACTGTGTTTGGGTGGCAGACCTATGGTACTCGATAGGAGGAGTACCTCTGCAGGCTATTAGGAGGGGTGCACTATTGTTTTTGGGTGGCAGACACCGGCCGGAAGCAGTATTGTGTTTTGGTGGCGGACCCACGGTACTCGACAGGATGAGTACCTCAGTAGTCTTAGGTTAGTGAGAAGTACCTCGGAGTCGTGACAGGTTCACTGTACTCTTCATAGACGGAGCTCTTCAGCAGTTGTAGTTTTGATAATGAAAATCTTGGTTTGAGCTGAGTCAGTGACCTTTGTGTTTTCGTCATGATTGAGATGGGTTACATGATAACTTAGGTATATGTATAGGCATATACTAAAGTAGTGGTTATCCGTTGATTTCATATCTATGTGATACCTCATATTTGAGATGAGTTACTTGATAACTTAGGTAAAATAAAGGGAATATCCCTAAATTTTGGGTTATCTGTTGAGAACTTTCATTGTGTTTATCCTTGTTGGATTTAGTGAGACCTTGAGGGTCTCGAGGTCCCAACTGAGTATCGTATACTCACCCCTGCACGGGATATTCCCACACCTCATTGTGTTGGTTGCAGACTACGTACATCACTGATCGTGGATGAGGCTTGTAGAGCTGTACGGTACCCGGAGGTGGATCCCACGTTGAGTCAGCACCCAGAGGTGGATCCCACGATGAGTCGATACCCGGAGGAGATGGAAGGACGTGGGGTGCTGAGGAGGACATCTATACCTACCCTTCAGGTAGGAACCCAGAGGACGAACCAGGAGATTCTTGTTACCTTTCAGCTGTTGTCCTTTGAGTTTTACTTTACTTTTAGTTGTAGTTGTACCTTTCTTTTGGGCTTGTATTTCCGGCACCTTGTATTGTCAGCATGTTTTTTTACAACTTTACTTAGTGTAGCTTCTTCTTGTACTCTGATTGTGTGTGTTTTCATTTCGTAAAGCCAATTCCTTCCCTTTTATTGGGATTTGTGCCTTTGGTGCTAGTCTCCAGCCCCTTGCCTATGGAAGGCGGGCTTGGGGTGGTCAGGGCACGAGCCCCGAGGACGGGTCATGACAAATTAGTATCATAGGAGTCGATTCTACTACATAACTCAGGACTCTGATCTTTCCTTTCTGTGAAGCAATAGTGTTAAGGGTACTAAGGGTGGTCTTCAGTTCAGGGAGTCCAGTGTTGGTGCGGCGGCCGACGTATCCATACACCAGGACCCTAACTACTGATTTCCGCCTTTGTGCACGAAAACACTGATTGCATGTGGGTTTCCAAAAAAGATTTAAAGTCAGCACAAACCTGGTCAGCTCACGAGGTATAAATCGTTGACCATGTCACATCTATTCAAGATTTCTCTACACAGACAGTCAGTTGGAGTTCCAAGAGAGTACTCAATGACGGCCCAATGAGAAACGAGACTCCTGTGTAGGGCCCTCTTTCTAAGTTGGCACCTTCGGGTGGTGTACCAGCAGCATCACCACCTGTTAGGTAGCAGATGCCACCAGTTTTACTAGTGTACGGTGCATGCTGACAGAGCGCGTTGCACGAGTTCCAGCAGCAGAGGCCTCTGATGTTACGAGGCTAGGTATATTCCCAGGCAGTAGTGGACTGGTTGGAGGTGATTTCTAGAGTTCTACGCCTAGTTTAGACACAGGTAGGGAAGATGGAGGTCTTAGATACTTGTGTTTTCCAGTGGGAGACCACGAGGTTGGTCCGTATAGTGATGGGGCTTCGGTACGTGGACCTATGCCCGTGATAGTACCATCGGGTAGTATTCCAGCTATATCACTACCTGTTGGTCAAAAGACACTACCGGCGGTACCGGTAGAGGATACTTGTAGGCTTAATGACTTACTTATGTTTCCACACTAGATATCCCTCAAGTTCCGAGGCAAGCCTGACTCACAGGCGGATGAGGACTGGCTTGAGGAGGTGGTAGAGAGTTTTCTAGAGCTGTTAAAGCTTCGGAAGGACAACATGTCAGTAGTTGAGAATTGATCGGGGCGTACCAAACCATTCCTGGTACTCGATGAATACGATGTGATCGGTGCTTCAGGGCTCGGGATTCTGAGTGAGGTGTGTCTAAAAGACATACGAGCCTGTACTTAATTATCTATGCATTCCATCTTATACTAGGATTCTAGAGGGAGCCTTTGTGGTTGATAATTATTTGGCTGAGTGGATGCAAACAATTAAGGTTAGCTGTGGGAAAGTAGGAAAGTGGCGCCAGTCTCGGAGACATGGGCGTGTAAAATGTTTCAAGAAGAGAAAGTGAAAAGGACAGATTAATCTGCTGAGTAGCAGATGTGCAAGGAGAGCTAGGAGAGCAGGATGGGGTGGTGAACATTTTGACATGTTGCAACCACCTGCCTTTGTAATCCCCACTAGGCTCAGGGAGGTGGAGGGCATCAGAAAGAGTAGCTGCATGCGGTCAAGGAGTGCAACCGAAAGTCTCTAAGGATGATTCGAAGTATGGACTGTTTCTTCTACTATCTGCTATAACAGCATACATCGATACGAATCATCCCTTCCTTCCATGAAACCTGTCCTAGGCCTAGAGTTTCCGGTTAAGCCATTGACTTGACCCTCACATCTGGAGATACCTTTGGAAGGAGACTCGATAATCACACTTACGCCGACAGTGCGATCTGACCCTTGAGGCGAGAGTTTTAGTTGGAACCTCTTAGTGGCAGTGTCGAGGCCTTACAACGATAGTTTGAGTATGTACTGGGCAATCACAGTTCATACACAAATTGACGGTATTAGTAAAAAAGGTTGTGGTCTATCTACAACGTCAGGATGGGTTTTCCTTCGTCAGAAAAAAGGAAACCCCAGGAAGCACAGGATAAACTCATGCATAGGAGGGTGTAGCCGATCACTCTTGGGTCGGCCAACCTTACCCTCATGGCTGTAGGAGCTTTGAGTTTCAGTTATAATCATGAAATGGAGGCCTCTAGAGTTCTAGGATGGCGACCACGTCCTTATATGGGTCTCACCTCGACGAGGTTTACGAAGATGTGGCCGAGGTCGAGAGTTATCTCCGAGGTTCAACGAACCTTTCTAGGTCTTCAGCAGGGTAGGTGAGGTGGTTTACTGCTTGACCTTTCCACCTCAGTTGCACTATGTGCACGATGTCATCCACGTATCTCAGCTAAAGAGATATGTGCATGACCCTTCACACATCATCGACCGTAGTGAGTTGGACGTCGATGACGTGGAGACATTCACATAGGTTCTAGTGGAGAACGATCATCGACAGGAGTGGGTCATATGTGGATGATTGATTCCTCAGGTGCGCTTTCACTAGAAGCACAGGAACCTCCAAGAGAGAACATGGGAGAGGAAGGCTCAGTTGCATGCTCATTACCACTTTTTCATTCCTAGTTTGTGTTATAGCTTTACGGGGATGTAAAGCCCTGAGGTGGGAGTAATGTAAAGACTCAGAAATTTCAATTATTTTTTTTTCTTTATTTATTTGGAATTTTACGAGACTATGGTTTCTGAAGGCACCAGATTCCGAGGCCCCGTGTGCCCGGAATCGATTTCCGAAGATTAGCTCGGGTACGTTCAGTGAATGAACGAGCGGGTTTTTTCTATATTTTGAACTGGTGCTCGGAATTGAAATCTGAGGGCACTGATGAACTCGCAGCGCCAGTTTTCACTTAAGGGGACATTTTCCGCAGTTGCGTTTTATGCGGGTTTGAAGTTATATTTTGGAGTTTAACCTTAAATTAAATAAAAATTATGTTGCACACATTTTTATTTTGAGTTGGTTATATCCCACAAGGGGGAGGTTGTTGGTGGGGCCCACACCCACATAACCTCCAATGAGAGGATATTTGTGAGGTGGTGCCCACACGAGCCCAACCTTTCATCTTCTCTTTAACTCATTGACCCACCCCTCCCCTTAAACTCCATAAACCTTTAACCTTCCCATTTTACTCTCTCTCTCATTTAATATGCCAACACACTTGAGTTAAGTCATTTAATTAGTTGGCACATCTATTTTGAATTAATTTGAATTCATTAGTTGAGAATAATAATAAGAGTTATATTATTATGTTTGGATTGGCATAGCTTGAGTTGGGAGAACAATGGAGAGGAGAAGAATTCTTGAAGGAATAATCCTCTTCCAATGAAGAACATCTCTCGACAAATAACGATGACACCCATGAAGAACTCCCATATTATCTTATCTTCCTACGCGTCAAGAGAGAAGACGCCGACCGCGGTGATCATCGCCAACAACAGCGTTATTTTTCCTCCGACGTTGATGGAATGAGACTGTCTTCCTCGACGCTGATTTCCGCGCTGACGACGAACAAACCTTGAATCGAGGTAGGGGTTGTTTTTACATTCAAGATTAATTTACATTGTTCATTATTTATCGACCGCTTGTTATCAATATAACGGGAGGAGGATAGACCGCATGAACACGGTCAAACCTCCTCCCCATTTTATTGATGATTTTTCTTCGTGGCTTGGAATGAAGGAGGCGCGGAGCAACAGAACCGTGCAAGGTCAAGAGAACCGCGGCCGGAGCGGGCCGCGTCGGAGAAGCACGGTGTCGTCGCGCCGCACCGGTGAAGCCTAAGGAAGCCGCAGCCAAGGGCGGGCCGCGGCGGAAGAGCGTGGTGTCGTCGCTCCGCGCCGGAACACCAGGAGGCTGCGGTCGGGGCGGGCTGCGGCGGAGCAGCAGAAGGCGGCCGGACAAACCGGCCGCCGGCAAACCTTGGAGGCGGGACCCCCGTGGGTCCCGCATGGAACAACCGGCCGGCCAAAATGGCACGTCGTTACCCAGGTAAACCAGAGGATTGAACCCCCGGCAATCTCATCAAGGGCAGACCCCATGGGGTCCTCCATTTCTCAATCAAGGGGGGGCAGCGCCCCCAGCATCCCGCTCGGCCGAAGGCCGAGCCGCCGTCCATGCGGGTCGGGCCGCCTGCACCGGGCCGGACTTCCCGTGCTGGGACGGACCCCCGCGCTGGGCCGGACCCCCGCGCTGGGCCATGCCACGCCGGCCAGGCCGGGCCGCGCCCAACCGGGCCGGACCCGGAACCGGTTCGGGTTGACCCGGTTCGGGAAAACCCTAGGGGTATTGGGCCGGGTTGGACTAGGCCCAAAACCCCTACTTTCAGACAGTTCCGTTTAAATGCCCATATCGTGGGCTATGGAACTCCGATTGATGCATCATCAGTTGACTAGCGATCTTTGAATCGAGACGGTTGTTTCGGTATATTACACTCAAGGTTTTGGAGAACCTTAGGTACGGCCAGATTGGTTCGAACCCGAAACCGACCGGGCCCTCAGAGCGGAAATGCATATAAATTGAGCTCCGAATGTCCAATTGATGTGCTGTCAACTTAGTGGGTTTCCTTTTGGTGATATGGATCTCATTGCATACATAACTTGAGGTTTGGCCGCGGTTGGAATATGGTCGGGTTGGATTGTACCCGAAATCCAACCGGGCCCTTGGAACGGAAAAGCTGATAACTTTCAGACCAGACGACCGTTTGGCGAACCATCAGCGGCGTTGGTAATCATGTTGTGAAATGGTCCCTATGAGAGTTCGGGGTACAGTTGTGATACGGTCGGGATGGTTCGTACACAAAACCAATCAGGGCCCTGGGACGAAAAGACTAATAACTCACAGACCGGGCGTCCGATTAATGCATCGTCTATTGCGTTGAGACCCCTATAATGAGGTGGTCCATTGAGATACTTCTTCATGTGACTTTTTGATACTTGGAGTATCGACCAGTAGCTCGTGGAGCAGAACCTCCCGGAGACGAGCGTATGGAGTATGGAGACTATGTAGCTGGCTGAGACCTATTGATTGTGTGACCGATTCGAGTCAGAGTAACTTGTATAGCCCAGTGGGAAGCACTACTATGTTTTGGTGGAAGACCCACGATGGGGAGAACTACTGTGTTTGGGTGGCAGACCCGCGGTACTCAACAGGAGGAGTACCTCTGCAGGCTATTAGGGGGGTGCACTACTGTGTTTGGGTGGAAGACCCCGGCATGAAGCACTACTGTGTTTGGGTGGCTGACCCGCGGTACTCAACAGGAGGAGTACCTCAGCAGTGTTAGGTTAGTGAGAAGTACCTCAGAGTCATGACAAGTTCACTGTACTCGTCAGAGACGGAGCTCTTCAGCAGTTGCAGTTTCGATAATAAAAATCCTGGTTTGAGCTGAGTTAGTTACCTTTGTATTTTTCTCATGATTGAGACGGGTTACTTGATAACTTAGGTATATGTATGGGCATATACCTAAGTAGTGGTTATCCATTGATTTCATATCTGTGTGATACCTCATGTCTGAGATGAGTTACTTGATAACTTATGTATAAGTATGGTCTTATACCTAAATTTTGGGTTATCTGTTGAGAACATTCTTTGTGTTTATCCTTGTTCGATTTAGGGAGACATTGAGGGTCTCAGGGTCCCTACTGAGTATCGTATACTCACCCCTGCACGGGCTATGCCCGCACCACGTTGGTTGGTTGCAAACGACAGACATCACTAATCGTGGATGAGGCTTGTAGAGTTGGACGGTACCCGGAGGTGGATCCCCCGACGAGTCGGTACCCGAAGGTGGATCCCACGACGAGTCAGTACCCAGAGGGGATGGACAGAAGTGGAGTGCTGAGGAGGACATCTGTACCTACCCTTCAGGTAGGAACCCGGAGGACGAACCAGGAGCTGCATGTCACCTTTCAGATATTGTCCTTTGAGTTTTACTTTACATTCAGTTGTAGTTGTACCTTTATTTTGGGCTTGTATTTCTGGCCCCTTGTACTATCAGCTCGTTTGTTTTACAACTTTAATTAGTGTAGCCTCTACTTGTACTCTGATTGTGTGTGTTTTCATTTTGTAAAGGCAATGCCTTCCCGTTTAATTGGTATTTACTCCTTTGGTGCTAGTCGCCAGCACGTGGCCTATGGAAGGCGGGCTTGGGGTAGTCACGGCACGGGCCCCGATGATGGTTGAGGACAATTATATCCTGGAAATATTAGTTATAGAACATAACATAGAATATGTGATTGATCTGTCTCTGAAGCGTGTGGAACTAAATTCAGAACTTTAATCTCCTCCCATGTTCCGAACATGTTAACCTGGATAGATTAATCCATGTGACATAAGCAACAGTTCATCTCTTGAATTGTTCAAATTTTTACTATTCAATATAATGTCACATTATATACGATTGAATAGGACCAAGCAACCAATAGATCAACCTTGATAGATCTAGTTCCCTATAATTTAGGTTAATACATTATGTAAATCACTGTAGAATTTCTTTTAACCTGGTCTTATCGAACTTTAAGACCAATATCTATTTTCCATATGTTGTCGAACATATTTCACTTGGAAAACATTGGCTCTCCCACTAAACTATGGTAGACAAATGGAAAATATTCATTTGAAATGAATTCTCTAAGATCTTGTTTCTTTATTTAATCCAGAACTGTATTTTAAAATCTTGAAACCTACATTGGCCTTCGATGGTGTCATCGTCCCTTTCTGGTTGAATCGTATAGACCCATTCCACTAAAGTTGATTATGACATCAAATGACCAATTTAATGATCTTAGAGGTTATCTATGAAAATTGAAATTCTAATGGAATTAGAAATAAAAACATGGTATAACCAATCATGCATTATTTGTACTAGCCTTCAACCATCCATGTATCATCTGATTTGAATTCCCACCGTAGTATTCAATTTATAATCCCCTTTTAAATTTGATACATGGAATCAATTATTGAATTTTATATTTTTCAGTCTCATATTATTTCCATACACTTCATACTTATAGTATTTATTGTTCTCAATGAATAATTTATCACTGGCCACGATGAATACAAAACCATCACCATGGTTTCATTCTTCCTATGCATAATGTGTCTCTAGAGCATTCCTATTCCACATGAACTTGTTGAACTTGTTCCTGTGTCAACCATATTTACTTCTCAAGCATTGAATAGGTTCAAGTCAATTTAGTTCCCACTATCTCTAATAGATATGTACACCCTTATATATAAATGTAGTCTAATACAAGAACAAACCTTTTCTATCATATGAATTTACGTAATATCCTAAGCAACTTTTAGGATAATTATTTAGATGCACCATCTCTTCAGTTTGATCTGTGTTTGTTTATACCATAACAAACTCTTTTCATCCTAACACATGATCTATGACATAATGGATTTTCATCATTCTATGACTCGTATGATATCCATTTGTCATTTTAGTTGGCATATTGGTTATGGGTTTATGCCATTATTTTAAAAACATATCATGAAATATAATTGATGTTTCATCAATTTGCATCATTAATAAAACTTACATCATAACTTTGATGTATTAAATGAGTGTTTTGGAATTGCTCCATGCTACATTTTGTTGATCAATTTCAACATGTAATACTTTATCATCGATCCTCTTTATGAACACCAATACGGTGATATAGATAAGGTAAAATGAGATTAGGAATTACTCCACCATACATTTTCATGATCGATGATTTCATAGTGAAGATATTATTTTGCATGTCGATCCGATACAACTCATATCTTCTGGTCATGCATATATTTCATTGTTACATTCCATAATAACTTAATGGAATATTATGATGTTTCTTTACCTCTAGCTTTCCTTTGGATTAGTTCACACTTTCTTGTTGAACTAACCTCGGAAGCTTTGTGGTGTACCTTTATTTCTAATGGTTTCTTTGTCTAAACAAAGGATGTCAATAATACCAAAGGGGTTCTGTTTTACCAATAGTAAATACCATACTAGGTATATTCTCGACGTCCAATACTATTTTAACTTAAAAAAGAATCATATTGCCACTACATGTTAGTTCTTACATTTTATATTCATCATATATTGCCTTTGATTCAAGTATGTCTGGACTATTTGTTGAGTATGTTACACCACAAACAACATTAATTACAAAGCATGGAATAATGTATCATCATGTCCAAATGGGATCATGAGATAAATGTTTTGTTTATACTCAACAACTTTTTCATTTTGAATCAATAACTTGGCAATCAGAAGTAATGTGTTTCTTATCACTGACCTAGGAATCACCCTTTCTCAGCTGCTTGGAAAAGACACCTTAATCCTAATAAAGTTTCTCTACTAACATGGATACTTTATTTCAATACATACATGTGAAAATAATATTTTACATAATACCCAAGAATTATGTGAGAAACAATAATTTATTTGGTGAATATAAACTGAACGAGAAGCCGGTACATGCTTCTTGTATTTCAGTTTTTTAAACCTCCATTATTTTATTTCATTATATGTGATGAAAATAACCATATGTTAAATAACCAAACACTTTTCTTTGAAGGACATGATGATGTTTCCTTTGGCATAACATTCCATAGGCCTATTCGCCTTATAGTTCAATTTATTCTTCATAAGAATAAAATATTGTGTTATTTCTAATATTCTTATTACTTGGTGAATGATACCTTAAAGGTAATTAAGAAATTACTATATACCATTAATTTTCATCCTTAAACAAAACTAGAGTAATTGGGTGTAAAATTTATAATAATGGGATGATATGAATGATAATGAACTTTCTTTCAATTTACACAAATTGAGTGAAACCATCACATTCAAATCTTTCTTCTATTTCTCCTCGCAAATTTCTTGGATATGAGACTACATGTAACATCATCCATGTCAGGATGTAGCGACCGCAACTAACATTAGACTATGATGAAAAAAATATGATGGAACCATCATATGCATAATTCATGAGTCTCCTGTATGTATTTATACTGTCCCTACCTTATGTGTATTAACATGTTTGGACACAATCACCATGAATTTCCGTTATAGTAGTAATGTGTGCAAGCTCCTATACAACACTTGGAATTTCGTACTTTTTTGTACATTAAAATTGTATAATACTTATCATAGTTTCATTGTGATTTTTCATTCCATTCTCTAAAAATATACATTAGTATATTTTACTTTTGTGTGATTACCCAATGTGACATTACTAATTATTTTAATCATTAAATGTCTACCACTAGTTATTCGATTTCGATGAAACCTCTGTACTAGAATCAGAATACTCTTGAGTATTCTTGTGGAAAGGATCCCTTAACCACCCTCATATTATAAAATCTATGGCTATTCCACTACTCGGAGGGTTCAAGGTATGATTTTTGTTGTCCAACCACATTAACTCGTGGTTCGTTGAATTTTGAGTGCTAACGCAGAGATCCGACGTCGCATTCGACGTCCCAATGATCACCGCATCGAGATGTATTCAATTATTGAGGAAGATCATGATCTAAACTCTTGGATCAATAGATTCACTCTCTATAAAGTGGGAGGAGAGAGAGGCTCTCATTTTTTCATTCCATGAATGAATGAATAGTGAATTTCACTACATAATGCATAGCCTCCTCCTATATTTATACTGGAGTTGAGATATACCTAATTGGGTTCCCCGACCCCCGTTTATTTCAACGTCCACTAAATAAAAAAAATTATGACCTAACAACCCCAATATTATATATTATTTTATCACATACTTGTAATATATATATATATATATATATATAATATAATATAGTATGTGATAAAATTCGAGCCATTTAACTCTACTAGTCGTCCAACTTAATATTAAATGAAACATGAATATTACAAAATATTCATTTGATTAATATTTTCCTGTATTTACTAAACAAGTAAATACATTAAATAAATTACATCTCAAATATTCATAACTTGAATATTAATGAATTTATTTAATTCTTTTGGTGATCGATAACTTGGAAAACACTCGAACCCAGTGGTGGGGCCCATAATGTTCATATACCTATTCACCTGAATAGGGAAGATTCTTAAATATGATATTGTGTGAGACCATCTAGGTCATTATATCGATACCCCCTTAAAAAATTCAAATCCAATCAAAATATTAAAACATGGTATATAGAACAGCCACCACATCATTATTGCTCCAATCCATCAACATGGAGAAATTCGAAATTCAAATCAAACTATGCCTCAAGCATCGCACCACGAAATCCATGGTCCGTGATCACTGGATCCTCCATTAGCCTCAATCTGCTCCCCGAGATGCACATCCATCATCTTGAGACAGCGCCCCTGACAAGCATCACTATCGACAAACCTTCTCGCTGACAACAGCAAACACAAACCACCATTGACGTCGTAACCCCAATACCATAGGAACCACCACCTCCAGTCATTGAAAGAATCCAAGAACATGAACTATCGATATGGGAGAAAACACCACCATTGCCAGAACTCCTCTGGAATGACGTCGGCTGCTTGAACAACAACTCCCAATGCCTCGTTCAAAACCATCGCACCAGACCGACTCAGACGGGAGAAAAGGTCCTTGAAGCCAGGGAAGAGTTGAGTGGATGAGGATCATGAAAGAAAGACACACGATGCAGAAAGGATGAACCAAAATCAAACCCATCCACCTCGAATAGAACCAGTAAAATCCAAAAACCAAAGGCCGCGAGAAAAAATACCAACACCATTCTCGACAATAAGAAAGAAAAACAAAAACCCACCAAACCAAATCATGAAGGGAACAAGATAAAGGAAAAATATATAGGCAAGGGCTACATTAGCATGTTGCGACCACGAACCACAAGCACATCCCAAACCACTGTGAAAGAATGAAGAACAGGACCAAAAATGGGGTTCGGAACAGCGGATCCGGTCGGTAGAGCAGTCATGGTTCGCTATCGAAATCCCAAAAACAGGATTCACAAGCTACCTAAATACGATTTCAGTACCACAATTTTCACCATGAATCAATTTATGTAATCAAATGGTATACATTAGTAATGATCTCAATTTAGGATACCAATACACATTTCCATTGATAAGAATGACCTATAACACCCAAAACATGTGGTGTTTCTATTGGAAAGTCTGTCCTCATGATCTCAATACTATAGATCACCAAATGCAAACATCACGATAAGAAGTCTCAATGCTTTGGATCCCCCAACACCTGATAGTCCAACATCTACTCTGTCCAATCACTGAGATGTATCTAGACTATAGAAGATATATTTATGATTAATATCATAGTATCTCGAGGTTCTCATTATAGCCTAGGATCTGCTATAACCTCTCAATATGACAGTTTAATCTTTGGACATTAACATTATAATAGTGGATGCGGAAATTTTTCCACTATAATGGTAAGATGAAATAATGTTTAATTAACTATACACGTGATATGATAATCAATAGTAATGCATAGTTGGGTCTAGGGCACCAACTATTACAAAACATGGGATATGATTATGGATAAAGGGGATCATGAATCTTTGTGAGAACTATAACTGGGGTAGTAATGTGATGTTTCATTCAACAAACTTTACTCAAACCCTATATGAGATCATACATCTTGGAACTACTTCATTCACATTAATTCCATTTTAAGATAATCATGGATTTCGTGGACACATTAGAACAACTAATTACCTCAAACACACCAGCTATTGGAACTCATGCACCACACATTGACACTTTCTTCATTGGGTGGCATTGACTCGCATGCACAACTTTATGGATCACATCATTAAAACGAATCTTGGTGGGGGGATTTTCTCTATCCCTTTCATGTAAAAATTCGCGTCAATAATAACCAAAGAAGGGCCCTATTGACAAACCATTTCTCTCTGTAAATGTCTTAAATAAATTTGGAATATGAGTGTCATTTACTTGTGACTAACATTACTACAACAAATGTTGAAGGAAAATATATTATACCTCGATCACTTCAAGAACCTATGGGTAAACAACTTCTTGTGCATGTGGTTATCCGAGATTCAGAACACCGTATTCCCAATCATGGAGTGATCCTTATATGTGTAGTGGTGGTAGCAGCAAACCAAAGTGATAACCACCTCCAACTACTCCCACAACACCTCCTTCATGCCCACCGTACCAAGGAACTCCTTGTTGAAGCTAATTCCTCTACCTAGGTTGTTCATCAACCACATATCTGACTGTAGAATGAAATGTCATACAATACCATGTGATATGTATAGACCCATTACAAGAATAGAAATGATCATTCCTTGGTGGAATGTGTTTTACCCAAGGTCTCCATGAATGAATATGCCTCCTGTGATGAGACATGTTTCGTAGGACTTCTATCAGTGGGTCCTTCTAACCATTCATCTCAGGTGATCCCTGCCTTGTAATATCATGATACACACCTAAACCTTATGAATCATCATCTATCTCCAAAATATTTAACCATGACTCAATCTCATATTGTGAATCCACATGAACTAATGAAGCTGAGTCTATAAACAAATCACTAGATGAAATAATCACCTTCTAACCATCCAGAAGATAGATTGCCTAGTGATTAAGCCCCTTCATGAAGGCGTTATCACTCATCTGGTAATACCCTCAACTCTTCTATGGAAAAATCACTATTTTTTCTCTTTAATACCTTATGAAAGAAGATAATAAGTACTATGTTAAATGAAAATAAATATGGTGATATTACTGATGAAGGAATCAATCCTATATGATGCATGTACCAAAGTTCCCCACATCCAATGTCTTATTATTCCAATTCAACAAGAAGTAAATCAGAGTCATGGAGATTGAATACTTCAAAATTCATACCAACACTATGTTCCATGGACTAAAATACATACTTGAGAAACATTTACAATATTTCCATATATTCCAAAAAAAAACAATATATGTGGAACACACAAAAAATTTTATGAAGTTTAAACCACCTATGATACAAATCTTAAATAAACCAAATTAGTAGGACCATCCAGGATGATGGAAGGTTGAGTAGTAACAACCCAATGTCTGCCTCCATATACTAGGGGCTAACGACAAGTGAAAATAATACATTACTAATATTAGATTCATTTTCCTAATGTTTATATATCCACAAACCCATACATCTCCAAATATAAGTGAATAGGAATAATAAAAATGGAGTATAACCAATACAGTAAAAACCATGCATGTAATAACATATTGGGAATACAAAAACTGTTATAGAGTAAAACTAAATTGAAAAGGGAAAAATAAATTCCCACCTTGAAAAAACATCCCTGTCAAAAAACATGTAGAATATAGAAATGCTGAGATATTCTGAATATAGACCACCAAGCCTCGAACACCATACAAGATCAAATTCACCTATTTATACCTAATCTCTACCAATTCCATAACCAACTTATGCATTTCCTACATAATACACAACACATCTGGGGAAATCCCATTTTGCGGAGAGTATATACATACCCAGTATGACACTTCAATAACTTAATAGGGATCAATGTAAAAAAATTTAAAAGTATCAAACTCAACCCAATTAAAGAGGGATAAAAATACCAATGACATAAGTATAAATATATATTATCCTATAAAAATCCTTTATGGGAATGAAAGTTGATCTCCATCTCACATACCAATATTGGACAATGAGTCTACCTTCATCTCCAAAGGTGTATCATTGATGCCCATAATCTTGCATTTCTATAGAGGAAACCCTATGTAGGAACCAAACCTATACATTATGTTGCAAAATTGAGGGGTGAAAAATTCTTTGTTGGTTATTCACTCTATGGTCCGTTAGATGAATTCCAATTAGTAGGTATAGAACAAATTCCCTTTTCCATCAGTTGGATTCCACTCAGTACATAGTTTACCCATGAACTATTCCATTGGGTGGGATTAAAGTATGTAGGTAGAAGACCCACTCTCTAGTCTATCAGAGAGACTCCATTGAGTAGGTAGAGGAACCATGCCTTAGCCTTTCAGAGGGATTCCAAATAGTGACTCATCCCCTATTCCATCAGAGGAATTCCACTTAGTATGTAGATTACATAGGCCCTTGTACATCAGTGTGATTCCACTCAACAGATAGAGGTCCCACACCTTAGTCTGTTAGGGGGATTACACTCAATAGTTATAAGACCCATGACCTGATCCATTAAGGGGATTACACCTAGTCTAGTTCAAGGAGTATATATGACCCATGTCTAGGTATGACGAGAGTTTTTCAACCCCAACCTCTCTCTGATGATCCCTCTTGATCACTCCTATTATTAATCATAGAATAAAGACATGTATCACTTAGAAAAAGTTGCATCATAACTCAAAATCCACTATGAAGGAACCCACCATGTTCTAAGTGTAAAAAAACATAGAATATGCTACTCATAGGCCAAAATAAAAGTCAAAACAAATGAGATATGTTAGAAAAAATTTAAATTAATAAGTACATGACATATGTTGGGGGGATCACATGGCGTGCGACTTCACATTACCTCTTGGGCATTTCCTCTCTTGCACATGAATTGTTGTCCATGTAGTACTACATGGTGTGTAAGGGTAAAATAGAGCATGTATCGACCTCTCGTGGAAATTTTGTTTGTTCTTCATCATGAATGTGTCCTTCAGGATGTGTCTGTGTACCTAGTCATGTACCTAACCATGTCTCATCCTTCGTACATACCCATGTCCAAGATGATGTAGTAAGAATGCCTCCATTTTTTAGCCATGTATATTCCCATGTACTCCCACTCTATATTCCTAGCTTTCAGCACTACATAACATATCATGTGGGGGTCCCACACAGCATGTGATATTTATTTCGACCCAAAACCATAGTCACCATAACTAGTGGACAACAAATCATGTGTTCTTTACAGAAATATTAGGTAGTTGATATATTTTTATAGAATTCCATATCCATGATTTTTCTTCAAGATCCACCAATCCACCACCGAATCCACCATTTAACCCCCCCTCCAATCAGTTGAATACTTCTCCAACTATCTATTACAAGTATCATATGGCTGAAATGAATATTTATGATTCTCATCACTAATACACCCCATTACTCATGCACCTCTCTTCGTCATTGCCACATTAGACACTAGATCTATAGTGTATCACTCATATACCATCCCAATTGGTCCAAAAAATAGAAATCTGGTCATTTATTCACATCCACCAAGAATTCTAAGGATCAATCATTCCCATACCTAACTAAAAATGTCAAACCATGACCTTATACGCCAATCAAATTGAATGTAATGAAATAGTGGGGAAAAGGCACAAGAACCATGATTCATCAATCATTGGCCTAGAATTCTTGGACAATGATCATAAATCAAGGATATTCATGGTGATAAAAATGACATAATCAAGAAATAATCAAAGAAATATTTTAATTCCATAAAAAGTATCACATGAAGGATTAAAATAATCTCTCATCAAAGAATAGAAGATAAGAACATGTTAGTCTTTTAATCTAGGGAAGTAACTACAATTGAAGATAGGTACCTCAATGTTGGATCATACGTTGGTGAAGAATGCATTCACCAGTGATGAGGATGATATTGTACATCCACTGTATGTCGATTCACCTCGATCTAATCAACATTCATCATCAGATCATGATCCACAAAAAAAAGTTCATCATAAATATTATTAATTTCTTTATAGGGTTATGTGACTAACCATGGTAAATTTTCAAAATGAATTATTTATAGAGGATTAGATTTATTTCATATAAATTAATATAATATAATTAATCATTTATTTTAATTTATAATAATCCTCGAATGACTACCTCATATGCATATCTATCACTGACTATATTTAGGTTGAACCTAATGTAATAAATGGACAACATATTCAACTATTGTATCAGAATTTCAATATGAGACTCATTTAGGGAGATATTCCATTATCATTAAAAATTTGTGTGCATATAACATAAAATATATCTAATATATTAATGAAATTTCTTCTATGATCGATGATCCTTGGAATCATACACCCTCTAGGTTCTTATCTCTAAAAATTTTATATAATATATTTCAAAGTCTTACAAAGTAAAAATAGAGTCTTGACAACATCTGTGAAGAGAAACATTTTGTTTTTCAACACCGCAAATCATTGATAGTCATAATGATTGTATTTAATTATAAATATTATTTTTATAATGTTTTACCTTAGAATTTTCACTTACTATCCACCGTAACCCCTATCAATTCTTGACTAAAAGTAATATCGATTGCTCATTTTGTAGACTACCACCTCCTCGAAGAATGATCTTTCATTTTTCCTAAGGGTTTTTATTATTTTTCAAAAAATCATAAAATATTAATTAACATATTAAAACCATAAAAAAATATCATTATTCTTATATAAAAAATATATTTTGAAAGAATAAACATATCATTAAGTATACTCAAAAAATGAGTTTAAGTGTGTTTATGTTTACATTTGTTTGACTACCTACTTGACCAATGTTATGAATATATTATAGGGATAATTATGAAAATGTAATCAATGACATAAAATGATATAAAATTTTTAATTATTATTTTTCCCTTGTTCTATGAAATAAACAAAAATACTTAACCCATTAATTAAGATAAACCATTCGTATGTTTAAAACAGCCAAAAAAATGTACGTTGATGATTTCATCTTATAGGATAATTATTAAATTACTCAGTGAAGGAATATTAAATTTTAATAATAATTATAAGGAATTAGTTGAAAAAAAAATTAAATAAAATTTAAAGATTAACATTGTAAGAGGAATGAACACCAACTCCTCTCATATGAAACTACTACAAACGGTCTATACTATAAACACCCTATATGTAGAAATAAAAAACTAGAATATTTGAGTACATATTGATTATAAATAGAAATTATAAATAGTTTTAATTAGTAATATTTTTCTTAAATGTTAAATTATGAAAATTTATTTCTAATATAAAGGAGTAAAGAGTGCATCCAGCTATGTAGGGAAACAAGTTAATACATTTGTCTAAAAACATTCACTATTGAGACATATGTTCTACTACACACCTAATTTATTTTCAATGGTGTATATACTATCAATTTTATATTTAATATAATTTAATATCCTTATTCATGGAATTTTAACATATACATAAATATCTAATTCATTCAAGGTGTTATTATTATAATGTTCCTAAGTCGTACGATATTTATATTCTCTAACTCTCATCATTGATACATGCATTACACTATAAACCAATTTACTTTTATATGTTCTATATAGTACACAATTATTATTTAATCATGAAATATCATTTATTATTGGTAATTTAATTTTAATTTAAATATCAATCTCCTTCAATGGTATTAGTTAATTTTTTTTATAGTTGTCGTAATTTTTTCACGACCCAAGTTCTTTTTATCACGAGTCATGAAATATCTACTTGATTTTGATCATCATTGTATCTTCTAATACCATTATCTTTTCAAATGATTTATTTACTATTTAATAGGGTGTATTATTTCTCTTTGTTTATATACATCGATTTGATGAAATAATTTATAAAATAAAAGACCGATGTTGATCATAATAACTCCAATAATTTCCAATGGATATTTTTCTTCCATATCAACATATTATTTATTCAAAGTGATATTTATAACCAAAATAAAATTTATATTATGTGAAATTCATGATTCAATTCACCACATTAAAAAAATTTATTATCCATTATTATGTGGGTTTCATAAAATTATTTTAATTAATTTTTTAGGTTTTCCTCTTGGAATGTTTTCATAATATTTTTTCCTTACAAGAAGTATTATAAAGAGTTTAACAATTCCTCCAAAAATATTTTCATAAAATTATTTTAAACTAAATTATCTTTACTTATTAATGTTGTAAAATAAAATCATTTCACGTTTTTTCCTAATATTTATTTTATGGATGGAATATCATTGACATGTATCCATGCAAACGTATCTTTCTGCTGCCTATTTCATTTATTAGTGAGATCATATATATGTTTTAAATATTTCAAATAGGATATTATTATTTCATGATTAAATAAAATCTTACATTAAAAAGTTTTTCATTGGAAAAGGTAAATTATTATATTGTAACAATATTTTTACGGATTCTATGTGTGTTCTTAATTATTTTTTCCTAATCACATGTTTTTATCAAATTACACAATCCACCACATTTGTTTATTGGATTATGATATTATATTTTACATCATGGGAATTATCCATCACTGAATTTTCATTTACTAATAATATACTTGTATTTTCATGATTTACTTACAATTCTTTTCCTCTATGAAATCACGATTTTCAGTACTTCATTGAAGGGTGTTCACCAATATTTCTAATATATCTATTGATTGGGTATGTTTTTTATCTAAAATATATCCATTTATTATATGGAGTCAATACCATAATTTCCATAATAACTATTGGGTGGTATTTAACTAGAATAATTCTTAAATAAAATGGATACCAATTTATTTTTCATGGTTTAAAATATAATTATTATTGAATAAATACTGAGTACTATTTTAGAGAACCACTTGTAAAGGATATAAAACAGATTTTTGTTTATTGGTGTTTTATGATATGTCAATTGAAATCTTGTGGAATAGATATTTTTGATTTATAATTACGATGGGTATACCTATATTATTGTCCAATGAATTTGGTAATGTTAATGTCTCCTAATATTCTATGTATTGGCTAAGGGAGTTAACATCATCCTTCTTTGATGTCTTATAGATTAATCCATGGAATATCATTATGATATCATATTTTTTTTGTTTCCACATTCCTATGATTCCATGATATTATGTTCTTATCATTGTTTACCACATGGTATTATGATATCATCTCTTTATTACATGATCTAAAGATTATGGTCATTATTATTATGATATAATGTTATGCTTTTCATTTATCATGTTATTTCCAATTATTATGTTTACCATTACTAAGTGTTTTAGCTGACCCCTTATAATTTTCAATTTTTCCTAGGATATTAAAGAAATAATTATGTACGACATCACTATGAAATTATCATGTTTCTATAATTTTCAAGTGACATCGAAGAACCATTATGGATTTATTAGCATCACATACAGTGGAAAAAATTCCCAATTTTTTGAGAATAATTTAGATTTATTAGTATGTGATTTTTAATAATTCTAGAAACTCTACACTAAATGTTCGATGGATTTTAAATTTGAGAAAGAATTTTTAATACTATACATGTATCAAATATTGTTTTGTATGTTTTTCTATTTCAGCACCAGATTTGGGAGAACAGGTTAGGGGGATCTTCAATCGATAAAGGATGTAGGAGGTAAAAATTGGTGGATGTGGAAGAGGGAGCTATAATATGACTAGAGGAGGGGAAAACTGGAAAAGGGTTAAAGAACTATGATGATAGAGGAGGAAAGATACCAAAATATTATGAAAGTGACACTGGAAATAAGTCACAGAATATAGCTAAAGGAAGAAGAGGGATGACTCTTGAGAGTTGTGAAGAATAGGGTTTCTGAAAACAAGGCCTTCACTAACTGTAGGGAAATTAAAGACATATTAGTTTTAATTTTTTAGAATGTTTTTATCATTGGTTAGATTTAGATATGTTGTAAACTATATATTTTAACATTGATATTATTTTGACCAAGCATAAAATAAAATGGTTTTAACATCATTTATTTTAATAATTTACATTAATAAATTGTTTTTAGAATGAATATTCTTAAAACTGACAGTAAAATATGATACAAAAAAAAATTCAACAGATGTTATAACATAACCAGTGTTAATACCCTAAATCATATTATAATTTCTCTATTAGTGTTCATATTTAGGAATTAGGATTGAATTTTTTTTGGTATAAAGTGTTGTTTAAGTAACCATTCGATTTAGAGTAAAAGGTTACGAATAAATATTTTAATCAAAAATGATTAAAACATAATAAACTTAGATTCATTTAATTTAATAAAAATACCATGGACAATACTTATTAAAAAATTAGTGTTTAATAATGTGATTTTGAAAATTAATTGAAAACATTGATAAGTGTCTATCCACGACTAAAAATTAGAGGGATGAAATTTCTTAAAGGGTTATGATGTAATATAATTAACATTAAATAAATATTATATGTTAAAATATAAATGTTAAATAATTTTTTTTTCTAATTATATGAACCTAGAGTTTCTTTGAACTATATTTTTTTAACAATTTTTTTGAAATACCAATTATTTATCCTTCTTTTATCGTTTAAGCATTATAATTTTCATTTTATTTATTCATATTTCTATCCTTCTGAAAATTAATATTGATTCTATTGGTAATGTTATATTTTATTATAAAAAAAATAATTTTTAGTTCAATTATAGAAATTTATTTTCATAAATATTATTTATTTTTCATGATTTAAAAAAAATATTTAAATGAATTCTTGATTTATTAACACATATAGTACTGTTTTATAAATAAATTAATCTTGTTAAAAATTGATTTTTTTATTTATATTAATTTATTAATTTATTCATTTAAATATATTCTTAATAAAGGAAGATTAGTGATTTTATAGTAAAATAATAATAACATATAAGTATTAAAAGTAATGTAGAAATTTTTAATTTTAAATTACATTATTATGTATCATATTATAAAAATAATTTCATAATTTTGTTAAAATAAATTATAAAATTTTAGGTATTAATAATTTAAATAAACATTCATTTAAATTTTAAATGTGTTTTTAATATTTTTTGTGTGCATTTTTTATTACTCTATTTTAAAACATTAAATAATATATTTTAGAATAAAATAAAACTATAAAGTGTTTAATATTTTTATATGAAATATTGATTCATAAAATATATATTTTTTTATTATCTCAAATTATTTTAGAATTTTAGTAATTTAGATTTATGAATATTAAAATGTTCACTAACATGGAATTGTAATCATGTTAAAAAAATATCATTACACCCAAACTATTTTCTTGAGTATGAATTTATAATAAACCTTTCCATATATTTTAATATGTAATTGATGAATTATATTTATTCTAAAATTATAATTAAATAGTTAAAAAAATAATTAATAAAAATGAAAAACTAAATATGTAATCATTAATGTTAAATTATATAGCATTTATTTGAGATAAAACATTTTCATATGAATTCATTTAATTTATTTATAAAATAAATTTCCAATGTTTATAAATATTATTTTATAAAATGAAATTAGTTTTTTCAATCATCGATTAAAAAATATATTAGGCTGACGTTTGTTAATTTTTCGGAAATGATGAATTTTCTAGTGATTTTTTAAAAAAAATACATTTTTTCGAATAACATATATTTTTTACATCATCTTGATATAAATACCACTCAATTTAGTTTAAAACATTTTATTTTCTTAAAATAATTTATATAAAAAATAATTTATATAAATTTCCAAAACTATAAATAAATTTTAAAAAGCTATTTTATATTTTTTTCAAAAAAAAAATTTACGATTCATTTTTTATATAAAGTATTTCCAAGATTTTTTTAAGTTATGAGTGTGCTAAATTGTAAAATAAACCTATATTTTCTAATTATAAACTACTAAGACTCATAAGAATCGTCTCTATTCATTATTAGGATACAAAATTATTAAATAATCAGTTAATTACTCTAAAATTTCCCACCATTTTCTCTATATAAACACCCCTGGGAAACCCATTTATAATAACATAAAATAATATCCCTTTTCCAAATAGATTCCAAAATATATCTATAAAGATACCTATCCACATTCTTTTGGCCCTATTCTATATAAATTACCCACCTCTAATGAATTTAGATTTAATCAAAAAGAGGCATCTCAAAAACTAATGTAAGGGTTCCTAATCCCCATTTCTCTTACATCCCATATATTAAAATTTATATTTTAATATCATATTTATATTAAATTATTATTATAGTTACATTATATTATCATAATTTTTCACAATAATCAATTTTAGTTCTCCTGTTCCCTCTCATAAAACCATTTTTCATAAGCCGTCACTATGTTAAAATAAGGGTTCCCAATTATCTCATTTTTTTCTTATTTGAGATTATATTTTTATAAAACTCTTTTAAACATCATATTAATATGGTATCATGATTATATCATCATGGTAGTAACATATTTTTGAACCGTTAATAATAACATATCATCCATTATCTATCAACTAATCTTGTTCCAAAGACATTATAATGTCGAAATAAGTATTTCAAAACATATTCCACAACATTTGAATTTTCCAATGACTAATTTATATTACACGTGATCATTAAAAGAGACCATTGAAAATTATTTCAAATTTCATCTATTTTTATATTAAATAATATATTTATTAGTTTTTTCCCTCCCTTTAAACTCTTTCGAAACAAACATCAATCATCGTGGTAATTTTACCATATGGAATTGAAAAGTTATGTTTTTTTACTTATACCAATTATGAATTCTCTTCAAAAACAAATACATGATTGAATAAAAATTCAATTATAAAATAATATCATGATTAAAATTATGAAATCAATATATAAAAATGATAATAATTCTATTAAATTTAAATAATAAAAGTAAATTAAATTGTTTAAAATATGATTTTAATGATTTTTTTTTATTTTGAACCAATTTGATTTATATTTTGTACTATTGAAACATTTTACATATAGAATGAATATTATGGATCTTAAGGAATCATTGTCGAATTCACTTTTTCCATTAACAATATATCATAGCTATTTTGGAATTATAAACCAACAATACTCAAAATAAATGTTATAAAAAAATAAATATAATAATTTTATAATGAAAAGTTATAAAAGAGTTGAATGTAATAATAAAATATATATAGGACTGAATAATATTGTGAAGCTAATAAAAAATATTAAAATTATATTATTAATGAATATAGGAGACTTATAAAGCAAGACTATACTTTAGGTATAGTTTTCTTCCAAATGTCCCTTCATTTCATGTTTTATTCCAACATTTACAATATTATATTATATATCTCAAATAAAATATCATTAATTCATAAATTATTATTTTGCATTCCCTTACGATGAATTTATTGTCTAACTTTATTATTGTTGATTTATATTTGTTTTATTATTTGGGTCCCTTCCGATTCTTTTTCATTCCTGAGAACATGTTATCCATCACCCTCTATTGATATTTATTTCCCTTTTTTACTATTTCATATGGTTCCTTTATATACTTTATTCTCCCTTATCCTTCATTTATTAGGGATATTAACTTTTTTATGATTCCCTTCATAATATTCCATTAATCCATATCATTTAATATTTATAAATTAATAATTTATTTTTTTAGTATATTCTAATCAATGGTTATTATATTATAAATTTATATATTTTCATTTTTCTATTATTGGGATTTAAAAAAAATTATTGTTCAATTTTTATGGATTTTATTAAAATTGACACATTTATGTATTTTTATAAAAACAATTGGCAAAATTAATGAAACTCATGATCAAGTTTTCTCACATTTTATTTTATTTGTTCTTCTTAAGATACTTTTTCAAAGGAATTAACTATTTTTTTTGTTTTGATCATTTTATTTTTTATGATTAAATTTCTAAATAAATATTATATTTATGTCATTCTCTAAAAAATAATATTTCCTTATTTTATGAAAAGTTGAATAAATAAACGGATTTTTTTTCTTTAAACTTCTATTGTTTTATGTATTACTATGTATAACTCTTCACATATGTCAATCCTATTTTATATTACATCCATTGAGAATTTATTATGTCTTATTTGATCAATTTTTTTTATTCATTAGAAATTACTATGTTAAAATTGTTCTCAGATTCCTTATCAACATTCCTATGTATATGTGGTGTGGTTAAAAAGAATTATCCATGATATAAATGATCTATCATTATGTTTTCTATACCTAATAATCAATAATTCATAAATATAACCTCTATTTGGATTGTTTTTCCACTCTGAGTACACAATAATCATTCTAATTTGACTGTTTTCACCTTGGCAATTATACATTTGATTGTCTAATGAAATTATTGAACTTATTGAGTACATAGTGATTTTTATGGTATGAATATCCTATTATTCTGTTTTTTAATTGAATTTTATTTTCCTAAATAGATTATTTATTTCATTGGATTCCCATTTTATTTCCATTGAAAAATCGTGATATGATTTTCATGGATTTATGATTATTTTCATATTCTTATGGCACACACACACACATATCATTACGTGATACAGGGACTAGATTTATATATCCCTATAATGAATTTGGAAATAATTTATATCTCAATATATAATTAGGATTGAGCCAAATATAGTAGTCTAGTTTACAATGTTATATGTGGGCCTAATGTGGATGACCTCGACAATATTGTTATAATGTATTGAAAGTGTTCCTAAAATTATGATTGTGCCGAAATTTCTTTTCTATATTTGAAATATATTTTTAATGAGGATAGGGATATGACTATACATGATGGTAAGAGTCACAGCAAGATAGTGTTGTCATCCATGGAATTCTATGGATGGTATACACCATGTTCTCAATATCATTCTTTTACAGATGTTATGTCATGATATATAATTATGCTATCACAACATATATTCACATCATATGAATTCATGAGAATATTCCATTAATCATTCCATTTCATATTTAGAAATTTATCCCATTCTCTTACGGTCTATTATTAACTCATCTATGACTAATTGTTAATGTTTTACCCCTTATAGAGCCTTTGATGTGACACGATTTATATATTTCTCTATTGTCCTTGAAATAATTTGGTAAAATATATTTTTATCAGGTTATAATGGGTTTATGATGAATTTTTATAATAGTTTGATGGTGTATTATATACCCAGTTCTTAAATATATCATTATTTCAATTATAGGATTTGATTTTAATTTTATATTATGTATAAAATTTTATATGTTTTAGACTAGATCTGAATGTTTGAGTCTGGGTTCATTTCAATGTTACTTATGGATAGTTATTTCTGTAGCGACTCTGTTTTTTGGCCCTTTCAGACTTTGGAATATTTCTATGAATGATTCCAGAGCTAGGCGGGAAGACGACGTGCGATTCCGAGGCCCGGTGTGCCCGAAATTAATTTTATAAAAATATTAAGTATTTTTATACTATGCGCATGGAAGGGGTGTGATATATCCTAAAAGGTAGCTCAGAATGGGAATCTGAGGGCATAGTTGCATCCAGAACGTGCCGTTTACCGTAGGCGAGGTGTAAAATTCGTGGGGGGCGGGCCTGCGGTGGAAAGCGCCACTAGGGGCGTTTTCGTAAATAATTGGAAAAGTTGGTTTGCGAGCATCGGCTCGAATAAATTCTTTACGGAGTCTCTGATAGAAAATCTGAGTCCGTCGTTGCATTCAGAATGGCGGGTTTACCCTAGGGGTGACCCTACCTTTGTTCGCATCGGGCATTGGGTCCGAGGCGGGTTTGGTGCCGGCGGGCAGCAGATATTTATTTTCTAAAACAGAAATAAATATCAGCAACCCCCCTTTCTCATTCCTCTCAGTTTTCTTCGCCGAAGATCCTCCAAATCGAACAAACGAAGCGCCCACAAGCTCGGATTTTGACGGCGGATGTTCCAGGAGCATGCAGCGGAAGCTCTAGAGCGCGAATCTAAGGCAGAACGTCGGCGTTTCGCCCGTGAGGTAGGCAGATTTGAGTTTTAACCCCTGATCCCGTTTTGCTACGTTTTACTGCAAATTGAATCCATAGCAGTGTAGATCGGGTCCCGAGGTTCGTGCAGACGCCTCCGTATCGCAAAACGGACCGCCTCGGTTCCCCCGGCGGTTCGCGGAAGGTCCACCGGCGCGGCACCGGCGCGGCGGAGCCGCGGCGGCTGGCCGCCCAGAAGGGTGCCACGCCGGAAGAGCCGGGCGGCACTATGCACCGCGTGGCGGAGAGACTCCAGCCAGGGCGGGCCGCCGGCGGCGGCCGGTCCAGGCCGGCCGGTCGAGGCCGGTCCGGCCCCTTTTATCATACGGGGGTCTTTAAACCCCCGTTTCTTGCAATTCAGAAGTCAGATTCGCATGCCGTCTATGGAGACGTGACCCTGACGACGAGGCGAATCCTCCGGTGTGGGTTCGTGGGTTAAAAGGTTGGGGATCATGGCCTGAGAGTTAGAAGCATCATATAAAATAATAATATTTTATTATTTTACGACTTTGGGCCATTGTAACTTCTACCCGGAGCATCTGAATGACGTGTCGTTAGTGGCGTTGAGACCCTGATGGTACAAAGGACTTTTTGAGATGGTTTCTGGGAGTTGGGACTGAGAATGGGGTGCAGGCCCCATGAGGTCGGGTTTTGGCGTTTGCGGAGAAACGCAGCTTTCGTACCAGGGGTCCGATTTTGGCGGGTGAATAGTCGATCCTATGTGTTTTTCAGAGAGGATCGCAATGGTTCGATCCTTTCATTGAGTTTTGGAATCGAGGCGTGGGCCCCACCAGAGCTGGCTTTGGTGAATAGTACCTTTTTCACTGGGTGTCCATTTCAGACAAACGAGTAGTCAATTCCGCTTGTTTATCCGAGAGGATCATCATGGTATGATCCACACGATGGGTTTCAGGATAGTTGTGTGGGCCGCACATGAGCTAGCTATAGTGAATAGTTCCATTTTCACCAGTGCTCCATTTTGGGTGAGTAAGCAGCCTATCCTGCGTGTTTTTCCACGTGGATCGTGATGGTAGCCTCAGTATTGGCCTTGGTGGTGCACAATGTGGCATTGTTGCGGGTCGCTCGGGTTAGCGACGTTTTGGATCAACAGTGGTTGAGAGTACTCCCTTGGTTCGTTCCAACGAGGGTTCGCACGGTATCACAACCTTCGTATAGGTTTGTGATCCTCTCAATGGGATGGTTAAACTGTTAGAGTTGTGGCATCCCTCCGGTGGGCCCGGAGGGGGATCCACTAGCATCTTTTCCCTAGACCGGGTTCTTGGTATCACTGTGACCGCTTCTTCATGGGCGGTGATCCCCTATCTAGCAATTTATCCCCGTAGGGTTTGTGGAATCATCGGGAATATGATCCCCTACGCATTGGGCCGTGCTTAGAAGGGTTGTGGCATCGTTTGGTATACGATCCCCTACTCAGCATGAGGTGTATAGTAGGGTTGCGGTATCATTGGTTATGTGATACCCTACTCAGCGCGTGGTTTCGGTAGGGTTGTGGCATCGTCAGTTCGATCCCCTACATCGTGAGTTATACCAGCTAGGGTTCCAGTATCATTGTGACCACCTTTATATGGACGATGATCTTCTATCTGAGTGATGTGTTTCTATCGAGTGCTAGATCGGGTTGTGGTATCCCCCAACGGATCCTCGGTGTGATCCCCTATCTTTGAGAACTATGTATGCTAGATCGAGTCATGGTATCCCCTAGCAGACCCTGGGAGTGATCCCCTAGCTGTGAGCTTCGTATATCGAAGTGGGTTCTGGTATCCCCTAGCAGACCCTAGGAGCGATCCCCTATCTGAGGAGTTTGGTGGTTATGTTGTTTCAGCGAGGTTTCCTCGGTGATGCTATCCGACTAGCGTGATCTCTCATGTGAGCGTCTGAGAGGTTTGTGAGAAACCCGATGGAGTGTATCTCTCGGATGAGTGTCATTTGGGATGACAGTGATCTTGTGGTGTGCTCTCCTGGTTATGGCCAGTTGCTGGTGATGAGGTCGGTACCTCATGTGGCTTGGTGCGTGAGATGGGTATATCTGGATTGTTCATGGTGTATATATGGGCATACACTTGAACTGAGCTGACTAGTTGTGTTTAACCAAGGATGGTCGTGAGATGGAGTTTCTCTCTTATCTGGGTTCCCTCTGGCTGGGATAAGCGGACAATTACCTTTCAGTTTCTCTTTGGTTTTGGGTTTTTGGGGTGCCTACTGAGTATGTTTATACTCACCCCTGCACGGGATTTGCCTGCACATGTTTGTGTCTTGTGCAGACCACAGGCCTTTCGACGGAGTCCCAAGAGGACCCGAAGCATGCAGAGCTGAGTGAGGGAGATTGACGAGGGTGTTTTCCGGTGTGGTGCTGAGGGAGCTTTCTGGAGGGTGTTTGTGGCAGCGTTCCCCTTCTTCAGAGCAGGTTTGATGCGCTTTTGTAGTTTTCTTTTGGTGGGCCATGTTTTTTCCTTTTGTACTTCTGCAGTACTCTAGTTGTGGGATAGTTGTATGCATGCATTTTCTTTTCAGTTTTATATATCTCTGCACTGTTGCATGGAGGTGTATGTGGGTGCGTGTGTACATGTACGTTAGGCTAATGCCTCCTATGTGTGTGATAGCCTACTCAGCACCAGACGCCAGCCCCTGGCCTATTGGAGGCGGTCTTGGGGAGTCGCGGCTCGAGCCCCATTGGGTCGGGTCGTGACAGAGTGGTATCAGAGGAGGTTTCATCTTTGAGATCTCAGAGCATAGCTGGTCTAGCTGTGAGTTTTGTTTGGGTTGCATAGCGGCAGTGTTGGGGTGTTTCGAGCTCGGCTTTCAGGCCGGAGACTCCAGTGTTGGTGCGGTGGCCGACGTATCTATACACTAGGACTCTGATAACCCGCCTTTCGACTCGGGACATTCGTACACTGGTCACAGAGACATCATGGTACATGCATCATATAGGACTGGGTTTTGTTTTGGGTTTTCCTTATCATTCTTGAGTCAGCTCTCCAGATATACTCTTTGACTGTGATGCGTCTTGAATGTATTTTAGGATGCCTCCACGATGAAAGCCAATGAGGGTTCCGCAATGGGATTGTGGTGACGATCCGCCCCATGCAGAGGCTGTGGACTAGGGCACAGGTTCTCAGGATGGACCTCCAGGTGGTCCACCAATTGAGCCACCACCTGTCGAGCAGCTGGTTGTGCCGATAGTGCAAGATGAGGTAGCACACAGGCTGAGTGCACTGCACGAGTTCCAGAGGTAGTGACCTCTGAGGTTTTGGGGTGATCCAGACCCCCAGGAAGCTGATGAATTGCTTGAGGAAGTCACCCGAGTTTTCCGCCTAGTGAGGACACCCCCAGATCAGATCGTGGTCCTAGCGGCGAGCCTTCTGTATGGTTCTGCCGGGTGATGGTGGAGTTTGGTGACGAAGCCCCATGATAGGAGACGCTCACGTGGGTAGAGTTTGAGTGGCTCTTTAGGTAGGAATTCTATCAGGTGATGCTAAGATCAGTGTGGATCCAGGAGCTTCTACAGCTTCGGCAGGAGGGCATGACCGTGTCGGAGTACTCGGCGAGGTTTACAGACCTATCGCGCTACTCCCTGGATATGGTTCGAGACCCGTTCTTTAGGGATCGGACCATCAAGAAGGGCTTACGCAGGGATATCCGAGCAGGTGTGGTTTCCTTGTGCATGCCCACCTATTCTGGAGTGTTGGAGCGAGCTTTGGTGGTGGAGAGATTTCTGGTCGAGCAGCTCCTGCATGTTAGTGCTGGGCACGTGAGAGCTGAGACTTTGTCAGTCGGATCAGAATCTGGTAGCCGACGACAGACTCAAGGTCCCGGTCATGGCCGACGTTTCAGTAGGCAACCCCAGGATGGAGGATCTAAGGCTCATGGCTCACAGGGCTCACATGCCAGTTTTGGTTAGCTGTAGGAGAGGCAGTGTTTTTCTTGCGATGGTTGAGGACATCTTGCTAGGGATTTTCCGACCAGACATGCTGCTGAGAGGGAGCTGGTTGATGGACCGCCTTGGCAGAGGCAACGTCTCGAGCAAGGAGGCCCGCAGGGTGGCAGACGTGGTGGCAGATTGGGTGTAGTAGGAGGAGGTGGTAGGTGGTACCATATGCCGCCACCCCCACCCCCAGGTGGTCCACTCCAAGCTCAGGGAGCTGGTGGCCGAAGGCGAGAACAGTTGCATGCCCTAGAGGCTGTTGACCCATAGGCTCTTCGGATGGATAGAGATACTCCTTGTGTCCTTTCTACTTTCTGCAGTAGTTTGATAGACAATATTTAGCAGTACTCTTTCCTTTTTGTTGCCTTCTCGAGTTTTGTTCAGGGTGTTGGTAAGAAGTTGTGTGGTTGTTGTTCGGTATGCTTCGAATGTGTGAGGAAGAGGGATCCTTCCCCCACCGAGATGTGTTTTTTGTGACGCGATTAAAACCGTGCGGGTGAGTCAGTGCCGCCCAAAGTGCATAGTAATGAGGTGTGGTGGATGAGTCCCTCAGACTTATGTGTTCGGGCATGGGTGTTTGTTGGCGAACTCGATAGTGTGGGAGACCCAGTTGAGAGTCCAGTCGCATTCCTTGTGCTTATGGATTTTCAGGGATGAAAATTTATAAGGGGGGAGGATGTAGCGACTTAGGTTTTTGGCCCTGTAAGACTTTGGAATATTTCTATGAATGATTCCACAGCTAGGCGCGAAGACGGCGAGTGATTCCGAGGCCCGATGTGCCCAGAATTAATTTTAAAAAAATATTAAGTATTTTTATACTATGCACGTGGCGGGGTGTGATATCTCCTAAAAGGTAGCTCACAATTGGAATCTGAGGGCATAGTTGCGTCTGGAATGTACTGTTTACCCTGGGTGAGGTGTAAAATTTGCGGGCGCGGGCCTGCGTTGGAAAGCGCCACCAGGGGAATTTTCGTAGATAAGTGGAAAAGTTGGTTTGTGAGCATCGACTTGAATAACTTCTGTACGGAGTCTCAGATGGAAAATTTGAGTCCTTCGTTGCGTTCAGAATGACGCGTTTACCCTAGGGGTGACCTTACCTTTGTTCGCATCGGGTGTCGGGTCCGAGGCAGGTTTGGCGCCGACGGGCGACAGATATTTATTTTCTAAACCAAAAATAAATATCCGCACCCCCCCCCTTCTCATTCATCTCGGCGTTCTTCACCGTTCTTCACTGCCGATCCACCAAATCAAGCAAACGAAGCACCCACGAGCTCAGGTTTTGACGGCGGACATTCCAGGAGCGTGTAATGGAATATCTGGAGCGCGGATCTAAGGATGAACGTCAGCATTTCGCCCGAGAGGTAGGCAGATTTGAGTTTTAACCCTCGATCCCATTTTTTCTGCGTTTTCCTGCAAATTGAAGCTATAGCAGTGTAGATCGGGTCCCGAGGGTCGTGCAGATGCCTCCAGATCGCAAAACGGACCACCGGGGTGCCCCCGGCGGTCCGTGGAAGATCCGCCAGCGTGGAACCGGCGGAGCGCGGCGGAGGGCCACTGGCATGGGCGGGCGGGCAGCAGAGGCCGGTCCTGGCCGGCCGGACCGGCCGGTCGAGGCCGGTCCGACACCTTTTATCATACGGGGGTCTTTAAACCCCTGTTTCTTGCAATCTGAAAGTCGGATTCGCGTGCCGTCTGCGGTGATGTGACCCTGACGACGAGGTGAACCCTCCAGTGTGGGTTCAATGGTTAAAAGGTTTGGGATCATGGCCCGGGAGTTAGAAACGTCGTATAAAATAATAGGATTTTATTATTTTACGACTTCAGGCTGTTGTAACTTCTACTCAGAGCGTCTGAATGACGTTCCATCAGTGGAGTTGAGACCCTGATGGTATGGTGGACTTTTTGAGATGTTTTCCGGGTGTTGGGACTGAGAACGGGGTGCGGGCCCCATGAGGCCGGGTTTTGGCGTTTGCGGAGAAACGCGATTTTCGCACCAGGAGTCCGATTTTGGTGGGTGAATAGTCGATCCTATGTGTTTTTTCAAGAGGATCGCAATGGTTCGATCCTTTCATTGCGTTTCGAAATCGAGGTGTGGGCCCCACCTGAGCTAGCTTCGGTGAATAGTACCTTTTTCACCAGGTGTCCGTTTCGGACGAATGAGAAGACGATTCCACTTGTTCTTCCGTGGGGATAGCCAGGGTATGATCTGATCAATGGGTTCCAGGATCATTGTGTGGGCCTTGCATGAGCTAGCTACAGTGAATAGTTCCTTTTTCACCGGTGCTCCATTTTGGCTGAGTAAGCAGCCTATCCTGCGTGTTTTTCCGCATGGATCGCGATGTTGGCCTCGGTATCAGCCTTGGTGGTGCGCAGTGTGGCATTGTTGCGGGTCGCTCAGGTTAGCGATTTTTTGGATCAGCAGTGGTTGAGAGTACTCCCTTGGTTCATTCCCACGAGGGTTCGTGCGACATCACAACCTTCGTACAGGTTTGTGATCCTCTCGATGGTATGTTTAAACTGTTAGAGTTGTGGCATCCCTACGGTGGGGCCGGAGTGGGATCCTCTATTATCTTTTCCCTAGATCGGGTTCTTGGTATCACTGTGACTACTTATTCATGGGCGGAGATATCCTATCTATTAGGTTGACCCCATAAGGTTTGTGGCATCATCAGGAATATGATCCCCTACGCAGTGGGCCGTGCTCAGTAGGGTTGTGGAATTGTCAGGTATACGATCCCTTACTCATCATGAGGTGTATAGTAGGGTTCCAGTATCGTTGGTTATGTGATCCCCTACTCAGTGTGTGGTTTCGGTAGGGTTGCAGCATCGTCATTTCGATCCCCTACATCGCGAGTTATACCAGGTAGGGTTCCGGTATCGTCGTGACCACCTTTATATGGGTGATGATCCTCTATCTGAGTGATGTGTTTTTGTCGAGCGCCAGATCAGGTTGTGGTATCCCCCAGCGGATCCTGGGTGTGATCCCCTATCTGTGAAAACTACGTATGCTAGATCGGGTCGTGGTATCCCCCATCGGACCCTGGGAGTGATCCCCTATCTGTGAGCTTCATATACCAGAGTGGGATCTGGTATCCCCAAGCAGACCCTAGGAGCAATCCCCTATCCAAGGAGTTTGGTGGTTATGTTGTTTCATCAAGGTTTCCTCAGTGATGCTATCCAACAAGCGTGATCTCTCAGGTGAGCGTCTGAGAGGATTGTGAGAAACCTGATGGAGTGTATCTCTCGGATGAGTGTCATCTGGGATGAGAGTGATCGTGTTGATTGCTCTCCTGGTTGTGGGCAGTTGCTGGTGATTATGTCGGTACCTCATGTGGCTTGGTGCGTGAGCTGGGTATATCTGTATTGTTCATGGTGTATGTATGGGCATACACTTGAGCTGAGCTGACTAGTTTTGTTTAGCCGAGGATGGTCATGAGATGAAGTTTCTCTCTTGTCTGGGTTCCCTCTGGCTGGGATGAGGAGACTGTTGCCTTTCAGTTGCTCTCTTTGGTTCTGGGTTTTTGGGGTGCCTACTGAGTATGTTTATACTCACCCCTGCATGGGCTTTTCCCGCACATATTTGTGTCTTGTGCAGACCACGGACCTTTCGACGGAGTCCCAGGAGGACCAGAAGCAGGTGGAGCTGAGTGATTGAGATTGACTGGGGTGTTTACCGGTGTGGTGCCGAGGGAGCTTTCCGGCAGGTGTTTGTGGCAGTGTTCCCCTTCTTCATAGCAGGTTGGACGCGCTTTTGTAGTTTTATTTTGGTGGGCCCGATTTTTCCCTTTCGTACTTCTGATGTACTCTGGTTGTGGGATAGTTGTATTCATGCATTTTCTTTTTCAGTTTTATATATCTTTGCACTGTTGCATGGAGGCGTATGTGGGTGCATGTGTACAGGTACCTTAGGCTAATGCCTCCCATGTGTGTGATAGCCTACTCGGTGCCAGACGCCAGCCCCTGGCCTATTGGAGGTGGGCTTGGGGAGTCACGGCTCGAGCCCCGTTGGGTCAGGTCGTGACAATTTCATAAATTTATTTTGTAAATAAATTGGGTATATAACCATGATTTATGGAATGAATGTCCTTGGGAGCTCATATGGTATTGTGGATGGATTTTTTTATAACATTCTACTATGGGTGAGTATTTTGGGCGGATATTGAGAAAAATTATTGATTTTGAGTTATCCCTATTTGGTAAAATATGTTCTTGAATGGGAATTATTATAAGGGGACATAAGTATCTATGTAAAATTTTACAATCATATCAATTATAGGTATATTCATTTCTAGCTACCCATTTATTGGTTCTTCATGGGGGTTATAACATGTGATGAGTTATTGTTGAGCCTTACAGGCTGGTCACCATGTGATGGGTGACTAGCGAGATAAGAATAGTAAAATGTAGTAAACTAACCAAGGACTCATATAACTAAAGGTGATTAAATAATGAGGCTTCAGTATTGGTATAGGTCAAGATGATAATTAAACATTGTATCCTAGATAAAAAAAATAATGTGTTCAGACTACGGACTTGTTCCGATAGAGAGAAGATTAATGAAAATGATGGGTTGAGCCTAGGATGATCAATCCATATCGATTGTAGATATTGTGGTGATGCATGTAATATGTCCAGTGATATTAGCCATCATATAGGATTTATTTATTTGATGATACATTTCACATGATATTTAATGGGTTATAGCTAGGAGATAGAAATATAAAATCTGATCTCTATGATTGTGATTAATATTATCCCAATGATTTTGATTTATTAGATACTTTAATTACTAAGGGCTATTTACAATAGTGACAAACCCACTATTCATGATCTTATAAATATATTTTATATATTCTTACTATAATATTGATAGATTTATTTAGAATAAATCATTTTTTGGTTCATATTGGTGATATTACATTCACTAGAGAGATGTCATTTTCTATTCACCCATATGATTGGGGATACCCCACTCACTAATTGATTATTTTATAATTGGGAATAGCAATTTTATTGTTGTTAAATATATTATTGTTGATATAATTTTTTATATATCATGAAATATGTTTTTTTGTATTTTAACACTGAGGGATATAATGATATATTTCATTCCAAATAAATTTATTCTCTTCAACAACTTGTGGTACATGCAACCCCATGTATAAATGAACCACAATTTATAAAACTATTATAAACTATCCATTTAATTATAGAGTCCAAATAAGAATAAATAAAAAATTAAAATAGTATTTATTAAACATTTATAATATAAATTCATTGATTATAAATTTATTTTAAATTAAATTTAATATCATTTCAATGTTAATTAATTGTATATCTGAAAAGCATTTTTTATGTGGCATTGTGTTTCTATCATATAAAAATTAATTAATTATTATTAATGAATTATTTAAATTAAATATATGTCTTTTATACTCAATAAAATATTTTAACACTCATATAATATTTTTTCTAGAAATGGGATTCGAAAAAATACATTTTATGCTTAAAACATAATTTTTTCCTAGAATTTCGTTTTATCGTTTTTTGACCTCTTATTTTAAAAATAATTTAAATTTTTTTCTAAAATTTATTTTAAAAAATTAAATATATATTATTAATGAAAATTTAAAACTTATTTAAAATTTAATTTTTGATAAATTTCTAAAATGATTAATTTTTTGATGAATTGTAAAAAATATTATTTTTTAAAAATTGTCATGTCATTTAAAGAAATTAAAATTAAACAACTTGTTTTAAAATTGATTGAAAATTAAAATTGGTTAAATTATAATATGAAGAACTGAATTATACCATTGTTATAATTTTTTAACTTTTTTATATAAAATACTTTTATATATAAGAAAAAATATTCTTTAGAAAATATATTTTCCTCACGATTAAGTGTTTATTTTTAAATTAAATTAAACCATCCTTAAGAACTGAATTTGATAAAATTGATTAAATATTTTTGATTCAGTGTAAATAATATTAATTAATAATTTTAACTTAATTTTTTATCACAATGAATAGTAAAAATAGTATTAGAATTGTTACAAGAGTTATGGTTATAACAGGTTTATCGGGGGCTAAACTAAAAAATAAGGGTCCAAATGACCTAAAAACATTTCTAATTACTACTATTTTATGTACATATTATTACCTCATATAATATGAGTATTTGGAATGGTCTAGTTGGGATCTATTTTTCTAACTATGTTACTTGAAATTATTGCAGAACTTTGAAAAATTACAGTTGTTCCACACACCTCAATTATAAACGGGCACATGATCTCCTATACTATTCACATACCAAGAGAAGTTTTGATTAGAAAATACCTACATTAATCCATTAATTACACCACTATTAATGAACTAGAATACCTTGTTTGATAAGAAAACCATCATAGGAAGGAATTTTGTATAAACCTAAATATGTTGTCTGAAAAAGAGTATAATTCATAATAATGTTTTTTTATTTTATTTTTTATTATACCAATTTAAAATAATTTTAAACTATTATAAAATTAGAACACCAGTATATTATATATAATAACATTTTATTACATTAATATAATATCCTTTATCAATATCCTCTTCCATAAAATGGAAAATGAAACATTTGATCTTGTGTGTGGTGGACTACACTCTCCCGAACTGATGTAATTTGTTTTCCATAAAAAACTCTCATAGATAGAAATAATGATATATTCAAGGTATATTTATGTTATTTATCAAATAATTATACATAATAATTTATAATATTTATTATACCTTTATACAATCTATTAAATTGGAAAATAATAACATCTCTTAGGGGTACATGTGGACTAAGGCGTCCATAAAGCGATATGATTCATTTTTAAATTTTTATTACATTGATAGAAATAATGAAGTAATTTTTGAATATATATTATTTCTAAGAAATAATAGTAATTTTTTAATGAAAAATTATTATTTTCCTTTATTTAATTCTATCCATCAAAAAATGAAAGCAATGTTCATGCGTACATGTGGCCTACCATCTCCATTAATGATGTAATTCATTTTTCAATATCAAAATTTTATTGATGAATATAAATATGTATATAATGAATATATATGAATTTTATGTCATTATTAACATTATGGTGATTATGAAACTATAATCAATGTAAAAATACCAAAATCACTAAACCAAATCATACTTGAATAAATAATAAGTAATCAACTAGAATAGTGATTTTGATAACAATTTATAAATAAACTGGTGATAAAATTATATATATAAATCATATATTTTATGATATGTAAGAGTATGGTTGATCAATTTTTTAAAAATAAACTTATATTTTCTATTTATGAGTTTCAATGACATAAGAAGGAATTCATACCTAAGGTTAGGGAGTTTCGTGTGGCTTTAATTTCTATGAGACATATATTCACCACATGTCTATTTTATGTTGTGTAAATAATTTCCATGAATCTGGTTTATGATTTTAATTTTTAAAATTATGGGGATTTATATATCAAACAATTTTTAATTCATTAATTGGTCTTATTATTAAAATATTACCAAAGTGGTAAACATTTTTTTGTTACAATCTCCATTGTTTATCGTGATGGTTTTTGAGTATGCTTTGAATGCTGAAATTTCTTGTTCTACCTCTCAGTAATATCATTAATTTTCTTATCTTATGGTTATTAATATAATTTACATTTTCTCATTTTATTTTTATTTATTTATTTACTCAATATAACAAAAGAATATTTTTATGGAGAATAGACATTATCCCTCTATTTGGATTAATTCTCATTGGAAAGTGTTGATGGAATGCTTGTTAGAGGTCTTCACAGCCCGAGAGGAATAAGGGGAAGAAGGGAACCTAAGACTCTAGGATTGTCATTTTGATTAAGGGGGAGAAATATTAAAGTTTTACTGTAAAATATTACTTTCCTAAAACTAATTATACATGGCTGGACAAAGTGTGTAGGGCCAACAAAGCCCCTGAATGCAAGTCCTCCACGTAGGACCAGTTTATAGGAAGTGCATTAATCTTTAAGGTAAAAATAAAATGTTAAAGTGTAGTGGTATTAAGGAAAATGTATTCTGGTGATACGATGGTATTCCCACACCATTAATCAATTCTTAATGATAAGAGAATTATATGAATGGTGGACTCCGAAAAAGGAATATGTTTGGAGATCAATCCCCACTCTAGTAGTGATTTACTAGAAGAAATGTTCTAGATCAATGATACGTAGGAGGAGGTGAATTTGTTTTAGTGTTTTATTCTATTTAACCATAATTTTGATAAAAGGAATTGGATTAATAAACATTTCCTCATTTTATAATGAGGATTCAATAATAGTAAGATCAAAATGGAGGAATATTTCAAGAATTAGGATAAGATGACCAATCATATTGAATATCTTATCAAGAATGAATTGGGTAAAAAGTTAAGTACACTTAAATATGGGTTATATAGGGTGATTGAATCCCCTAATATTAGTCTCTTCTTTAATGATTTTGTGAATTTCTGATATGTTTAAGGGCCTTTTTTATCTGTTTAGGATTCCCACATTTCCCAAAAAAGATCATTTTGAACTAATAATTTAATTTTCTGTCAGTCTCTATATTCAATAGAAAAAAATTTCTCTTCCAAGTCCATGTTTTTAAAAAAAGTTTGAATGATTATATTCACTATTAAACAATAATAGTTTAAATACAATTTACCCATTTTTGACTTTTAAGAAATTGGTTTAAAATGAACCTTCTTGTCATTTTACTAATGATATACTTTTGAATTTTTACTGAAAATGTTATTTGAATATTTATTTAGGAATAAAACATGAACACAATTTTACACCATCATGATTTCATAATACTTTTAAGATTACATTATATGTTTCCAAGGATCATTTAAAATAAAAATATTTTCATTAATATTTTCGGATATTTTTATATTTTACATAGTTTATATTGAATTGATAATCATATTTTCATCAAGAAATATTCCATGTTATTTTAAAATTATTTTTCATTTAGGATGACATAATTTAATGTTTCATAACCCTTAATAAAGATATTCACTGTAATGCCCAAACCCCAGCTACCCAGAGTTGGTGCATTATTAGGTAACATTGGAATGATCACAAGGAAATCATGTCCCGAAAGACCGATTTGTTTAGTATCCTTGGAAGCACTAGATACATTCATAAGTCTTACATTACATCATAAAATGAAAAATTACAACAAAATTGTCTCTATAGACCACACTCATATCCCCTCAGACTATCCCTGCAAGTCTGTCATAAAATACATCTTCACATCCTGGAAAAAATAAAACATAGAAAGGGGTGAACTCAGATTCTCAGTAAGGATAAAAATATAGCAAAAAATTTCATAGATAAGCATAAACATTTAAGTCAATGTATAACTAAAACAAAATCCTTTTAAACATGATCTTCAGCAATATATGGAAATGATAAAATCAAATAATTCCATTTATTTATTCACATGGATATTCTACTTGTCGAATAATCACATGCAATATCAATAGCCACTTTTATAATGATGGAATGCATAATGCCAGACATTCATAACCACATAGTGAAGGTATTGTTCCAAGAATACAAATAATATTTTGTCAAGGACTTATGCCAATACACTAGTGTATCTCATGATACTTACTGATGCATCGAGGAGCTATAGCGGGCTCCAACTGTCACTTACTAAGTCCAATGCATTCCTCATATGAAAAGGTTTAAACATAACATAAACATTCATTTTAAAACTTACATTCAAAATGTCAATACATTATCTATAAACCATGAATGGAATAAAAATAAAACATCCATAGTCAATCATATCAGAAAACCTTCAATACAATATGGAAGTTTTGTATCATAATAAATCAACTTCAAATAATCTTAAAATCCATTAATGGATGATGACATAGATGAAATAATTTTTTTAGAGAAATATCTCTTTTTATTTTGAAATCATTTAAATGTCATATAATTATAAAATAAAACATTTACTTGGAAAATATTCTTATAATCTTCGATGATTTTATAACAGCGGAAAATAGCCTCACCCACCGTATAAGATAAAAACAATTCTTACCGTAATTTTGTCGAAAAGGTTAAAAAGGACCTTGTTTGGAAAATGGCAAGAAAGATTCCTTTCAAAAATGTTTAAGTTCAAATAAGGTTATAAATTAATTTAAACCATTTTATAGTAATTATTAAAAATGTTTTGAAATACATTTTTTAAAAAATGGATGTGGATGATAAAGAGGTCATAGTAGATAATTACGTATAAACAACCTCGGATAAGGAAGAGACTGTGAAATAAAACCATACCTTGTACTTTTCATTGGTGGAGTGTAGGTTAACCTCCTCTATAAGGGTGAAATTATTGTTATTAAATTATAAAAGAACCATATACATAATTATGATATCATATATGATCTTCTAATATTGTTTTGTTAAAGATATTTTAGTATTATCGTCGTTTTGGGTGTTAAATGATTCGTTCTCCTTATATACTTGGTTACGTAAGGCATGTTTGTTATGAATATAATATATTTGATTTATATATAGAATGATATTATGTATATAAAAATTATTTTTAACAATCAAATGAAAATTATTATTGAATGGATACGATGGGGAATGAATCTCATCGCGTTCGTGGATACGTTAATCCGTACGTACGCACGAGCGACAATATCATTCTTTTGATATTAAAATATTATATAATTGGATGGTATATCATATATATGGAATCATTATCATGTTATATTTATTATTTACACCAATTATAGATCAATATTATACCCATCCATATAATAATATATTGAATAACATCTACCCCACGACGTGGAGACGGTAAGCTGTACGTACGTACGTATAGTGACATGTCATTAAAAGGATGGATATAATATTGAATATGGTTGTAACATATTTATAATAACATCATAGTATATATAATATACCAGATTTATTATTTTATAATGGAAACAATAAGGAAAAAATAAGTGTAAGAAGAAAAGAACTTGAAAGAGGTGATGAAATATTTACCTCTTCTTCAGGTTCTTCCTTTTCATTTGATCAAAAGGGATCCATAGGTTCTTTTTATGACCTAAATAAGGCCTCTAGGTTGAATTTAGGGATGTTGGGAGGATATTTGGGCAGGGGTTGGCCGATCCAAATGGCATTTAAGAAGTGAAATTGAGATAAGGGGAGTGCCCTTTTATAAGAGGTGTGAGGGGCACCTTAGGAAAAACATAAAGTATTATTTTATAATAATATTATTTTCGGTTTATAATGGCTCAAAAATGATTTATTTCGAGTCTAAGGTGGGGATGGGTTGTAAACCAATCAACCAATATGTTTTAGATAGGTTTGGGTCACTATATTGACCATATATTTTAGATTTAACTCTTAGTTAAATAGTTTGACATTTATCATGTCTCTTTCTATTTTTATATTATATGGTTAATAAACATATATAAACTTCCAAGAGAACCTCAAGTGGTTCATTAATGACATATATAATAATATTTAATCCATTTGGATAAACCTTATCTTTTTAGGAATAGAATATCAATTAATAATATAATATTTGTTTTTTAAAACTCTTTTATGTCAATTTTGTCACTATTTGATATTTTGTTTTTTTATAAATTCATAACAACATTATTAATTAGAAAAAAACTAATTTAATAAATCCTAACATGTCATATTAATATATAAAATTAGTGTAATTCATTTAAAGTCTCAAATTATAATAATTTGGCTATTTATAAGATAAATTATTTCAATCTTTCATTAATAACGTAATTACTGCATCATCCTTGTGTATTAAATTAATTAAATTATTTATTTTCTAAAAATTAAAAATAAAATACCTTTATGTACAAAATATTTTTAGCTTTATAATTAATATTTATAATATAATTTAACTTCTGTATAACCCTATATTAAAAATGTTTTAGTTATTAAACTTTGATTTTAACTCTTTTAACTCTTCTTTAAATTAATTAATAATAAACGTCCTAATCTAATCCAAGTAGACCTAAAGGATCATATTTTATTCCTAAGGTTTTTTTTGGTCAAATAACACTTATCCAATAGAATTATGTCAAGTGTTAGGGTAATATTAATATCATTTTTACCTTTAATTACACTATTTACTTTTAACTGTGGTAAATAGAAGTAAAAAGTTACTATTCACCAAAAACTATTTTCATATTATTGAACCGAATTTGACATAATTATATCAAACATGTCTCTCGGATTTTAGAAATTCAACTCACAGAAGCAGTAAAATTATGTTTTATGAAAATTTGCAAAAACTCCTAGAATGTGGGTAAAAGACGGTAATAAGTTCAATAAAAATTTTATGTATCTAAAATTAATATAAATTGACTCCAATGAATTAAATTGAAATTGTATAGGTATTATGTATTTATTTTTAACTAATATAAATTTAAATAAAATAAATAATTATTTAAATAAAATGTCCTTTATAACCAATAATTCAGTGTTTTCACTATTCATAAAAAATTGAATGTTTTCAGAAAAATACCAAAAATTCACCCTAATCTAATTTTGACATTCCGAATCCAAAATGATGACTATTTTACCAAATTAAAAAAAATATAAGTTTCATTAATTAATTTAAAATTAATTCCTGTTGTCAAAACCAAAAAGCGGGTTTTTAAGAAATAATAACTATTAAAAGATTGACACTTGTTTATGTGAAATTTCAAAGTGAAATTACTCCCAATGAACAAGATTTAATTAAATGTAAAAAAATAAAATATATTTATAATTTAAAACTACTCAAATTTATTATTTAACACTATAAATTATTTTGATTAAAAAAGTTGCTTTTAGTTAAAATTTAGTATTTTTCACTATTCACCAAAATATGAAAGTTATCAAAAAAAAACAAAAAATTTATCAAAACTAAAATTTTATGTCTTGATTCTAAAGAAGAAGTTGATTTTTTCAAATTTAATATAATAAAGTGTCAAATATTGGATTTAAAAAAGGTTCACCATTAAAAGGCGATAAAATTGCATTTTTGAAAAATACTTTTTTTATCTGAAAAAAATGAATTTATTCTTTTATTATGTATTAGAAACACATAATATGGATTATAAAATTTTATAGAGTATATAAAATTCAAAATTCAGTTAACACTTATTCATAACTGATTTTTGAAGGACTATTTTGTAAGTAGTGGTGCGCTCAAACTTGGTGTTGTGTGTTAAGCAAGTTATTGAATTACATTGAATAGATAATGTACTATGAAATCATGGAGTGTTACATTATCCTCTGCTTCAATAAATTGCATCCTCACAATATGAAATTTTTCTTCAAAAATAAAATATTAAAAATAGAAAATACCTTTCTGGAAATCCCACATAAGAAATTGGGTTAATAAAATTTAGTCTTAATAAGAGGGAAAGGGAAATGAAAAGTCACCACCAAATTATGATCTCAATTAGGAGAACATTGGTGAAAATTAGAGACACATAATTAGAGGGAAAACTTAAATATTTATAGGGAGTGATTGAGGTCATCAATCACAAACATGTGTAAAATTGAAGGCCTCAAATCCATCAATCTATGATGATTTAAAATATCATCGGTTTAACAAAACATAAGGTATTAAGATAACACATTTTTGGTTTTAAAATCCCTTCCCTAAAGTTTAATAATTAATTTATTCATAATAGGGAATATATATATATATATATATATACTTGACAAGTAGATTATCATTCTTCAACTACTTCCTACCAAAAACTCAACTTTCAGTCCAAAATATAATTGCAATCAAAAATATTCTATTTATTGTAATCATATAGGGTTCCAAAAATAATGAATTTATAACTAATTTGTCAGACTATTTAAAAAAACTAGATTACACAAACCCGAACATCACGTAGGCCAGTGGTATGTAAAAAAGGCATATCGCACTATGGTTGTGGGTTCAATTCCTGCAGCTTTGTTCAACGCAACGGGTTATCACCCGACCTGCAGGTAGTCCTTTTCCTAAAACTATATTATTATAATATTCCAAAAATAATCACAAGAAATGTATTAACCTTAAAAAATACTATACAAATTTCAACTTAATCCATTTCATCCTTTATAGTTATACAAAATACCTCTATCCAGACTCTCTGTAAAAGGTATCTAAATTTCAAAATAAATTGTAACATCAGATTCCCCAAACATATTAAAGTTTCTCTTATTGTCACATACTGAAAATATGATTACCTTAGTCATATTAAAAACTTAATGAAAACAACAAGTACTGCAGTAAAATTATTATATATATATCACATTATTCTTATAACCAGAATATAATCCTTGAGTCCAATAACACAAATACATTAATTATTCCACTTCAATTACAGTAACAAAATAAGATTGGCCTTGATCCTATGGCTGTTTCTAAGGTAAGTTTCATTGGCACTTAGGGAATTCATTTTCATAATGCCCCATTTCTCTATAATTGTTGCATTCAACATTGACAACCACTTTTTTCCCTTGCAATCACAAGCCTGGTGGCCTTTTTCTCCACATTTGTAACAAACTCCCATTCCTTTTAGGCAAGTACCGGGGTGTTTCTTCCCATAGTTATCACATAATGGAAAATCTTGCTTTCCCTTTTTCCCTTTATCTAACTCTTCTTCCACCGTTATATTATTCTCTTGCTTTGCTTTATTGTCATAATATTTATGGAAGTCCTTTTCTATCTCGATAGCACACGAGACTATATCTTCGTACGTTGAGAAAGATTGTGATATTAATGCTCGACAGAGAAACGATTTTAACCCATCAAGGAAATGACCAATCTTACTTCTTGGGTTACATATATAATCTTCATCATGCCTTGCTAAACTCGTAAAGTTAGACTCATACTTTGAATCATTCTTATCCTCCTTTTTCCTCAGACTCAAAAATTGTCTTTCCATATCCTCTCAATGGTCATGAGGAAAGTATTTTTCTATGAAAATATCTTTAAACTCCCTGTATTCCATACTTGATACTTCTTTATCTTCCTTATTATTTTGAATCAATGACCACTATTGATCAGCATCTCTCGTGAGACGATAAACTACCATGACAACTTTTTCCCTTTCGCTACTCCCCAAAGCATGAAATATTTTCTCTAAGGAACTTATCCATTTCTCAGATACTAATGGATTTTACTCCCATTGAATGTTGGTGGTTGTTGCCTAATGAAGTGATCTAACGTTGATCCTCAACATTGAGGATCAGGGTGCTCCATATGGGTAAGGTTATTATTCATAACTTTAGTGAGTTGTCCAAGTATGTTGATAAGCTGATCAGCACCGGTTGCTTCACCAGCTCCACTATAATTATCATTAGTAGGAGAAAAATCCCTACATGGATTATGTGCATTGATTATGTTTCCATTCCTTCCACTAGGCGCCATTTCTAAACAATGTTATACACTATATTAGTTTATGAATCGAAATACCTAATTCCAAACTTGTAAATCACTTAGCAAAAATAGAATAGTTTATGGATATAAACCATAATCATAAAAAGGTTTTATTTGAGGAATTATATACTCATAAACCCTTAATAATGGTTTGTAATGAAAGTTATAATTATCCTAAGCATATCCCACAGGAGTGTCGTAACCAAGAGTGCAGAAAGGCATGTTGTCGTGCATCAGTTCCCATTCGAGTTTAGCTCAAAGCGGTGTTTTCAAGTTTTAACATTAGGTACATTTGTGCCAGAGCCTCCTCAACCTTCTTGTATCCAGACAGGGATGTATGACTTGGATATCTCACAAAATCTCTACAATACCAAAATTCTAGGAAGTTCTTCTATACTAATCCTCAAATTCTATCTTAGGGTAATGTGTTCTAATTAAGTTTTATCTAAATCTAGTTTCCGAGGTTTGTACTAAAAATCATCTAATACCAACTATAATGCCCCAACCCCAGTCACCCAGAGTCGGTTCATTATTACGTAACATTGGCATGATCACAAGAAAATCATGTCCCAAAAGACGGATCAGTTTAGTGTCCTTGGAAGTTCTAGAAACATTCATAAGTCTTACATTACATCATAAAATGAAAAACTACAACAAAGTATTCTCCATAGACCACACTCATATACCCTCAGACTATCCCTACAGGTTATTCATAAAATACTTCTTCACATTCTGGAAAAAAATAGAAAGGTGTGAGCTCAGATGCTTAGTAAAGATAATAATATAGCAAAAACTTTCATAAATAAGAATAAACATTTAAGGAAATGTATAACTAAAAAAAGCCTTTTAAACATGAACTTCTGAAATATATGGAAAAGATAAAATCAAATAATTCCATTTACTTATTCACATGGATATTCTACTATTCGAATAATCACATGAAATATCAATAGCCACTATTATAATGATGGAATGCATAATTCTAGACTTTTATAACGACAAAGTCATGGCCTTGTGTCAAGACTACAAATAAGATTTTATCAAGGCCTTGTTCCAAAACACTAGATTGTCTCATGAGACCTACTGATGCATATAGGAGCTATAGTGGGCTCCACCCATCACTTACTAAGTCCAATGCATTCCTCATATAAAAAGGTTTAAACATAACATAATCATTTGTATTAAAACTTGCATAAGAAATTTCAATAATTTATCAATAAACCATGAATGGTATAAAAATAACACATCCATAATCAAACATATAACAAAACCTTCAATACAATATGGATGTTTTGTATCATAATAAATCAACTTCAAATAATCTAAAAATCCATCAAAGTGTGTTGGAATAGATGAAATCAAAACTTTTTTACAGAAATAACTCTTTATATTTTAAAATCATTTAAAATTCATATAATTATAAAAGAAAAGATTTAATTTGAAAATATTATTATAAGATTTTATGGGAAGCTTCAACTATTTTATAACAGTGGAAAATATCCGCACCCGTCATATAAGTTAAAAAAAATTCTTACCTTAACTTTGACAAAAAGGTTAAAAAGGACCTTGTATGGAAAATGATGGAATGATTCCTTTAGAAAACCAATAAGGTAAAATAATGGTATAAATGACATTAACCCATTGTCTAGTAATTAGTAAAATTTTTTTGAAATACATTTTTCAGAAACATGGATGTGGATGATAAAGAGGCTCCGGTAGATAATTACGTATAAACAACCTCGGATAATGAAGAGATTGTGAAATACACCCTTACCTTGTACTTTTACTTGGTCAAGGGTAGGTTAAACTCCTGTATAAGGGTAAAATTATTGTTATTAAATTATAAAAGAACCATATACATAATTATGATATCATATATAATCTTCTAATATTGTTTTGTTAACGATATTTTAGTATTATCATCGTTTTGGTTGTTAACTGATTCGTTCTCCTTATATGTTTGGTTACATAAGCCATGTTTATTATGAATAGGATATATTTGATTTATATATAGAATGATATTATGTCTTCAAACATTTTTTTAACCATCAAATGAAAAGTAGTCTTTAATGGATATGATGGGGAATGAATCTCATCGCGTTTGTGGATACGTTAATCCATACGTACGCACGAGTGACAATATCATTATTTTGATATTAAAATATTATATAATTTGATGTTATATCATATATACAGAATCATTATCATGTAATATTTATTATTTACATCAATTATACATCAATATTATACCCATCCAAATAATAATGTATTGAATAACAACTACACCACGACGTGGAAATGGTAAGCCGTACGTACGCACGTATGGTGACATGTCATTCAAAGGATGGATGGAATAATGAATATGGTTGTACCATATTTATAATAAAATCACAGTATATAGATGACATTGGAGTTATTATTTTATAATGGAAACAACAAGGAATGAAGAAGTGGAAGAAGAAAAGAACTTGAAAAAGGTGATGAAATATTTACCTCTTCTTCAGGTTCTTCCTTTTGATTTGATCAAAAGGGATCCTTAGGATGAGTTTTTGACCAATGTAATGCCTCTAGGTTGAATTGATGGAAGTTTTGAGGATATATGGGTAGGGTTCGGCCGTCCAAATGGATTGTATGGTGTGAAATGATAGAAGTGGGAGTTCCCTTTTATAAGAGGGGTGAGGGGCACATTATGAAAAACAAAACGTATTATTTTATAAAAAAATAATATTTGATTTATAATGGCTCAAAAAAGATTTAATTAGAGGATAAGGTGGGTATGGGTCGAAAACCACTCAACCAATAGGTTTTAGACTGGTTTGGGTTACTATATTAACCTTATATTTTAGATTTAACTCTTAGTTAATTAGTTTGACATTTACCATGTCTCTTTGTATTTTTATATTATATGGTTAACAAACTAACTATAAACGTCCAAGAGAACATCAAGTGGTTCATTAATAACATATATAATAATATATAAGACTTTTGGGCGAACCATATATTTTTAGGAATATAATATCAATTAATAATATGATATTTTTTTAAAAAACTCTTTTTTGTCAATTTTGACACTATTTGGTATTTTGTTTTTTCTAAATTCATAACAGCATTATTACTTCGAAAAAAATTCATTTAATCAACCCTAACATGTCATATTAATCTACAATTTTTTTTATTTCATTAAAATTCTCAAATTAGAATTATTTTAATATTTATAATATCAGTTATTTCAATATTTCATTAATAAGGTAGTTACTGCATCATCATTGTGTATTAAATTAATTATATTATTTAATGTATAAAAATTATAAATAAAATTAAATTATGTAGGAAATATTTTCATCTTTATAATGAATATTTATAATATAATTTATCGTATGTATAACCCTATATTAAATATTCTTTACTTATTAAACTTAAATTTTTACTCTTTTAACTCTTCATTAAATTAAATAATCAAAAATGTCCTAATCTAATCCAAGTGAACCTAAATGATCATATTTTATTCCTAAGGTTGTTTTCGGTCGAATGAAACTTATCCAATAGAATTAGAACATGTGTTAGGGTAATATTAATATCATGTTTACCTTTATTTACCCTATTTACTTTTAACCGTGGTAAATAAAAGTCAAAAGTTACTATTCACCAAAAATTATTTTCTTATTATTGAACCAAATTTTACTTACTGATATCAACTGTTTCTCTTGGATTTTTTAAATTCAACTCACAGAAGTAGTAAAATGAAGCTCTATGCAAATTTGCAAAAGCTCATAGGAGGTGGGTAAAAGACGGTAAAAAGTTCAATAAAATTTTTATATATCTAAAATTAATATAAATAGACTCCAATGAATTACATTGAACTTGTATAGGTATTATGTATCTATTTTTGCTAAAAATAAATTTAAATAAAATAAATAATATTTAAATAAAATGTCGGTTTTAACCAATAATTTATTGTTTTCACTATTCATCAAAAATTGAATTTTTTCATAAAAATACCAAAAATTCACCCTAATCTAATTTGGATATTACGAATCCAAGAATTATTACTATTTTACCAAATTCAAAACATAGAGTTTTCATTAATTAATTTAAAATAAATTCCCGTTGTTAAAACCAAAAAGCGGGTTTTTAAAAAATAATAACTATGAATAGATTGACACTTGTTTAGGTGAAATTTAAAAGTGAAATTATTCCCAATAAACAATATTTAATTATGTCTTAAAAATATAATATAATTATACTTTAAAACCACTTAAATTTATAATTTAACACAATAAATTAATTTGATTAAAAAAGTTGTTTTTAGTTAAAATTTAGTATTTTTCACTATTCACCCAAATATGAAAGTTTTTAGAAAAACACAAAAATTTTATCGAAACTAAATATTTATGTCTTTATTCTAAATAAGAAGTTTATTTTGTAAAATTTAATATAATAAAGTGTCAAATATTTTATTTAATGAAGGTTCTCCATTAAAAGGCGGTAAAATTTCATTTTCGAAAAATACTTCTTTTATATGAAAAAAATGAATTTGTTCTTATATTATATTTAGGAAAAACCTAATATTGATTCCAAAATTTTATAGAGTATATAAAATTCAAAATTCAGTTAACACTTATTCATAACTGTTTTTTGAATGGATAGTTTGTAAGTTTTGGTACACTCAAACTTGGTGTTGCGTGTTAATAAAGTTATTAAATTACTTTGAAAAGATAATGTACTATGAAATATTGGGGTGTTACGTTCACCAATGATACTATCCTTATTTTTTCTATGGATGGTTTATAATTATGAAGAAAATAAATTTATGACAATCATTCCATTTATAATAGTTATGCTATGATAAATTAATGTAATGATTATGAAACCCATTTATTTTACACCAATTATTTCTTAATAATATTTTAAAGAAACTAATATATTTTTATGGATTATTATATGATGAAGTTTATATGAACTTGTTGTACACATTTGAATTATTTTCCTTATATGATTGATGGGATAATAATTATATATCCCTCCAAGTAATTGGGTATATATGTATTTCTAATTAGATAAATAAGACTGGAATATGGTGTAAACCATAGATTAGTAATGGGCTTTGTCCACAAGGATAGTCTTGGGAGTGAACCTCAACTACTATGATAGTTTAGGTAGTGAACACATTCTGCAATGATAGTATTGGAAATATACCTCAACTACTAAGGAAATTATTATTTATGCTTTTATGTATGCCTCATTTTAATGACTTTCAAAAAATTTATTCCCTCATGGATGATGTTATTTGATTCTATTGTGATTCATGAATTTTGATCTTCCAATCATTAAATTATGAATAAAAAATATGATCTTCCGTATTTAGGGTATGGTTTTAAAATTTTATGCCCATGTTCTTATACACAGATTCAAATGTAATGTTTAAGTGATCATTGATACCTCCCTTGTTTACCCTTACCAAGCATCTGAGATCAAAATTTCCTATGTTTCCATTCCCCAGGTTTTGTAGAAAGGTATTAAGTGTGATATGCATAAGAAAGGTTCATGTTAAGAGAATCTAAGTGGGAGATTATTTAGATATATTATAAACACTTTTTTTATATATACTTGTTTATATATAAATATATATATTCTTGAACGATATGATTCTAAAATGTAACATTATGTAATGTAATGAATATTTATCCAATAATATGTAATATCAATGTATGAGAAGTTTGAATCTCAATAGGTGGTATCAGATAATGTTTTAGTTATCCTTTTTAAAAAATGATGAGGAAAAATTAGTGAAAACCCTTTTGATAATCCTAAATAATAGATAACATTATATGTATTTATAAATAAAGGAGTGTGGTATTCATATAAAAGTACCCATTGTTTTATAATAAATATGAAATGGTTTTGGTATAAATTCTTCTAGTGGTGATAAGACCAAATTGATTTGGTAAATTATATCTCATCCATAATTTTGGTTAATGGTGAGTGTTCCCATATTTCAAACCTAATTTGGAACTCCTGGGGGATATGCTTGGGAAATTAATATTTTCATTATGAACAATCCTAAAGTGTTTGAAAAGATAAATATCAAGTAATATGAAGTGGTAATAGGTATGCTCAAATATTAAATTATCCCATTATTAGTTAGTTTTTCAAATTTCTATATATCAAGAATAGTATGATGGAATGTTACCTCATATCCACAATTATTATATATTTAATTAGTAGTGAAAAATCATAATGGTATGATGATCATATCTCATGTTTTTTTATTATTCTATGATTGATGTTCGTGGGAATGTTTTTCATGAAAATATTTTTATTCTACATCTTCTTGAATTTTATGTTTTCTAATGAATGTTTTTTTTATACTCTATATAAACCCCACATAAATTTACATGGAAGTGATGTAACATTTGATATTCTGAACCAACCTATGATCATCTATCAGTGTGATCATAAATATGAACTTATATCAAAAGAGGTGTTTTTCTCAAATGGTTTTGGAGAAACTCAACACAGTTGAAATTCCCTTTTCACCGGAGATGGTTGATGCATTTTCAGAAGATTATCCTATTATTCATGCAAATCATGATGTTTATTTTTCAATAGAACACATACATGGTGCTACATCTGTTTGAATTATTCCATATGAAATATTCCCGATTGAGTTGTAAGAATTTTAGAACAAACTCTAAAAAATCATGAAAATTGATATATTAGACCTGGTACCTCACCTTGGGACGAACCTCTTCCTTATTTTATTGAAAATAATTTATCAATGAGACTCTGTATTATTTATTTAGAATATAACAGTATCACTATCATGAAAAAGTATCCTATACCTTGTATTGATTACTTATTACAAAGCTCAATACTTCTCCATGACTGGTCTTCATTCTGGATATCATCAACTGAGTTTCATGAATGAGGATATACCCAAGAAAAAATTCCATACAATTTGTGGACCCTATAAATAAAATTCTATTCTATTTGGTCTTACAAATTTTTCAGCTATCTTACTGGACATAATGAATAGTTTCTTTAGATGTTACCTTCAATAGTTTGTGGTAGTTTTTATATATCATATTATGATATTTTCAAAGAGTATAGAAGATCATGAAGATCATTTAATTATTGTATTGAATTCTCTGTGAATGGATAAATTATATGAAATATTTACTAAGTGTGATTTTTTGCTACAACAGATTATTTTTTGGGTTATATACTATCAATAAATGGTATTGTCGACATCCTAGTATTAATGTTGAAAAAATCATAATTATAATGATATTAATGAATTTCAATTTTTTCTCAAAGTATATCATAATATGTGATATTTGATGAAAATTAACTTAGTATGAGTCACCACCAGTCCGTACTATGGATAAGTCACCATTGAGGATTAGACATCATCAACTTATTACACTATGAAGAGAAGGAATCACTATCAGGATGTTGTACAAATGAAATGAAGAATTTCTCTCCATCTGATACACTATAAGATGTCATACTTCCAAAGTGCAGAAATGATAAAGTCTGAGACACTAAAAGTATTTCATAATGTTAGGATATCATGAAGCCATAATGAAAAATTGGAAAAGAATGTGACACTGCGAGCCTAACCTACCACCAGAATGACCACACAACATCTGTTGGGACACAGCTAGACTAAACCAAACACATGATTCACTTCCATGTCAATGCACCATCAATCTAATACACTGCTAATATTTTCTTAACTTACTCATTTTGAAATATTATAATAGGTATATTATTTATGTTAATGTGAAGTGTTTTTTAAATTATTTTCTCATAAATGGTCGACAAAATGCATTGAAATGGATATTATATGTGCAGTCTGACGAAGTAGATAACATATTGATATCCTTGCTGCTCATGCTGATAAAATTAAAGAGAGACTCCCTCATGCAAGTAACATGGATGTATAATGAATCCAATGTGAAAAATACCATGATCACATGCTTGCCAAACATACACATAGATATGAACCACATTACAATAACAATAAGAGTTTACAATCGACTAAGGAACCTGAAGCAAATACACATTAGTTTCATTCCTATATTCAAGAATAAGAGTATACAAGACTCTGTTTTTATGAATATCTCAGAAGAATCTCACTTGAGATATACTTAAAAATACTATCAAAGAGCCACGATCTACATCACATATGGACCGAGCACTTCTATTACTTCACAGTCTTAGTTTCTCTATTATGTGTACTTTCATATATTTTTAGAAGTGTGTTTTCATACTCTCTTTTATTATATTCACACTATCTCTTGTGCTGAATTGGAATATACCAAATCTCTTCTCAAATAACATTTTCCATTTGATGCCATGGATAATGGTGGTAGAGGTCCATGTGTGACCTATTTCTTTTATACTCCAACACAAAACTATGAAAGTGTTCATGTGTGGCCTGGACTATTTTTAAACTATTGAAAAACTCAATAAATGGTCTGGTCCATCTTGTGTATTTTATATAAACACATGGTTTCATTTGATCACCAAGTGGAGAGTACTATGTCCCAGTTTTTATTGATCCTCCTATTTCAAATTTCTTATGTGTATTTTTGTTTACATTATTTCGACTTTTGAAATTAATTTTTTTAATTAAATAGTCTAATACATTTATAGATAATTATTATTAAGTTTTTAACATGAATTTAATAAGTAAATTGATTTTAAAGGACAATGTAATATTTTATACTATCAACCTATGAATTAATCAATCATCAAGAAATTTTTTGAAAGATTGGAACTTATAATGATAGGCAATATTGATTAACTAGGGAATTTTAAATTAATTGTAGGATTTAAAAATAATCCATTTAAAATAGAAAAAATTATTGGGGTACTCAATTCACCTCTATTGAGTTACTCACTCCAAACAAAATTTTTTATAAAAGGAATCTTTCATTGGTATTACTGTTTTTAAATTCTTTTAACTGTGATTTAAGTTAAGATTTAATTATCTTAAGTTATACCATTAATAAAATTAGTTCTTTAAATGGATAATAGAATAGAAAGTTCTTATTCCAATAGAACTCCCTTATTTAATGTAAATAATTATTCTCAATGGAAAATTAAAATTAAAATACATATAGAAATCATGGGTTTTGATATTTTTTCTACTATAAATGATGAATATGTTATACCTGATACTAATATAAGTACTTATGATGATGCCAAAAAATTAAAATATAATAATAACTATAATATATGAATACCTTATATTGTGCCCTATGAGTTGAAGAGTTTAATATAATATCTTCATATATAGCTACCTATGATATTTTGGACACTTTGTCTATTTACAATGAGGGAACTACTAATGTTTAATAGATAAGGATTAATATATATACTATTAAATATTATAACGTTAAGATGATTCTTGATGAACCTATTTCACACAAGTACCTAAAGAGTAATGTAATTTTAAACATAATGATATCTATTGGAAAACAAGTATATGATAATGATCTGATTTTGAGATTGTTTAGATTTCAACCTAATAGATGGAGACACACATTTGTCTCCATCAAATAATCATCTGATATTAGCAAGATTCCAGTCAATGAGCTTATTGGAAAGCACATGTTGTGTGAATAAGAGATAAAAGTAAACTATGAAGAAGATGATGAACCTAAAAGAAGATCAGTGACCTTCAAGACTACTGCATCTAAATAGTAGGAATAGGAAAAAGGGAAAAATCATGTTTCTTATTCTAGTGATAGTGAATCACCTTCAAATAGTGGTGAGGAGATGGATCACATAGCCAGAAGATTTAATATGTTTTATAGGAAGAATTTGTTTTCTTTCGAAATCCAAATTACGAAGGGAGGTATGATTCCAAGGGTACACGAATGAAAGACTAGAAGAGTGATGATGAGTCAAAAGGTATCAATTGTTATGGATATAAAAGAAAAGGAAATATAAAATTAGACAATCCAAAGATTAAGTATAAAATTAAGTATGAGGACATGGAAAAAATATACCGTAAACCCCTAAAATCCACATTGAGTGCTTCCAATGATACCTCTAATGATTCAGATTCACCACATAAGGAGAAGTCATATAGAGAAAATATGCACTGCATGACAAGAATTTCTAAGGTACCTTGTTATCTGATTTACCTATTGTACCTTCAATGTCATCTATACATGATTCTGACAATTATAAAAATGAACATATTGATTATGTTATGCATAATGATGAATTATTTGCATATTTCAATAGGTTATTGGATACATGTACTGAATTAGAGGATAAGTAAAAAACTCTCAAAAGATAACATGCTTTGACTATTAATAGTAAATATTTTCTATATATTGAAAAAGTAGAAAATTTTCAACTATTGAATCAAAATAAACCACTTATCCTTTCAAATGAGAAATTAAAAAATGATCTTGAAATGTTAATAAATTTTACAGAACCACTCACATAGATGATAGGAAATAAAGTTTCAATAAAATATTTTACTGGAATAGGATACAAATGATGAAAAAGGATAATAATAAAGAGTCATTTTGTTCCTAAGTGAAAACATGAAAGTTATTCTATAATCTATTTCTATAATGCACCTAATAAATAATTATTTTAAATAACAATTCAATAATTTTATAAGAAACGCATTATTCCAATGTGGGTTCCCAAATTTTTTATTACTAACTTCTCTGGACCCAAAAAGATCTACGCACCAAAGTAATTGTTTTTTAAATAAAATTTAAATAAAATATTTGAAGTAATACTATATAAATATATAGAACATAGACTATCGTTTTTCAATTCATATAAAAGGATATTATTTATGCTTCAAGGTCTATATTAAAGCTGATGGTGGTCATGTCACCTTTGGGGATAATGCAATAAGAAAAATCATTGGCCATGGCCAAACTAGTAACCATAATCAAATTTTAATATCAAATGTTCTATTTTTAATGGATTAATATATAAACTATATAGTATTATTTTAGTCATGTGGTGATTTTTTTATGTTATTTTTTATAATGATTCTTACAATGTTTTTAATTTTGAAAATGTTTTATTTTTTACTTACTTGAGAAATAATAATTTTTTTGTTGTTTATTTAAGTTATTTAGTTTCTCAAAATGATTCGGTCATAGTGTCATTTCACAAAACATATTGGCTTTGGCATAGGATATTAGGTCATTTGAATAACCACTCACATGGGATGATAACTAGGAAATGGTTAGTTAGGGATCTACCTAAGATTGAGTTCCTGACTGATAATGTCTCCAACCCTTTTCAAATAGGGAAACACCACAAGGTTTATTTTAAATTAAAAAAATAATTTTCAATGTCTCAATCTCATGAGTTGGCCCACATGGATCTATTTTTACCTTATAGAGTTTCATGTATTAATTGGAAGCACTATTTTTATGTTCTAGTAGATGTTTTCACTTCATATACTTGGATATATTTTCTATCTCACAAATGTGAAGCTTTCTCTTACATTACTAAGTATATTAATTCTACATAATGCCTTTGTGGGATTAGAGTTAAGTCCTAAATAAGTAACCATGGCCAAGAGTGTGAAAATAATTATTTTGAATCATTTTTCTCACAAAATGTCTATACTAATAACATCCATGTTTCTAGGACCACTCAGTGGAATGGAGATGTATAAACGATAAATATAACTTTACAAGAGATATCCTAAACCATGATGAATGAGTATTATCTACTAATTTATTTTTGGGAAGAAGTTGTTAGTACAACCTAATATTTTATCAGTTGAGTCATGATCATACTTATTTGTATGATAAACCCTTATGAACTATGGAACAATAGGAAACATAAGGTTTTATTACTTTCTAGTTATTGTTTTAAAAGTCTTTATTTTTAATACATTGTTTAATTTTGAAAAAAATTCATCCAAAAGAGATGAAGGAATTTTTCTTGGTTATTCAATCTCTATAAAATCCTATAGGTTTTTCAATAAGAAGACCAGAACTATGGATTAATCAGTTCATGTAAAATTTTATGAGACTGATCTACATGAACCAAAGACCTCCCTATAAAACCATGGGGATAATTTACCTTATATGAATCTAAATTCTAACCCTTCTGATTCCACTATCAAACAAGAAAAAAATCATCCAGTTATTCTGAATTTTCATAACATCTTAACCCAATCCTTAAAAAAATGCAACTAGTCCATATTTCAAAATAGTTGTTATAACTCTTAAACATAATACTTTATATGGTGTTTTTGGATATCTAGATAGAGTAACACAAGCTATATCTTGTATAAGAAATCATGTTGATCATCATGTATTCATTCCTGAGGTTGAACATAATAACATCAATGATGACACTAATGATGAATTCTGGTTTATGGCCATTCAATAAGAATTAAATAAGTTCAAAGGAAACAATGTGTGGGAACTTTTAGTTATGCCCAAGGACACCTTTACTATTATCACTATATGGGTGATTGGGAACAAGGTTCATGAGTCAGGAAGTATATTTTGAAACAAGGCTATACATTGCACAAGGTTATAGTCAAGAAGAAGGGATAGACTATGAAGAATAAATTTCACCTATATCCATACTTGAGTTCATACAAATTATTCATTTATATGAAAGAAATATATATTTAAAGAAATATCACAATTATTTAAAGAGTGTATTATGTAATGGTTTTATATTTGAGTTATTTTTGAAAAACCCCATGGTTTTTAAAATCACAATTTTTCAAATAATTTTTTTAAATTAAAAAAATATTTATATGGATTAAAATAGGATCCTAGATCTTGGTATAATTTGTTCAATAAATTTCTGATTTCAAAAGGTTTTTCAAAATCTATAGTTGACCCTAATCGTTTCATAAAATGAATTTCAAAAGATGTTTTATTAGTCCAATATATTTTAACAATATTTAATTGGATTTCTAAGAGATTATTTATGTAATTATTTTTCTAAAATGATAAAAATTGAATTTTAAATGAGTTTTATGGGTGAAATAAAATTATATCTTGTATTTTAGGTTTTTTAAAATAAAGAGTGATTTTTTTTATCAATATAATTGTACAAAATATCGATTAAAATGTTTTAACATGGATAAAACTAAGAGTAGTGATACTCCTATGATTACTAAATATAAGCGAGATGTTTATTGAGTTGGGAAGCCAGTGGATAAAACTAGTTATAGAGGTATGATTGGATTTATTATATAACATACTACTAACTATCCAAATATAATTTTTAGTGTGTGTATGTGTGATCATTTTCATGAAAAATCCAAATAGTCACACTTGGTTAATATTAAAATAATTTTCAAATAACAGAAGTATACATAAAATTTATGATCGTTTTAACCTGGAGGACAATAATTTTATTTTGTTAGTTTTTCTAATGCTGATTTTGATGGATCCATGTTAGAAAAAATGAACCACTGAATATATCACTTTTTTGGGAAAATATATAGTTTCGTGTTGTAGAAAAACCCCAAAATTATGTTGCATTATAAACTATTGAATTTTAATACATAACTTTTTGTAGTTGTTGTGCACAAAATTTATGGATGAAACACAATCTACTATACCATGGGTATCAATTATGTCATGTCCCTATAAACTTTGACATTACATGTGCAATCACTATTTCTTGGAATCTTGTTTCTCATTATAGGAAAAATCACATTGATACAATACCTTAATTTTTGAGATAAAATTTTCAATAAAATTATATCACTCTTTAGTTTCTTGTCACATAACATCATTTAGATAATATTCTTATAATACCATTGAACACTAAGAGAAATAACTATATAAAACATGTATTATGGATGATTAATTTTGGTAATGTTTATAATTCTATACCACACTGTTGTGGTACAAACACCATTTTCTTTACACATGTTGACGCCAAAATTGGGGAATAGGGACAATAAGCAGAAAGCCTTGGGGATGCCACGTGAAGACAATTCGCAGAGCCCCCAAAGCCTCGTGGAAAACACACAACTTCCCCTTCACAAGCCTGCAATAGATCAAGGTTTTGGGAGGCTCTGCAAACCCCTTTGACATTCACCATCCTGCTGCAGAGCAAGGAGGAATGAGGCTCCGTGAACCCCATTGACGTTCGCAAGACTACCACGGAGCCAGGAGGCGGTAAGCTCCACAAACCCCTTTGACGTTCGTGACCCCACTGCAGAGCATGATTCGCCTTTATTCCAAGGTATCTCTGCTTTGCGGAACCTATTTATTATAAATAATGGGCTCTCTTTGAGACCGAAGGATGGATCATCCAACCTTTCACCTTCTTAGACCCTGAATCGCAATGCACTTCCTACTCAATGAACCATGAGCTTCTTGAGGTACTTTTGCATCACGAACTGCCTCCCCCTTACATTAATTCGTCCCCTCTTTAGAGATTGATGCCTTTTGCAGAGCACATGTTCCTTCGCGAAGGAAGGGGATCCCCAAGGGGACACGGGTCAACGCGGAGAGTTTATGCATCGGGAAGAACCCCTCATGCACATGTGTCCCAAATGCTAAGGAAAAGCCACTATGCCTCACGAAGCACCTTGCTTCACAATCCCACACTTCTTGAGGCACCCTTGCTTCACGAGGCATTGCTCCATGAGTGCATTTATGCTTCACAATGAACTTTCCATGTGTACCTATGCCCTATGCTTAGGTTGGGACCCTTTACTTCGCGAATCATGCCCCTTCATAAAGCCACTCCACTACATGGAGCACCAGAGCTTCACAAGGCCTCTACCTATGGTCCCTTTCTCTCCTAAATCCCTTTTTCTGTGCATCCCTATAGGGTTACACGAAGTGATTTCAAAGTCCATTGGAAGATACTTCCCGTTTCTTTGCTTCACCTCATGCTTCTTCACATAGGAATTCTAATGACTATTTATTCTTCTCATAGCCATGCTAACGTGGACCCCTAAGTGGATCACTCCCTGAAAACACTTCACCAAGACATTGCTGATGCATTCCCTCCCCCAAGGGTTGGGAGGTATCAGTTATGTATGTCCTAAGGGGTGTGGAGGAACCCAGCTCGTGCGAGTTGTAGGACGTTAAAATGCCAAGCACCATCGTCCTCAGAACATGATGTTAAACTGTGACCTCGCCTCGTGCGTCGCACGTAGGGTGCCCCATCTCGGACATTCTCTACACCCACTGGTCTCCAAAATATTGAGATCATTTCTTATATGGAATGATATCATCTTTATCAAAGTGGTGTTTGTCCATGGGGAAAGGGCATCCACCTTTGTGTAATCCCCTAGCCCTTCTTGCGGGAGGAGGCATCCCAGCTCTTCCTCTCTATTTCCATGCCAAAGACTAAGAAGAGAGATGTGGACATGGATTTTTCCATCCCTTCCCTCTCCCTATGGGAAATGTCGCCACCCAGGCCTCCCTCTAGGAGTAAGTCACAATCTCTATCTTCCTGGGCTGCAAACCATGCGTAAGCCCCTGTTTTCATTCTGGTCAGCTGACTAGGTGTAAGACCCATTCCACTTCCCATGGATGCACCATTGCACCACGATCATTAGGTATGTTGTTTCCTCTTGTTTCTAACACCGAGAACGACTCATGTGAGCTTAGAGTAAACAACGACCATGACATCCTCTCTTGGAATTCTGGAGTGTAAGCCCCACAAAAACCATCCCGAACTATGAGGACTTTGATCCTTGATAAGGCAAGGTATGTAAGAATACTCCATAAGTTTCATTCCCAACACCGCCATTAGTCCCGACCACGTTCACATCGGTGAACCAAACCTCATCCCGAACTACGTGGAATTTGATCCTTTCCAAGGCAATGTACGTAGTAAGCCACCCCGAGGTTCAAGACCAACACCCGATTGTTCCGACCATCTTCACGTCGGTTCACCACACGACCATCCTACACTACATATACATTGATCCTTTCCAAGGAAAGATACATAAGAAGAATCCATGAGGTTCAATCCCAACAACCAATGGTCCCGACCACTTCACGATGATCCACCCCCATCTTGCATGATGTTAAACTATATGCCCCTTTTGTCCCCCATCCAACGGTAAGCAATGGTGATTCCCTAACAAATGGAAATCCAATTTTGATCCCAACACAGTAGTAATCCATTGTGAACCCAACCCAGCAGTAAGCCGTTGTCTTCCCCCTTGTTGGGATCCACATACTCTGTCCATCCTAGTGGCGTCAGACCGATCTTGGGCAGCCTATTGTGTAAGACCCACATCAATCCCAAACTACGTGGACATTGATTCTTTCCAAGGTAATGTACGTAGGGAGCCTCTATGTGGTTCAAGCTCACTATCCATATGGACCCCAGGTCCTTATTCACGTTGTTTCTCCGACACCACATCCGGACTATGTGGAATTTGATCCCTATCTCCAAGACAGAGTACGTAGGAAGCCTTCTTGAGGTTCATCCCCTTTCAGTGGTAAGTCGCTGTCATACCCATCATCGGTAAGTCATTAGAACCCCAATCATTGGTAAGTCGTTTTCAAGATGAACTATGAATACATTGATTCCCTGCCACATGGATACATAGGAAGTCTCTTCGAGGCTCAATCCCAACATCACCGTCGTCCTTTATGTCGGCTCCATCTCATTACCCATCCACTTCACTTAACCACATGTCACTCATCCTGATTCTTACCAGGGCTACCACATCCTGGTGAGATCATGCCGATTCACCCCCTTCCTGATCAACAAAAATTGAGTAACTAACCATACATTAGCTTCAATATCAGTGTGCCCACATGGGGTCGCACCCATCTGATCCACTCTAGTCAGTGTTCTGATCAGTCCTATCTGTCTCCTCTAGAAGTTAAAATTGTGGCATACCCTGTGTTAAACATGGGAAGCTAAGGAAAACCTCAGATACATGCCCATAACATATAATTTCCCGCATTTGACGTGGGATGAATCAGGATTCCACGCCCTTGAGAAGCCATATAATAATGGTAAGGAAACCGAGACGCGCTAGTCTTCTAGTGTCCTGCCACACCAGTGATGTCACAACGTGACTACTCCCTCGACCAAAGGTTGATGCCCTGGCCAAACCCATTAGAATGTCCTAACAGAAGAAATGTAATTAACCAGTGTCCATGAAGATATATAACTGATAAAAGTTTCACAAACAACATCTTAAGTCTATAAGGGAGACTCAGACTAGGTGAAGAGTTTTGAGGATGAATCCATGGAAGGAAGAACCGACATCCCATCAACCTAGTTCAATCAAGGGGAAATAGTTCCTGAAAAAGCGATGAATGCCACCCACCTTTGGAAAGCGGGAATGTGGGAAAACAAACAGCACTGTCATCCCCGAATCAGACGGGCGTGCCCACGCCCCAGCAAAAGCATCGAAAATAGAAATGGTGAACTCAACATGAAGTTCTTCTCCTTAATATGGTGATTATTAGCCTTCGAGACATTAGTTCACTAATGTGTCACCATATCCAGTTATCCAGTGCCGGGTCCTACCAAGAAAATAGCGGGCCTAGAGTGAAACTCACCAAAAGTTGGGGCAGTCAAAACTGTTGGCATCTCGGTCTCCGATGTTGTCAGCATGGATCCTCCATACCACCCATGGAAGACAGAATGGCGTTGGTGCACTGGACGATGTTTTCATTGTTTTAGCAATAATGGATTAATCTCCATACTTTTCAAGGAACCAAGTCACTGCATTAGGAACCCGATCACCACCCGTACACCGATGCAGGGGTAGGGGAAACGCCAATGCGGTAACCCTGCTGGCTCCTCCATTCCTGTGATGACTTCCATCACCACAACTGTTGGTTTCCCACGCCCCATCTCCCCCTACTAAGTCATTCATCGGATGGTGATCAATGATCTCGTATTCCAGTATGAGGAAGAATGGTATTATCCTGACTTGGGGAATGGCCCATTAGGATCTGGAGGCTTCTGCACCTCGTCGCCACCACAACCCCCAAGGACCTCAAAGGGAGCCACTACTCCCCAATTCAACGTGAAATTTCTTTGGGAGCCTATCCCTGTAAATCATCAACAACTCCCTCCCCTACGCGGATGAGGTAGGAGATGTCCGGGTTGGCCCAGCTAGGATCCTGCTCTAGGGGCCCCCAAGGAGGGACCCCACTAGGCCGCACCAGCGCTGCCACCTGGTTCCCTGAGCTAAAGAGCAGGTAAGTCATGTACCTGCCCCACTGGCCCCGGTCCATCTGACCCGACGCCAGCACCGGGCACAATCTGAAGAGGAATCCTACCAAAGGGCATAGATGTCAGCAGCTACTGTGGCTTAAGCCACCGCTGACGTGTATCATCAACCCCATGTGTGCGCTAAGCAGGGGCACTTATATTCCTAGTCCAGATCGAGGCCCCAACAGCCCCACAGGCAGGTTGGGTTGACTCTCTTGGCCCTCGATGCAGGTAGCAGCCATCGCAAGCCAACCCGCGGCAATGACACCCAGTACGGAGGTCCTCCCTGTACCACCACCATTGAGAACACGGGTCCTCCACGCTTCCAAACTCACCGTAGAGGTCCCCCCCCCCATGATACCTTAAATCTGAACGAAGGTCTTCCCCACAATGGTGACACTCAGTATGGGAGTCTCTCCCGTGCTCACTACAGTGGGTATGAAGTCATTCCTCCTACCACAGACCTCCGACATGGGGACGTTGCATGTTTGGTCACTCTCCAATGTGGGGTCCATCCCTATGTTCTCATAATAGCAGGTGAAAGTTCTTCTCACCCTAGCAACCAGAGGGGTGGAGGTCAGCTTCACTTCACCAGTGCCCGACACGAAGGTCCTACCCATGTTTGGTCTGACCAGTACTAGGAGCTTCCTCACACTAATGTCACCTGGGAAAATACACATGGAGGACCTACCCATGATCCTGTCAGCTCCAGCGGAGGTCATAGTCTATCTAGAACATTCTATGGAAGTCCTCCCCATGTCCCCTTCAATATTTTTCCAGGTGCCCCTCGCACCCTGGCTTACTCAGGCAGGAGTCCTACTCGCCGCAGCATCAGTATGGATGAAGGTACTCCTCATTCCAGAAGTCTACCCTATCCTGAAGAGCCATATAGGGGAATGAGGGAGGGTCTTCACCACCATAAAAAGAGTTCTGAGAAGATCCGAACAGAGATCAAACTATTCCTCTTCTTAGATTCCAAAGCGGAGTTAGACTCAGCAATGGAACCCTCCCTTTGGTCTTCTATGTCAAGTGTCAAGGCAGGATGAAGGCGCATCGGCCTTGTACTCATAGAATGTGAAGTCCACAAGATTCTCGACTCCCTCCGTAGGTATATCTAGGAGAAAGTGAGTTTGTAAATCCCGCAGGTTACAGTCGTGCAGTCACCAAAATCGTCACCAGAAGAACTCTCTACCTCGACTAGAGATCACATAGAGCTATTCTGGGGGGTGATGGCAGTTGAGCAGTAGCGTGGTCCATCTCCAGTAGCCTTAGCCCCTGCAATAGAAACTATGGCCATCAGCCCGTCTTATCACAACGTAGCGTCCAGGTCAATACACTCTTCTGAAAATAGCCCGAGATGCAGCAGTTTGTCAGCTCGTTCTCTATATTTTCCACTAGCCAACCTACTATCCCATCGGTCTACTTCTATGCTGCTACTAGTTACTCAGCTGCCTTCAGTTGACAATTAGGGCAATGAAGGGCCATAACCTTAATCGGTGCCGAAGATCTTGTGGTATATCCTCCAGCAGACCAGTTACATGAGATGTTTTGGCCTATTGCAGCACCAATTTTTTTCGTGCCAGAATCCCTCACTCAAGAGGAATTAAAGTGTTTCTATCAAACCCTCTGGGAAATTCACTTAAACCTCCTTCAAAATCTAGTGATTTATCTTAAGAACCAAGAGCATTTCGAGGATATCGGTGAACAATTATGTTTGCTTGATTTGGTCGCACTCCCCATGGACCAACGTCTTGAGTCACCAGGTCGTCGAAGGACCCTCCTACAACGATGCATCCGTGGATTCATGGTGCTCCATATGATTATCAAAGAGGCTTCTCCCCATGTAAAAATTTGTGGTTGAGGGAAGTATGATTCCCTCCTCTTTACTCCTATCCGACTGCAGCCCGACTTTCCAGATGATATTGAGGACATTCCCCCAGGTAGAGTCACGGTCAATACCAGCATATCAGAAGAGGATAATGAGATAGAGCTCCTTGATGGGGACCTACCTACTGAGGGCCTGGAATAGATATTGGACCCCTTGGTAAGGGTTACCCACCAACAAATGAGCATTCTGGGTCTCCCTGTGCCCACCGAGGTGTTAATTCTTAGCCAGAATCACGATAAGGGAAAAGAGAACCTTGAAACTGCCAAACCCTCGGACCCATCCGAATCAGTCCATAAGGTAGATGAATACCCCAAAAAAGTCATTTTGTTCTAGAAACTCTCTGAACATATGAATATGGTTGATGAACTCCTTAATGAATGCACTGTAGAGCGACAGCCAGACTATGGTGATCCTCACCCGGGGTAGTAGCGGCAGACACAGTTTCCCCTTGGTGAACTACCCCCGAGTAACCCAGACCATCCTGACCACGCAAACCAGGTTGAGGCCAAAGTTCATGGAAAGAGGGCATGGTATGTCTCTAAAAATACTCCTGAGTAGCGTAACAACCCTCGAGACCAAGCTCGGGCTCCCCCCCAGCTACCCCAAATGTCGTTCTGCCAGCCGCTCCACGATCTGCTGGACCTGCTTACCATTTTGAAGAACCTGGAAAGACACTACTGGTCTGGGAACCTCGTCAAGATAGTAATCCACTCCCAGATGATCCAATTGTGGCACTCGTTTCCTGCCTCGAGGTGTTGGAGACATGCCAAGTGGCGCTCCCTCCTAATGGTAAACTATATTTTGCTTGGGTGGATGATATGCCAACATCCCGGGTTTTTGGAGACCCACCTTTTCCCCCTTCAACAGGATGGGGGAAACTACAAAGCACTTGTACCACTTCAGATTAAGGTTTGGGCCCATGTTTGGAACCCCGATGCAGCAGGAAGATGCCAAAATTTGGTTTTTTGTGCAGACGTTGGAAGGACCAGTATTCGTCTGATACAGCTAGCTCCCCATCGGATCAGTAGCCGGTTGGGGAAAACTATGATGGAAATTTTTCTACCAGTTTAGTTATACCAATCAAAAGGAGAGTATCTCAGACCACATCAAGTGCATGTAGAGGCCTGATGAGCATGTTGCAGACTTTGTTGCCCAGTGGAAAGGGCTCACATAATCCCTCAACATGCCACTTACTCAGGAGCAACTGCTGACGATGTGCATAGGGTACGTTAAGACGAAACCGGTCACCTCTTTGATCACCAAGAACTACCTTGGGGGATTTCGAGACTTCTCTTATAAGGTCCAGTTACTAGATGAAGAACTATAATAGGATAGCTAGGCATGACCATTGCCTCTCGTAATACCTGCAAGGTGGGTCGCCAGAGCCGAGCCCGCCGCAATGGCCTAAATAGACCCCCCTACAAAACTAGAATTTTTACCAGTGGAGCTGGATCCGCAGCCCCGTAGAGGCCCTCAACCGCAGGCGCAGCCTCTGGCCCAGCAGCGCCTACCACAGAATCAGCAGATTCCCCTGTGTAATGTGCCTCCACCACCCAGGTAGGATAATCAGGCTCCGCCGCCTCGACATGCTCCTCCAGATCCACATTAGGATCAAGCTCCAAGGGACACCTATCTAGATAGGGGAAAATGAACATACCTGTTCAACGAGGCTTGGGTCTCGGATTACTTCCGTAGTGCCTTAGAGTAGGGGATTGTTTGTTTACGTGAGTGCAGAAATCTAGAAGAGGAGAACCTCACTAATCTCCTTAATTACTGTCGTTGCCACCAGATCCTGGGACACACTCTCAAGAAGTTCTATGTGTTCAATAAATGCCTTCAAGACCAGGTGGATAACAACATAGTCCGGTTATGCCTAGCCTCGACACAGGTGGCGTTCATCTTTGTGATGCCGGATAGTAGTAGTGACAACGAAGGTGAGTGGCATCAGGTTCCTAGCATTGGGTCCTATATGTATGACGACTGGGTGCTCTTAAAATGGTCACTCATGACCATGGTGTTATCTGTGCACGCTTGAATCAGCCATAGCCTTTAAAAGCCACAAAAATTACTTCTGCATCGTTGTCTCAGTCATCCCCTTCCCAAAAGAGAAAACGTCGGTGGCGCAAGGGAAGACAAAGTCCCATGCCTATGATATCGTCATCCCGTACTCTCAGCGATTTCATGCCCCCGGAGATGGAAGCTCCATCTAGAATTCGTTCAATGGTAGATGCCTCTTCAAGAGATAGTCAAAGGTACACCTTGGTTAACACTGTAGATTTTTTAAATCTCTACAAAATTCCCGATGAAGAGGAGCTTCAAGAGGATCATCCCAACATCCATAGTCACCGCCATCATCGTCTAGGTCGTGGATACCTAAGAAGATGATGTACCTCAACCAGTACTTCCATCCAGGCTGTAAATGCTACCGAAACTAGACAATATGCCCAATGAATAACTCAGTATACGCAGCCTCCTCATCTAGTGTCCTCAAATCCACTTCCACTGCCATTAATAATGCCTGATTGGGCAGAGTCACCTCTACCGTGCCTCGACCATACGCACCCTAAAACAGACCGGTCTTGGTCCTCTGACCTTCCTATGGTAGTTACCCCATGGGCCTCAACTATTGAGAATCAGGATAATCCTGGAACCAGTCAGCTACCGGTCTAGCCAGCGGGGCCCATTGTACCTCCTGTCATAGCGAGACCTCCTATAAGAAGAAGTTCACACTTGTCATGGAAGTATGAAGTTCTCAAACATCTTTCCAGCATCCCAAAAAATCTCTCCATCCTTGAGGTTCTTCTCTTGTCAATAGATATGCACGAGGCTCTTGCTGAGGCTTTAAGATTCCCCCTATAGTTTGAGATGGAAGTAATAGCCAAAAAAACCTCTCATGTTGAGGTGGTCAAGAATTCTGAATGTCAGTCCATTATCTTGTTCTATGAAGAAGATGAAGTCTCCCCCATAATGGGGAACATTCACCCACTGTACATCATTGGTCGGTCCAATGGAGTGGAGGCCCACTATTGTCTTATTGACATAGGCTCTGAGATCAACCTAATCCCGATTCAGACACTGAAAAACAGGGATTGTTTGAGGATGATCTGAGCCCCTCTGATCTAAAAATACAAGGTTATGGCAGGAAAAAATATACATCGGTCGGTAATATCTGATTAAAGTCCCAGTTAGATGGCCTAGTTACTAGCACTGAGTTTACGGTTGTCTCTTAGGACACTGCCTAAAATGCGCTGGTGGATAGGCCATGTCTCCACCAGCATGCAACAGTCCCTTCATCGTATCACCAGTGCCTTAAGTACTCCCTCAATGGTCGAGTGGGTGTACTCCTGGGTGATACATATCCATTTTCCTCTTGTAAATCCCACTATATGGATGCTGACTATTACAAGATCAAGGACAAACATATTCAATCCAATGAAGTTGAACACGCTACGGCTGTGATCTACCCGTGGACATATCTAGATTATGGTTATGTATTTCCGATCCACCGATTGGATCCTAAAACCCTAGAAATGGGACAATGCTTCGTTGTGTTTGGGACGAGGGGGAAACACATTCCCAGGTCTATGAGACAGCAGAAAAGCACCTCACACTCCTATAAAAATCAGGGTCAGGTGATCTCAAAGCCTCCTACTCCAATAAGATATCGGGATGTCCACCCCAGGGCAACGGTAATATGTATTACCTACTTGTTTCTCCAAGATAGGATAAACCATCTCAAGGTGATGCGCCACTAATTCTTTAACATCATCAAGAGTGGCCGCTTAGGCCGAAGGCCAGATGGGATCGGGTCGATAGCTGTCATCGATATGGTTGCGACAACATAGGAGTCCCCTGATATAGTATCCATTACCGCTCAGGCTACTACCACCCTCCAATCGGGATCTGCCAAATCAGAAGAAACTTCCTCCATAGAGGATCCATCCTCCAATAATTTATTAGAGGATTTATAGTATGCTCCTACGACATTTGAAGAGGGCATCTCTGCTATAGTTGATGAATTGGTAATGGTGAACCTTGGCAGCAAGGTATACCCAAAACCCACATAGATCAGTGTCGATATGCCCCCCCGAGGAGCAATATAGGTATGTAGACTTCCATAAATAGCAAAATGATCTATTTTCCTGGAATTATGAAGAGATTCCAAGACTAGATCCTCAGGTAGCTATCCACCGCATTGGTCTTCCGAAAAATCACAACAGGTTCAAGCATCCTCCCAGAAAGATGCACCCTTCTCACGATTCCATGGTTGAGGCTGAAGTTGACAAGATCATCAAAGAAAATTTCATTAAAGAGGTCCAGTAACCCAAATGTCTAGCCAAAATTGTGCCAGTTAAGAAGAATAATGGACAAGTCAGAGTCTGCATTGACTTCTGGGATCTCAACTGTCACTACCTAAAGGATGATTTTCCTCTTCCTGTGACAGAACTCTTGATTGATGCTAGGGCTGGGTTTCAGGACCTCTCCTTCATGGATGGGTACTTGAGGTATAACCATATCCACATGGTTGCTGAGGATGAAGAATCTATAGCCTTCATGGAACCACAAGGTACTTTTCGTTACTAAGTCATTCCGTTTGGTTTAAAGAAAGTAGGTTCCACCTATCAGCGGGCTATGCATTGCATATTTTAGCCAATCCTCGGGATGTTGGTGGAATGTTATGTGGATGATCTGGTGGTCAAATCTCGCCAAATTCAGGACCATCTCGAGGATCATGAGAAAGTGTTCAGCTTCCTATGTTCTGGCCACCTGAAGATGAACCCGTTGAAGTGTATTTTTGGGATCACCTCTGGAATGTTTCTCAGATTCATTGTCAGATACTAGGGCATTGATATTGACCTGGGGAAGATCAAGGCCATCAGCCAGATGTCTTCCCTGAGCAATATCCAGGAGCATTGAGGTTTCAAAGGACACTTAGCCTACATACATCGATTCATTGCAAATCTGGCCAGTAGGTGTAGGCTCTTTTCTCAGCTCATGAAGAAAGGCACACTCTATTTGTGCGATGAAGAATGTTACACATCATTCGAGGAAATCAAGAAGTATCTTCTATAGCCTCTAGTCTTAATGACACTGGTTTCTGGAAAGACATTAGTCCTTTATGTGACCTCCCTAGAATGGTCTCTAAGTGCCCTTCTCACCCAGAAGAACAATCAGTGGATGGAAAACAACCTTTTTCTACCTCATCCTCATGTTTATCAATACGGAGACCAGATACTACCCTATTGAGAAGAGCTACCTTACGCTGGTATTTGCAGTACATAAGCTTCAAAATTACCTGTAGTATCACGAGGTTTAGCTGGTGTCCTGGGTGGATCCACTGAAGTACATCTAGAACCTCCACATGTTGACAGGTCATCTAGCTCCAGGGATGGTGATTCTACAGTAGTTCGACATCATGTTTGTCACTCAAAAGGCTATTAAGGTTCAAGCACTGGAAGATTTCCTTACGTCCCATCTCGATCCTGCAGGCCAGTCCATGGATCTCAATTTCCCCGATGAGGAAATCCTCTTGGTACACCAAGCCATGAAGTACTGGAAAATTCATTTTGATGGTGCTTCTCGGAGCCCCACCGGTAGGAGGCTCAATGATCCCAGACTCAACAGGGTGGGCCTTGGCATTTTCTTTGTTACCCCAACACAAGTTATCCTACCGTACTCATTCCTGTTGTCAGAAGGCTACACCAACAATGAAGTGGAGTATCGTTCTCTCATCAATGGCCTCAAGCTGGCCCTCAAGATCGATGTTCCCCATTTACACATTAAAGGGGATTCTGAACTAGTCATCAAGAAGATCAACGATGACTATGTCATCAGAAATCCAGAGCTCGTACCATTGTTGGAAGACACTCTCCAGCTGATGGACTAGTTCCCATACCAGTAAGATGTTACTCATGTCCCTCGATCTCAGAACGGTGGGGCTGATGAGCTAGCCATCCTAGCTACTTCTCTTGCAGAGCACGAACAGTATGACCAGATTATCCATGGGGCACACCGGAGAGTCATTACCCATGTCCCCCCGTATGATGATGACATCCCACATGTAATCCACCTTATCATCAGTGCCTCCATGTCAGGACCCCCAGGTCCCCAAGATTCCTTTATTGTTGTGACCCCTAATTTAAGAACCTCCTTTAACAAGTATATCCAAAATGGTTATCTGTCGATAGATCGGGATGAGCACGAGCGAATCCATCATCTCGCATTAGAGTTCTCCCTCTGGGATGGTCCTTGGTGTGATCAGATCCTCTACAAGAATATTTTTGATGGGTTTATCCTCCGTTGTATTCAAGGAGTCATGATCACTTAGGTCATGAAAGAGGTTCACGCCAGTTCTTGTGGGGATCATCAGGCTGGGTCGAGGCTATCACACCAGATCCAGAGACTGGGGTACTTTTGGCCCTCCATGTTCCATGACTTCATCGAGTTCACCAAGAAGTTTCATGCATGTCAAATTCATGATAACATCTTACATCAGCCTCCAGAGCCTCTCTACACTACCAAATACTCTTGGACATTTGTAGTATGGGGAATCAATGTCGTGGGACTTTACTCACCGGCGACAGCTCACCAGTGTAGGTTTATCCTGACTTCTATAGATTTCTTCTACAAGCGGGCAGAGGCAGTTTTGCTCAAGGAGGTCAAGGGCCATGCCATCGTTGAATTTTTTAGCTCCAACATCATTTAATGATTTGGATTCCTTCACATCATCCTCACCGATATCATAACAAACTTCCGAGCAGCTGAGCTAAAGAAATTAAAATGGTTGGTCAGAAGGAGAAGATTTGGCTGGACGAGCTCCCCAATGCCATATGGGGTTATCGAACGATGACTCATAATTCCACCCAAGTGACCCCATATTCCCTGGTATATATAACGAAGGCCGTCCTGCCCATTGAGATTCAGTTTCCCTCATTGCCCACAACTTTCTACGATCAGCAAGAGCCGGATAAAGTAGCTAAAATCCGTCTGGTTGAGCTGGAAGTGCTCGATGAGAGCATGCTTCATGTCCTGCACAATCTGGAGAGGCATTAGAACAAGATATCTATATCTTTCAACAATAAATTTTGACTCCTCTCCTTCCTAAAAGGTGACTTGGTGTTGGCCCTGAGAACACCAATGATACCCGGTAGGAAACCGCCCAAGCTGGTGCCCAAATGGGATGGACCTTACGTCATTCACACGGTTTAATCCAATAGAGCGTACTCTCTAGTTACCATGGATGGTGAGCGTGTAAATCCTCCCCCCAATTCCAAGTTCCTTAATCAATACTTTTTCTGAGTCATAGAGTCTAGCATGACTTTAAACTGTATGGTCCCTCGTGACCTTAAATTGTTCGGTCCTACATGACCTTAAACTGTGAAACTTCCTTCGTGATATTATAATATGTGACATCCTGCAAGATGTTAAACTGCATCTCAAGAACTATTTATGGCTTTATTCCCATCCTCATGGGATACATAGGAACGCTCGGATGCCTCGTCCTGATTCTATCCCCACACTCTTCATGTTTGGAAACCCCTCCTGGGATTAGTTCCCTCGGAGGATCCCATGTTAGGTGACCTAGGCTTATTTAGCCTCACTAGAAGTAATATTACAAAGGTCACACCATTTTACCCTCCTCGTTCTTCTAATGCTCCCACATCGTCATCGCATGACATTAAACTGCACAGCCCTTTCAGAACTATGTATGGCTTAATTCCCATCCTTATCGGATACGTAGGACTGCCCAGCCATTTTGTCCGTTGGCCTAGCCCCAAGCACCAAGGTCTCCCCTTGAGTCTTGGCTCAAACATGTTACATGACATGGAGGATGTGTCTCGAATCCAGTCAACATCCATCCTCTATCGTTGTCCCCACCTCTACATGTCTCAAACAAGGAGTGTAGTGGTTCATCCTGTCCCTCCATCTCTTCAAACATTGGTCTACGTCAAGAAGGAGTGTGATTCTAACTATGGGTCCCTTATGAAATGGGCGTAGTCTAGTCCTCCTCCTTGTTTACCACACTAATAATTGTTCCCATGGGATTATGAGATATGATGAGGCAATTCCTGTATGAGGGGTCATATGGTTGAAATTGGCCGGGATGCCTAGCCTCGGGTCCCTCAACCCTTTTTGGTCCCTTGAATCTTCCACCCCCTTGGCCCTATTCCTCATTTAGGACAATACGGTGTGGTACAGACCCATTTCCTTTTTCATTTAGGGCTACTTTTCCATGCCCCACACATCCCCATGAGACATTCCTCCCTCCATTTATCATACCTTCCACGAACATAGGCCCCACCATGTTTCGCGAGCCCCATCATTTGGCATTCAATTATCTTTCATATCCAAAAGGACCCTTGAATGGAATGAATACTTAACCTAAGGGTTATCCTACCATTCCAGGCTGACGTCCCTAAGGATTTTGAGAGACGAATTGGTACAATTTCCGTGTTGTGAATATGTTCAATGGTCGATGTATAATTGTTTTCCTCGGTCATGAAAGGGGGGGGGGATGTTGTGTTGCGAGCTTGGTCAACAGCTGTCCTCTATCATCATTTCGACCTTGTGGTCTTCTATAATCATGATGATTCACCATTTTCATTAAATTGTCCCATGATTATGACATTAAAATATGCATTTACAGTTCGAACTCTATGACCTTAAACTAAGATCACTATCGTCCTCTCTGCATGACGTTAAACTGCAAGCTGGCTGTGACCTTTTGTCTGCTGCCCAGACTTAGGTCCCTTGACCATTTCGTTCCCTCGGCCCAGTTTCTCACAAAGAATTGTATAGTTTGATATAGTATTATGTCCTCATTCATGTCGGTTTACTCGTCGTTCCATACACATCCCTCGTTGGGATATCATGCCCTTACCCTGCGTCCTTGTCACAAGATGATAAACTAATTGAAATTCTCTAGAACTACGTGTGGCCTGAGTCCCATCCTCATGGGATACGTAGGACTGCCCGAACTCCTATTTTTTGGGTCCTTCCCCACTTCTTGGAAATCTCACCATCATTTTGGCCCCTTTTCGTATGTTCTTCCAGGAGAGGGATATACGATGTGGTATGGGCTTATGTCCCTATTCATGATGTGTTTACAACAACCACGCCGTATACCTTTATCTCCTATGTGGCCTTCTCTCTCATTCCCTATAACCATAATTTTTAGTAGACTACCTCCCATTCAGGTCCCTTGACCCTCCTCGATGATTCTCCAATGTTCCCAAGAGTACTCTGGTCCAACACCTAGAGTGTCGAATTCTATCTGGACATGTTCTTACCCACCTCCCAAGTTTTGTGTTCCCCTTTATTAGGGATTCCATCATCTTTCACATCTGAAGGGACCCCCAAATGGAATGGATGCTCGGCCCAAGGATCCTCCTACCACTATGAACCAACATCCTCGAGGGTTTTTAACAACAAGTTGATACAAGTCCCACGTTGTGAATACAGTCATCGATCGACACTCATTTCTTGTTCCTATTTCAGGACAGATGATATGGATACTGTGTTTCAAACATGGTCAACAATCATCCTCCATCTTCAAACCAACCTCATTAAGCCCAAAATGTTGGTCAAATGATTCACATAAATTTCCTCCCCATCATGTCCAAATGGAATCTTGACACTTCTGGTGTTATCCCTTAGTGCACGTCTTCACGTTAGGAGTACAATTTCACGGTAAGGCGTTCTTTGGGGCCCTCCACCAACTTCCCCTTTACGTGCAGTCCATGTATTGAGAAGATCTCCTCCACCCTTTTTTCCTACAATGAGTTTAACTAACGTAGGCATAGGGATTGGACTATGGTCTCCACATATTTGGAAGACTTATGCTTCTCCATGGTGGTCTGTGCTCTATGACCTTAAACTAAGATCACTTCTATCCCACATGACGTTAAACTATATGTTGTCATGCATGAAGATAAAAGGTACTTTCAAGAACTACGTATGGATTTATTCCCATCCTCATTGGATACGTAGGAATGCCCATACATATCTTCTTCTGGTCCAGCTCAACTATGAGCTAGCCTCTCCTGTCCCATATCCTCTAACATTTTCTAACCCCTCGGCCCGAGGTTTCTCTCTCGGAATCGTGCATGATGTGACGTGGGCCTCATCCTCATTCACGTCGGGTTTGATTTATTGCACCGTGCACATTACCCTCCTGAAACATTTTTCTTCTATATACATCCAGGACATATTAAATTAAACTATGTATCTTGGTCCCATCATATGACCCTAAACTGTGACATTATCATCCTGGATGGACGGCGGAAAACGGAACTGCCCCTTCGTGTCCTCACTCGAGGGGCCATTATGTTTGGTATTGGTCACACACCATACCATTTTTCAACGCCTGCGCATGGCTTGATTCTTATAGAGATACCTGGAATTTCTATCCTAGGTCAGTCCCTCCAAAAAAACAACACTCGTTCATCCTAAAGGACATACAAGATCTATCAAATACCGATTCTTTTGGTTAAAGGTCCAGACCCACACAACCTTATTATCCCTGGAACTGGTTTATTACTGTTCCACCTTCATGAACTATGTATGGTTTGATTCGCATCCTCATGGGGTACGTAAGAACACTTTTTCAACTTGTCTTAGGCCAAGCCTAACTTTCATTTTTGGTTCGTCGACCTAAAACCTCCCTAAGAAACACATGTGATCTAGAATTCAGGTCATCATTCATGTCGGGTTTCATAATTACCTCACCATGTGTCTTCCGCATTCCCTACCATCTGGTTCGAGCTCTATGACCATAAAATAAGACCACTCTGTGTGATTTCTGCAAGATGATAAACTGCACGACATCTTCCAGAACAACGTATGGTTTGTTTCCCATCTTCATGGGATATGTAGGAACCCCCAGACATATTGTCTCTGGGTCCAGCTCTAGGAATATAAAATCATGTCCCCTATCTTTCGACCCCTAAGACCAAACCCTTATGGGAACATGTCATGTGGTGAGTACATCCTCAATTATCATTCACATAGGGTCTTTTAATATCTTCACCATCTACTTCCCATATATTTTCCCAACGTGGCCTGAGCTCTGTGACCCAAAAAACTAAGATCTCTCTATGGGTATTGTGCTTCACATTTAGATATTTTTCCACCCAAAGAATGGTCCATTAAATCCACTCCCTCCTTAATGGTCCACCCTAGGACCTTGAGTTGAAAGCATGCGATCCCAAGACCCTCTTCCTTAGAAAGGTACCCAACACCCTCTATCTGATCCATCTTATAGTCGTACTCAGATGAGTTTTGATAAAGAGCCCGAAGTGTGGAATTTTCACATGAACATTCCCCTAATTCCATATCCAATCTTCATGAGATCATTTTTTGGATCCTCATAATCTTACACATTCAAAGGGACCCCCTTCACGACCGGCTCTCATGCCACATTGGCTTACCTTCCATCTTGGTTCAACATCCTTAAGGACCGCAGACGATATTTGGGATAGGTCCCGTGTTTTGAACACGGTAAACAATCAACCCTCATATATTTTTCCCAATTCCAGGATAACGCAATATGGATGATGTGTTTCAAACATAGTCAACATCAATCCCCTATCGTCACGCCACCATCATTGTGGTCTAGATCTCGAGAATCATGATTCACATATTTCCACTTCCTTATGTTCAAGTGGAATTTCAACATACTTGAATTTACTCCTTCACGCATTTAGGTGTGTTAAGTAGGCAGGTCAACATTATGGGACTTTATCCACCTAGATTCCCTTTTCCCCTAATGTGTGCCTCCCTTTACTACTTCATGTTTCCCACATCGAGCACGACTCGCGTTGTCTTAGTTGTTTTGATAGGACGTGTACTAGCACATCAATGACACACATGCCTTTCATCATCCTACATGAAATTAAACTGCACTCTAAGAAATATGTGTGGCTTGATTCCTATCCTCATGGGATATGTAGGAATGTTTAGAAAACCCTTCTTGGGCCCAACTGAGTTTTCACCTTTGGTCCCTCGACCTAAGGATTCCCCTGAGAGCGTGTGTTGTGTGTACCATTATGGTCCTCATTCGCGTCGGGTAATGTACTGCACCACACATTTTTTTTCTGGGTGTCTATGTCCTCGATGCATGACTTCAAACTATGACCCCTAACCTGAACAAGTCTAGGATACCCCATGATAATTATGGGATGTGTCAACTTCTTCAGTAGAGAGGATTCCCCCTACCAGCGTCAGTCTCTGACCACGCTGTGCTTCAGGAACTACATTTGGATTGATTCCCATATTCATGGGATATATAGAGCCGCCCATGAATTCCATCTCAGGCCCAACCCCATGCTCATTAACCCTTCTAGCCCCTTGGCCCCAATATTGGTCCAGGAAGTATGACCATTAAACTATGTGCATCGTCCTCATTGTACGATGCTAAACTACTTGTCTATCTCACTTATTAGTTTGACGTAAAACTACTGATCATTTGAGGTCCTTACCAAAGAGGTCTTCTTCGGATGTGAGTTTTATCCCTAATCATACCAATGCACCAACCTAATGTGTTTCCACCATGGTGGTGTAATTTCAAAAGTGTTAGATTCGAGTCCAATAATCGATCACTCCAAACTCCATGCTTTGCATGCCCTATATTCGGAACATCGTCCTGTTTCACATCCAAAGAACCCCCTAATAGTATGGATGCATGGCCTATGGATCGCCTACTATCCTGGGCTAACATTCTTGGAAGAATAATTGATGACATTTTGAGTCAGGCCCCATGTTTTGAACATGGTCAAAGATCGACACTCATATGTTATCCCCATTTCAGGATATTACAATAAGCATAATGTGTTTCGAACAAGGTCAACCATCATTATTAATTATCACACCATTACTACAGTGTTCCGAATATTGGGAATGTGATTCACACCTTCCATTCCCCTCTGTTTGTATTAATTCCAGCACCCCTAGCATTACCCTGCTCGTGTACAATAGCACACTGGGAAAACATAAATTCAACTATTTTGAGGTCATCATCCTCCAATCAGGCCTCTCCCATTTCTTCCCAGAAATCTGGATCAGTTTTCCAAATCTCGGATCATGAAGCTTGGTCAGCACTCTTATGTTCAGATGGAATAACATGACAATCATCCCTTGTTTCTCACAATGGGCTCAGCCCATGTGAGCTTAGGTATTGATCACTATGAATTTCATGAATATAAAAGATGCATGTAAAACCAACACCAATAATGAAACTCATTCATGCATATGACATAAAACAATAAATAAAATAAGGAAAATTCAAGGTTTTGTGATCCTTACAGCACCCCGGGGGCTATACCTCCCATGGATGGGTTAAACCCTTCAAAATAACATTGCTGCTCTTCCACCCTCTGGCTTGTGGTGTCCAGGATTTGTTTCCACATGTTCAGCTCCCACCCCTCCTCAGTAGGGATGGGGTGAAATTCATCAACAAAAATCTGGGCCTGCTCTATATCAGTTGGGATGAGAGTCATTCCTTCAGGGGAGCACTTCATGCACTCTTCAGACTCTTCTAGATGGGCCTTCAATCACAATATCAACTCTGATTACGCATTTAACGAGGCTGAGCGCTCATCAGTATAGACCAGCAGCCGCTGAACCTATTTTTTAGCCACCCGAAGCCTTTTAATGTTAACCTTTTTCCTCCTCTGCCAGTCCAGACGGAGGCCACATTCATACTCCTAAATATTCTCCACCATAACATCTCTGACGATTATGTGGGGGCACTAGGTATCCACTCCTCCAACACATAGTTCACACAGTCACGAGCGAAGTATGTCCATATCATCCATCCACAGTGATTGGGGTTGTCATCAATGAAGCACTTGACCAACTTCAATTATCAGCGATAGACTATTTTGTTATCCTCTTCATCAGATGTCGTCTCTTCCCAGTCAGTGCGGTTGGCAGGCTCATATGCGGGGAACGCCCCCAGGAACTCGTCAGTAGGGTCCACATCTAGTGTTTGATCAGGCACGGAGGGACCCATGCTATCTTATCGGTCCTCATCATTGTATCCCACCTAAATTATCTTAGGTACATCCCCGCTGATGGTGCCCCCATTGATCGAGAGTGCCGAAGTATGGTCAGCCAGGATATCTGTCTCCACCATCACTAGCATTCCCCTAGGAAAGACGCCGCCGTATGTCCCGACCAGCCTCGCCAAGGCAACACATTCCATTTAGATAACTGTGCATACCAAAAGAGGGCGCGGACATCAGTTAACATGGTCATGGGGTAACGGTCATAATGTAGGTGATAAATATTGAAATGCACGGCCGATTGTCGCCTATCGACTGGTCAAAGTTCTCATTCTATGCAAATGTGTATTGCAGCACTCGGGTCGATTCCTCCGTGATTATACTTTGTAATAGTCGTTTGTTTTTAGTTGATTGTATTTTGATTAGGGGGTTTGTTTGTAGAGATTAATTGAAATGATTTATTTTCTATAATTGATTTAACAAATTGATAAAGAGTGGTGTGAGTTCATTATTAGGGAGTTAAGCTTGTGATATCCTTGAGCTTTTCATTATTTTGTATTTAAATTAACACCCAATTCACAAGATAACGTTGATTGGAATTCCTAAGTGTTAAGGATTTAATCCAAGCCTTAACTTAACTTAGGGTTCTAATAAGTACCATTAACTGTTTATGGTAGTGTATTTATAGTTCAAATAATCTATGGAAACTATAGGTTAAACAAAATATGTCATTAATCTATGACATGTTATGTCCAACATACACAATGTTAAATTAATGAATACTCATCGAGAAAATACTCTCAATCACTTAACATCCCAAAATTTTGACTCAACCCAATGAGATATTTACTCATCCATTTGGGTGCTTAATATTTTGGTTATAATTATTATGATGATAAATTATTAAGAGATGGAAAATAAAGGGATAAGAAAAGAGTGGTGTGTCGAACACACACACAAACGATAATGAGAATTAAGAAGAGAATTTCGATGGAATGAGGAAGAAAAATAAGGGAAGGGGATTCAACTGTATTTAAACTATTTTAAGAACATTAATATTAATCTACAGAATTTGGATGAGAATAATATATTGAATAAGAAACTTTCATTAAAACAGAATTACAAAACACAAACTTACAAGATTACAAATGAAGAACAACAGAAAAGTGAAAGGAAAAAAAGAGAGGGGGAATGGTATCTCAAGTGAAAACTTGAGTATGGAAAGTCATACCACGCCCTTGGTAAGTCTTTGGTCATGCCAATATGATCTCTTCTCTTCTGAAATGCTTAATCCTTCCAAGGAGAGGAGGGGAATGAATTTATAGCCCAAGGAAGTGGTCTGTTTGAATTCCCAATCTATCCCTCCACTTTTATCAAAAAGTTTATTATTCAGATAGATGAATTTCAAAATATCTCCTTCTTCAAAGTTTTAGATAATAATGTTTTCCGACCTCTTTAAAATATTTGAGTCATTTGGATCTATGTATCCAAAGTTATGGCTGGTTTATTAAACAAATTTAATCTTTCCATTTCAATCCAATCATTTTTATGTCTAAAATGTGAAAGGGTTTTTGAATAGGAATATGCCTTCCAAACTGAATTATGTCTTCAACAAAGTCGGCTACCTATATATCCTCTTTCACATTGAAAAATATCAGCTGAAAAAGATGTCTAGAGCAGGAGCCATGTCATCAAAACTGTACTGATTTTAATTCTCGGCCAAATATGCGGGCAGATTTTCAATGCATGAGTTGGACCCCTTTTTTTAGATATGGACCTTGGAATATTTATCCAGTACTCCTTTAATTATCTCCCGAACTCTAGAGGAGAATAATAGAATTTGTACTTCTTGATTGATCCCATCAATTAAATCTTCATGGCTAGTCCAGTTTCTTCACAGATTTTGTAGGCCTCATTGTGTGGTCCATATGGGCCTTGAAATGGAAGAATTGGCCCATGATCCCTTCTAATGAAATGTTGTATATTGAATTAGAAATCCTCAAAAACAAGAACCACACAATTTAAATTAGTAGGGTGAGATGTATAAATAAAATACTAAATTGACTCAATTGGACTACTTCTAAAAATGCTCAATAATTATACTTAGTATTAAAATATTAATATTTCACACACATTATGAACATTTAATATAAAATAAATAAAGAGAGTATATAATAAGTCATGAAAATATTAATAACATCAAATCCCCCACACTTAATCTTGTGCATGTCCTCATTTTCAACAAATATAAAAACATAAAAAAATCATTTTCACTCACCAAATAATATTAAAATTTTGTTTTCTCCAATCAGAGGAGCTTTAGACTATTTCACTCATCCATTTTTAATTCCACCACAAGTTGTTACAGAAACAATTTTCCAAAACTAATTCATCTTTTCATGCTCAAATTTAGAAATGGAAAATGTGGACACTCAAAACTCTCTCCTCTCAAGATGATAAAATTCATTTGTGGTTGTTCACTCTTTCACCAACCAAAAGTGAAAATCATTGAGTTTGAAAAGAGATCTCAGCTTCCAATATCTATCCAAAGTGCTCAAAAATCAAGAGGTCTTTTTAAGGGGGGTTTCTGTTGCTATGGGACGGTAGGAATATAATGTCCAAGAGAGAGAAAAAGAGGATTAATCACCAACATAGAAAAAGAAATGCACGTTTTTTTGAAATAAAACATGGAAGGAAATGAAAACACATATTTAAAAGGGAATGACTGTGTGAAGAAAGACACAATAGAGGAAGAACATTTGAAGGGGATGAGAAGATAAAATATTTACAAACAACAAAATTTCTCCTAATGACATAAGAATATAATGCAAGTGTTCTTTTTTTTTCTTTTTTTGAAAGTTGAACTTGGAAAAGATCTCACACTCATATCCCAATCCATGATTGATCTCCTCACGACACTAATTTTAATAGTTATAATAAGATCAAAGGTTGAGGAAGAGTTATTTTTGACCTACCCAATAAGCAACCCAATTTGTTTATTTTTTGTCATTTTTTTGTATTTTTTTAATTTTTTTTGAACACTTGTCAATAATATTTAAAAAAATACATAAATGAAAGTACATTAAATTCCCCAAACACACTGAATGAAAATATCTCCACCACACTAAAATGGATGCTTTCCCTCAAGCATATAATAACACGGTGAAATCAACAAAGTGTACCCATAATGAAATCCATACCCCCGCACTTAAATTTCAAAAAATTATGCAATGAAAATACATGTTGATATTGGGTGGGAAAAGGTATTGGGCTTGTAATGTGGCTATCAAAGAAAAGGTTTTCATAGGATCAAAGGGGCTTTTAAAAGGACGGTTAATGTAAGGGAAATGAGAGGCTATTTGGCTATTGTGATTCGAATGTGGTTCATAAAATTCCTCTATCATATTAATGAAAAATAAGGTAGGAAATTCAGCTCTAAGGTCCATAAACTCAAGACTCACAAATGGGGGTGAAAAAAACACATTTTGAAAAGATGGCCATAGGTGGCCTTGGCATGAATGCAAATGTTGTTCCTCACAATTTGGGAAAAGCATTTTCCAAATCAAAAATTGAGCATTCAAAATTTATTATTCTTGACACAAAATTATTTATCCAAATATATGATGAAAATACAAAATTTTTAAGGTGAAAACATGTCTGTTAAATCGCCAAAATGGTTGGAAAAAATTTGAAAATTGGAAGGTTTGAAATCATGAATCTTTTGTATTTTTTTACATTTTTTTTATTTTTTTAGTATTTTAGTGTTATTTAAAATAAACACCCACAAAAAAGAGAAAGAAAAAAATAAAGGGTTTGATGAAGAAAGTGGTAAAAAATGAAAGAGAGAGGAAGAAGAAGAAATAGGTAGAGAGAGGAACAGATAGAGAGATCTTTAAAGGGAAAGAGGTGCCCCCTAGTTTAGATTTGGTGGGTTGCCATGTCCATCCAGTGGTTGGTCAACTGTAGAATTTGGGGATTTGATGGAAGTTTAGGTGGTTGCTGGGATGTGTGTCCTTTCATTTTGATTCTTTAACCGATGTCCATTAACAGCGAATTTTCTTTTGGAAGAGGGGTCTTGGACTTGCACTGCACCAAATGGGTAAACATTAGTAATAACAAAAGGACCTTCCCAACGAGAATTAAGCTTACCTGGGTGAATCCGAAATCTAGAATTGAATAGCATTACCTTTTCACCTTCATGAAATACCTTTCTTTGGATTTGTTTATCATGTAGTGCCTTGGGTTTTACATTGTAGATATTATAATTCTCAAAAGAATCATGTCGAAGATCCTCCAGTTCAGCCAATTGCAACAATCTTTCTTCACCAGATTTTTCAAGATCAAAATTAAAATTTTTCACTGCCCAAAATGACTTATGTTGGATTTCAACTGGAAAATGACATGATTTACCAAAAACTATTCTAAAAGGAGACATTCCAATGGGTGTTTTATAGGAAGTTCGATAATCCCATAGCGCTTCACCAAGTCTTTCAGGCCAGTCTTTTCTGGTGGGTTTTACAATTCTCTCAGGTACTTTTTTCACTTCTCTATTAGAAAGTTCAGCCATGCCATTTGTTTGGGGGTGATATGCAGTTGAATTTTTATATACAACCCCATTATTTTTCAAAATAAAATCCATGGTTTTATTACAAAAATGGGTTCCTAAGTCACTTATCAAGGCACGAGGCGTGCCAAGTCTGTGGAATATGTGTGTCTTTAGGAACACACTAACAGTATGTGAATCATCCTTTCTACTGGGTTTGGACTCGGCCCACTTAGAAACATAATCATCTGCAAGAAAGATGAATGAGAATCCATTGAATGGGGGAAATGGTCCCATGAAATTTATACCCCAAACATCAAATATCTCATAGAAAATTAAAGGATTTTTGGGCATTTCATTTCTATTGGAATTTGTGCCAAAATTTTGGAAAGTGGGACATGATTGACAGAACTCATGTCAGTCCTTGAAGAGTTAAGGCAAGAAGAATCTATATTCTAGGACCTTTTAGGAGGTCCTTTGTGGTCCAAAGTGGCCACCTCTGGGAATTGAGTGACAAAATTCTAATATGGAAGAATGTTCATTTTCATCAACACATCTCCTTATTACCATGTCAGCCCCAGTTTTCCAAAGTTTATTTTCTTCCCAAAAATAGTATTTTGAATCACTTTTCAACTTCATTTTCTATTATTTTGAAAAAAATTCAGGAAAAACACCAGAAACCAAGTAATTTACAATTGGGGCATAGCATGGTAAATTTGGAGTGAGAGATGAAAGGTGCTCAGTGGGGAATTCAGGATCAATGATTTCATAATGAGAAGAATTAGAAATTCTACTAAAGTGATCAGACACATGGTTTTCTTTTCCTGGTCTATCTTTTATTTCAAGGTCAAACTCTTGGTGAATTAGGATCTATCTTATTAGCCTCAATTTGGAATCACTTTTCTTGAGTATGAACTTTATAGCAGAATAGTCTGTGAAAATGATGATTTTGGCACCTAAGAGATAGGTCCAGAATTTATCTAAGGAAAAAAACACTCTTAAAAGTTTCTTTTCAGTGGCAGTGTAGTGAGATTGAGTTCCATCCAATGTTTTCAAGGCATAATAGATGTCATGAGGAATATTTTCTCTTCTTTGACCCAGAACAGCCCCAACGGCTCTATCAGAAGCATCACACATAAACTTAAAGGGTAAGGACCAATATAGGGGTTGGATTATTGGGGAAGATGTAAGATCATTTTTGAGTTCAATGAAGGATCTCTTGCAAACCACATCAAAATGGAAAGTGACATCATTTTGGAGCAACCGAGTGAGTGGGTGGGAAATCATACTAATGTTATGGATGAATCTCCGATAGAAACCGTAATGAACAAGAAATGAACAGATGTCTCGAACAGATTTGGGTTGATGAAGTGATTGGATCACTTCATTTTTGGTAGAATCAACTTCAATACCATCTTTTGAAACTATGTTCCCTAGAACAATCCCATTTGCAACCATAAAGTGAAATTTTTCAAAATTTAACACAAGGTTACACGTGACACACTTTTGAAGGACTAGAGAGAGTGAATTCAAGAAAGATTAAAATGACTCACCATAATTGGTGATTTCATCCATGAAGACTTCCATGCAATGTTCAATTAATTTAGAAAAGATACTCATCATACACCTATGGAATGTTGCAGGAGCATTGAAAATTCCAAAAGGCATTATTCTATATGCATATGTTCCAAAGGGGCATTCTAAAGTAGTCTTTTCTTGGTCCTGAGTTGCGATTGGGATTTGGAAGTAGCCGTCGTATCCATCAAGAAAAAAATAGTGTAAATTTCCAGCTAATCATTCTACCATTTGATCAAGGAATGGAAGAGGGTAGTGATATTTTCTTACTTCAACCTTCAATTTTCTATAGTCAATACACACACATTTTTTTATTCACTTGTGTTGTGACTACCTCTCCATGTTCATTTGTGACAACAGTTATCCCACCCTTCTAAGGTACAAATTTAATTGGACTAACCCATTCACTATCAGAAATTGGGTAGATAATACCAGCCTGAAGAAGCTTGGTGATCTATTCCCTAACTACCTCAAGTATGAGTGGATTGAGTCTTCTTGGTGGTTTTCTAATTGGTTTGGATGACTCTTCAAGATGGATGTGATGCATGAAAAGGGTAGGGTTGATTCTTGGTATGTCATCTAGGGTCCACCCTAAGGATTTTTTGTTTTCCTCTAACAATTGAACAAGTTTGGACTCCTCAATTTCGGTAAGTGAAGAAGAGATAATGACATGATAAGAGTGATCACGGAAAAGGAATGCATATTTCAAGTGTTCAGGAAGAGGTTTCAGATTAGTCTCATATTTTATTTGTGGGTTATAAAACTCAGAAATGGAGGAAGGGACTTCATTTGATTCAGATTCATTCTCATTAATACCTTCCAAGGTGGAGCATTAGAGATCAGATTTGATGTGGGATTCATGAGAGTTTTCAAGTTCCTCTATATTGATGGAGTCTATGAAAGAGAGGTCCACATCAACTTCACCATTTATGACTTGGTTAATCATGGTGCAGATTTCACAAGATCCTTTGTCATTAGAACATGAAGAACATGGTGGAATGAGGTTCAATTGACTCTTAGAAGTGTCCTTAGAAGCATGGATTGATAATGCAGAGTGATCCTTATATGGGTATCTCATGGCTTGGAAAATGTTTAATTCGACTAGTTGGTCACCGAATTCCATGGATAAGATTCCTGAATGGACATCAATATTGGTTCATGCAGTCATGAGGAATGGTCTTCCTAGAATTAGGGGAGATAGAGAAGAGTTAGTCTCACCTTCCATGTCAAGGACATAGAAATCAGCATGGAAGATAAGATCATTGACTCAGACAAAGACATCCTCAATTATTCCCTCAGGGCTGGCTGTGCTTCGATTGGCTAATTTAATGACAACACCCGTTGGATTTAAGGGACCTAGACCAAGGTTGGAGAAGATGGATTTGGTCATGACATTAATTGAGGCTACTAGGTCCATGAGTGCATCATCAAAGTTGGAACTCCCAATTTGGCATGGAGCCATACATGTCCCTGGATCTTTGCACATTATGGGAATAGACTGCTAGGTGGAAACATTTTCAAAGGTCCTATGTTGCCTCTTATGGTGGAAAATTCCTTAAGAAACTTGGCATGCATAAATTTTTTTTGATGGAATCTAAGAGAGGAATGTTGACTTCAACACGTCTAAACATGTCGAGCATTTCAAGATCGGGTTAAAAGGACTTAATTGTCTTAGAAACAGCTTGAGGAAAAGGAATTGGGTTCCTAAGTGGAATTGAAGGAGGTGAGGGAATGGTTTCGGGTTCCTTTTAATGTTTCTTTTGCTTTTCATTTTCTAGGTCAACATTCAAAGGAGGGTTGGAGGACATATCTTGAGGCATAGAAATTTTCTTTCCTGATCTAAGTGCAATTGCACTTACATTACCCTTGGGTTTGGGTGATGATTGAGCTAGAAGTTGGGAAGAATTGGATGGTTGTTGCTGACTAAGGTTGGATAAAAGTTGACCGATTTGGGTTTTAATTTTCATGAGGATGGAATGGTTGAAGGAGGAAATATCTTCCACTGCACTTTTCCATGGTTGTTTTGAAGAACAGGGTTGTACCAGATTAGGATTAACTTGATTTTGGTTCATGGGAAAGTGATTTTATTGGGTTTGGAATTAAGAAGACTCACTAGGATAATGGAATCCAGGAGGAGGATTGTTCCTTTGAGGTTGAGGAATAAAAGGATAAGGTTGTTGGAAGTTATCGATGCCTTGACCATATTGAAACTAGTTTGGGTTTTGAGGAGGGAATTAAGGGGGATGAGATATGGGATTACCATACCTAACTCCTTGGTTATAGGAAGAAGATAAGGGCTCAGAGTGATGTTGGTTGATGTTTCTAACAAACTGACCTGATAGTTGAGGGTTGGTGTTCCGCTGAGCATACACTGCATTAAGCTTCATTGGTCTAGATGAATCAGATTGATCCTCTTGAAGTTGTGGACACGTGCCTATTGGATGAGATGAAGTGTTGCAGATTCCACAGTTTTTGATAGGTCTAGGAAACATTGATTGTGAAGAAGATGAGGTTGGGGATTTGGTAGCCACAGCTAGTTGTCGCAGAAGACCAGTAACTTCACTCATCCACTCAGTCATCTTGTTCGGCTCAATTAATTGATTATCTTGGTCTTGTTTGACTTGAGAATGTGCTCTAGTATGATAGTATTGTGTGTTTGTATCCATGTTACTTATGAGATCTCTTGAAGCTGCAGGAGTTTTATCAACAAGAGCACCGCCACTTACGGCATCAATGAGAGTTATCTCCATTGCCAATAACCCCTCATAGAAGTATTGAATCAAGAGTTGGTCAGGAATTTGGTGATGTGGGCAGGTTACAACAAGATTTTTGAACCTCTCCCAATATTCATGTAGTGATTAACTTGGGAACTTATGGAAACCACTTATTTCCCTTCGGATAGAAGCAGTACGAGAAGCAGGAAAAAATTTCTCTAAGAAGAGTCACTTCATGTAATTCCATGTGGTTATGGAACCCGAAGGAAGGTAGTAGAGCCATGAATTAGAAGTGTCAGCTAGATAGAAAGGGAATTCTCAATGTTTTATTTGTTCATCAGAAACCCCTTGAGGTTTCATGGTAGAGCACAACACTTGGAACTCTTTATGGTAGAGATGTGGATCCTCACCGGCTAGCCCATGGAAATGAGGAAGAAGATGAATCAAACCCGATTTGAGTTCAAAGTTAGCTTATATGTTTAGATTTTAAATACCAAGAGGTTGGTAATTCATATCAGGGGCATCAAGTTCTTTTAGTGTTATTCCCATAAGATTGGCCATATCTAATTCAATTGGTTGGACAAGGACTCGTTTTTGAATTATTTGATTATCTCTTTTGTTCCTCCTAAGGTGGCGAAGTGTTTACTCAATTTCAGGGTCAAACAAATCTAAGAGATTGTTTAGAAGGCTACGAGGTATGTAAGATAGATTTTGGAAGAAAGAGGAAGATGAGTTTTTCTTTGTATTTTTTTCAGTTTATGATTTTTATGAGAAGACGGGTTTTTCTTTGTGTTTTTTTTCAATTTTTTTTCAATTTTGTTTTTTTGTTTTTTTTACAATAACCAGAAACTAATGACTACTTAAATCACCATACCTGACAAAGACACCAATTGAAATGCATGGATGATTGTCGCCTATGGACCGGTCAATGTTCTGGTACTCTGCTAATGTGTATAGCAGCACTCGGGTCAAATCCTCTGCGATGATAATTTGTATTAGTCGTTTGTTTTAAGATGATTTTATTTTGATTAGCGGGTTTTGTTTATAGAGCTTAATTGATATGATTGATTGAATATAACTTATTTAACAAATTGATAAATATTGGGGTGAGTTTATTATTAGAGAGTAATGCTTGTGATATCCTTGAGCTTTGATTTATATCACATTTAAATTAACACCCACTTCACAAGATAACGTTGATTGGAATTCCAAAGTGTTATGGATTTAATACAGGCCTTAACTTAACTTAGGGTTCTAATAATTACGATTACTTTTTTATGGTAGTGTATTTATGGTTCCAATAATCCATGTAAACCAAATTTTAAACAAAATATGTCATTAATCTATGACATGTTAAGTCCAACATACACAATGTTAAATTAACGAACACTCATCGAGAAAATACTCTCAATCACTTAACATCCCTAAATTTTTACTCACCCCAATGAGATATTTACTCTGCAATTTGGATGTTTAATAGTCTGGTTATAATGATTATGATGATAAATTAAGAAGAGAAGGAAAATAATGGGATTAGAAAAGAGTGGTGCGTCGAACACGCACACAAACGATAATGAGAATTAAGAACAGAATTTCAATTGAATGAGGAATAAAAATAAGGGAATGGGATTTAAATACATTTAAACTATTTTAAGAAAATTAATATTAATCTACCTAAGGTGGATGATAATAAGAGATATTGAAGAAGAAACTTTTATTAAAACAGAATTACAAAACACAAACTTACCAGATTACAAACGAAGAACAACACAAAAGTGAAAGGAAACAAAGATAAAAGGAAGGGTATATTAAGTAAAAAAATGAGTATGTACGGTCCTCCCAAGACCTTGACAAGGCTTTGGTCATGCCAATATGATATCCTCTATTCTAAAATTCCAACCCCTTGCAAGGAGAGGAGGGGGATCAATTTATAGCCCAAGGAAGTGGACTGTTTGCATTCCCAATCTGTCCCTCCAATTTCATTGACATGTTGGCTATTCATATAGCCAAATCTCGAGATATATCCTTCTTCAAAGTTGTATATAATAATGTTGGACTACCTCTCTCAAAATTTGGATTCATTTGGACCTATTTATCCAAATTTATGGCCGGTTTATTAAAAAAATTTAATCTGTCCATTTCAATCCAATATTTTTTATGTAAAAAATGGTGCGTTCAAAACCGAATTATGTCTTCAACATAGTCGGCCGCCTGTATATCCTATTTCACACTTCAAAATCTCAGCTCCAAATTATTTCTAGATCAGGAGACCTGTCATCAACACCGCACTGATTTTAATTCTAGGCCAAATATGTTGGCTCGGTTTCAAAGCATTATTTGGGCCATTTTCATTTAGATTTGGTCCTTGAAATTTTTATCCAATACTCCATTAGTTGTACCCCGAACTCTGGATGAGAATAAAATTATTTGTACTTCTTAATTGAACCCAAAAATTAAATATTAACTGCTGGTCTAGTTTCATCACAGATTCTGTAGGCCTCCTTGTGTGGACCACATGGGCCTTAACATGGAAGACTTGGCCAATGATACCTTCTAATGAAATGTTTTATATTGAATTAGGAATCCTAAAAAAAAGAACCACACAATTTGGATTATTAGGGTGATAGTTATGAATAAAATAGTAAACTGACTCAATTGGACTACTTCTAAAAATGCTCAAATATTATACTTAGTATTAAAATATTAATATTTCACACACATTATGCACATTTCATATAAAATTAGTAAAGGGAGTATATAATAAGTCATGAAAATATTAATAAAATCAAACATACAAAGATCGAATTCTTGGTCTCGGTCTTGGGATGATTCCACCGGGACCCTGAGGTGTGGCCCTCCATATATTGTCAGAATGTCTGGAAAAACTGGAGGAGCCACCCAAGGGGTCCTGGCACCGTCAGACATGGTGGTCGATGCAGCCGTAAGAGAGGATCTCGAAGGCCCCCCATTTGTTTCCACTGAGGGATGAGAATAGGTTCTGTGTTTGAGGTTCTCCTTTACAGTTCAAATGTTAGTAAGGAGTCCAGAATGACCTGGAAGCAGTCCCTAAGGAAGGGTCTTGGGATTTTACCTCGAGGGCCTCTGAAAAATCTTCATGATCTGAGTCTAGATCTCCAACATTTCCCTCCTCCAATGGGATCCCTCTACTGGCCTAGTCCCCCCCCGGAGGATTTGTCGGATTCTTCTGAAAAAGGGAATTGTTCCCTCAAATCAGCATCCGAAAACTACAGGGGGACCGTACAATCCAGTAACACCTTAACATGATCTATCATTGGATACAGGGAACCCCAGGAGTGCACAAAGACCTCCAGATCTTCTAGGTATTTCTCTTCCTCTGCCTATGATACTACAAATCCATCCCTAATAGGGCATATTCCCAGAAAGTCCATCCCAAGATAGTTCAAATGTTTCCACATCTCAGACGGGCTAAGGAATTTCCTGTTAACATACTAGATATCCCAGGCCTCTGGGAAGAAAAAATTCTCCAGCATATCATTGTGACGCAACCGATTCCCTGGGGCCTGAGTGGATATTATGTGAAATCCTCTTGGTGTCCTCTCCTCTAGATGGTTCTGTTCTTCTGGGATCATCGGGTCCTATTCCATTATAGGATCCACCGCCACTGCCTCCCCCTCAACCAGTACGGGACTCACCGCCATAGCATCCCCGCCACTGCGAGATATCCTTGCAATCTTTCAGCCCCAGCCTCGAGGTTTGGGAGGCACACCATCACCGGCCTGGATAGTTGGCTGCTTCATCATATCCCCTAGTTAGGCCGCCTCCCAGCTTTGGGAATACTCTTTTACCAACACGAAGATAACGGTAGGTAGAGGTAGCTCATTCCACATATTCTCGTATTCCCGTGTGAACATGAGCCACATCTTCCTCGTCACACATAGGTGTTATTCGTGGTGCACCCCTAGATAGACCGGTGGGGTCCGTCCCTGCATACACCAAAATTTCCAGGCAATTCATTGTGTGGTGTGCGGCTAACAGAGGGGCTCATGGTCCACCCTTTCCTCCAGTAATCCACCTAGAAAGGCCATGAGATAGGAATGTTTCTCTTTCCTTCATTGTCTGTCGTCAGTTAAAGCACCCATTGGCAACGGAAACAGGTGAAAGTTGAATTCCTCCACCTTCCACAACCGTTTCAATACCAACGGTGTGGTCAGCATTTCCAGAAAGCTTCCCCTAGCATTCAGAATTGATTAGTGCATGTTTGATCTTGGAGGTGATATGGGGTTAGGGTATTCATAAACCCCCATAACATGTGCCTTTATCCACCTATACTAGTGTTGGAAAGGCCCACATATCCTCTATGGTCTCTTCCCCTCGCTAATGTGCCATAGTATCTTGTATAACTTGGCAAGAATCAGGATCCCGAGGTTGACTCAACCTCCTGTCGCCAACATAGACACCATGATGAATGTGCTTGGTCACACGCCCATGTTTTTATTCCTCACCAGCAAGATCCAACCATAGATGAGAGCCCCAATGAAAGCTTCCAGACTGACTATCGGCAGCTTCTCAGTGCTGACCATGAATCCCCAAGTCTTCCCCTGAATATCCTCCAAGAGACTCCAGTATGAGTGCTCCTTGCCTCATTGATCCCCATTCGGGAAGGTCCGAGGCCTCACCGAAAACAGCCTCTCTTACAGGAAGTTCAGGAATAGCTTCAACCACTGTCTGAAGTCGACATATCTCACTGATTATTTGTCCTCTCCAAGAACCAGCTTAATCAGTGCCATCTCCAGCGGAAATATTTGTTTCAGATCCTCCCATGCACCCATAAAAGGGGGGGGGGAATTAATCACACATATCCCACAGTATCAGGACTCCTGAGATATGGTGCACATCCCTCAAGCTGATACCAACCTCCCCATGGTGTAATTTGAAGGTATTGGTCCTCGATTACCAACATATCAGAAGATCCTACATTACCTGATTCAGTTTATAGATGTTGAATTGGGAGGCCCAAGCTGCCTCATAAAGGCCTACTTTTCTCAGCTCCGCCCTGAACTCCTCACATGAGGCACCTACCTAGTAGGACCAGGCCCAATCGTCTATGAAGTTGCTGCCCTGGGGTAGGTCCCACTCCTCAGACCATCCCTTCTCCAGGTTCCTAAGGACCATGTTCAATATTGTCTTCTACAGAGGGCGGATGTATCAGGATGAAATTCCTTCCCATACACATTTTTTAGGTGGTTATATAGGCATTTGACAACAATGGTCACAAAGTCTTCTCGGGCAGGATTCCAAACCACCCTGAACCATTAGTGCTGACAAGTCGTACTCCTGAACCAGTTTGCTTGATCATCCCTGCTTGCTTCAGGGTTGAATACATCATCCCTTAGCATGAATCCATACATAGGCATCCTCTTACGCATTGGATAGTTCCTCTACCATTAGGAAATAAGCTGCACCAGTGAACCATGGTCAGAGTGGCTCTGTATTAACTCACATAGGCCCAAGCTATTCATTATCTCCTCCCTCTGGATAGCATCAACAAGGACCTCTGGAAGCCTCCTAATGAGCCATTTAGTTTTAATTCTGGGTGTTTTATGGATTCGGTTCGTGAATCTCTTCTGCAAAGCAAAGTCACGGAGCTCGTTCGCAAAGCCTCATCATGGAGCCCTGCCCCAACCTTCGGATGAAAATCGCTAAGCACAATCGCGAAGTCAATGACTCCTTGTGCACTGTGAAGCCAAAGGCCCTATTCACGGAGAGAAAGAGCGGAGTATGTGGAGCTTCATGAATCGATATAGCTATAAGCCAAAATCATAGAGGAGAGAAAGGAAAAAAGAGTGGTCAGATCCCCTATTTATAGGCAACGACCTTCAAAGCTTCACAAAGCGTCTAAACTGCGGCAACCCTCACGACACGCTAAACTACCCCTTTGCATTCCCACTTTTTGATCCTCCTTCATGAGGCAGCTTCGAAAATTATTGAGGAATTCTAGTGATTTACCCTCAGGCTTTGATCCTTGATTTCTCTTCGTCTCCTAGCCGGAGGGGGGGAATTTGTTGGCGCAAAAATTGGGGAAGAGGGAGAATATGCGAAAATAGAAGGAGATTCCCCACAAAGATCATTCGTAGAGGCCCCGGAGCCCCGCGACCAATGCACAACTTCCCCTTCATGATATATCTATGGATCAAGGATGCGGGAGGCTCTGCAACCCCCTTTGATGTTATCGAGCCCGCTTCAGAGCAAGGATGGGGGAGGCTCCACGAACCCCTTTGACTTCGCGATCCCACCGTAGAGCAAGGAGGCGGTAGGCTCCACGAACCCCTTTGACATTCACGACCCCACCACGGAGAAAGATCTTCTATCATGCCGAGGGATCTCTACTTCATGTCACCTCTTGCCTATAAATATCAGGATCCCCTTGAGCCCGAATGATGGATCATCCGACCTTTCACCTTATTAGCTCCCGAATCGTGAAGCACTTATTACTCTACAAACCATGAGCTTCTCGAGGTACTTTAGTATCACGAAGTGCCTTCCCCTTGCTTTAATTCTTCCTATCATTAGAGAGGGTTTCCTTTCATGGATCCCATGGGCCTCCACGATGGAAGGGGATCCCCAAGGGGACCCGGGTTATCGCGGAGAATTTATGCTTCGTGAATCACCCCTCATGCGCATGTAAACCATATGATAAGGTAGGGACACTGTGCCTCACAAAGAACCTTGCTTCACAATCCCACACTTTTTGAGGCACCCTTGCTTCGCGAGGTATTTCTCTATGAATGCCTCTCGTCTTTGTGTGGATCCTTCTATATATACATATGCCCTATGCTTTGGTTGGGACCCTTCAATTCATGAAGCATTACCATTCATAAATCCCCTCCACTACATGGAGAACCAGATCTTCACAAGGCCTCTACCTATGGGCCCCCTTGCTCCGCAATTCTTTTTCCCATGCAACCCTCCATGTTTGGACAAAGTGATTTCAATGCCCCTTGGATGATACTTACCGTTTTATTGCTTCGCCTCATGCATCTTTTCATACGCACGCTAATGACTATTGCATCTTCGAACAGCCATGCTAACGTGGACCCCACAGTGGATCACTCCATGACACGCCTTCACCACGACACTGTTGATGCATTCCCTCCCCCAAGGGGTAGGAGGTATTAGTTATGTAAGTCCTAAGGTGTGCGGAGTGAACCCACCTCGTCCGAGCTGTAGGACGTTAAACTGCCAAGCACCATCGTCCTCAGCACATGTCATTAAACTGTGACCTTGCCCCATGCTTTGGATGTGGGGTTCCCCATATCAAACATTCTCCATGACCACTGGGCTCCACAAAAGTGAGATCATTCCTTACATTGAACGAGATCCTCTTTATCAGAGTGGTGCTTGTCCGTGGGGAAAGGGAATCCACCTTTGTGTAAGCCACTATCCTTTCTTGCAGGAGGTAGCATAATTGTTCCTCATCTCTTCTACTATGCCAAAGACTAAGAGGAGAGATCGGGACAAGGATTTTTTTCATTCCTTCCCTCTCCCTCTAGGCTTCGTCACCACCCTGGCCTCCCTCAAGGAGTAAGTCCCAATCTCCATCTTCCAGGGCTGCGAACCATGCGTAAGCCCCTGTTTCCTTTCTGGGCCACTAACCACATATAACACCATTCCAATTCCCCAGGATGCATCTTTGTATCATGATCATTAGGTCTGTTGTTGCCTCTTGTTTCTCACACCAAGCACGACTCATGTGAGCTTAGAGTAAACAACGACCATGACATCCTCTCTGGGAATCCTGGAGTGTAATCCCTATAAACACCATCCAGAACTATGAGGAAATTGATCCTTTCTAAGGCAATGTATGTAGGAATCCTCTATGAGGTTCAAGACGAACACCACCATTGGTCCCGACCAACATCATGTCGGTGCACCAAACCTCATCCCAAACTATGTCGACTTTCATCCCTGCCAAGGAAATGTACGTAGGAAGCCTCCCCAAGGTTCAATCCCAACACCTGGTCGTTCCAACCATCTTCACGTCGGTTCACCACACAACCATCCAGAACTACGTGGACTTTGATCCTTTCCATGGCACGGTACGTTGGAACCATCCCCGAGGTCCAAGCCTAATATCCAGTTGTCCCGACCTCTTCAAAACGGTCTACCCCCCATCCTGCATGATGTTAAACAGCATGCCCCTTTTTTCCCCAATCCAGCGTTAAGCTGTTGTGATCCCCTACCAAATGACAATCCAATTGTGAAACTCATGCAGTGGTAATCCATTTTGATCCCTACCCAGTGGCAAGCTGTTGTCATCCCACTTGTTGGGATCCAAATACTCAGTCCATCCTAGTGGCATCAGACTGATCTTGGGCAGCCTAGATTGTAAGCCCCACACAAATCCTGAACTACACGGACATTGATCCTTTCCAAGGTATGATACGTAGGGAGCCTCCCTGATGTTCAATCCCACCATCCATCTGGACTCCAGGTCCTTATTAAAATCGGTTCTCCAACCCCAATTCTAAACTACGTGGACTGTGATCCCTATCTCCAAGACATGGTACATAGGAAGCCTCCCTGGGGTTTATCCCCTTTCAGCGGTAAGATGTTGTCATCCCCATCAGCGGTAAGCTGTTGGAACCACAATCAGTGGTAATCCATTGTCAATATGAACTACACAGACATTGATTCCCTACCACGTGGATACATTGGAAGTCTCTTCAAGGCTCAAGCCTAACATCATCATCGTCCTTACATAAGCTCCATCTCATTACCCATCCAATTCACTTAACCACCCGTCACTCATCCTGATTCTTACCTGGGCTGACACATCCTAGTGAGATCATGCTGATTCACCCCCTCACTTCTCAGCAGTAATCGGGTAACTAACTATATGTTAGCCCCAATATCTATGTGCCCTCCTAGGTTCGCGCCCATCTGATCCAATCTAGTCACTGTTCTGATCAGTCTGATCCGTCTCTGCTAGACGTTAAACTCATGACATACCCTGTGTTAAACATGGGAAGCTGAGAAAAACCGTAGAGACAAGCCCATGGCATACAATTCCCTATATTCAATGAGGGATTCATCGAGATTCTTCTCCCTCGAGAAGGCCTATAATATGGGGAAGGAAACCCAGACGTGCTAGTGCTCCAGCATCCTGACACGCCGGTGATGTCCTAATAGGAATACTCCCTCGACTGAAGGTTGTTGCCCTGGCCGGGCCCATTGGAATGTCCTGATAGTAACAATGTAATTAACTGATGTCCATGAATATATGGAAATATGAAGAGTTTCATGAACAACATCTTTAGTCTATAAGGGAGACCAAGACTAGGTGACGAGTTTCGAGGAGGAATCCACGGAAGGAAGAACCAAAATCCCATCATCCCATTTTGATCAAGGAAAAATCATTCTTGAACAGGCGACAAATGCCACCCACCTTTGGAAAGTTGGATTGCGGGGCATGAAATAGTATCGTCTTCCTCGAATCAGACAGAAGAGTGTGCGCCCTGATGAATGTGTCAGAATCAACAGAACATTGGTTTGTCGTGCCATTTCACATTCCTTTGTTATGTTTTTCCTATTTCTCATGTTTAACCACTAGTTTAACCTATTTTAATTTATTTTTATTTCATTACATGATTCATAAATTTTCGTGATTCTCATTTCCATTAATATTTATATTTTTTTCATGTAACTAAATTCAAAATGATGAAAACAAAATTATATCTATTTCCAAAACACCTTAATCCCTGTGAAATACTCTCATGTTTTTTCTCTGAATCCCCAAGTGACCACTCTTCTCCCAATCATTAAACCTAAAAACATTCTCCTAGCCTCCAAATGATCTATATACTAAGGATGAATCACCCTTATAAGTCTTCTCTAAAAGATTAAATATCATCTAATAAGTAAAAGAGAATGTCATGTGTGTCGGCTGCTATAGAACCTTTTCACCATGAACATGAAAATAGAGTTGTAGTAGTTTAGAAGGAATTTGAATCAAAATAGTGGATTTCATGAAATTCACTTGTGATCAATGTTCATCAAGTCCAATAATGGTTGGATTGGTTTTCATTGAATTAAAGACCATATTATCCTATGCTTGATCATGAGTTTTTCAAATACGTTGATTTTGTGTTGAATGACAAGGAAGAATATTGGATGAGATTTAGATTCAAAGGTAAAAACATATTCTTTTCATCAAAATATATGAAAAATTATTATGAGTTCCTCATGATGGAATTTATAAATATTATCAAGGATATATTCCTTAGGAAAATGACATATTTATTTATGATGATTCAATGAATCAACTAATTGGTGATGACATCACAAGAGTACTAGTGGCTACTGAACTAAATTGGGTGTGTAGGATGCTTTTTAACGTTTTTCAACACATGATATTACTTAGGAATAGTGATTTTACCACCTTAATTTTTCATGATTTCACTTTTCTATTACTTATGAAATGATTATTGGCAATATATTTTTTTAGATATCTCATGGGTCATCTGTTAGAGATGATAAATCACTCTTCAAAGACAAAATCCATGATTTATCCAAAAATTATTTCAATCATGGTAATTGAAAATTGATTTTTCTCATATGATAAGGAAATAGTTGATGATTGTGGCAGTTTATGTATTTCAAGAGCTATCTGTTCAAGAATTATAATAAGTTTGAACACTTATAAAAGATAGTAGGATGGAGACAATGAGAAGTTGAATACTGAGTTTAACCTAGTGGATCGTCCTAATAGACTAAGGGATATAGTTCAGCCAGAAATGGAGCTTGATGAAGTTTTTGTTTACTCATATGAGGATGAAGAGGTTTACGCTTCTAGAAAAGAAAATAATGAGCCTTTTTATGAACGAATTAATTGATACCTATCTCCAAAATCTCCACCAATTACCTATAGAGATCCTAGTCCACCTAAGAAGATTAAAAATAGATAAAATTTGGTAAAAAGTGATAATGATGAGACTGAGGTATCTAGTGAGAATAAATTTAAAAGTTTCAATTTTACTGAGGGGGATGATACAAATAAACATGGAAATATTAATAAGTAATATGAAGTAGAAGAATATAATAATGGTGATGGAAATGAAGAGGATAATAAAAATAGAAGTGATGCTGATGATGATGATGTTTCTAAACCTATTGGTTCTCCTAGAAAATGGTAAATATGTAGAGATGCCACAAGTGTTTCATTCTTCACATGGTGTATATTTACTAAAACAAAATTTGTCTATACAAGTGGACCTAGAGATAATGAAAAAGATGCACTTAATGAGGTTGATAAATTAAAATTTCTGGAAAAACTTTAAAGGGATAAGGATGTTGATGGAACTGAAACAAGATCAACTGGTGATGGTCAAGGAGTTTTTGATTCAACAATGGTGGAAGATATGAGTGGGATTTCTACTATGGAACAACATGTGGCTGAGTAGAGTAATAAAGATATGCCTCCTTCTGAGTGAGGAAGTGATGTATATTTAGTAGATATGGCTACTAATGAGACTACAGTTGATATTAATTTATAATTTGAACATATTGTTTATTATAAAGATGATGTACATATCTCAACTGTTCATAAATCTAATTTCCAAATGGATGAATTTCTAGTGAGTGAACAGGTTGTTGGTGCTCAGATTGTTGAGACATCTGCTACTAACCCTAGTAGAATTTTATCTAAATCTATTGTGGTATCTCCAGCTATTGTGTCTATAGTTTTGGAGTAGTCTAATATTTAAGCTACTTTTTGTACTCCTTTAGACAGGTGGGTTGTTCTTATGACAGAAGAATGATGTAATTTCAGTGATGTAAGGTGTCCAAAAAAAGAAGGTGGGCCTATTTTTCAGAATAAGGATGATCCTAATGGATATATGATTGATCAAGAAGACTTTTTAGCATTATTGGAAAGATATATCTCAACTAGACCTTCTGCTCATGAACATGCTTCCCTAGATCCTCCTTCTATGCCGATTGATTTGGAAAAAAAGTTTGGCCTCAGTTCTTTTGGTGAAAAACTATTTTCATATTTTGATAATTATTTGAATAATTATGTTTCACTCCTTACCAATATTAGTGAGAATGATTCTATATACCTCTTTGAATTGATAGTTTTCTATATTAACCAAATACGATGAATTATATTTATGATATAGAGATTGAGAAAAAGAATATTAGTGATGAAGTTCAATATGTCAATTTGATTCATGAAGATATTATGTAATGTCCTAAACCTCTCCAGTCCATTAATTTGAAAAAACTATAGTGTTTGAGGTGTTCTGGGAGGTCACAGTTAATCCTTTCATGAGTATTCCAATTTTTTAATTTTTCCAATCTTGAGCTCGACATCGGTGGGTCACGTCAGTGACTCACTGTCAGTTGGTCACGTCGGTGGATCATGTCAGTGACTCTCTATTGGTAGGTCATGTCAATGGGTTGAATCATTGACTCACATCGGTATGTGGGGTTGGTGAGTCAGGCGTCGGTGGGTCACGGTAGTGACTTGCATCGGTAGGTGGCATCGGTGAGTCCGCAGTGGGTAGGTGGCATCAGTGAGTGGCGTCATTGAGTGTTGTCAGTGAGTTAGGTGAAAGTGGGTCACGTCGGGGACTCTCTATCAGTTACTCTCCATCAGTGACTCACCCAATGATGATTCATTTCAAATATTTTGTCAAGATTCTCATTTTCTTTAGTTTTTCCATTTTCCATTGTAGCTTCCTTTTACATTAAATGAGTTAATTTTATATTTAATGGGTTTGTGGGTCTTTTCAAATGGTATATATATCTTAAAATCCTGAATCTTACTTTGAATCATAAACCACGAGGTCTTGATCGTTATCTATATTTAATGTACTTTGAAAATGTTTTCCCCTATAGATTTAGGATCAGGCCTATCTAAAGTCGAGACCCTTTCCTCCCTTGTGTGTTTCCCTTTCTCTTGATATTGAGGCACTCAGAACCCTTCTTCCCTGAGTGATTTTTCATTTGTGGTGAGCCCCACTAGATCCTGTATAAATATATTTTCCTCTGGGTAGTTGTTATACCCCTATTTTTGTGCAAGGATTTTCCGATCAACGGTTGTTCCATATAAGTATATCTTAGACATTATTTTGATTTTGTATCATTTAGTGTGGTAAAATTATGTCTATTTGATAATTTTGTCAAATACCTATCTTAATTAAGGCTGTTATGAAGATGAATGGACCTGTTACTATAATGGTTTTTGTTACCTTAGTGATAAATGAGGGTATGGGAAGACGATGGTGATGATTTTTTGTTTTATCTGTTATCTTTGATCCATGTTGTGAATTATATTGGTTTTATCTTTGAAAAATCATACCTATTGGTGGTATCTATTTGCACACCTATATGGATTTTTAATTACTACTATAAATTTGGATATCTAACTAATCATGTATAACCAGTGAAATAAATGGATGCCCCAATTTTGAACTTGTTCTCTGATCACCCATAAAAAATAAATTTTGAATTAAAGAACATGTGATGCTAAATATGAATACACTTTGTGTGTTTTGTATGGTTGTGTGATGTGTGGGATTTTGTTCATCCTTGTGTCTTGTGTTGTTCATGTGGTGTTGTGGATGGGGGCATGGATGAGTGTATGGGGTGGTATGGGTGTTGTAATGGAATATCAGGTAGATAGAGTGGTTGACTTTTGAATGGATGGGAAGTGTTATAGAAGTGGGGATACTGGTTCGGGTTGTGCTATGTTTATGTTATTGGTTGTGATGGGTGTGGTGTTGTTATACAGTAGGTATTTCAGGTCGATTATGATGAGGTGTGTCTTAGGGTATGGCTGTACCAAGGGGGTCTTCATATTGAGAAAATGGATAGGGTGGCACGAATTTTATGAATTATAATGGTAGTGGTTGGCTTGAGTTCTATGTGGGGAGGAAGTGTGAGATGGGGGGTTTTATAATAATTTTCATCCTTTTTTTTGATTTTTTGTGAGGCTGGTTCTATTCTGTGGTTTTTAGTTTCCTGGGTAGGGATACAATAACTGGTAAATGCTTAATAACGTTAACAAGGTTGGGTTCTAATCTTATTTACTTTATCAAATTTTGAAGTTTCCATCGTTCATTCTAATACATGCATTTAGAGGTAGCAATAAAGGTAGTTTTGTGGGCTTGTTATTTTTTAGAACCACATAGGCTGGACTGAGTTCTTGAAACCTATATATATATATATGCATGTAGTTACTTGTGATTTATATACACACCCCCCTAGTTGAAAACCATGTGAAGAAGACTCCAATTTTTTTTGGGGAGGGTGTCTTTTCCAAACATTTTGGTGGGAGGATGGATGTCCATCCACCTTGTCTTCTATTCTCCCTCTTCTAGGCATTGATAGACCCAGACTCTTCAGGTAGGTTGTGGTTTGTGGGGACCATGTGTGTGCGGGTGAGTTGTGCTTCCCAGGTGACTTTTGGATGAGATGTGTGGTGGTTTGTAGGTATCTTCAGGATGCGGTGTAGTTTGTGGCCTAGGTGGATGTGATTGGGATGATATGTGGTGTGTTTTGTGGTCTAGGTGTCTACGGGTGGGATGGGATATGGTATGGTATGTTCGGAAGAGGTGGGAGTTCTAGGAAGTCTTTTATTAGGTTGTGAGAGTGGCTAATCAGTGGGAAATTGGTTTGGGGTACCCTATCATAGATGTGTTGTATATTACATTTCATTAATTGTGTTATTTGGTGAGAATTATTTTGTTGGGGTTAGGGTAGCTAGTACACCTTTTTAGGTTCTTTTGGTTTATGCTATTTTCCTCATAGGGGAATTCATATGTCTCCCCCACTTGTACATGATTGACATTGGTTTTCTTACTGAGTATAGTTGTATACTCACCCTACATTATAGAACTACTTTCAAGTTTCTAGAAGGATTATATGGACCATGCTGGGTAGTTCTAGTTCACACATTGGGGACTATTGGTGTGTCACTGCTTACCGTTTCATTTGATATTTACTTTGGAGGATCTTTCTTTTTTATCAATTTTTCTTTGAACTTGCATATGGTATGATTTGGGTTTTATTTTATCTATACATATTTTTCTTGGAGTTTTTTGAGGTTGGTATATCTTATCTCCTAATCATGGTTACTATAAAAATGTTAATTCCTCCCATTTTTGTGAGGCTTTTATACCCTCGGTGTTGGTTTCCACCCTAGTGCCTACTAGAGGCGGGACTCAGTGGTCATTATCTCGCTTCCATTATTTCCATCTTTGGATGTGCATCTTTTGAGGGAGGATGTGGTAACATAATGGTATTAGAGGGAAGGTTGAGATATAAGATGGATTTTTTATTTAGAAAATTGAGGATCGTATGGGTTGGTCAGTAAATAGTGTCATGTGATCTTGGTACTTGACATAGTCTAGGGAAGAGTAGCAAGGACAAGGCATTTTTGGGCCCCCATGATCTGACACAATGACTCTTAGCCTATTGAATAACCATGTAAGGCTATATTGTTTGAAGGATATATGCCATAGGAAATGTACATGAATCATATTGACCTGTGTTCTTTTTGAATTGGAAATTATTGGGAATTTAAATAAATAAAGAGTTGAAATGTATCTTAAATAAAATTCCATACTATTGGGGTTTAGGAATTCCTTATTTATCTTTTAGCTATAGAACCCTATCATCGTCTACACGTAAATAGGTAGTAGAGCCTCAAAGAGATGAACCAATTGATCGATAGAGGATTGATCTAGTATAGGAGGTTAATTAGTGGCTGAAAACATTACGTTATTTCTAGTGTAAAAACTTTTGAAATTATAAGGGAAGTGTCTCAGACATAGAGATGGGTAGTTGGATCGAGGAGCTCATGATCACATTCATCTTCATCTAGGATCCAACAGAGATTTAGGTTTTTTAGAGGCTATTCATATTAGGGGGGTGTGCATCAATGGTGGATGATGTACTTGGGGGAGAGAAAGGAGTATGATGTTCAATGGGATTATTTTAAGTAGGAGTTCTGAGGAGAATTTCAATCTTCAACCATGAAGGCTGATTAGTTATAGGAACTACTCTCACTCTAGTAGAGGAGTATGTCAGTATGATATTTGGGGATCATGTTGAAGGTTCTCCATCAAATTTCTCAATATATCTTTCTAGATGAGGAGTCTGAAGCAAGGCGCTTAGAAGACACTCCTCATCCTTCTCTACAGTATGTAGTTACACCCTTCACCTTGCTAACATACCTAGAGGTCCATCTGAAGGAATAGGTAGTTGATAAAATTCAATTATGAGGAGATCTACTATAATAAGGGGAAAACATGGTTATTCTAAGGGTAGTGATACCAGTGGTAGGTCTCAGGTTCCAGGGCCTTTGAGGTTTTATCCATCAGGGATTTGAAATCACCAGTTTCTATTTCTAACGTATGGTCTTTGTGCCTATCCTACAGACCTAGTGCCGATTTATTTTATGTTTCGAGTTTGTGGTCACATTCTGAGTCATTTCTCGATGGTCGTTCGATCTCAGTACGATGGAGGTGGGTTGTCTCAATGCTCGCCTTGACAGTAGATTCCAATGAGGCTGTTTCAGTAATAGTGAAAGAAGGTTCATTATCCATTGAGGGGAGATGGAGCAGGAGGAGTCTGACCTGAGGGTGTTACTCAGGGACCCTGAACTAGGTGTGGTCAAGAAGGCAGTCATTTGTAGATTGTAAGAGGAGATGGATGTGGTCAGTTACCCGCCATATAGGTATAAGTTCCAGTAGGACCAGAGATCTTTCGAGATACCATTAGCTTATTTAGTACTCTTGCTTATGCTTTTTTCTATTTGGGAGCTTCACACTACTTTATTTCTCCTAGTATATCCCATTCATGGGGACTAGACATAGCGAGGCTTCTGTTCCCCTAGTGTTGAGTACCCTAGTTGGAGGTCATACTAGCTTTTTTGATGTTTTTTGTGGATATAAACTGATGATCGGGCCACATCAGTCCCATGGGGATATTTTCATTCTATAGATGAAGCTATATTATTTCATTCTTATAATCTATTTGTTTTATTCCATACATGTCATTATCGACCTCGTCTTGAGGGGTTTCATGTTTTCAAACCTAGATGGTAGGCATGTGGATTTTTTAGAGAGAGGATGTCAGTTGGGAAGTTGATGTGTGCATCCTCTTCTTTCCTTATTGGTCGAGCTGTTAGTGGAATCTATGGATTACAAGATGGTGGATGCTACCATAGTTGTTAGGGAGTTCTCATATGTATTTCTTGATGAGGTTGTGACTCTACCCCCCCTCAACTTGATGTTGAGTTCAGGATAGATTTATATCCTGGTGCTAGACCGATTTTGATGGATTCCTATCAGATAGAGCCTTTTCAGTTGTGTAAGTTTTAGATTTAGGTTGATGACATGATGAATAAGGGATATATCTAGACAAGTTTGTATTTATGGGGTTCTTTTGTCTTGTTCTCATAGTAGGAAAATAGTGGTATGAGGTTATTCATAGGCTACTAGAGGTTGAATCAGGTTATGATCAAGAAACATTACCCTCTCCTGAGGATATACAATATTTTCAACCATCTGAGAGGAGAAATTTGGTTTTCTAAGATCAATCTATTGCCTAGGTTTCACCAGTTGAGGGAGAAGGAGGGTTACATTATGAATAATATTTCTAGGTGCAGGCATGGGCACTTAAAGTTAGTGGTTATGTTGTTCGGTATTAGGAACGCACACTACATGTTTATGGGACTTGTGAACATTATATTTCATGAGTTTATAGATCGATTCACCATCATATTCATCGATGACATTCTCATCTACTCAAATTCAAAGGAGGAGCTAACCGAGCATCTGAAGACTATCTTCAAGGATCTACGATGACACCAGATCTATGGAATCTTGTCCAAGTGAATTTTTTGGAAAATTGAGGTCCACTTCCTTGGACATGTGGTGTCTCAGCAAGGCATAACAATGGAACTGACAATGTCAAGGTAGTTGTTTCTTTGGAAGCACCCATATACCTAGAGGAGGATTGCAATTTCCTTGATCTAACAAGCTATTATAGAATATTTATACACAATTTCTCTTGAGTTGTAGCTCTGTTGTTAGCTTTGACCCTAAAGGGATATTCCTTTGTGTAGAGTGAGCAGTGGAAGACATCTTTCAGCTATCTAAATAGGATGTTGGTGAGTACTCAAGTGCTTCTGTTTCTAGAGGAAGGGGTTTTATTTGAGGTGTTTTTTGATTCTTCCAGTCTATTCATGGGATTTGTGTCGATTCAATAACGAGGAGTGATCTCTTATGGGTTTAGGAACTTATGTTCACATGAACGTAAATATTCTACCAATAACCTGGAGCATAGAGTGGTCATGTTTTCACTAATGTTACGACATAATTTCCTCATTGGGTAGAACATTGTGGTCATCACAGATCACAAGAGATTTTAGTATATAGTTTTTCAGTGAGATCTGAACATCTGAGAACAGACGTTGATGGAGTTTTTTCAGAACTGTAATTTTCAGATATCCTTCACCATAGAAAAGGGAAATGTTTTAGATGATTCCCTGAGCATAATGTCATATAGATAGGTAGTTTGGGAACATGCAGATGCCTAGAAAAAGATGGGGGAGTTTCCCACCTTGCACATAGATACAAGAATGGGTTATGGATGAGGATTTATGTTTCAGATGACATTTTAGTTTTCTTAGATACAGTAGGTGGAGGAGTCTTAGTGTAGAGACTCAGAGGCCGAAATGATGCGTGATCGCATTGACTAGGGTGATTCTCCAGAAGGATGGTCGGAGGATTTTCAGAATCAGATGTTGTTTCATGGGAAGCTGTTTATTCTAGTGGAATGGCATGAGGGAGTACTCTTTTAGTTTCATAGATCACCTTCAGTGGTACACACAAGAGTTTCCAAGATGTACCATGTCATGAAGATATAGTTTTGGTATCCCATGTTGAAATAGGAAATGGAGAATTATGTGAAAAAATGCATGGTGTGCCAGCAAGTGATGACTTAGCACCATGTTCTTGGTGGTCTGTTGTAGCCCTTAGATTTCCTCGAGAGGAACTGGGATAAAATTTTGATGGATTTCATTATAGGGCTACCCCGAGCTCAGAGTGGCTATGATGCTATATGGTTAGTAGTGGAAGGACTGTTGAAATCGTCACACTTCTTCAAAATCAAGGAATTAGTTACAGTGGATGAATTGTCCAGGAGGAATGTGGATGAGGTGGTGCAGCTACATGTAGTTCCAAAGTCAATTTTATCAGACTAGGATACATGCTTTACCTACCGAGTCTAGAGGGTATTTTAAAATGATTTTTTCACTCAGTAATTCCTTATCACTTCCTTCTACAAATCATACATATGGACAGATAGAGCAGACCCTACAAATAGTAGATGAAATGCTATGAGCATCTATCTTGGATTTTGGTGGGTCTTGGGTACATGACCTTGGTGGAGTTCACTTAAAATTATAACTATCAATCAACCGTTGGAATTCATCAAATTCTGTCCTTGTATATAAGGTCTTATCGTTCAGCTTCGTGCTCAACATATGTTTGGGAGAAAAATATTCTTGGCTCGATGTTAGTGAGGAGTATGATATATTAGTTTAAGATTGTTCATGAGAGGATAAAGGCAGCACACGTTCGGAAGAAGTCATATTCCGATCATTAGGGGAGGCCCTTGGATTATGAGGTTGGTGACCACATGCTCTTGATGGTTTCACCTCAACATGGGCGTCAAATATTTGGAAATGGGATTAAAATTTCTCATAGTTTTTTCAGAAACTTAGAGGTGTTGGGGAGATTTATCAAGGTTGAATACCAGTTGGAACTGCTACCATTTCTGGCGAAGGTCTATGAAATATTTCACATCTCTCATATTTTTTAGTATCTTCATGATGAATCACATTTCCTTGATTGAGGTAGATGGATATTAAGGATGGTACAATATTCATGGAGTGGCTAGTGGTGATCCATGAACATTGGGATAAGACGTTTCATGGACAAACCATTCCTTTGTTTCATGTTTTGTTGAGGTATGGTGTCCAAGAGGAGAGTAATTGTGAGCAAGAAGTGTAGATTCATGCCTAGTAACCATATTTGGTTTGATTTTTTCCTTGTACTATTATTCTTTGTAATGAATGAACCATGTTTTTTGTAGAATGATTTGTTTCTTTATTCTGTGATGTGTGATAGAGTCCTGAAATGTTAAGACGGTGGTACTAGATCTAAAATCCATACTCATTAATTCAGATGCAATTAAATCCATTTGGGGCAGTCAGTGGCACCCAAAGAAGAAAATATTATGACATGGGTGAAGGATTTCCCTGATTCATGTGATCGAGCAGTATGGTATTTGGTGCTTTTGTGGGGTACATTGTGGTTGTTTGGGTTGTAATATGTCAAAGGTGGTGTTCTTGGATGTAGAGGTTTCACTGCAAAAATCAAACTACATAAGTATAATTATCATTGAGTTTTGATGTGTTTGGTTGTTAGAAGCATTTCAGGTATGACATGCTCCTTTAGAGGTATCTTACGAGGTGGTAATTCAGACCCCTCTTTCTTTTGGGTTGGTTTTCAATTATCGAGGGAAATAATGGTCTGAGAGGTATCCTATGTAATGGTCTGAACCTCTCTGGTCAATTATTTTATGAAAATCTAATTTTTTAGGTGTTCTGAGAGGTCATAATTACTCATTTAGGGAGTTTTCCTATTTTTCAAATTGTGAGTCAGGCGTCGGTGGGTTGTGTTGGTTACTCGATGTCAATATGTCACATTGGTGGATCTCATCAATGACTCACAATCGGTAGGTCACATTAGTGGGTCGCATTGGTTAATCTATTCGGTATGTGGCATAGGTGAGTCAAGCATCGGTGGGTTATGTTGGAGACTCACTATGGGTGAGTCACATCCGTGACTCGGAATGGTGAGTCAATATTTATTGGGTCACATCGATGACTCATGTTGATAGGTGGCATCAGTGAGTCATCAATCCATAGGTGGTTTCGGTGACTGGTGTTGGTGAGTGGCGTCGGTGACTCAGGTCATGGTAGGTCACATTGGCAACTTTCCATTGGTGACTCGCCATCAGTGACTCACCCAATAGTGATTTATTTCCAATTATTTATCAGAATTCCAATTTTCTCTAGTTTTTTCAATTTCACCCCTTTGATGCTTTGGTTGACGTTAAAATAGATAAATTCATATTTAATGTGTTTTTTGTTTATTTACAATGGTATCTTTCTTCTAAAAACCAAAATCTTCCTCTGACTCCAAATCCTGTTGGTTATAATCGTGATCCGTCTTTAATTTCCTTTGTAACCATTCCCCCATATACTTTGGATATGGCCTATCTAATATCGAGATCCATTCATACCTTTTGTGTTTTATTTTATCTTCATAATGTGGCACCCAGAACCCTTCTTCCCTGAGTGATCAGGCATTTTTGTTCATCCCACATGGATTACGTTTCCCTAGTTGTTCTCAAGCTATTTTTTCACCCCCTATATTTGTGGAATAAGGAGTTGTTGATCAACAGTTTCTCCATTTTGGGATCCATTATTCTTTATTTTTTAATTTTGTATCATGCATGTTGGTATAATGTTTTCTCTTTGAAAATGCAACGAATCCCAATCTTAATTAAGGATAATATATAGATGAACAAAACTTTTAATATAACAAGTTTTATTAACTTACTAATAAATAAAGGGTTGGGTAGATGATGGTGATGATCATTTGTCTTATTTGTTATCTTTGATCCATGTTGTGAATTGTATGGGTTGTATCCTTCTGAAAATCATGGTCATTGTTGGTATCTATTTGTTCACCTATATGGATTTTGGATTACTGGTATAAATTTATAGATATGACTAATCATATATACCCATTTAAATAAATGGATTAACAAGGATTGAACTTTTTTTGTGATCACTGTTTCCGACACTTTCCGTAGGGGCGCGCGCACGCACACGTTCCTCATGCAGAGGACGCGCGGCTCGTTGCCCCGCATTCCCGATTTCCAAAGGTGGATGGCATTTTCTCTTTGTTCAGGGATGTCTGCTCCTTGGTCGAAACCGGGATTATGGGATGTCGGTTCTTCCTTCCATGGATTCCTCCTCGGAACTCGTCACCTAGTCTGGGTCTCCCTCATAGATTTAAGATGTGTTCGTGAAACTCTTCCCAATGACATATCTTTATGGACACCAGTGAATTACGTTTCTTCTGTCGAGATGCTCCAAGGGGTCTGGTCGGGGAAACAATCTTAGGATAGGGGAGTGGTCATGCTGAGGCATCGTTGGCGTGTCTTGACGCTAGGGAACTGGCATGTCTGTCTTCTGTCCCTTATTATAGGGCTTCTCAAGGGTGAAGAAGCCTGAGGAATCCCACATCGAATGCGGGGAATTGTATGCCATATGCATGTATCTATGATTTTCCCCAGCTTCCCATGTTTAACATAGGGTATGCAGTGAGTTTAACGTCCATCTGAGACGGATCAGACAGATCGGAACACTGGCTAGAGTGGATCAGATTGAAGAACCCACTGGAGGGAACACCTATGTTGGGTCCGACACGTGGGTGGCTTCAGGAATGCTGTGGAGTGGAATAAGGTGGCATGATCCCACCAAAATGTGGAGGCCCAGGTAAGAATTAGGATGGGTGATAAAGTGAATGGGATTGAATCTTGGGGAGGCTTCCTACGTATCCCCATGGCAGGGAATCAAAGTCCATATAGTTCGGGATGATACGGTGGGACACCTGAAAGGGAGACCTGTGAGAATGAACTAATGGATAGGACCCAGAGGGAGTAAGACCTCTGGGTTAATGCATGAGCTTCCCATGGTGCTTGGGATCGAGGGATTGGTCAAGATGAGACATGGGTGTTGGGCTTGGACCTCGTGGAGGATTCCTAATTATCCCCATGGTGAGGAATCAAAGTCTGCGTAGTTTGATGAAATACAGTTTAATGTCATGCAGGATGGGGCATCTAAGGCTTACATTCTGAGGTGACCCAAGGATATGGGGTCAGAGAACTGATGTGAAGAGGGACCTGGGGTCCATATGGATGGGTCTTACGCTCTGAGACGGCCCATAGTGGTGGGGATTGAACCCCATAGAGGCTTCCTACATACCATGCCTTAGCACTGATCAAAGTCCACGTACTTCGGGTTGGATGGGGCTTACATTCTGAGACGGCCCAAGGTGGTGGGGATTGAACCTCGTGGCGGCTTCCTACGTACCATGCCTTAGCACAGATAAAATCCCCGTAGTTCAGGTGTACAGTTTAACGTCATGCGGGATGGAATGCAGTTTAACTTCATGCAGGACGGAATACAGTTTAACGTCATGCGGGATGGGATGTAGTTTAACGTCATGTGGGACATCATGCATTTTAACGTCATTTAGGATGGGGGCATTTGGGGCTTATGCTCTGAGGCGGCCCAAAGTGTTGGTGAACCGACGTGAAGGGGTCAGAACGACTAGGTGGTGGGCTTAGACCTCGTGGAGGCTTCCTACGTACCATGCCTTAGCATGGATAAAAGTCTCCGTTGTTCATTGTAGATGGGGTTCAGGGTTGGTGATAACTCTAAGCTCACGTGAGTCATGATCGGTGTGAGAAACAAGAGATGGTAGATACCTGACGATCACATCGCGAAGGGTGCGTCCGTGGGATGCAAAGAGGGTCTTACACATTGGGCGACCCATGTTACAGGGACATAATCTAGGATCGAGTCCTGAGGGAGAAAAAGCACAGAGGGATAGGAAAGGGTAACGAAAGACCCCTATGTCAATCTCCCCCCTTGGTCCTTGCCATCGGGGAAGTATGGAGTGTCATGGGTCCTACCTTCCGCAAGAGGGGCTGGGGGATTTCACCTAGGCGGTTTCCCTTCCACCGTGGAAAAATTCCGCCTCATCTAGGAGGATCTCATTCCATGTGAGGAAGATTCCACTCTCGTCGAGATGAGTGGCGTAAAGAATGTCCGAGCTGGGGGGACCCTGCGTGTGAGGCACGGGGCTAGATCACAAATTAACGTCATGTGTTGAGGATGAGGTGCTTGTTAATTTAACGTCCTGCAGCTCGGACGATGTGGGTTTACTCCGCACCCCTAGGACTTACATGACCTATACCCTCTGCTCCTTATCAGAGGGAAGGTATCGGCACGGCCTTAGTGAAGGGGGGTCGTAGAGCGAACCATCGAGGGGTCCACATTAGCGTGGCTATGCAAAGAAGCAATAGTCGTTAGCGTGCCTATGCGAAGAAGCATGAGACAAAGCAACACAACGGTAAAAACCACCCAAGGGATCTTGAGGTTACTTCGTACGAACTGGAAGGTTGTACGGGAAAACAACGCATGGTGTGTATGCCCTTTGTGTGTGCCCCGGGCATCTAGAAGGATCCCATCGAGTGCCTATGCAGGGAGGAACTCAGGGAGCATCAAGGTGAGGGGTCCCGAGGGTTGCGCACAAAGAAATTGTTGGCACGCAAAACACTAGGATGGCGCGTAATCGGGGAAGAGGTATTGCACGCGGCAGTAGGATCACACACAAGGGATATGAATTGCGTGCGAGTGGAAAAGGCTGCACCCAAAGATAAGGTCGCACCCAACGAAAGGTATTGCATGCAATTGGACCGTTTTGCGCGCAACGGAAGGAATTGCGCACAAGGGAGGAACCCTGAAGGGTTTGGAATTCTGTTTAAGCCAGAGGGATTTAATTCCAGGTAGATCCCGGGGCAAGGTGGTAGGAAAACGATCAGTACCTGAAGGCCATATTGCGCGCGCGGAAGTCCGATTTCGTGCACGAGAGCCGGTTTGAATTCCACAACCCCAAAATGGAAGGGGTATCCTTCTATTTATAGGCATCCGACAGTGCGGAATTCAGGGTGGAGTGCAAAATTTTCACGCCAGAGATGGCGGCGTGGAATGTGCTAACCGCGCGGGGGCGGTCGCACAATTATTGCGCACCTGCGTCGAGGACCCTTCGCGAATCCCGAACCCCTTTCAGGCGACACACTTATTTTCGCACGCATTTCCCTTTTTTCTGCACAACACTTTTGGGCCCTCCGGACCAGGTCTCCGGGTCCAAATATGACTTCTCTTTGTCATTTCAAGACTTCCATTAGCAATTACGAACTTTTTGGTGTCTACAAAAGCCCCCCCCCCCTCGGAATGGGATAGGCGAGGGGTCACAATGATCAGATTCCAAGGGAAACGCCGAAACGCCGGAGTGTTGGGCTTCCTGGGCCCCCCTGCGCGAAAAAAATGGTGTGGGGTGCAAAACACCAGCTGGCACAGAATCAGATTTCCGCACGGTGCGGAACGCCGACTGCACCTATAAAAGGGTCCATGGGTCCCATGATTCGTATGCAACTTTCGCACGCGATATACTCGGTGATCTCGTGCGCGAAATTGCCTCTGCGCCTGCGCGTAAAAAAGTCTTTGGCAGCGCGTAATTGCTTAGAGTTTTGGCTGTATTTACACGCAATCCTAGGATTTTCTACACCCACTTCTCAAATTTCACGCCCAGCTTCTGAATTTTGCACAAAACATCCAGATTTTTCCCAACACTATCGAAGAACATGGCTGGAAGAAGATAGCTGCAAACCAAGTAGATGAGGGGGAAGCCGCCGCTTGTAGAACTGAAATGGCGGCAAACGAGGAGGTTTATGGTGACAAGGTAGTTGTATCCAATAACCACACATTGTTCAAGATGCTAACTCCCACACAGAAAAAGTTCCCTTTATCCAACAACCTTCCGCTATGGAACTTCAACATTTCGGAGGAGGTTCCACTGCCGGGCTTCGAGGTTGATACACCGCGGTCATGGGTGACCCGTGAGGATGACCTTCCCTGATACAATATCAGCAACAATGGTCATCCCGCTATATAAACCCGAGACATGGATGTATATGTCCTGAACTCGAGGAATAAGACCATTTATGGGGGTGATCCTGCTACGGAGAGTTCCCCAACACTCTACGCAAGCACGTTCCTTCAGAGAATCATAGACGATACTAAGGGCTGGCTGTGAGATTGGGATTTGTGGTCTGGAGGCAACTTCACCAGCGAGTGGGACTGGGAGTACTGGGTTCGCTATACGTGTGACCAATTTAATGTCGAGCTGCGACACAGAGGTCTATTCGAGGCGGTTTGGACGTCGTAGTTCCATTTCTACGGTCAGCCTGAGCTCAGGCTCGAGCTATTCACCTGGTGGTCCCCTGACACCAACACATTCCATCTTCTCCATGGGGATGTTGGTATCAGTCTCTAGGACATCCACTGAATTGGATGTATCCCACTGGAGGGCTATCAATATGATGAGTTCCTTACCCCAATGAACACCTGTGAGGAGAGATCACATACCCCAATACTGACATGGAATCTACTAGAGCTGGCCAAAGAGAGGCTGGAGGTCAAGGACTTCCTGAAGGATATCGCCTATAAGGACTGGTTCAGCCTGTTCCTGGAGATGGATCCAGCGGTCAAGATTCAGGGATGGGGAAAGGGGTGCCCAACCTCCGCTCAGAGGAGCAAGAATGGATCGTACTGGAGGATCCTAGAGGTGGGGCAATACCAATCATGGGGCTACCGTGTTAATGAGGCCTTGGACATGAATGTTCGATATGCCGGGTTTCTCGCCACCTTCATGAGCAGGTGGATCTTGCCGGTACGGGACGCAAGGATGGGCGTCCGCCCAGCAACCCTGGTAATGGTGGGCACCATGGCCGACAACAAAAGGTTTAATCTGGGGGTCCCCGTGTTGTCTAGGTTGTATGCCATTCTGGGGAGAATCTCAAGAGGGGGGTCGCCTCGGTGAGTGTGTGGCCCCTTCATGATCTTCCACAGCTGGGTGGTGGCTCATCATGGTGGGTACACTTGTAACACCCCGAGCTTCCACGATACGCTTCTCATTCAATAATGCAATAGCTTGCATTGTACGCAACTTCGAGTTCTAAAACACCGCGACTAATCAAAGTAGCCGTTATGAATAGTAATAACCACTTTTTAAAATTATAGAAATTTTATATTTCAAAATGGACTTCATTTTTGGATTCGGAATATCGAAATTAGCCTATATTGAATTTTTGGTATTTTTCTGAGAACTTCAAATTTTTTATGAATAGTGAAACATACTTTAAAACAACTTTTTTAATCAAAATAATTTATTGTGATAAATTATACTATTTAGTGGTTTTAAGGTATAATTAGAATATATTTTTACCATTTTATCCAATGGTGGTCATTAGAATTAATTTAACATTGAAATTGGACATAAACAATTGCCAATCTTTTGATATAAATTGTTTCTTAAAAACACGCTATTTGTCGTAACAGCGGGAATTAATTATAAAATTAATTAATGCAACTTATATGTTTGGAATTTTGTAAAATATACATCATTTTTGAATTCGGAATATCAATTATAGCTTAGGGTGAAATTTTGGCCTTGTTTTGAAAAACTTCAATTTTTGATGAATAGTGAAACCACAAAGTGGTAGTTAAATAACTGATTTTTTTGTTTAAATGAAATATTACCTCGTCTGTGATTTGATTTTCAAAAATCCGACATACATGGTTGTCATTAAGAAGTAAAATGTGGTTCAATGAGATTAAAATAATTTTTTGGTGAATAGTAACTTTTAAGTTCTTAATCGCGATTAGAGGTAATTAGTGTAGTTTAAGGTGAAAACAATGTTTTAATAATATGATATGAGCATTAAACTTGTCCTACTCCTATTGGATGAGTCATGGCCGACCAAGACAACCCATGGGTCAACTTGGGGACCCCATGGAGCCACTTTAGTTGGAAAATGACATTAATATATATTTATTTAATGTTAAAATTAAATTGACACAAACATGAGTTATTTTACTAAAACAGTTTTTAAGTGGGGTTACACAAGTCCAAATTTTGACTATAAATATTCATTAGAAAGCTAAAACGATTTCCTACATCATAGTATTTTGTTTATAATTTTTAGACATTAAATAAATTAAATTATTTATGACATCATTATGATGCAGCGATGACCTCATTATTTAACGATTTTAATAAAATGAAAAGATAATGCAAAATCCAAGGCTTACACTTGTCCAAAGACTATTGGATGGGTATATTTCGAACCCTTATCACCTTAGACACGAATTATATAAGTTTATGACCTTTAGAAACCTAAAATTATTGTATAATTGAATAACATTTCATTACTTTCCAAAAGTGCCCCTCCTCTCCACTTATAAAAGGCCCCCACCTCTCCCACCTTATTCACACCTTCAAGCCATTTGGCTCGGCCAAACTATGAAAAAATACTCTCTCCAATTCCCTCTCTTACTCATAGAAGCCTCACTTTGGGCAGAACTCTTCCCAAGGAAGCCTTTGGCTCAAATCAAAAAGAGTTACCCGATTTTGAGGTTATGTCTTTTCTAATGTTGTTTTGTTTTATTTTTCTTCTACAACCCCATAAACTCTTTTTATTAATTTCTTTTGTAACAAAACATGTATCCTAAATATACTAGGATGTTTTTATAAGAAGTATTCGAGATACACTTACACACACCTACATCTAATGGTTAAAGAACATACGGTTTCTGTGGATGGCGAATTTCTGCCTCACGAAACGATGATTGTTCAAAACTCATATAACACCTTCAAATGTGGCCATTAAGATGTCACTATATTTATATATGATATATAATATGGTTATGTTTTACTTATGATTCTGTATTTCTCATTTATGGCATACTTTATGATTTCCATTATGGGTAAAACGCGATAATTGCATTTTAGGAAGTGCGGACTACCGCCCCCTCAAAGTGATTTGAATCGTTAATGCCATATGTGGGATGTATAAAGGATGGAGTAAATGGTATTATACAATATATTATACTGTAATTATATTATAAATTTATATCATTATGATTTCATTCCATTAAATACGAAATAGAAATGAAAGTAGCGTTCATGCGTACGTACGGCTTACCGTCTCCATGAACGTTGCATTTCATTTTTTACCTCTAAATGTTATGTGACATTATGAATGAATGTATATACTGTATATATATGATATATATGACATCTAAATCATGAATATAATTCTGGATATAATGGATATTCTACCACATGAACAACTTGTAATTATAAGAAGTTTATTGTTGACTCAAGTACCAAAGATCGACAAAACGACCGTTATTAACTTAAATAATTACATAATGTTCATAACATTGTAATAAGTGATATAAAAAGGATAATGAAATTGAAAATGGTTCTTAATAAGGTAGATATTAACTCTAGTTTATTATTCAGGAGGTTAAAGAACGGTTGAGTCAAGTCAGACACGAGGTAAGGGAATTTCTTAACCCAACTTCCATTCTTTGGGTTAATCTCCTACTTTCAAATTATGTCATAATATTATTATGTCTTATTTTGCATTATTTATGTGTAACTATAGTGAATACACATAATAGATCTATTTTAATTTAAAAATGATCTTTTTAAGGACTTCGTCTCAATCTCCTTTCATTGAGGCATATTTGGTTTTATACAAAACTTTCTTTTATACGGTGTATAAACCCCTTTGACTTTTAAGTTTATTCAAAAGGAATCTTTTTATACGAAGTGTTTTACTAAACGACAAAAAGGGAATGTTTTTCTTTCCGTACTTATGCGGCAACAACGACTTCTCCGCCGCCGTGACCATTATTTGATTTTCGGCTTCCTCTACAAGCCATCTTTTTTTTAATGAAAAATAAATAAAAAGTTTTAACTTTCTTTTATTTTGATATTGAAAATGGTTTTGAAAGCGTTTTTATTATATCAATGTGTTGTATTGATATATTGTGATTGAAATGTAGAAATGTTATGTTTCCTTTATGCATGTTTTATGTGATACGATTATGTTATGGTTTATGATATGTTTAAACCTATTCATATGAGGAATGCATTGGACTTAATAAGTGACGGTGGAGCCCGCTATAGCTCCTCCATGCATCGGCAGGTCTCATGAGACAAACTAGTGTCTTGTCATGAGGCCTTGACAAAATTTTATTTGTGGTCTTGGCACGAGGCCTTGGCTACGTGGTTATGATAGTCTGGCATTATACATTCCATCATTATAAAAGTGGTTATTGATATTGCATGTGATTATTCGACCAGTAGAATATCCATGTGAATAAGTAAATGGCATTATTTCATTTTACTTTTGCCATATTATGTTGAAGTTCATGTTTAAAAGGCCCTTGTTTTAGTTATACATTGCCTTAAATGTTAATGTTTATTTATGAAAGCTTCCGCATTATTGATATCCTTACTGAGCATCTGAGCTCACCCCGTTCAATGTTTTAATATTTTCCAGGATGTGAAGAAGTATTTTATGAATGACCTGCAGGGATAGTCAGAAGAGGATATGAGTGTGGACTATGGAGACTTCGTTATTGTAGTTTTTCACTTTATGATGTAATGTAACGTTTACGAATGTATCTAGTGTTTCCAAGGCTACTAAACTAATCGGTCTTTCGAGACTTGATCTTTTGTGATCATGCCAATGTTACGAAGTAATGCACCGGCTCTGGGTAGCTGGGGTTGGGGCGTTACAGTTCGTATTAGAGGCAGTTTAGTACTAACCTTGGAAGCTAGATTTAGATAAACTCTGATTAGAGCACATAGCCCAAAGATAGACTTTGAGGATTAGTATAGAAGAACTTCCTAGAATTTTGTTATTGTAGAGATGTTATGAGTTTTCCGAACAATACATCCCTGTCTGGATACAAGCAGGTAGAGGTGGCTCTGGCACAGATGTACCTAGGGGTAAAACCCGAAAACACCGCTTTGAGCTAGACTCGAACGGGAACTGGTGCACGACAACGGGCCTTGCTGCACTCTTGGTTACGACACTCCCGGGGGATATGCTTAGGATAATTCTCATTTTATTTACAAACCACTATGAAGGGTTATGAGTACATACTTCCTCAAAGAAAACATTTCTTTTTATGATTATGGATTATATTCATAAATAGTTCAATTTATGTAAAGTGTTTAACAAGTATGGAACTATGTATTTTGATTCATAAACTAATCTAGTTTATGCCATTGTTTAGAAATGGCGCCTAGTGGATGGAATGGAAACCGTATCAATGCACGAACTCCGTGTAGGGATTTCCCTCCTGCTCAAGATAATTATTGTGGATCTGAAGATACAACTGGTGCTAATCAACTTATTACCATACTGGGACAACTCACTCAGGTTATGAATAATAACCTTACTCGTATGGAGCACCCTGATCCGCAACGTGGAGGATCAATGTTAGACCGCTTCATGAGGCAACAACCACCAACCTTAAATGGGAGTACAAATCCTATAGTAGCTGAGCAATGGATAAATTCCTTAGAGAAAATATTCCATGCCTTGGAGAGTAATGAAAGGGAGAAGGTTGTCATGGCAGTTTACCGCCTCACTAGAGATGCCGATCAGTGGTGGTCGCTGATTCAAAACACAAAGGAAGATGATGACGTATAGAATATGGAATGGATGGAGTTCAAAGAGTTTTTCGTAGAAAAATACTTTCCTCGTGACCATCGAGCAGATATGGAAAGGCAATTTCTGAGTTTGAGGCAGAAGGAGGATGAGAATGTCGCAAAGTATGAGGCTAACTTTACAAGGTTAGCGAGGCATGCTGCCGATTATATACGTAACCCAAGGCGTAAGATTGATCGTTTCTTTTATGGGTTAAAACCATTTCTCCGTCGAGCTTTGGTATCACAATCCTTCTCATCATACGAAGATATTGTCTCGTGTGCTATCAAGACAGAAAAGGAATTCTCTAAGTCTTATGACAACAAAGTAAAGCAAGAGAAGAAGAGAACGGTGGAACAAGAGACAGATAAAGGGAAAAAGGGAAAGAACGATTTTCCAGTATGTGATAATTGTGGGAAGAATCACCCTGGTACTTGCCTAAAATGAATGGGAGTTTGTTATAAATGTGGAGAAAAGGGTCACCAGGCTCGTGATTGCAAGGGAAAGAAAGAGGCTATCAAAGTTGAATGCTACAATTGTAGAGAAATGGGTCATTATGCAAATGAATGTCCTAAGTGTCAGGGAAACTTACCTCAGAAAAGGCCAAGGGATCAAGGACAATCTTATGCTGTTACTACAGTTGAAGCAGAATAACTAATGTATTGGTGCTTTTGGACTCATGGATTATATTATGGTTATTAGAATAATGTGATATATATATAAGGATTGTACTGCAGTACTTTTTGATTTCAGTAAGGTTTTAATATGATTAAGGTAATCATATTTTTAGTATGTGACAATAAGAGAAACTTTTCTTTGTTTGGGGAATCTGATGTTACAATTGATTTTGGAATTTAGAGACCTTTTAGAGAAAGTCTAGACGGAGGTATTTTGGATAACTATTAAGGTTGGAATGGATTAAGTTGAACCATGGATAGTATTGTTTAAGGTTAAAAATTTTCTGGAGATTATTCTTAGAATACTATAGTTTTATGAAAAGGACAACCTGCAGGGTGGGGCATAACCCGTCGCGTCGGACAAAGCTGCAGGAATCGAACCCAAAATCATAGTGCGACAGGCCTTTATTTCCTACCACTAGCCTACAAGAAGTCCCTGGTTATTACAAATAATTTTACTAATCTAAATGGTATGTGTTAACATTTGGAACCTTATACAATTAGGATAAGTATAATATTTTTGAGTCCTATTATCTTTTTGAGTGAAAGATGAGTTGAAGGTTGAAACTCTAATTGTCAAGCATAAATATATATATACCTATCTCTTATTCAATAAAAAAATTAATTATTAAACTTTAGTAAAGGGATATTAATACAAAAAAATGTGTTATCCTAATACCTTATGTCTTGTTGAACTGATGATATTTTTAATCAACATAGATTGAAGGCTTTGAGGCCCTCAATTTGACAGTTGATTGTGATTGATGGCCTCAATCACTCCCTAAAAATATTTACGTTTTTCCTCCAATTATATGTCTCTAATTGCCACCAATGTTCTCCTTATCGAGATCATAATTTGGTGGTGACTTTCTTATTTCCATTTACCTCTTATTAAGACTAAATTTTATTAACCTTATTTCCGATGTGGGTTTTCCACAAAGGTATTTTCTCTTTTCAACCTTTTATTTTAAAAGAAAAATTTCAAATTGTGAGGATGCAATTTATTGAAGGAGGGGATAATGTAACACCCCGAGCTTCCACGATACGCTTCTCATTCAATAATGCAATAGCTTGCATTGTACGCAACTTCGAGTTCTAAAACACCGCGACTAATCAAAGTAGCCGTTATGAATAGTAATAACCACTTTTTAAAATTATAGAAATTTTATATTTCAAAATGGACTTCATTTTTGGATTCGGAATATCGAAATTAGCCTATGTTGAATTTTTGGTATTTTTCTGAGAACTTCTAATTTTTTATGAATAGTGAAAAATACTTTAAAACAACTTTTTTAATCAAAATAATTTATTGTGATAAATTATACTATTTAGTGGTTTTAAGGTATAATTAGAATATATTTTTACCATTTTATCCAATGTTGGTCATTAGAATTAATTTAACATTGAAATTGGACATAAACAATTGCCAATCATTTGATATAAATTGTTTCTTAAAAACACGCTATTTGTCGTAACAGTGGGAATTAATTATAAAATTAATTAATGCAACTTATATTTTCGGAATTTTGTAAAATATACATCATTTTTGAATTCGGATTATCAATTATAGCTTAGGGTGAAATTTTGGCCTTGTTCTGAAAAACTTCAATTTTTGATGAATAGTGAAACCACTAAGTGGTAGTTAAATAACTGATTTTTTTGTTTAAATGAAATATTACCACTTCTGTGATTTGATTTTCAAAAATACGACATACATGGTTGTCATTAAGAAGTAAAATGTGGTTCAATGAGATAAAAATAATTTTTTGGTGAATAGTAACTTTTAAGTTCTTAATCGCGATTAGAGGTAATTAGTGTAGTTTAAGGTAAAAACAATGTTTTAATAATATGATATGAGTTTGAAACTTGTCCTACTCCTATTGGATGAGTCATGGCAGACCAAGACAACCCATGGGTCAACTTGGGGACCCCATGGAGCCACTTTAGTTGGAAAATGACATTAATATATATTTATTTAATGTTAAAATTAAAATGACACAAACATGAGTTATTTTACTAAAACAGTTTTTAAGTGGGGTTACACAAGTCCGAATTTTGACTATAAATATTCATTAGAAAGCTAAAAAGATTTCCTACATCATAGTATTTTTTTTATAATTTTTAGACATTAAATAAATTAAATTATTTATGACATCATTATGATGCAGCGATGACCTCATTATTTAACGATTTTAATAAAATGAAAAGATAATGCAAAATCCAAGGCTTACACTTGTCCAAAGACTATTGGATGGGTATATTTCGAACCCTTATCACCTTAGCCACTAATTATATAAGTGTGGGACCTTTAGAAACCGAAAATCATTGTATAATTGAATAACATTTCATTACTTTCCAAAAGTGCCCCTCCTCTCCACTTATAAAAGGCCCCCACCTCTCCCACCTTATTCACACCTTCAAGCCATTTGGATCGGCCAACCTCTGCCAAAATACTCTCTACACTTCCCTCTCTTACTCCTAGAAGCCTCACTTTGGGCATAACTCTTCCCAAGGAAGCCTTTGGCTCAAATCAAAAAAAGTTACCCGATTTTGAGGTAATGTCTTTTCTAATGTTGTTTTGTTTTATGTTTCTTCTACAAACCCCTAAACACTTTTTATTCATTTATTTTGTAACAAAACCAGTATACTCAATATACTAGGATGTTGTTATAAGAAGTATTCGAGCTAAACTTACACACACCTACATCTAATGGTTAAAGAACATACGGTTTCTGTGGATGGAGAATTTCTGCCTCACGAAACGATGATTGTTCAAAACTCATATAACACCTTCAAATGTGGCCATTAAGATGTAAAAATTTTTATATATGATATATAATATGTTTATGTTTTACTTATGATTCTGTATTTCTCATTTATGGCATACTTTATGATTTCCATTATGGGTAAAACGCGATAATTTCATTTTAGGAAGTGCGGACTACCGCCCCCTCAAAGTGATTTGAATCGTTAATGCCATATGTGGGACGTATAAAGGATGGAGTAAATGGTATTATACACTATATTATACTGTAATTATATTATAAATTTATATCATTATTATTTCATTCCATTAAATACGAAATAGAAATGAAAGTAGCGTTCATGCGTACGTACGGCTTACAGTCTCCATGAACGGTGCATTTCATTTCTTACCTCTAAATGTTATGTGACATTATGAATGAATGTATATACTGTATATATATTATATATATGACATCTAAATCATGAATATAATTCTGGATATAATGGATATTCTACCACATTTACAACTTGTAATTATAAGAAGTTTATTGTTGACTCAAGTACCAAAGATCGACAAAACGACCGTTATTAACTTAAATAATTATATAATGTTCATAACATTGTAATAAGTGATAGAAAAAGGATAATGAAATTGAAAATGGTTCTTAATAAGGTAGATATTAACTCTAGTTTATTATTCAGGAGGTTAAAGAACGGTTGAGTCAAGTCAGACACGAGGTAAGGGAATTTCTTAACCCAACTTCCATTCTTTGGGTTAATCTCCTACTTTCAAATTATGTCATAATATTATTATGTCTTATTTGGCATTCTTTATGTGTACCTATAGTGAATACACATAATAGATCTATTTTATTTTAAAAATGATCTTTTTAAGGACTTCGTCTCAATCTCCTTTCATTGAGGCATATTTGGTTTTATACACAACTTTCTTTTATACGGTGTATAAACCCCTTTGACTTTTAAGTTTATTCAAAAGGAATCTTTTTATACGAAGCATTTTACTAAATGACAAAAAGGGAATGTTTTTCTTTCCGTACTTATGCGACGACAATGAATTCTCCGCCGCCGTGACCATTATTTGAGTTTCGGCTTCCTCTACAAGCCATCTTTTTTTTAATGAAAAATAAATACAATGTTTTAACTTTCTTTTATTTTGGTATTGAAAATGGTTTTGAAAGCGTTTTTATTATATCAATGTGTTGTATTGATATCTTGTGATTGAAATGTGGAAATGTTATGTTTCCTTTATTCATGTTTTATGTGATACGATTATTTTATAGTGTATGATATGTTTAAACCTATTCATATGAGGAATGCATTGGACTTAATAAGTGACGGGTGGAGCCCGCTATAGCTCCTCGATGCATCGGCAGGTCTCATGAGACAAACTAGTGTCTTGGCACGAGGCCTTGACAAAATCTTATTTGTGGTCTTGGCACGAGGCCTTGGCTATGTGGTTATGATAGTCTGGCATTACGCATTCCATCATTATGAAAGTGGTTATTGATATTGCATGTGATTATTAGACCAGTAGAATATCCATGTGAATAAGTAAATGACATTATCTCATTTTACATTTGCCATATTATGTTGATGTTCATGTTTAAAAGGCCCTTGTTTTAGTTATACATTGCCTTAAATGTTATTGTTTATTTATGAAAGCTTCCGCATTATTGTTATCCTTACTGAGCATCTGAGCTCACCCCTTTCAATGTTTTAATATTTTCCAGGATGTGAAGAAGTATTTTATGAATGACCTGCAGGGATAGTCAGAAGAGGATATGAGTGTGAACTATGGAGACTTCGTTATTGTATTTTTTCACTTTATAATGTAATGTAACGTTTACGAATGTATCTAGTGTTTCCAAGGCTACTAAACTAATCGGTCTTTCGAGACTTGATCCTTTGTGATCATGCCAATGTTACGAAGTAATGCACCGGCTCTGGGTAGCTGGGGTCGGGGCGTTACAACACTTTTCTAAATTCCATTCATCCTCTGAGAAATGGACTGCGACCATATCTACTGAACATTGTCGAGGTCGTGCTAATGACGCTCAATGAGGAGAGAGTAAGGATCAGAATTGGTAACCATTCCAAATTCAACTTCAACCTATCCCCCTCCACCCCACCTCGATCGGACAAATGGTAGATAACGGGCAAGGCTCGCTGGGGAAGCAGGAATACTTCCAGAGCATTCGAGGTGGGGTTCTTGTAGCTCGGATTAACAGGAAGATCATCTGCGATCCTTACGTGCCATCCTAAATCTACAGACAGTTCGAGTGCCTCCAGCAAATGCCAAAGAGGGTATTCACAGATGTATGCGAGGAGAGGAATAACTGCATCCTTCTTCAGATGTGGTTAATGATCACAACTTATGGCTTTGGTGACATTGTCACCCTTCCTCCCACCGGGGATGATGCTGGACTATCAAACGAGTATGCTGAATACTGGGCCATCATATACCCCGAGGGGATTTTGCGTAAGGGAGTTCAGCAACTCGAGACTACCCGCGTGGAACCCAGGTGACGAGAGAGCAGGAATGGTTCCGCTAGAAGGGGGGACCAAGGGCGCTCTAGGCAGCAAGGCCTGTGCAGGCCGGGATGTCAGCAGCGGGGACATCACATGGTGTTGTCTTGACCTCATTTCCTAGAGGAGGGTCACACTGGGAGACCAGAGAACTGACCGTGAAGTAGATAAGATACTTGTTCCAACCTTCCCACAATTAAATCTTCCCGGCATTGTGGCCAGCCTGGCTGACCCTGCGGCAGTCGATGAGCACTGAAACCCTCTGGAAGAAGATAACACATGATGGGGTCCAGTTTCCAGAATCCGGGCTGATTAGGGTTACCGACCGGGTAAAATTTCATCGACGACATGATTACATGACGACCATGGACCTGTACGCGTGCCAATGGGGTCGGCGTGTGGAGCCATCTCTCTTAGTGAGAGTGATGCTTGATTAGGGGCATGATCCTGAACAGATGTCGTCGGAGGACGATGACAGTGGTGACGAGTTGGAGGGAGAGGAGGAGACAGAAGAAGAAAAAGGATCTTAGGGAGGGTCCGGCCAAGGGAGCCTGCCGGAGAGTGGAGAGATCACTGGATCCGGCATAGACATAACCGATTTGCTCGAGGTCTATCTCTATCCTTATTTATCCTCCTTCTTTATCCATTCTCTTATGAAATTCCTAATCCATTTCTCTATCTCACTCATGAGCATATAGGCACTGATCAGGCATCCCAAATAAAAGAAGGAGAAGAGGCACCAGTGGGATAGTGTGGGGATCCGACGCCCATTATTGAATTGACATGCGCTGAGGGGTCTCCTACCATGATAGCTCCTATAGCGGCCAGAACCACTGGATGCTGAGGCTTTGAGTTCCTGTAAGTCCCTATCTTTGCTACTAGTGCTTACTGTTAGAGAACTCAACGAATTGGGAGGATCCTTGTATAGTGATATTAGCGTTAGAGGCTCGTCGGGCTACTGAGCCCAGGCCACCCATGAATGAATTAGTAGCAGACGTACCGCCTACTCGAGAGCATACTTCCCAAACTGAGTCGGCCTCAGCAATTGGTGAGAAGGGGCGGCGAACATCAGTGGTGCTATCATTGAAGCGAGGCCGGAAGCTGATGAAGGCACCGCCGCTGTCAGGGCGAGAGAGGAATGTCGCCCAGACGCTGAGGATCCTATTCCTCAGGAAGGCATCACTGAGGTAGATCCTGCTACTGACCTACTGGCTGTCTTCCCTTTATACCGGCCCCCTGATCCTGAAGAAAAATATTATTCAGATTTGGAAGCGGCCGAGTAGAGCCCGATGACACAACGCAAAGGGTGAAAGTGCATCCAGCATTTTCTCAGGCAGCCTCAGACGGATTGGATGAGGAGGATGGGATCGCCCCAGACCTGGCTGTGTTTCCTATGTGCCAGAGGGGATAACGCTCAATTTCTTCATCTAAAGGTCTGTGATTACATGGCTAAGAAGATATGTGAGAGCAGCCGGTTCACCGACGTTGCCCAGTGTCGGGAAGAATCGGTGAACACCCGAGCATTCCTGAGGGTGGAGTAGGAAGTCCAACTCCTTGAAGAGTAGGCGAAAGGGAAGGAGGTATTCATTGCAACATGCTCTGAGCTCGTGGAGAAACCGATAGTCTAGATGGATGATGCCCATGAACAACTGATGGAGGAAAGTCACCAGATGACCGTGCTTCAAACTGAACCGATGCGAGCACAAGCTAAGCCTAGAGAACTGCGCTCTGCGGCTGCTGATGAAGAGAGAGTCTTCAGGGGGCAGGAAGCAATCCTGGAGGCCACCAGCCAAAGGGTAGAAATGTTGGAAAGATCTCTCTGAGAAGCTGACCCTTAGGGGGGCTCTGTTTTGGCCATCTCATGAACTTTTTTTCATCCAATTTATGGAAAACTCCATTAATTTGTACCTTTTGTTTAATACACTCAACCATAATCCCGAAATAAATAACAATTCATCTCTAAGCTCATGCAGGTTGTACCCAATGTGAGAAACCAAGGATGCTTGTATTATCATTTCATTCGACCGTGGGAGCATCAACCAAGATTTGGGCATTCAAAATCTAACCCTGATTTCCGAGGATAAGATGGAGGCCCATCCAAAGGAAGGAGACCTCAGACCTAATTGATGTATCATCTTTTCAATATTCTCTAGAGCACGAACAGGGCAATGCCAGGAGCATTGGAATTAGGCCAAACATAGGGAGATAAAAAAGGTGAATCACGTTACTGAAAATTTGGAATCACTGTGGGAGGGGCATGATGATGGAGGATAGCTGTTAACCATGGCAGAAACGCAGCATCCATATCGCATTAGAATGAAATGGGGACAACAAATGAGGGCTGACCACTGACCATGTTCGCAATACAGGGCCTAACTCAAATATCGTCGATCAGCCTTCTTGAACATTGGCCCAGGACAGAAGGCGGACCATAGGTCAAGCATCCATACTTTTAGGGGGTCCTTCCAAACATGACCAGTCTTCTAGAATGTTGGCCCAGGACAGCAGGTGGACCATAGGTCGAGAATCCATACTGTTAAGGGGTCCCATCAAACATGAAAGATGATGAATATCTAAATAAGGGGGAACTCGAATCATGGAAATCAGAGTGATGGTTTGTTCGTATGGAATCCAACAGTTCCAAAATTATGCCACCGTGGTGGAGGCACATTAGGCAGACGTATTAATCTGATCACAGATCATCCCTACTTCTAGACAGGACCTCTCTGGTGAGGGAACGGTCGCTTCCCAACATCACTATAGGGAATCCCGAACGTATCCGGGGCTAATGATGTAGTTAAAAAACTCCCTGAGAAGTCAGGCCAAAGGTCTGACAGTGAGGGGGGAATAGACTTGTGATTCCCGGGGCTGGACCCAAGACGAAATGTCCAAGAGTTCCTACATATCCCATAAGGATGGGAATCAAGATGCACGTAGTTTTGGAAAGGATCTTAGTTTAAGGTCTTAGAACTCAGACCAAGGGGTAAGGGGAGCAGGAGACACAAGATAAGGTGGTCATGAAACCTGACGTGAATGAGGATATAAGCCCTACTTACCATGTGTTCCCTGGGGAAGTGTTCTAGCCAAGGGACCAAACACAAACATTAGGCTGGGCCCGTGGGGAAGTGCCCGGGCGCTCTTACAAATCCCATAAGGATGGAAATCAAGCCATACGTAGTTCTTGAAAGGTAGCATGGTAAAGTACCAGTGCAAAGGATGAAAGGGGCGTGCGGGTCTGACCCTCGAACCAAAAGAAGCGTTATTTGATGTATCTTGTTTGTCCTCTAAGTTGAATGGTTTTTCTTTTTTGGAAGGACCAACCTAGGGTAGGAATTCCTGGCATCACCACAATAATCAAGCCATATACAGGTGTTGAAAAACGGTATGGAAAATGACAAAAACCCAAAGTGATGTCCTCTATGGAGAGGTCATCACAATGCAGTGCCATTTTTCATCGTGCGGCCGAGACGATATCATCAAAGTTTACGGTCATGTGGTTGGACCAAACAGCACAGATTAAGGTCATATGTCTTGGTCCCAGGGGAATGCACATGATGAGATAAAGCATACCCGACGTGGAGGAGGACATAATCCCATACCATCACCGCGCGCGATTCTAGGAGAGGAGCCTCAGGCAAAGGGGCCGACAGGGGTTTAAAGATCAAGGGGCAGGAGACACTAGCCTCTAGTTGAGATTGGCCCGAAATGCAATGTCTGGGAGACCCCTAATTTCCCATGGGGATGAGGGTCAAGTAGTGCATGGTTCTTAGATAATACCCAAGCGCATAATCTTAGCTCTTGGATCGCGGGAGCCCCGAGAGATGCCGTAACACAGATTTGTCTTCCTGACGTGTGGAAGTGCACTGAGGGTTAGTGAAAAGAGTTTCAAGGTTCCACCATGACACGATGGGGTGGAACATAATGTGAATCATGCAACCAGCATTCAGGGCCTGAATAAGTCGGCGTGACAACAAAGGATTACTTCTGACCATGTTTGCAACACAACACCCTATCGCGTTAGCCTGAAATGGTGACAAACAAATGAGCATCAACCACTGACCATGTTCACAATGAGGTATTTTTATCCATTTGTTATCTGAAACCCTCAGGTGCGTTGTCCCATAATGGTAGGAGAGCCCTTAGGCATTGTATCCAGGCAGTTCTTGGGGGTCTCTCCGGGCGTGAAAGATAATGGGGACCCGAATGAAGGGGAGCACGAATCTTGACAAGTGGATGGAACGTACCTCAGTTGAATCTGACACTCCAGGTCCTAGACCAAAGTACTATGAACACATTATCAGACCATTGAAAAGGGTCGAAAGGCTCAGTTTGAGAGTGGCCAAAAGATGGCGGATTCCCGAGAGAAGGGGGCATAGTGCGAAAAACCATGTTCCACACCTATATATCCATCTCATGGAGAGGGACAAGACAAGATGCTTAGGTGACTTGGAGATCGTGGGATCTCTTAATATATGGGGCTGGACCTGAAACCTAGGTGTTCAGGCAGTCCTACAGATCCCATAAAGATGGGAATCAAGCCACACATAGTTCTAGAAGAACAGTTTAAATTCATGTAGGACGATGAAAGGAATTTCATCTGGGAATGTGTATGGAACGATGAGTAACCCAACGTGAATAAAGACATAATCCCACACCACACCATACAATCCCATAGGAATGAGCCTAGGCCAGGGGTCTGAGGCTGGGCCTCGGTTAGGTAGGCCTGACCGGCTTGGAGTTTAACGTCTTGCAGTGGGGACGAGAAGAGGAGGAGGACACCTCAAATAAGGGTGGTATACGGTGCGGTGACTAACCCAACGTGAATTAGGACATAACCCTTCACCAAACCATACTCTCCAGGTAAGAACTTGGGATAGGGCCCAGAAAGGCCACGAGGCTTAAGGCTAGGCCTCGGTCAGGAAGGCAGGACCAGCTTGCAGTTTAACATCATGCAGGACGAACATGTAGTTCAAGGTCATGCGGGACTAGAGGCTATTTAGGTTTATGAGGGACCATATATTTTAAGGTCGTGCAGGACCGTAGGCAGTTTAGGGACATGTAGGACCATACAGTTTAAGGTCATGCAAGACCGTAGGCAGTTTAGGGTCATGCAAAACCATACAGTTTAAGGTCGTGCAGGACCGTAGGCATTTTAGGGTCATGGGGGACAATACGGTTTAAGGTCGTCCAGGACCATAGGTAGTTTAGGGTCATGCGGGACCATACAGTTTAAGGTTTTCCATGACCATAAGCAGTTTAGGTTCATGCAGGACCATATAGTTTAAGGTCGTGCTGGACCGTAGCCAGTTTAGGGTCATGAGGGACCACATAGTTTAAGGTCATTCAAGACCATAGGTAGTTTAGGGTCATGCGGGACCATACAGTTTAAGGTCGTGTAGGATCGTAGGCAGTTTAGGGTCATATAGGACCACACGGTTTAAGGTCGTGTAGGACCGTAGGTAGTTTAGGTTCATGGGGGACCATACAGTTTAAGGTCGTGCAGGACTGTAGGGATCATGAAAAGTATTGCTTGAGGAACTTGGCAATGGTGGGAGGAGTTATACGCTCACCATCCATGGTCACCAGGGAGTACGCTCCATTGGGGTACACCTTATGAACAATGAAAGGTCCTTCCCATTTGGGCTCCAACTTGGGTGGTTTCTTGCCGGGTATCATTGGCACCCTGAGGGCCAAGACCAAATAGCCTTGCTGGAAAGAGTAGAGGAAAACCTTCTTATTGAAGGCTCGAGCTATCCCTCTCTAATGCCTATCCAGGTTGTGAAAAGCATGAAGCCTATTCTCATCCAGCACTTCCTATTCAGTTAGATGGATTTCGGAAACTCTATCGGGCGCTTGCTCGTCATAGACTGCTGTGCCCAATGAGGGAAACTGAATCTCGATGGGCAGGAAAGCCTCAGTTCTATACCCCAGGGAATACGGGGTCACCTAGGTGGAATTACGAGTCGTCGTCCGATAAGCCTAGAGGGCGTTGGGGAACATATCCAGCCAACTATTCTTGTTCTAACCAACCATCTTTTGCAGAATGTTAGAGAGGGTTTTGTTAAATGCCTTGATCTGTCCATTTTTCTGTGCATGATAGTGGGAAGTATGGTTAGAGCGAATGTTGTACTTGGCATACAATTTATTCATCTTGGATTCTCGGTAGTTGGTGCCTTTATCAGTGAGGAAGGTTTAGGTACTCCAAATCGATAGATGATATTGTAACCCACGATGTCAGAGATAGAACAAGCCTTGACTTCCTTGAGCAGAATTGCCTCTTCCCACTTGGAAAAGAAATCTGTAGCAGTCAGAATGAACCAGCCTTGGCGAGCTGTTGCTGGTGGGTAAGGTCCTATGACATCCAACCCCCAGACTGCAAAGGGCCAAGAATACTTGGTAGTGTGGAGAGGCTCAGGAGGCCGATGCACAAAGTTAGCATGAACATGGCACCTGTTGGCGAACTAGATGCAGTCATGGATCATAGAGGGCCAAAAATACCGTAACTTCCGAATCTGGTGAGACAGTTTCAGCCTAGCCTGATGAGCACTGCAGGAACCGGCGTGGACCTCTATCATGACTTGTGGGATCTCATCTCCCTGAATACAATGGAGGAGAATACCATAAAACCCACGTTTATAGAGAATCTTCACAAGGTCGGGACCACTCTGAAGAGTAAACTGTGATGAGTGGCATCGAATTCTCTCATGCTCTGCTCGATCTGACGGAAGATTATTGTGTTGGAGGTATTCAACCAAGGGTGCCCTCCAATCAGGAATCATCTCTATCACAGCACCCGAGGGACCCGAGGGTTCCGACGTAGAGGCTCAGGTGGTGAGATGGCTTACCCGTGGGCCATCATCGTCATCTGGGGTAACAAGAGATATGACTATCTGGTGGGCCACATGGATAATTAACTCATCATGTTTGGTCTCTGTGAGTGATACAACCAAACTGGACAAAGCATCTGCCCAACCATATTGCCACCGGGGAACGTAAGTAACCTCCGACCGAGAAGGGAGATGAGCCATTAGACGGAGATTATGCACTAACAGTGACACGAGATCTGATTTCCTGACTAAATAGTCACCATTGAACTGCTTGATGACTAACTCAGAGTCTCCTTTCACATGCAGATGGGAGACGTCGACCTTGAGGGCCAGCTCGAGGCCAGTAATGACGGTATGATACTCTGCCTCATTGTTGGTACAACCTTCAAACAACAGAAATTAATATGGCGGGATGGCTTGTGCCAGAGTAATGAAGAATACACCTAGGACTACTTTATTGATCATAGGGTCATTTATTCTCTTCCTGGTGGGGCTCCGGGAGGCGCCATCAAAGTACATCTGCCAACATGGGAATACATGATCGACTGAGAGGATTGCCTCATTAGGAAATCCTAGTTCCAACGGTTGATCCGCAGAGGTTGGGTGGGCAGCTAGACAGTCTGCCAATGCATGTCCTTTGATAGACATCTTAGGCACAAACCTGATGTCAAACTATTGGAGGATTGCCTCCCACCGCGCTAGTCATCCAGTCAACATAGGTCGGTTCAGAATGTACTTCAATGGGTCTACCCGAGAAACTAACTGTACCTTGTGGTGCTGCAAGTGGTGTCACAATTTTTGTATGCCAAATACGAGTGCCAGACAGCTCTTCTTGATGGTATTATATATTATTTCCATATCAAGGAGCATGCGACTGAGGTAGTAGAGGCTGTTATCTATTCCCTCATTGTTCTTCTAGGAAAGAAGTGCACCGAGGGACCATTCTAGAGCGGTCATGTAAAGGACCAGCAGCTTCCCCGAGACAGGTGGCATCAAGACTAGAGGTTGAAGCAGATACAACTTGATTTCCTCAAAGGCGGTCTGGAACTCTTCATCCCATTCATAGGCAGAGCCTTTCTTCAGGAGCCGGGAAAAGGGCTTACACTTTCCATCCAAATTCCCAATGAATCGGCGTATGTAGGCTAAGTGGCCTTGGAGACCTCAAAGCTCACGAATATTGCTTGGGGGAGGCATTTGGATGATGGCTTTGATCTTCTCTAGGTCGATCTCGATGCCTCGATATCTTACAACAAATCCAAGGAACATGCCGGAGGTGACCTCAAAAGGACACTTCAACGGGTTCATCTTCAGGTGGTGGGAACGTAGGAACCCGAACACTTTCTCAAGGTCCCTGAGATTGTCTTGGAGCTGGCGATATTTTATCACCCGATCATCCACATAGAATTAATCCAATGTTCCCAGAATCGGCTTGAATATGCTATGCATGGCCCGATGATAGGTGGCACCCACATTTTCAGGCCGAAGGGCATAACCTGGTAACAGAAAGTACCTTGGGGTGCCCTGAAGGTAGTGGATTATTCATCCTTGGGGGCCATCCAGATCAGGTTATACCTAGAGTACCCATCCATGAAGGAGAGGGCTTGGAAACCGTCCGTGGTTTCAATCAACAACTCTGTCACTAGAAGGGGAAAATCATCCTTCGAACAGTGACAATTGAGGTCGCGGAAGTCAATACAAACTCTGATCTGCCCGTTCTTCTTCCTGACAGGAACAATGTTGGCTAGCCACTTGGGATACTAGACTTCCTTAATAAAGTTGGCTTTGATGAGCTTATCAACTTCAGCCTCGACCATGACACCATGAGAAGGGTTCATCTTTCTAGGAGGTTGATTGAATCTGTGATGACTTTTCGGAAGACCGAGACAGTGAATGGATACCTGAGGATCTAATCCTGGCATCTCATTATAACTCTCGGAAAACATGTCACAGTGCTGTTTGAGGAAGTCTACGTAACGTTGCCACTCCCTGGGGGGCATGGCGGTGCGGACCAATGTGGGTTATGGGTCCGCCTCACTACTGATGTTCACTTGTACCAACTCGTCGACCATGGTGGAGACGCCTTCCTCAACAGTAGGGGGAGCATCCTCCAGAACATCTTCTGTATTCATGGAGGGATCCTCCGCAGGGGGGGGGGTGGGTTACTTCCGAGCTAACAGTCCCTGAGAGAAGGCTGGTACCAGCTCGGGCGGTAGTGGTTATTGCATCGGGGAACTCTGGAACTGCCTTGATCATAGCGACGAAGGCAGTTGACCCAATCCCGTCTGGCCATCGGCCCAAGGGGCCACGCTTGATAACATTAAATAATTAGTGGCACATCATCTTGAGCTGGTTAATTCTAGCCTAGCGGGATAGACATGTATGACGTACCTCCATTTCCATGAGAATGATGTCCCAGTACCATACAGGGGTAGGAGGTTTCGAGATCACCTGAGCCTAGTTGGTGTAGGAGTACGAGGCGATTTTCTATCGTCGCTTGGACATGGGAATATGCCTTCCTCTTGTACCCAAAAAAACAAAACACTACCCCATGTCGGGGGTCGTGCACACCAACTGATGGATCGAGAAGATGTAGGAATCATCCAGACTTGCACATGGATCACTTGTGACCGGGGCGGGTTAAACCTCACTCACTAGAATCTGCTTATTCTTGCTCTGGTAATAGTCAGCGTCCAAATAATGGGATTCACAAGAGGCAAAAGGAGACGCATCTCCTTGGAGCATGCCTTATCGACAATTGAGGTAGTATTTGAGGCATTTGTGATACGACTAGGGGACTGCTATGTGAAGGTGGAGCCATGGTCTTCCCATCAACGCATTGTACACGGTGTCCTGGGAGACAACCATGAACTCGGTGCTGGAAGCTAAGCCGCCGAACTGAGTCTTCAAGCGGATCTTTCCAATAGGAGTCTACTCTGTCCTATCATATTCCTGGATTCTGAGGTCGGAGGGAGTTAAATCATCCTCAGACAAACCCATCTTCCGCAGTGTTCGAGTCAGGATTAGGTTAATCCCAGAACCCGTGTCAACAAGACAGCGGTGGACTTCCACGCCATTGAACTGGCCAGTGATGTATAGTAGAAAAATGTGACCCTATATAGGTGGGTATTCATCTGCACCAGAGAATGAGATAACTGCCTGGCATTCGGTGTTCTCAATTGCCTCGGCGTAGAAGTCTTCTGCAGCTGCTACCTCTGTCTCGAACTGGAGAAGGATTCTTAGGGCCTCGGCAAGCGCCTCACGCATTTTAGATGACAGGCGAAGATCCTCAAGGATAGAAATCCTCGCTGGAATGTTGACAAGGTACTTCAGAACATCACACTTCCGGGCCAGATGCAAGCCTCTACTTACAGTAGGCCGCTCTACAATTAGAGGCACGGTGGGCCCTACCGGCTGGACAAGCGGCTGACTGGTACTAGGAATATCTCGTTGTTCACTAGTTGAAGCCCAGAGAGTGTCTACCGGATGAGGACCGGAAGGCTGGGGTCGGCTGGTGACAGGGTAAAGCTAGTCGTGGCACAACTGATGTGGTTCTGCCTGATCTAGTAACACAAATGGTGGGGGAGGTGGACCTGTCGACACCGGATGAAGGGGCCCCGTGTGTTGAGCTCTGCACTGGGCCTACTGTCTAGTCTCAGCGGTGTGCACGACCTGGATAGAGGTTACAACTTTCATACCTTAGCGATTCATGTAACCATGGCTTCGAAAATGATGGCGTCGACTGGGGACATTAGGATGGTCTACCTGGCGTTCCCCATTATCGGGGTCAAATAGGGATTTACCAACTCTTTGGTGTTAACCGAAGCATACCCCAGACTGTCACTTGAGGATTCATCCACTACTAGGAGGATTCTTGGAGGGATCCCCATTTCTTGGGGCATAAATTCACCAAGAGTGCGGGTCGACGATGGCATTTGCAGGGCGCGTTGTTTCTTCTAGCGTTGCTGCTGCTTGCTCTTCTAGGAATAGACTGGCTGAGACATTGATGTTGGAGTAGTAATCGTAGCTTCTGAGGGCTTTGGATGATTCAGGTGTGCACAGATGATGCCATAGGCATTGGAGACCGCCTTGAGGGCTATCTAGTCATTATACTTTTGGGACCCACGGTCGGAAACCTACTACCATTCACCTTTGTTGTCGTTAGTGACATCCGATCTCACAAAGTCTCCCACCACTTATGCAGGGGCTGGGCCCAATCTGACTATATTTTTGTCAATATGGTCTTGGAGCTAGTCCTTGAACACATATAATCGCTTGATGGTGTGCCCCAGGATCCGGTGATACGGGAAGTAGTCGGGTGGTCAGTGAGATGCGCCTCTTCTAGCTTCTGGCACTCTGGAAGCCGCACGATTCTCTGCTCCAAGGAACTCTGGAAGTAACCTGGGACCTGAGCCTCATCAAATGAGTAGGTCTAGTTCCTTATTTCTGGAAGGGGGCTCAGGAGGCTGACCCTGATGGGGGTCCGGAGGAGCATGCCAAGGAGGCGGAACTTGATTATCTCTCCTAGGAGATGGTGGCGCATTGCATGGAGGCGCTTGCCGATTTTGAGGCAGTTGCTACTGGGATGGAAGTTGTGCCTGTGGGAGCAGACCCCTATAAGGCTGTGGAGCTGGCCTCACTAGAAGCAATTCTAGCTGCCTGGGGGCCTCTATCTGGGCCACAAAAGCGGGCTCGGCTCTGGAAACTCTCCTTGCTGGGATTACAGGAGGCAGCAGGCATGCCTGACTAGCCTATTTCAGGGCTCCGTTGAGGCTCTGGGCCTTGTATGAGAAGTCCCGGAACCCTTCGGGGTAATTCTGAGTGATCAGAGAAGTAACTTGATCTTCCTTGACATTCCCTACGCACATTTTATGTAATTTCTCTTGAGTTAGTGGAATGTCAAGGGAGTATGTGAGCCCCTTCTACTGGGCGATGAAGTCTGCGACTCACTCATCGGGCCTTTTCATGCACCTGAAGAGGTCTGCGATGTTAGTCTTCTGGGTTGTGGAACTGAACTAGTAGAGGATTCGCCTGCGAAGGACCTCCCAGTTAGTCACACATCCGATAGGGAGCTGGCAGTTCCAGATGAACGCTGACCCCTCTAGTGTCTGAACGAAGCAACAGAGCTTGGCGGCCTCCTACTGCGCTGGAGTCCCTAGAATAGGCCCACACCTTCAGTTGAAGTTTGGAAGCTGATATGGAGGGTCTCATGTCCCATTAAAGGAGGAGAAAGAGGGGTTCCAAAATCTCGGAGGTGCTGGCATATCATCCACCCATGCTGGGTATAGCTTGCGGTCTCGTGGGATTGCCACCATCCGAGTTTCCAAAGCCTCTAAGCAGGCGATGAGTGCCAACATCGGATCTTCTGGACGTGGTTTCTTGTCCTGATGGGGATCCCTAACCATAAGCACATTTACAGGCTCTTCAATGCGGTAGATAAACTCAGCAACTCATGGAGCAGCTGGTGGAGTGACCCTTGGGGCAGAAGGAGGAACCCAAGTGGGGTCTCTTGGGTGGTCATGCTGCTCAGGAGGGTTTGGCGAAACATATCGCGCCCTCCTTCCATGTGCTCTGACCTCTCCCTTGTTGGCGAACACAACAAGATCGAGTTTTCCTGGGAGAATCTCGTCGAGGGGTAGTTGTTCCTACCCCTGTTGCCTCAGACTAGTATCACCATAGTCGAGTTGCCGCTCTGCAATGCGTTCAGCCAGAGGCTCATCGAACAACCTCTTCTGCTCAGCAAGATTTTAGCGCAGTGTGGCCTTCTCGAGATCTTCCTTCGCCTTTTTCAACGAGGCAGACGGGTCGGAGAGCTTGAGATCCCCAACGTGCTCTTTACCCTTGCCGATATTTCGGCCTAGTATTAATGCCTCAGTGGGTGTGGGGACACCTAGGAGGTTCCTCTGCTAACGAGTAACCCTCCTTGATGAGTCCAGTGGCGGCTTGTCCTCAAGGGGTAATTCCCCATCAAGAATTATCAGACCGTTCCCCTCTCCCGATAGATCGGCCATGTTGACCGCCGTTGCCCCCGGGGGCATGTCCTTAGAGCCGCCCAGTGAGTCGGGCTGCCGTAGAATCCCACTAAAGAGAAGGGCAGCGTACTGCCCCCACCCATGGATGTGAATGTTGGGGTGGCCTCCTCGATAACATTAGGGAGCAATCGAAAACTCTAAACGCATTGTTGTTGGAGGGCTTTGTGGTGGCCAAGTGACTCGGGCTGCCAGACCGCAGGGAGCGTGGCCAGGTCGACCCGACGACATTGCTCATTGATATCCTCAAGGTGAACTTGGCTCCCAGGTTAAGGCACTTGCTAGTGGCGAAGACGGAGGTGAGTCACCCGGAGGGTCTGGCAAAAACATTCAAACTCCCTCGGGGTGAGCGATTCTAGTGTATCAAAATCTGACCCTTTGACCAGACAAAACTTCTCGGGGAAGTGGACTTATCCGAGGATGGTTCAGAAGATCCATGACTTAGGTTCAGGATCCGGCCCCTAATGACCACGCTCATCAACTGGGAGTGGCTGGGGATCTGGAAGCGGCCCCAAGGCAGGCCGCTGGGCCTGTGGTATGGCTGGTGGAGAATACGACGAGCATGCCGATTGGCAGTCGAATCCTATGTCATCCTCCAAGGGTTGTAGTGACATGGCCGCCATGTCGTGGTAGGATGGACCAGCGAACGTGCCTCCTGTCATAGTGTCAGTGCTTACCAGGGGTGTTCTATGTCACGGCTCTTCGACCACCGACCCCCCAAAAGCTCTCCCCCATCTCTGGATGAGGGGGAAGGTGCTTCTGGAGAGGCCGATAGTGACTGCATGTTTGATCCATGGGGGCACTCCAAGTCCTTGTCCTCTTGTATATACCTTCAGAGGGAGGTGGGGATCTGATGGATCTCACAATTGGGGAGTACGAGGCTGACGCGCCGCATCCCTACCCCAACCCTGGACTCAGAGGACTGAGGAGAGGGCTCCAGCACTAAGTCGTACTCCACCTTGGAGTGTGAGAAACATACTAGTTTTATTTTCGTCTGACCTTCCCTGGAATTTCTCTTACAGAGTCGACGCCCCGCCTTCCTTCCCCTAGGTGGCTCCTCGGGGCAGGGCTGATTCCCGTCACGAAGTCCTCTGGCCGTACTTATACCGGGGTGGAGAGGATTGAAGGCCGGGGTGTGGGGAGTACCGGGGAAAATTTTGAAAGGGACATGGGGAGGAATTCCATGTGGGTGAGTGACTGGAAATACAACGACTCTATACTCACGGTCTATGGTAGGGGAAGTGACCCCGTACCCAGTGTAGTGAGTGCTGGAGAGAGGCCCAGCCGGAGTGTTTCTGTCATGGGGAAGCCCCTTACCTGCGGCGAGGGTGGCGCTAGGCAGGCCTCTGGGCCGAGGTTAGAAGTAGGGAGGGCCCACACCTTCCAGAATGATGGCACAAAGTAGGCCATCATGCTGGATGGCACTACCACGAAATGTTCTGCAGTGGACATTGCCTGTGCCGGCTATCGGGAGATTAAACCAAACCTACCCGTGGGGCGGTTGGGGCCTCGATCTGGATCAGAAATATAACTTCCCCTTTTCAACGTGTGTAGGGGTTTGATGATAGGAGTCAGTGGTGGCTTAGGACATAGTGGGTGGTGACATTGATGCCCTGGGGTGAGCATCATCTTCTGCTCGTGCCCAACGCTGGCGTCGAGTCAGATGGGTTGGAGCTGCTGGTGCGGGCACATGGATTACCTGCTCCACGGCTCGGGGAGTCAGGCGGCGACTCCAACACGACCTAGCGGGGACCCTTGCCGTGAACCCCTGGAGCATGTCTCTGATTAGGCAAACCCAGACATCCCCTACATTTTCGGTGTAGGGGAGGGAGGTGTCAAGGAGTTTTGGGGATAATCTACCAAAATCGTTGAATGTCGGGGTGGGGAGAATCGGCTCCTTGTGCGGCTCTCGGGGTTGGAGTTGGAGGTGAGGCGCAGCTGCCTCAAGTTCCAAACGGGACATGTCCCTTGTGGGGATGACCCCCTCTTCCTCTAGCCGATGCACAAGGTCGTTGATCACCCTTCATAGGACAATGTCTTATGGGGAGAGGGGGTGTGAGATCCGAACAGTCGTGGTGGTCGGAGCAGCTATGGAAGAGGCGGAACCGCGTGGGGTGGCCGTGTCGGTACTGCCCCTACCCATGCGCTGGTGGGAAGGTGGTAATGGAGCTCCGGATGCAGTGATCTGATTCATGAAAACATGGAGATGAAACCATTAACACTGATAGGAAAAGAAACCGAAAACCAGAATCCCAATGCCATTCTGTCTTCCATGGTCGGTAAGAGGGATCCATGCTGACAACGTTGCAGAACGGAGTTCTCAACGTCCTGAATTCCCCAAACCCTGGAGGGTTTCACGTCCTGGTGCTAGGTTCACGGACCTGGTGACATGCTAATCTTCTGACACCCCAAATGCTACCTGTCTCGATATTGGGGAGAAGAGTTTCATGTCGGTTTTACCATTTTCTGTTTCTGATGCTTTCCACTAGGGCGCACGCATGTGCATCCGTTATGCAAAGGACGCACGACTTGTTGCCCTACATTCCCACATTCCAAAGGCGGGAGACATTCATTCCTTGTTCAGGTACGTCTTCTCCTTGATCGAAACTGAGATGATGGGATGCCAGTTCTTCCTTCCGTGGATTCCTCCTCGGAACTCGTCACCTAGTCCGAGTCTCCCTCATAGATTTAAGACATGTTTTTGAAACTCTTCCCGATGCTATATCTTCATGGACACCAGTTAATTAAGTTGCTTCCATCGAGATGCTCCAAGGGGTCTGGTCGGGGCAGCAACCTTCGGTTAGGGGAGTGGTCATGCTAAGGCATCGTTGGCGTGTCTTGAAGCTGGGGAATTGTCATGTCTGTCTTCTGTCCCTTATTATAGGGATTCTCGAGGGTGCGGAAGCCTGAGGCATCCCACATCGAACGCGGGGAATTTTATGCCATAGGCTTGTATCTAAGGTTTTCCTTAGCTTCCCATGATTAACATAGGGTATTCCACGAGTTTAACGTCCAATGGAGAGGGATCAGACTGATTGGAACATTGGCTAGAGTGGATCAGATTGAAGAACCCCATGGAGGGAACACCGATGTTGAGGCTGACACTTGGGTGGCTTCCCGAATGCTGTGGAGTGGAATGAGGTGGCATGATCCCACCAGGATGTGGCAGCCCGGGTAAGAATCAGGATGGGGGATGAAGTGAATGGGCTTGAACCTTGTGGTGTCTTCCTATGTATCCCCATGACAGGGAATCAAAGTCCACGTAGTTCAGGATGATACGGTGGGACACCTGAAAGGGCGACCCGTGAGAATGAACGCATGGATGGGACCCAGAAGGAGTAAGACCTCCGGGTTAGGGCATGAGCATCCTGAGGCATGTGGGCTTGAGGGATAGGTCAGGATGAGACATGGGTGTTGGGCTTGGACCTCATGGAGGATTCCTACGTATCCCGATGGTGAGAAATCAATGTCTGTGTAGTTTGATTAAATATAGTTTAAGGTCATACGGGATGAGGAATCTGTGGCTTACGTTCTGAGGCGGCCTAAGGATATGGGATTGGTGAACTGACATGAAGATGGACCTGGGGTCCATATGGAGGGGATTTAATCTCTGAGATGACCCATAGTGGTGGGTCTTGAACCTCATAGAGGCTTCCTACGTACCATGCCTTATCGAGGATCAAAGTCCCCATAGTTCGTGTTGGATGGGGAATACGCTTTGAGACGACCCAAGGTGGTGGGGCTTGAACCTCGTGGAGGCTTCCTACGTACCATTCCTTAGCATGGATCAATGTCCCCGTAGTTTGGGTGTACAGTTTAACATCATGAGGGACAAGATGAAGTTTAATGTCATGCGGGACGGAATGCAGTTTAACGTCATGCGGTACAGGATGCAGTTTAATGTCATTCGGGACAGAATGAAGTTGAACATCATGCGGGATGGGGGAATTTGGGGGTTACACTCTGAGGCGGCCCAAAGTGTTGGAGAACCAACATGAAGGGGTCAGAATGACCAGGTGGTGGGCTTGGACCTCGTGGAGTCTTCCTATATACCATACCTTATCATGGGTCAAAGTCCACATAGTTCACTATAGGTGGGGGTCAGGGCCGGTGCTCACTCAATGCTCACATGAGTCATGCTCAGTGTGAGAAACAAGAGATGAAAGAGACCTGACGATCACGTCGCGAAGGGTGCGTCCATGGGAAGCGAAGATGGGATTATGCATTGGGAGGCCCATGGTGTCAGGACTTACTCCAGGATGAAGGCCTGAGGGAGACAAAGAAAAGAGGGAGAAAAAAGGGTAACAAAAGTCCCCTATACCCATCTCCTCCCTTGGTCCCTGACACCGGGGAAGTATAGAGGTGCATGGGTGCTACATTCCGCAAGAGGGGTTGGGGGCTTACACCAAGGCGACTACCCTTCCCCCATGGACAAACGCCGCCTCAGCCAAGAGGATCTCATTCCATGTGAGGAATATTCCACTCTCATTGAGATGAGCAAAGTATAGAATGTCCGAGCCAGGGGGACCCTACGTGCAAGGCACGGGGCCAGATCACAGTTTAATGTCATGTGTTGAGGATGAGGTGCTTGGCAGTTTAATGTCCTACAATTCAGAAGAGGTGGATTTACTCCACACCCCTAGGACTTACATGATTGGTACCCTCTGCTCCTTGTTGGAGGGAAGGTATCGACAAGGCCGTAGTGAAGGGGGGGTCACAGAGCGAACCATCGAGGGGTCCACATTAGCATGACTATGTGAAGAAGCAATATCCGTTAGCGTGCCTATGCGAAGAAGCATGAGGAAAATCAACTCAATGGTAAAAACCGCCCAAGGGATCCTGAGGATACTTCGTACGAGCCTGGAATGTCTTGCGAGAAAACAACACATGGTGTGTATGCCCGGTGTGTGTGCCCGGGGCATCCAGAAGGAGCACATCAGGTACCTACACAAGGAGGCACCTTGGTAGCATCAAGGTGAGGGGTCCCGGGGGTTGCGCACAAAGAAATGGTTGGCACGCAAAACACCAAGATGGCGCGTATTCGGGGTAGAGGGCTTGCGTCCGATAGTAGGATCACACACAAGGGATTTGAATTGCACACAAGTGGAAAAGGCCGCACCCAAAGGTAAGGCCGCACCCAGTGAAAGGGATTGCATGCAATTGGACCGTTTTGCATGAAATGGAAGGAATTGCGCACTAGGGAGGAACCCTAAAGGGTTTGGAATTCTGTTTAATCTAGAGGGATTGCGTGCAAGGCGAATCCCGGGGCAAGGTGGTGTGAAAAGGATCAGTACCTGAAGGCCATATTGCGCGCGTGGAAGTCCGATTTCGTGCACGAGATCTAGTTCGAATTCTAAAACCCTAAAATGGAAGGGGTCTTCTTCTATTTATAGGCATCCGACAACACAAAATTCAGGGTGGCACGCAAAATTTGTGTTCCAGAGATGGCGGCGTGGAATGTGTTAACTGCGCAGGTGCGGGCACACAATTATTGCACACCTGCGCTGGGGAACCTTCGCGAATCCCGGACCCCTTTCACGTGGCAGAATTTTTTTTCGTGTGCATTCCCCTTTTTTCCGTGCAACTATTTTGGGCCCTTCAGACCGGGTCTCCTAGTCCGAATTTGACTTCTCTTTGTCATTTCGAAACTTCCTTCAGCAATTACAGACTTTTCGGCATCTACAATCACCCATAAATAATGAAATTGGAATTACAGAATGAGTGATTCCAAATGTGTATAAACTTTTAGTGTTTATTGTGGCAGTGTGGTGTGTGTGGTTCTATTCGGCCTTATGTATTATACTGATTGTGCTATGTTGTGGCTAGGCCATGGTTGTGTGTATGGGCTGGTAATGGTGGTGTAATGGAATCTCATGTGGAAATATTGGTTGATTGTGGAAAGGATGTGCAACCTTAAAGCAGCGGGGTTGTATGTTTGGGTTGTGGAATATTTATGTTGCAAGGTTTTTTGTGTGTGATGTTGTTATAAAATCAGTCTCTCAAGTTTGTTTGAATGAGGTGTGTTGTAGGGTTCAGATATATGTTGGGGTTTTTCTTGTGGAGAGAAAGGACATGGTGTCATGACATTGAGGAATTATAATGGTAGTGGTTGTCTTGGGTGCTAAGTGGGAAGTAAGTGTGAAGTGGGGTGTTTTATAACAATTTTATTCAACTTTTTGGATTCTTTGTGATGTTGGATGTGTTCTATGGTTGTTATATGCCTAGGTATATATGAAATGACATGTAAATTCTTAACAATGTCAAAATGTGTGGGTGTTAAGTTGTATTATTTTATCAAATTTGGAAGTGACTCGCTTTCGTTCTGATACATGATTTTAGAGGTAATAACAATGATAGTTTTTTGGGATAGTTATTATTTGGAACCCTATAGGTTGGACTGAGTTATTGCTATGAATATATTTATATACATGTAGTTCCTTGTGAATTCTATACACACCCCACCCATGTTGAGAACCATGTGCTGAACGCCCCCATTATTATGGGGATGGTGTCATTCCCAGACAACCAGTTAGGAGGATGGATGGTTGTCCACCCACAATTCCCTACTCCCTCTTCCAGGTAGTGATAAAACAAGACTCATAGGTAAGGTTTTGGTTTGTGAGGCCTAGTTGTTTGCAGTCGAGTTGTGATTCCCAGGTGATTTCATGGTGAGATGTGTGGTGGTTCCCAAGTATCTTCAAGATGTTGTGTGGTTTCTGACCTAGGTCTCTGCAGGTGGGATGAGATGTGGTGTGGTTCGTGGTCTAGGTATCTACAAGTAGGACGATATGTGGTGTGTTATGTTTGGAATTGGTGGGAGTGTCAAGAAGTTTTTCGATAGAGTTTCAGAGCGGCTAATCAGTGGGAAATTGGTGCGGGTTACCCTTTCATCGATGTGGTCTATATTAAAATAAATGACATGAATTATTTTGTGAGAATTCCTTTGGTGAGGTTGGGGTATCTAGTAAACCTTATTAGGTGCTTTTGGTTTATCTTGTTTTTCTCACAGGGGCATTCGTATGTCTCCCCCAATCATGCATGAGATACTTTTTTTTTCTAAAATAGTATACTTGTATGATCACCCTACATTAATAAATAACTCTAATGATTTCATGAGGATTACATGGACCATGTTAGACTGTACTATATTATAATGTGGGGATAGTTGTTGTGTCACTTCTTTGATTTTCTTTTGGTATTTACTTTTGAGACTCTTTCTTTTTTATTAGTTTCATTTTGAACTATATGTGGGATAGTTTTTATTTTCACATATATATATATATATATATATATGTCTTCGTTGGATTTGTTTGAGGTTTATACATATTATCTTCGGATTGTGGTTACAATAAAAAGGGTAAGGCCTCCCATTTTTTGTGATTTCCATACCCTTGGTGTTGGTCTCCACCTCAAGGCATAATAGAGGTGGGACTCAGGGGTCATTATCTATCATCCTTCATTTCCTGCTCTGGGGGGAATCTTTAGAGGGGGTGGACATGAATCTTGAAGTGAACTTTTATTAATTATTTTTATGGGATTTTTAAGAGACTTTAGAATGTGTCCTCAAACAAATCTACCTCTACTAATACACCTCATGTTAATGTTGATCAAAAGTGATCTATTATCAACGAAAAAATTTCTACTATGTCATGTGGTCCTCCTAGTGGAGAACCGATCATCCTATTGTAAAATATGATGAAATTTGAGAAAGGAATTGAGAATGATCATACGATGATAAAGATGTATGATAATGATATGAATTCTAACAGAGAAACCATTACCAAGACAATAAAATTTTATCTATCCATTATATATGCCCAGAATGCAATGGATGCTACATTGATAATCTTAATTGAAAATTTGAGGATTCCCCCTATTACTCATAACTTCAAGGAAAAAGTGACAAAATTGAAGGATACGACTCTTGTATTGTGTTGTTTCATAGAAGAGAAGGGTGATTTATTTAGTGAAATGGAAAGTGGTGGCTATATTATATTTAATTTTATAAATATCACATATACCTTTTTCTATGTCCATGGATAAGAAATTGTTGCTCTGATATAGTTTCTTATTACTACTCAGCTATCCTTCATACCAAAAGTTACCATATACCCCCTTTCACCTCTACTTCCTAGATTCCAACCTTTCCCTATCCCTCCTTCAAAATATTTGTATTGGCTCATGCTAGATATTTTTACAGATGGTTTTCATTGGTCTATAACTAGATTTCCAACTAGTGTTTCATCTAATCTATCTCGATATGACAATAATGACTCAAATCAAGGATAATCTAAGTATAAATAAAAAAACCAATGGACCCCTCTCCAAAAGCATGAACCTTTTGGTTTTTTGTTTATAAAATATGACTTTGATGGGAATTGGTTGGTAATATTATTTGGTAATAATTTTCAATGTATTTCTTTAATATTGTCTTGTTATTCATTTTTTCAAGATTTTAATGAATTTATTATACTAATATTTACCTTTTTAATAATACCAAATGGGGGAGAACAAATATTTATGGTATTTATTTCTAATCACTTTCTGCTAATTCCATTTATGTTTCCTTTAATACTATTTTACTTAATTTTTTTCCTTTGGTACTTCTTAATAAGATTTATTTTTTTATTATTTATCTTTGATACCATTTACATGTACTGTGAATGATACATTTGATTCCATGAGTTGTGATCATTAAAATGTTCGATATTTTTGACATCTAACTTTTAATGTCATAAAATCATAATTTTAATGATATTAATGAATTTCATGTTTTCTATAATTATAACATAATCTAAGATAGATGATGAAAATTGACTTAGTATGCGTCACCGCCAGTCACTCCTATGGATAAGTCAACATTGAGGATAACAGATGGTTAACTTGTCACACTGCCATGACAAGGACTCGCCATCAGGATGTCATACTACTAAAATGAAAAATATCAATAAGTCTAAGACACCATCAGATGACACACCGATAGAGTGAAAAAATAATAACATTTGAGACACTATCAGAATGTAATTCCATTATAATTTCATAGCACCATAATGCAAAAAATGAAAACATGTATAACACCGCATTCCAGACCTACCTCCAGAGGAGTCACTGCTAGAAGGATGAATATTCATTAATTGAGACACTGCCACACTCTAGTAGACACATGAGTCAATATGATGTCAACTCACCACCATTCTATGAAACTGATACTATTTTCTTAACTTTCTCATTTTGAACTATTCTAATAGATATATTATGGATGTTAATTCTAATTGTTATTTTAGTTACTATATCTTAAATGTTAAAAAAACACTTTGAGGAGGATTTCAGGCGTCTGTTATACGGAAGCTTAAACCATCCACATATTATTTCTTCTACTGATGGTAAAAGAAAATAGTGGTTCCCTCATTCATGTGATGTGGACATAGAAATAAACTAATGATAAAAATAAAGAGAGATCATGCTTGCGGAAAATAAACATAAAGCTAAATCACATTGAAAGAAAATGAATATTTTACACTCAATAGAGTATCCTGAAGATCATACACATCATCTTCCTCAATAAAAAACAAGAGTCTATGACACTCTGTTTTTTCTAAAGAGTGCAAGAGAACCCGAATGTAGATGCATTTCAATATACTATCAATGATTCGTGATATACATTTCAAACAAACCAAGAAATTATATTCTATTACACTCTTAGATTCTATATTATGTTTATGTTCTTATATTTTGAGATTTTTATGTGCATACTCTATTTTATCACATGCATACTATCTCTTGTGCTAAATTGGAAGATACCTTATATCTTATTAAAATCCTTTTATTTTTTTGTTCCCATGGATAATAGTGGTATAGGGCCCAGTGTGACCTGTTTGTTTTATACTCCCACATAAATCTGTGGAAGAGATCATGTGTTACTTGGATAGTTTGTAAACTATTGTAAAACCCAATCCATGTTGTTGATGAACTTTTTTTATTTTAAATAAGTTTATTTGTTGTAGGCGACGACCAAGTGGATAGGAGTAAGCCTCAACATGAGACTGAACCCATTATTTCAAAGTTCCACTCTGTGTTTTTGTTTACTTTTTCCCCTTTTAAAACAGAAAGTTGTTTAACTAAACAAAAAAAACATTGATAGTTAATATTTATTTTTTATTTATAAAATTCTAATTGTGTAAATTTATTTCAATGGACTAAGTAATATGTTATATTACGTAACTTCAAATTAATCAATCTTAATGAAACTTTTTGAAAGATTAAAACATAAAACAATCTACTATATTGATTAACTAGTACATTTTGAATTAATTGGGAAATTTTAAATTAATGAATTTTAATTTTTTTTAATGGGTATTCAATTCACCCCCTCTTGAGTTACACACTTCAAACACCAATTTTTTTAGAGGAATATTTCTTTGGTATTATTTTTTTCAAATTATTTTAACTGTGATTTTAGTTATTCTTTAAATATCACAATTTCTATCATCTCTATATTTAGTTCATTAAATATATAACATAAAAAGGTTCTGATACTAAAATACCTATTATATTTAATAGAAATGATAATTATCAATGAAAAATTAAGATGAAAATGCAGATAGAAATCATGGGTTTTGATATTTGGTCTGATATATAAGATAAATATTTAATACCTGATATTGCTAGAAGTACTCATGATGATTTAACAATGTTAGCCAAAAATAATAATTTTAAATCTATGAATTCCCTATATTGTTCCCTAGAAGATGAATATTTTAATATAATATTTTCATGTTAAAATGAATATTATATTTGGGAAACTTTTTCTATTTCCCATGAAATAACTTCTAATGTGAATGAGATAAGGATTAATACTTATATAATTAAATATGTGAACTTTAAAATGAAGCCTAATGAACTTATTTCTGACGTGTACATTAGGTTTAATGAAATTTTCAATACAATGAGATCCCTCATAAAACCAATATATAATAAAGATCAAACTATGATATTGTTAAGATGTCTACCTGAAATATGGAGAGGAACATATTTCATATTCATATAATCTTGTTATATTTGTAAGTGGTTAGTCAAGGTATATATTTGAAAGCTCGTGATGTATGAATAACGTACATAAGTAAACCATGAAGAAGATGATGAACCTATGACAAGATCAGTAACCTTTAAAAATATTGCATCTAAACAGAAGGAAATGGAATAAAAGAAAATTCAAGTTTCTAGTTCAAGTGATAGTTAATGAGATATAGATAATGATGCGGATATGTATCACAATGCTAGAATATTTAAGATTTTTTATGGGAATAATTTTTTTTGATAAATCCCAATTGAGAAATAAAGTAAGATTCTAAGGGTACCTTGAAAAAATACTGGAAGATAAATTATTAGTCAAAATAAATCACCAGTGATGAATCTAAAAAAGAAAAGGATATATAAAATAAGACAATCCAAAGTTGAAGTATAAAAATATGTATGTGTATATGGAATGAAGTTACATGAAATCCATGAAAGACACATGGAGTGATTTTTAGGATATCTCCAGTGATTCAGATTCATCACATGATGAGAAGTCAGATGGATGGAACATGTGCTTCCTGGCAAACATTTTAATGCTACATACTTTATTTTATTTACCTGTTGTACCTACTGATTCATCTATACATGATTTAGAAAATTATGAAAATGAACTTAGTGACGATGAAATGTATAATGAAGAATATTTTGAGTATTTAAATATGTTAAAGGGTATATGAAATGCATAAAATAATTATTATAAAACACTGAAAAGCTAGTATGCTTTGAATATTTATAGCAAATCTGAAATTTCAATCCAAAAAGAGAAAAATGATGAACTGTAGAAATAAAATCCAGAACATAATCATTAAAATGAGAAATTAAAGAATGTTTATGAAATAATTAAAAATGGTAAATGAACAGCCATATAGAATTTCGGAAATCATGTTTCACCAAAATATGTTACTAGAATATGATACCGACTAGGAAGAAGGAGAATTTAAAGAGTAATTTTGTACCTAAATCCAAACCTAAAAGTTCTTTAGCCAAATATTTCTTTAAAGAACCAAATAATGTATTTATTTCAAAAATCCATCAATATATTAATATAAAACCCATTAGGAAAATGTGGGTACCCATATCATTGATTACTAACATCTACAGACACAAATAGATTTGGGTACCAAATTTATATCTTATATAAATTTTTTTTTTCAGAAAACTCCCTGATAAACTCATGTAGAAGTACATTGAAGGGAGCTTTCAAGGGTTCCTTCAAATGACTAATGGTTTTTGGGGTACTTAGGTGCAGCAGAGTGGCTGACCATGGTCGTATCTCAATGGAGGAGTAAATTTGACAACATATTAAAGGTATTTTGAAAATAAAGTAAAAGGAAATAAGAATACTAATTAAAAGGATGGGTTTTTTTTATCATTTATAAATCTAGGAGAAGTGTTTTGGAAGGATATTTATTTTTTAATTTTTTTAAATGATGTTCGATTAAAATTACACAACAAGAAGATGTTTTTTAGAAAATATTTAAAAGGCGTAATGGATATAACTATACGTATTCACTTAATTATTTATCATTATAATTTAAATTAATATCCACTTAATTATATTCCTCTAATTTTTTAACCCTTGAACCCTATGTTAGTTAACTTAACCACAAAGATGAATTTACATAATCCCTAAGCCAGCGTCGTAACATGCAATCGTAACACCCTAATTTAATTAATTTTTATAGGTTAAATTATGTTCATTGGTTAATTATAGAACATATACACTCCCTAAAATAGGATTAATTGTGTTTATGTATTATATTTTAACTCAAAAATTTTATCTCATGTGGTCTTTTATTACCGAGTAAGATCTCACTCTCACAACTTACACAAACCTCGACATCATGTGTTTTTGTGTCAATTGTTCAATTGCTTGATTAGTTTCATTTATCATGAAAAATAAATTAATAGATAATATTAATTGAATTAAATTAACTCATTGATTAAAAATAATTTAATGAAGAAGTTAAGAGATAGATCAATTACTAAAAATACTACTCTTCCATGGGTGGTGTAATCATCGTATAAGTGAATTTCATTTTCAACGGTTTATAATGGGTATAACCCAATAATGATTAAAATATATAATTCCAGCCCAAATATGAAGATAAAAGAAGAATAAAATAGATCAAAATAAAATAAATGGAATATAAAATAAGAAGTTTATTGAATGAACAAAAACATTACAACAAAGAAGAGGAAGAAAAGGTCATTTGGAGGAGATCCTAGCTTGAAAGCTTCTCTCCTCCAATGGTTAATTGAAATTGAAAAGAACCAGTTAACCACTGCTCCCAGTCCTCTAGGGCACGTAAAACCTCATCCAAATTATAAAAATATCAATTTATAGAGTGGAGGGGAGGCTAGGTTACAAGTGGTTTCAAGTGTGTACGGGGAAATTCGGCCAATTATTTTAAGCCAAATTTCACCGCCTATTTGACCACCAAAATGTGTGAATAAGATCTTCTTCCAGAAGGATGATTTGTGAGAAAATTAATCCTAGATCTCCCCTGACAATTTGGGACTAATACAAGCATAAATTAAAATGGTATGGACCAAATACAGAACCCATTCCCATTCTGGCAAGTCCAGCACAACTTTGACTTTATGGCCAATTTGTGCTAATCTCATGAATGATTTAGCTCCAATTACCTTAATTAAAGTTGTACCCATTATGTTAGGAACGTATTTAGAAAAATTATGTTCAAATAATAAATATCAAAATATTAATGTCCGAAAATCTATAGTGAATTGTAAAGGGTAAAACTGGAATTTTCATCAATTTTCCAAATGAATGACCTAATCCCAAATATTTCATAAATTAACACATTTACCAAAATGTGAGGAAATTATATCATTTATTATCAATAAAATATTCAATAAAAATGTTTTTTATCAACTTCCCCACACTTACCATTTTTCACTCCTAGGAAAAACCTCATATCATTTATTCAGAAAAACTATGACAAATAAACATCAATATCAAATCGAAACAAATTTTAAAACACATATCCTTGATATCCACAAATTCCACACCAAGAAACAAAAGATTTAACACCTCAGGAAAAAATATTATTTCTAGTTCTCCATTTATATCATTCAAAATATTTTAACTTCATTTATCCTCCCACGAACAAAACACTTACCAAATATGAATTTTTTTATCACACACATGCCAATTTTTCAGCAATGTCTTTCTCTTCCAAACTCACCTAAGGGTAACCATAGCCTTGATAATTTCCTACATTACCACCCAATGTGATTCAAGGACATATCACTATCCTAAGGACTTTTTAGGGTTGTTATGTGGCTTTCGAAGGGTAGGATTTAGAAGTAAAGATTTTTTAGAATGAATGAGGGGGTCTTGACTCTCTTTGAATAAAAATTGCATTATTATAATTTTCTATTAAATATGTTATCCTCCTCAATCCCCATATCACCAATTCATCATCATCATCATGAAAAATAATAGAATGTGTAGAGAATTTGAAATTTCAATAGTAAAATCTCAATCATCTCAAACACGATTTTCTTGAAATCTCTAGATAGGCACAACATTATCCCAATATTAGAAGCTCCAGAAAGGCACAACTTCACTTATCATGAATGCCCCAGAAAATTCACAACTTCACTTATCATGAATGCCCCAGAAAAGGCACAACATTCAATATATTGATTTTGTTTATTAGAAAAAACATCACTTCTGAATTTAATTTTCCACCCATAGTATCACATAATGTGGTATCACAACACAAGATAGCTTCCCCCACACTTAATATCAACTAGATTATGCAATTATACTTCAAGAGTTGGTTGGATAAAGAAAATTGGATTGTAATGTGGCTATTCTTACAAGATGTTCATTGATTCTATAGTAAAAAAGGATTAAATGTTAAATTTAGGCCATTATAAAAAGGATTCTTTGAAATACAAGATTTAATACCAAACAAATGCCTCAATCATTTAAACATAAGTACCTAAAAACCTCATGTTTTTATAGGATGAAATCAAATTCTGGTTAAATCAAGCATGGTTTGGTTCTCTCAATAAGTGAGGTATATGTAAGGAATATGAAAATAATTTTTCAGAATCCTCATAGGAATGTGATTTCAAATGTAAAGATAGTGAGATGTGTCACAGGGTTAAAAATTTAGAGTACATTTCATTAAATTACTAAAGATTTTAACTTGAAACAAAGTTATTTTTAGCATTCATTTAAGCTTGGTTTCATGGGATAAATTGTTTCACTTATTAATATGAATTTCAAAATGGTCATGAGAATCATTTCAGCTCAAAAGTACAAAATAATTTTAAAATAAACACACAAAATTTAAAAAACATAAATTTTATTCTAAAATCATTGAAAAACATGAAAATAATTGAAAATACTAATCTAATGGTTCCCTCCCCCCGCACATAAAATATTGGATTATCCTCAATTTGAACCCATGAGATGATATATACACATGAAATGTATAATTTAAATAGGAAAAAAATAAAAAAAGTGAATGGGTTAGGAACAACCTGATATGCTCAAGTGATGATGGGGTCATGCAGTGTGATGATGTCCACTGCATCAGTAGGAAGTCCCATAACATATCATGTCAAACGATTCTATTGACTGTAAATCTCCTTCTAGTGTTCTCTTGTGTGATCTCAAATACACCATAAGGAAACAATTTGTCACAACATAATGACTTAACCACCTGGAATGCAACTTACTAGGCATCATCTTCAGTCATGAACTATAGAGAAAGACATTCTATCCAAATTGAAATTCTCTTTGCTGGATCATTTTTTAATGAGATGCTCTTGATCATTCCTTGTAGATCCTTGAGTTCTCACATGAAGATAACTGAATCTCCTCAAGCTCTTGAATTTGAAGCTTCCTTTGGATTCCAACTTGGGAAAAATCCATGTTGAATTTATTTATAGCCCAATAATCCTGATGCTCAACTTCCACAGGGAGATGAAACACTTTCCCAAAAACAACCTGAAATGGGGACATACCAATGGGTGTCTTGTATGTTGTCCTATAATCCCACAATGCATCATCCAAGTGCTTTCTGTAATCCATCCTATTTGGCTGCATGATTTTAACCAAATTTTATTTCAACTCCATATTTGAAACATCATCATGAACATTTGTTTGGGGTTGGTATGGTGTTGATGTTTTGTGTGTCACCCCATACTTCCAAAGAAAGGAATCCAAATTTTGATTTCAAAAGTGTGTACATTGGTCACTGATGATGGACTTCATTACTCCAAACCTACAAAAAATATATGCTTTGACAAAGTCCACAACAATATGATAATCATCATTCCTGGTGGCCTTAGACTCCACCCATTTTATCGCATAATCAGCAGCATCGAAAATATAAAAAAACCAAAATGAACTAGGAAAAGAAACCTTAAAATCGATTCCCCATATATCAAAAATCTCACAGAATATAATGGGTTTTTGGGGAATCTCGTGTATCCTGGAAATATTACCAGTGTGTTGGGAATGTGATCACGAATTAAAAAAAACATGAGCATCAAAGAATAATCTAGTCCAATACAATCCATAGTCCAAAAATTTACTATCTATCCATTGGGGTCCATAGTTTCGACTACAAGAAAGTGTATGAAAGAATTGAAGAATAGACTCAAACTAATGATCAGGAACACACCTCCTAATAACTTGGTCACTACACATGCACCATAAGTATGGATCATCCCAAACATAAAATCTAGACTCACTCTTTTACTTTTGGACTTGATGTTTCTTTAATTTTGTTGGGATTTCAGAGGAAACAAGGCAGTTAACTAAATTTGCATACCAAGGATATGTACCTGAGATGACATAAAGATGCTCATCGGGAAAAATGTCTCGAAGTGCTACCTGGTCCAAGGTGTCATCCTCTAGTGTGTGAGTAAGCCTACTCATCTTGTCCACCACCAGGTTTTCTGACCCCTTCTTGTTCTTTATCTCAATATAAGCATATCAAAGAAGGAGAATCCATCAGATTAGCATAGGATTTGCATCAGGATTCTTCAATAGGTACCTCAGAGCTTTATGGTCATAAAAAATAACTACTTTAGAGCCCAATAAAGATGAACAGAATTTATCTAAAGAAAATATGACAACAAAAAACTCTTTTCCAGGGTTGTATAGTTTGATTGAGCTGAATCTAATTTCCTCGATGCATAGGCAAGAAAATGTGAATGTCCCTCCACCCTTTAATATAAGACAGATACGAATGCAATGTTGGAGGTGTCAAACATAATCTCAAAAGGAAGATCCCACCATGGAGACTGTATGATCAACAAAGTGGTCAGACACTTATTTATATCCTCAAAGGAAGTCTTACAAGAATCATCGAACACAAAATCAGAATATTTTTGAAGTGATCATGAAATAGTAAGAGAAATCTTACTAAAATCATTTATGAAACACTGATAAAATCCTGTATTCCCTAGGAATGATCTAACATCACACACACATGAAGGATAGGGTAAGGATTAAATGATATCTAATATATATCTATCAACCTATATCCAATGTTTTGACACTACATTCCCTAATACAATCCCAGGCTATTCCATGAAATGACACCTTTCAAATTTTAAGACTAGATTCTTATCAATAAAATGATTCAAAACATTTCCCAAAATAGAGATACAATTATTAAATGAAGAACCATACACTGTAAAATCATCTATAAATACCTCCATGAGGGTCTCAATAAATTCATAAAAAATACTCACCGTGCATCTCTGGATGGTACCTGGGGAGTTGTAAAGTCCAAATGGTATTCTTCGGTGGAAAAACCTACTGAATGGACAAGTGAATATTGTCTTCTCCTGATCCTCCAGAGTAATAGGATCATGAAAATATCTAGAAAATCCATTCAACAAACAAGAATTTATCTTCCTAGAAAGTCCCTCGATCATTTGATCAATAAATGGGTGGGGGAAATGGTCCTTGTGAGTGGATTGGTTTATTTTCCTATAATAAATACACACACACCAACTGTTTTGCACCCTCATTCAAACTAAATCATCTTTATCATTTTCAAAAACTGTAAGACCACTTTTCTTATGTACAACATGAATAGGACTTACCCACGGTGAATCTAAAATCAGAAAGATTATACCTACCTCGAGCAATTTGTCTACTTATTTTATCACAACTTCAATAAGATTTTGGTTCAATGTCATTTGTGGATACCTTACCAGCTAATCCGCATCCTTGAAAATAATTCTATGAATGAAAATGGAGCTTCTAATACCTAATATGTCATCCATGTTCCACCCGATTTCTTAATGATCTCCCTCAAAAGATTCAAAAGTTTTCTTCATTTTTAAAATGGAGATTTATAGTAATGATAAAAGGTAATTTCTAACCACTTAACAAGTATGACTATTTGAGATTATGTGTAAATGGCTTGAGTTCCAATTTAAGGGTGTGATGTTTGGAAGGAAAGATCGAAGGAACTGAAATATGTGCACAATGAACATTAGTACCAGAATCATCATCATCAAAATCATAGAATAATGCATTAAAAACATCATCATATTCAATAGCCCTATCATAATCAGAGTTCACGTGATCATAATAAAAATATGAATCCATTTCAAAATCAAATATAATGGAGTTCTGTGAATTATAAATATGTGTGTAAGTTCTCAAAAATATGAAACTAGAACGAATAATAACAATCATCATAATCATAGAACAATAAAATTCCATGGTATTTTTATTTGGTGGTTCAATATGGGAGGTAAAAAACATAGAATGGTCCTCTGAGGGGTACTTCATGGGGTCCATAACATTAAATATCACAAATTCATCTCCAAACTCCATGGAAAGTGTACCGTCATGGAATTTTATAACTATTTTTGCAGTTTTGAGGAAGGGACAACCTAATATTGTGGGATCACGTGAAAATAACTAATTGTCCTCCATTTTAAGAATATAGAAATATTTTGGAATGATCGTGTCTCTTACCAGGAAAAGTACATTCTCAAGGAATCCCACTGGATATGTTGTAGCTCTATTTGACAACTGAACCACTAATCATATCGGCTTCAAATAACCAACCTGAAAAGAAGAGAATACAGAGTGAGGCATCACATTTATGGATGCTCCTAAATCACAAAGTGCATCAGAAAAATGAAACTCCCCTATGTTTCATGGGATTGTGAATATCCCTGGATCCCTGCACTTTGTTGGTATTTCTAGATTTGATGTAATGAGTGCCGACACATTCCTTCCAAGATTGATCCTCTCATTTCCATTGATCCTTATTCGATTGGTTCAATGTTATTTTAAGAATATTTCATACTTTTGGATTCTATTGATATCTTCAAGTAGAGGAATGTTGATCTCCACATTCTTGAATGTCTCCAAAACATCTTTTTGAATCGCCTCTACAACTATCTTCCTCATTTGTACAACCCTGTTTGGATAAGGAAGGCGTTTAGGAGGTACATCATCAATCTTTTTCTTACCTTTTCCTTTCTCCATTGTTTTATCTTCAATTGGTATGGAATGGGGATTCTTAGGAGTTGAGGTGAATCCCAATGGAATGATAGGTGCATATGTATCATTTGTTGGTTTCCCACTTATCAATGTGATGGAACTAACATTCCCCTTGGGATTTGGAGTAGTTTGGGAAGGTATATTTCAAAATTCTTACTTACCAGTTCTAAGAGGGTAGGGGAAATCTGGATTATTTGAGTATTCAACTCCCTCAACTCTGAACCTTGACTCTTCATCTCACTCTTTTTATCAAGAACAATCTATTTCAAAATATCATCAGTATTATAATCTACCATTGGTTGAAAATTCCAATGTTGTTGGCTTGTTGATTATTGAGCAACAAATATCCTCTGGGGTTGTTGGAAACCTTGTTGGTAAGGTGGAGTCTGCTAGAAATTTTATTGAAAAGGGGGCCTTTATTGTTGTCCAGAGCCATTCCTCGTGTCTGGTTGATCCTTCCACCCTTGGTTGTATATTGAAGAAACACGATAAATCTTCTTTTGAGGATATGGTTGTTATTTCTATTGACATGGTCTCTCGGTAAACACTGCTGCACAATCTTCTATTTCATACAGTTGGGGGGAACAGTTAGTTGGGTGGATTTTCTCAGTGAAAATGCTACAAGGCCTTGAATGAGGGGGTGGGATGTCTTTTGAACGGAAGAAATTTTACTTACCATTGTGGTCATTTCATCCAACATAGTATCAATTAAATTATTTTCAAGAGAGGAAGGACTTGCCTGATATACTCCTTTGACATGCGGTGTACCTCGATTGCCAAATTTTTGGGAGTTTTTTTCCATATTTTCAATCAACTCATGTGAAACTATTGGTGTTTTTTTAGACCAATTCTCCTCCATCCGCAACATCCACTAGGATCCTCTCCATAGGTGCGAGTAATTTATAGAATTATTGGATAAGGAGTTTCTCATTGATTTGTTGGTGTGGAAAGCTTGCACAAAACTTCTTGAATTGATCTCAGTACTCATACATTGACATCCCTTGGGTTTTCATGATCCCCGAGATCACCTAATGAATGGAATTGGTCCTTGATGGTGGAAACAATTACTACAAGAAAAGAGGTTTCAAATTTTTCCAACATGTGACATCTTCAAGTGGTAAGTAATACATCCAGACTTTTACAACTCCATCAAGTGAAAATTGGAATTCAATTAGTTTTATTTGATCTTCAGATATATTTTTTGGTTTAAGGTTTGAGAAAACCACATTAAATTATTTTAAATTTTTGTTTGGATCCTCACCAGATAATCCATGAAACATTGGAAGAAGGTGAATTAATTCAGATTTCTGTTCAAAGTATGATTCGAGATTTGGGTATGCAATACAATTTGGTTGATAATTAGTATCAGGTGTAGCCAAATATCGAATGGTTATATTATATTCATAATTTTTTTCAGCTGTTTGTTATTGTTTTATGTTTGAAATAGAAGTGTTTCCAATTTCGATGTTCTTGGAGTGGGGGAATTCTTCTACTGGTTGAATGTTGAAACTTCCCGTAGACTGAGAATCTCTGATTCGAGCCCTAAGGATGCCTTCAATCAAAGGGTCATAATCTATGAGATCTTTGGGATTAGTTCATGTCATAAATCAATGAAAGATAAAAAATGTAATGAATAAAAGTGGACCATAATAAAAATAAAATAAGTTTGAGTTGGCCAGATAAAAATAAAATAAGATAGTAAGAGAATAAAAACTTGATAGAGGGGAACGAAGAAAAAAAGAGGATAAGAAAATAATTAAATGAAAAACAAAATTAATACCTATAATTGGTTGAAATAATTACTTTCCTCCTCTGAAACGGTTCCAATTTGAAAATAATTGTCATGGTGGCCCTTAAATGATTAATGGTTTTTGGGGTACTTAGGTGCATCAGAGTAGCTGACCATTATCGTCTCTCAAAAGTGGATGTAAATTTGACTACATATTAAATGTATTTTGAAAATAAACTAATATAAAATAAGAATAATAATTAAAAGTATAGAGTTGTTTATCATTTATAAATCTAGAAGAATTTTTCTATAAAAATATTGAGTTTTTTAATTATTAATTATGAAATGAGGTTCGATTAAAATTACACAACAAGAAAATGATTTTTTAGAAAATATTTAAATGGCGTAATCGATATAACTGTAACTATTCGCTGAATTATTTATCATTATAATTTAATTTAACATACACTTAATTATAATCAACTAATTTGTTAACTCTCTAACCCTACGAGAGTTATCTTAACCCCAAAGATGAAATCAATTAAACCATAGGCTAGATTCAGAACATGCAATCGTAGCACCCTACTTTAATTGATGTTCTTATGTTTACATATGGTCAGAGGATAATTAGAGCACATATACACGCTATAAATGAGGATTAATTGAGTTTAGGTATTATATTTTAACTCTACAAATTTATCCCATGTAGTCTTGTATTATCGATTAATATCGCACTCTCAAAATTTACACAAACCTCGACCTCACGTGTTTTTGTGTCAATTGTTCAATTTATTTACTAGTTTAATTTATCTTTTAAACTCAATTAACAGGTTATATTAAGTGAATGAAATCATCTCATTGATTAAAAATAAATTAATGAATTAGGTAAGAGATAGATCGATTACTAAAAATACTACTCTTCCATTGGTGGTGTAATCATCATAGAAGTGAATTGCATTTGAAACTATTTATAATGGGTATAATCAAAAAATGATTATTTTAAATAATTGTAGACCAAAGGGGATGATAAAAGAAGAATAAAATTGAGAAAAATAAAATAAATTGAAGATAAAATAAGAATTTTATTGAAATAACAAAAACATTACAACAATGAAGATGAAGAGAAGTGAATTTTGGAGGAGATCCTAGTTCGAAATATTCTCTCCTACAATGGTTAATAGAAATGGAAAATAACCACTTCACCTCTACTCACAATACTCTAAGTCACTTCTAACACCCTCCAAATGAGAAAAATATCAATTTACAGACTGTATGGGATCCTAGGTTACATGTGGTTTCAAGTTTGAATGGGGAAATTCGGCCAAATATTTTAAGCCAAATTACACCGGCCATTTGACCCCCAAAACTCGTGAATCCACTCTCATTCTAGAAGGATGATTTGTGATAAAATGAAATTTCGATATCCTCTAAAAATTTAGGCCTATTATAGATATGGATGAAGATGTTATGGCCCAAATACAGAACACATGTCCATTCTGGTGAGTCTAACCCAACTTTTACTTCATGGCCCATTTGCGCCAACCAAATGCTTGATTTATCTCTAATGTCCTAAATGAATGTTATATCCCATTAAGTCAGGAACATATTTAGAAAAGTTTAATTTCATATAATACATTTTAACATATTTATGTTTGAAATTCTACAGTGAATTTTAAAGGGTAAAATTTTAATTTTTATCAAATTTCCAAATGAATGATCTAATCCAAAATATTTCATAAATGAACACATTTAACACAATTTAAAGAAATTATATCATTTATTATCAATAAAGTATTCAATAAAAATGTTTTTAATCATCCATGGTACATGGAAAATGGTTATTCAAGAAATAAAATATGAGATTATTCATTCTCTATCATCCTTATTAAGGTTTATTGTGTTCATGTAACCTTTCGCGACAATGAAAAATAAAAATCATCATCCGTGTCCATATCGGTAAACATAATTTAGTTTTAATTTCTAAATAGATTTTTATTGTTTAATGGATAAAATCTTTATTATATCATTGTTATTTCATGATTTTTTATGTTAATATTGATAATGATGCATGAAATGTTTGTTATTATAGAAATGGTTTAGTTTTTACAACTTTGAGAAATGATCATGTTTGGGTTGTTGATTTATATTATTTATTTTCAAAAAATGTTTCATGATTATGTTCCTTTCACAAAGAATCTTGGAATTGGAAAAATATATTAGGCTATTGAAACCATCCAATGGCACGAAGGGATTCAAAATTTTTTATTTATTAGATAGATACCCCTCTTATGGGGAGAAAGGGGGAACCCCAAAGACATCAAGGACTTTGAAAAATCACACCCAAAGGAAAAAAGAAGTAAAACCAGACTGATAACCGGAGCTTCCCCTCCCCAAAATTTGATCTTGTTTATGTTCATAATTATTTAAAGGATAATCGGCTAGAAAGTATCATGTGTCAAAAAACAGGCCCGATCTGATGGCTGACGCCACACCCTCTCAAACAAACAAATCCAAAAAGCACTGCAAAGATGAACCTCCATCTCTGAATCCTCCTTTAGAGCATATTCTTGTGATCGAGTCTAGCTAAAATAACTTCCCACATTTAGGATCAAACCAAACTCCCAAAAAACATCCATCAATCACATAGGGACTCCTTTAGACAACAAAACTGTTACCAAATCATCAGCATCAAACAAATCCAATTTCATAGATTTCCAGAAATAATCCATCCAACTTCAAAAATATATCCACAAGATAACCTAAATCACCAAAAGAAGCCTAATAATAAAATATAATACACTATAATACATGAACCAGTCTTCGGAGCCACCTCTGAAAAAACAACCCTTCCACCATCCATAAGAAACCCCTAACTATCCACAAAAGCAACAGCCGCACACGGGAAGAAGAGACAATGAGGCGCAGTAGAGAACCTCCAGCGGCGGTGACATGGAAAAATACTTTCGAACCAGAAAAATCAAAATAGATCCTTCCCCTTCGAGCCAAACCGTATACGACACTGGGCCACACTAGAGGAAGAACCATGGAGTGAAACGAATCCTTCACCGAGCCATGCCGACTCTAGTCCGGGTATCCAAACAACAACGAGTCTCTCCGGAGTCAAATCTGGAGCACCGAAGCTGATGTTGATCCTTGACACCACCATGAAAACCCCGATAAGAGGCACTGAACCACATTTAATCATGTAATAGGAGGGGTGGAGGTTATTTTAAAAATCAAAACCCTAGCCTCGTGAAAGAGGAAGGTAGCTACCACTCCTAGGCTCCCAACCACTCAAAAATTTCCCTTAGGCCATTGAAACATTCACTCACTTAGGAAGCTAACTATTAAAGGTTTAGTTAAGGATATACCTAAGATTTAGTTCCCAACTAATAATGGATAAAATAATTTTCAAAATTGAAAACAAAACAATGTCTATTTTAAGTTAAGGAATGAATTTTAAACTTCTCAACCTCTCGAGTTGGTTCCCATGGATCTTTTTGGACATTCTAGAGTTTAATTTCATAATGTGAAGAACTATGTTTATTTTCATATTAATGATTTATCTTGGTATACATGAGTATATTTTCTATCTCACTAAATTAATGTTTTCTCTTTCATTACCATGTATGTTATGTTGGTAGAAAATCATATTGGAATTTGAATTAAGACCATATTAAGTGACCTTATCCCTGGATTTAAATATAATGACTTTGAATATTTTTTCTCACAAAATGGGTAAAATAATAAATTATCTTCCTCTAGGACTCCTTAGAATAATATTGTTGTAGAAAGGAGAAATAAAATTTTAGAATAGATATCCCAGACCATGTTGAATGAGTATAATCTACTTATTTATTTTTGGGCATAATCTATCAATACAGACTGCTCCATTATCAATAGATTCTTGATCAGAAATATCCTTAAGAAGACCACTTAAAAATGTGTAATAATAGGAGCCATTTTTAACTAAATTAGATTTTTTGGTTTCAATGACTTTCTTATGATTAGTAAGGATAATATGTAAAAAATTGATTCCAAAAGAGATTATTGAATTTTTCTTGGATATTAATCTACAAAACTATATTTAGTTTTCAATAATAATACAAAAAATATGGAAGAATAAGTTCATATAAAATTTTATGAGTCTAATCCACATGAACATAAGACATCTCTAGAAAACCTTGGGTATGATTTATCTCCTCTAAATATAAATTCAAAATATTATTATTGTACTATCAAACCGTTAAAAAATCATCAAGTTCTGATGAATTTGTAGAACATCTTGAACCAAAACAAGAAAATCAAGAAAAACTAGTCCCACTTTCTCTAGATTTATTAGAACTCTTAAATATAATCAATTATATTATATTTATGGAGATCTAGATAAAGTAATACAAAAAAGTTATTATATAAGAAATCATGTTGAACATCAAACATTCTTATCTCAGGGTGAACATAAGAACATCAATAAATCCATTAATGATGAATTATCGGTAATTCCCTTGCAAGAAGAATCAAATCAATTTTAAAGAAAAATAATTTGGAACTTGTATATATATCGAAGTACACAATGACTATTGGAACTAAATGTGTATTTTGGAACATGTTTGATGTGTCATGAACTATATTTTGAAACAAGTCTATAATTGCTGCAAAAGGTTATTTTCTTATAAAGTACATATATAATTCAATCATTATCAAATATTTGTCAAGATTTAATTCTGAAATGGATTTATAATTGATGTTGTTTTTTTGAATCACCATATAGTTTTCAAAATCTGTATCTTCCAAATCAGGTTTTTAAATTAACAAAAGCATTATACGATTTTAAATAGGATTACAGAACATGGTATGATATGCTATGTAATTTTATAATTTCAAATTGTTTTTAAAATTGTATTGCTGACACTAAACTTTTTATAAAATAAATTTCAAAAATATGTTTTATTAGTTCAAATATATGTTGGTGATATTATTATTTGGATACTTAAGAAATTATTTATGTACTGATTTTCCTAAAATGATGCAAATTGAATTTTAAAAGAGTTTAATGGGTGACCTGAAGTTCTTTCTTAGATTTTATATTTTTTAAAATAAATAATGAATTATTTTGAATTAGAGTTATTTTAAAAAATATCGTTCACAACATTTTAACATAGATATAAATAAGAGTTGTGATACTTATATGAGTACCACCTATAAGTTGGATCTTGATGATGTGAGGAAACCAGAGGATGAAACTTGTTATAGTGGTATGATTATAATTTTTCTATATCATACATCTTTTCATCCATATATAATGTTTACTCTGTGTACAAGAAAAACCAATATATTTAAACTTGTTTACTATTAAAATAATTATAAATTACCTCAATTATACAACCAATTTAGGATTGTTTTACCCTATATGACAAGAATTTATTTAATTAGTTTTTCTGATGATGATTTTTTTTGGATTCATGTTAGATAGAAAAGAACCTCAGGAAAATTTCACTTCTTGGGAATGTCTCTATTCTTTTGGTGTAGTAAAAATCTACATTATTATGCATCATCAACTATTTAAGCTAAATACATAGCTACTGGTAGTTTTTGTGAACTTTTTTTTTCATGAAACGTACGCTAGGAGTTAGTGGGCATCCATTCCAACATGTCCCTATAAACTGTGACAATAAAATTTTGGTCAATATCTCTAAGATTATTTTTTCTCATTCTTGGAAAAAATATTGATATAAGACCTAACTTTTTGAGAGAACTTTTTCATTATGGTGATATAACTCCTGATTTTATTATAAAAGAACATTAATTAGATGGTATTTTTGAAAAGACTTTAAACTCCCGGAGAATAAATTATATAAAAAACATGTTTTGGGTGATTAATTATGGGTAAATTTAATTTTCTATGAGAAACCATTGTGTCTAACAGACTATTGGTTTTTCATTCCATTTCTCTTTCATTCCATTGATATTTTTTTTATGTTTCTCAACTTGAATGACCAATTTAATTTCTTTCGATTCATTTTTATTTCATGACCCGATTCGTATATTTTTATGATTCTTAATTCAATTTTGATTTCTATTTTTTTGATATACCTAAATTTCAATTGTTAAAAATGTTAATATGTCTATTTATAAAACACTTTGATCCCAGTGCAATACTCTAATATCTTTTTCTCTCGAGCCCTGAGTGACCTCTATTCTCATAACCCTCAAACCTACAACCTTTCTCCTAGCCTTCAGAAAATAATCAGTATCACTTACATATTTATTAACATCTTGATTTCAAGACCATGGATGGTTGGATTGGCTTTCCTCAAATTAAAGACCATTTTATCCTAATTTTTTATGAGTTTCTTCCAACATGATGTGTTTGGATTAAATGATGATGAAGAATATTGGATTAGATCCATATTTAAATGTCATAGATTAATATTTTATACATAAAAGTGGGACACATTTTTTGGAATTAATCATGATGGATTTTATGATTATTATCAAGGAGTTTTTCTTGAGTACAATAACTTATTTATTTATGAAGATGAATTGAATGAATAGATATGTGATAGTACCACATGAATACCAATATATGAGGAACTAGATGGAGAGTGTATGATGTTCTTATAATTTATTCAACACATTTTCTATACCATGAAATGTGATTTTCTAACATATGATATCAAGTTGAATATTTGTTAAGTCTTATGAAAATAGTATTGAAGATCAATTTGTGTAGATATCTCATGGTTCATATAATATAGATTATAAATCCCTCTTCAATGTTTAACACTTTTATTTATCCAAATAATATTTACACCGTGATAATGGAAAAGGTAATTTTACCATATGATGAAGAAATAATTGTTGATTATGGTGGTTTATGTATTTCATGTGTTATATATTCAATAATGATAATAATTTGGAAACCCTAGAAGAGATAATGCGATGGATATAATGAGAACATATATATTGAGTTTAACGTCGTTGATTATACTCCCAGACCAATGGATATAATTTTCCTGGTCTTGGATCACGGTGATGTTTTTTTTTACTCAGATGATAATTAAGAGGTAGTTTAATGTAGAGAATAATGGAAACATTATTTTTTCCAGGAAGGAAATGATCCAGACTTATCTCCAAATTCTATACCAATTACCTTTGGAGCTCCTAGTCCACTAAGGAGGCTTAAAAAGGGTGAAAATCCTAAAAAAAAGAGATGAATATGATACTGAGGTGTCCGGTGTGAATTAGATAAAAATATCCAAAACCACTAAAAAGGATGATGAAGAAGAGAATGGAAATAATAATGATGAATATAATGAAGAAAATAATGGTGTTGGAAATAGAGATGTGAATAATAATGGAAGTGATACTGATGATGATGGTATTTTTTAACATGATGGTTCACCTAGGAAAATAAAAGGAAATATGTAGAGATGGCTCTAGAGAAACATTATTTTCTTGGTGAATCATTAGATAAACATGACTTTACTAGAAAAGTAGATCTAGAGCTTAAATAAAAAAGATGCACTTGTTGAGGGTGATTAATTAGCATCCTTATAATTTTTTCAAAAGGATAAGGATGTTGATGGAGCTAAAATGATTTCATATGGTGATGGTCAAGACGTTTTTAATTCATCTATGGTGGAATAGATGAGTGTGATTGCTGGTATGGAACATCATGTGGATGAGTAGAGTAAGAATGAGATTCTTTCTTTTGAGAAAGGTAGTGTTGTACAGTTGGTAGATATGGCTATTGATGAGACTCTAGTTGATTTTCTTTTAAAATTTGAACCTATTTTTGGTGAGAAAGATTATGTACATAGCTCATGTATTTAGAAATATTATATCTATATGGAAGAAGTTCTAGTGAGTGAACAGGCTGCTGGTGCTCAGAGTGTTGCAACAACTACTTTTACCCCTACTAAAATTGCACCTGAATCTGTCATGGTACATCCTAGTAGTGTTTTTATAGTTCTTCTACATTCTAAAATATAAGATTCTGTTACTACATATTAAGATATATGGGTTGTTACTATAATTAATTAATGGGGTACATTTAGTGATGTAAGGAGTCCACCAAAGGATGGTGGACCTGAGGTTCAGAATGAATGAGATCATAAGTGATCTTTGATTAATCAATTCTAATTTTTAGGGTTATTGGAAAAGTTTTTCTCAATCAAACCTTTTACTCTAAAAATGACTGCTCCAACTCCTCCTTATGTTCTTATTGATGTAGTTAGAGAGAGTGACTTGGATGGTTTGGGTGAAAAATGATTTCACATTTTGAAATTTGATTGAATACTCTATCTCCACTATTATTCATGTTTAGTTAAATTGATTATAAATACCTCTTTGAATTTTTGTTTTTCAACCTAAAATAAAACAAATTTCATCATATTTACAATATTGATATTGAGAACATGTGAATTAGTTAGTATTATGAATATGTAAATATATTGTTTGAATACGCGATGTCAACCATTACTGCTTCTTTGGATGTGATTTTGATGGGTCTTGAGAATGTGTCCCTAGACACAAGTACCTATACTATTTCACCACATGTTGATGTTGATGAACTCAAATCTGTTATTCGAGAATAAATTATAGCTTCGTTATGTGGTCCTTCTACTGGAGAAACTGTCATCCCATTAGAAATTAAGAGGAATTTTGAGCAACGAATTATGCTTGATCATATGATAATTATGAAGTAAGCCAAATATATAGATTCTAACAGAGACACCACTACCAAGTAAATAAAAATTTATCTCTCTAGGATATATAGCGTTAATGAAATGGATGTTAATTTCATTTTCATAGTTAAAAATTTAAGGATTCCCCCTATTACAAAGGTCTTGAAGAAATATTTCAAAAATTGAAGGAGATGACTCCTATATTGAGTCATTTCATGGAAAAGAATGGAGATTTATTTAGTGAAATGGAAATAAGTTTCTATTTTATAAGTGATCTTTTAAATCTATTGAATCCATTTAATCATGTTCATGGACAAGAAGTTATTACTCAAGAAGAGGTTTATATTAATCCTTAGTCTTGTTTTAGATCATGAGTTACTAGAGATCCCCTTTAACCTCTTATTTCCATATTCCAACCTTTCCCTATGCCTCCTTTACAAATTTGCGTCATCTTGGGAAAGTTATTATTGTAGAGGATCATCCTTGGGATATATATAGATTACCAAATAGTGTTCTATCTACTCTACCTCAAGATGATCCCACTACCTCATATCAGGGGAAATCCAAGGACAAGTACAAACAACCAATGTAACCCTCTAATTTTTTTAACCTACTTGTTGTATGTTTAGACAAATATTTATATGGGACTTGGTTTGTAATAATTTTTTGATAATCATTTTTAATTTATTTCATTACTCTTATTCTGTTATTTATCACTGTTTTTCCTATTTTATTGTCATTATTCTACTAATATTTACATTTTTTATAAACTCAAAAGGGGGAGAACATATCATTATGGAATTTATTTATTATCTCTTTTGGCTTATTCCAATTATGCTTATTTTAATACTATTTTTTATTTTTTTCCCTTTGATACTTATTAATTACCTTTTTTTGTATTATTTATCGTTGATAACATCTGCACATACAATGAATTATGCCATTGATTCCAAGATTTGTGACAATCAAAAATAGGGGGGATTGTTGAACTACTAGTTTTAATGATAACAAAATAATAATTATAATAATATTAATGACGTTTAGTTTTCCTATAAGTATATCATAATATGAGATAGGTGATGAAAATTGACTAAGTATGAGTCACTTATAGTCACTACCTAGGTTAAGTCACCATTAAATATAAGACACCATCAATATGTCACACCGCTAAGACTAGGACCCAACATTATGATGTCATACCACTAAAATGGAAAAATTTCTAAGCCTGAGACACTGTTAGATGTAATACCACCATAGTGAAACAATTATAAATTATGAGACACCATCATAATTTCATTCCATTTAGATGTCATGCATACATAATGAAATTTTTTTAATATATGAGACACCACCATCTTGACCTACCTACAGAGGAGCGACTGCCAGAAGGATGACCAACCATCAAATGACACCCCACTATACTCTAACACACATAAGATTCACCGCCAAGTCGACTCACTGCCTGTCTAAGACACCGCTAATATTTTCTTAACTTTATAATTATGAACTATTCTAATTGATATGTTATAAAAGTTAATTTCAAGAGTTATTTTTAATTATTAGAACTTAAATGTTTGACAAAACTGATTGTGGAGGATTTAAGATATGCAGTATGTGGAAGTAGAGACCATCCATATATTATTGTTATTTTTACTACTGAAAGAAAATAGATTCATCATACGTAAGGTTATATGGATATATAAATACAATAATGTGAAAAGGACTAAGATCTTACACCTACTAAAAACACAGATAGTGGTGAAATAAAATGGAAGAACATAAAGAGTTCACACTCGACTAAGGAACCAAAACCTAATACACATCATATTCCTTCCTCTAGTCCTGAATAAGAGTACGTGACACTCTATTTTCCTATAGAGTTCAAGAAAAAATTACTTGAGATGCATATGAAAATACTATAAAAGGGTCAGAAGATTTATTTAATACATATTGAGTGCTCCTATTCATTTACACTCTTAGTTCCTTTTTTCTATTTACATTCTTACATTTTGAGTAGTGTGTGTACATACTGCGTTTTATCACACACAGATTGGCATCTATACGGAATCATAAGAAACTTGATATCTTCTCAAATTCATTTTATATTTTTTTCATTGATAAAAGTGGTATATGTCCATGTGTGAACTTTTTCTTTTATAATAACATTTATAATTGTTGAAGAGGCCGTGTGTGACCTAGAATTCTTGTAAACTATTGTAAAACCTGATCTAGGGACTGGACTGACTTGTCTATTTTATGTAAAATACTTGGTCACAAGGATCACGAATTGGAGATGACTATGTCTTAATATGACATTGAACCACTTGTTTCAATTTTCCACTAGGTTTTCTTGATTCCTATATTTCTTCTTTTAAAACTGAAAGTGTTTTAATGAAATGAAAAATAATACATTGGTATTTTATCTTTATTAGTGTTTTTATAATATTATAATTAATTATATTAATTTCAATAGACTACGTAATATTGTATATTACATACCTAAGAATTAATCAATCATTAATAATTCTTTAGAAATATAAGAACTTATAAGGATCTACTATATTGATTAAATGGGGTGTTTTAAATTAATTATGGAATTCCAAAATAAATCATTTTAAACATAAATTTTTTTGGGTACTAAATTCACCCCATCTGAAGTTAGTCACTTTGAACAACGAGTGTATTTATAGATCAATCAAAGGAATAAGTTATTAAAAATTATACAACACAAACCATTGTGATTGAGATTTTAAGTTTCATGGTTTTAATAGATATTAATGGTGGTTTTGGGTAATTTTTTATCATTATATAAATAATAACCATGTAATCCCAAAATAGTTCTATGTTCCTTTGGAAATATGAATTTGAGGAAAATTTCCATGAACCAAAGAGATGTTAACTTAGTGAAAATATGATTACAATTAACTATAGTGGGGAGGGGTTTTTTATCTTTATTTGGGAATCAAAGATGGTATTGATATGGATTGTCAATGAATAATGATATCTTGACAGCTTATGCCACATAATAATTGAAGGCTCATGAGTAAAATTATATAAGCAATGATTTAGAGAGATCTATTGTAATTTATGAATTAATTATGTAAATAAATTATCTTTATGGATAGATACATAATATATATATTGGCGATGAATGGTTAACATATATATTCTCTTAAAAGAAGTTGAATATGTACCATAGAATATGGATGGAGTTGATTAAGGATTATGAATTCTCAATACATTACCACCCTATGAATGAAAATAATGTGGTAGATTCTCTAAGTCAAACAAATCATGAAATCTTATAGATGATGATGATAAAAAAAGATCCAATATTTCTGTATATCAAATGGATGGGTCTTTAAATCTTAATGGAAGAGGATAAATATTCTATTTCTCAAATGAGTGTTCAATAATATATCCATGTGGCAATTAAAGTGGTGAATAATGAAAATGATGAACTATAGAAAAAGGTGAGAAATGCTCCTAATATTATCATTGATTATCATTGAATGATAATGTTTAGGAACATTTTTTGGGTTTTTATCATACAATATTTGCATAATAAGTTGTTGGATGAGGCTCATAATTCATAATTATCTCTACAACTTTAAGTATAAATTTTTATAGAGATATGAAGGATTATTTCTTGTGGTATTAAATTACAATAGATAATGTTGAGTATATATCTTGATAAAATTAATGTAAGTATGTTAAGGATAAGAGAAAAAGTCTAAGGGTATATTATAACCATTACCCATAATAAAATTTAAATGGGAAAACACCCCAATGGATTTAATCATCAAACTCCCAAAAATGACTAGGAGAAAAAATGATATTTGGTATGTAGACGATCACTTATAAACAAATATCACATAATTTCCAAAAGAAATGACACAAAACTCGATCATTTTTACAAAATATACATTAGTCCAGTCGTAAGGTTTCATGTATTACCAAACTCTATTATATTTGATATCGATCTGAGGTTTACCTTGAACTTATAGTTATGTATTCAGTAATATCTTGATAAAGAGTAGAGCTTCAACACAACTTATCATACTAAGATAGATGGTTAGTCTGCAAGGACCATTCAAATCCTAGAGAAAATATTGATAAATTTTCATATGAATTTAAAAGGTGGTTGGGATCAACACCATCATCCGGTCATTATTTCCTACAATAACAACTTTCACTCAAGCATTGAAATGGATACCTATGAAGATATTTATGGAATAAAGTTTAGAACACAAACCTGATAGGATGAAGATAGAGATTGAAAACTATTTGGACCTGTTGTGGATATAGAAATGGTAGATAAATTCAAAACCATTCAATATCACATAAGTGAAGATCATACTCGACATAAAAATTATGATGAAAATCTTCAGTGAGACCTGGTATATGATGTCGGTGGGAATGTTTGTTTATAAATTTCAACATGGACTAATGTTATGAGATTCTAAATTAAGGGAAATTTTTTCCGTAGATTAATTTTCCCATTCAATATTCTTGACGGAGTAAGGATTTTATTTTATCACATGTCACTTCCACTAAACCTCTCTCAAATACACCATATGTTCTATATATCTCTCCTGAAAAACGTACATACATAAACCTCCCCATGCACTAAACTGTAAGATCCTCCCACAAATATATGTTCTCTTTTATGGTGAATAATCGGTGGTGATTATGGATCATATATATAATGATCTAAAAAATAATTCCACTCACATAGTTTATGTTTAGTGGTGAAACTAAAAAATTGAGGAAAAAACATTGGAACTTGTGGATAAAATGTGGTAGAAGTGACCTTAGTTTTTTGAATCAAATTAATGTAATTTTGATGAAATGATTATTTTTACATGTTTTACAATGTAGGACACTTATATTTAATGATATATATTTTAAAATAGATTTAATGTATTTATTTTTTTGAGAAACAATCAACCACGAGTCTAAATGAACTGTAATATAATATACTATTATAACCCAATAACTAAATTATAAATTAATAGTAAATATATTATGAAAATTATATTATTTATAAATGTATAAAAAAATTCATTGGATGATAATTGATTATAAATGAAAATAAAAATCATTTGAATTTAAAATAAATTTCTTTCTACATAATGTTTTTATGGAGGAAATAAGTTTTTATGGAAATAAATTAAAATAAATTCTATTATTGAGTAATATTAAAGAAATTAATATATTATATATTCAATCAAATGTTTTACCATTCATCTAATTGTTTTCTAGACATGAGATAAGAATAAATATTATTTTATGCATATTTTTTTAAAAAAGTTGTTTTTTGTGTTCCGTGCACCTATTTTAAAATGATTTTTTTTACATTTAGAAAATTTATTTTACAAAATGACCATATTTTTTGAAATTAAAATTTCTATCTTATAATTACATTTTTAAATTTTTTAAAAGGAATAATTTTTCGATAAATAGTGAAAAATATTGTTTTTTAATAAAATTATCTTCTCATTTAATGTATTTTAAAATCGAAATATTATTTAAAAAAAATAAATGAATAATTAGTTAAATTTTAATATTAATAATCTATATTAGGACATTTAATTCAATTTTATGGTGAAATTTGTTATAAAAACATTTAATACTTTAGAAAAAAGATTTATCTAGAAAACAAACTTTTTTCATGATTGTGGGATACCTTTTAAATAAATTATACAACCCCTATGAATTAAATGTGATAAAATTGATTTAATGTCATAAATAAGAATAATTAATATTAGTTAATGAGCTGAAATTAATTTTTTGTTCATAATGAATAGTAGAAAATGTAAAAATATATTACTACAGTTAAGGCTACTAAAAGGTTATCGAGGGTCAACACCAAAATATAATGGATAAAATCACTAAAAAAATTCCAAATTTATATTTCTTGGACATAAATAAATGTTATATTATTCAAGGTTTTGAAATGTCCTATTCTGAATACTTTTTCCAAATATAGTTACTTTCCATTATTGTATAAATTTTCAAAATTATAAGTGTCTCACTCAGCTCATTTATAAAACAGAATCATCTATCTTCTCCCATTCCAATATCAAGTGACTTTTGGTTCATCAATTTACTAGCCAAATATATTCTTTACATACAACCTTACAAATTATATTCCCATTTGTTCTCATAAAACCATCCTATAAATTCATTAGATATAAAGAAAAAGAGGTCACATGAAGATGAGGCATGGTTCTCAACCATGTGTTTTCGTATTATTTATACTTGTACCTCCATTAATTATTAATAAAATATGATGAAATAGAAAAACTGATATATTAAATATATTTATATTTTATAATATTATTTTCATACCCAAAATCCATCTCCTCTTCCATAAAATGATAAAAGAAACTGTCGATCGTGTGTACTGTGGACTTCCCCCTCAAGAACTAATGTAATTCATTTTCCATCACTACCTATCATTGATATATATAATGATATATATAATGAAAATATATTATATTTATGAAATAATTATACTTATGTAATTATAATATCTCATATAACTTCTTAATATATATATTCCATTGGAAAAAGATAATATTGTTCATGCGTACATGTGGACAACCTCCTCTACAAAGTGATGTGTTTGAATTTTCATTTAATTATTTAATGTTATGTGATATATATATATTTGAGGAGTATTTATTTTTTATATGATATAGTAAAAATTAATTAAAACTAAATTACTATTTAACTTTTTTTTATCTTTCAAAAAATTAAAACAATGTTTATGCGTATGTACAACCTATCGTCGCCAAGAACGTTGTAAATCATTTTTATATCTCTAATTTTTATAGATGAATATAATTATTTATATACTAAATATATATGATATGTATATCATTATTAAATTTATATAAATACTGTAAAATTAATCAAGGTACAAGGTCCAAAAATTCCAAACCAAAATATAAATGAAAAACGAAGCATTTATCACCCGAAACATTGATTTTATGGAAAAATGGTTAATAAATTGGTGATGAAAGGTTATAATTAAAAAATATATTTTATGATATATGTTATTAATGATCTATATTAAATTTTTAATAAATATATATTTTATAAAAAGGATATCTAAATATGCACGAAGGATGTTAGACCTGGTGAAAGGGGTTTTCATCCAACTTTTTTTCCTTGAGACACATATTCAACACTTGTGTCTTTTATATTGTGTATATACATCCCATGAATGAATTTCTAGATTATTATTCCCAAATTTATATTTATATATATACTAATATATGTCTATTTAATTTATATGTATTATGATTAAAAAATTACCAATGTTTTAATCGTTTTAAGTTATAATTTCATTATTTATCAAGATTAATTATGATTATTTATCAGATGTTGAAATTCCCTAATCTAACTCTCATTAATAGCTTTAATTTTAATATTCTCTATTTATTTTCACAAATTACATGTTTTCATTACAATATACTTTCTTTATTTACTCAAGATAATGAAATAATTTTTTTATGAAAAACATACTTTATATCTCTCTTCCATAAAAAATGCATTGTTTCCCATGTTCATTTTTTCTAAAAATGTTTTAAAAAATGTATTCAATATTATAATATTAATTTTTTAAATAAATTTCACCCTTATTTTACTTTTTTAAAAATTTATTAAAATTAATCTTCATGTCATTTTATGAATGAGGTAATTTTTACCGATAATGGGATGGAATCGTTCATCTAACATAAGAAATGAATGGAATTTCCTATCATCATGACCGCTTGATTATTGAAATAATCCCTTATTAGTATCCACATTTTTTTCAAATAAAAATTTTCCTTTAATATTTTAGAAATTTTTAGATTCTAGATAAGTTATTTAAAATTGGATGGATATTTTCCCATTGAAATGTTCCCATGTAATTTAAAAAAACCCATATAATGCGAAATGCTTGAATGTTTCCTAAATCATAATGTGGAAATAACTTAATTATACAATCATTATTATTATTTTGGATGGTTTATGATAATAATTAAATTTTTTTTATAAAACACTTTCATTTTCCATATGTTAAACTCTGATTAATTGATGAACTGATTATGAAACTTATTTATTTTCCATGGGTTATATCCCAATTAAATGTTCATAGAACCCATTTAATTTCACAGGTTATAATATGGTAAATATTTTATAATATTTTGGAACAAATTTTTCTAATATTCATTATGAGACTTATGATACTAGAATTATATAGCCTCTAATTCTTGGGGTGAATATCGATATATCATGAGATAAAAAAAATTTTTATAATGAATGCACCCAACTTAGTATGGATCTCAGTCCACTGTGATATTTTTTTGAGTGACAGACGACTACTCTGATAGCTTGGGTTAGGAACCCATTACACTATTATAGTCTTGGAAATATTCCTTAACTACCAAGTAAATTTTTTTCTATTATTATGTGTATCCCAAAATATAATGTCTTATGAAAATTTTATTCTCTCAATGATTATGTTACATGATTATTTTATAAATAATTTCATATGAACTGTCAAGCCTTATTCCATGATTCAAAATTATGATCTTTGATATGAAGGGTCTATTTTTCATTTTTTATTCTGATATTCTCATGAACTTTTTATCATCTTTTGTTTAAGTGACCATTATTATCAATCTTGTTTACCTTTATTTAGAATTTTATCTCCCCCTTTCTTTTTTCACTTTCCATGTTACGAATAAAGATATCATGAATAATAGTTCTAATAAGGTTGGATGATATGGATAAATAAGTTAGATATTATGTAGGAAAATTCTTAACCAGTTGTTATATATCCATTATTCCAAAGATACTTGACTTATTCAATTCCTTCATGGTTTGTTAAGTTATATAACAAATATTCATCTAATAAAATGTAAAATCTATATATAAAAAGTATATGTCTATATATATAGAAATTTTTTATTGGATTTCACTATATTTTGTGATATCCCATTATCTATATGAGATAACCCATTCCCAAATACTTCTCAATAGGAATGTTGATAACCCATTTTCTAATGAAATATTTTATGAATTTTAATACTAGGTAATATTTAATTTACTATTCAGATTAGTGATACTCCATTCACCAACAAGGATGGGTCCGGAAGAAACACACCCTAATATTCCATTACAATTCATAATCCCTAACTTTAATGATAAATGAGAAACTCCATACAAAAATGTGGAAAAATATATGTGTGGTGGTCCTTCCATAGTAATGTGATCAAACTATAGTAAAATTTATCTCATTCCATTACCATCTAAAGTAGTACTATATTAACTATGTCAGTGGCTATTCAAATACCCAACATTGTGAGAGGGTTATACATGAGTTTTTTATGGATTTTATTTATTCTAGTTTATTAATTCCTCTAATAATTTATTGTTATAATGGAAACCAATGGATGCGGCCAAATAAGTTTCATTATCACACCCCAAATGTTCACCATTATATATATGTATAAATTATGTTTGGAATATGGTGGAGATATAGAGATAGATGAGAGGCATGGTTGAGGAAATGTAGTACTTCATTATTATCAAATTATATTTTTTTACTTCATTATTGTATATTATAAACTCTTCATATGATCTTTTTTAAACACGTGACTATATGATATTTTTTCGATCATTTTGTTATGGTATAATGTATTATTTAGTTATTGTTAGATTACTACTATAATTATTTATTTTTTTAATTTTTTTTCATCATTATTATGGATGTTAATTTTTTAAATATTATTATTTGTGGTAATATTGATGGTATAGTATCTGAATTCGTTTGTGTCCAACCTTTGTTAATATTTGAAAACATATGGAAGACGGAGAGGCATGCCTGAGTTCATGTGGTGCTCTATCATAGGTTGCAAATATGTGTTCCAATATGTAATATTAAAAAGTGGTAAAAGAGAGTTTTTTTATTTTTTATAGATAGTTTATATTGATATCAATTGATCAGAACATGGTAGAAATGTTGTATTTGTGCCTAGCTAGTACAAATATAAGAGGAAGTCGATGATTCTTAGGTAATAAGCATTAATATTTTTTGTTTTTTCTTAATATTAAAAAATTATGATCTTACTATTATGGATTATTATTTCACTAATATCATGTGTTGGAAACTGAATAATACTTACCATATAGGTTTCACATTTCTTTCACATTCTTAAATGTGATTAAGAAAATATTCCACAAAAGAGAAGGCTTTGGTTATTTAAAATGTCAATAATAACTTATTATATGTTTTCTCAAATAAAATATTTTAGATTTTGTACTAATCTGAGATAGTCCAGTTATTGATTCATGGATAAGATATTGATAATGATATCATTGAGATACATATGGATATGATAATGAAAAAATTAGTGTGGGTTTTAAAAGTTTGAATATAAAATACATTCTTGAGATCCATGGGATGAGCGTACATGAATATGAGTTTACAATAGTCAAATAGATGGATGAAAAGATTTTTCATAGTAATTATTGTCATACAATGGTGTGTAGTCTATATACAATGTGGGAGGTCCTATTGATAATGATATATGACTTAGAATGATGCAATTATGATGTGATATAAGAATAAAATCATGTTACTCCTCAATTTATGATGGGATATGATATTTTATTGAATATTTGTAGAAAAGAGATAACATAGTCTTAAAAATACTTTTAGATATGAACTGTATTAGCAGATGATTGATAATTTGGAATGATATATGAGAGGGGTCTGGTAGATAGATTTGTGTGAGCATATGAGAAAACTAGGTTATGTGTTTGGAATAAATAATTGAATTGGGATTTTTGGATTCATATTAACTTTAATATGATTAATGAATGAATTGTAATTCCTCGGTACCTAATAAATTCTAATCTGGTGTTTCACATTGTCTTGAGAACCTATCATTGTCTTCCAAAGGCTATTGATAAATTAAAAAAAGACTATTTTATACTATGTTGAGACCATTTCATTAAATAAATGAATAAAATACACCAGAAAATAAAAATGAATCATAAGAATACATAAAACATTGTGTACCCAGAATAATCAATAAACTTATCAAAGTATGTAAATGATGATTTAATTCAAATAATACAATTGATCATCCATCAAGATGATCCTAAATATAAAATAATAATGGTACAAAACACACACACACACACACACACTAGAAATACTTCCCTTCTCAAACATCTCAAACCATGTCTCCACAAATTATCACTCTACAATAACATAATCTATTACATTTCCCATGAATTGAATATAAATTCATACATAAGGTGTGCACACACATCAATATTTTCATGACTGGTGTGGGTATGAAATATAGTGGGTTCATATCTATGAATTCTTTATACAAATAATCATATGCATGTTTATGATCAAGGAAATAATTAAAATAACATTATCATCAAACCATTGTGTGGTAACCAATGTCCATGAAACCTGAGGAGGTGAACATTCCATTAAGGTCATCAAGTGAAAACCTGGACGCCCCAACACTAACCATAACTACTTTGATTCCATGCGATACTCGACCTTTCACCTCACGTCATCATACATATTCCCAACCCATATATGTAGACTCATTGTTTAGTGGTGTCAAAAACCTCGATATAATACCCACAAACACTATACATCATCATACATCCATATCATTGATCCATCCCTAGTCACTCTTGGAAGGTTTATTGGTCATCCATTGTATCACAAACCAGCCCACTAGATGATCCTCAACCCAAGCCTCCACAAGAAAAGGTTCAACACATGGGCACTAACCCTACCCATGCCTAGAATGGTCTTTGGCCCAATACATGAGCATAAAAGTATGTTAATCCAATGAACCATCCCTATAATCATTGGAGAGGTCCATCACAATGCCCCATCCTAACAGACATTGGGGAGGCCATCCCACCGACCCGATACCTGAAGGAACATCTCATAATCACCCATATATCAAAGCCTCTAAAGGAAGTTAACCAAGTACACTAACCAATACAAAAGACTATATCTATGTCCATAATCATCTTTATCCATCCCTTTATACTAAAGGGAGGTCACTTCATGTATACAAACTTTGGACTCCTCATGGAAAGGATCCTCAATCACCAGAACACAGGGCCATAACCTGTCACTTAACTCCATATCTAATCCCAAGGATATAGTAACACTAGAACTATAAAATCATCATAAAACATGTGAAATAACCTTGAAAGGTGTACATTGAGTCTTATATACCCTTAATAGTCCCTACACATTGATAACACCTCATGCTCATTACATGATGGTGATATCGCTACTTGAAGTCTCACTTGACCAATACTTATGGACCTAGTCAAGAATCTCTGAAGACTCTTTACACTCTTGATCCCATTACATAGGGACCTTACATTTCAATACAATTCAAATAAAACATGGTAACAAAGGAAAACTCCAATTCCTTATCCAAACCCCCTTTTTATTTCAGTTTCAACTCAAAAAATTCATCATACCCATGCATGGGTCTCTTCTCATATGCTTTAAGGCAGCCCCATTAGCATATTAACCAATGAATTCCCACCCATAAATATGACACCATGTCTCAAAGGACTTATCCCACTCACCTCATAAACCAATATTGGCTTCCATATTTAGGATTGAGTTCTCAATATTGGTGATACATAAAATGGTCTTTCCTATTTCTCTTGGGACCCAGGACCCTCATCCGTTCCCACTTGATCTAGGTAATCCAACCTAGGATACATGAATCTAAAAAAACCACAATAAATTCATTAAAAAATTCTTCTTATCAAATTATAATCCCACCCCTTAGGGACCAGGTCCTTTGGCATTCAAAAAACATCCAATTTCTCAAGAGATCTTTCCCTAAGAATAAGAGGGATAAGTCCATCCTATCTCATGTACCCAGAGCACTTCCAGTTTATAAACCCTACACCAAAATGCATGAACATATGAATGAATACATAGGCATGTGTAGACATAAATATTAATTTTTATTAATAGGGACACTTACCGAGATAATGGATTTAACCCCTCACCGTGCTCCACCAAGCCTCATCCATGTAATATATAATCATGCGTGTGCCCCAAAAAAATCATACAATCCAACCCTGCAATGTCCCTGATCATAGACAACTATCTCAAACAAAAAAACATAAATATTTAATTATAGAAAATTATAATTAATTATATAATTTAAATTGTTGTTGAATGATCACTAGAAATCTCACCAAGCACCATCATCCCACCAAGACCATGATAAACCAATTGTAAATGGTACTCAACTCCTCCTCGACACCTTTTATGGGTGAAATCTATATCAGTCAAAAATAATTACATATCCATTTTATCTTAATTAAACTGATTTCATCAATTAAATTCATCAATAAAAATAACTTCACCAAGAATTTTTCTGATGGAATGAATAAAATATCTCAAAATGCACTCTTTGAGAGTAAATCAAATCCCCATCAATCTCATACCATTTCACCAAGATCCGATTAAATTGTATCTAAATCTATATCTCAACACAAAAAAATTAATTTTTCATGGTTTAATAATAAATGCCGGAAACAAACTGAATTTACTTGATAAGTCATCTCAAAACACAAAAAATTTACACTCAATGGGGTGGTCAAGTAAAAGATAGTGTAGGGAAAATCAGCCATGTAATAGCCTCCCAAAGCCCAATGGTCTAACAAAAACCAAATGGAAAATGAATGGTTATTTACCATTCTTACACAGATTAAAAAACCATTGAAATAGAACCATCAGATAGAAGATGATCCCATTTTGTGTGTTGGGCTCATTCAAAGCTGACCAAAGAGAAGGTAGTTATCTGTTTCATAGACGGTGCTAATATAGTAGCCTTATACACCCTAGTCCCACCTCTACTGATCTCTTGAGAACTTGACTAAAATTAAATGTTAAATACTCTTCAAAAATAACTTTTTATAGATTTTCTAATTTTTATCATTCCATCCCAAACATCGATTCCCAAATTGTACCGTCAACCAATGATACAAATTCAAATTCCCACGGTAATTTTCAACCTATAATAAAATATTTCATTAAAAAACCCCAACACAATTATTTTCATCCATAAGAATCCATGGAAACCACCAAACCATAACTCATGACCAATCTTATTAATCAAAGTATTGTGTACTCGTAGTTCTCTATCTTGGAACACCAAACACGATTCTATTTTAAAACTCCAACACAAATCATGGGTAAATAAACATTCATAAAAAACATGTGTTTTTCCTCATAAAAAACCCTTTATATCTTATGTGATATTACTAACACTGTTCTCATCTCACCACATTCAAAAATAAAAATAACTTCAGCAAAAACATCAAACAAACCTTTCCCAAAACTCTGGTCCTATCACACCGACACATTACCAAACCTCAAACCTTATCATGGTGTTTTAAACTAATTGGAATCATAATATTTTCTACGAAGCTATATAAATTCAATAACCTAACATGCGATGTAATTCAATTATTGTATCACTAAATCCTTAATCTATCACCCATGTCCCAACTCAATGAATTTTCACAACTTTGATATGACATAGCCATATATCATCTAAAAACACATCGATCCTAATGAAAACTCCCCAAATACAATTGAAACCACACTAAAAATTTGGATCTGGTATTTACCAATGGAACTTGAATACTCAAGATTTCTTGGGCACTGACATTTTCCTCACACCTTGACCATCCATAGATAGTATCACATTCCAATTCATTCGAATATAATAAAAATTTACCAAAAACCAATATTATTCTCCCATCTATATGTGTATCATTATCAAAATCACTAAACCTACTACCCAAAATCCTTGACCAGTGCTTCATATTTCACTACATCCCACAGAGGGACAATTCCAGCATGTTCATACCCGAGTGAAAAATTTGAATGCTGACAACGACCTATTCACGACTCACTAGGATCATCATTGCCAAAAACAATAGAAAATTCATCCAATTAGGGAAAGCAGTCTAACTAGAAATTGGTGAGATCCAAACCAAATGGATTACCCTATACGGTTCCATAAATTCCAACCCCAAATTGGTGATGGCATCATGCATGCACTTCTCCTCTCAGAGCACACTATCTCATCCTTCAAAATTCATTTCAAGGAAAAATATTTCATGGAATATAACACAGTTCATCATTCTTTTACCAATATGACCATTCACTGACAAGGAATGTATCCCATTTCTCACAAAAATATATAGGCCTCCATGACTATATATTTATCACTAAACACATAGGTATCATATCCCATAGAATGAAATTGAACTGAAACCACCATAGTTCCACCACTATCATGCCTCTGGGGTTTATCCATAACCTAAACTATTCCAAATGTACTCGTATATGGTTAGCTCACAAATCTATCAATTAATCACCACCATGTGTCTCATTTGGGAACCTATCCTAATGTATTGAGAACATTCCCAAAATTTTTATCAACGCACACTCTCATATTCCTGAGGAAGAGTGAACCACAAATATTCCACTCACAGGTTTGTGTATACTACATAACCTAGCCTCACTATTCCCAACATCCATACACTCCTGTGAAATACAATTGACCAACTGGACTCATCCTCCCTTGAGTCGCATCTAATCTAACATTGGTTTTCATGATTAACCTAATAACCATTTTCTATATACTTGATAGTTGGTATAATCTTTATGTACCCTTGGTAATACTATTCAAAATCATATCATTTACCCATTCCCAATCAAAACACATGACCACTAGCCTCATGGGAATCCTTCCAGAACCATAAGAATATATCCACTATCCCACTACACTAGTTGAATGAGCATCCAAAACTACTAGGCTAAGAACCAAATTGGCCCTTCCCTCTAAAAATATACTTTATACCAAACACAAGGTATATCACTTTTCTTTCTCCAAACCACTATACATTTCCCTTGCTGATGTAAAATATGTTCACACCCTTGTACTACCTATAAGACATATATTCCATCATCGATCCATCATCAGGGAATCAAAATCTTGAACCAACCTATATGATTTCTCCATGAATCCATCGTTTACAGGACAAAATTTCCACCAATGGGACCCCAAATACTATAAGATCTGCATGAGGAGAAATCAAATGAATATAATCAATGGTCTAGCTGAGTCAAATTATACCAAGTAGTTATATTGGAGAAAATTATATAATTTTTTATTGATATTATAAACAGTGTGCCTCTTATTGGAAAACAACCACAGGAAAGAACACATATTTCATTTGAATAATATGTTCATAGTATTGTGAATCTATGCAACTTATTTACCTTAGGATAAGTTCTAAATCTCCATGAATCATAAAACAAAAAAAAATCCTTTTGTGTCACCAAAGGTGAAATCATATTACTTTATCATCGAAAACCAATTATAGAAATACCATCAACCTGGAAGCCTAATATTCATACCAGAACTTGTGTTCCTGATGAAATATATAGTTATAAAACATTTTCTCTAACAGTAAATAAAATAACAATCTACTATCTCACTAAATCATAAAACAAAACGTGAACTAATATGATTTTTTGAAGCCCCAGTAAATGAATCTATCCGAGTTGGAGTACCACATGGCTTAAAGTGCACCTCAATATATTACAGAGTCCAAAAACTAGTGGAGAAGGCCTAATCCATACCATGGAAAGATTATTCCCTCAAATCATAGTTCAAAAAATAGTAAAATACCCAATTATCATACACATATTTAAACATTAAGGAAAATAGAATAAAAATTTATCACATTCAATAATATAATGGATGCTTTTAGAGAAAACCTACAACTGATCATCCAACAGGTTTATACCAATTGCATAATAAAACAAATTACAACACACACACACACTATCCCTAATACTATACATGGGCCTCACACAATCAATCTCCATGAACTATTGGGCACCCCCACCCTGATCCACTAAGCATTTCATGATCTAAAAAGAAATGAAAACACAACAACATTACACACATCAAGATTCCCATACATGGTGTGAGAATAAAACCTAGTAGGTTCATAATAAGTACCCATAATATATTACATAATATGAATAATTTTTCATGAATAATGTATTAAAATAAAATAATATTTGAATAATCATGAACTAAATAGAATTCCATGACAATTGATGAGGTACACACACTAATTATGTCATCAGATGCTAACTAGGACACCCCAAACATGACCATACCTTCTTTGGAACCATAATAGAACCTACCAATCATATTATTCCATCATACCAATTACCAAAATATACCCATATTATCTTGGTATCGTGGTGTCCAAAACCTTGATTTTATACCCATAAACATTGGGTAGAATCATACATTAAACATCTTCAACACATCCCTATTCACTCAAGGTCGGTTGATCATTCATCTTTCATACCAAGAATCACCCCCAAGTGTGATCCTGAAACCATGACTCTAGAAGTTGGGGTAAAATTAACACTCACCTACCCAAGACACATCTAGAATATTCCTTTACATGATACCCTTGCATGAGGACACATTCATCTACTGACCTACGATCACAATCTTTGGGGATGTCTATCACATTGGATCATCCCCAAAATCATTTGGATGGTATTCCTATGGACTCAATACATGATGGATCATGGAATAATCATCAACCAAACATGCCTCTATGGGGAGGATACCAATAAAAATGACCCATACTCACATAAATTGGGGATATCCATTGACATCCTAACATATCCCTAAATACACTATGGAGATCACCTTAAGATGTATGACCAAATACCTTTTAAGGAAAGGTCCCTCAGGCACAAGCACGTACAACTACATCCTATCACAAAGCTCAAAAACTATACCTAGGGTTTTATTCATTGATACGTGTTGCCTTATTATATCACATCTCAACACACCTCTTATGGAATCAACTATTTCCTCTAGACCAATCACATTATATGCATATTCATACCACCTCAAGATCATCACTCTATGTTTTCATAATTTTTCAAAGGCCTATCCTGACCCAAAACTCAGGGTGTTGTCAATCCACAATGAAGTCCCTCTGTGATCCCAATCTCGAAACCCAAGGAACCTATAAATCCATCACATTTAACCTGACCATAGCCTTAATATACTTTTCCATCCCCCAAGACAATACACCCTGTTATGTTTATTTCTTCTCAAACAACTACAACAATATTATCTTGGTTAACATCTCACGTATCCAAATGGAGTTTCCTAAATCCATTCTCCAAAAGGAAACATACACTAGCATCCTATTCCATGTACCTAAGGACTTATCCCACTAACCTAATACACCATGAATCACCTATGGCCACTAGAGGGTGATCCCAACATCCTTTACAAATAGAATGGTCAATCCCATTTTTATTAAGCCCCAAAGCCCTCATACCTTCCCAATAACTATCTATAAACAATATTAGATTAACCACACATATTTATATGCCTTAATACCTTCCTAGGGACTATCTTCATCTAAAATGATATAACCACACCTAGATGGCCATGTCTTTGGGTGATCATAAAATATCTATGTTCTCACAAGAACTTATTCCAAATATGTGAGGCCATGTTCCATCCTATCTCATATACCCAAGGATATTAGGGTCCCAAAAACCTAATACTGAACCCCTACACATATGATAACATGCACGTTCATTTGTAGGAACATATATGAAATTGTATTAAAAAATATGCCTACCTCAATCATGGAATTAACCCATCATCAAGCTCCACCATGACTCATCCATGAACTTGAAAAGACTAATAATGACTCCACCAAGCTCTTCCTAGGAAACTGAGTATCATCCTTCCTTTTGGGAAAAGATATCATGCCAAATGAAATAAATAATTAATTATAATCAATTATAATTAATTATTAGTTTAAAATAATGAATAATAAACACTAAAAAGTAATGACAACAATTTTTGTGCCAATACCACAACCAAAAAACGATATATGGTTCACCACACCTCCCTGATACCATTTAGGGTTAAATCTGTATCACATGACATTGATTCAATCATTAATTAAATTAAATTTAATTTCATTTATTAATTAAATGCTTCAAGAATGATACCTTCACTGAATCTTCTTTTGACTGTGTGAAAATAATATATTTGGATATTCTCTTCATAAGAGGAACATAAGACCCATCATGCTTAGATAATGTCACCAGGATCTAGTGAAATAATTACCACAACTATAATTAAATACAAAAAAAAATTAAAATGAGAAAGGTCAATCAATAGTTGGAAGAAACTGTATGGAAAAAACTCAATTAATCATTTCAAAACACATATAATATTCCCCTCTCAAAGAGGATAAGGGAGAGGAAGGGGAGGGAAATTATATATGAAATGGAAACCTTGAGAACCCCCATCTACCAAAAACCTATGTAAAAGGACCAGTAAATTACCATCCATACATTGATTAAAAAACAATGAAAACAACACCATTGGTTGGATAGTGGATCCTTTTCTATATATTGAGCCTAGTATTACTTCTAGGATAATACCCACACCACCAATAACCAAATGAGAATTGTGCAGCCCTAGACACATTAGACCCTTCTCTGTTGATCTCTTGAGGACGCAACCAATATCTGAGCTCTTATACATATACCATATAATTGTTTTATGATGCTAAAATGTTTGATATTCCATACTAAAAACTGATTCCCAAAATGAATCATCCTCCAAATAGAAAAAATTGCAATTTTATTAGCAATTTCCTTCCCTTAATGAAATGGTTCATTACATAAATGATTAAGAGTGTGATTCTAGGGACAATGGAAGAAAAATCATGAAATATTGATTTGAATTGTATGGAAGGGAATGTCTAGGGTGTATTGAATCTCGAGAATCATATATATAAAGTGGAAATTATTTACAATTTTAAGGTTAATTTATGTACTATCTCTTTTCACGGGTGTCTGAGAGTAATATTTTACACAACATACATGTTTTATAGGTTGGTATGAACAAATATTGTTCATTATATGGTGTGTATTGTAATAAGTTAGATAAAATATTCCGTGGAAAGAATATTGGATATACTAATTAATGGACGGTGATGAATCTTATGTGGTGGTATATATTTCTAGATTTATATAATATTTTAAGTCTTTAGATTGTTCTATGTCATGTAATTAATGTGAGATGTGATGAATGATAATTATTTATTTTGATAATGGTAATAATGACCATTGAATGGTGTCAGATTCCATTTCATAACATATAAATAGATTAGTTGTAACACACTAATATTTTATGAAATATGTTTCTCAGAAAAATATAAATTCTTCGATAGCCTATGTTATACACACCATAGAGTAATTATGAAGTATGACACACTACTAAAATATAATTAATTAAAATGATTGTCATCGCCAAGAAATTGGAATAAAGGTTTATCTTTATTATTATGTAAATTATGAAAATATATGGTTTATAAATATGTATAAAATTAATTCTTTGTTACCATTTCTTGTGAAATAGAAATTAAAAACCATATTAATATAAAGGAAATCCTTTTCTGAAAAATGATCTTTATACACACAAACACATTTTATCTCAATAAATTAAATAAATAAAATTTCATGAATTATTTTAATGATATTTATATATTATATATTCAATCAAAATTTTTACATTCCTCTTATTTGTTGTATATGTGAGATAATAATTAATCCATTTTTACTCTTAAAACTGTATTTTTTTTTAAAAATATTGCTGCATTTTGTACAATTTTTTTAAAAATATTTTAAAACATTTTAGAAGATTAATTTAATTGTTTAAATTTTTTAAATCACAATTTCATAATTATGTGTACTTATTTTTGAGAATTTAATGAAAATATATATTTTTTAGTGAATACTAAAAATAATATTTTTTAATAAAAATTGCCATTTCATTTAATGAGTTTACAATATAAATTTTATAATTAGGATTTAAAAGAAAAATTAGTTAAATTATATATCTATTAATCCAAATTATTTCATTCTAACCAATTTCATATTGAATTATTATATAAAATTTTGTTATACTTTTGAACATTTGTTATTTGGAAAAACACATTTGGTCATGACTACGGGTTTAATTGCGAATTAAAATTTTAAACTTTAATAAATTACATTTTTAAGAATTTAATATATATTTTTAATTATTTTAATATATATTTCATAATTTGTTCAACATAAATTTTGTTCAAAATTAATAGTAAGAATTGTAAAATTAATTACCATAATGATTGTTAAAACATGTTTACTGGGGGTTAAACTAAAAAGACAATGGTTAAAATGACATAGAAACATGTCCAAACCCCATTGGATGGAAATATTTAGACATTATCACATATAAGGATTGATAATATCTTAATTTAAATCATTTTAAATGTGAATAATGTGGTTAAACACTATTCTTTTTTATAATTCCATGGGTGTCCTCCCTCCCACTTATAAATGGCCACTTCTACTCCACCCCTTTTCAAAGATCAAAATACCATTGGATTGATAATTACTAATCCAAATATCATCCATAATTCATTATAAAAATATTATAGTAATTTTTTAGATTATTAAACCATTATAATAATTCTTTAGGTGATACCATAATGAGTTTTCTTGAAGAATATATAAAATTCCTGAACATTTATTATTGTTTTATTAATTATTACACCACCATAAAATCATCCTAAAATATGATGATATAATAAAAAAATTATGTAAAATATATTTAAATTTTATTATGTTAATTTAATAACCATTATAAATTGGCACTTCCATTTAATGTTAAACGAAACTATTACACTTGTGTGTGGAGGACTACCCCCTCGCGAACCGATGTTGTTCATTTTCTATCACAACCTCTCACATATGAATATAATGACTAATTTAATGTTTATATATATATATATATATTATGTTGAAGAAATTATTATAAATATTTAATTATAATAACACATATGCCTTTTTAACTCCCAACCTGTTGCTAAACAATATCATAGATCATGTGTATAGTGTACTACCGTCTGACAAATTGATGTGATGTGCTTTTAATTTTAATTTCACATGAATTATAATAAAGGAAGATTATATAAATTTATATAATAATTATAAAAAAATTATAATTCTATAAATTATTACAAACACACACCTTTTTACTTTCTATTCCATGGGGATATGATAACGTCGTTCGTGTGTAAAACGAACTACCGCCTCACAATGTGATGTCATTTTTTAATCAATAAAACACTTAATGGTATCAAATAAGGGTAAATTTAATGAATATATGTGATATATATAAAATAAAAATTATCAATTAAAGGTAATATATTATTTATTTTTCTTTCCTTCCATCCATTGAGAAAATAGAAACAATGTTCATGTGTACATATGACCTACCATCTACAAGAACTACTCATTTCATTTCCATTCTCTAACATTTATGGTATTATTAATGTAAATATATAATTAATATATATGATATTTCTATCATTTATAAAAAAAATTATCTAATTTAACCGTGTCCAATTTAAGAGTACTAAAAATTATAGATGAAAACATATACGAAAAAATGAGTAATTGCCCGAAACAAGATTTTATCTTGGAATTGATAATAAATAGATAATAAAATTTCATAAATAATTAATATTTTTTATTATATATATATAAGTACGGTTAAATAATATATTTAAAACAAACTTATATCTATTATACATGAGGTTATATTGTGTATGAATGAGATTTTTTAATCTAAATTTGTCTTCTTTGGGACATACAAGATGTTATTCATGTATATTATTTTTTAAGGTGTATATGCAGCCCATTGAAAAGTTATATAATGAATTTTCCTTTATATATGATATATAGTTATTCATTTTATTATATTTTTTAATGGTGATTATGATACAATGATACCAAAGTGGTAAGGGTATGATGTTATGATCTCATTACTCATCTGGATTGTTTAGGATTTTTCATTCGATGATGAAATATTTTGGTCCATATCTTATGAAACTCATGATTTTTATTATCATATGGTTATGTCATGTGAATATATATTTTACCTTCCATTTCATCTTTCTATGTACTCATTATTATAAAATAATGTTTTTAGAGGAACCTAACATTTTTAAGAACTTCAGTCAAAAATACTTTTTCATCCATATCAATGTTTTCTAAAAATGTTTTCCATAATGATTCAATGTTATTGTGGGTATTTTTAAAATAATTTTTAACCATGTTTCACTAATTATATTTCTTTTAAAATGAATCTTATATAATTTTCAAAATATGGTCAATTTGGATATTATTAAAAATGTGAAAGGAATATTTATATTCACAATTATGAAATTTATAGCAATCATGATAACTCAATGTTTTAAATATTACATTTCAAGTTTCAATTTTTATTTAAAAAAAAGTATTTTGAAAAAGATTTATTTTTAAAAAAAATTCAATGGGGAAAAGTTTTATTCGTCAATGGTTTATTAAATGTTTCCTTTATATGTTTTCTTGGACATTTTCATAGAAAATAATTTCATGAATATTTTATTACTTTTTATATTTAAAAAATTAATTTCAAATATATTTAATTTCACTCAAAAAATGTTCACATTGGTTTTTCATTAAAAATCAGTTCCTATCTATGATAACATACTTTGAGGTAAAATATACATTACTTTGGGATATGATCCAAGGATACCATTCTTATTATTTCATTTAATGGTTTATTTTTATGATGGAAATATTTTTATGAAACCCATTACTTTATCCACTGGTTATGTTATGAAGATATGATGAAATTTTTTTTAAACCATTTTATTTTAATGGATTATGATATGATGAATGTTTTATGGTTTGGTGGAATATATATGTATGATTTTAATTATGTGATGGTTGTAAACTATATCTCTGTCAAATGTATTGTGTATTGATTAATGTATTATGAGATGAGAGGATACACAAGAGGTCATCCCATACTCAAAAATAGGGTACACATGAGGTTATCCCATGTATAAAGTAAGTACGTGGGTGGTTACCCAAGTCTAAAATATTATGATTTTTTAATGGTTAGCCTTGAGATAAGGATTTATATGATTATTTTTATTCCTAAAATTCACGTCTAATGTTAATGTTATGCCATTATGGCTCATTTTCATTGATTTTCATATGTCTTATAAAATATTGATTTTTATTCCATAACATAATGTTTTGATCTTTGACATGAATGGTATGATTTTTATATGATATTCTCACATTCTAATACCATTATTTCATGTTATGTTTAATTATTTACCTTGTTTACCCTTACTGAGCATATAATATAACACTTTTTTATGTTTCTATTTTCTAGGTTACAATGATATGTATTACGTGTGATATGCCCAATAAGGGTTCTATTAATGATAATATAAGTGTGAGATGATGTATAACTCTTATGAACTAGTTTTTTAATATATTCATGTTTATAAAGGCACTATAACATTATAATCCTCAGAGGTGTGTTTGATTAATGTAATGAAAATTAATCCAAAAAAGATGTAATATCTATATATGAAAATCTAGATTCACTATATTTGGTATAAAAGGATAGGTTTAGTTATCCTTTAGAAACTAGTATAAAAAAACATTAGTGATATCCTTAGCTATATGTCTAAGGAAAAGTTTACAAATATTTCTACGTTTTGGAAAATATATTGAAAGTTTTCTAATTGATGGAGTGAGTGGTTTCCATGAAATACATCCATATATGGATACTATAAGTGTAAATGGGTCTAGAATAGTTAATACAAGGGTTAATAGGTCCAAAAAAATATGTGTTAGGATTGACACCACTATTTCCTGGTAAATCAAAATGGAACTTATTATTCACCTGGTTTGACACTCTTGGTGTATAAGAATTGAAAATTAAAAAACTATCTATAAACCAAAAAAAGCATTTAAATAACGATTATTTATATCTTAGTTTAATATTAAGGTTCTATATATTTAAAATAAGGTGTAATTATTTATATTTCATATAAATGATTTTTCATTATTACACGGTTTACCTATATGATTATTGTTTCTCACACTATTAATTTTGGTTTTAGTCAATTATCGGAACCAGAATGAAATAAGTTAACATTGATTTTGATAGACAATGTGTTGATGAGAAACCATATGGGATGATGAATTGAGTTATTGATATTTTGATTATTTAAAACCAATTATCATGATATATGATTAATGACTAAAACCATAACCAACTCTAATACTCAACCAAAAAATATAGACAGAGTTAACTGAGAGCATGGGTGGTAGGGATAATTTATGAAATAAGATCCAATTTCCAATATTTCCAGAATTTGGGAAGAATCACCGATGTTAATGTCTTATATGAATAAGAATATGTTTTGATTGTTTAAAACAATGAAACAACTAAATTAATTGATATATAAAAGTTAAATTTTCTATTAACATAAAGGATAAGAATAATGGTCTCCCTAAAATATCATCAATGGATGAATATTTTAAATATGAAAAATATAAAAATTATAAAATCAATTTCCTAGTGGGAATTATCATGAATAAAATTTTCAGGTTTGTATTAGTAATGGTTATACTACGAATGATGTAGAGATTATAAATGAAAAATAAGAGGTATTGGTAGTTCTAAAATTTTTTTTACCTTAAATGATAGAAGAATGATTAAATTGAGGATGAGGAATTTTAAGAAAATATTCAAATTTCCTATTTTTGGAATGATGTATTAAGGAATAATATGTTGAATACCTGTTAATGGTTTAATAACAAGTTGGGATGAATGACGTGTTTATGTATTTGAATTAAAGAATTACATTAAATGAATAATGAAATATATAAGGATTTTTAGTATCAGATTATTTTTGTGGATGTGAAAGAATTTTTTGAATAGTAATGATGACCTAAATAATTGATTTAATGGAAGTGATATATTTTACAAATAACACATTATTAATTTTAGATAAACCATAATATGTTCTTGATTTTTAGATAATGATGTCGGGATAAAGATATGGTGGATAGATATAATGTTAATTGGATAGTGTTGATGTCCATGTAATTTATTAGTGATTTGTGGATACTTTGGATTATTTTTTCATTAATGGAGTTTACATAATTTTTGGATTTATGTAATATATTCAATAAAATGTGGTTTTATTCAAGGAATAATTATGTATGTTTTCTTTCATTGACTTTTTATTGTAATTTTTTCTATTAACATATTCGAATAAAATATATGACTATGATATTCACATATTTGGTATGATACATTTAAAATATAATTTATGATACTTTGGATAATAATGTAATGTAATTTTTTGAATTTTATTGACCATATTTGTATGTTTTGAAATTTGTAAGGGTTTTAAGTTTAATCATTTTTGGAATGGTGTAAGTTAAACATTTGATGTGGGTTTAATGATTAATGAATTATTTCACCCTTTATTACTTATTCAATTTGGATAACATGTAATAACCATTTTTAATTTTATAATGACTATATGTAGAAGATAATTTTTATTATTATTTAATGGATATTATTAAACAGTAGTTCTTCAGGTATGAAAAATTCATCTCATATCGTAAGAAATGAAGTGTAAAGTTGATTGAAGTAAAACATAAGTGTGAGGTAGTTTTAATGAAATGGAATGAAATCAAGTAAATATATATTCTCGTGGAAATTCATCAACATTAGTAAAAAAAGATCTTGAAACAAACAATTTATCTTAGTACCTTCATTTCATATGAACCAATGTCTATTTCACTCATCATTTATTTATGGATTTTAGGTCATTAAATTTTATTTAGATGATTAAATTTCTTTTGATCAATGATACATATCATTCTCTATAATTATTAATTTTGTTTTCCTATATACATATATTCACATACCACAAATGTTCTCATATTTGGAAACCTAGTTATGTGTTATTAGGGATGAACTTCAGAATTTATTTCCCCTCCTATCAAGACGATTTTTTATTATCTATTTTTATGATTTGAGTTTTCCACAAAATAACATTCAAATGTCAAATCCAAAAATAAAAAATAAAATTTATGAGGAAAAATTTTTTTTATGGTCGGTAGAATGTGACACCATTAGATTTCCAGAATTATTCTTTCATAGAAATTTAATTTTTCTAATAACTTTTGTTACATGCAACACTGAGTCATAATCAAATGCACCACACTACTAAAATATTATTATTTAATATGATAGTCAACTCCTCTGCATTAGAATTGATGATATAAATACGATTTTCTAAATTATTAAAATATAATATATATATATATAAGCACATGTATATATATATAAATAAATATTTTGAGAATTTTTTTAGAAATATAAATTATAAACGATATGAAAATAAATGGTGTCTTTATAAAAAAACCATTTTTATGTGAATAAACATATTTTATCATAGTAAATTAAATAAATAAAAAAATTTAATTAATTTGAGGAAAATATATATTATATATTCAATAAAATTTTAATCTTACATGTTATTAATTTCCTAGAAATGGGATAAATATAAATACAATTTTATGCTTAGAAACAATTTTTTTCTAAAATATAGTATTATCACATTATGAACACTCATTTTAAATATAATTTTATAAAATTTTATAAAATTTAATTGAAAAAATTAAATACATATTTTGGTTATAATATTATTATTATATAGGATTTATTTTTAGGGAATTTGGGAAAGGATAAATTATTCAATGAATATTGAAAATACTTGATTTCATTAAAAAAATCCTTTTGATTTATAACATTTACAAGATATATTTTTTAAAATATGGTTATATATTATTAAATATTGTATAAAATATCTATGAACCTAATTAAGGTCATTTTAGTCAATTTCATGTTGAATTTTGATATAAAAAGGTTCTAATCTTTTGATCTTTTTCTCTTTGGAAAATCACTTTCTCATCTCGTCTACATGTTTAATTTAGAATTATAATTTTTTTACTTATGTTAATTAAAATTTAAAAAATTTACTCCATATGTTTAATTATAATAATTTATATTACATAATATGTTAAATATAGTTTTTTTTCAATATAAATAGTGAAATAATAAAATTTTATTACCCTAGTTAGGATAAAATGAGTTTATCGAGTGTTAAACTGAAAATATAAGAGTAAAATGAGGAATAAACATTTCCACCACCTATTTTATGGTAATATATAACCTTATAATTATTTATATTATTTATTGGAACAATTTTTTTGGGATACTTGGTATTTGAAAATCACGGGTACACTTTATTCTTTTCATAAATTCCAAGTTTATCCTCTCCCCACTTATAAAAGGTCGCCCACTCCACCCCTATCTGTACACATTCGAAAAAATTATCATCCAAGACGTTCTAAAATATCTTCCCTACATACCTATAAAATTACAATATTAATTAGTTTTATTAGGAATAATTACTAATAATCAATTAGGTCTAAACTTATTGTAGTTCTATAAAGATGATGAATAATTCTTAAAGATGTGTTTTGGTTTAATTTCTAGTAAAAAATCCCTAAAATATTCCTCAAATATGATAATAAAATAACATACCTATCTACCATAAAATTATATGTTATTATTTCAATGGAATAATCCATATCCATATCCACTTCCATCAATTGGGAAAGGAAAATGTTGCTGATGTGTACTGAGTACTACCACCTCGTGAAATGATGTTACTAGTTTTCCATCACCAACTCTCACTACTATATATAATGATTTCTTTAATGTTTATATATATACATATATTTTATTTATGTTATTATTATAAATATATAATTAAAACACCACATCACTGTTCTTACCTCCCAACTCATTAGAATATAATAACGTTGCCCATGTACACTGCGGACTAAAACCTATCAAACTAAGGTGATGTGTCTTCTGTATTTTTATTTAATGTATGGTAATAAATATATATTAAATGAATACATATTATATTTTTAACATAATAATAATTTCATTACTATGATATCACATATACCTTATTACTTTCTATTCTATGGTGGTTATAATATCATCATTCATGCATAATGAGGACTGCCACCTCAAGAAGTGATGTGATTAATTTCTCACTATTGATTTTCTTTTTAGTTAATTAAGGTAAAAATAATTAATATATGTTATATATATATGAAATAAAAAATATTATGTAAAATTAATATAATATTCACCTTTCTTTCAGATCCTCTATCACGAATGAGCCAGGGTACCCTGTTAACACGATAACCAAGCTGGCCCGGACAATGACCGAAGGGTGTTCTTAGTCCCCATGAGTTGGTTTCTAGCACCTAGCATCATAAGATATGAATGTGGGAATGATTTCTGCACTAACAATGTAAAAGTATAATAAGCAATACAATATTTATATCAAAAGAAAATATCGGAGGGAGTAAAGAACCAGAGTACAATAAGGAATAAATAATCCCAATGTACTACAACCCAAGTACTAAAATAAGGAAAACACAACCGAGGTCCCTATGGAAACAACTCACCAAAAAAATGGTTCAGTAACTAGATCCACCTCTAATAGATATTATCCCTTGGCTCGAACCTAAAATAATATAATCTACAAACACTCAAAGTCACACGTAGGGTGTGAGCTAAAAATCCCAGTATGGTCTCACCATAGATTCCATAACAGATTCCAAAAAATGAATAACCAAAGAAATAATTTTAATTTATAAAATAAAACAGGTTTTACATTTTAATGAATAATTAGTCAAATCATTCTATAAAGTTCAAATGGTGGAAAAATACTTTAATAAAATGCTTTACAAATGATGGAATATTTCAAAAACAATAGATTAAATAAAAAAGGTACATAAAATAGTTTATGTAAACTTATTAGGCATGTAAATCAATTCAAAATCATTGGAATAGATTTATTTTTCAAATATAAATAACAAGCGAGCAACATGGTCATCTGCCAAATCGGTACGATAGTATTTCCGTCTATAGAAATCAGCAATCTCTAAGTGATCACGGAAATATGTTTACACGTACGTCCTCTAGAAAATGGCTAGAGAGGACTCATCAACATCACCTAAGGTATGTGACATACTTAATTTATAATTTAGAATGTTTTAATAGAATAGAGTGTGTCCAACTAAATCACCAACTACCAATGGATTCCTTATTTTCTCACACAATCAATGATGTTGAATTTATTTCCAGACATCTTAAAATTAAATTAAGTTATATACTTCCATTTCAGCATAAAATATCTATTTAAATCCAAAACTAGTTTTAATAAAAAAACATTCCTCTTTAACAAGATAAAACCCCTGTGTTTCTATAAAAACATTTTAACCCATTTTTCACGAGTTTGAAATCCATTAAAATCCAATTCCATCATTTCTCAATTAATTTCAACAATTAAATTAATTTTTTTAATTGAAATCATTTCAATCAAATCCAGAATTTAAATTACAAAATATAAATTAATAAATTTCAATAAACCCATCCCAATTCAATGGAATTGGGGGTATTCAAAATATCATCCAAATCCCATTTTAAATTAACAATTCACTAGAATCATATTTTATTACATCAATTTAATTTGATTTAGAGTATCGATTTTTAAATAAACTATTGAAATAAATTAATCAATTCAATGTTAATCAATTTGGATATTTGGAATGGAACCACCTACCTCAAGGTCATCGATGTTAGCGGCAATGGTAAACCACCATATGTGGTTCAATACACTTCCTCCTGTCCATTCTATCACAAGTGTCGACACACAAGTTGATGGTGTTCATCAAGGGTTCCTAAAACTAAAACACATATTTTATTTCATAGGGATTATCACATATGATAAAATTTTCCTTCTCTTGGATAATATTTAGAGTATCATTTTAGGTCAGTGCATGTGTTTGAAATTATACTTCAATATTTAATGCAATTACACGTAGAAAATTTTATATTTAATACAATAATATTTACCTATATAGTAATTAAAAAATATTTATCTAAATAAATATATATATATCTTTTTATAATCAAAATAAATTTTATTATATAATTTTAACAAATTATCCCAAGTGTGTTTATCAATATATATATATATTGATAATTAATTATCTTTTGATAATCCAAATAATTATTATTTGATAATTTTAAACATTTATCCATTAAATAATTATTTTGATTAATTATTTTGGACAAAAAATGGCATTGTTCTATAAGAAAGATGTAGACATCGTCAGACGCCTTCATCTGGGAGGAAAATATCCAATGAATTCTTACTAACCACACAAAATGGAATCCAGGTTCTCTTAACCATGGAAGAAATTTCCCTCTAACAAGAACCAAGATTTGGGTATTTTAAAATAAAAAATGTTAATCAAATTCATCAATTCTAAAACCCTCATTTAAACCCCTAAATCAACTAAAAATTTAATACAGAGTCTTTAATTTTTTCTCATTATGGTGTTGAAAAATAAACAGTTCAAAACGATCAAGAAATGAAGGATTTAGAATACTCCCACACTCATTAATGTCTGTTCATTAATTTTGGAGAAGATGAAATATTAATATATATATATATATATATATATATGTATTTAATTTAAAATTTATTATTTGAATTAATATTTTAATGAAACCTCGAATGTTGGGCATAATATTTATACCCCGCCTTGGGTAAATGACCCATTACAGACCCAATGGTAGTCTCTTATTTCTTTAACAATTAACTATTTGAGATATATTAATTATTTATTAATTAAAAAATGTAATAATTAATTATTTAAAATAAAAGAGGTATTTTATTAGGTGAGGTGTCGAAACTCCCAACACATACAAATGTTATACCCCATCTAGGGTAAAACCTTAATTCTGGACGTATTGGTGGTATCAAGTTTTCAATACGATGAACCATTTAGTAGACATTTAAATATTTTTAATATAACAATAAATTAAATATAATTTAATAAATTTATCTATTGAGAGAGGTATCCAAATGTCTACCGTCTTCGAATGTTATACCCCTCCTAGGGTAAACCCCATATTTAGGAAATAATAGTGGTCTATGATTTCTCATACGACTCAACGTTCTGGATTTATTAAATTACATTCATTTAAAAAATGTGCACATAATATATTATATTTAATAATAGTATTCAGTCTTCACCGAGGATTATCGGGCCTCAGAATCAGACACCAACTCATCATCGAATCTCAAAAAATTTAAAATGTATATTCTAAGATGTTAACTGGAAGTTATGTCCTTTCACAAATTCATCAAAATTTCACTGAATTTTTTTTCACTTAAAAATTAATAATTTTACACAAGAGGGTTTATTAATACCTGAAAATAGTAACGAGACATTAAAAAATCCCCACTATAAGAACTTTTTGTCCCCATAAAGCCTATGAATAATCCTTCATGCCAAATGATGAATCCAATGCTCTCTCATCAGTGCCTCCCTCTCCCACATCTAATGAGAATCAAAACCATGCTGCCATAACACATGGACAAGAGATATATTCATCCCATGAAGTAACATGGTCTCAGAGTCAAAAAACTTGATTGGTCATTCTGTCATAGATAAATAAGGTTCTACATCAATTTTATGCTAACTCAAAATATGAGATGGTTCAGATAAATAATTTCTATGTTGTGATACTAGAAACACATTATGTATCAACATTAGCTGTCATGGTAGTGTCAAATGATGTGAAATAGTACCCAAATAATGATAATAAGGTCCAGATGAGCTCGACCTTAGGTCTCATTATCCATGAAAAATAAGAGCCAAATTGGGTGTAGTAAGGTAGACCCGTCGATGATAACAATCGATCCATTTTTTTTGGAAATTGTCCTATCTATCTTGAATTCAATGTCATGAGATTCCATTTTGAGATTAATAAAACTCAAAGTAAGATAGAAATATGATAGAGAGATGACATAATAGGGACTACGAAAACCCTTTTTTCTCATTACACCAAGGTGTGTAATAATATCCATTGAACAAGAAAAAATCTCTATAGTAAAATTAAGAACATTAATAATACAGGTCAAAATAAACGAGTGAGATGCATCGAAATCAAAAGTAGAAGTCACTAATGAAGAATCTATAGTAATAGAACCTCTCACGATAGCGGACCAGTATCTTCTTCCTTTGGATATTTTTCAATATGTGAAGAATATTTGTTTTGGATGTATGTGCTTGGAACTCTTTTGTACATGATGAATTTTACTGACCCATTGTTTTTAGAGGTGTTGATGATCTCATGATGTTTTATAGAGTGGAAACATTGTGGAAGAACTTCTGCAAGTTCCCTAAATGCTTGTAGGATCCACAGTTCAGTCAGCCTACTCAATGATGAATAACTCTACAGTTTTGGAAAACACCGTTGACACTTGATTAAAGTGTTGGGTGAAAATAAACTTTGAGTCCTTCCACTCTAATCCCTCATTTTTATTTGTTTTCTATATCGTGTCCCTCCATCTCATTATTGGTCCCTCTAACATGAAGGTGGCATACTTCACCATAATCTTTTATGGTGTCTACAAGAACTCAAAAATACGTTATATCCGGCCCAACCATTCCTCATAATGTTTAGGATTAGTGGATACTTTGAAAACAAGTAGATTCTAGAGAAGTAACTCTTGGGAACTATTTTAAGAAATTCCCCAATAAGGATCCATAGCTGTATCCTAAACATGACTAGTGGTGGGCCAACCCCAAAGCAAAGACAATACACATGATCAGTTCAAGTAGATTCAGATCCACAATAAGATTCACTCACTGAGGATCAACTACAACCTCATCTTGGATCGAATTCACATGTCTTATCTAAGGTAAGATGTTACACAACATCAAAATAAAACATTTAAGATGTTAGGTAGTGAAAAAACAGAACCAAAAGGTAAATTAGTACCATTATAAAAAAAATATTTGGATTTCACTTTATCCATGTCAAAATATAAGGAAAAAAACTAGAACAAATCCATAAGAAAATATTCCCTAACCACCACTGGTGACTTATGTATCATTGAGATGAGAGTTGTCCAGGCACTCAATCACAAGTAACTTCTATTTCCCGCCATGATCTCACAAATACATAATAACTTCTAGATAAAATCTCAACACGAACCTCTCTTCAATATGATTATGCCATAAAACAGCTTGGGTACCCTGGTGACTAGATAACTGAGTCAGATCTGACATTACCTTAAGGGAATTGCTGATCTCCATTGGTTGGTGACTTGGACTTGGCATCATATGTCATGCAAGTTTGAACTATTTTTCCACAAAAAATGCATAAGTAGATGAATCATGACTGTTTTCATATGAAAATAAAACTCCACTAGGAGTCATGTGACATAATAAAATAAGGAAAAAAAGTTCTAATGTACTGTAACCCGAGTACTAAAATAGGTAAAACACAACCTAGGTATCTTCGAACACAACTCACAAAGACCATGGATTAGTAGATGGATCCACCTCCAAGTGATCCTTTCCAGTTTCTATAACCTGAATGATGATAATCTACAAACAACAAAAGTCACAAGTAGGTTGTGAGATAAAAATCCAAGTAGGGTCTCACCACATATTTCTTAACAGATGTGAACAATTGATTAACTAATGGAGTACATTCAATTTTTAAAATAAAATAGTCTTGACATTTTAAATAAATATTTAAAAAATCATGTTATATAGTTCAAATGAAGAAAAATTACATTAAGAAAAATATTTATAAATGATGGAATATTTATAAAACAATGTATTAAATAAAATAGTTTCATAAAATATTTAATGTAAACTAATAAGGAATTTAATGCAATTTAAAATCATTGGAATACATTTATATTTCAAATATAAACAACAAGTGAGCAACATGGTCATCTTCTAAAGAGGAATGATAGTATTTCTGGCTATATAACTATGCACTCTCTATGTGATCCTAGAAATATTTTTACACATACATCCTCAAGAAACTAGTCAGAGGGGACTCGTCATCATCTCTTATGTTTGTGACCTATTGCATGTATGTTTTAGATTTTTGTAATAGTATAGAGTGTTTCAACATAACTCAATAACTACTTAAGCATTGCAGGTTCTCTTACACAATCAATGATGGGAAAATTATTTTATGCATGATTAAAATACAATTAAGTCTCATTCTTCATTTTCAATGTCAATTTTCCATTTAAAACCAAAAAATGATTTAATAAAAAAACATGCCTCTTTAACAAGATAAAACCACTAGGTTTATATCAAAATATTTTAATCCATTTTTTACAAGTTTGAAATCCAATGAAAACAAATTGCTTCATTTAAAAATTCATTTCAACAATTAAATTAATTTTTTTAATTGAAATCATATCTATAAAATGCACAATTTAAATTAAAGTATTTATATTAACAAATTTTTGTAAACAGGTCCCAATTCAATGGAATCAAGATTTTTCCAAATATCATGCCAAAACCATTTCAAATTTCCCAATTGAATTGAATCATTTTTTATTACATCAATTGAAAGTGATTTTGAATAATAGAATTTAAATCAACTATTGAAATAAATAAATCAATTCAATGTTAATCAATTTAGATAATTAGAACGAAATCAACATCCTCAAAGGTCTTCGATGTCATCAATAACGGTAAAGCACCCTATGTGGTTTAACAAACCTACTCATAGCCTTATTATCGTAATCATCAAGGAACCAATGGTCGACGTTTGTTAGGGGTTACTAGAACGAAAACATCTATTTTGTTTCAAAAGGAATATCACATGTGCCAACATTTTATCTCTCCATGATAATATCTGGATTATGATTTTATATTGGTGCATCTGTTTGAAACTATACATCAATATTTCATTAAATTTCATGTTGATAATTTTAAATTTAATAAACTTATCTTTAACATGATAATTAATTAAACAATATTCATCTAACTATATATATATATATTGATAAACTGACAAAATTTTATTAGATAATGTTAATAAATCATCCCAGGTTTTCTTATCAATATATATATATGTATGTATGTATGTATGTATATTTATTATTCACTATCTTTTGATAATCCAAATACTTATCATTCAATAATTTTAAACAATTATCGATAAGTTATTTTTGTAATAATTATTTTTAATATAATGTTTCATTGTCCATTGATAATTCATATAAATTATTTTATGAAAATTTGATAAATTTTATCTCAATAAAATGAATCTATCATCCTTCGATAATTTTTTTAAAAATTATCCCTGATAATTTCCTTGAAATTATTATTTGATAATTATTTTCAATTATCATTGGATAATTATTAATAATTATCTTTCGATAAATTTATTTAAACAGAACCATTTAAAATGTGGAAAATCATGTTGAATAATACCCCGATGCTTTCAAAAAAAAAAATTATTTAGGTTTTTCTTGTCAAGATGAGTCCAATGACACCAACGATGCGTAATTCCGATCAATAACATATAAGATATTGAAGAAATAATATATAATAAGTAATAATAATAATAATAATAATAATAATAATAAGTTATCAATCCATATACCCACAACACCTCATAATGAAGAAGTAGACATCATCGGACGCCCTCATCTGGGAGGAAAATGTCTTACAGAGTCTTACTGACTGCACAAAAGGGAATCTAAGTTCTCCCAACCATGAATGAAATGATCCCCCAAGAAAGTATCATGATTTAGGTATTTGAAAAGTCCAAAAACGTCCCTCACATTCATCAATTATGAAACCCTAATTTATACCATCGAATAAACTTAAAATATAATACCTAGTCATTAATATAATCTGATTAAGGTGTTGAATAAGAAACAGTTCAAATTAATCAAGAATGGAAAGATTTAGAAAACCACCACATGATTTTTTCATGACCCGTCCCCTGGGCCCATGCCGTGACTACCCCAAGACCACCTTTCATAGGCCAGGCACTGGAAACTAGCACCGGAAAGGCGTATCCCTAAAATAGGAATGAATTTACTTTTAATCTGTACAGACACATAGTCCAAGAACACAACAAGTAGCAACCACGAAGTAATCCCCTGTACTATGAGTGTGATGAAAGTAAAAGGGTGATGAAAGTAAAAGGGGCTAGAATACATTCCCAACTAAAAAAGGTACAAGTACAACTGAATAGTACAAATAACTCATGGATCATCCATCTAAGATCCTACCTGAAGGGTAGGTACAGAACATATCCACAACACCCCACATCAGCCCATCTCCACCATATACCGCCTGGTCCTAGCACCCTCAAGTCTCAGCCACACTGCTCATCTTATGCACAAGAAACAACAAGGTGTGGGTGACACCCATGTAGGGGTGAGTATAAAAATACTCAGTAGGGACCCCGAGACCGCCATAGGTCTCCTAGAGTTCCACAAAATAAATACCACAAAGAAAGACCCCAAACTCAAGAACGAAGCGATAGAAATCAAAACTACTTAGGTATAAGCCCAAACATATACCTAAGTTATCGTGATATACTCATCTAATACATGAGGGAATAATACCACCAAGGTAACACCATGAAGGAAGAAATACCACACAGGTAACACCACTGAGATAAAGGCACCACACAGGTAGCACCATGAAGCTAGAATTATCACACAAGTAACACCACAAGATTGAAGTACTGCATAGGTAACTCCACGAGATTGAAGTACCACACAGGTAAAATACTCACCCCACAATCATGTATAACATAAGTATAGAGGTACATATGTTTATTTGTAAGTTAGATCATCTTATTTTGTTTAGTAGCACTACGGATGACCCACACAGGATCAACAGGTACTAACCCCTTCTAACCCACATAAGATATAATGAACACATGATCGTTATGTGTTGAACCACACATGATTGCTGAGCGTTGACCCACATAGGATCTGATAGAATCTCACCCACACAGGATCTGACCCACACATGATCAATGTTCTTTCTTCACGTTATAGTCTGCCATAGGATTCTATGCACCCCATGTGGTCACGTTCCGTAGAATCTACCTCTCGAGATATCGGTTATACCTCGACCACCACTATGCTCCACAAAATAGTAACCTAAACGACCACCATGTCGTAAGGGTTCCAACGTGATAGACGGTGTGCCAATCAGATGCTTGTTCTGTGAGATATAAAAATTTTAGTTCCGAGGGCCTAGTTGGATTCAGGTTTGATCCAAGCCGGTCGTACTCCATATGTCTACAAAACTCGGGTGGAGTATACAAAAAGGAGAACCTAAATCCAAGGAACCCATCGCCATATATGGTTTGTCAAACGGATGTCTGGTTCTCAAGATATAATTCTTTTTGTGTTTGTAGGTCCGATCTGACCGACACGACCCAATCTGGTCGGACTGACCCAACCCGATCCGGGTCCGACCCGATTGGGATGGGACGTGATGGGCCTGAACCACTGAGCCGAGGTCCATCCCGACACAGAAGGGGGCGGACCGGCCCGAAAGGGGGCATCCCGAACCATGAGGGGGCAACTCGGCCCATGAGAAGGCGTCCCGACCTACGTGGGGGGTCCGGCCCGTGGTATGGCCACGTGAGGCATGGCCCGCAGTCCGCCTGAGCTGGAAAAGTGGGGGGGGGGGTGTTTCCCCTTAGTATTCGGAACGGATCGGAGTTCGTTCATGTTAGTGAAATGGTGGTGCCATGTGGGTTCCACACAGTCTCCATGAAACCTGCTAGAGGCGCGGGTTCTACCTCAACCACGGCTTTGGCCACAACCCTCTTTTCGCCGGCAGCGCGTTGGTCATGCCGCCTCCCCTTCTATGGCCGAATGATGTGTTGGCCACCTCCTCCGACCGTCGTGGCTGATAAGCCGCAACCCCAAGCTCACCGTCGACACGTGACGATGCATCGTACATAGTCTGCGGCTGATCGGTGCTAACCACTCTGAGGACCACTGCGGCGTAGTGTCACTTCCTCCGCTTGTGGCGTGTGTTGGAGCACCACCTCCTTTGTAGTTGGTCGTTTCTGCCATGTCGGTGGTCTTCCACGAAGGGAAAAAGGGTAAAAAAGTAGCGGAGGGTTCATGCGGGGTTCGTTAGGCCTGCACCCTCCGTATTAGCTTGTAATCATAAGAAAGGATTTAAGGGTTCAATAAAATCACTTGAAATAAACAATAACCAAACCCCTACATGAGATTGTTGGAGAGCCTCCGCAGTTGAGGAAGGGGGTTGATGCTCTCTGTCCTCCACAACTAGCTTCCAATGACACCGCTCGTACGTCATACTTCAGTTCGTGGTGCGATGTCTCCCATTAACTAGCTATTGGGATCGAATCCTTCCTCTAAGGGTTTGGTGTCTCGACACTTTAATAGCACTTCTTTGCTTAAAGAATCTATGATAATACCCTTCCCCATGCTCCAAATAAATAGCATAGGATAATTGTGGGCAACGTTCATGGAATTAATGGAGGCCCATTAATTAGGAACCTTCCTAATTCCCCAATGGTGCAGTTAGTAGGAATTGAAAGGTCAAGCCATTTATTGTCGTGACACGTCATTGGTCCCACATTCCACTTTTTTATTGGAGGAAAAGATAAAAGAGAAAATAAAAATTAACTAAGTTATTTTTATTTTTCTTTTAAAAGTCCCAAAACATATCTTTTTCTCCATACCTACTGAGGTCAGAGTGAAGCATCCGTTAAGGGAATCCCGTCACAGTGGATTCAATGGTGTCCTCAGATTTTTAATCTGACCACTGATTCAAAAGTTAGAAAACTCTATTCATGTGTTTATCGAACATACCTTAAAAAAAATTCTCATATTCATTCTGGGCACTTCGGGCCTCAGAATCACAATTCGTCAATTTTCACAGACCCGTAACAATTCCATATAATTAAAAAAATTACATGGAAAATCCGGGTCTTTACAGCTTTAATGGTGGACCATCTATTCTGGAGAAGATGAAATCTTAATATATATATATATATATAATTTTAAATTGTTTATTTGACTTAAAAATTAGAAATAAAACAACAAACATTGGGCATAAAATTTATACCCCTCCTAGGATAAATTCCCCATTCCGGACCCAACAGTGGTCGAAAATATCTCAAATGATGAACCGTTGGAGATATATTAATGATTTATTAATTATAAAAAAATAATAATTAAAGGATTAAAATAAAACGAGTTATTTTTGTGATTGAGGCATCAAAAAAACCGACACATATAAATGTTATACCCTGTCTATGGTAAATCTCTAATTCTAGACCCATCGGTGGTCTCAGATTTACCATATGACGCACCGTCTAGGAGATATTAGATTATTTTTAATAAAATAATATATTAATCATCATTTAAGATATTTATCTCATGAGGGAGTCATTCAAATTACTGACGCCTTCCAATGTTATAACCCTCATAGGGTAAACAACATATTTTGGACATAACAGTAGTATTATATTTCTAATACGATGAACCATTTTCGATCTATTCAATTATAATGAATAAAAAATTGGCTCTTATTATATTATATTTAATGTTTTTATTCAGTCTTCGCTAAGGATTTTTGGGTATTAGTATCACACTCTAACACTGCATCGAACCAAAAAAATATTAAATTGATTATTCCAAGATGTTAACTGGATGTTAAGGCCTTAAACACATTTATCAAAATTTTGCTGATAATTGTTTTCCACATAACATATTAAAAATTTAACACAAGAGGGTTTAAAAATACCTAAAAATAGTAATGAGATGTTACAACAACCCCACCAAAGCATCTTTCTGTCCCCATAAAGCATACAAGGAAGCCTCCATGTCGAAAAGATGATTTCACTGCTCTCTAATTAGTGTCTCCATCTCCCACATCTAATGAGAATTAGAACCACACTTCCATAATACATATACTAGAGATATAATCATCCCACAAAGTACCTTGATATCGAAATCAACAAACTTGGCTGGTCATTCAGTCATAAATAAACTAGGTTTTACATCAATATTACGATAACTCAGAACATGATATGGGTCTTATAAATAATTTTGATTATGAGATACACGATACAAATTATGTATCAAGTTCAGCTATCAAGGTATTTTCAAATTATGTGCAACTTTCCCCATCTATGAATGAAATGTTTTGGCTCAGCATGACCTATGGTATCATTCTTCTTAAATGATAAGAGACAAACTGACTGTAGTAAGTTATACCCATCGAATATAACAATCTATACATCTGTTATTTGAAAAGATCCAATCCATCCTGATTGTGACATCAAGATATTACATGTCAAAAAGTAGAAAAATACCAGGAATCTCGACATCTGATAGAGAGAATACACAAGCAGGACTACAAAGACCCATATATCTCTTGGCCCTAGAGGGTGTAATAAAATCTATTGCACAAGAGAAAATCTCCATAGGAAAATTAAGAAGAATAACGATATTGGTTGAAATTAATGAGTGAAATGAACCAGCATAAAAAAGAGCAATCAATAAAAAAGAAGCTATTTTAATGGTACCTCTCATGGTCGGTAGACCGGTATCTGCTTCCTCTAGAGACTCTATTACTATGTGAAGATGCTTGGTCCCATATGCCTATGGCTGTAACTATTCTTTACAAGAATCATTTGATTTACCCACACCTTTTTTGAGGTTTTAATGATCTCATACCACTGTGTGGAGTGGAAAATTTGCGATATAAATTCTGTAAGTTCCCTAAATGTTCCTAGGATAAATAGTTTTGTCGGCTTACTCAATCTTGAAAAACTCCACTGTTTTTTCTAACACCACTGATTATGGATATAAATATTCAGTGAAAACATCCTTGAAGTCATTACACTCTAATACCTCATGTTTCTTTTTCATCACTATCATGTCCCACCATTTCTTGATTTTTCCCTCCCACACGAAGGTGGCACAATTCACCATGATCTCGTCTATTGTCTCTATGAACTCAAACATATTTTCTATTATAACCAACCATTCCTCATCATGTTGAGGATCAGTGGGAACTCTGAAAAAATGGTAGTTTCTAGAGATAGAACTCTTGAGAATTATTAGAAGATTTTCCCCTCATGAGCATCTATATATGGATCAAAAATGGGGACTGGTGGTGTTTCCTGCCCCAAGCATGGACAGTACTCATGATCAACTATACTGGATTTGGATAAAAAACAAGATTCACTCACTCAGCTTTAGCAACATCCTCCACTTGGAACCAATTCAAATGTATTCTCAAATGTAAGATGTTACAAAACATCATTATAAAACATTGAAAACGTTATGTAGTACTCAAACCGAGAAACAAGGGAAATTAATCCCAAGAGATAGAATAAACAATATTTGGATTTCACATTATCCAAATAAAAATATCGAAACAATTAGAACTTATCCATAACACAACATTACCTAACCACCCTTAGATTTATAAGGCTCATTGCAATGAGATCTGCCCAGACACTCAATATCAACTAGCTCCAAAGTCCTAGTAATATTTAACAAATGAATAATATCTTTGAGACAAAAGATCATCCTAAACCTTCATTTGATACCATTTTTTCACGAACCAGCCCGGACATCCTTGTAACTTGAAAACTAATCCGACTCCAATATAGCTATAAGAGAGTTCCTGATACCCATGGGTTGGTGACTAGCACTGGGCATCATACAACATGAAATTGGGAATGATTTTTCCACTAAAAATGAAGAAGTATAAGAAGCTGGAATGTTTGAAAATCAATGGAAAATAAAATAGGAGTAATGTAACATAATACAATAAAGCATAAACAATCCCAATGTACTAAAACCTAAGTACTAAAATATGGAATGCACACCCCATGTCCATATAGACACAATTCACCAAGACCATGGTTCAGTAGATGGATCCACCTCCATGTGATCATTTCCCTTTGCTCAAACCTGAATGAAGATAATCTTCAAACCCCCAAAGGCACAATTAGGGTGTAAGCTAAAAATCCCAGTAGGGTTTCACCACATATTCCATAACAGATTCCATATAATGATTAAGAAAAATAACACTTTCAATTTGCAAAATAATATAAGATTAACATTTTAAATAATAATTAAAAAAATCATTCCATACAGTACAAATGATTGAGAAATACATTAAGAATAGGCTTTAAAAATGATGCTTTTTTTCTTAGTAAAAGGCTTCAATAAGATAGTTACGCAAAATATTTTATGTAAATTCATCAAAAATGTAAAGTATTTCAAAAGAATTGGAATTCATTTATATTTAAAATATAAATAACAAGAGAGCCACATGGTCAGTTTCCAAATAGGTATGATAGTATTTATGGATATAGAACATCATAATTTCTAAGTTATCATGGAAATATGTGTACAAAACATCCTCTAGATAGTGCTTATAAGATACTCATCATCATCTCCTAAGGGATGTGGCCCACTGCATGTATTTTTTAGAATGGTGTAATATTGTAGAGTGTATCCAAAAAAATCACTAATTCCCTAAGGCTTGCATGTGATCTTATAAAATAAACGAGGGTAAATTTTTTTTATGACAATATAAAATGATATTAAGTCCCATTCATCCATTTCAATTCCAGTTTTACAGTTAAAACCAAAACGTGTTTCAATAAAAAAACATGCCTCTTAAACAAGATAAAACCATTGGGTTTCTATGAAAATATTTAAATACATTTTTCACTCATTTTAAATCCATTGAAAACCAATTCAATCATTTCAAAATTAATTTCCATAATTTAATTAAACAAATTAATTTAAATAATTTCCATCAAATACATAGTTTAAATTAATCTATTTAAATTAACAAACATATTTAAACATGTACCAATTCAATGGAATTGGGGGTTTTTCAAATCACACTCCAAACCATTTCATATTTCAAAATTCACTAGAATCAGATTTTATGACATCAATTCAATGAAAGTTTGAGAAATGAAATTTAAATCAACTATTGAAATCAATCAATCAATTCAATGTTCATCAGTTTGGATAATTGGATTGGAACCACATAGCTCAAGGTCATCAATGTCAGTGGTAAAGGTAAACCACCCTATGTGGTTCAATACACCTCTTCGTGACCTTATTTTCATAAGCATCAACACACCAATGGTTGTCATTCGTCAATGGTTCCTACAAAAAACCATGTATTTTATTTCATAAGGAATATGGCATGTGATTTCATTTTCTCTCTCCTGGATAATATGTGAATTATAATTTTATTTCAGCGCATGTGTTTGAAATTATACTTCAATATATCATGCAATCATACATTAATAATTTTATATTTAATAAAATTATCCTTATCTTAAAAAGTAATTAAAAAATATAAATCTAACTATATACATATATATATATATATTTTGATCATCCAAATAAATTTTATTAGATAATTTTAATAAATTATCCCAACTGTGTTTATCGATATATATATATATATATATTGATAATTAATTATCTTTTGATAATCCAAATATTTATCATTTTATAATCTTAACAAATTATCCATTGATTACTTTTTTTGATATTTATTTTTGTTTAAACATGTCATTTTTTTTATAGTTTAAATAAATTATTTTATTGAAAGTTTATAAAATATATCTTTATAAAATTAATAGATTTTCCTTCGATAAACTATTTAAGATTTATTCATGATAATTATAAAAAAAATATTATTTGATAAGTTATTTTAATTATCATTAGATAATTTATAATAATTATCTTTTGATAAATTTATTTAAAAAGAACAATTTAAAATGTTTAAAATCAGATTGAATAATACACTCCTACCATTAAAAAAATAAGATTTAGGTTCTTATTATTGAGACGAGTCTAATGACACTAACTGTTCATAATTCCGATCAATAATGTAGATGATATTAAAGAGATATGATATAATAAGTAATAATAATAATCAAAAAACAAAAAAAAGAATAACATACCCTATTCACACCGCGCCCTACAAGGAAGAAATAGACATCATCAAACACCTTCATATGGTAGGGAAACCTAAAACAGAGACTTTCTGACCATGAAAAAGGGAATCCAGATTCTCTTAACCATGATAGAAAATCCCAATAGCAAGAACCATGATTCAGATATTTGAAAAAACCAAAAACATTCCACACATTCATAAATTCAGAAACCATCATTTAAACCATCAAATTAACTATAAATCAAATATAGAGTATTACATTTTTTCTTATTAAAGCGTTGAAACAGATATAATTCAAAACAGTCAAGAAAGGAAGGATTTAGAAAACTCCTACATGATTTAATGGAGATTTGACCATTTTGGAGAATATGAACTCTTAATATATATATATATATATATGTAATTTAAAATTTATTATTTGCGTAATTGTTTAAAAAAGCTTAAATGTTGGGCCTAAAATTTATACCTCTCCTAGGGTAAACAACCCATTCAGGACCCAACAGTTGTCTCATTTTTCAAAAAAGCTGAACTGTTTGAGATATATCAATTATTTAATAAGGAAAAAATGGAATAAATAATTAATTAAAAAATAGTTATTTTTGAGAGTGAGGGGTCCAAACACAATACAAATATAAATGTTATACCCCATCACGTGTAAACCCCCCATTCCGGACCTATCGGTGGTCTATGATTTACTATATGATTCACAGTTTAGAAGATATTTAATTATTTTTGATAAAATAATATATTTAATAACATTTAATAAAATTATCTTATGAGCAAGCTATTAAAATGTTTTTCACCATCGAATGTTATACCCCTCATAGTTTAAACCTCGTATTTCAGACATAACAGTGGTCTTATATTTATCACATGACACAACGTTTTGGAGTTATTAAATTTTTTTGAATAAAAAATGTGTGATTAATATATTATATTTAATATTTTTATTCACTCTTCACTGAGGGTTTATGGGCATTGTAATCACACACTAACTCTAACACATAACTGTAGAATTATAATGGGATCTATTGCATTAATGTTTTTATGTCGACGCTTATGAACACGCTATTGTATCTTGGATTAGTCAAAACATCCCTGGTATCCTGGTAACCCAATAACCAAGCCGACCCTGACATAGCCCGAAGGGTGTTCCCAATCCTCACGGGTGGGCTACTAGCACCTGACATCATTCAAACTGGATGTGGGAACAATTTTTCCACTACCAATGTGGGAATAAAAGTAGCAAGACAACCTGAAAATCAAAAGAAAACTCCACTGGGTGTAAAGTAGAATCATACAATAAGGAATAAACAATCCTAATGTACTAAAACCGAATTACTAAAATAGGAAGACACAACCCATGTATCTAATGAAACAACTCACCAAGACCCCAGTTCAACTATTGGATCCACCTCCAAGTGAACGTTTCCCTTTGTTAGAACCTGGAAGAAGATAATCTAAAAAAACTCGAAGGCATAAGTTAAGTGTGAGTTAAAATAACTAGTAAAGTTTCACCAAGAATTTCTTAACAAATTCGAATAATATATTTAACCAAAGTGATTCTTTTAATTTTAAAGTAAACAAGTTTCAAAATTAAAAATCTTATTTAAACAAATCATTCTATACAGTTCAACTGATGGATAATACTTTTAGCCCAATATTTGATTTACAATTGATGGAATAATATTAAAATACTTTCTGAAATAAAATAAATTATATAAAATTAGATAGGGCATGAAAAATATTTTTATCAACATTTTCATACATTTATATATCTTATATAAATAAAAAAGAGAGCAACATGGTCATCTGCCAAATAGGAAGGATAATATTTCCATCTTTAGGAATCCACTCTCTCTAAGTGATCCGGAAAATATGAGTACACATACAACCTCTAGACACTGGTTAGAGATGACTTTTCACCATTGCTTAAGGGATGTGACCTACTACATGTATGTTTTCGAACGTTGTAGTTTTCATAGAGTGTGTACAAATAAATCATAATCTACCTAAGGATTTCATGTTTTCATACACAATTAATGATGGGAAATTTATTATAATACGACATAAAATACAAACAAATCTCATACTTCCATTTAAATTTAAATTTTGAATTTAGAACCCAAATAGTTTTTAATAAAAAAATCATTACTCTTTAACTAGATAAAACCATTCAGTTTTTATCAAAACATTTCAAGATTTTTCACATTATAACAAATTCCGATAATTTTGACACAGGCCCCCAATTCACTTGAATTGGGGTTTTAAACAAATATTCCATCAAAATAATTTCTAAAATTAAATTCAATAATTATATTGATTTTATTTCCATTTAAACTAGAATTTAAATGTCACCAATTCGAATTTTCATTTCATGAACCCATTTTTCCTCATAAACACAATTCACTAGAATATGGGTTTTTCTGACATATAAATTGAAAGCTATAAGATTCGTATTTTTTACATTCACTACGGGAAAAGGGGTTTTTTGCGACGGGTTAATTGCGATCGGAATATATACCGTCGCAAAAGGTCCGACAAAATACATATTTGCGATGAGAGTTTTTTTCCCATCGCAAATAGTAGGTTAATTGCGACAGGAATAGGCGACCCGTCGCAATAGGTTTGGCGTGAGTTGCACGCCAAAACGCGGGAAGGGTATTTGCGACGGGGATTCCCCCCTGTCGCAAAAGCCCAGTGGCGATAAATATTATTTGCGACGGACAAATCCATCCATCGCAAATACCCTTTTAACCGTCGACTGTAATTAATGCGGGCAAGGGTATTTGTGATGGGGACACACCCCCCCATCGCAAAAGCCCGGTGGTGGTAAATACCATTTGCAACGGGCAAATCCGCCCGTCGCAAATGGTATGTCGGCAGGTGTGTATTTGGGACGGGACCCATCACAAAAACCTTTTTAACCGCCGACTGTAATTAATGCGGGCGAGGGTATTTGTGATGGGGCCCGTCGTAAATACAACCATTTGCGACGGGAAACCCGTCGCAACTAACCCATCACAACTAATCTAACCTATATATACCCCCACCAGTTTTTTTCCAAATCACTCAGATCTTCCTCTCCCTCTCTCTTTGTTCTTCAGTTTTAAGAATAGAATTTCTTTTAGTTAAATTTTTTTTATACGAAAGCAATTGGAAGGCGACAATACCTTCAAAATATCAAAGTTTAAGGTATTTATATTTTATTTTATTTTATTTTTTAATATTAATTTTAATTATTATTTATTAGTTATAATTAAATTAGATTAAAATTGATTTTTATTTATATTTATTTTTAGTAAGAAATTGATATTGTTAGTGATAATTATAAATAATTAGTGTTAGCTTGCAATAATTAGAGATTATTATAGATAATTAGCGGAATTTAGTCATAATTAGATATAATTAGGGGTAATTAATATTAATTAGATTTAATTTGTAATAATTAGATATAATTAGTAATAATTAGTAATAATTAGATATATTTAGATATAATTAGTAATAATTCGATATAATTGGTAATAATTGGTAATAATTGTTAATAATTTGTAATAATTGTTAATAATTAGGAATAATTGGTAATAATTTGGAATAATTAGTAATAATTATGAATAATTAGATATAATTAGATATAATTAGATATAATTAGTAATAACTAGATGTAATTAGTAATATAATTAGATATAATTAGTAATAATTAGATATAATTAGTAATAATTAGTAATAATTAGTAATAATTTGATATAATTTGATATAATTAGTAATAATTAGATATAATTAGTAATAATTAGTAATAATTAGATATAATTAGTAATAATTAGTAATAATTAGATATAATTTGATATAATTAGATATAATTAGATATAATTAGATATAATTAGTAATAATTAGATATAATTAGTAATAATTAGATATAATTAGTAATAATTAGTAATAATTAGTAATAATTAGTAATAATTAGTAATGATTATTAATAATTATTAATAATTAGTAATAATTACATATAATTAGTAATAATTTGATATAAATAGTAATAATTAAATATAATTAGATATAATTAGTAATAATTAGTAATAATTAGTAATAATTAGTAATAATTAGTAATAATTGCTAATAGTTGGATATAGTTAAATATAGTAAGATATAATTAGATATAGTTTGATATAGTCAGATATAGTTAGATATATTATTAGTAATAATTAGTAATAATTATTAATAATTAGTAATAATTAGTAATAATTAGATATAGTTAGATGTAATTAGATATACTTAGATATAGTTAGATATACTTAGATATAGTTAGATATAGTTAGATATAAGTAGTAATACTTAGATATAATTAGATATAGTTAGATATAGTTAGATATAATTAGATATAATTAGAAATAATTAGATATACTTAGTAATAATTAGATATAATTAGAAATAATTAGATATAATTTGATGTAATTAATAATAATTAGTAATAATTAGATATAATTAGTAATAATTAGATATAATTAGATATAATTGGTAATAATTATAAATAATTAGATATAATTAGATATAATTAGTAGTAATTCGATATAATTACTAATAATTTGTAATAACTAGTAATTATTAGTAATAATTAGTAATAATTAGTAATGATTAGTAATAACTAGAAATAATTAGTAATAATTAGTAATAATTAGTAACAATTAGTTATAATTAGATATAATTAGATATAATTAGATAAAATTAGATAAAATTAGATATAATTGGTTGACCACCTTACAAGTAGCGTTGCAATAGGACAACCCAAGACGTGCCCTTCTCATCTATAAGAATTATCTCACATGACCCTTTACATAGACCATTATTTCTTGAAAATTTAAGGGAAAGATATTGATGTCCCCTTAAATTTTTATGGAAGAATGATCTATGTAAAGAGAGAAAGACGATTCTTAGATATGAGAACGACATTACTTTGGTCGTCCTATTGCAACACTACTTGCGAGGTGATCAACCATGCAAGGAAAATAATAGAGTTTACATTGGACATGGCTGACACAAACTTTTTATTGCGCATGACCTGACAATTGGCGACCCTTTGATATTTGAACATGTTAAGATTAGAGCAAAGCATGTTGCGAATATTGATAATTTTAATATTTTTTATTATTTTAATAATATTAATTTTGTTTTTTCATAAATATTGATAATATTATTTTTTATTAGTAACAATTAGTAAACGAAAAATGCTTAGTTATTGAAGGGAGAATTTATAATCATCTCCACAACGATGATTACCAAATTTCGTTTCATTATTCAAGTAGTTTTCATTTTGTTATGTATTACGAAGTATTTCTAAATTAGTATTAAATTGTAATAATTAGTAGTAATTAGTAATTAATGGTAATAATTAGTAATAAATTGTAAAAATTAGTAATAATTAGTCATAATTAGTAATAATTAGTAATAATTAGTAATAATTAGTAATAATTAGAAATAATTAGAAATAATTAGAAATACTTAGCAATAATTAAGGATAATTAGAAATAATTAGTAATAAATTGTAATAATTAGTAATAATTAGTAATAATTAGTAATAAATTGTAATAATTTGTAATAATTTGTAATAATTAGTAATAATTAGAAATAATTAGCAATAATTAGTAATTATTAGCAATAATTTGCAATGATTATGAATAATTAGCAATAATTAGCAATAATTAGTAATAATTAGTAATAATTAGCAATAATTAGAGATAATTAGCAATAAATTGTAATAATTAGCAATAACTTGTAATAATTAGCAATAAATTGTAATAATTAGTAACAAATTGTAATAATTATCAATAAATTGTAATAATTAGCAATAAATTGTAATAATTAGCAATTAATTGTAATAATTAGCAATAATTAGTAATAATTAGCGATAATTTGTAATAATTAGAAATATATAGGAATAAATAAGAATATATTGGAATAAATTGGAATATATAGGAATAAATAGGAATATATTGGAATAATTAGTAATAATTAGTAATAATTAGTTAGTAACAGTTAGGAAGAAATTTTAATAAATTTTAAGAACTTGGCACAATTTCCAGTGGATTGACGACACTCCTTTTGCTTGATGAATTTTCTCCATTCACCTCTCATTGACTGAAAACATTATGAAAAATGTGCTGCTACGTAGACATATTCAATCTTGTATGCACGAGATTGGATATGCATTCGTAGGATCATATTTTTTATAATGTTTTCAGGCGGTGATAGTTAGAAAAAGATGATTCATTGAAGAAAAGGGGGCTCTTTTTTCCGATGGATCATTTACTTGTATCTTTCTCAAAATAAATCACCATGAAGAATCTGGTCCGAGGTACACATATTCATTCTCGTATGCACGAGAATGAATATGCTTACCTCCAAATAGATTATTCATTGTGATTTTAGTGTGAGAAAGATGGAAGTAAATGAGCCATCAGATAAAAGAGGACCCATCAATCCACTGGAAATTGTGTCGCCCTTAATTAATGGAAATTATTAAGAAGTATTTGTAATTATTTATCTTATTTTTCAAAATAGTGTTTTTATAAATTCAAATTATTCAAAAACAGTGATGATTTTATATTTTATGTAGAAAAATATGGAAAAGGAAGTCGAAATTAGTCATTATTAAATGAATGTGCTTGGATAAATCAGCACAGAAATCCAAATGGTTCTGGTTTAAATTCTATATATATTGAGGGTGTTGAAGATTTCTTAGCATTTGCATCATCAAAACTAGAATATATTTTAGAAGGCACAATTAAGTGTCCTTGTAAAAAATGTGTTATGAGAACGTTTGACACATTTGACAAGGTTGGGGGACATCTCTTGCAGTTTGGTTTTAACCAGATTATGTTTTTTTGTATTAACACGGTGAAGGCAGTTCTAGAGAATATCCTAATAACTAGATTTCGGATCCATCACGATTTCAAAATTTAGTACATGATGTTGCAGGTCCATCTATGCAACAAACTGAAACTCATGATGATATTGATTTAACTTATGAGTTGGAACCATCCGAATTTTATGATTTGTTGAGGTCTGCTGAGGATGCATTATATCCTAGTTGCAAGATAAGAAAATTAGAAGTGGTTGCAAAATTTATCGCTATTAAATCAGATAATGCAATGTCAAACAACTGTTTTGATCAGATATTTTCTTTAGTTAAAACACTATTACCTGAAGGAAATGTGTTTCCGGAAAATTACTATGAGAGAAAGAGGCTGGTTTGTAATCTAGGCCTTAGTTATCGGAAGATTCATGCATGTAAAAATGATTGCATCTTATATTCTGGAAAAATTAGTCATTTGATAGCTATCCCACATGTGGAAAATCGAGGTATAATGAATCTCAAACAAGGAAGTCTTGATCGATTCCAGCAAAACAGTTGTGATATTTCCGTCATACACCGAGGTTTCAGCGTTTATTTATGTCTCAGAACACATCTTCAATGATGTCAGGGAAAAAAACCAAGATTTCAAATGATAAAAGCTCAAATAATTCATCTGATGGTTATTCATTGAAACATTTTGACCGTCTGCATCTGTCTTTTTCTATAGAAGCCTGAAACGTGTGATTGGGTCTTTATACTGATGATTTCTGTCCCTTTGGTTCATATGATAGTCAGTATTGATGTTTGAATGTCTTTATAAATCCATACAATTTGCCTCCATGGATGTTGATGAAGGAGCCTTATATATTTTTGACTCTATTAATCTGAGGACATCCGAAAAATAATATTGATTTTTATTTTAAACCATTGATTGATGAGTTAAATGCATTGGGGAGTGATGGTGTTACTACATATGATGTTGCAGTGAAATAAAATATCATATTAAAAGCTGCATTAATGTGGACGATTAGTGACTTTCCAGCATATGTCATGTTATCTGGTTGGAGTACACATGGTCCGAAATCATGTCCTTACTGTATGGAAGACAATAAAGCCTTTATGCTCATCAATGAAAAACAACCTTTCTATTTTGATTTTCACCATAGATTTCTTAAACCGATCATCATTTTTGGAGGAACAAATTTAATTTTAGAAAAGGTACAATTAAAAGGGATGAACCTCCAAATATGATCTCAGGTACAGAGTTAAAATCAGTTGTATTTTCATTACCTCTCATCACATTTTGACCAACAGTAAACCAACAGAAAATTCATGGCTTTGGGAAAGAACATAATTGGATAAAATGGAACATTTTTTGGGATCTTCCATATTGGTCTGATTTGTTGTCTACCACATGTTGGATGTTATGCATATTGAGAAGAACTATTTTGATAATTTATTTCATACAGTTTTGGATACAACAGGTAAAACCAAAGATACTATAAAGGCACGATTATATCCTGCCCAAATTTTCAGGTGACCAGAACTTGAACTATTTGAAAATATCATATCACAGAGGTTAATGAAGCCAAAATTAGATTATACACTATCCAAAGAGAGTCACTTATTATTTTGTCAGTGGATTGTAGATTTGGGACTTCTAGATGGCTATGATTACAAATTGGGTAGATGTGTTAAGAATGGGTATATTACTGGTTTTAAAATTCATGATTGTCATGTTATAGTGGAAAGACTAATGACGATTGGATTTAGAGGTTTGTTGAATTATATGATTTGGGATTCGATAACAGACATATCATATTTTATTTCGAGACATTTGTGCAGCGACAACAGACTACGATATGCTAAAAAAAACTGGAAGAAGATGTTGCTGTAATTATATGTAAACTAGAAAAAATCATTCCTATGACTTTCTTTGACTCAATGGAACATCTGATATTACATTTTCCACATGAAACTAAATGTGGAGGTCCATTACAGTTTTGATGGATGTACCCATTCAAGAGATGCATGCAGAAATTGAAGAAAAAAGTACGCGACAAAGCATTAGTTGAAGGCTCAATTACTGAAGCTTATTTGCAAGAGGAAATTTCTTTTTTATGCTATCATTATTTTGAATCTAAATATTCATAAAAAAAATTGAATGGGACAAAACGAGGGGAATTTTAATGATGAAATGGACAATCAATTAACAGTTTTTAATCAGCCAAATCTTGGTTTCGATGGAGTTCATGAATGATGGATTTCATATGATGAACATCACAGAGCTCATACATATGTTCTGCTCAACTGTGAAGAAATTATATCATTTATCCTCTGAGTGATTCTATCACTTATTCTATAATTTATGTTACAATATTTTAACTTATTTTATTTTTAGTTTATATGATAATATTATCAAGAAACAACTTCCACAAATTACAGCAGCTGCTCTTGAAAAACGTAGACAATTTTTTTTCTCAATGGTTTCAAAAAATGGTAACATAAATTATTGATGGTTTAATATCAATTATGTTTATTATTTATTATATTGATAATTGTTTTAAAAATTTTCATGTGTCTCAATATGGTGATAAAATTGATAAGCGACTATTTATATTGAGTAACCCACAATCCAAAATGGTTAAATCATATAATGCATATGTGGTGAATGGTTTTCAATTTCATACACATGAATATAGAGAATAAAGAAAACAATGAATATTGGAGTTTTATTGAGAGGATCACATCACATAGAAACTGAAGTTGAATTTTATGGCATTTTGGATGAAATTATTGAGATGTGTTATCTTGGACAGAATTACATAACAATTTTTAAATGTTGGTGGTTGGATACTGGGAGAGGATTGTGTGTTCATCCGACTCATGGAATCATCGATATTAAATATAAAAGTCTTCTTGCAGTAAATGAACCATTTTTACTGGCTCAAGAGCACATCAAATTTATTATGCAATGTACTGTTCTAATTCAAGAGACTTGAGCGATTGGTGGAGTATAATAAAAATGAAATCTCAGGAAAATCCATTTACTCAAACTGAATGTGGTTCCTCTGAAGTGGAAGGAATTGAAATTTTTCAAGATACTGCTCAAAATCCATCTAATCCACAAAGAGATGTGAATAACTATGATGACACCCCCCAATTAAGGATCGATGGTGATGAAGATGTTAATGATTTTACAAATGAATTTGAAATGACAAGAGAGGATGAAACTAAAACTCATATAGATATTAATGATGTTGAGGAGTAAGATGAAGACATTGACATTGACAGCTATAGAGAAGAGTATGAAGATGAACATTGACACAGTTAAATACTGGTTATAATCATAACTAATATATATCTATATATAATAGTTATTTTCAACTATCTCCTAACAACAATCATTTTGTGTTTCAGATGGACCGTGATCTATATCTTTATTTGTAGGAGGCTGAACTAATGTTGGATGGGCGGGATATTGGATCATCTCACCCTCATCCTATAGGCATTTTGGGGGGTACGTAGAGGGGGAGAAGTCTTGCTTGATTGCTGATTCCTGACCCTATCCCCGAGCGACATCCACATCATGGTTTTGATCCACGCACACGGAGGTATGGTAACCTGTATATTTTAGTTAGATTTCATTAATTTATTTATATATATAATAATTGTTTGATTATTTATTAATTTTTACAGTTTTGTGCATGTAGCTATTGGACAGGAGAGCGCTATCTAGCGCAATTATTTTTCTCACCCATGGATCACATGGGAACTGATTCCCATTGATGTACGACGTGATATGTTCCATCACTGGCTGGTACATAAATAAATAATATTTATTTTGAAATTTATTTTATTAATAACATGATATTATTAATTATTTTTATGGTTTATAGTATCCTATCAATGATAGCATGCGCGACGCTATCCACGTGGCATGGCAGGTTTTTATGCGTGACCGTTTCCATCAGTTTTTGCACAATTTGAGAAGGATAGCCATTAAGAAAGTAGGAGTGACAGAATTTGATGAGTCATGTAGAGCCCACCGACCAGAGTATATTTCATTTAACCTTTGGGATGGATTATGTTTACACTGGTTGGGTGGTGGATTTCAGAGGAGATCTTCAGTGGGACGACATAACCGGGGGAGACAGGAGGTGACACATCGTGTTGGAAGCTGTACATTCAATTCGCATGGAGAGCATCTAGTAAGTATAACTTTTAAATATTTTATATAACTTTAAATATAAACAGTTTATTTTATATTTCTGTAGGCAGTCGAGCATCCTGATATTACTGAGTTTGACATTTATCAGAGGATGTACAGTGATCCATCCACAAGAGAGATTAGAGGTGATTGCCAGCATCATATTGTGGTTAGTATTATTTTTTCAGTTTCAAAATTAACTGCATATAATATTTTCACAATTTTAATTTTAAATTGGAATTGAAGGGGTCATATGAGGCTGCGACCTCTCAGACACATGCTGAGGGGTAGGACGAGATGAATGAGTAGGCCAGTGCACCCCATTTCGATGAGGCGACATGGATACATGCGACTCAGATGGCTTTGAGAAGGGATGAATAGTTGGCATCGACTCTCATTTGACTCATGGTACTTATTATGGTACTGATGCGATGTCGATGTCTAGATTGAGAGGAGATCTTGGAGAGACATCATGTTCTGGATCACAGTATCAGGAGCAGTTGCGAACTCAGGCTAAACTTATTGAGAATTTGCAGAAGTAGCATGAAGAGATGTGTCGGCTGCAGCAACAGCAGGTGAAACATTATGAGGAGCTACGTAGATTGGAGTAGTAGTGGTAGCAGGATCATCAAGAGCAGATGGAGTACATGCGCCGTCAGACTCGTAGTTTAGGGATTGAATTTCCTCAACCTCTTCCAGACGACCCCGTAGTGATTAGTTTTTTATGTTAAAAACATTTGAATTCAAGTTCAATAATAATATGAACTATTTACAATTTCTGTCTTTTATATTGGTGGAAATATTGCATAATTGATTTTTTTTTAATATTTTAATATTTATTATTAGTATTATATTTTTTATTTTTTTTTATTTTACTAATAATAATAATATTTTAAGAGTGTTTATATTTTTTGATAATATTGAAACTTTTAATAATTTTTTACTATTTTATTATTTTATAATTTTAATAATATTAATATTAATTTGTTATTAATAATAATTTTATAAAATATGTTTTTTACTATTATATTGTTTAATATTTGTTTATTTTATTAATAATAATAATATATTTTATTTTTTTACTATTTTTATAATAATAACATAATTTTTTCATTAATCATAATAATATTATTATTTTTATTATGTTTAGAATTTGCGACGGGGTATTTTGCGATGGGGCCCCATCACAAATAAGTGAAATATGTTTTTTTAAAATTAGTATTTACGATGGGCGAACGAACCCGTCGCAAATACTTATTACGATGGTGCCGTTGCAAAAGGTTTATGGGTATATAATGTATTTAATCAAAAGGTGTTTTGCGACGGGTAAGTTACCCATCACAAAAACTAATTGTGACGGGCCCATCGCAAAAGGTTTTTGGTTATATAATGTATATATGCAGAAGGTTTTTTTCAACGGGTAAAATTCTCATCGCAAAGGAGATTTTTTACAACGGGCCCGTCGCAAATAGACCATTGCAAAAAATGAGATTTCCAGTAGTGAATTTCCTTTGGATTCAGATAATGGTAACATAAAAAAAGAAATTATGGTTAATTTAAAATAGGTGTTATGAAGAAACCACTAACCTCAAATGTCTGGAAGAACCCTTTGCGTTTTAATTATTGTCAAAGGAGATACGTCAATGTCTCATGTTGTCACCACATTGATGGTTGTGGTTTATTAGGAGACACCTAGAACCGAAATATTTATTTCATAAGTAAATAAAATATAACATGAAATGATATTTTATCTCTCCCGAATATCATTGAAATTATTTTTTATGTATAAAATGCGATAATATTTTAACTATTTTGAATAATTTGAAAATATCATAAAAAAATATTACATGTGATGATATTTTATCTCTCATGTATAATTTTCAAATTATCATTAAACATATTTCATGCGATAATATTTTTACTCTCTTTAATAAATTCAAATTATAATTAAAAATATAACATGTGATAATATTTGAACTCTCCTATATAATTTCAAAATATCATTAATTGAATATTTTATAAAATTTTGAGAAAATAATTTATTCAAATTATCAAAGGACAATGACACATTTTATCCAAAATAATTATAAAAAAAATATTATTTGATAAGTTGTATTAATTATAATTCTATAATTCTTAATAATAATATTTTGATAAATTTATTTTAAAAGCTCGATTTAAAATGATGAAAATCAGATTGGATAATACACTATTATCTTCAAAAAAAAATATGATTTAGGTTCTTGTTGTTCAGACGAGTCCAACGACAGCAACTATGCGTAATTCTGATAAAAAATGTAGAAGATATTGAAGGGAGAAGATTGAATAAGTAAAAATAATAAAAATAAAATAAAAAGATAACAAACCCTATTCCTACAATTCCACATAAGAAATAAGTATACATCATAAAACGTGTTCATCAGGGCGGAAAATCTCCAACGGAGTCTTAATCACCATGAGAAATGGAATCTGGGTTCACTCAACCATGTCGAAAAGACCCCCCAAGAAAGAACCATGATTTAGGTATTTGACAAGACAAAAAACGTTCATCACATTCATCAATTCTGAAACCCTATTTTAAGCAACTAAATCAACTAAAAATTTAATACTAAGTCATTAATTTTATCTCATAAAGGAATCGAAACATAAACATTTCAAAATAGTGAAGAATGGGTGTATTTACAAAACTTCTTCATTCTTTAATGGAAGTTCATCCAATATGGAGAAGTTATACTCTCAATATATATATATATATATATATATATATTAAAATTGGTTATTTGACATAAATTTAAAAAAATCACACAATGGGCATAAAATTTACACCCCAACTAGGGTAAATGCCTCATTTCAGACCCAACGACGGTATCATTTTTCTAAAATGGTGAACCGTTTGAGAGATATTAATGGTTTATTAATTAAAAAAATAATAATTAATTAATTAAAATAAAAAGAGTAATTTTAGATAGGGTGGAATCCAAACACTCGACACATACAAATGTTATACCCCGTCTTGGGTAAACCTCGCTTTCTGGACCCATCGGGGGTATCCGATTTACCATAAAACACAACGTTTAAGAGATATTTAATTAGTTTTAATAAATTAATATAATAAATATCATTTAATAAATTTATTTCATGAGAGAGACATCCAAATTTATATTGACTTCAAATGTTATACGCCTCCTAGGGTAAAAACCATATTTCAAACATAACAGTGGTCTCATATTTCTCATATGAAGCACCATTTTGGAGTTATTCAATTATTTTGAATAAACAATGATCACTTAATATATTATATTTAATATTTTTTTTCACTCTTCAGCAGAACTTTTTGAGCCTCGGAATCACACACTAACTCTGTGTCGAACCCCAAAAATATTCAATTGAATATTCTATGATGTTAACTAGCAATTAAGGACTTTGAAATATTTATCAGAAGTTTCCTGATACATTTGTTTCCACATTAAAATTTAATAATTTAACAAATAGGGTTTAAGAATACCTAAAAACATTAATGGTATGTTACATCATCCCTTTATATAATGGATATATCATTCATGAATATGTACATCCTACATTATCCATGAATGATGTATTTAATTTTTTGTCTCTAGATTTTATGGGCTACTCTAAATAAATATATAAATAATATACATGGTATATATATATATATTGTTTTTTACATTCTATAGAATATTTTACAATTATCAATGTTGGAGTAATGAAAATAAAAAATCTAAATAATCAAGAAAAACACTATAGTTATTTCTTGAAACGTGATTTTAACATGAAATTATTAATTAAAGGGAAATAAAAAATAATAATTAAACTATATAATGTATGATATATATAATTATGGGTCAATAATATATTTATTAAAAATTTATAATATTTATAAATTCTATTTTAATTTGTTAAATGAAGATGATGCTTTATTTAAGGTATTTTTGTCCCATTTTTCCTTCATTGGGACATAGGTTAGGTTATACACCAATATTCTTTTATGAGGAGTATATATAAACCATTTCACATGTTATATAATGAATATACTTATGTTTATGTTATTCAAGGTTTATTTTGACGTTATTATTTAATTATACTTATGATTCAATAGTCACCAATATTGTAAGGGTTTGATGTTACAATCTCGTTATTTATTGGGAATGTTTATGATTTTACAATGGATGATGGAATATTGTATTCCATATCTAAATAATGTATATATTTTTTATCTCATATTTATATTTCACAAGAATCCTTGTTTTTTCCTCATTATCCTCACTTTATGTACTCATGATTTTAATTTTTTAAAAGAAAACCCACATAAGTTTTCTCTTCGGTTGAAGACCCATTTTATTCCATATTCATGTTTTGTAATAATGGATTCAATGATGTTTTAATTTTACTCTAGTAATGTTCATAAATTTTTACCCTTATTTCATTTTTTAGAAAAACAAAACGATTGTTCAAGACGTTTTAAGAAAAAAAATTTATTATACTAATTTTTTTAAAGTAATATTGTTTTTAATATATACTTAATTTCCTATCATTATGACCAATCATTGTTTTATAGAGTACTTTAAAATTTTCAAAGGATATTTTTATAGAAATGGATTTAAAAACTCTTTTTTATTTCAAAAAAAGTTTTCTTAAATGTTGAAATTATATTATCCATAACAAATTATTTTAATGATACTTAAAGACTCATATAAATGTTTTAAATATTATTTTCAATGAAATGGATTTGGGAATTTTTTTATGAATTCATAGATTTAAAAATGTGATTTTCAACGAAATATTATTTTACTAAATAAATTACCATGATATTTTTCTATAAAAATAATTTTCCATCTAATACAACATCCTTTAATATACCATTTTTTTATAGGGGAAATTATTTAAGGATTCTATTCATAATTTTCTCTAAATGGGTTATTTTTATGATGAAAACTTCTTTATGAAACACATTACTTTTTACATAGGTCATAATATTATTATATTATGAAATGTTTATGAATCCAAATTCTTTTTCAGGGGTTTGGATATGATGAATATTTAATGATTTTATGCAACTTATATGTATGATTTCCATTATGTGATAGGTGGGACCTATATCTCCCTCAAATACATTGGCTGAAAATTACAATTATATGAGGTCAAAGTGTATACAAGAGGTTATCTCAAGACCAGAAAGTGGTAATATGGGATATTTTCTCATGGTTGAAGTAGGTACATGTGTGATTAGCCCAAACCAAACACCATATAATGTATTGGTGTGTATCCTTGACATAAGGTTTTTAATGATTCTATGTATTCCAAAATTCCATGTCTATTGTCAATTTTAAACTCGAAAGGATCATGTTCCTTAATTATCTAATGATTTGTGTCTTCTAAACTGCTTATATTTTTTCCATTAATCCTGATTTTGACCATTTATATGAAAGGTGCTATTTTCATATGTTATTCTCATGTTCTTATACCCTTATTCTCATGTCATGTTTCTATATTTCCATTTTACCCTTAATGAGTATCTACGTTCACCCATTCTTATGTTTTGTATTCCCTAAATTATGATGATTGGTATTATGTGTGGTATTTCTATGAAGGGAATTATTTATGAGGAAATAAGTGGGAGACACTGTAAATATCTTATGAACTAGTTTTTTATGTATAAATATTTCCTAAGGAACCATACATTAACAATTGTAAGGTTTTTATTTGTGTAATTTAAGGAATATTTTAAAAAATATGCAATATCTATGAATGAAAAGTTAGGGTCTCTATATTCATATTTTTTTCCATTAATGATATGTTTTTTCTCAGAAAGAACATGTTATTTTATAGGGATTTTGAAACTTTATCTAACTAATTAAATCTAGTGAATTGGTATATGATCAAAAAAAGAGGTAAATTATGTCATTATTTAAAATAAAATAACCAATGGTTCATGGCCATCAATATTATATGGTCCAATCATATAGGTTATCGTCTATGACATTTTGATGAACATTTAATATGGTTAGCTGAACACTGGGTTCTACAAAACACTAAGGAACTAATTAGATCATCATGATTATGGATAATCTTATGTGTCTGTCAACTATGATGAGTTGGGAGCTAATTGAATTTTGAAAATTATAATATAACCATGTAGATTACATAATAATTTGGAATTAATTACCAAGGATGTAAACATATCAATTACATGAATTACTTAAAATATGAAATTACATACATCCCAACGTCCTTTTAGGTTTAATGTTTTATATAATTTGGAAAAAATATTAATTAATAAAACCGAATTCTTTTTAAATTTATTTAAATTTTCCCACTATATAGGATAATTCTCAATCCGTAATAAGCGTTGAATATATCTCACGTATACTCCACATAATATACACTTCTAGTCACAAAATACATTTTACATTTCATCACATCCTTGGGAAATTGAAACATAAGAATGAGGTGACCTCAGATTCTCGATAAGGGTAAATATAAGTGTTAACAATCAAAGAACATAAGTTAGAATAAGATGAGGATATTGGATTGACCAAGATATATAAGAAAATTATTACAAGTAGGGAATATATTTTAAATCATGAAATGAGGCATGATTTAAAATATGAAACGAATCAGAAGTGTGTGGAATCAAAGGTAAATAAACATTACCCATGATATCATAATTTCACTATAAGAATAAAAATAAGACCCTAAAACAAACATTGATAGAGGAAAATACCACCTTCTTGAGTCACAAAATTACACCCATGCATGTGACACAACATTATTGTACATGGGTTTACATTACCTTCATGATTCACAATCCTGCACCAACACTTATGAACTACTAAATTATGACAATGTATATATTTCTCATGTGATTTAAAATTTTAACCATTTAATTTGAGGGAGATATAGGTTCCCACCCATCATTCATCCAAACTTATCTCTACCACTTGAAATGAATAATTAATAATTTCACAAAGAACCTATAGAAAGAATATGGGTATCATTCAATATAAAATTAAGGCCCAATTAAAAGAAATGGGTTTCATATCCCTTTCAAATTGAATCACATAATTAAACCATTCATAATTCCACCATTATTATTATATTTATAAAACCAAGGAAATTATATTAGAATCCAATGATATTTATTAACATTATAATTAAATACCCATCAATCAATATAATAAACCATATAGTATTCAAACTTTATAGATAACAGGTATATAGTTAAGATAATAATTTCACAAACAAATAAATGTATGGAATATAAGTTTAATTCCTTAACAAAATATATCAAAATTAGGCTATTCACAGAGGAAAGGAATTGGAAAATAATCATGGTTAAACACATGAGATGATTATGAAATTAAAAGACAGCGATTGATCATTTAATTTATAAAGATTAATTTTTTTCACTTTGGAAAACATAGGTAAATTATAAAATGGTTTATAACTATCACATTTACAATAATAGAATAATTTTATACTGAAAATAATGATGAAAATTATATTTTTTTTATTGAAAATGAATTTAAATAAAATTAATAGAATTATGGTAAAATAAACTACACTTTTAAACCACAAATCATTATAAAGAATATTAATTTTATTAAATATATTAATATGAAAACATTATAAATATATGTATCATTTCATATTTTTTATAAATAAATTCTATGATAAAAATTCACCCCTTTATTTTGAAACATTATTATCAACAAAGGATAAGAAGAGAATATTTGATATATATTAATATATTTATTTTTATTAGATATATAATAATTTTATCCCTGAAAATGAAATAATGTTTAATAGAGAAATTGTGGAGAGTAAACATATAAATACATCAATGATACCAAAACCAACTTAATATTTTGAAACACCATGAATTAGAACCCAAATCCTAAACAGGGAAATAAAAATTTCCCATAAAAATTTGATATGAGAAGTTATAATATCACCTAAAATATTCTATATATGAGTTTCTAAAAATAGTGGAAAACTTTGGAAAGAAGAATATGGGCATGGAAGAAAGGATTAATTTTAATGAATGAGTGTTATTATTACCAATATTATATTTTTATTTAAAAACAATTTTACCAAATGGGTGGTACTGATAATGAGAATTAATTTAACTAGATAAAAATGATAAATGAAATATAAAAAAGGGGAGTTTTAGTATTAAATAGATATTTAAAATTATATTAATCCATGAAATTCTATGACCCAATGTATTAGAAATTGAGTCAATGAATAGAATATGTCATCAGAAACATTCCAATAAGAACCACTTGAAAGAAATGATTTCAAATTAAATAATAAATACCATCAATAATGATAGGATTAGGATAAAAAAATTTAAAGGGTCATTATAAACATCATTACAAATAATAGATGGTGTATAATAAGAATTATTTCTTAATGGATTAAAAATTGAGATATGAAACCCTTACCTTAATTTCTGACAGACACTAATGTTCTTGAATCTCAAGTATAAAAAATAAAAATTTTAATCACCTATTTCCAAAACATATTTATATATATAAACATTTACAAATTTCATTTATAATAATTCTATACATTTATATTAGTTAGTTATTACCTATTTTTAATATCAGTTTTGATTTATCATTATCTTTTTGAAAAAGTTTACAAATAATGATGTTTTTCATATTTTTTTCCAAAAATAAACATTACTTTATAATTTATTGTATTGTAATAGATAAATTATATTGATTTATAAATATCTTATCTCATTCCATTCATGATTCATCTATGTTTCATGAAAATTGTATCAATGTCAACTTATTTATGATTTATTTTTTCAATTAATTATTTTATTTTATTATTAATTTAAATACATAATATGTAACCTCCTGCCTATCCACATTATCTTCAGAAATTATGGTGTGTTACTAAGACTTATGTGATATCACAATTACACAGAAATATGGAAATAAATGAGAAGTGATTCATAAGAAATAGGGCGATGGTTTTCCATTTTAAAATAAAACAACCAAAGAAAAATATACATAACCAAAAAATCTGTATAATGGCTGAGTAAAAAAATAAAACTCAAAGAAAAATAAAATAAAAACCAAACTATACTAGAGTTTAATGTAGAAAAAGAAGGCAGAGAAGTTTAAATACATATTAGAAACTGCCAACCTACTCTAAGACACAACTCTACATGCCATGCCCATGGTATCATAAAAAATCAATAAATAAATGATATACATTTCTATTACATTTTTCTCTATATCCTATATCTTAAATGAAACAAAAGATACCATGCAAAGGGTGATTATATAAGTCAATATGAATTCTATAATAACTTACCAACTCACATGTATATTATAGAAAATTTTATCGCATTTTTTAAAAGTAGTTTAAAACAATATAATGTAGTTTATATCAAATAATAATCTATTTTCCAAAAAATATAGCTCTCCTAAAAGGAAAACAAACAATTATTTAAAAACATTTCTCAAATCCATTTGGAATTCCCATTACACACATCCACCCATCCACACATATTCATATGCATGATGAGGTGAAAGTTCCATACACATGATAGGTATCTCATCAATCTACCATGTCACCATAAGTAACCATTACCAAGGACACCAATGAAACTTCCCCCTTATATAGGGTCACACTAATGAAAATGAACTCACGCCAACTGTATATTCTGAAATCCTTTCCAAATCATGCCATGTAATTTTAATAAAATGTTTATTTTATTTGAAAAAATTCCACAATCATTTTCCACACATCAAAACTAAATGATATATTTTTAATTGTTTTTTATATCATGAACCATATGAATTTACACAAACAAACCAGTTTCCACGATTTCACAAAATTGTCACTAAGGTGATTTTCCATCAAGAATCAAACATCAATTTCATTATTAAACTCATGATATTAATTAAATTTAAAAGTAGGCATTCAATTTCTAAAAAATATAAGTTGGGAGTGATTAGACCAAGATCTCAACATAGAAGAGAATGAGTAATGACATAAAAACTTTAAAAATACAACTTTAAACTCCTAAAAATGTCCTTAGATATCATTCTCTCCAAAAAACAATAATATCTCATCCTAATTGACATCAATAAACATATACTTATTCATAATGGTCTAAATCATCAATTCCAAAATAGAGAAGAAGAATAAATCTATTGAAAATGACGAATAATGATTACTGACAATCAAATCCAACCTCCAACGCACTTAAATTCACCAAGAAATCACTCCCAGATTGAAAGGAATGGTCTTCAAATCCTTGAAAGGGAGATGAATTTGATATATGACCTGTTTAGTGGGGTTCAAGTGTCTTAGGGGGTAAATCAGATTACATACATAATTTTTTGTTCTAATTTTTCATGGTTCATGGTTTGAGTGAACGGTTAGGAAAACCGTGTGCTAACTATTCATGGGCCACTACATCTAGAAAGACTTCGAATGGTTGGCTCAAATGGGTTAAAAACTTTGTGATACCCATGCTATTCTCCACTTTCCAACATTTCACAGTTTCTCCTTAGCATTTGTATGGTTTGGAAAAAATAGGTTCTTAACCATACTTCTACCCGTTTCTAACTTTCTCTTTTTAAAGGATTCTAAGGAGGTATTCCATGGTGTTTACTAAGTGTTCTCAAACCACGGCCCTCTAAAAATGATCTAAAACATTCCAAATATCCAACAATCATACCATAACATAACCCAATAACATTATATACTTAAAATAAATAAAATAAAGGGTTACGTACGTAAAACCATTATTGATACATTCTCCCCACCAATGGTATTTTCATCCCTATAATGTTGAAAATCATAGTTATCTTCGAAGAGTTTTTTCCATTACTACCTCATCTCCCATTCACGGTCCCATGTTTATTCTTAAATTTGATCATGCTTCCATAAAAAAATTAGTAGAATGATGCATTTCTCAAACAATACTTTCTCTTTCCTAGACACAATCTAAACTAGTACATGAATTAATTTAGCTTATTGATCTAGGTCAATGTGATCCCATTGAATCACATTGTCAGGATCTGGTTGATACATCATAAATTGAGATACATGAAACAAATTATCCACTGAAATAAACCTTAATGTAAATTCACTAAAATGATCCTTTTTATACCTCTTATAAAATCCATGTCAATATACTCTACTTTCCAACTAAGAATCTGTAAAGACTAAAACATACATTCTGACCACTGGTTCTCATACTTAACATGCAGATAGGTGAGGTATCTCAAAACAAAATGAACCTATTTTTTTCATTCCAAATCACCAAAATCCTAATTTCGTTTATTTATACATCTTTTTTATTTCTGGATGATCAACACATTTTTCATTGTGGTAAACATGAAGAATTCTTTCTGGACAGGCCATATGTATGACCATCTGATCTCAAAAACACATTAATGATCCTATGTGAATATTACATTCATCAATTGTCTCTCCACCACTTAATTGTTTCCTCACTAAAACACATTTAGAATCATATGCCTTTACATATTTAACCGTCTAAAACAAATCAAGTACAAAAGAAACTAGAAATAAAAATGAAACAATACCACAATATTCACAATCCATGAGCATGTTGGCTATCAACGACATCAACATCCATTTATGTGAAGCCTATTTCACCATCTAACTATATTAATTTATTCTTAATTAATCCACCAAAAAAAATTAATTACCCTATGTATAAATTAATGTGTTTTAGATCGTATGATATGTAAAAATAAATAAATTTCCCACAAAATAGGTAATGACGGGATGTATTCAAATCATGGTACACTATAGTTAATTAAAAATCATGTGTTTGATAGTTATTCTAATTCAATAAATACATCCATAATCTATAATTAACAATTTTATCTCTCTGTATGAGAACACAATCCAACCCAGATCCTGAAGCATCACAATACCAAAAATCCCCATGACATGATTCTAAAAATATCATGATCGGGTATGACGTAATGAAAATTTTATTCTCTTGATAGGAATTTTGGAATTGCACATTCTATTGGAATGAAACAATTTTCATTCTCAAATATATCATTAGTGAAGCTATTGGTGAAAACTTACAAACAAAACACTGGTAATTTCTAGATTGAACCAGAAAATTGTGTATCTCAAATTAATTACTTTTTGTTTTATAAGAGGTCAAAACCTATATCTTTTGATCCATATAAACTCCATTTTATATATAACATGGCCGAGGAAGAATACCTATTGTATAAAAAAATCATGCTTTGAATGTTTGGCATACAAACAATGATCATGCATGATTCCCAACACTATAGCAAAGTGTTGTTCATGCTCAATATTTTTCCAAAAATATATCATTATTTCATCATTAAACACCACTATAAAATAATCCATACCTTAAAAAATATGATTCATCATTTAAAAAAGGTTTGTCAATTATTAAGACTGAAGGTCTTACCCACATACTCATATTAGTCATATATACTTCGTAAGGTTATCTTCAAAATATTTTCATTCAGTTTCCAAAGATGGTTAAATCACAAACGGAAGTTAATTTTACAGAACCACTAGGATCCAATTAATAGAGAAAACATATCATCAATACATGGATGTGGATACAAATTATTTTTCAAATTATTTTTAATATTTCAATAATCTATGAAAATACTAAAAGTTCCTTATTAATTTTAAAAAATAGGTTCTTCCAATGAAGATATAATAATCTGAATGAACAAATTTCTTTCCAACATTTAGAATATTAATTTTAATTCCCTTAATTATATTAGTGCTATCTAATATGGTATAATTGAGAGAATGTTGGTCCATAGAAAGAGATAAATTATATACTTATCTTCTCTTATCAGAGGAAACCCTAGAATTTTATTGGAAAAAAATCATGAAACAAATCATGATTTTTTTTTGGAAACCACTATTATCAATATCATCAACATATGCAAAGTTAAAAGCTACCAACTGGTATGAGACAGTTCCAACCGTTAGTGCTAATAATCCTACTACACAAGCCTTTATATTCTGGTATCCTCTAATGAAATTATTGATTCCATCATTAGTTGTAATAAAAACACATAGAACATAAAAAATAATATTAGATTTGAACATTGTTAACCTGTCCATAATCAGTATTAAGTCATAGAGATCTATTTCTATTGTAGAGAAATTCCACATAAATGTTTCCCCATTGATTGTTATAGAACAAGTTTTCTCACATTAATACTCAAAATTTTCATTGGATAAGAGGATTTCGATGTTTCAATGAAAAGGGAATCATCTAATAATGAGAACCTAAATGTTAGAAAACATGAGAGTCAATACAAATGATATAAAATTTTATGAACCGATTATCTCCTAAGGTTGGAATTCAAAAGAATCAACACTCACACCATTTAAGTTCATGTTTGATCATTAATTATCACTTTCTCATATACATATAATTTCATACTTGATTCATTGTACTCTTTGTTTCCCTGTAAATATTTCACTGGTTACAGAGTCATGTTATTCCTAGAATCACTATGGCTTCCTCGATTCTGCTGACAAGAGATGTTATTCTACACTCATCCCTTTGATTCATAAGATGACTAAGAAGCGTGAGATGTGTCCTCAACACCTGAAATTGGAAAATTATGAAAATAACATTAATGATTACCCATCTAGTTTTAATTGTGACATTCTCGAGGTGGGGGTGTGCAATCCAACTTCATATTCTTAATAGAAGAACACAAAAATATCCTAAATTAATCTTCGGGTTAGGGTAATGATTCACAAATCAATTTGTCTGATTCTCATGCATAGAACCACATTGAGAATGGGTTTCCCTATTTTTATTGTTTCATAAAATAGAGTTCCCACCATTTACCATTGGTATCAACATGCTTCATCAACCTGTGTTTCCCAAGATGGATTTTTCATCCACTATCACTCTATTAAACTTCTCTATGTGACCCAGTATTAAATGTCTAACAATAAGTAATAAAATTTTATTATTTAAACATAATTCAAAAAAAATTTCCTTCAAGGATGCACATGCAGGAAATTCCAGTTCCAAGAGGGATAAATTCATAAATCTAACCACATAATCTATTATCTAGAGATTCTTCTAGTTTAAGATCAAAATGATAGTTATTAAATAATTTCTAAATATCTAATGATATAATTAATTAGTGAAAAATTCTTAAAAATCCTCCCATGAATTTCCTTGGTCCAATTAAATCGAAATTCCAAAATCCCACCACAGGCGTGCTATATCCACCAACAAGGACGCTTCCAACTAAAATTTTAACTCATATGGTGTTTTTAGGAAATCTAGGTAATGATTCATCATATTAATGCATAGATATACTTATTATGTCTCTAAATCACCCTAAAATAAGGTTGGATTATGCTTTTATAACTAATAGGAATGATACACTTTTCCTGGTTCAACCCTTTTGTTCCCTTTATTAACGGCTAAAAATCATGGATAATAATCTAAACCAGCTGTTTGTTCACCTGTGGTTTAGGAGAAACCACATTCTCAAAAGACACTAATGGTTGGTTTATATGGTTCATATCATGTTCCATTTGCTATAACAAAAAATTACCATTTATTTTCACTCCTTAGAAACCAAAATCCTATAAATGTTAAATTTACTACATCATAAATATCACAAAATGTATTTCTAAAATTCAACCACTTCTGTTTCCAAACTATATTAGAAAACTCCACCATTATTTTTTAAAATCATGAAATTTTAAACTATTTTCAAAAATCAACACATTTTCACTAAATCATAAATAATTACTCAAAATAAATTATTCACATCTATTGGGAATTCTTTTATAGTAATGTATATCATTCCCTTTTAATCAACTAAATCCATAACGATGAGTTTACAACTCATGGAAGTGTCTCAAAATACTCAAGTACCCAAATGACTTGGTTACATGATGTTCAACATAAATAGGTAAGCTAATGATTTTTATTCTTTAGAATGAATTTTATAAAAATGATATTCCTTACTACAAAACCAAATCAAGGAAAAAACAACATTGATTTTCTAGCCCTAGGACTGATCAAATAGATACCATTTTTAATGTCTCGCCTCTCTTCATTAGATTAAGAAGTGGTGGGTGTGTAACTAGGACTTAGGTGACATACCAATGACACCAAATTCTAGAAATGAATTCCATAGTATTCATAAAAAATTGATGGATTATTTTACCTATTAATATATTCCAACTAGACTAAAATAACCCTAACCAAAAAACCTCTATATGATTTATGAGTAGGAAATACAAATCAAATAAAACCAATCCAAACCAAACTATATCAATGTATAATGAGGAAACCAAGAAAAAAAAACATAAAGACATGAAACACATAAACTCATCAACTCCAAATATACTCCATGATGAAACTCCACATTCTGTGCCTACGGTATCAAAATTCATCACTAAAGAAATGAGATACCTTGCCTTTAACAATTTATTGATATACTCTATCTGTAGAGGAACTAATGTTCCCAAGTAGGGGTGAGTATAAAAATCATTAATACTTATATAATTAATTCCAACTCTGTCCAATAGGACATAACATGTTAGAATATTTATATAAAATTGTTCAAAAAAATAAATAATCTTATATTAAATAATGAAATGTTTTCGAAAACCGAAAAAAATCATTGAATGAAACCAAACAATTATTTCAATCAATTTATCAAATTCATTTGGAATACCCATTATACCCATCTACACATTTACACATATTGACATGGATGACGAGGTGATAGTTCTATAATAAAGATTAGTCTTTCATTAATCTACCATTTTTCCACATGGTAAACTTTAACAATCTCCCTAATGGAACACACTCCATCCACATGGTCACTTAAATGAAAATGAACTTACCCCAACCATTTAAGCCAATCCCTATTCCAAATCATTCAAAAAAACTAATTAAAAAAATTAACTTGTTAAAAACAATTCAAATTATATTATCCCTCCATTACAACCAACCCATAATTTTAAAACCATAATTTTAAAACCATCATTTCAAAATCATGAACCAAATGCATTTTCCACAAAACCTTCCATTTTCCACCATTTGAAAAAACAACACATAGAGAGGTTTTACAGAAAGAGTCACACATGATTTTAAAATTTTAATTTTGGTAATTCATTTATTCTAATACATATCCTTAATGTTCCAATCAATAAGAGTCGAGAGTGAACCCATCAACCTCTAAACTTTTTTGAAAATGAATAATGACATAAAAAATTCAATAACCATGCTTGAAACTCCTAATAATATCCATAGGTAAAATTCCTTTGAAAACATAATATCTCATCATGATTGACATCACACAACATATATTTACCCCTAACATACTATATCCATGATTCCAAGAGAGAAGAGAATAATAAATCTATGGAAAAAGACAAATAATGATCACTTACCTAAAAATAATAACTCCAACGAACGTATAGTAAACTTGGAATAACAGTTGTATAAAAATGAATGGTCCTTAAAACATTGGTAGGTGGATTAATTTGAGATATGTCATATTTTGGGTAAAAAATTAGTTCCTTAATGGGTAAATCAGATTAGATGCATGATTTATGAATCAATTTTCTCACGGTGCATAGTTTGGGAAGATATATAGGATATCGGTGTGCTAAAAAAAGATAAGACATCGTCTCTAAACACACCTCACATGGTTAGATCATATGGATTAAAAAACGATGGACCAACCATTCTATTCCATAATATACAACACTATATGGTATATACAAGGCATTAACATAGATTTTCAAAACTGTGGGCCTATCAAGTGGCCAATGATTTAATTCAACGGTTTCTTATGAGGTGTTGTAGGACATCAAATAACCATTATAATACCGTTTAAGTCAAGAAAATCCCAGAAAACCAAACCAAAATATATAATATAACCATTTAATTCCACGGTTTCTTATGAGGTGTTGTAGGACATCAAATAACCATTATAAAAATATTCCTTTTTTGTTTCTATCATGGTACCTAGTTTTTACCCATGAAATTTATGTTTTAATAAAAATAAAAGATAAAAAAATTAAAAAAATTAGTGTCATTAATCTAAATATCAGACCAATATAATTAAATTCCACTTTATAATAATTGAAAATTAATATTTAAATTAAAAAATCTAATAAATATAAATACTATTTTTTAGAAAAAAATTTCGACTATTTATTTTTAATATCATGTGGAATTGACTACAAATATAATTATTGATAATATATATTAAATTATGTGTTAAAATAATATAAAAAACATTCTATATAATATAACCATTTAATTTATTAGTTAAAATTATACAACATTAATAAAATAAATCATTTAAAATAACACTTTCACCTCCAGTATGGTCAGCAAAATTAATCAGAGTAAAGAACATTTTTTTCGAAAAAAATATTTTTATAGATAAATAATTTTAGTATTTTTATCTAAAACATGAAATTTATTTTGTTATATTCAATTAATATATAAGATTAAAACTAATTTTTAATATTAGAAAATAAAAATGTTTTTAGAGTAAAATTTTACATTATGATTCAAAACGTTAAAAATAATTTAAATATGTTAATTTTAATTGATTGATTAAATATATTTATTTATAATTAAAATGCCTCGAAAAAATTATATTCAATCTTGTATTGTGATAATCTTTTAATGGAGACAATATTTCACTATTCACATAAAATTATGTTATTTTAAAAAAATCTCCAAAATTCATTATATGATTATTTTTTATGTAGAATTGAACAACGAAGTAAATTTTTGAAAATTTATATTCTAAAATTTCAATATATAATATTTAAATTTAAATTCGAAATATTTAAATAAAAACTAATTTAATTTAAAAATTTTCTTTTATAAAATTAATTATTTCTACTTCTATTTTATATTAATTTATCATTATTCATATCATTTTATATACTACTTGTTATTTTGTTTCAATTTTATTATGTAATATATCTTATATCATATTATTTTGATGTTATGTGTAATATTTTATTTTTATAAAGTGGTTAATTAAGGAAAAATATATTCTAAAATTGGGTGGTGTTAAATTCCTCTTACAAATAAATTTCATCATTTTAATTTTAATTATGACATACAAATAAAATTATATAAGGGAATTTAAGATAATTATGAACCAACGTATAAAATCTAATAGAGGGAAAAATTATAACTTCATTAATACTATGTAACATATCCTTTTGAAGTAATAAGAATATATTATGATTCTCAACTATTTATTTCAAATATTCCACTATAGCCAAATCATTGGAGTTTCCAAGGATATATGTTCCATAGAATCATTTTCAAGATCATGTTTCCTACCAGATTGTAAAACTGAATTGATTATGACAAAATTTTAAAGAATAAGAAAAATTGATCATATAAATATTAAATCTCATTATTAATATTTTATCTCTAATGTCACCTTCATTTGAACTTATGAAACTATGAACCAATTTGATCATCCTATAACTATATTGGTTCATCCTAGATTACTTTAAGTCGTTATCTATCATACATAATAACATAATACATTATGTAATTAATAAATAAATATATCATAATAGATTATAAATATAATATGATAAATGAAATAATTTCCCCATGGGAGTGTCTAGTATGGAATGAATACTTATGACCCGTTATTGTGAATTAGAGTGAAGATTGAGAAGATACTCAACCATCATTTTTCAAGGTGGTTACTCCAATGTGGATCTATCCCATGACCATATACACTTGATAGTATATAGATATGGATGTAATTACTAAGATAACCACATATTTTGTAATTTACAAAACCATTGGGAAGTTATCCTATACATTGAATTACCTCATTTATTATTCCCCAAAGTTGTAGAAAAATAAATGTTATCCTAATCCCTAAAATATATAATTTTATATAAAATAACCTAAAGGGTTATTTATGCCTTTGAAAAAATGATGAAATTTATCATATAAAACCTAAATTATACTTAACTAACATAATAACTTCTAATTTTATCTTAACCCTACTCTGATAGAAACTATAGAAGTCTAATGACCGGACCATATCATTTATTTGGCGTAAATAAAATATAGGTTTACAAACATTCCCCATAACATTTAATTTTATAGGTTTATATAATTAGAAAAACATATTTATTAGAAACAAACATGACTTATACAACTAATGATCATTGATACCACTATATAAATAATTTATTAATCTATAATAATTCTTCAATATTCCAAATAAATTCTATATACAAGATAATCTTCTAGACACATCATACATCGTAGTTTTCTTCATAACCCAGGGTCATAGAAACATAATAAATGAGTGAGATAAGATTATTAGTAAGGGTAAACATAAAAAATAAAAATGAATGATCATAAGTGATCATAATATTATCATATTGGTATAATCATGTTACATATGAACATTATAACCCATAATTCATAGTTTACAAATCATATAATAATGGTTTTCATAATAAAATATTTGAGTCAAAATAATATAAAAATATTAATAAATAATCAATATCAATGAGAGAATGAAATATTCATAAAAATAATTATAAGACTATGGCACAATAATTATCATAGGGACAAATCACATTCAAGAATCACACATTTATACCCATGTTTGTGAGTCTAATTAATTATACCAGAATATACATCACCTTCATTAGTCACACACTTTCAAACACACCTGATAATAACTAAATTATTCCAATGTATACCTATCTCAAAACATTTATACATTTACAAAATTAATTGGATGGTGATATAAGACCACAACCATAATACATCTATACATACATGTTTCACATGAAATTAATTATTCATCATTTCACAAAGAACCCACAGAACAAAAATTTATTTTATTCTTCACATCATAAAATACTATAGATGAAAAATTGGTTTCATATCCCTCTAAAATGGATTCGTATATAATAATTATGTATAATTCCATAAATGACTAAAACATGATAAACCACTGAAAAAAATCGGTATCCAAAGATATTTTTAATTTTTTTGTAAATAACCATAAATTTAGTAAATAAATAATATGGTATGTATAAAAATAATGGTATATGGTTATTTAAATGATTTTATAAATCAATTGTTTTATTTTTTCTAGGTTACCACCCTTAAATCTATATAATCAATTGTAGGGTGTTCACAGAGGAAAGACATTGAAAAATATTGTTGTTAGCCAGAAAAAGATGATTATGAATGAAAAATAATGAAATAGAGCATTTATATTATATAGATTTAATGTTTCTAAATTGTTAAGACATAGGTAAATAATCAATCAATAGATAATGAATAATTTTATAGCAATATTAGAAATTTAATTAATAAAACATGATAAAAATGTTTCTTTTTCCGTGTAAACCCTTTTGAATACAATTCATTGAATTATATTGAAATAATTTACTTTTTCAAACCATAAAATATTGAAATGAATTGTAAAAATAATGTGAAATAAATTCTTCAGAAAACATTTTAATAGAAATTCTCATTTATTAAATGTATATATAATAAAAAAGAAACAATGTCACTAGATTCTTTGAGAATTAATATTTATATATTTTTGGAAACAAACATTTTGATATATATTAAAACATTACTTTCAAATGAAGATTAAATAGTAGATTAATGAGAATTAAGTAAGGGTCTTATAATGAAATGGTGAAGGAGATGAATTAAATATAAACATGACATGTGAAACCAGTTAATATTTTGTATCATATTTACTGAAAAACCAAATCATAAATTGGGTAATATAATTTATAATTGAAAAATGGTGATGATAAGTAAGAGTATAATATAATTTAATCCATAATATATTTACTAAAATTATATTAAAACATGTGTTTGAATGAAAATATGTACATAGATGACAAGATTCATTTATATTAATGGGAATCATTCATTCTATTGTTATACTATTATTTTAGAAAACATTTTATCAAATAGTTATTTATTTTTCATGAGAAGTAAACTAGTGAGAGGAAATTATGAAATATCATATAAAATAAGTTAATGTAGGGGTAAAATTATTCTTGAAAATAATTTTTAGGTATGAAATACTTCAACTAAATGTATCATAAATTTAGTGGATGAAATTATTAAGAAATTACAAAATTTCGAATGTGAATCCCTTAAAGGATATGATTTCGAATGAAACCATAAATACAATTAATAATGAGAATATAATGATAATGATAATATTAAAGTGGTTTTATACCCACCATTCGAAATAAAATATGGTGTGTAAATAGAATATGTGTCAAAATATTGAAAATGGAGACAAAAAACTCCCACCTTAATTCCTAACTAAACATAAAGGGATACTATATCATGTAAAAAACAATAATAGTCATAATAACTTATTGTTGGTCGGAGTGGACACTCAAGAGGGGGGTGAATTGAGTTCCAATTAAAATTTCTGTTAAAAACAATTTCTATTAAAATCCCCCAATTTCAAAAAAAAATTAAACTGTAGTGAATTTATATAGATTATAAAGGTTCAATTAGTTTCTCAAAGATTGATTAATTCTCAGTTAACTTAATCTTATGATTACATTAACTTTTGAAACTAACTTACTGATTTATAACAAATATAAACACTTGCGAATTTAATTATCAAAGTAGCTTTGAAGATAGATTATATTTCAAAGTAATAGCAGCGGAATATGAAATAAATATGTATAGTATGGATATAGAGTATAACTACAAACACAGAGAATTAACCAAGAGGTTCAGTCTCAAGCCGAGACTTAGTCCTCTCAAAAGTTTATATAAAAAATATCCACACCCTGGATCGGGGTTAACAACAGTGAACACACTATCCACTATCCAGGTCACAAGACCTCTACCACAGTTCTTCGTGGGAAAACAAACAACAGCAGCCAGCTGCCCAGGTCACAAGACCTCTACCACTATCCACAGTGGGAAATGAAGTGTAAAAGGGTTTGCTGAGGATTTACAGATCCTCCAGTGAAAGTACAGGAGTCAGTGTGTGTGTTTAATACAACAGATAACAAACACTGCTCAAAATGTAGAAAACTAAAACACAGTAGAGCAGGGGATAGAAAGAAGAAGGTTTAGAGTGCTCTATAGTGTTGGCAGATCAGTTCTGGACTCGTAGGAATGAGTGACTTGAAGCTTTGGTCCTTTTTCTGTAAGTTGACACTAAAACAGAGTGTCGTGATTTCCAGACTTCTAGATGTTCAAGTGATCAGCTTCTTTGAGTTTGAGTGCTTCACATCATGGCTTTTAGGAGACGGTTCTTTCAGTCGGTTCACTTGAGACTCTTTTGTTCTTCAGAATGAATGCTCGAGAGTTCATCTTTTTGTGTATATGCGTATCTCCTTCTCAGTTGTAGATGTTAGACTCCTCCATTCATTATGTTTCTTGAATTATTCACTCTTCTTTTTATACTCCTCCATATATGCCCTTTTTGTTCACCCGAGGCCGACAAGATAAATAGTCTTGAGTTACACGTGCGATCTTCCTCGTACATTGTATTATTTCTTGATATGTCTTCAAATATTAATAAATAATGTTAGGTGTATCAATTTGGCTAGACATGACCGTTAGATTAGTATTAATCAAATTGGTAAAGAAAAAAGTAGGAATATAATAATAATAAACTGGTCGAGAATGTATGTCACTGTGGACTTCAACTGTGGTCTTCAAACTGTGGACTTCCTTCTGACTGCTGACTTCAACAAAAGGCTTGCTGTCTGTAGGCTTGCAATGGTAGCTTTTACTTCATGTAACTTTAGCCTCTCTAATTGTAGACTTGTAACATAAAATTTGTAGAACTGTAACCTTTATCAACTGTAGAGCTCGATTATCAGTAGACTTAGTCGACAGATGCTGTCTAACTGTAACCTTGACTGTAGGCTTATGACTGTAGGCTTGTTCGACTGTGAACTTGATCCAACTGTAGACTTGTTCGACTGTGAACTTGAGCAGAGAAAAATTTGAACAGAAGTCTTGTAACTGTGACCTTCGTCTGTGAGCTTTGACAATAGATAGCGGTAGACTCGTGACTGTAAGCTTGTATTAGTCTTCGACTGTAACCTTGTAACTGTGAACTTATTGCAACAGTAACTTAAGGTGACAGTTAGCTGTAACTGTGACTTTGAAAAGAAAACTCTGACTGGTAGCTAACAATACCAAACTTATGTAAATGCTACTGTAAGCTGTTACAGTAAAGTTATGAGAGTAGGAATATGAACTGTTTAGAATAAAATACGTTTAAGCATAGAATAATAATATTAATGCAAGGATTTTAATACATCATAATCAATGGTTAAGCATGATTTGGGATTATCAAAACAGGTGATTCCAACAATCTCCCCCTTTTTGATAATCACAAATTATGTCAGTATGGAATGAAATATAGATATATCAGAGAGAAGTGTGCAAAACACAGTATTAGCAATATGAGCACAAAAATTAGGTATAATCCGCAAGGATTTCTCCCTCTTTGTATAGGTTCATATCTCCCCCGAGTTTATTTCTCCCTATCTATTTCTCCCTATTTCTCCCCCTTTGTGATTAACAAAAAGAAAGACAGAGAGAGAGAAAATAAACAGTGTATTAATAATGAGTACATTACATGACCCAAAACGTGAATACATGATCCCTATAAAAAAAACATAAACAGACTCAATCCTCTTCGTCTGTAGGTAAGGGATATTTTCCTTTGGAGGAAGAAGATGGAGCAGTAGGTGAAAGATCAACAGGCTGAGGAATTGCAGCAGGAATGTCTGGAGGGGCAGCAACAGATGCTCCTGAAGGCCTGTAGTGAGTAGCTTGCCGAGGTATCAGTGGTCTAAGGCTTCTGAGGGCATCAGCAGGAGACATTACTGAAGAACCACTGTGGTTGGAGACAGGTAGGGCAGGAGGAACTATAACAGGTGTGTAGTCCACATGAAGAAAAGGTAGGAGAAGATTTCTGAAATCCATGATGATGTTTCCTCCTCTGTCCATGGCTGATAAGAAGTCATTTTTGTTTTCCAAGAATTTGTCCAAAGCCGGGGTCAACTCTCGTAGCTTGCTAACTTGTTCTTTGAAAGCTTGAGTTACAGGAGGCAGCTTCATAGTTTCTAGCATGAGCTTGAAGTGATGGTTCAACTGATGCTTGGTGAAAATCCGATCAAAGTAATAATCCACTTTACTTTTGATGGCCTCCTGAGAAGCAGTAGCAGCCTGCAGGTGCTCATGAACAAAGCCACTGACTTCTCTTGTAGTAGCAAGGATCTGTAGGTCTGATGTGTCATTTGCACGGGCCTGAGTAAGCTCTTCTCTGAGCAGGCTTCTAAACTGCTCAAGGTCCACAGGAGAGCTAGATGAAGGAAGGGACTTGACTGAGAATGCCACTGTCTCCTTGAAAGACTGAGTCAGATTTCCAATCACTTTCTGAATGACAACATCCTGATTGCTAAAGTGTTCTTTTACTGATTTCTTGAAATCCTCAAATACTTCCACAAACTGCTTGACCACTTCTTTGATGTATCGAATCTCACTGGCCACTTGTGTCTGAGAACTGATCAGGGCAGTTAAAGAAGCAACTGATTGTCTGAGGGCCACTACTGCTCCAGTCCAGCTTTCAATTTGAGTGTGGCACACTTTCATTTCATCCATCACTTCTTTGATTGGACTTCCCACAACACATCCTAGAAATAATTCTAAGGATTGTTCTACATTTTACAGCTCATCAAAAAGACTGGTTTTCAATTCAGCAACAGACTGTCTGATGGTCTCCTTCATTTCATTCTTTAAGGATTCAAGGTCTTCCTTGGTGGCCAATCTTTTAGTTTCTAACACTAGAGAGCTGTTAGTTAGGATAACTGGATTTCTTGGTGGTTGGTTTTCCTCATCTGAATCCTCATAATTGATTCCTAACACCATGTATCCTGGATCTGAGGTCCATCCTTCTATATCATACAGTACAGAGACTGAACCAAAACGCTCCCCCTCACTTGGAGCTCCTTCCTGAACATTTTCTACTATCTGCTCGACTATGGGTAACTCTAAGTGCTCTTCTGTAGCTCTAGAAGGTTCCATATTTGCTTCCTCTGTAGGTTCAGCAGTGAGGTTAGCCTCCCTCTCTGTTGGGTCATCAACCACTTCCATGACACCAGTAGTAGAGACCACTCCTGCTTCCTGGTCAGACACTGACTTGTCTGTATACCCTATCAGAGGGCTCATACTAAGTTCTTCTGCAACAGTTTCTTGATTTTCATTTGAAGTTCCAGCCTCTTCTGCTTCGACTGTATCATCCTCGTCAGAGGTGTCCTTGACAAAATATTGAGATTCTTCTTCTTTTTCTTCTTCTGTAGACTCAGTCTCACTGTCTCTTAGAACAGGTTCTCTACTAGGTAGTTCTTTTGGAGGGCTTGCTGCTCCAAACGTCACTGTCCTGACAGGACTTTGAGTAGTATCAGGATCACTCCCTTCATCAATTGGGGTGTTCTCTCTTGCAGATTCACCAACTACTGCAGTCTGTTCATCATCTGAGTATACAGGTTCAGGCTCATCAGGCTTTAAGCCTGGATCTCTCCAATCTCTCGGTCTAGAGGGATGAGTAGAAGGGCTAAATTTCTCATAGATTCTCTCCTCATCATTCACCCATGATTTCTTCCAGGGATTCCAACTGATCTTCATGAATTTGCAGATTACTTTCGAGATACATACATTGTTCTTTCCCACTATCAACTCTTCCTGACTTCCAGTTGCACCTTTCACTTTCAACATAACCGAAATGAGTTTAGCATGGAACAAGGCACTTGATTTTGAGCTTGCCTTTATCATGTCCTCCATCTGAGCCATCAGCAACCTACAAAGGTTGACCTTCCTTCCATGTTTTAATAAGTACATCAAGTAAATATCCTGGTGCTTCAGAGTTGCAAAATCTCCTCTTCTAGGACTCAGTACATGCTGAATAAACTTAAACAGAAGCCTGCCCTCTCCACTCATTTCAGCAGCAATAATCTTTCTTACTGTGCCATTGCCTGTCAATTCTTCCAGAGCCGTCTCATGATCAAAGATTCTACTATTTGGAGGAGCCGCTCCAGAATAGTAGTTGTAAATACCCTCACGAGGAACTCTTAAACATGCAGCCCATTCAACGGATGAAAAACTGACCTCATTGCCGTTTACTCTGGATACCAGTCTATGCAGATCATCCTCTTCCTCGAACTGTAGATATTCATAGAATTACTTCACCAGCTTCGGGTAGTACGGTCCATTATTGTTTGCGAAACATTCGGTCCATCCTTGCTCATTAAGCACTGCCAGTACTAAGGATCTGCTCGATAAAATCCACTCTTCACTTAGCTCCTTCTCAGCAACTATTTCTCTCTTAGTCAGATGTGGATTAACAGGTCTTATCGAGGCATTCCCGGTGCCACTGGATTCGACTCGAGTCCTCTTCGGCATTGGTGCATCTTCATTGATAGTCGGGGGTCGCTTTGTTCTGGCCATTGGAACTGAATGAGGTTTCGAGGTTCGGTTGAAGGTTTAGGGTTTGGGACTTGAGAGAGAAAGGGCCGAGATGAGTGGATTGAGATATGTTCGATGTTCTAAATTTTATCATTTAGGGATTTAGAAATAAAAGTATAAAGAAAAGAAACGGTTCGAATTCCCGCAAAAATAAAATAAGGTTAAACAGCGAAACAGCCTACAGAGAGATGCAATCAGTGAGGTACACCGGTGAGGTCTAACTGTGAGGTTTCAACTGTGAGGTTTCAACTGTGAGGTTTCAACTGTGAGGTTTCAACTGTGAGGTTTCAACTGTGAGGTTTCAACTGTGAGGTTTCAACTGTGAGGTTTCAACTGTGAGGTTTCAACTGTGAGCTTTCAACTGTGCTATAATTAATCATACCTAACTCATGTTTGATGTAACTTAATCTCTCATAATTCAAAGGCTTTGTAAAAATATCAGCTAACTGATGTTCAGTGCCAATGAACTCAAGAGTGATATCACCTTTTTGATAATGATCCCTCAGAAAGTGATGTCTCACATCAATATGTTTTGTCCTAGCATGAGATACTGGATTTTTAGAAGTGTTAATAGCACTTGTATTGTCACACCTTATATAGACATGTTTGAATTGATATCCATAGTCTAGTAAAGTGTGTTTCATCCACAAGATTTGTGCACAACAGCTACCAGCAGCTATATACTCAGCTTCGGCAGTAGACAATGCAACAGAATTCTGCTTCTTACTACACCAAGATACTAGTGACTTGCCTAAAATGTGACATGTTCCAGAGGTGCTCTTTCTATCTAACTTGCAGCCAGCAAAATCAGCATCAGAATAACTTAATAAATCAATTGATTGTCCTTTTGGATAAAATAATCCCAAATTGGGAGTATGTTTTAGATATTTGAAAATCCTTTTAACAGTAGTCAAATGAGACTCTTTTGGATTGGCTTGAAACTGAGCACACATGCATACACTGAACATGATGTCAGGTCTACTGGCAGTAAGGTACAGTAGACTACCTATCATACCTCTGTAATTGGTTTGATCCACTGGTTCACCTGTTTCATCACTGTCCAACTTGCAAGTGGTGCTCATAGGTGTGTCACTGCCTTTGGTGCCATCCAAAGAATAACGTTTTAGAAGATCTTTAATATATTTACTTTGGTTCAAAATAATACCATTTTTATTTTGAACGATCTGAAATCCATGGAAAAATTTGAGTTCTCCCATTAAACTCATTTCAAACTCATTTTGCATTATTTTTGAAAAATCAACACATAAAGAATTTTTAGAAGATCCAAAAATAATATCATCCACATAAATTTGTACTATTAAGACATCTTTAGAAATCCATTTAATAAAAAGAGTAGGATCAGCTATCCCTTTAGTAAATCCTTTCGAAATAAGAAAAGAGCTGAGCCTATCATACCAAGCTCTTGGAGCTTGCTTTAAACCATATAAAGCTTTAGATAGTTTAAAAACATGATTAGAAAAATGGGGATTTGTAAAACCAGGATGTTGTTCCACAAATACATCCTCAATTATATATCCATTTAGAAAAGCACTTTTAACATCCATTTTATATAGTTTGAAATTCAGATGAGCAGCATAAGCAAGTAATATCCTAATGGCCTCTAGTCTAGCCATGGGTGCAAAGGTTTCCTCATAGTCTATTCCTTCTTCCTGACTATACCCTTGTGCAACTAGCCTAGCTTTATTTCTGATTATATTACCAAACTCATCAACTTTGTTTCTAAACACCCATTTAGTGTCTATGGTAAGAGTGTCTTTAGGTCTTTCCACTAATTCCCAAACTTTGTTTCTTTCAAACTGATTTAGTTCTTCTTGTATAGCCATTACCCAGAATTCATCACTGATAGCATCATTGACATTTTTGGGTTCAAGCTGTGAAAGAAAAGCTTGATGTTCAACCTGATTTCTTAGAGAAGCTCTAGTTTGTGTTCCTCCATCAAGATTACCAACAACAGCATCTAAAGGATGATTCTTTAGAATCCTAGTTGATTTGGTAAAGGATGGACAAGAGATTTCAGGTTCATTTATAGGTTCGGGTTCCACAGAGGAAGATTCTGGAAAAAGTCCAGAACTGGATGTTTTTATTACAGGTTCTTTAGATTTGTCATTTAGGTCCAGAACAGATAAGTCTTCTTCAACATCTTCAAGAGAAGTTTTAGACTCATGTGGATCAGTCTCATCAAACTTGATGTGAACATATTCTTCCACACATTTGGTTTTCTTATTGAACACTCTATAGGCTTTACTAGACATAGAGTAACCCAGGAAAATTCCTTCATCACTTTTTGGAGCAAATTTATCAAGATTATCTTTAGTATTCAGAATAAAGACTTTGCAACCAAAAACTCTAAAGTAATTAACCTTAGGCTTCCTATTATTCCACAACTCATAAGGGGTTTTCTTAAGAACCGGTCTAATCAAGACTCTATTAATAACATAGCAGGCTGTATTTACAGCTTCCGCCCAAAAGTAAACAGGCAGGTCATATTCATTAAGCATAGTCCTTGCAATTTCTTGCAGGGTTCGGTTTCTTCTTTCCACTACACCATTCTGTTGAGGTGTCCTAGGAGCAGAAAAATTGTGAGTATAGCCATTGTGTGAGCAGTAAGATTCAAATTCTTGATTCTCAAACTCACGGCCATGATCACTCCTCAAGGTCTTAATCTTAAGTCCACTAAGATTTTCTACAGACTTAGAGTATTTAACAAAGGAAGAGCAGGCTTCACTTTTGTGAGCTAGAAAGTATACCCAAGTATATCTAGAAAAGTCATCTACAAGAACATAAACATAGTGCTTCCCATTTAGACTTGAAATTCTTGATGGTCCAAACAAATCCATGTGAACCAGTTCAAGTGGTTGAGAAGTTGAAACTTCTTTCTTTGGTTTAAAAGAAACTTTGTGTTGTTTTCCCTTTTGACAGGGATTACACACTTTGTCATTTGGGAATTCAAGCTTAGGTAGGTCTCTAACTAGGTGTTTCTTAGAGAGTTTTCTAAGTGAGTGAATGTTGCAGTGTCCTAATCTCCTATGCCACATCCAAGACTCTTTATGAAAAGCATTTAAGCAAGTAACATTATGTTTAGCTAAAGTGTTTAAGTCAACAGCATAAACATTTTCATTTCTTAAGGCAGAAAATATTAAAGCATTTTTGGAATTATAAACATCACAAGAATTGTTTTCAAATTTGACATTAAAACCATCATCACACAATTGAGAAATGCTAAGTAGGTTGTACTTAAGTCCATCAACAAATAAAACTTTGGAAATTAATACTGAGTCAGTGTTACCAATCTGTGTTAAGCCGATGATTTTTCCTTTGGAGTTATCACCAAAAGTGACATATCCTCCATCAACCTTTATTAAGCTTTTGAAGCACGAATAGTCCCCAGACATGTGTCTTGAACATCCACTGTCTAAGTACCATACCTTCTTGTAATTTCTTTTCAAACAGATTTCCTACAAAACAGATCAGACAGGAAATGACTTTGGTACCCAGATTTTCTTGGGTCCAGATATGTTAGCAATCAAGGATTTAGGTACCCAGATTTGTTTTATGGGTCCCATACAATTAATAGATGCAACAGATTTAGAAAGATATACTTTATTTGATCTACAACTATTTAAATAACCAGTTGAGGCATACGAATTTCCAAAACTGGAACTAGCAGGATTTTTTCCAGACTTGATAAATCGGGTTTTAGTAAACTGTCTTTGTCCAGGTTGGTATCCCATGCCAGTAGCATACTTATGTGCAACTTGCTTTCCTAGCAGTTGGGTTAGAGTATCTTTTCCATTTGTGAATGTTTCTAAGTCCTTTCTAAGTTGTTCATTAGATAGTTTCAGTTCTGTATTCTCCTTTAATAATTGAACATTTTTCACTTTTTCTACATCAAGTGCAGACTTGACACTTGCAGTAAGAGCATGCTATTTCTTTAAAGACTTATATTTATCCTTTAGTTCATTACACGTTTCTTCCAGCATATTACAGTATTCAAACAATTCATCTTTAGACATATTTTCAGAATCAGAACCAGATTCTGCTTCACCTTCAGAATAATAATAGTTTAAAGTGGGAGTGTCTAAGGTTACCTCAGATGTGTTTGTCATGAAACACATATTAACACGATTTCTTTCAGAATCACTGGACTCTGATTCACTTGTGCTGTCTTCTGAAGCACTCCAGGTGGCCTTCATAGCTTTCTTATAATTCTTGTCCTTGTACTCATATTTCTTCTTGAATTTTAACTTAGGACAGTCGGCTTTGATGTGTCCTTTCCTTTTACATTCATAGCAAACTATGTCTTCTTCTTTATCAGTTTTCTTCCAATCATTCTTCCACTTACCTTGTCTATCATACTTACCCTTGTAGTTTGGTTTTCTGAAGAACTTCTTCCTCTAGAACTTCTTGAATCTCCTTGCTATTTGTGCCATCTCGGCATCACTGTCAGAATCTAAGTCTTCACTAGATGAGCTTTCAGTTGGTATATGCACTTTCTCCTTGTCTTTACTCTTTGATGCAGTAGACTTAAAAGCTACAGATTTTCGTTTTGGTTCCTCATCTTCCTCTTTATTTACCTTGAGCTCTTCTTCGTACATCATCAGCTTACCAATTAACTCCTTGACAGGAAAAGTTCCAATATCACAGGATTCTCTAATTGAAACAGATGTGCCTCTCCATCTGTCAGGCAGACATCTCAATAATCTCATGATTTTCTCCTTTGCTGGAACAATCTTTCCGAGTGAGCTCATTGTGTTGACTATCTCATTAAACCTGAGATACATATCAGAAATAGGTTCATCAGCTTTCATCTTAAAGTTATCGTATTTGATAGTATAAGTATTTAACCGCATTTCCTTGACATTAGTTGTTCCTTCATGAGAAACAGCTAAGGTGTCCCAGATTTCAAAAGCAGTTTTACATGCAGAAATTCTATTGAACTCCTCATCTCCTAGAGCAAAGTAGAGAGCATTCACAGCCTTACAATTATTATTGTAAGCTACCTTAGTAGGTTCATCCCAAGTTATTCTTTCAGTTTCTGGAATCTTTTATTGATACTCTATAGCAGTCCAAATATCAAAACCCATACTTTCCAAATGAATTTTCATTTTGAGCTTCCATTGGGCATAATTCACGCCATTAAAGAAGGGTGGCCTGTTAGTAGCAGCACCTTCTAGTCTATTATCCATAAGGAAATTTTAGAAGATGTTTTAAAGAGATAAAATTTAGAACTAACAGAAATTTAAGATCTTTTAGATAAAACTACAATCACAGTTTAAAAACAGAGAGTTAAAATTAAACTTTGAGAAAGTATAACAGAGATAAACACATCCTCTGATACCAAATGTTGGTCGGAGTGGACACTCAAGAGGGGGGTGAATTGAGTTCCAATTAAAATATCTGTTAAAAACAATTTCTATTAAAATCCCCCAATTTCAAAAACAAATTAAACTGTAGTGAATTTATATAGATTATAAAGGTTCAATTAGTTTCTCAAAGATTAATTAATTCTCAGTTAACTTAATCTTATGATTAAATTAACTTTTGAAACTAACTTACTGATTTATAACAAATATAAACACTTGCGAATTTAATTATCAAAGTATCTTTGAAGATAGATTATAATTCAAAGTAATAGCAGCGGAATATGAAATAAATATGTATAGTATGGATATAGAGTATAACTAAAAACACAGAGAATTAACCAAGAGGTTCAGTCTCAAGCCGAGACTTAGTCCTCTCAAAAGTTTATATAAAAAAGATCCACACCCTGGATCGGGGTTAACAAAAGTGAACACACTGTCCACTGTCCAGGTCACAAGACCTCTACCACAGTTCTTTGTGGGAAAACAAACAACAGCAGCCAGCTGTCCAGGTCACAAGACCTCTACCACTATCCACAGTGAGAAATGAAGTGTAAAAGGGTTTGCTGAGGATTTACAGATCCTCCAGTGAAAGTACAGGAGTCAGTGTGTGTGTTTAATACAGCAGATAACACACACTGCTCAAAATGTAGAAAACTAAAACACAGTAGAGCAAGAGATAGAAAGAAGAAGGTTTAGAGTGCTCTATAGTGTTGGAAGATCAGTTATGGACTCGTAGGAATGAGTGACTTGAAGCTTTGGTCCTTTTTCTGTAAGTTGACACTAAAACAGAGTGTCGTGATTTCCAGACTTCCAGATGTTCAAGTGATCAGCTTCTTTGAGTTTGATTGCTTCACAGCATGGCTTTTAGGAGACGGTTCTTTCAGTCGGTTCACTTGAGACTCTTTTGTTCTTCAGAATGAATGCTCGAGAGTTCGTCTTTTTGTGTATATGCGTATCTCCTTCTCAGTTGTAGATGTTAGACTCCTCCATTCATTATGTTTCTTGAATGCTTCTCTCTTCTTTTTATACTCCTCCATATATGCCCTTTTTGTTCACCCGAGGCCGACATGATAAATAGTCTTGAGTTACACGTGCGATCTTCCTCGTACATTGTATTATTTCTTGATATGTCTGCAAATATTAATAAATAATGTTAGGTGTATCAATTTGGATAGACATGACCGTTAGATTAGTATTAATCAAATTGGTAAAGAAAAAAGTAGGAATATAATAATAATAAACTGGTCGAGAATGTATGTCACTGTGGACTTCAACTGTGGTCTTCCAACTGTGGACTTCCTTCTGACTGCTGACTTCAACAAAAGGCTTGCTGTCTGTAGGCTTGCAATGGTAGCTTTTACTTCATGTAACTGTAGCCTCTCTAACTGTAGACTTGTAACATCAAATTTGTAGAACTGTAACCTTTATCAACTGTAGACCTCGATCATCAGTAGACTTAGTCGACAGACGCTGTCTAACTGTAACCTTGACTGTAGGATTATGACTGTAGGCTTGTTCGACTGTGAACTTGATCCAACTGTAGACTTGTTCGACTGTGAACTTGAGCAGAGAAAACTTTGAACAGAAGTCTTGTAACTGTGACCTTCGTCTGTGAGCTTTGACAATAGATAGCGGTAGACTCGTGACTGTAAGCTTGTATTAGTCTTCGACTGTAACCTTGTAACTGTGAACTTATTGCAACAGTAACTTATGGTGACAGTTAGCTGTAACAGTGACTTTGAAAAGAAAACTCTGACTGGTAGCTAACAATACCAAACTTATGTAAATGCTACTGTAAGCTGTTACAGTAAAGTTATGAGAGTAGGAATATGAACTGTTTAGAATAAAATACGTTTAAGCATAGAATAATAAGATTAATGCAAGGTTTTAATACATCATAATCAATGGTTAAGCATGATTTGGGATTATCAAAACAGGTGATTACAACACTTATTTTATCACATTATTGACATATATAAAATTTTATAAACTTCATTTATAATTATTATCTATATTTAATTTTTTTAGTTATTATCAATTTTTAATATCTAGTTTCAGTTATCTTCATCATTTTAGACTAGTTTCACAGTGCCGATGTCATTATTTTTTATTCTCCCAAAGATCATAAATACTAAATAATTTAATGTCCTACAATATATAACATATAATTATTTATAAAACTCTTATTTAATTCCATTTTTTATAAATATGTTGCATGAAAATGGAATATATGTCATCTTATAGAGGTAATTATTTGACCGAATATGATATTTTACTAACAAGATAAACAAATAAAATAAAATATCTAAAACAATTAAAAAATAGTTATTTAATTGAGATATTGTATATATAGTAGTATTTATTTTCCCACTTTCACCTATGATATATTTTAATCAAAATTTTCGATTAGGTGGTTAAACCGTTCCAATCATTAAGATACTATAATGTGATGACTGATTATTTTTTAGTAACTATTTATTATTACATAATATGATCAGAATATAAAAAAGTATATTTTTTATGAATATTTATGACTTTAAATCATATTTTATGTGTTTTGAATCGTGATTTAAAATAAATATACAAAATGAAAAATTTTACTTTGTAGATGTGGTAGTCCACACAACCCATATTTAATTTTTTATCTCCAATTGAATGAGAGAAAATGAGTATTGATTATAATTTGAATTATTATATTAATGTTTATATTATATATATTTCACATTTATTCTTAGATTACATCCTTATAACCAGTAATGAGATTTGGTGGTGAGAAACATAAGATATATTGTCAAGGATGTGGTAGTCCCAATAATGCATGATAAACATTTTTGTTTTTGTAAGTGATTACAAAAAAATAAATAATGATGTTTAAATTAAATTAATTTCAATTTAGTGTAATAATGATTTTTATGTCATTTTATTTATATGGTTAGGGTATTGTTTTAAGTTAAATATTTATAAAAATGATATAGAGTAAATATTACTTACATCAAGACCATGAACTATCTATTGAAAAACTCTATAGAATAAAAGGACATTGGATAACATGTGAAAACCATGGTATTATTGGAATTAAAGGGATTTATAGGATAATAAAATTGGGATGAATTTCAATGATATTTATAGGGGAAATTGGATGATTGTAAATGTGGAAGTGGTCCACTTTTATAAGTGATGAAAATTGAACTTTTGTGAATACCATTTATTTTTCAATGATATCATCACACTATTCAATGTCCATCAGATTAATGATTTTAAAATAATTAAATGTGGTTTATTTTATAGTCATTAAATAAAAAAATATTATTGACACACATGGTTTAAACATGTTTCATGTCATTTTTTCTCATATTTTTTAGTTTTACCCTTGTTTGATTTTATAGTGGTGACTAGTTCTCACCCGAGTAATTTATGATTTAATAAAAAAATTATTATAAACAAAACAAAACTATTTTATTTTATATGTATATATTTATTCAGAATATATTATTATTATAATTTTAAAATAGAGAAAAATACATTTATATTAAATAAATTAATTTATAGTTAAATATTTTGTGGAGGAACAATTTTTTTACCAAGAATTATTATTAATATTATATGGAATTGAATACCAATTAAATGAGTGATAGTAATTTTCTATATTTTTTTTAAAAATTATCATATTAATTGTATAAAATATCTCAATTTAAATTATTAGATTAAAATTAAACGTCATTAATAAATTAATTTCTTAAAAACAATACTCATAATTATCATGGTCATTAACATTAATCTCTTTAGTTATAGTTTTATGAATAAATATGATATTTGATTTATTATATATTTTGAAAATGTGGTTTTAAAATATTAAATGCAATTTTTTATTTTTTATTTATACAAGTGATGAAAACTTATTTTTAATATTAGTGAATAAAAATTGTTTTTATACTAAAATATTAATTTATATCTCTAAATTGGTATACATAAATTAAGAATAGTGTTTTTAAATGATTTATTATATATATATTTTTATATAAAAAGTTTAGAAACCATTTTTTTTCCTTATTTTATTAATATAAGGTCCTGACATTGAGAGAATTTCTCAATTCAATAAAAAACAATTATATTAGAAAAATATCTAAAGGAAAATCTAAACTAATTTCATTATATAGAATTAAAAAATGATGTTCATTTTATAAAATTCAAAATTGGATTTAAATTTATTATAAATTAATATTTTAAATTAAAATTAAATATAAATATATAAAAAAATTATAGAAAGATGAATTTTTAAAACCTTAACTCTTCCTACTAATATTTGGATTTAATTTAGAATTGATTAATATATTTTTATAAATAATTGGTATTATTCTTGTTAAAATTTTATTTTCTTATATGTCATTGATTATTTTAGTTTGGTGTTTCATGAAAATGAAACTATTTATACAATTTTTATTTAAGGGAAAATATTTTCTAAAATCATATGGAATTGTAATTTTAATGTTATAGTCACATTGTAGTGAATTAGGTCACTAAAACAAGTGTAAGTTCATCAGGATTTAATGTTGTAGTGTTTGATCTGGTAAGAAGATGTTCATAGTATTTGAATGGAACATGATGAATATACACCATATATAGAGACTTATGGGATGTTTCTATTGGAAATATAAGATTATAGATATTGAGAAACAATTTTTAATTGATTTTAAAATTCAAGATGTTTTATTGTCATGAATAAATGATACGGGAAATCCAATTTTGGGGATCACTCAATCAATTATTTTAGGTTTCCCCATTTCTTTGGAAGAATAATGGTAAATTTTTTAGAATACATATATAATAATTAACTAGTGGAGTTTAAGGTTCAATTTCAGTGAATTGATATAAGAGACCTGTATTTTCATGATAAGTGGAAGTACTCAGGTGTGCCAATCTATTTGTATTGATTATAAAAATTTAGTATGTTTCATAATTGAATGATATATAATTTTAAGAACACGATGGTGTAGTGCTAAAAAATGGAGAATTTTAATACTCATCATAGTGTAAAATAGAATTTACTGGAGCGAACACTCATGAAATGTTTTGAGACTATATTATGTGATTTTATATATTGATGATAGGAATTTGGAGAATCTCATGTGTAGTGAAAATAATCTACTGTTCTGGAACATACTATCGATTTCAACTATAGTATTATGATTTATGATATTGGTAAAAACATGGATTTAAATAGGATTAGTTATTTTTCTGAGTTGTGAATTTATTTGATGTTGTAGTTCATGGGTAATAGTCTTTTCAAAGGTAGTTTCTGTAGTGGGGTGCCAGCTAGCTTGATTCACATTAGGTCGGGTATGGTGTATCAAATATCAACTAAAGTTCATCGTTTATGATAAATAGTGCATATTTAATGGACTATTTTAAAAGGAATCTAGAAGTTATATTGGTTTACAGGTTCGAGTATGGTGATGGTATTCCCGGACCAGATGAATGTAAGGGGATGGAAGTGTTCATCTGATATGTAAAAAATATGTTGTTCAAGGGATATTAAAATGATTCTCAGCAAGGATAAGAAATTTCATGGTGGGTATTATGTGATCATCTTCACCATCTGGTCTCGATAGACTTGAAATAATGTAACACTTTAGTGTAATTTTTTATTTGATGGATTTTAATTTTTTATTGGAAATAGAATTTTTATACACATTTCAATAGACAAAAATGTTGTTTTAGAGGTATATATTCCAGTGAAATGGATGATATAAATTTCATTGTGTTTATTAAATAAATCTAAATTGAGTGTGGTCATAAGTACCACCAAATACTTGGTAGGGAACCACAGGGTTCCCATTGTGATGTTCAATGGTGTAATACCACTATGAAGTCCACCAGAAGGCCAATGAGACTCCTTTGAGAAACTCATGGGAAATGAGATGGATGGTGGAAGGCCACTAGGTACCTGGTTATACTATAAAACGTTTTTATTGGTAGTATTTATTGGGGGTATTGAGGCCCTTTTTCCTATTACCCCTTCAATGTTTTTTTCTCACATTCACAGAAAATGAAGTGTATATTTTCCACCTTTCTGAATCCTACTATCCAACATCCACCATAAGCGGAGATGATTTGAGATGAATTTTTTCCATTATTGATGGTATATTTTACTCAATTATCCTTCTTTTTTCCATCACATTTTTTCATTGATTAGGGAATATTAAATTATATATTTTAGTGAGTAATTTTACCTTGGAATGGAAAAAACACTTCTAATATAAGGCATTCCATAGACTGTAGATATCAGTTTTCAGGGAGTAATGATTTGGATATTTTAGTCACTGTGTCACTAGATGTATGTGACATGATTTTCTATTATTTTTTATGGTAAATTTTGATTAAATTTTGGGATAGTTTTTATCTTTTGTATCATTATTGTATCCTTCCTGTACTGATCCTTGGGGTATACACCTATTTTTTAAAATTGAAATAATCTTAACGTAAATATGTGTCTATTAATATATATTATATGACTAATTTTATTGTACCAAATGTGGATATAGAGGAAATTTAATATGGTTTATGGTTAATGAATTCTTAGAAAAGGGGGTTGAATATCTTAGGAATGTTATATTATAATAAAAAGTTAGCGGATCCTAATATTGGTATTTTTATTTATTTCTTATGTGGTGTGTAATGTGAGCATTGGTAAATGCGAATCAATGACATAAGTCAAAACTGAGGTCAGTTCACATGTGTGATTCATGATAATTTATGGGTTTTTAGTTTATAATGGTTTTTCATAGTGTTTTTCATTGATTACAATGACTTGGAGTGACATGTTATATAGGGAAACGTTTTTTAATATTTAAACCACATAGGGAGTCCAAGAATGATAGATACTTCGAAGACCAAGGTACATACTATGTGATATTGGATACTATTATCCTAAAGTGATGGTATAATGGAATGTATTTTGGTTGGTTTCTTATACAAAAATATGGTATGTTGGACATCAAAAGGCATAACTTCTAGGATAAAATAGTCAATATTTAGTGTTTAGTTTAGGGCTGTAACAGAATGAATTTTTTTTATCTTATTTAAATTTTAATATAATATTTTTTTATTTTTTTCATTACATATTTCACGGAGTTAATCATTCATTATACTCAACATTGATTTTAGCTTGTGATACATGACACACTAGGTTTTAACATATTGTGATATATTATTAATATTATTATTTAAATGAGACCATTATTATCTATTTTTAAACATACAAATATAAATAGAAATAAATATTTATCAAATATAAACTATAATGGGTTTATATGTTTTAATCTAATTGATAAAAAATTACGTAATTGTTAGGGAAGTCAGTATATGATTCAAAAATAGTATTTTCTCCAAAAATTGTTTTTATAAATTTTTTATTAAAAAAAATTAATTAATTTATGTTTACTTTTAGATATTTTATTTTTAATAATAAAAATATTTTTTAAAATATATATGTCAATATTATCTTGGAGTGAATTTTATAGAATTTTCTATAAATGGAAAATTTTTCAAAAAATATTTAAAAATACATGTAGTTATTAGGAATTTTTTTTTCTCATAATGATTTCAAAATAATCCATATTTTTTAAGATGATGTTAAAATTAAAATTAGTACAATAATATATCAATTTATACAATTTAGTTCATTATAATCAATTTTGTAATGAATTTTTATATCAAAACATTTTATTCATTTGAAAAATTTCCCTTTGATAACGTGTAATCACATTGCATCTACTGGATTAATTTTAAATTAAAATTTTTAGAACTATTAATGTGTAACATACTAGAAATTTTTTCTAGAAATTTTTTTACTTAAATAATTTTTTTAATCAAACAAATTAAGGTATAATTTAATATAAAATTAGATATCTGTTAGATATTATTATAAATTAAGATAAAATATCACCTTTATTTTAGTTTAATAATGAACATGTAAGTGTTATTGATCCTTTATATTGTTTATAATTTAAAATAAACTAATAATGTTTTCAATAAAACACATTTTATTAAAATAAATTCATTTTTTTAATCAAAATATGGTTTTAATTTAATGCAGAAAATTTAACTTTTCTTAAAATTGTATTATTAATATTTTAATTAAAATATATTAGATTAATATGACTTTTTTAAATAAATGTTTTTTTGATATATAAATTTTATAATTTTCAACGTTTTTTGAATTACTTATAATTGTGAATTTAGAATATTAACTAACCTCAAGTAAGTTTAATATTCTTACCCAAGTAATGATAGTTAGTAAAAGTAATATTTATGGTATTTTTTTGAAAAATTTTGTAGTTTTAAAATATTATAAGAATTAGTTAAATATTATTTTTTGGGAAAATTAACAAAATGATAATCAATAAAGACAATGTAACATAAATTAATGCTTATGTTTAGGTTTTTTTAGTTTAATGAAAGAAAGTTAATTTGAATTTTTGAAGTGAATGAAGAATAAGTGAAACAATAATAAATTTACTTTACAAGGTCTGCTGAGAGAACACCCCATTAGATTCTTCTAGTCAGATATCGATAATGCTTATCTTATAAGGGAGAAATCAACTTATTAAAATTGTGATGTGGGATAAAAAATCATAGTTTCTATAAACAATCTAAAACATAGGTTACAACATTACTGTTGTATGAAAACCCCAGTGATAGTTTGATAATCCCACAGTTCTCTTCTACCTAACAACCTTCATTTCCCTTGACAGTTAATTAGATCTTTCTCCTTCATGCAACACCTTAAAACATCATCTGAGTCACCCCACCTTTCAAGAGCTATATTCTTCTTCCATTATGGTATAAGTAAACATTAGTGAAAGAGACCTAATAAAAGTATTTTACATCTGGCATACGTTTTATCCAAATTAGTAAACCACATTAAAGTAATTCCTATGTAGGCATAATCCTATAGTGAAAATAATCCACCCACGAACTCCATGATCCTCAATGTATCTTGGAAGGCAATACACATAAGTTTAATTGGTTATAAAAATTGACATCTAGTTTGTTGTTTCAAAAAAAAACATTTTTTATTTTTTAAACCCTCAATTGAGGTCACTTAAGTACATGCCTACTGTAATAAAATTCTAGGATTACACCAATATCTCTTAGAATCTAAAGTTCAATACTACCAAAATCATTATATATATAAGATTTTTCTTTCATAGGGAGAACCTAATTCCATCATTTGACAGCCCAGGTGGAAACTCTCTATTATCCTCCTTTTGGACTAATTTGATCACCCACCTCATGAAAACTGAAACTCACTACCTTTAATCTCATTTAAACACCCCAAATAGGAAGAACTATTTTTGGTTTCCAGTTCTGTAAGGTAATGAGACATTTTTTTAAAATATTATATATATAAGTGATTAATTTTAACTTTCTATTTACCAAACATTTATGTAGGTTTTTTTAAAACTATATGGTTATTTACTAGAAATTATAAACATATTTTCATACCTATATTTATATAATGGTGTATTTTATATTATTTCCATGTATCATGTAACATTATTCAAATATAGAATCATGTTTATATATATATATGATTTATTCAATTTATATGTACATTTTCATAAGACTTATAAGTTAAAGTTTATATAAAATAATTAGATAAATGTTTGTATTATTATTTAAAATTATGATTTTATGGTATTTTTTGTGTGAAATACATAATGCTTTCAAGAAAAATTATTTAATGAATAAAAAGAATTTATTATTTTTATAGTTTTCTAAATGAGGTAACTATTTTAAAAATAAATTATTTATGATTATTTACATTGGATAAAAATTATATCTTTATGGAATTATATTATCTATGAAACAATGGTTTAAAATATCATTATTTCATGAAATGGAATCATGTCATTCCATGTTCTCATTCAATATACATGTCATTAATGAAAATAATTATGCCCATATGTTGTTGATTATTCATGTCTTCAGATATATAAATATATATGTATGGGTATTAATGTATATATATAATAATGTGCAATGAAAAAAAATCTTTTATAGGAACTACTTCCAAAAATGAATTATTTACGAGTTTATGAATGTAATTTTGAATACATGGATGATAATCATTATTTCTCTAATACAAGTTTCATTTATGTAAAGTGTAAATTTATTTTGATTTGGTTTCACCAAATGTATCCAATTATTTATTATGAAACATCATGTATATATATATATATATTGATATAAGTGTTTAAATGGGATAATGCATTGTTATGTTTTTCAATCAAAAACACCAGTGATATGTATATACATATATATATATATGTAAGTCAATATATTTTTTTTATAAAATTCTCCACATGAACTTCATAAACATTATAGGGAAGTGTGTAGTGAACCCATCCCCCAGTAATGTGGTTAGGGCCAAAAAATAATCAATTTTTGAAGTGGCCCCATGGTTTTGTTTTCCAAAACATGCAGAATATTTTCTGAAAATTCAATCAATTATGTTATTAAGAAAATAATTTATAATTCTTTTATATTTAAAAATTATTATAATATTTTCAAAAGAGTAAGTATTTTCAGAGGTATTATATTATTTTTAAAGAGTATGTAATTTCTAAAATAATATTGTATTTTCAAAATTGAAAGTATTTTCAAAGGTATTGTAATCATTTTAATGTTTATGTATTTTAATGGGATTTATAATATGTTCAAGGATTAAATATTTTAAAATTAAATTTCAAAATCATGGTTTCAAATGATTTTTAATGCTATTATATTATGACAAGTGTTTTCAAAAGGATTTTTTGAAAATATGTATTTTTTAAGGATATTAAAAATTGTTTTCTAAAGATATATTTTTAAAAACATAGCATTATATTTCACAATTTTTTTTAAATGAGTTCTCAAAATGGTACACTCCAAAATATTTTTAATATATTTTTCATAACCCCTTACTGGGAAATTATTCTCAACCTATGATTTATAAAATATATTCATGATACTTTAGAGGTTTCATGGAGTTCAACTTCAATAAGGAACTATGGTCATAATACTCAACCACTTCCGTTTTATTTATTCTTTTAACATTGATAATTTGTAACTTTGGTCCTTTTCCTCCAAATCCTAGATCCGAAAACATACTCATTTGTAAATTATTGTATAATTTTTAGCTACATGATATATATATAAATATACACAAAAGATATTTTTTACTGAATCTGTAAGTCTGGGTATCATGTATTCATATATAAACCCTAACCATTGATACATATTACTACATGATGTTATGAACAATTAACCATCAAATAAAAACCAAGGATCCTAAAGTCTAGTGTTTATGGAAGATTTGGTACATAATACTAAAATAATGAGAGTAAAATAAATTGCTCATTTATTTAATCTCCATAATGATCTCATAACATTATTTGAGATATTAAATATGCATAGGGTAAACTTTAGAATACATGAACAAAAGGGATGAGATAAAAATCCAAGAAGGAAATAATCATAAGAATAAAGAATAAGACTTGAGTTAGATGGAATAAGATTATGAAATAAAAAGGAAATGAATAAGAATAAACCAATGTAATCATAACATATATAACATGGGATCGTGTAATCATGGATAAATATGAATGTGGATATATCATAAAACATTACATAAAAACGAGTCAGGGATTTCTGCCAATACTATATCACATCGTGGAAAATGACCTATAATGGAATTAGGTTTACTACCATTGCCAACATGACATATCATGATAATAAATATTACCCAATACATTGGACCTCTATCTGGGAACACACATCATAACATGTTCACAAATATGTGTTCCTCATGAATAATCAATCATAAGAAATAAACATAAGGGTACCCGATGGAAAGAAATTGGTGTCATGTCATAGGGAATAACCAAAGGGAATATCACAATGGTGTAAATGAAATAATATATTTAAATCACACATTGAATTTAATAATGGAATCTTGTCATAGATTTTGATAAATAAACTCCAATATAAGTGAAAACATTAAAAATAGTATTTAATAAACATTATAAAAGATCCACTTTGGTGCAGTTTAAGGGAAAATATAATTTCCATTAATGAAGATAAATAAATAATTGTTTTCATAAAAATAGAAATGAACTAATATTGTTTTTCATTATAAAAATATTTTTTCTAGAATAACATTGGTTATTTATAGTATATTATGTTGAGTACTTGAAAATGGGTATAAAATTGGGATGTTCCCTTAAATCAGGCTTTCTTATCGGGAGGAATTGAAAATGAATCCTTATAAATAATATATTTCCCCATGAAATAAAGAATACATGAGATATGTTAATATGATTGGAATATAAAAAAGCATTTAGAAAGAGTAAATAAGAATAATTAATAATTATGTTCAGGCAAATAGAGAGAATATGTAACCTAATGGAAAAATGTATGTTCAGAGAGAATCCCTTACCTTATGTCCAAAAGTCTTCTCCACATGAAATTAATGTCCTAAATAAATAATTTAGATTCGTTTATAATTTAATTAATAAAATATTAGACATATATTTTATTTATTTTTATTTTATTAAGATTATTTATAACAATTCAATGGGATATAATGATAAATTTTTTTGTTCTAGGTGTGTTTGTTTCATGATTTTATGATCGGTTCAATTGATTTTAATTGTGGGAGTTCATGTAAAATGGAAATAAAACTACATAAGGGGGATGATATTATATTTATATAATTCATAAGTTCTATATGTTACCAAATATCATTTTTTTCTTAAATTACAATTATTCATTACATTAAACGTCAATGAAAAATGGTTTATTTATTTAGGTGGTTTTTCAGTCATCGCGAACTAGTTTTTTTATTATTTAATATAATTTATCAATATTAGTCACTGAACATGAAAAATATATAATATAAATTTTTGAATATATTTAGACAATAATAATGGTTTTATGACCATCTTTGAAGGTTGTAATAGAATACAAAAACACATCATCCATGAAGCCAGTGAATCGAAACCTTAAGAATGATGTTTTCATTTATATAAAAAAGGAAAACAAATTGGACTTGGTGATTGATATTACATAAAAAATATAAAATTATATTATATATATGATACTAGAGCTATCATGTAACTTATTTTGGAGTAAAGGATGAGGTTGTAGAAAGAAAGAATTTAAAAGTGAAAGGTGGAGGATTTTACCTCTTATTTGACGTCTCATTAAGAACCCCCTTAAGGAACTAGGGTTAAGAATTTTGATGACTCCAGAAGCTCATGGAAATGTGGAAGTGTATTAGGAAGTTAATTAGGAACAATTTAAAAATGATTCTACAATTTCCAGGTGTGAGGAGATGAGTTGGTGATAGGTGGCATTCATAGTGGGAGGAGAGGGGTGTTTTTGATTACATTATTCATTTTTTATTATTTTGGTGCATGAATATCAATATGGTTGATTCCTATTAATATATATAGCAATGGTCTAAGGTTCATTTTAATAAATGATTACTTATATCATCCATACATCATCCATGACTCAATAATTCATGTATTTGTTAAATACCGTAAATTACTGTATTTCACTATTCAAAAAAAAATTCAACTATTTTAGTAAAACAACATTAAACATAACCATATTTTGATGTTTATATTGAAAAAATGGAATTAATTTTATGAAAATAATTCTTTAAATAGGATAAATTCAATTTTTAATTAAATTTATCAATTATTTGAAAAAATTAATTTTAATATTATAATTGATTTTATGAAACTTTTAAAAATTAATTAATGTATAATAAATTTATCTTATAATTATAATAGACCATGTTAATTTATGAATCTATTTTATGGAAATAAGTTTTCTTTCAAATCAATATATTAATAATAAAATTTTAAATAACCTTTCTTGTTTCACAAATATACCAACACTTAATTAACCATTTTAAAAATATTTATTACCTTATTGTAAGATCTAACAATATAATTTTTTTCTATATAATAATTTAATTTTATTTATACTTTCACAGGTGAGGTTACTTGTCATGACCCCCTCCCCACAATGTGTACCCCTCCTAGGCTGGTAATGTGAGAAGGGAGATAATGACCCCTGAGTCCGGCCTTTAGAAGGCACCGAGTTGGTTACTATCACTGAGGGTATAGTAAACACACATATAGGAGACATTGTCCACTATGAAAACACATGCGAAAGAGAGATATAAGATATCCACCAAAAAAATCTATGTCAGACAAAAATATAAAAGAAATCCCAAGTACACATATGTAATGTCATGAAAAGCTACTACAGTTGAAAGGGGAAAACTACAAGTACCCAAAAGAATGTAAAAACAACGGCAACCAAGAAGTCCAAATAGATCATGTAAGCCCAAGCTAGAAGAAACCTGCTTGATCTCCAACCTTCTCTAAGTGACCCAACAAAATATTTTATATATACAATGGGTGAGGAAAATAGTATACATAGTTGGATCCTACCTAAATCCTCACGTACAAATGTAATGAAAGGATGCTAAACCATAGTGAACAACAAGTGAAACTAACTCGTCACCTAAATAGGTATACTAATATCACAACCTAACAATGGCTACTATCAATAAGTAATGCATACAAGAGTTTATAATATAATAATGAATATCTAGGTTACCCCTAAATACATCCCCACTGGTTTTCCCCATTGCCCCAATGTCACACGCCTTAAGCATCTCTCTCCAAAAAGGCTTGCGCGCAGAAACCTGGGTAAATCACCACAATATGAACCTCTTGCAAAAAAACCACCACTTCCACGTAAGCAAAGTAACCAGGTAGTTTCTTGGAGCCACCACAACTTTCATAACATGTATCATACGTCAGGTATTATACCTCAGGCCATTACATCCCATACACTGATTAAGGATCCTTAGGCCATCACAGCCTATACATGTTGCACCTATAGTAGTTCATAGGAAACTATATCCAGAATATATGTGTGTGAATAACCACAATCCATTACAGCCCTCTATAGACATATATGGGAAAAAATAACCACTGTGCCTACCAGCACAAGTAACTACCATGATAAGAGAGAAGGGCTAATGAGGGTGGTAATCCATCCATCATCCCACCGAAATTCTGCGAAAAACACCCCCTAGGTCTCAGAATCTCTGGGGTGTTAGTTTCCCTAACTGATGGGGTGGAGTAGCGAATAGAAACAAAAAAATTAGAAAAAATATATATCTCACAACCAAACTCTGGGCATAACCTACTCTTATAATCAACCGCATCAAATGTATCTCAGACTCCCGGCTGCTACATTTATGACTAGGTAACCTATAAGAAGACAACCATTTAAAGATATTTATTACATTACTTCATTCCATTTTTATCAGTTGCACATTAAGACAATTAATTCTTTAAACATAAATTAACCATCAACAATTTCCACATTTATTTCCTTAGCATCACACACAGAGTTCATTGTTCCTTTAAATTAAAACCTCTGCATTGCACCCTAGAAAACTACAAACCCATGGGATAACATCATTTCTTCAATCATTTATTTACAACATTACATTCTAATATTCATAATCCTTCTATAAAGAAAATTCTCAGCTACTAAACACAAGGGGATCAACACGGTTATTAGATGAACATCCTATTGAGTCTTTGTCACCTATAACAAGAGCATTAACCCATACTTCCTAAGGAATCTAAACACATAAAGCACATGGAATACCATGTGTGTCATCGCCCCTTTTTGATGGAGGTTAAGAAAAGATAGGTTCCTTGAATAGTGGGGAATGCAAAGCAGATAAACAACAAATAATAATCAGCAAGCATCCAAACAATCACATTTACCCATTTCATCATCTCGGGTGTCCCCCAGACACCTGTATGCATAAAACAATTCATCTATCCCCTCTAGGTGTCAACTGTTTCCCCAAACAGTAGGCCTCCCTACCCCCACATATAACAACAACCATCCATGCTCACATCACAACACAAGTATCAAGAAGACAAATATCATATCAATAGGTCTCTTGGACCTTAAACAAGCAAGAGGGTAACTCAGAACCCTAAATGGTATTACCCTTTATCAAAGAAATAGTTCTCTAATCCATATGGGATTAACCCATTTATTATTTGTAGGTTCCAACTTCAGGAAACCTAAATAGTAAGCTGTCATAAATAACTAAACATGCTTACTGCACCAATTTTATTAACATCAAATTACAACAAGAATAACCAGATTCATTTACAAGCCTCTATATCATTAGCCAAAAAATTATCAATTAAGTCTGGCTTTACGTTATTTACCAATGTCCATCAAGAACAAAAAGATAAACAAAGAAAGCATAGATATCACAATATCTAGCAAAATATGAGGCAATAACATACGATCAATACCAATTTATTTATCCAGTCCAAATATTTATTATGTCAATTAAATTGTGATCCAGTGGGTTAAAACATGCTAACTATACAGCTGCACATAAAATAAAAGAGAAGAAATGAATCCAATACCACAAACAGTTCTTCATGTTCTTTATATGAGAACGATCCACACAAAGGGTTATGATCTCCTCCCCTCATGACAACTATATCAACCCGAGGATGTATATTCACCACCATATCATCCAATAGCCAAGAAAATCCCATTAGGAACATGAATAAATCATTCCATATAAAGGCAATGAGAAAAAGAATAATTTGAATCCAAAATAATGATGATAGATCATACATTATATCAAAGGTTGATCGATACTGCTTGGTTGCATCAGAAATAATGCGGAACTACTCAGAAGAGTAAAGCATTATCACACAACTCCTTTGGGAAGGAATTGAAGGTTCGAGCATCCCACTCTTGAGAATAAACAAGATGAATTAGGGATGAAGATATCTCCTCCCTTTAAAAGATTTAATGGAGCATCGGTTTAAGATACGGTGGATTTTCCATTAAAACCGAATCGCATTAAACCATGGGACTTGACCTAGTAAAAAAATCCTGAGCCTTAAGAAAATTAATATAGGAGTTGTGGATTTTGAATCGTCCTTAGAATCGTTAAAATGAGGCTTTAAATGCATTTTACGTCAAAGGAATAATTAAATGGGTGAAATTGTAGGAAGCTAGAAACACTGTTCATGAACTCAAAATTTGGAAAACGAAAAACACTGTTCATGAACCTCACCATTCTGGAAACACTATTCATGAACTCAAAATTTTGGAAAATGAAAAAATCTATTCATGAACTTCACCGTTGGAACCTCACTATTCTGAAAACACTGTTCATGAACCTCATCGTTTTGGAATCACTATTGATGAACCTCACTGTTGAAACTTCACTGTTGGAACAACAACATTCTGGAAACACTATTCATGATACTTGTTGTTGAAACCTCACTATTCTGGGAACACTATTCAGGAACCTCACCGTTGAAACCTCACCATTGGAACCTCACCATTCTGGAAACACTATTCATGAACCACACCGTTAAAACCTTATCATTGGAACCTCACCTTTCTGGAAACACTGTTCATGAACCTCACTGTTAAAACAACACAATTGGAACCACACCATTCTGGAAACACTGTTTATGAACATCACCATTGAATCCTCACCGTTGGAACCTCACCATTCTGGAAACACTGTTCACAGGATTTGAAATTTGTAAAAGTGTTGGTGATAAGTCACATGGACCTCTCGAAACACCTCAAACACCAAATTTTTGAAAAGTAATGGGCCATAGGGTTTCATGAAATTACATAAGATACCTCTCAAAACATTATCATCATTGAGAATTCAGAACCAACCTAAAAGAAAATAGAAAAGAATCCCGAATAACCACCCCTCGAGATACCTCTCAAAAGAGAGAAAGACACAAGAAGCAACCAAAGAAATCCATCTCATAAACACAAGAGATCTACAACCCCAAAGCAAACATCCTTACATGATAATAGTTAAACAACAAACAACTCTTGGTATGGAACATGTATCTATGACTCACGTTCCCATGTACTCTCCTCAACACTGCCGTGTCGCCACAAGAAATGAATCAAGGGAATAAAAAACCCATGAAACACCTTCTCCTTGTGGTCTTGGATCTCCATAGGTCGCTCTTCAATGATTTCATAATCATCAACATCGATCTATCCCTAATCGATGACATGAGAGTCATCCTGAAGATAATGACGTAGCTCTGACATATCAAAACCATTGTGTATCCAACTCATTTGAGGGGGATGTTCTACCCGATAATCCACTGCTCCAACAAGAGAAAACACCTCAAAGTCCCAAAAAATCAGGGTGAAAGCTTATTCCCATGACCAAACCATAACTACCCTGACAGGGAGTCACCTTCAGAAACATGTGAACCCCAAAATCAAACTCTAAGGGTTTCCTCCTTTGATCTGCTTATGATTTTTAAAAATCCTGCGATGTCTTCATCCTCTCACGAATCACCTGAACCATCTCTGTTGTATTCTGCACTAGTTCCAGTCCAAGAATTGATGACTCTCTGACCAAAGTATATCACAACATAGAATGACAAGGTTGTCCATATAAGTATTTAAACAACACCATACCAATTGTGGAGTGGAAGATATTGTTGTAAGAGGACTCCACAATGGGTAAGTTTCTCATCCACAAACATCCAAAATATAGAACACAAGTGTGTAACATGTCTTCAAGAGTATGGATGGTCCGCTCTATCTGACCATCATTCTGAGGATGAAAAGAAGTGCTAAGGAATAATTGAGAACCAAAATCATGCTAGAGACCTCTCCACACCTTGGAGGTGAAACAGGGATCTCTATCAGAAATGATCATCCTTGGGATTCCATGATGTCTCACCACCTCCTACCAATACTGTCTCAACAAAACATCCACTTAGCATGACTCCTTGATTTCTATAAAGTGTTATGATTTCGTTAAATGGTCCACTACCACCTAAATAGAATTAGGTATTCCCGGAACTCGAGGTAAACCATTAAAAAAGTCTATTGAGATGTCCTCCCACTTCCACTGAGGAATATCTAATGGATGGAATAGACCACCAAGAACACGGTGTTCAACCTTCACCTTCTGGTAGACAAAACATCAAGACACCAACACCACAACCGCATTTCCCACCACAAGAAACCAAAACTATCTCCTTAATGCTTGTTACATCTTTATCACACCAAGATGCACCGCTAAAGGATAAATATGGAACTATATGAGAACTGTCTCAAGCATAGTCAATGGAACAAAAATACTTCTGTGATATAACACTAGGTGTTGTTCATCCTCAGAGAAACCATCATGGGACTCACCATAAACAAATTGGTCTCTCCAGGTCTCTACCTCTAGATCCCCCAACTAGGACTCTTCCACCTACTACACTAGAGATAACTAAATTATCATTTAGAAAAGACAACCTATAACCACAAATTCTCCCATATCAAGTTTTAATGCTGAAAATTATTCCATTACTTTCTTGGATTCACCAGATTCACACACTACATCACTACGTGACTTTCGACTTAGTGCATAAGCTACTGCATTCCCCTTTCCATGTGCGTACGATATTTCAAAGTCATATTCCTGTAAGAACTCCATCCATTGACCTTAGTGTAAGTTGAAGTCACACTGGGATAAAACATACCTCCAACTCTTATAATTGGTGAAAACCACAGAGCGCTCGCCAATGAGGTAATGTCTCCAGAACATGATAGTAAAGAACGCAGATTCCAACTCAAGATCGTTGGTGGCATAGCTTTGTTCATGGGGAGGTAACTGCCGAGACCCATAAGAAACAACTGATCTTTGTTGCATCAGAGCACACCCTAACTAGAGATGATAAGAATCATAGAAAACATAAAACTAAACTCCATTAGCTATAAGACAAAGAACATGATAACTTACTAAATTCTCCTTTAGATACTCAAAAGCTTTCTGAAACTGATCAGTCCATATGAAATCCTCATACTTCCTGGTCAACTCTATTAGAGGAGTCACAACTCGACAGAAATAGGATACGAAACTCTTGTAGTAGACTATGAGACTAAGGAAACTTCACTCCTCTGACATTGTCTTGGGGGATCCCAAAGGAAAAACTACTTTTATCTTCGATGGATCCATAACTAATCCCTACTGGGACACAACATGTCCCAAGAAACAGACATCTCGAGACCAAAACTCAGACTTCGACAACTTCCCAAAAAGCTGATGTTGATGAATAACTACCAAAATGTCATGTAGATGCTTTGAATTCTCCTCCTTAGACATGGAGTACACATGGATGTTATCGATTAAAACCACCATGAACTTGTCTAGGAAGTAACGGAACACAAAATTCATTAATCCACTGAACACAACTGCAGAATTTGTCACGCCGAATAGTATTACAATGAACTCATAATGACCATGACGACAACAGAAAGAAGTCTTCAGGATAACCTCATCCTTCAGATGCATGTGATGATATCCTGACCACAAGTTGATATTTGAGAACCTACATTTACCCTTCATTTTATTGAATAAATTATCAATACATGGAATCAGATAGTTAATCTTCAGTGTCACTTTTTTTAAGTGATGTTAATTGACACAAAACTGAAAACTTTCGTCAGCCTTCTTCACAAACAAAACTAGTGCACCCCACGATGACACAGTCGGCCAAAAAAGACCGCACTATAATAGACCATCAAGCTGTATACGTAACTATCGTAACTCAAAAGGGGCCATCATATATAGAAGAATAGATATAGGAGAATCTAATGGTTGTAGATCGATCCCAAACACGATCTCTCAATGAGGGGGTAATGATACAACCTCTTCTAGAAAGACATCAGGGTATTATTATATGACCCTAGGAAACGTCAACTGTTGAACAAATGAAGAACTGAACATCATCTTATCCATCCTAGATGTTAAGGATGGAACACACCTCTTACCCATACGAGGGTCCCGCTTTCCAACGACCACCACTGGCTCTCCACCCACATCAAAGAACACAACCTACCTACTAAAGCAATCCACGATAGCCTAGAACGAATACAACCAATACATGATGAGGATGACATAATATGGTTATATTCATAAACATATGAAATCTCCCCAAATGAGGTGATTCCCCAACACTAGCTCACAATCTCTATATATTTCAAATAAGTCATCTCAGCCTCCAACTAGCATAGTAAACACCAATGGAATTGGAATCCACTCTACCTCAAGTCCTGAGTCATGACAAGGGTAGGTGATATGAAGGAGTGTGTTTATCCTGAATCAAACAAGGCATACACCGAGGAAGAAGACGATCAAAGGGTACCTAGAATGACGTCTGGCTCTCCTAGAGATGGAAACTCTAAAGCATGAAGCCGATAATGACATCCTCCATGGCCACTTTGACCATGATGACCACCACCACCATGACAGCGCTCTTATCTCTAAGGATGGGGAGTGTCTCAGGGTTGTCATGTGCCTGCCCCATCTACCCTCTGCTGACCCAAATTTGGTGAAATCTGCTGATGCTACCTTGTCTAGAACTGCCTCAATAGAGAAACCTAGAGCGGAGCACCTGGTGAATGATGACTGATTCAAAAGGTCGGCCACTCTCTCTACTAATGACCTCAACCACCACAATAAAAGAACCATATGATCCCTTAGAATAGGCTAGAGAGCTTCCTCCTGTAGAGAAATAAGGTTATGAGGGCTAGGAACAACCCTTGGATGAACGAAAGCTCTTCTTACCTGAAAATCAGGAACCCCAAACCACCTCTATGTTTCGTGAGGAATCATGAAGACTCCCTTATTATGATGATCCAATTATTTCCAATGTCCTCTCGATGACCTCTACCATTTACAGAACCCCAAGATATGTCTTCAGAGTAAATGGGGTGACCTGGTGTAGGATCTCTGGACACAAAGCCTCCTCGAAATACCTCACCCTGGAATCCTCATCTAGAAACAATTCTGAAACATATTGTAAAAAGTTCCTGAAATGGATTCCAAACTCTAGCACACTGGAGCTCCCCTGTTGAAGGGTAAGGAGCTCCTGGCGACTGGACGCCTTCACGGCCGAGGAAAGAAACTCGACTCTAAACTTGTCTCAGAAGTCATCCCATGAGATCACTGACTCCTTGTGATCCACGAGTAATAAGAAAAACCACATCCTCACTGCTCCACGCAGCATCGTCACAACCAAGGACACCTTGTGCTCCTTCCAAGCATGGATTGAACTGATTCCTATCTCGACTTAATTCTGCTAGTATTATATGACTACATCTGAAACAGATCCCTTGTACTTCTGTAGACATAGGAGCCAAAACTCTTCGAGTTTCCTCTTCCAAGTTTCATCATCGTCAACCTCTACTCGGTGGCGATCTACTAGAACAACCTTCTGGACATCTTCTAAGTGATCCTGACAAGGACGTCGACCTGGATCCATACCTGCAAAATAATAAATAGTTAGAGCTCCTAAACCTGGAATATGGAAGACTCGACATTAATAAAATATTTTTTTTTCTTTTATTCATTTTAGTTTAACCTATCCCAAGGTATACACATTCAAAAACAGGCACACCGTAGAATGATCCATGATTCTTTCCTAGGTCTCTACCCTGTAACTAGTATCACCTCATATAGTAGCCATTGTAAACTTAATGGATCATACATCAGATCAAAGGAGGCCCTAAACGCTTATGTCTTAGTCGATCTCCAGTGTTTACATCAACTACTAAACTTGGCTGACACTATTTCCCTACGAAACCATTAAAATGACATGTTCCTAACACTACACTCCATCCTATCTCTCAACCAGACCTATGATACAACTCTATCATGACCCCCTCCCCATAAAGTGTAACCCTCTTTGGCCAACAATGTGAGAAGGGAGATAATGACCCCCGAGTCCCGCCTATAGTAGGCCCTGGGTTGGCGAATAGCACCGAGGGTATAGTAAACACAAAGATGGAGGCTTTGCCCTCTAAGAGAACACTTGTGAAAGAGAGAGGTAAGATAGTAATCAACCAACACTAATTTAGATAATAATATAAAATAAATCTTAAGTACACATAAGTAATGTCATGAAAAACTACTACCACTGAAAGGGGAAAATTTCAAGTACCCAAAAGAAATGAAAAACAACAGAAACCATGAAGCCCAAAGAGCCCATACAACCCCAAGCTAGTAGAAACCAGTATGATCTTCAACCTACTCTATGTGACCTGAAAAAAAGTTTTTATATAAGTAGGGTGAGTATAACAGTATACTCATTATTATCCTACCAGAATCCCCACATGAAAAAGAAAAGAAATAATGCTAAAGCAGAGTGAATAATAAGTGTAACTAACTCATAACCTTAATAGCTATACTAAGTTCCCAACCTCACCATGGATAGTCTCACCACGTAATTTATACAATAGTATATAACATAATAACTAATATAAAGGGTACCCCTCTACTACTTACCCATTAGATTTCCTCTTTTCCCCAACGTCGCACGTCCTAAGAATTTCTCTTCAAAAAGGCTTTCCCGTAGACACCTATGTGAAGCACCACAACATGCACCTTGTGAAACAAAACTAAATCATCCATGTAATTAAAATAACCATGTAATTTTTGGGAGCCACCAAATCTCTCATAACATGTATTATACGTTGAGTATTATTACTCAAGCCATTACAGACCATACACTGAGTAAGGATCCTCAATCCGTCATAGCCTACACACATTACACCTAGAGTAGTCCATATGAATCAATATATAGAATATATATTTGTGAGTAACCACAATCCCTTACTACCCTCTACATACATATATGGGGATAACTAACCACTATTCCTACCAGAACAAGTAACTACCAATAGATTAGAGCATGGTGAAAGGGGGTAGTCAGCAATCCAACCTCCCACCATAATGTTGGGGAAAACACCCCCTAGGGCTCAGAATCCTCGAGGTGTCAGTTTCTCAAACTGAAGTGGTGGATTAGTGTATAGAAACACAAAAAGTACATAACATATTTTAGCTCACAACCACAGTATGGGAATAAACTATTCTTAGACTCCACTAAAGGTAACTTCTCTCGGACTCCAAGCTACCACATCTATGAATATGTATCCTATAAGCATAAAACCATTTAAAAATATTTATTAAATTACTTTATTACATTTTTATCAGTTTAACTTTACATTAGTTAATTCATTAAACATTAATTAACTATAAAAAATTTCCACATTTATTTCATTAGAATCACACCCAAAGTTTACCGTTCCATTAAATTACAACCTCATCATTTAACCCCAACAATCTACAACCCCATTGGTTAACATCATTTAATCAATCATTTATTTACATCTTTACATTATGATATTCTCATGCATTCTATAAAAACGTTCTAAGCTACTAAATACAAGGGGATCAACACTGTGAGTAGATGAACAATCCGTCGAGTCTTTTCTTCATATAGAAATAGCATAGATCCATCCTTCCTTAAGAAGCTAAACACGAAAAGAATGTGGCATACCCCGTAGTCTTCTCCCAAAGGAGGGTAAGAAAAACCATCTACATTGAGCAGTGGGGAATGTAATGAAAATAAACAACCAATAAGAATCAGCAAGCATCCAAACATTCACATCCAACCCGTTTCATCATCCCTAGTGTCCTCCCTAGTAACCGTATACATAAACTGATGCATGTCACCACTCTAGACATCAAATACAACCAAAACCAGTAGTCCTCCCTTCCCCCACATATCACAACATCCATCTAGGCACACATCATAACACATGAACCAGGAAAACAAACATCATATCAATTGGGATCTGGGCCCTAAAACAAGAAAGAGGGTAACTCAAAACCCTACAAGGAATTATCATTTATAAAATAATCATCTCTTTAATCCATCTTTGATTAAATGAGTTATTATTCACAGGTTCCATATTTAGGAAACATAAATTTTAAGCTGTCATAAATAACTAAACATGCTTAGTTCACCAATTTTATTAACATCAAAATACAAAAATAAGAACAAGATTAATTTACATGACTCTTTATCTTTATCCAAAAAATTATAAATTAATTCCGTTTTACGTTCTTTACCAATTTCCATCAAGAAAGAATATATAAACAAAGAAAGAATAGATATCACATAATCTACCAAAATAATATGCAAAAACATACGATATATAAAATTTTTTTAGTCCGGTTTAAATATTCATTATGTCAAATCCATTTTGATCAAGTGGGATAAAACATGATAACAATACAGTTGCATGAAAAACAAAAGAGAAGCAATGAATAACCTACCTCAAACAGTTCTTGACGTTCTTTATATGAGAACGATCCACACAATGGGTTATGATCTTCTCCCCCGTGACAACTGTATCCACCCAAGGATGCACAGACACCACCACATCAGCCAACACCCAAGAAAATCCCATTAGAAACATGTAGATAACATTGCATAAAATGGAAGGGAGAAACAGAAGGAGATGAACCCAAAATAATGATGATAGATCAATCCTTATATCGACGATTGATCAATACTTCTTGGTTGCATCTGAAACATAGGGGAACTACTCCATGGACGAAATCTCGATCACAAAACTCATACCAGAAGGAAGGGAATTTTAGAGAATCTAACACCTGATAACAAGGAGGAAAAATTAGGGAGGAAGATATCTCATCCCCTTAGAAGATTTTATAGAGAAGTAGTTTATGATATGCTGAATTTTACATTAAAATAGGATCACATTAAGCCACGAAGTTTCACCAAGTAAAAACATCTCGAGATTTACAAAAATTATTATAGGAATTATGGATTTTTAATCATCCTTAGAGTCCTTAATACGAGGTTTTAAATGCATTTTACATCAATGGAAACATTAAAGTGGAGAAACTATAGGAAGCTAGAAACAATATTCATGAAATCAAATTTTGGAAAAGGAAAAACACTGTTCATGAACCTCACCGTTGAAACCTCACCATTGGATCCTCACCGTTTTGGAAACACTATTCATGAACCTCAATGTTGAAACCTCACCATTTTGGAAACACTATTCATGAGCCTCACCATTGAAACCTCATCATTGGAACCACACTATTCTAGAAACATTATTCATGAACCTCATTGTTTAAACCTTACCGTTGGAACCAAACTATTCTAGAAACACTGTTCATGAAACTCACCATTGGAACCTCACCATTCTGGAAACAGTGTTCATGAACCTCCCATTGGAACCACACAGTTCTGGAAACACTATTCATGAACCTCACTGTTGGAACCTCACTATTCTGGAAACACTGTTCATGAACCTCACCGTTGGAACCTCACCTTTCTGGAAACACTGTTCACAGAACTAGAAGGTTGGCAATGTGTTGGGTATAAGTCACCTTGACCTACCAGAACAACTCAGACACCATATTTTCTCAACGGAATGGACCATAGAGGTCTAGGACACTACATTACTATTCTATTGGTCACATTACTATTCCTAATGGTCACATTACAATTCCAATGGTCAAGTTACTATTCTATTGGTAGAGGTTCCTTAATTTTTATAAATAGCACATATTTAATAATTTTTTTATGAGAATAAAGTATTTAGTGGGTTCTATATATAATGCGTGTGATTTATACTATATGGAATAATTATAATATGGGAATTTCTATTTATTAAATTCCATGTCAATACATTCTTCCCCCTTACTAAAAATTTCTCCCGCAAAATTTTGTTTTGCATACTGAGGTGAAAATAGGTGAGGTTACTTCTCCTTCATCGCTTCATCAAATTATCATGTCACCTATTTTTTCTTATGTTTCTATCATATTACCTTAATCGAGAGAGTAGTCTTGTCATTTAGAATATTATATCAATGATCCAAGACCTTCACCAAATGATCATCATAAAAAATATCATTTTCCAACTATACCACCTCTAAAATCAGTACATTTGAGGGATCTAGTATGTAAATCCTCAATTGGGATAAATGGATTACATCATGTGTATGAGACGTTGTTAGTGGAAGTGATAGTCAATAAGCCACAACTCTAACACGATCAAGAATCTCGAAGGGGTTGATGTACTTGGAACATAGCTTTATTTTCTTCCCAAATCTCACGATCCTATTCCATGGATATATATAGAGGAATACCATGTATCCAAACATAAAATGTTGGTCCCATAAGAAATTTTTTCGTAGATATTCTATCGACTTTGGCCAGACTTGATGTGTTTTTGAATGGTTTTTACCTTTTTCATAGTTTCTTCGACTATTTTAGGTAATAGCAGCTTACGTTCACCAGCTTCATCCCAGTATCACAGTGTGCTGTATCTTTTCTCAAAAAGGGATTCATGTGTATCCATTTGGATGCTCAAGTGGAAAGTGATTTTTAGTAGAACTAAACCATAGGTAGATATTAACACCATCCTCTTTTTATGTTCATAGAACATGCTGTCAACATGTGTTTCAGTGTCTGAATAGTGCACTCAGATTGGACAATATTTTTAAAAAGATAAGAAACAGTGAATTTCAGTTCAGTGATTATAGAATGTTGGATAATTTTCCAAAACTTGTAGGTAAATATCATATCTCAATCAAATATAATATATAGTGGTACTCCATGCATCATCACCACTTATTTTATGTATATGTGTTCAAGTTGATCAAGTGAGAAGCAATAAATAATTATAATAAAGTGACATGTATTTATAAGATGATCCATAATGATCCATATTGCAGTATTTAATATAGGTGTCTTTGGAAGTATAGTTATAATATATATGATGATATTTTCACATTTCCATGTTGGTATGGTTAATCGTTGAATCGTCCCCTTAGAAATTCATTCTTTCATCCTTCACTTTCTAAAATACCTGACATTTTTTTATATTATACAATCTCTATATTCATATTGACCCTTTAATAATTATCTCAAGTACTACAATACATTGGTGTGATCCCTATGTGGCTAGAGATAGTTGATCTATGTGCGTCATTATATGCTCTTTCTTTATATCCGGATTGGATGGTACACTTAGTAATGATCCAAATCTTACAGCTCATTCCTCGTCAATTTTTAACTCTAAGGATTTACCCATTCTTATATCACCCAAATTTTTCTAAATTTTCACATCTATTTTTTTGATCATCATTTGTTTTCTGTATAAGGAATGATTGAGGAATTATTTGAGAAATAAAAGGTTAAATACCATCCTTTATGACTCCCATGATCATAATTTTCATGTATATGATGATTGCATCCTTCTTAGTTATCATCATTGATAATGTTACAGGATACATTATACTTATAGAATCCATCACATTATTTTATGTACCATGATGATAGTGGATTGAGAAATCAAAATCCTTGAGGAGTTACAACAATCTTCATTGAATCATATTAATACCCTTATATGTGAATATATATTTAGGCACTTTTAATTAATATATATGTCATAATTATCTCTATAGATATAATACCACCATATTTTAAATGAAAATATCCATGTTTCCAACTCTAGATCCTAAATGGGAGAGTTTTTATCATGATATATAAACATCCTTGAGTTGTAGTCTATCACATTATCATTTGGAAATGGTAAACAACCTAATCCTTTATTTGATACATCGTTTTATATCACAATGTGTTCCCCACTTGTTGGAAGTTGAAGTACTAGTTCAATGATAAGCCTCTTATTTATCTTTTTGAAGCAGTTTTCATATTCACTAGTCCAGACTAACTTTACATTCTTTTGAGTCAGATAGGTTATTGGGTTTGATAATTGCGATATGTTCTTCACAAATAATTGGTAAGACCATGTTTTAAAAAGCAAACAACCGATCTTCATTATAGATGTTGGTTTGGAAAACACCTCATTTTACCTTAATTTTATAAGGGTCTACTAATATCCCAGTTCTAGTGATAAAATGCCCCATGAATGATAATTCCTCCATCATGAGCTCTCATTTACTATACATTAAATATAAATTATCCATTCTTAATGCTGTTATAGTAATACTCAAATGCCCTTCACGCTCCCATTTTTTAGAATATATCAAAATATCATCGATAAAGAGAACCAAAAATTTGTTGAGGTAATCGCTAAAGACACTATTATTTAATTCCCTAAAAATTCACTGAGAAATAGAGAGTTTTAAGGTAATCACTATGAATTCATATTGTCCATACTGTATTCAAAAAAGAAATCATGGTAATATATTTCTTATTCAATTTTATCTAGTAATATCTTGACCAAAGGTCCACCTTAATGAAATAATTTTCCATACAAACATGATAGAATAATTCATGTATCTATTGTAGGGGATTCATGTTCTTTATCATGATTTTATTGAGATCATGATAATCAATAAATATTCACATTTATCCATACTTATTCTTGATGAAGAGGATTGTCACCCCCTATGGTGATGTACTCTGGAATATGAAACCCTTATCTAAATCATCTTGTAAATTCTTATTAAATTCACTTAAATCAATGGTGGTAATTATATATGGAGTCTTTAAAATAGGATAAGATCTATAACTATGTTAAATTTACATCTCAATCTATCAATCGGTAGAAATACCATGAAATTTTTCTAGGAACACATTAGTATAGTCCATCATATCGAGCATGTCTTTGAGAATAATCATATACATTGTAGCAACCATTTGAATTAGATATTCTCGCTCATAAGTAAATAATTTCCATAATTTATAATATTTTTCTGAAGGATATTCATCATCCTCCTTAAAATTTTATATAATTTGGTGATTCATATGGATGTGAACATTGATTTTCCTTTCCTGACAGTTGATGTTGGATTTCCATAAGGATACCCAATACATGCCCGATATAGCATCCAAATCCACCAAGGTAAGTGATTCGATATTTTCATGAATGTTTAGTCCCTAAAAATTTACTAATGATGATTTATAAAGTTTTGATTCAATAATATCCCCATTTTATATTGTCACAGATAAATAAACCACTATATTTTGTGTCAGTTTATCAAAATTTAAACTAATGATTCAAGATATGAAAGAATGAATTGAACTAAAATTAAATTGTATGTTCAGTATTCATGAATGAATAACTGGTATACCTATCACCACATCATTTTTGAGATTCACCCAACTAAGAGTGATAGAAAATTCCCTTCTTTTCTACCTTAGAGTTTGTTATTGATTTCCTTTCACAACCCTTGTATTAGGGCATTAGCTCTCATAATTCACATGTTACATATAGTTAAAACATTGAACTATAGGTTTAGTATTTATCTGAACCATATTTTATTCTTATAAGTTAGTGGGATTATTTAAATCCCTTTAACAAAAAATTTTCCTGATGACCCTCTCTTCCAAATTTGAATCATCTTCTAGTTCCCCTTAGTTACTTTCCAGGATAATTTTTCCCACACATTTGACACATGGAATATGGGGTTTTAATTCCATCTTGGAATTCATGTTTTGATCCTACCATATTAAACTCCATTTTTCACTTTATAAATATGGGTCCATGAGACCATTGAGAGTCTTTGATCTCTATTTAGACCTTAAAGGAACAACATATACTCTCACCATAGCTGTAAAATCCTATAATTGTCAATGATTTTCATAGAAAGAGATTTATTTAGATACATAAGTTATCAACCTTTCTTTTACTGTCTATGAAAAATATAGAGGCTTATCATGAAGTAAAATGATTTTTTCTTCATATTCCCCAATTTAATGACCCTATTTTTTCTATAGACTAAGAAACCCCCGCTACATGTGTATATGGAGAGTTGAGGAAAAATATTTGTTGATAAATATTTTCTTGAATGCTTCCCAATCCATGGAATGAACATCCTCCTTAGAAATTATATTATTGTTTAGTGTCCACCACCGATTAGCTTCCCTATAAAAATGATAGACCACTTTCAGAAATTTCTCTTCTTCTAATCACCGAAGGACAGAAAACATCTTCTCAAAAGAGTTACTACATTGTTTCATTATGAGGGTACTGGAATATCCAAAAAAGTTGGGAGGCCTTTTCAAAAAGAAAAGGATTCCACCCAAAAATATTAATCATTAGGATAAGTAGGGAATTACACTTGATTCTAGTTATTATTCATAACATGAGACATTTTTTCCAGTACTGGAAAGATGTTTTGAGCACTTGTTAGCATTATATTTGGAATTTAATTAGAGAAATCATCACATTTTCTATCACATTGATTGTTGGTATGGGTTATCCAATTTATAGTAATTAACTATTAAAAAGAAAGTATAATTTGGGGGATTGAATAACTATATAATAAGAATATAAAAAGTAAATATTGAACATAGAAGGATAAATTTGAAAATTAAATGTATATCCCAACATGTGGTTCTATAGAATTCAATCTATGTTATTCATTGTGATTGAATTATCTAAAGTGTTCATGATCTTGTTTTATAGTCTTAAACTCAAAAAATAAATTCTTATTTTATTTAATATCCATAATGAGCACCTACATTCCTTTGATCTCTTATATCATCATAGGGTAACTTGGGGAATACATGAAAAAAATGAATGATCCAAAAATCCACGTAAGATAATAGAAGTAGGACAGATAAATAGTAATGAGTTAGAAAGAATAACACGATGACATAAAAAGGATTGAAACAAGAATAAAAATATTGAAGAATAACATGAACATGAGATCATGTAAACATAGATACCTAGGAATGTGAAAGAAATATATAACATGTCATAAACATGAGTCAAGGCTAACTACTAATACTATATCACATGGTGGAAAAACTCCAACAAAGGAATTAGGTTCACTCGCTATCACAACACAAAGTTTCATGAGACTAAATATTACCCAATGCATTGGTTATTTATCTAGGTGCACCCAACATAACATGTTCAAGAATATGTGTTCCACATGAAGAATCAAACATATGGAAAAATCATAAGGGTTACCTATGAAAGAAACGAATATTATATCATAAGGGATAACCAAATGGAATATCATAATGGAATCCATGAAAGAATGTATTGAAATCATACATTTACATTAAAAATGGGAATAGTCATAGATCATAAAAAATGATGTTCATACGAAGTAAAAAAAATGTATTTAATAATCTTTATAAATGATCCAATTTGGTGTGGTATAAGGGAAAATATAAAACATTCTTTAATGCATACAAAGGAATAAGTGTTTGTATAAATATAAAAATGATCTAATTTGGGTTTTCATGGTAAAAATATAGTTTTTATAAAAATATTTGGGGTTCTAAATTGATAATGTAGTGTACTTGGAAATGGGTAATAAATTGGGATATTATCTTTAATTGGGCTTTCGTATCAAGAGGAATTGAAAATGGATCCTTATAAAACATATATTTCTGTAAAAAAGAAAGAAAAATTTAGATATGTGATTTTCTTATGAATATAGACATATAATTTATAATTATTACATTATAATAATTATCAATTACATTGGGGTAATGGGATATAAATTGTAACACGAAGGAATCATGGAGGTTCAAAGAAAATTCCTTATCATATGTTAAATATTGTTATGTATATGCACATAATTTCCGAGATAATAAAATTATATTCCTTGATAATTTAATGAAAACCATATTGAATATATATTTGATTTATTACAGTTATATTATTTTAATTTATGAATATTTTTATGGGTTATAATATTTAATTTAATTATTTTGGGTGTATTCATTTCATGATTTTATGACCGGTTCCATTGAGATTAATATTGGGAGTTTTTGTAAATGGATGAAAAACAAAATAATTGGGATGTTATTATATTAATATACTTCTTGAATTTTATATAGTCACATTTATTATTCTTTCATACATGAGAATGACCCATTAGATAAATGAAAAAAGAATAGTATATTTAGGCAGTTTTTTAAATCATCATGAAGTGGTTTTTATTTTTATTTAATATTATGTATATATATATGTTTCATAATGTGGAAAAATTAATTATATAAATGTTTTAATATATTTTAATGATAATAATTTCTTTATGACCATCATTGAAAGTAGAAATGGAAAAAAGAAACCCAACGTCTATGATGGCGCTGAATCATCACCTCATGGATGATGTTTTCATTTTAAGAATAAAAGGAGAAGAGAGAGGATTTTATTATTGATATTATATTAAAAGGATAAAATTATAGTATATATATGATACTATAGTTATTTTTTAACTATTTATTGTGGAGGAAATGATATGGTAGAATAGAGAACAAAGTTAAAACAGACTTGTGGCAAATTTTACCTCTTGTATAATGTATCCTCGACAACCTCCATGTGGGACCAAGGATGTGTATTTTGTCTAGAAAATAAGATCTTGGTTGGGAGAATGATTCTTAGGAAGGTAATTAGGAAGAATTTATAAATTCTTCAAGGCATTGGAGGTGTGAGGAGAAAAGGTAGTATTTATAGTGGGTGGAGAGGGGTGTTTGTGATTATTTTATTCATTTGTTTTTTATTTTAGATCAAGAATATCAATAATGTTGGTTACTATGACTAATAATAATAACGGGTTCATAAAAGTTCATATAAAATTATTAACTCATATATACAATAGCCATGAATATATAATTCATATTTTTTCTAAAAACTGTAATTTATCAAATTTCACTTTTCACCAAAAGTTCAACAATATTAGAAAAACTCTAAAACATCACGATAATAATTTTTGGTCATGTAGATTTAAAAAATGGTATTAATTTAATGAAAATAATTTTCTAAATATTGTAAATTTAATTATTAATAAAAATCATCATTTATTTAAAAAATACTACTTTTAATATTATAAAAGATTTTATGACACTCAGAAAAATTAATTTAAGTGTCATAAAATTATTTGATAATTATAAGACATAATAATATTAATATATGAATCTATATTATAAAAATAAATTTTCATTTAAATCATTATATTTATTAAAAAAATAGATAAAAATATTAATGTTTTAAGAAAATAGCTACACTTAATACATCATTCAAAAAACATTAATTCAGTTATTACATGATATAAGTATATCATATTTTAATCTATAAGATAATTAAATTTTATTTATACTTTTATAGGTGAGGATACGATTCAATTAGTTAGATTATTATTAATAATGGTTATATTACTATTCCAATAGTGATGTTACAATTCCATTTGTATAGCTTTCTCAATTTCTATAAATCCCATTAATATCAATATTTATTTATGAGAATAATGTTTTTATTATGTTGAATGTGTCATTTATGAGCTTTATACTATATGATATTTTTATATGAAGGGAATTTCCGTTGATAAAACTCAAGGTCATTTAACTTCATAATTTGTATTAGACGAATGATTTAGATAACTTTGGAGATTATGGTCTTTTGATAGAAATAGGTTATATTTCAATGTTTATTCTTTTAGAGAATACTTCTTTTACAAAAATTTAATTTGAGGGAAAATTATAAGATATAGAAATATACTCTTCTAACTTCTAGGTATTAAAGTTACCTTTATGGACATATAATTCTTGTGACTCTAGTTTTTAAATTCTAAAAATGGGACATTAAAATCTTTATTAATTAGGAAAAATAAATTTTGTGGATAAAATTATATTTAAAGGGGTAGAATGTTACATCATTGGAATTTATGATTTTAATAAATGTTTATTAGATAATTTTTTATTATTTAAAAAAACTATTGTATAATTTAATATAAACAGAGAAATTTTGTTTAAGATTTTTTTATAAATTAAGAATAAATATCATATTTATTTTAGGATATTTCAAAATATGTATATGTAATTGATACTTTATATTATTTATAATTTTAAATAAGTAATAAATTATTCAATAAAAAATATATTTTATTAAAATTATGTCATTTTTTGTAGTCATAATCATTTTTAAATACAAGTTAAAAAACATTAATTTTATGAAATTGTTTTAAAAATATTATAATGAAAATATATTAGTTTAATATTTATTCATTAAATAATGATATTTTTTTTATATTTTAATTTTATAATTTTCAATGTATTATGAATTATTTATGATTTTGAATTTAAAATATTTACTAGAATTAATTAATTATTCTATTATTACCATATTAATGATAGTTAGTACAATAAATTTTATGTTAATATTTATTTTGAATAATTTAGTAGTTTTCAAATATTATATGATTTAGATAAATAGTAATTTTAGGGAGACATTTACAAAAAAAAAATTATCAATAAGGAATATGGAAAATAAATTTATTCTTATGTAAAATTTTTATTTAGTCTTGTGAAAGTAAGTTAATTAGAATATTGGAAGTGAAAGAAGAATAAGTGAAACAATAATAATTTACCTTTTGTTTTTGAAATTCTTATTCATAATTTTAATTTTATTTTAATAAATTACACTCAACCAATGGCGTCCAACTGTGGTAATCCACTGCTTCTGGGGGACCAATACACTCATACAAGAATATGGAGAGCCTATAGGAGGCATAACTAGGGATGTAAACCATGGACATATGCATTTGTTTGGAACAACATGCCTGCATGGATAGAGCTTAGTATAGGTATCAAGGGTATTAGCCTGGAATGTGAATATGATTGGACAATGTCTCAACGGGCCTGCATATAAGGCCCTTCTGAAGTGTACACCATTAGATGCATCTGCTCGACTATTGATAGTTTTTGGGTTATAAGGGAGTGATTAACTAGTCAATGTTTCAATGTGGGATCAAAAAACACAGTTAATGTTCTCCACTTAAAAATAAGATTTTTCATGACCATTGGATGGAAACCTATATAGCCATTAAATCATATCTCATATATATTTTACCACACTACCTTCCATTCCATAAAAAATTCATCGGATCCTTTTTCCACAATCCATGACATACAACATCATCTCCATAATCCCACCTAACACATTCTTTCCTTTTATTCCCTTATATTACAAGTAATAAATAGTGTAACTAACATAACAAAACTATGATACCACTGCATTTTTATCAAAAATAGTAAATTTTTTTCATAAAATTATATCATAGGCTTCATCCTAAAATGGACCTCAGCCACGTATAACACTTATTGCTTAGAAAATAATCTTAGAAGATAATTGACAGTCATTTAATTATTTATCAAATTCAAAAATAATGTTTTATGTTTACAAATAAAATCATTGTTAGTTATTTTCAAAAACCCTAAAATTGAGGTATCCTAGGTATAGTCTTACTATAATACCATTCAATGATTATCCAAGCTTGTCTTAGTATATTATTCACAAGCTAATCCAATCCTTCATATATATATATAAGCGTTTTCTTTCATAGGGAGAACCTCATTCCCAAATTGGAATACCCAAGATGAACATCTCCTCTATTCTCCTCCCTTTAAATTGTTTTGACCACCCACTAAAAGAAAAACAAATGCCACTACCTTCCATCTAAGCCAAGTATAGTAAGCAAGAAGAACTATTTATTTATTTTCCATTTCTTTATGGTAAGGGGAATTATTTTTATACTATTATAGATATAACTATGTAATTTCAAGTTTATATTTTTGAGACATATATATAGGAATTATATTTAAAATATATGATTATTTACTAAAAATTAAAAAGTATTATCATACTTATATTTATGTATGGGTGTACTATGTTTTATTTTCATGTTTCATGTTATATTATTCAAAAAATTTATATATGTATTCTTTAATTATAAAGTACATTTAGTTTTAAGACATCTAAATTAATGTTTATATAATAAATTCAAATATATGCTTTATTACTGTAATCTCAAACTATGATTTTATTTATTTATTTTATGTACACAATTTAATGTTTTCATTATCTTGTATTTTATCATCAAAAAGAAAGTATTATATTCATAGTTTTGTAAATGAAGTAGCTATATTTAAAAGAACTTAATCATAATTTCTTACATTGTAGAAAACCTATATCTTTAAATAATTATTTTATTTAAGAAAAATTAGTTAAAAATACTATTATATCATATAAAAAAGTCATGTGATTACATGTTATCATTTTATATACATGTCATTTATGATCATAATTATTTCCATATGTTATTTGTTATTCAGGATGGTCAATAAATAAATATATATGCATGTGTATCTATTTATATATGTTTATATATAAGTATTTGTATTATTTAAAGAATTAACTTATAAGAACTAATTTCAAAAATGGAATTTTATGAGTCTATAAGTGAAATTTTCATTAAATAGATGTTAATCATTATTTCATTAACATTAAATGAATTTATGAAACTATAAATGTAAAGAGATTTGGTTGTACCAACTTTAACAAGTGATTTTCTATAAATATTCATGTTTATTTATACATTTATATTAATATAATTGTTTAAATGTAATAATGTGTTGTTATGTTATTAAATAAAAAACTATAGTGAAATATATATATATATATAAGGAAGCTCGTTTTTTCATAAAACTCGTCACTTCACCATTATAAACATGATAGGGAAGTGGGGATTGAACCCATCCCTCAAGATTTTGGGTATTCCCAAAAAAATGTTTAATGTTTGATGTGGCCCCATGGTTTTTTTTTCTATAGCTGGAAAAATATTTTCAAAAACATCCTTGGATAATTTTATTAATAAAATAATTTTTCTATTGTATGTATATTCAAAACTATTATAATATTCCTAGAAGTGTAAGTATTTTCAAATGTATTATAATCTTTTTAATATGTAAGTATTTTAAAAATTGTTGTAGTAATTTCAAAAAGTTTATGTATTTTAAATGGTATTGTAATCATTTCAAAGAAAAATTATTTTAAAAAGCATTATAATATTTTCAATATGTATATATTCATAAACAAACATTAAAAATAATGTTTTCAGAGGATTTTTAATTCAATTATATTTAAAAAAGTGTAATAAAAATGATATTTTCAAAATTATAAGTATTTTCAAATAATTTTTAAAAGTTTTTTTCAAAGATATATTTTGAAAACCATAGATTTATATTTTAATAAATGTTTTCAAGTGTGTTTTAAAAATTTTATTTTCAAAAAAGTTTTTCTCTAGATTTTTAACATCATCTTACTGGGAATTATGCTAAACCTATGTTTTATAAAAAAAATAGGATCATTTAACGGTTTCGTAGAGTTTATATTCAATAAGGAGTAAATGAGAGAAAATTTCAGTAACAATTTTTGTTATAAAATTTATAATTTGTAATAGTTTTATTTTTCTTCTAAATCATATACTCGAAAATATCTCTAGTTGTAAATAAAATTTTTATTTTTAGCTAAATTTTATAAAAATAATTATACAACATTTTTGTACAAGATCATTATTAATATTATCTTATAATTTGAATTTATTTATTGAATATGTTGTATTGTTAAAATAGTTAAAATTATTTACTACGGTTATGTTAAAAATGGGTTTAATAGGTGTTAAAATAAATTTATATGGGACAAATAAGACAAATAACATGTTAAAAAACAATTATTTTGTCATATATCATTCATTTATCATCAAGTTTATGCGATGAAATTGTTTTATCCTTTTGTAATTTGGAAATTTTTTTTACACCTTTCTGTTTTTAAAAATTAATGTTTTCTACTAACCTAACTTATAAAAGTTCATCCACAATATTCTTCACTTCACACTTTCAAAATCCAATGTTTCATCCAAGACATATATAAATAAATTACTTAATTAGAACATATAATCATTGATGTTTTAGTTTCATCATAAATCCATCATCTGAATGCTTCTCTTTCAAACCATGCTAAGTTGACCAAATAAGTGGTAGTGTCTCTATCCGAGAATTTTTTTTATTTTTTCCTCCACCACATTCAATTAATTATAAATAATTAAGGTTTAATAAACTCAGTATAATTTAAATAACACTAGTATAAAAACCTTTTTTACGTCAGTTTTTTTGCTTTTTAACGTCGGTTTTTAGGCGACGTTATTACGACCGACGATAAAAATATGATTTTTATGTCAGTTATTTAATAACCGACGTAAAAAATGGGGTAATATCGTTTTTAACGTCATTTTTTTAAAAACCGACCTGAAATACATTATGGAAAATTGCGATAAGAAGCCATTTTTTACGTCGGATTTTGAAAAAACTAACGTTATAAGTCATTTTTACGTCGGTTATTTAATAACCGACGTTAAAAGTTATTTTTAATGTCAGTTATTAAATAAAAGACATAAAAAATGTTTAGTATCTTGTATAAAATTTTCTAATATTTCATTTGACAAGTCATAGAGCTCAAACAGATTTATGGATCAAAAGTTATGACCATCAGAAGTTTGATTTTTTTTCTGAGGAAAGATTGAATAAGCCAATCGTAGCTTTATATTAGAAGGAATTTTTGAATCCATAGGGGGATTTGTAGTTTTATCATGATATAAAGAATCATACATCATTATAATAAATTAAAAATTGTTAAATGGTATATCAATTAAGAAATCTACTCATAGAAAATATAAATAATGGGAAAATAATTACAAATACCTTGACGACGTCGCAGAAATAAGAAATCATTGATTCAAGTTGAAGATAAATCAAGTTGATTCGGTGGAATGATTATGGTTGAATGAAATGTTCATAAAATTTTATATCAATTAAGAAAAAAATATTAAAAACCATAAACCATGGACGTATGATTAAATATACCTTGACGAGATCGCGGAAAGAATAAATAATTGATTCACGTTCAAGAGAAAAAGAGTCAATTTGGGGGAACGATAATGGTTGAAATAAATGATCGTCAAATTAGGATGGGTGTATAATGGAAACATATAATTGATATTCTATGATAAAACGCGGTATTAAAAATTTTAGGCGGCAATTCAAAATTTTGATGTCGCGATGTAAAAAAATAGAAATTTCGCGTTAGCGGGATTTTAAAAATATCATTCACGTCGGTTTTATGATAAACGACGTGAAAAGATATTAAAATTTTAACTTATTTTTCACATCGATTATTATAAAACTGATGTGAAAAATCAATCTTCGTCACTCTTTCACGTTGGTTATTAAATAACATACATGAAAAATCAATTATCATGACTTTTTCACATCGGTTATTTAATAACTGACATGAAAAAAGACTACAAAAATGTATTTCATTTTCCAAGCTTTAATTTGACAGGTCACAGAGCTCAAAAGGGTTTACGGATTAAAAGTTATAGCCTTCAGAAGTTGGACATCCTTAAGTCATCGTTTAGAGATGATCAACTTCTGATGGCCATAACTTTTAATCCGTAACTCTGTTTGAGCTCCGTGACCTGTCAAATTAAAGATTGAGAAATAAACTACATTTTGGTAAACATTTTTCACATCGTTTATTAAATAAAAGACTTGAAAAATACCATTTAACGTCGGTTATTAAATAAATGATGTGAAAAATAAGTGAAAATTTTAATATATTTTCTTGGAAAATGATTATTCACATCGGTTATTTAATAACCGACGTGGAAAAGTGATGTAAATTGATTTTTCACATCGGTTATGTAATAACCGACGTGAAAAATCAGTTAAAATGGTTTTTTAACATCAGTTCTTATATAACCGATGTGAAAAATTATCGAAAATGTATTTTTCACGTCGGTTATATAATAACCGACGTGAAAAATCAATTTTTAAATATTTTCACATCGGTTCTAAAAAACAGTCGTGAAAAATGGTGTCGTAAAAAAAGGTTTTTGTACTAGTTTAATGATATATTTTTAAGTTAATTTCAGGAAATGTATCCATATCCTCTTACATCAACTAGGTTACAAAATCATCGTTGTGTGTACAATGAACTACCACCTTGCCAACTGATTTTATTCATTTTACATCACCGCCTCTCACAAGTTAATATAATGATGGATTGATTTTATTAATTTTATCTTTATGATATTAATAATACTTTGAAATAATTATATTAAATATCCTATCTAACTTTCCATCAATGGAAATATGATAATGTAATTAATGTGTAAGGTGGACTACTGCCTCACGAGGAGATGTGATTTGTTCTACACATACAAATTATATAAAAGGTAATAAGAAATGTTTAATATTAAAATAGGTGATTTAAATGAAATAAAAATTAATTCTAAAGTCAATATATTATTTTCTGTTATTCCATTCAATTGAGTGAGAAATTGGAAACAATTATCATTTGTATGGACAACCTATTATCTCCATGAACGGTGTATTTCACTTCCTATCTGTAACTTTTATAGATTAATATAAATATAAATATATATATATATATAATAAATATATATGGTTTTTATATCAATGTTATAATTCTTTAGAAAATTTAACCATGACAAAATTATGTGTTATTAAAATACCAAATCAAAACATACATGGAAAAAAGTAGTTATTAGACGAAACATTACTTTTACAAGGAATTTTTAATAAATGGGTATTAAAATGTCATAAATAAATAATATATTGTATGATATATATAATTATTGTTATTTAATATATTTATTATATATATTATATATATTATATAGTATTTACGAATGTTTACAAATGAATTCAAGTATTATTGTAAGGAATTTCCATCTCACTATTTACTTATGTGAGACACAATCCATATTCACAACGTAATTCATTTATGTTGTGTATATATATCTAATTAATTTATTATAACATTATTTTCTTGAGAATTATGGATATTTAAATGTAAAATTGAGGATATCTCTTTCTTGGCGTTTACTATTCAAATGTAACGAAAGCTGTAAGATATTTTTGTTTAAATTTTCCTTTTCTAAGAAATATGTTTTATTATACACATATATTATTTTATGAGTTGTATGTACATATAATTTGGACATGTACTGTCATGAATTATTTATTATTAATATATTTTGTATTTTATTTAATGTTATTATTTAATGGGTCTTCGTATTCAATGTTACAAATGTGGTAATTATTTTAGGAAACAATCTCATTTTTTATTGGGATTATTTATGGTTATGGTTCCAATGGTCAATATTATGATATATCTCTAATTAAAATAATTTAATTTATTATAATATTATTATTTCATGACAATAAATGTTTTTCATTTATTCTCCTTTATTTATATACCTAACAGTTTGAAATATTTTTTTGAACTAAAAGCAAATTTATTTCTCTCTTTTTTTTCCAAAACCATTTTTCTTCCGAATCCATGTTATCAAAAACCATGTTGGAAAATGATTTTAACATTCCCAAAAATATTTTATTAAAAAATATTTACCCATGTTATATTTTTTTAAAATTCATTAAATAGATTCTTTTTATCCTTTTCAAAGTATGTCCCCATGGATTTTGTAAAAATATTTAATGGAATCATTATATTAATGTGTAAAACTTGAATGTTATTTACCTTCACCATGGCCGATAAAAGGTTTAATTTTTTTCTTATATGATTTTAATTTTATTTAAAATTAAAAATATATTTAACAATATTTAAAAATATTTATATATAAAAAATTATTTTCAGAGTGGAAAAAGTATTTTCCTTAGAAAATATTACATGTGATCTTTCAATATCCTTTTCCACCTAATATGACATCCTTTTATGTTAATTATGAATTAATGAGGATATGATTCATAAGATACCATTATTATTATTTCTCTGAATGTTTTATGTTAATGATGCCATGATTCTTATGAAACCCACATCTTATTTCCACATGTATTATTTTATTGAAATTATGAAATTATTGTGAATACTATATCCGTTCAACATGTTATGTTATGATTTAATTTTTTATAATTTTTTTTTATTTTCATGGGTTTTGATATGAGGAATGTTTTAGAATATTTTTAACATGTTTTTATGATTTTAAATATTTAATTAAAGGAACCTATATATACTTACAATTAATTGGGTAAGGAATAATGTTATTTGAGCTCAAACGGTACATAAGAGTATATACCATGCTAAAAAGTGGGTAAATGTGAGGTTATCTAAAACCTGAAATAGGGTGCATGTGAGAATATATGAAGGCCAAAATACACCACATGGGATGTTATCTCAATCTTGAAGAATGTACACAGGGGGTTATCCCAATCCTAACATATAATTAATGTATTGGTTGGTATCCTTTAAAGAATATTGTATATGATTATGTGTATTCCAAAAATATTAGTATTATGCCAATGTTATGTTCTGATGGACCATGTTCATCAATTCCTTTATGAATAATGTATTATAAACTACCACAGTTTATGACATGAGTTAATTTTAGGATATTTTATATATAGGGTAATTTTTTTTTCAAAAGTTTTTCTCATGTTCTCATACCTTTATGATCATGCTATATTGATATCTGCATAGTTTGACCTTAATGAGACTTTCAGGTCACCATTTCTTATATTTCCATTCCCCTATGTTTTAGGAACTTTATTATGTATGATATGTCTATTAATGATTCTAGTTATTAAGAACATAGTTAGATATGATGTATCTCACTTATGGATCAGTTTTTTATTTGTCTATGTTTCCAAAGGAACATGGCATAAAATGATTCTCGTATGGATAATATTATTATTTGATGATAATTTATATTTTAAGATATATTATTTTTCTGTTATAAGTTTGAGCTTTAAATTTTGTGTAGGCTAAATGGTTAGTTAATATTCGGAATCTAGGATGAGAAAACATTAGTGAAATCACTAAGGATATGCATAAGGATATATTTATATATGGGTCAAAGTGTAAGAAAATTGACTGAATTTTGGTACATGATAAAGAATGTTGTTTATATGTAATTAAATTCCTATATGGATTTAAAAAGTGAATGTGTATCTACGAAATAGGTACCTAGGGGAAATAAAATTGAAAAGTGCACATTTATCTTGACTTGATTACGAATGAAAGACTTGCTGCATGCCAAGTTTAACACTCCTGAAGGATATGATTTGGGAATTAATAAATTATTTAAGATAGATAATAAAGGTTATGAATAATGATGATTAATGACCGAGGTTAAGCATAATTAGTCTTATATTGAAAATAATGACGCACGATATAGTCATACTATACAAGAGTTTCAACGATTATGTTGTTTTCCACCTTGATTTGTGTTTCTCACAATATGATTTTGTTGTTTTAGTCAATGGGTGGAACTTGAAGGAACCATGTTAATGGTGGATTTAATGGAAAATTCAATGATATTCCTCCAATGTAACTAAATTTTATGGTAGTTGGAATGATAACACACATTACAATACTCACACTAGTTTTTAATTATATGAATCATGTTGAACATAAAAATGATAAAAGGAGAAAAATGTTCTATTGAGTCTTTCATGATGCAACATAGACCCTATTTTAGTGGTTCCACTAATCCAATAGTCATTGAGAAATGGATGAGTACCAATAATAATTTATTTTCCCTTCTACATTTTTTTATTCCTAAAAAAGTCATTTTGGAAATCTATCATTTTGAAGGAGAAGCTAAAAATAGTGGAACCTTATTAAGAATATGATTCATGATGATATAATGTAATCGATGGAATTTGTTGATTTTTAGTGTAAATTTATAAGTAATTTATCCCTAATATTCTAAAAATAATAATGGTGAAGGAATATATCGATATGAAATAAAATAATGATGAATCTATTGTAAGCAATGAATCTCAATTTACAATAATTTCATAGTATGGTTCTGGTTTAATAATTAGTCTAGAATGAAAATTTGAACAATTATTTGGAGGATTAAGGCCCAGTATGCATATTGTGATGGTATTGATATGAAGAGGAAGATAAATTCCCATAAGAAATTGAAAAAATCAAATGGTGGAAAGAAATTCCAGTCGCCAGCATGTCAGAAATATTGGAAGAAGAACTCATGTGATTTTCTATGAGAAAAAAGTGGGTGCAACAAGAGTGGGAATCCTTCAATCGATTAGATGAATGTTGAAGTGATGTGAAGAGGAACGTTAATGAAATTAAATGTGAGTGAGATATCAACACAATTCAAACCCAAAATTAAGTGTTACAAGTTCAAGAAGTATGGTCCTTATGAGATTCAACTTCATAATCCAACTGATAACATGGATGATAAGAAAAAATAACCTCTTAATGTAAATAAAAATTAAATACATATTAAATCAAAATTTATGAAGTGAATAATTTTGATTAGGGAATAGTATCATACCCTCCTAAGATAGAAATATAATGTTTGATTGGTATGAATGAGCCCTATGAATATATTATTTCCGGCCCTTTAGTGAAATTTCATGGAATTTTGAGGATTGATTATATATATCTAGATTCATTTGGAGTCATGAATTCATATTTGATATCATATCAATACACGGATGAACACATTCTTCTAATGGAAGTGTTTTTGTATAGCATATGTTTTTATATAATTAATAAATGGCGAATCAACTTTTTAAAGTGTATATGTTTCCATATAAGATTAACTTAAGAGTAATGGATACAATCAATGGTTTTGTGAGTTAAAGGATGATAATATTTACAATGTGATTGAGACCTCTATTTAAGATTTATATGATGGAGTTTATAAATATTATGTTTATTTTATTAGACATTTATGGAAACATAGCCTGTTGGTTTTGTATATGTTTTAGTGATAAAATTATTTAAGGAGGAATGCCTTTAATATTTTTAGATATATAATTAACGAAAATGGAATCCTTTATATTATATATTATATTTGATGATGAGGTGATTATGGTTTGATTTGTATCACCTTACAAAATTAGCACACTTCATTAATATGAGATAATATTTATCTCTATGTCTGCTTTCTATAATATACGTTATGGAAGTTGAATGGTTACATGGAGTACCACATTCAACTATATCTAATCAGGATGAAAAGTTTACATCAATGTTTTGGAGTAGTATTATGAAACCTATTGATGAAGAGTTAATTTTTTATACCATATATCATCCGCATATAGATGTGAAATTTGAAAGAACAATTAAATCCTTATAGGATATTCCGATATATTGTTCTACGTATATCAAAGTGGGTTGAGATGAATAACTTCCTGTAATTGAACATTCATATGAAAATATCATTCACCAAATAATTTAGATTTATCATTATTAAGAACTATTTAGAATGATGTTTTGATTTCCACATTTCTTAAATGAAGCTATAAAAATAATGCTATTGGGACCAGAGATAGAAAATGAAATAGTAAAGATCGTTAGTGTAACATCCTGATATTTTATGTAATATATAATTTCATATAAATTATTAGATAGATTCTACTAAATGGAATAAATAGTTTTTATTCTATCACACACAACAAAAATTTGATCATTCATTTCATGTAACATCGAGTTTCATTGATGACATGTGTTACACATAAGGTTGAGTCTAACCGGTCAACAATATACTTTTAACAATATTATTCAAAAAAATTGCAATAAAATTTCTATTAGAATGGAGAGAATGAAAAATATTAACTTAATTATAAAAATATGGTTTACACCAGTATATATAATAATTTTTTGGGGACTAGTTATTTAGAAATTAAAATAAAACCCTTTTAAAAATAAAAGGAAATCTTTTACAAAAAAACTATTGGATTTTTCATAAGTGTGTTCTATACCCATAAATTAAACGCATCACTATTATTTTATTATATTAATTAAATTTATATATTTCATATTTAATAATATGTTTGAAATTAATCAAATATATAAAATATGAATAATTTAAGAATAAATCCAATTTTTATCATAAAAAACATAATTATTCTAAAAGGATGTTTTGCCACCTTTTAATGGTTAACTTATTTTAAAAATAATTTTGGACACGTATAAATTTTTTTTGTAATAATAAATGTCATTTTTTAAATCATAATATCATAATTTATTTTCAATGATTTATTTTTATTTTTCGGAGAAGTTTCATTTTGTGTTGAATAGTGATGAATACCATATTTAATTGAAAATTGGGTATTTATCTAAATAATTTAGAATATTAACTTTTGACTGATTTTTTAAAAGTGATAAAAGATAAATTATTGAAATATTTTTTCCAATTTAAATCATTGGACTCAATTTAATATTGAATATTAATATAAAAACATTCCAAAATTTTGAACATTTTCTCTTTATAAACTTCTTATACTATCACATCATCATGAACATTATAAATTAAAATTTTCCACTTATGTTAGTTGAATTTCGAAAAATGTACTCTATATTTGGAATTAGATTAATTTATAATGTCTATTGAGGTAAACAAGGTCTTTTACCAAAAATCTTAGTCAAATAAATTTAAATTATTTACAGTGATAAACTAAAAATGAGATTAGATGTGGTTAATCTTTAATATTAAGGGGCCAAATTGGCTAGAAACTTATCCAAGACCCATTGGACTTACATATTTAGACAATGTGACCTCCTCAATAAAAAATGGTTAATTATTTTATAAATATTATATAAGGGATAACATCCAATAATTTTTTTTCTGTATTTACATAATTTACACTCCCCATTATAAAAGGGCATTTACTATCACCAATTTTACAGACTTCTAAGTCATTTTTGATCATCTAAACACTTACAAAATTTCTTCCCAACTTCTGTACTCTCACCATGGAAGCCACACATTGGGAATAAAGTAAACTAAGGAAGGAATTTTGTTAAAACAATAAAGGAGTTATGCGAAGAAGATGGGGTTTGAATAAGAAAAACAAGAGTCATGCTTTAAGGTAAGGATATTTCTATTCTAGCTTTTATTAATGTGATAGTTATTCAATATTCACCACTATTTTTTTGTTGTTTACATACATACAAATGACATGTTATATCTTGAATTTAATTTTTACATGATTTTAAATGTTTTAATTGGTGATATTCTTCCACAGATCTCAGGATTCTAATGTTACTCATGTAATGAGTATTTTACAAGCCTAAAATTTATTTATGTAAGATATATGACTTATTCACAACTTTTTTTGTGTTGTTTATATAATTACCATTAATATTTATTACTAATCTCATCAATATATTTTTGGGGATTTTCATAACCATTTAAGGATCTCTCTTTAATGGGTTTACATTTTCAAAGAAACCAAGCGTTCATGGGGTTTTTTCCCAATTTGCATTCTTTAAGACATCAGTTATGTTTTTCACCAACCATATTCTACGAGGAGTATATTCTGACCCTACTATATGTTATTTCGTGAATCCACTAAATTTAACTATATTATAAATGCTATTCTTTCACATGGATTGGGATTCAAATTTATCATAGTATGAGTTCTTTGTTACAACCTGATCTTTTATCGATATTGTGTATGATTAAGTATCAAATGCTTAAATCTCATAATTATCATGAAATATAGTAAACTATGATAATTTATGATATTTTAATGTAATTAAAACATATTTCCACCCATTTATACTTCAAATTTTCGAGTTTTTTCAAAAAAAATCCAACTTCATTATTCTCTTAGAATGGAAATCTATCTTCGTTCAAAACAAGGTTTTATAAAAAGGTTTTTCATTTTTTGAAAGATTATTTTATGCTAATTTTCACGGGAAATAATTTTTTAAAAAGTTTTATGTCTTAAAATGTTTTTAAATTATTTTCAAATCATTCATTTTATGTTTTCAAAGTTATTTTAAATGAAAAATAATTTCTAAATGTTTTATAATATAATTAGTTATTTTTAAAATGAAATTTTTTTCCAAATTTTTTTTAATGATATTCTAATGGTATTACTATTGATCAATTTCAATAACCCTATTTTCTATATATATCCTCCACTCGTATTATTTATTAGTGATATCATATTAATTGTTTCTCTAGATATATTGTGATTATTTCATAGATATTTTTATGAAACCCATTCCTTTTATATGGGTCAGTTATGTTTTGAATATATTTATATGAAACCCATTTATTTTCCATGGGGTTTTCATTTTTTATGATATTTATTATGATTTTGTTTTATTCATAATATGGTATATGATAATTAAATGAAATAGCATTGAAAGATATATCTTATGAGAATGGTTTATCCCCATTATAGCTCACGGGTGAGGTCAACAAATATTATATAAATGTTTAAGCCTCATTATAGCTCATGAAAAAGGGTGTTCCAAATGTTTCTTATATGGATTTTTTGTCCACATTATAGTTCACATGTTAGACTTATATATATTATATGAAGGGTGATCTGCCTTATAATGATTCTTATTATCGTTATTAATATCACATAGCTCATGGTTATTGATTCTGGCGAGCCTTTCATTAACCATGTCTTAATATATTATGATCTATGTATTGATGGGTGTGATTTCATTTATGATTCGTTCAAGCACTTTCATCATATCATCATACCATCATGAAAAATTATGTACATTGATGAAATTCAATTATTTATGATTATGTTTACCATTAAAAAGAATTTGAGTTCACCCTTATTATGATTCCATTTTCCCCATATTATAATGAATGAGTTTGAATGATTTATATATATAATAGATTTACCAATGATAATGTTGATAACCTAATGTGAAAAAATAAAACCTGGGTTAAATGAGAGAAATGTTAATTTGACTACTTTAGGATTGTTAATGTAGAAGTTTTTCCTAATTATCTAAAACTATATTCTAAAAGATCCTCCCGAATGTAAGTGATCAATGATTGAATTTTCATGTTAGGTTATTTTCATGGATTTGATCATAGGTCTATAAGACCAATTTATTATTATAGTATTTAAGTATTAGACACACATATGAGATTTTTATGCGATGATTACATAATTTTTATAATGGAAGTAAGGGATATTTTTTATTTTGGATTAGGTATGTGTAAATTCAATGATGATCTTGAATTATTATATAGGGAGGGATTATTTTTCTTATTTAATTATAAAATAACCAACCTTTATGATGGGTGATAACCTATCACATCAGGTAAGACAGTGGGGCTTGAACCCGTGACTAAAGGATGATAATGGTTTTGCACCTACCACCGGCCTAAACGATGTCCTGGTTAGAAAAACAATTTTCACAAGTATTTGTTAAATTTATTTCAGAAACATATGGTATTTTATTTGAGTAATAATTATTTATTTATTTCATAATAATACACGACCAAATCTTTCAAATATATGCGTTTTTAACTTATTTAAGAAATATATACAAAATTTTAAATATCATTATTTATGGATAGGGTTGGTTTGAACATTGGGTGTAAATATTTATGTTTAATGATTCGTATTAAGTTTCAATAATTTTCAGAATTATCGTACCATGTGAAAACTATTTTGGTTTTTTTTAATTTATATAGAGATGAAGAATATCTTATTTTCCCCTTTATTGTTATGTTGTTATTAAAAGTAGGTTTTAGTACATCATGAAAGAATAATTCATCTTGAATACTCATTTTTTGTAGAAAAAAATGAGATGGTGGTGAAAATTGATGAAAGGAAGAAATTTCACTATTTATGTAAGTATATTTCATTGTGTTTTTTGTCTCTGTGGTAAAAAAAACCTTAATCTCTAAGGAAATGATATTGAATTTTTTTATCATGTTACCATCTTTTTTGACGATATAATTAAAATTTATCATACATATTTTTCTAGTGGTTCTATTTTCATTACCATAGTATTGACTATGTCTCTATCACTATCTATTAGTCTATGGAAATTAGTTTTTCTTTATAAACCCATCTTTTAATATCCCACATATGTTCTATTATTTTGAATCATAGTAAAATTTTATTCCATATCACTTTATTTACTTCCCTTTATCTATTCTTAAGATGGTATTTTGTCAATCATTTTAATAATGTGGGTTTTTATAAAGTAATTTTCAAATGTAAAATGTTAGATTGCCAAGATGAATTTTGAGGTTGATATCCATTTTATGGGGGGTAGGATGTAACATCCCCAGATTTTAAGAAATATATACTTTCAGATTGATATAAATTCATTAATATCTTTCATTAAATAAAATACATATTTTATCTTGTGTTACATGAAACTAAAATTTTATCTTGTGTTGTATGTAACATCATGTTTCTTCAATACCATTTCTTACACGTAAGGGGGAGTCTAAATGGAAAACAATATTCAAATTATATTATAATATAATAGAATATTTATAACATAGATATTTGAATAATGGGAATAAATAATTTTAAATAAATTATGAATTAATAGTTTAATCGCATATTTATAATGAATTATTTGGTAGAAAATTAATTAAAAATGAACATAAAACCCTTTTTGAAATAAAAGGAAATATTTTTCAAAACCCCTATTTTAATTTTTATAATTCTATTATATACCAAAAAATTATAAAAATCCTTCTTATTGGATTATAAATATTAATTTTATATATTATATAATTTATCATTTTTTTTAATTCATATAATATAATTGATAAAAATAATTATAATGAATAAAATCTTAAGGATAAAAAGCTATATTTTTCTAAAATTCAATTTATTAGCATTTTAATTATGCACTTTTTTTAATAAAATTGACATCATATTAATATTTTTTAAAAATCCAAAATTAAATTTTTAGGTTCAATTTCAATATTTACTTTGGAATAATGTTTTGTATCTTTATGAGTATTTCTGTTTTTTCATGAATACAGAAAAATACTAAATTTAATTGAAAACTAACCTTCTATCTAAATATTTTATAAAGTTAAATTATGTTTTCGATTTGTTTCAATCTAAAATCAGGTCAATATTAAATATATTAATACATTTTAGATTATTTTAAGTAATTTAATATTGAATTATGATATTAAAACTTTTCAATAATTTGAACATTTTAACTTTAAAAACCAGCTTTGTCATCACCTCAATGGGATAGATTTTATATTAAATTATATCAATTATCTGACTTGGATTTGGAAAAATGTATTACATATTTGGAATCAACATAATTTATAATTTATATTATGTTCAAATTAATTTTTTTACCAAATATATTCGTTATATAAATGAAAATAAATTATAGTGTCTAAGGGGAAAAGGGTTTACTTATGGTTAAACATTAATTATAAGGAGCCAAATGACCATGAAACTTGTCTAGAAACCATTAGATGGAAATATTTAGACAATATTAAATATTAGATATAAAATAGTTCATTATTAGAGGCACATTATATAAGACATACCTCCCAATAGTGTTTTCTTTTTGGTATTTTGAACAATGTCACTCTTCCTTCATTAAAAATGGAATTCACTCTTTCCCATTCTACACAACTCTCAATCATTTTGTATCATCAAAAATCATACCAAATTACGTTAGAAAAACACTACTATAATCCAATAATCCGAAAATTGATATAAATAAAACCAATTAAGTCCTCTGGTTCAGACCAAAATGAGTTACCTCAAGAATAGGAGTTTTGAACAAGTATGGTGAGAGTCCAAACTTATGGTAAGTGGATTTCTAGTATAACCTTTATTTTCATGGGACTTATTTCATATTCACGACTCATTTATTTTTTTTGGTTATATATACTAACATTTGAAATTTTATATCATTAATTTAATTAATTTCATAATATTAAAGGTTTAATTAATGGCATTATTCCACAGATCATAGGATTCAAATGTTAATTTAGTAGTAATGGGTTTTCACATCTCACATTTATTTCTATAGGATATATTCCTTATTCATAACTTGTTTTGTTTTTTTGGTGTATATGCTTCCCATTAATGTATATTATTAAAATTATCCACAAATTAATGGGTATTTCCATAATAATTTGAGGATCTCTCTTTCATGTAGTTTACATATTCAAAGATACCAAAGTGTTAAGGGAGTTATGTCTCAATTTTCCTTCTTTGAGACATAAGTTTTTTTATAAACCTCCTACAATTTATGAGTTATTTATTGTTACCCTTTTACATGTTATATCATTAATATAATTATTTTCATGATAATATAAATGAAATTCTTTCATGGGTATTGTTAATAAAAGTTATCAAAGTAGTAAAAGGTTTTTTACAATTTCATCGTTTATCGAGATTGTATATGACTACATATCCAATGTTGAAATATTATAATTATCATGACTTATATTATACTCTGATTATTCATGATATTTTTAATTAATTTTTCCATTTTACATCCTTTTATTCTTAAAATTATTGAGAAAGTATTTTTAATTTAATTTATCTTTATGTCTATCATTGGTCAAAAATTTGGGTTCTTTAAAAATAATGTTCTCTAAAAATGTTTTTAAAGATATATTAAGACAATTTTTAAGGGAAATTATTTTTAAATTATTTTTTATGTTTTAAAATGGTTTTTAAATTATTTCCAACGCTTCCTTTAAAAGTTTTTATGGTTATTTTTATGTAAAATGTTTTTTAAATCATTTTATGATTTAAATAGATATTTTCAAAAAAAGGTTACTTCCTTCTAAATTTTAGTAATAATATTTTAAGGATATTTCCATTCATCAACATAAAAAACCTTATTTTAACATATCTTAAATTGGGGATACTTTTTATTGAAACAATCCTAGTTATATTTTTAGATATATATTATGATTGTTTCAAAGACATTGATATAAACACAATTTCTTTTCCGTGGGAAATATATGATTAAAAGATATTGATATGAAACCAATTTATTTTCCTGGGGTTTTCGTGTTTTTATGATTTTTATGATGAAATATTCGTATTAGTTATATGTTACATAAGTATTATATCAAACAGGTGTGCCTGATACAATATAAACAAAGGTTTCATTGCCATTATAGCTCATTAGTGAGCCTGATATAACTTATATAAAGGGTTGATCCCCATTATATTTCATGAAAAAGTGATCTCAATATAGCTTATGTGAAGATTAGATCACTATTATAGATAATGGGTGAGCTCTATATAGCTTATACAATGGGTTACCGCCATTATAGTTCTCCAACACATTGGGTAATAATTATATAAGAATATGGTCATATGGTTATTCCAATTAAAATGCTTTTGAAAGGGTTTTATGAAGACAATTCACCATGTTACAAAAAGGGTTTATATTACATTCTATGAGCTTATAATGCTTCTTATGATCAATATTTAGATTACTTGGCTCATTATTATTGATTCTGATGAATATATTTTTCCTTGTTTTCATATTATATGATCCATGTATTGATTTGAATGTGTTCATTTATGATTCTGTCATGAAGTTTAATTATGTAATTCTACCCTCATACAAAATTATGATCATTGATGAAATTAAATTATTAATTCATATGTTTACCCTTATATAGAATTTTATCTCACAGTTTTTATGAATCTCTTTTACCTAGATTATAAATAACGATGTTGAATGATTTTTTTCTATAAGGGATTCACAATGATGATGTTAATGACCTAATTAAAAAAAGAAAATATTGGATAAATGGGTGTAATGTTTTTTTTTTATGAATTTTGAAATTTTCATGTATGAGTTTTTCCAAATTCGTTAAAACCCCATACCTAATATTTCCTCTAGAATTTATGTGATCCATGTATTCCATTAGATGTTTTATGGTTTAGTGGAATAAAATTAGGTAAAAAGTATCTCCATCAAAGCCAGAAATGTATTGTTCATGATTTCAGCACAGTATATGAGATTACGGGTACTATTATTTTATATTTAAATCTTTTCAGAAACATTTATGGGTATCATGATGTGAATATAAATTTTATGATAATAATCTTCGATTTAGTCTTGAATTGTGATACTTTTAGAATGAATTTATATGAATTTCAATGTAGAAGGTATAAGGGAAAACTAATCTTGTGGTATATTGGTACCTTTGAAATTTTTGATCATATTGGGACCATAACATATCACATGGAGCTTCCACCAAATCTATATCAGGTTCACGATGACTTCCCTGTATCTCTATAGGGGAATTACATACCTGATTCATCACTTGTATATAACTCAGAGGTCATTTCGCTAGGGCATAATATTTCTTATGATGAACCTCTAGTGGAAAAAGTATCATCATAAGGATACTATGTGGGAATTTTATGATTTAATGAAGGAAAATTATCCTTCATTATTGATACGAAAGTGATTAATTCCAAGAGAGAAATTAATTTTAAGGGGGGTAGAATATAACACCTTGAGATTTTTTGAAATAATTTTTTGAAATATATTTAATATTTTATATGGTTTTCCGTACACATAACACTAGGTTATGATTTTTTTACATTCAGTACTTAATTTATAATGTCTTACATGCGACAATGAGTTTTTATAAAGCGTGATATAGAATTAATGTTATTATTTTAAAATGATCTCTATAACATTTATGATAAACATAGTGACACTAAATTTAAATATATAATTTTTAAATGTTATTTATAATTGTTTTATATAAATAAAACTTATTGATAAAAAAGTATATTACTTTTAAGAAATTCTTTAAATTTTAAAAAATACTGTTTTCTAAAAAAAGTTTTAATTTCATTTTGTAGAAATTAAAAAAAATCACACTTTAGTAAATTTTATTTCAAAAATTACTTAAATTTTTTAAATATAAATTTCAAATTATATTGAGGTAAATTTTTATGATAATCTGAAAAGAAACTATTTTCAGTGAATACTGAAAAGTATAGGTTTTTATTTAGAATTTCAGTTTCATTTAATACTTAAAAAAACATTAAAAATTTTTGGATATGGTTTTAAAAGTAATATTAGTTTATGTGTATAACTATTAATCCAATTTTTGTAATTTTAATCAGTTTCATATTGAATTTTGATATATAAACTTTGTAAAATTATGAACTTTTTTAATTTGAAAATCGATTTCTCGTTGTGTATATGGGGACAATTTTAAATTTAATTTTCCCACTTATTTGAAAGAAATTAAGAAAAGTAGATTCCATAAAACTTTCCTAAATAAATTATATTTTCAAATTTTATCAAATAAATATTTTATCCTAATTAATACTTAAAATAGTTTAAATTATTTACTATTATTAACATAAAAAGGGGTTTACAGGTGGTTAAACTAAAAATATACTAGTCAAAAAATGACCAAAAAATTTTCCAAAATCCATTGGAATGATATATTTCAACCTTTTTTCTTATATACTCTTTTATTTCCCATTTTTAGTATTTTCTCATTTGAGATACATATTTAATCATTTTTTATTACAAAAAATTTCAAGTGTGCCGCTCACCTCAATTATAAAAGGCCACCCATATAAAATCCTCTTCACACATCCAATACATATTAGTTAATCCAATACCATCTCAAATAAATTATTTAATTACCTTATATCATCCTAAAAGCCTTATATTGGTTATAATTCAAACCTAGGATGTATTTTGAAGAAAACTACAAGAAATTGTCTAAATAAGAGGTAACACTCCTAATCGGGCATTTTATTTTTTATCTTCCTTCCCATAATTAAATTATTATTAAACCATGATAATATGATAACATTAACTTGTTACATAAAATGAGATTTTTTATGTTAATTTAATTACCTATATTCAATTACTCTTCTTTCAAATAAGGTATGAAATCATAAATCATGTGTACGATGAACTACTACCATGCGAACTGATGTTAATCATTTTCCATAACCATTTAACTTGATTGGATATAATGGTGGAAATATTATTTATATATGATATTATTAATATTAATATTATTATTCAATAATAATTTCACATATTAGTTCAAAATTTCCATTCCATTGGAATACCATAACATTGTTAGTGTGTATTGAGGACTACTGCCTCATGAAGTAATGTGATTCATTCTTCACATACAATTTACATGGAAGGTAATGAGGATAGGATTAAAATGTATAATATATATTAAATAAATATTATTCTTTAATTTTAATATGTTATTTATCCTTCTGTCATTAAATCCATCAAAAAATTGGAAACAACATTTAGGCATATGTGCGGCCTATAGTCTCCATGAATGGTGTATTTCACACAATATTTCTATGTTTTATGGATTACAATAAAAACATATACAATGAATATGTATGTTATTTTTACCACTTTTAAAATAAATTAATTATTAATCCACTATTAAAATAAGAGGATCAAAAATACTAAATCCAAATCTAAAAGAAAAACAAAGCAATTGTTTTCCAAAACCTAACTTTAACATGGAATTTTTAATAAATGGATAATAAAAAATCATTATAAAATATGATAATTAAATCATATATTTAAATATATATATAATTGTTTTTATATAATAGATATTTGATTAAAATTATATTTATTATATTGGAGGATCAAACCTATTTGAAGGAAGTTGATAAATTAGGTAAGGAATCTACATATCACTTTTTTAACTTCTGTGAGGCATATTCAATATTCACCACCTACTTCATATATGTGGCTCATATAATTCCCATTAATTTAAATTATGATTATTATCTTTAAATTTAAGGTTCTTTAAATTTCTATTTTAGGATATCCATTTCATGGATTTTAAAGTTCAAATGTTACCAATGTTGCATGTCATTTTTTTTTATCAATTTTAATTTTTTGAGGCATATGTTGTGATATGTACCTATCTTAATTAATTTTGTTTATATATATCCCCATTGAAATTTAATATCACGAGATTAATTATTCTCGTCATATTTTATGTTTGTTTGAAATTTATTCTTTCAAGGGGTTAATAATTTAGAGTTATCGAAGTGGTAAGGATTTTATGATACTATCTCATCATTTGTTGGAATTGTTCATGATTATGCATAAAATGAGGAGATATTATGATCTATCTCTCATGAAACTAATTTATATTCTTATAATATGGTAATGTCATGAGAATTCATGTTTTCCTTTCATTTTACTCTCTTTATGTGCTTAATTGTTCAATAGAATGGTTTCATAGAAAATCATATTTATTTATCCCTTTGTCCGAAAAAAACTTTTCTTCCAAACCCATGTTTTCTAATAGTGTTTTGAAAAATGTTTGTAAAATTACCCATATTATTTGCTAAATACTTTTCAACAATGTTTGAATATATATAGAATGATTTGAAATAAATCTTCATTGTGATTTATAAACAAGGATTGTTTGCCTTTTTACCAAAATGTGGAAGGAACCATTATTTTAATTTGTACAACATTAATAGTATTTCGTATCTCAATTAAATATCAATTATTTAAATAGTATTTATATTTTTGAAAAGTTTTTTAAAATAAAATTATCTTTTGAATTTTTTTTATATTTTTGTTTAAAATGAATGTTTTTGTGAAAAAATGGTATTCTCCTCATCAAATGTTATCAGTGATCATTAAAAAACATTTTCTATATAAAATTACATCCTTTGATGTTAATTTTGACTTTCTTTGGATATGATTCAAGGATTACATTAATATTATTTCTCTTAATGGTTAACATTTATCATAACATGAAGCTTATGAAACCCTCAATATTTTCCATGGGTTATGTTTTTGATAAAAAATTGAAATTATTATGAGACCTATTTCTTTTACACATGTTATTATATGAATAATTTTATATGAATCCCATCAATTTTAATGGTTTCTATCATGGGAATTTTTTTATATGTAAAACATGTATATATGAAATTCATTATGTGATGGTTGGGTCTTATATCTTCATCTACGGAATTGCGTAATGATTAATGCAATATGAGCTCAAAGGGCGCATAAGATGTTATCAAAAGCCCAAAGGAGGGTACATGGGAGGTCATACCAATAATTATGTAATTACATGGGTGTGTATCCTAATAATAACATATTATGAAGGTATCAGTGGGTATCCTTGACATAATATTTTCAATTATTATATGTTTGAAACAAATCTATGTCTTATGATAATGTTATGTTCTTCTGGATTATGTTCTTTGATTGAAATATAATTCATGTATTATAAAATACCAATATTTATTCTGTGGCTCATTTTTTGTTTTCTATGATAATTATGATACAGTTTTAAAATGTTATTATTAAGTTCCCATACCCTTGTTCTCATTATATGTTGATATATCATTTTTCACCCTTATTGAGGATAAGAGATCAACCATTATTTTGTACCCTTTCCCCAAGGTATGATGAATGAGTTAATGTATTATATGTATTTGAATGATGATAGTTGTGAAGAATGATTCTATAAGTGAAATAACTCACTTATGGAAATGTTTTTTTATGTTTCCATCTTTTTAAAGTCACTAGACATATATAATTTTAGTGAAAATAATTTTGTTATGAAATGAATATTCATCTGTTATGGTGTAATATTTATGTATGATATGGTTGGGTCATTACTAGGGGACTATAATGATTTTAGTAAAGAGATATAATTTTTTTTGGATTAGTGACTAAACCACCAAAGGATCAATTGATTATAGGGTCAACAACATGGGATGAGTGTTTGTTGGGACTCTTATCTAAGTCATCATGTGAATGGAGAGTAGTGAGATGAGAAAATGAAAATATCATAGACTATATATAGTCTCATATGATTATTATTGATGGTTTACCTGGGGTTTTTTATGTTAGTCCCATAAGGTGAAATATAATGGTACAAATATACTACATGGGGGTTTAATTATGCTCTAAAGGTGACGAATGTTTTTTCCACTCAAATTGTACTTTGATCAGAAAATACTATCATCTCATTAAATGAATGTATATCTGAGTAAGTTGTTTTAATGATGGGGAAATTATATATTTTTTTACATAAATTATTGCATGAAAAAAACAAAAATACATTGGTTTAGTAATATAAATTCATCAAAAATAAATCTATTTACATTTATATTATTGTCTGATTAATAAAATAATAACATTTTGAATTTATATTACAATGAAATTTAAAAAATGAAAATTTGAAAAATATGTGAAATATTGCGAACAAATCAAATACACAGGAAGGATATCAATTACCAAAACTCTTCTAATAAATGAAATTACATAATTTTAGACCAAATATCTATGTGGTTCTTAACCTGAACCAATGTAACCACATTTCAAGTTTGAATCATACTCGACTATAGACTTGTTATTGGGTATTGAAATATAATCCAAAAACACAATATCTTCATATCCTCAGATGAACTGGTTCAATCTAATCATACAAACTATATCTTCTAATTCATAGAATCCCTCGATCAAAATGGATTAGAAAAACCAGATTCTATATTGGATTCTCTTTAATCTCTATGATTGGAATTTAAATAAAAAACCAAGGTAACTAAAGAATTAAAATCAATCCTCACAGAAAATAGATCTTATAAAACATTAAAAATGAATATAAAGTTAGATCACTCAGGAAAAAAAATTATAACACAACATCCATACAAATCAACATTTATGTAATTATAAAATGAACATGTTCCTTTAAGCGTCAGGTACTATTCAAATAATTATGTCTAAAAAACTGCAATAGTAATATTACAAGTTATTAGTATTCTTTTTAAATTATAATGGATGATTTTCACAATAATATGATAGAGGTACATTTAAAGTTCTTCATCCAATGTTTTTAAAATAGCGTGTCACTACAACACATACACATTCTTTATTATATATATAGATTATTATGGTTTAACAATGAATGTAAAAATAAAATGAAATTCTGTAACAATAATATAAAAATAAACAAAATGTTTCATCATATTCATACAAGAGTGTATTGTAATTTTTAAAACAAATAATAATGTGATTATCCTACTCAATAGGGTTACAGTTTGATTGAATGATGAGAAGTCTACTTTATAAACATTGTAACACCTTGAGATTTTGTGAAATAATATTTTAAAATATAAATAATTTTTTTATAATTTTTTTGTTACATGAGACCCATAGTTTGTCTTTCATTACACACAACACCTATCATAGCTTGCGTTACATGTAACACTGAGTTTAAATGAAACATGACATAATAATTAAATATTATTATTGTTTAATATTAAATTTAACCCATAACCATTGAAATGGAGTGTATCAATAGTATTAAATAAATTATGAAAATATATGGATTAAAAATTTATATATAATTAACTCTATGGAGACCAATTAATTCTAAATCAAATTTAAAAAATTTAAAATAAATGAAATCCTATCTGAAAAAATATTTTTATGAACACAAATGAATTTTACCACTATATGTTTAAAAATAATTTTTAATGAATAATATTAATGAAATTTATATTTTATATATTCAATAAAATTTTTAACCTTTATCTTATCTTCTTTCTAGAAAAAAGGTTATAAAAAATAAAATTATATGCTTAAAAATTCTACTGTTCTAAAAATCGGTTGTATCTATTTAAGAGTAACTATTTTAAAATTAGTTTCTAAAAAAATTAGAAATATTAGTTGAAATAATCATTTTTCTGAAATCATCAATTAAAATTTTTATTTGAGTGATTTTTTAATAATTCATTATAGGATAATGTTTTGATCAATAGTAAAAAATATAGGTTTTTATTAAGAATTCTCATGTCTATTAAAGAATTTAAAAAATAAAACTGTTTTAAGGTGTTAATAAAAGTAAATTTAGATAAATTATATATCTATTAATTTAATTATGAACTTTTAAATAATATTAGTATTGATTTTTTATATAAAAAGTTTTAATCTTTTTAACATTTTCTGTTTGGAAAACTGCTTTTTCATCGCACCTCCAGGTTAAATTTGAAATTAAAATTTTCCCACTTATATAAATTTTATTTTTAAAAATGTATTAAATATTTTTATTAAATATAAAATATATTATCTAAAAATATTAATTTAATATTTCCCATAATTAATAGTAAAAACTATACGAAATAATTACCATGTTTAGGTAAAAATGGGTTTGTTGGGAGTTAAACAAAAAATATAAGCGGTAAAATGACCAAGAATCATTTCAAAATCCATTATATTCCCATATATATAATTTATAATAACTAAGGATATAAAATAGTACATTTTGGTGAATTTATTAGTATTAAAAACGTTATAATTTTTTATATTAAAAAATCACAAGTGTGACACTCCCTCACTTATAAAAGGCCACCCCATATCCTATCCTCTCAACAAATAAAAACCCATTTGGATCAGAAATTAACATCCAAAATATCTTTATTAAATTCCCTTACACATATAGGTTTCTATGGTAATATCATTAATACAATATAGGAGGGATTTAAGCTAAATTAAAAGATGTTGTCTAAAGAAGATGTAATGTTTTTAATTACGGATTTTTGTTTTACTGATTTTTATAACTCCCTGAAATGTTATTAAATTATACTTATATAAAAATAATGATATAAATCATATAATTACATTAAATTTTGTAAATTTTATATCATAACTCCATCTTCACTTCCATCAAATGGGATAATAAATCATTATTTGTGTATACGTCGGAATATCTCCCAACATGCTAATGTTAAAAGTTTTCCATCACCAACACTCATTCACGGATATAAGTATTGATTTAATGTTTATATATTATATTTATTATATTATTATTCCTATGTAATTTTAATAATACATCTGTATTCTTACCATCCAACTCGTTGGAAAATAATAACATGACCTATGTGTACGGGCTACCTCCTTGCGAACTGATGTGATTTGTTTTTAAATTTTCCTTTTATTTTTTCAGTCAAAAGTATATTACATATATATATATAATATTTTTTAAATTATTATACATATTTAATAAATACATCACATATAACTTTTTACTATCCATTTCATGGGGGATATGATAATTTCATTCTTGTGTAGGGTTGACTACCATCTCATGAAGCGATGGGATTGATTTTTCACTAATGCTTTCCATGGAAAGGTAATATTGGTAAATTTAATTATTAAAGGAGATATATATGATATAAAATGTTTTTATAAATCTATTATATTATTTTTCCCTATTTCTTTTCATATATTGAGAAAATTGAAACAACGTTCATGCATACATATGACATGTGGCCTCCATGAACAGTTTATCTAATTTTCTATATCTAACGACTATGGATTAATAAATATATATATATTTTTAATATATAAAATAAATATATCATGGTTAAAATTATGAATATTTTTTTCCATTATCAGTTTAAGATGACCAAATATACTAAATCAAAATGTATATGAAAAAGAACACAATTATTACCTAAAACAAGATTTTAAATTGGAATTCTTAATAATCGGGTAATAAAAGGTCTTAAGTAAATAATATTTGGAGTGTTATATATAATAATTATAATAAAATGGATGAATAATGAAATTATATTTATTATAAAAGAGGTTTGAACATGTATTAATTAATTCAAGATTAAAGGATAGTGATTTCTATATCATTTTTATTTTCTGTGTGAAACATGCCATATTCACCACATCTTTCTTTCATGTGGTGTAAATAATGAAAATTAATATATTTTACTATTAATATCCATAAAATAATGGATATTTATTTATCCTTTTATTATCTATCATTCTTAGGATTTATGATTCAAAAGTTTTTATAGCGGAAAGGTAGTTTTATAAAAAAAATCCTTCCTAGAGACTTTTTTATGTTATGAACCAATATTACGTTATGTGGTGTATATACCACCATTACCACATTTTATATATTTAATATACTTATATTAATTATATATTATTTTCCATTTAATTTTAATCCTTCATGGGGCTTAGGATTCAACTTTACAAATGTTGTAATGGGTTTATGACAAAATAACATAATTTATCAGGATTGTTCAAGGTAACACGTCCAATAATAATATATTATAATAAATATATCAAGAAAATAATTAATTTTATTCTCATTTGGATATTCCAATAATACAAATTTTTCCTTTTATTTTACTCTTATTATTTACTTTATATTCCAAAAATATTTCATTAAGAAAAACCAATTTTATTACTTAATTCAGTCGAAAAACCTTTTTCTACCACATTAATGTTTTTGTAAAATGTTTTAATTTTTTTAATATTACTCAATGGAATTACTAATGAATTTTTACACATATTTTGCACATTACAGTAAAATTAAATGAAATTTTGTTGATGTATTCAACATAAGGCCCATTTGAATTTATCAAAAATGTGAAATCAATCATTATTTTAATGTGTTTGGAATTTACCATTTTACGGACCAATAAATGTTATAAAGATTAAATTATATGTTAAAATTTTTATTATTAATGGTGAATATTTTTAATATTCTTTATGTTTGAAAAAAACTCAAAGTGGAATAGATATTTTCTTTATGAAATGTTTTAAATGATTTTTAATGTTACCTTTATAGTCTTCAAAGGATATATTTAAATAAAAATATTTCTAAAATCTTTAATGTATTAAAAATAAATTTTCAATGGGAAAATGATATTTTACTCTATAAATATTCAATATGATCATTTAATATCATTTTCCATCTAACAAGACATCTTATGATGTCACTTATTCTATACTGGTGATATTATCCAATGATTTAATTTATATTATTTCTCCTAATGGTTTATATTTATAATGAAATGTTTATTATGAAATATATTTCATATCATTGGGTTATAACCAGATTAAATTATTATTAAACCTGCATATTTTAACATGGGTTATGCTATGAAGAAATGATGATATGTTTATAAAACTTATCTCTTCTTTATATGTTATGATATGATGAAATGTGTATGAAATCCATTTCTTTTCATGGGTTTTGAAATAATAGATGTTTTATGATCTTGTGGAACACTATGTATAACATTAATTTTGTAAAGGGTGGCAACTATATGTCTATCCAATTCATTGGTTAAAGATTTATATCTCATGAGATAATAAGTACTGGAATATGCCTTGAACCCAGTTCAGTAAGGGATGTTTTTCCCCTAATATAGTATGGGGAGAAAACCATGAACACTATGATGGTTTAATGATTGTACCCATTCTACTATGATATCCTTGAAAATTATCCTCGACTACTATGAAATTAATTTTTTTTCTTATGTTTAGGAATATATATATATATATATCTTATTAAAATGTTTTATCCTCATGGACCATGTTAATGGATTCGATTATGTTTCAAGTATTATGAAATGAAAATATTTATTCCATGAAATATTTTTTTGATCTTTGACATGCAGAGTATAGATTACATATTTAATGATTGTATTCTAAAACCTGTATACTCACATTATGATCATGTATTCATCATGTTTTCTCTTAATGAGTATATGAGCTCACAAATTCTTAAGCTTATTATCCATGTTAATGAAGAATGGTTTAATGTAGAGTGTGTAAATAATGAGTATAAAATGAGAAGATATTTATGGGAGATGTTGATGATGGTTTAATAAATAAGAATATTGTGTGGATTGTCTCCAAAGGAACTATACCATTATGATCCTATAACATGAGTTTGTGTAATGTAATGAATTTTATTTTAAAATAAGTAATATCGATGTAGGATATGTTTGAGTCTATATAGTTTTTGTTATAGGATATGTTTGGTTGACCCTTGGAAACTAGGATGAGAAACAATTAGTGAGATCCATAGGGATATGCCTAAGGATATGTCTAGGATATGTCTAGGGATATATATATAAGGAATATTCTATGGATAATAATATGTATATGAATATATCCTAGAATTTTGGTGAATGGTAGAGGGAGTGGTTTCAATGAAATTACACCCCTTCCAAGATAAAATATGTGGATGTGGCTATGTCGGAATTATACCTATAGATAATAACTCAAAAAGGGTTCATTGAGATGGAATTTATTTCCACCTAGTCCATAACAACATTCCCTACTTCCCACCTAGTTTGACAATTCTAAGGGATATTCTTTAGATTTTTACAAAATCATTATGAACCTTCATAAAGGAATTGAATAATGACTATGAATATCCTATTTTAAGGCTATGTTTTATAAGATTTAAAATAATATGCTAGGATTTAGGCATCTGATAAATTATTTTTTATGATTATATAGTTTCTCACTATGATTATTGTTTCTCATACTGTTCTTTCAGGTTTTAATAAATGGATATAACTTAGAGGAATTATGTTAATACTAAATTCGGTGGTAAATTCAGTTATTATGACAATAAAAATTTTATGATGATTGAAAAAAAATATATTATGACTATTCATAATATGATATCATGATATATGATTAAAAACATGAAATTCAGTGAGAATCATAATGCATAAAATTAGAGGAAAATTGAAAATTGGCATTGTTTGTGTGTTGATGAACATAGAAGAATAAATATTTTACATTATATATGTTATGAAGGTAGGGAGAATGACCTAGAATAATATGTCAAATGAAGGGGAATATGTTTTCTATATCGAAATGAAGGTCATATAGAAACTTGTTTTTAATTAATTCCATTTATTATATGTGGGGATCCTAGGAATTATCTGATTTAATGGTCTAAACTAAGGTTTATCCCCAAGACCATGGAAATAAATATGATATTCCAACTAATGAGGTGAAAGTATTATGTTTTTTTTATACATGGATTAATGAATTACGTTTTGGAAGTATTTTAGTGATTGTATTTCTAATATATAAATCGGGAAACATCTATGGATTTTGTTAATTTTATATACATATATGTGTTCATATATTATTTTCATAATATTTATGGAATCCATTATGGGTTTACAAGTTTAAGTTTGTTTATAAGTTATTTGGTTTATACACCACTTTTGAGGTTTTATTTGATAAAATTTAATCAATATTATAGATATTCCAATAGAATTTAATTGAAATACAAACCTTTGGTGTTGTATACGTTTTATAAAAAAATTATTTAATGAGGAATTATTTTTTATTGAAATATGATTAAAGTCAGTTTTAACAATTTGGGTTCATCTTATCATTAATTTTATGTTAATTATAGGTTATATAATTTTTTTATATTTTTCTTAATATTGTTATGGAAGATTGATAACACTCAAGATGGGTGGATACCTATTGCATCCAAAAAGGCCACGAGGATTGAACCCGCATCTGAATGGTTAAAAAGGAATATTTAATAAGACTATCATACATAAATGACAATTTATGTTGGGAAAATACAAATAGAGATATTTCAAATTTCATTTCATGATGCTTAGTATGATAGTAAATCAAGGTATAGCGATAAATGTTAATAGGATTATATGATTATTATCCATACTAAAAAATTAAATGGGATGAATACACCTTGGGTTTTGTTGCAAGAATATTCAAAACATATAAAATGAATAATGTTACATGGGTTGTAGTTAATCTCCATATGAGGTCCGGTAATGTTATCTCTAGCCCAAAAGATTTCTCATTGGATACTATTCCATGGAAATACAAAGAGTAAATGTTATGGTATCCTAGAATACAATATTATATTATATCTAATCAGGATCCATGGTTTACAAAGAAGTAATGGAGAATTCCTTAGTTGGCCCTAGATATGATGCTATGTTTTAGGACTTCATATTATCCCTATGAATATGGATAGGATGAGGTAAACAATAAAACCCACTAGGATATGCTAAGATCTTATTCTATGTATTTGAATGTTGGTTGGGATGAAAACCTTATTCTAGTTGAATTTTAATAAGATTATAGATTTTGATTGATTAAGAATAGGGATTCTTATGATTCTCTCTATGGAAATAAGTGTATAACTCAAATATATTAGAATGAAATTGTATAGAAAAAGATATTGGGACCTGATATAGATAATGAAATGGTAGGGATAGTTAGATCCATTTAGAATCACATAAGGGAATCACAATGTTGACAAAAATTATATGACGATAATCATCGACACGATTTAGTTTTTTAATTTAGTGAGAAGGTTTTGATACAAATTTCTCCATAGAAGAACGAATGGAAAACAAATCCCAAGGTATATTATTCCCTTTGAAATTCATGGTCATACTGGGATATTAATTTACAGTTTGGTACTTACACTAACATTATCTTAGGTTTATAATGTGTTCCATGTATCACTATAGATAAAGTAAATACCTGGTCCAACACATACTAAATCCTCAGGTCATACATCATGGTCATGAACCATATTATAAGGAAGAACTGGTGGAGATTCTTGATCATGCAGAGATACTGATATAAACAGGACCACTCACCATATAAATGTCTGGTGGGAAAACCACCATATTTAAGAATATACTTGGTATTCTGAGAAAGTAATCAGGTAGAATTATCAAATGTTTTTGGTACCAATGTGAAAGATTTTGAGAGTGAAATTGTTTTTAAGGGGGTAATTGTAATACTAGATATTTTTTTAAATGTATTTGTTCAAATAAATTTTATATTTTTGACATTTTTTGTTAGACAAAACATTCATTTTAGATTGAATAACATGAAATACTGAGTTTATCTAATTTTACAGACAATAAAATGATTAAATGAATGGTGACATATTATTAAAATATTAATTTTTAATATTATTGATATTTCCTAGACATTGGAATGGTTGGTAGGAATAAGATTAAATAAATTATAAAAATAAATTATTTACACATGTATATAATATTAATTATATGGTGAAAAATTAATTATAAATTTAAATAAAAATTATTTGAAATGAATGGAATTTGTTTTTTGAGAATAATTTTAATGAACACAAATGCATTTTACATGAATAAATTAAACAAATTAATTTTACTAAATTATTAAAATGAAATTTATATATAATATAATCCATAAAATGTATAACATACCTACTATGTGTTTCCCAAATAAGATATAACTATTAATCCAATATTACTCTTAAAATTTATATTTTTCTAAAAATATGGGTTCTCTGGTTTTGTGAAATTATTTTAAATTTTATTTTTTTAATATTAAGAAATTTATATGAAAAATAAAGTTAAATTTTTAAATAATAATGTCCAAATTATATTGGAGGGTTTTTTTTAAAATTTTATGAAAAATTTAATTTTTTTTATGAATAGTGAAAAATTGAGGATTTATTAAGAATTGTCATTTATTTTTTGAATTTGGAAACATCCATTTTTTATAAATTATTGAAATGTTAAATTATTTAAATAGTATATCAATTAATAAATTTGAATTTATTTTATTCAATTTCACTTTTTGAATAATTTTTTTTATACTTTTGAACATTTTCTCGTTGGAAAAATGTTTTCTCATCACATCTACGGGTTTAATTCTATGTTAATTTTTATTCTTGTAAGTAAATGTAATTTGGAAATTGTATTAAATGTATGGAGTCCGAATAACTTATATTATCTGAAATTTTAATCTTATATTATTCCATAATAATTCGGAAAATATTAAAATTTAATTACCAAAGTTAAGGTGAAAATGGGTTTATCTGTGGTTAAACTAAAAATATTATTGTTTATATGAACTATTAAACCTTTAATAAACCCAATAATGGAAATATTTAGGCATTATAACCTAAATGGTTCTTTATTTTTGTATTTTTTCACTTAAATCGTCTAGAAAATGTGGTTACCCATTTTTTATTTGCAAATATTACAAGTGTTCTACTCACGTCACTTATAAATGGCCACACTATCTCTTATCCACTTCAAACCTTAAAACCCCATTTTTTAGACCAATAATTTTCCAAATAAATTCATCATGTCCATAATCACATGCTATATTCCTTAGTATTATCCTCAATCTAATCTATTATGTCTTTAATCTAAGCCTAAAGAGATTTTATAAAGAACTTGTTATGTTATTAACTACGCCTTTTTTATTTTACTTTTTATTGTAAATCATATTAATATTTTTAAATTGTGATGGTATAATAGAAATAGTATATAACATATAATTATATATTTTTAGGTCATTCATATAACCTAAATCCATATCCTCTTCCATATAACGGGATACGAATTTATCATTCATGTGCATGACAGACTACCACCTCGTCAACCGATGTTATTCTATTTCTATCAAAAACATTAATGTAATGATATGATGTTGTATTACAAGTCTATATAGTAGTTTTATTATATTATTATTATAATGGAACTATAATACTACATATAAATTATTACCTCCAATCTCGTTGGAAAATAATATTGTCTCTCATGTGTAAAACATAATATCACAACGTGAACTGATGTTATGTGTTTCTACATTTCAGAAAATATAGATGGTAAAATGGATATATTAAAATATATATGTATGGTATTTTTAAAAAAATTATAACTTTGTAATAAATTTATCATATATACCTTATTAGTGTCCATTCCATGGGGGATATGATAATGTCGTTCTTCTGTATAGAAGATCACTGCCTCACGAATCGACTCGATTAGTTTTTCACTATGTTTTTTAATAGAACTTTATAACTATAATTTTAATGAATATAATTAATTTAAATGAAATAAAAATGATTCTAGAAAGGAAATTTATTATTTAACTTTATTTTTATTCATCTATTAATAAAATGAAAACAACGTTCATGCTTATGGATCACATACCGTCTCCATAAACAATGCATTTCTTTTTCAATCTATAACATTTATGGAATACTCTAAATAAATATATCATGAATATATATTATATTTATATCATGTTTAAAATTATGGTTATTATGGATCCATGATCAATATTAGAGGACTAAAATTACCAAGTCAAAACATAGATGAGAAAGTTATGACCCAAAGCATGACGTTAGCATGTGATTGTAAATAAAAAGTTAATAAATGTTAATAATTAAATCATATATAAAATTATATAGATAATGGTGGTTATTTAATACATTTATAATATATATATTTTTATTAAAATGGAGGTTCAAATAAGTAAAATATAAGTCAACACTTAACGTAATGGATTTTGGTCTCACTATTATTTTTTGTGAGACACATGAAATATGAACCACAACATTATTTTATGTGGTATATATACTAAATAAGAATTTATTTTATGATGATACTCATAAAAATTATGTTTATTTATATGGCCGCTTTAGGATATTTATTTCATTGGGTTTACTTTTCAAAATACACAAAAGCGGTAATGGATTTTTGAACCAATTTTCCTTCCTTAATACATATGTTATGTTATGATAATATCTTACTTTATGAGTTGTATGTGAAACACATTTGACAATTTATATCCTTAATATCATACCATTAATGATATTTCATGTTTCATTTAATTTTATTCTTTCATTGTTCATATGATTCAATGTCACCAACATTACATTGATTTTATGACACAATCTCATTGGTTATTAGATTTGATTTTGTTTATGATTCAAATGATGAAATATTATGATAAATATCACAATAAATTCATTGAATTTATTATCCTCTATTTGAGTCATGAAAATAATTTTTTTCAATTCATTTTCCTCAATTTATTTTATTAATATTCCAAATATGTTTTTTGAAGAAAATGACTTTATTTATCATTTCAAAAAAAGTAACCTATTTCAATCATATCATAGTTTTTAAAAAAAATTATAAAATATTTTAACATCAATTAATGTGTTTATTATTTACTTTTTAAAAAATTAAATGTAATATTCATGCCATTTTCAAAACAATGCTCATTTGGATTTTACCTAAATTGTGAAAGGAATCATTATTTTCATGTGTACGTCATTTTCAACCATCATTACTAGTCATTGGTTTAATTATTACATTATAATTTTTACTATATGTATTCAAAGGAAAGTATTTAAAAAATAATTATTAAAAAAATCAAAGTGGAAAGGGTATTTTACACATCAAATTCATTAACTTATGTTCTAATATCCATTGTAAGTTTCAATGTTTATTTTAATAGAATAAAGTTTCAATTTTTTATATTTAAATATTTTTCTATAGTAGAAAAGATATTATCCTCTAGAACTGGTCCAATGTGGTTTTTCGAAATAAATTTTCCTCAATACTTCACCCTTTTATGTAAATTATTCTTCAATAAGGATACTATACAAGGATACCACTATTATTATTTCTCAAAATATATTTTTTTGTTTATGGTGAATTGATTTTTATGAACCCTCTTTATCATCAAAACATTATACCTTCATAAAAATATTATGAAACATACTTCTTTTCCAATGTTATTTAATAATCAAATGTTGAAGTGATTATGTAAAATATTTCTTTTCCACATGTTATGTATGATAAAATGTTTTTGAAACCTTTTTATTTTCTTAGGTTTTTATATAATGAATGTTTTATGAAATTGTGTGATAGGTATATATAATTTTCAATATGTGATTATTGGGAACTATATATCCATTAAATTAATTTTTCAATGAATGATATATTATACGGTAAAAAGGATTGTACTGGGGTGTGATCCTAGTTCAATAAGATAATTTTTATTTTATGATAGTCTTGGGAGTCATCCATGATTACTATATGGGTTTGGGGAGTGAAACCATTCCGCTATGATAAACTTGGAAATGATCCTTTACTACTATTGAAATGATTTTCTATGCTTAAGTGTATGAAAAAAATTATGTCTTATTCCAAATTTATGAACTCATGTATAATGTTCATTGATTCCATTACGATTCATGTCTTATGATATGAAAATATTTATTACATGATATAATATTTTGATATTTGACATGTAGGATATGGTTTTTATGTTTTATGCTCATGTTCTCATATCCTTATGCTCACATTAGGTTTGTATATTTCCTATGTTTACCATTAAAAATAATGTAAACTCGATATTTATTATGTTTCCTTTCCGAGGATATGATTAAAGGTTTTATGTATGGTATATTTATAAAGAGTACAAGAGAAGATTATATTTATTAGAGAATTTTAATATCTTTCACTAAATAATAATAATGTATAACTATTATCCAAAGTCATTAAACCATTATAATTCATGGTTTTTTGTTTGTTTAATTTAATTAATATTTATCAAAAATATGTAATAATTGTGTATGAGAATTTTGGGTCTCTACAAACATGGTATGGGAATCTTTAGTTTTAGCCGACAAACATGTATAACTATAAAACTGAGAGATGAGAAATATAGTCTACTATGGTATGGTTGATCCCCATTTAATGTATCAATTCAAAGGATTCAAATGATTTGATTAGTTATATTATATTATCTCTTGGAGATTGTTTTTTAGGATGATTATTTCATGAGTTATCATGTGTTATAAATTTTTTTTATAATTCGAGAGGGGATGTTCCCATGTTCGTGATTTCGATTTACTAAAAAAATTTATTTTATAAAATACATTATTTTTCATGGTATTTTTATTATATATTATGGATGACTATTTATGAATGACTAGATAATTTTTATATTAATGTAACATGTTATTGAAAAGAGTGGTTTTTGGAAGAGTGTTTCTTTATAATATTTTTTATATTTTGATCATCATTGAAAAGAAATATTGTTTTCAAAAAACAAATTTTGATATAAACCATTCTACATTAAATTTATTTATGATTTTTTATATATAGTTGAACATTTTATATCATATAATTGGTGATATCCTATTCTATAGTCCATAACACAAGATTGGAGATAGGCCATTCAACACTACCTTGATTTATGATTAGCGATAAACAATTAACCACTTGTAATAACCCATTCCCTGGAACATTGTTGTATGATTAGTTAAAAGTTATTATCCATTACATTTGTTTTTATTTATGATACTACCTTCACCTAAGGTTCTATTAGGTTCACTGCTGACATAGATGAATCTCCATTGAAAAACAATGATTGATTTGGTGCTACCCAACCTTGTATTCTACGGTTACACTAGATAATGTATTATGAGGAGATGTAGTAAGACATGTCCCACATAGAAGACCTAAAATCATGTGGTGGTCCATTATTATTTTAGTGATATGACCTTACAATACTACATCACTTTAAGGAACATACTAAATAGGTTATGATTCGACCATCTATGTGGCTTCTCGAGTACCATATGGTGACAATAAGTGCTTTCATGTTATTTTTTATAGATTTAATTTCATTTATAAAATTAATATATATATATATATTAGGGACCCTATTAGGGATTGACCATTGAGTACTATGCTCACACCCTATATGTGAATTGTGACAGATGTGAAGATATTATGTTTATCATGTTGTAAAGATGTTTAGAAAATTAAGAATTGATAATGAGTAATGATATCACTTTACTCTTGTAACACTATTTATAAGTTATATTCTATATTTTATAATATTATACCATCATTAAATCCTTCATTAATATTCAATTTAATGATATTCACGAGTATCATTTTCTTATTTTATGGTTAATGATTTATTTATCATTATATTACTACTAAAATTCTGTATTTTCACTCACTAATGGAATCCCAATGATGGATGTTAATTTATTTTACCTCTTATTATATGAAATTTTACTGGGGTAGAATCCTCCCAAGTGTTATTATCTTACCCTTGCCATAGGTGAGTAACCAATGGGGTAAATTGGGGAACAACTGTGGTTTGGGATACTCCATATCTTGATGTGAATATGCGATTTGAGTCAATATATTACAAATGAATATCTATCACAATAGTTTATTATGTCCATTATATAATTTAATTCATTATTTAATGCTCCATAGACCAACCATCACTTGTGATTATATGTAACAATAATTAAGATTAATGCAACCAAACTCACTACATCTGAATTTGGAAGATAATCATTACATTTTCAAGGTCCTCATAGTAATTCTAAAATACATTCCATATTCTCACATACACTTTTAATATATCAAAATATAACCTATAATGAATAAAAAAATTATATAGGTAATATATAAAGAAATTATACATTTAATCCATGATTATTACTTGGGAATATATAAGATTGAAAGGAATCACTATGAATTCATAGTGACTATATCATTTACAAAAGGTTTTATTAGGTAAATCCCCCCTTTCCCCATTAATTATTGATATAAAAATAGAGTATAAAACATAAATAATTATTCATCCCCATGAATTATATTGAAAAATTCAACAATATATAAATGGGGTGATTATTCTTAATTGTAATCTTTTTAGGTTCACAATAATCAAAGAAACTATGGATTTACCCATCCTTCTACCTAATAATAATGATTGATGTACCCCCTTGTATAACACATGGGAATACAAATACCTTATCAAAATTACATTTTATATTAATCTTCAATACTTATAATTCAATTCAGACCATTCTATAATGGATATTTTATATATATGAAATACTTGATTTGATTTTAATACAAAACTCTACATCCCAATATAGAGGAAGACCCTATAAATAATTGAGAATATATCATCATATTTTAGTGAAATTTTTATATATTTTATATTTATTTTATTTACATACATCATATTTATATTTCCCTCAATTATTGGGTACTATGACCTATATTGTAAAAAAAATTAATATAAGGTTCATAATCCTCTTCCATCAATATAAATTCATGGGATTATTTATGATATGAAATGAGATTTATCTATAAGATAAATTTATATTAGATCAATTTAATGAGATTCAATCCATTCATAGCAATTCATTGCATTATAATTAATAATTTTTTTTAAAAAATTTCAAGATTTATCTATTTTCAAAAATCAGTTATGGAAGTGAAATAAACTCAGTATACAATCATCACACATGTAACATCCTGATATTTTATGAAATATATCCCTTAAAATGAATTTAAATTCATTAAAATATTCCATTACATGAAACAAGTATTTTACCTTTCATAAAAGGAAACACCATGATTATATTGTGTTTTAAAAAACATCAAATTCCATCAAAGAATTCTGTAACAATGAATTATGAGTTTTATCTAACAATAACATACTATTAATACTATTATTTTAGAAGTTTGTTTCCTAGAACCAACTATTTGTACATTAATTAGATTAATATTTAATATATTTAAATATTAAACATATTTTTTCATATTGTTCATTGTTCTGAATGACTATAATCTAATAATTTCTTGGATTATTTGTCAGATTTAACAAGGTCATAGCGGTTCCCCGCTATGATGGGAACCTTGAAGTTACATGAAAATATTTTTAAATATATTTCTATGGTTGGATGACATAATATGAAGGGAAACATAGTATAAAAACTATCCTGTTCATGTACTCATAAGCAGATGATTCTTCGTCTCATTATGTTCAGACTTAGTAATCTCCAAGATGTGAGATTATGAGAACATACCCACCAGTAGTAATTCTGCATGTTTTGGTGTCATTAAGTGTTTGTATCTACAAGAATGAGTAATGGTCCTTAGGATTTATTATTATCATTAATATGTGTCATGAATCATGCAATTTTATTCACTGATGAAAATTTTCATGCAGATAGTTGTCGGGAAGTCAGGTACAATCAGTGCATCATGAATGAAATGTTATTAATAGATAAGTTGAGGAACCATTTTCCCCTTCCATATTTGGAATATTATATCTCTGACCTTTGATTGAAAAATAATAGTCATAAGAAATTCCATGTCCATGGTGTAAAGATGATTTTATTTTAGGTAGTCAAAGAATGACATATCAAGAAAAAACATTGATGATACTACCATGAAAACGACTTGATAAGATATTGAGATTAAGGGATTATATTATAGAATTAGCGTTCGTATGTGGATGTCGTTGTTTCGACTTAATGTTCTTTCTATTGGGTTCCTTGGACAATTTCTATATATTACTCATGGACATTAGGCAATCCCATTTAATGCTATTGGGAAAGAATCCTAAAGGGTCACACACTAATTGTTTCTGGTGGAATCAATTAAATTATATTTGAATTTAATAAATGGAATATATATTATTCTCAAGACCATGGAATACTTTATTCCTATTATATTGATTTCATAAATTAAATAAATATTTATTCATCATATTTTAAAAAAAAATTAATAATTTATTTTATTGAAAATTTAATAAATATTTATTTACTAGTTAGTAAATAAAATATTTATTTAATATAATAAATTATTTATTCATTTACTCAGGTGATCATCAAGTGGAAGTGGAGTTCATGTAGACCAAGTATGGTTCAATATTAAAATAATTAATTTCATGACTATAAATAAAAATTCAAATAGTTGGCCCAAAATAAAATAATAACATGGTTATAATTATGTGGCACTGGATTTCATTTATGATTCAATTTTTTTTTTAAATTTGGTGCAACCCAAATAATGACACGGTTATTGTCATTATGTATCCTGGGTTTTCTTGAAGGTTATGAAGGTATTTAATTCCTATTACATAATTAAATATTATAAACAAAGCATCATGTCCATAAATAGAAAGGTATGTCTATTGTTCCATGTACGAGAAATTGGTGCTGTAAAATAAATTCCAAGTTAGTAATTTTCTATTGACTCCTCTCCTCTATCCCTGTCAAGAACGAGAAACATTCTTCTGATTTAAGACCATGCGATCAAGATCGATTGACGCAAGACATTCTCTTTATCGCACAAGAACCAAAAAAGTAGCTGGTTCTAATCAGAGAACATTAGAGAATGTGTGGATCACCGCTATAGGGATTATGGTTTGGATCATTGAAATCATAATGAAACAATCTAAAAGGGTCATCTCGAATGATCAATATCATCCACAAAAAAACTACCGAATAACCAAGTAATTTATTTACTTTGAAATTAAATTTAAATTAATTATAAACATGATGTGAAAGATCCTCCCTTAATGTTTCGGGCATCATATTTTTTATATATAATTATTTGAATCTATTTCATGGAGATTGGTATTCTTCATCGTATTGATCTATGAATAATCATTGATCATTGTAAAAATTAATGTTGGGTGCCGGTCCAACTGCACTTTCATGGTGCCCAGAACCTTCAAGTTCTATCATAGTTGGGTTATTATAGATTAAATTTTTTTAAATAACTCATTAATGATTTATGGTTTAATAATTTAGTTTTTAAATTCAATGTTAATCATTATTGTAATCTATATTTTGAGATCTATTCTCCATTTTTTCGTTACTTGTATATTTCAACAGAAAAGAATAATTTTTTTGATTAAAATTACATTTAAGAACTCATCAGGAGGTGTCAATGATCTTCCCAGGTGATAAAAAACTACATGTCATGTTTTTTTACTTGAATTTGGTTTTCTTTTACATGAAAACAATGTAATTTGGAGTACATGCCATGTAGTCATGTTGATCACATCAGACGTATTTTGGAAATTAATGATGTTGTGTTCATTTATTGCACACTATGTAGTTAATTCTATATCATCTTTTGTTATGTATAGATAGGAACACACTTACCAAATTACAAGCCATGTGGCCCACTTCATAATACGTATAGTCACATTGGGTTAGGGGACAAACTATGTATACCATACACAACTCAGATGACCGATAACCGTGTAATGTGAAGTCAACATAGAGTGTATCCCTCGGTACATGTCGTATACTATGAAATTTCTGAAATATGATTCACAAACCGAGTACCCAGTCATAAACATTAGGAAAAATAGTGAAGGTTGTACACGCCTTTTATTTATAACTACACACCATGCACTTGAACAAATTTACCAAAGATAAGACATTAATGTTTGGGTAATGTTCAGAACTATATATTATGTATAAATCGTACTACATGATGTAACTCTATGGATTGAAAAATCATGTCTTTAATATGTCATAAGAGTAAAATAATATTTGAATATAAAATATTTTGGGTAGATTTAAATGGTTACTTACCAGGATACCACCAATATGAATTTATGTACTATGATGAGAGTATCAACAAAATTCAGAAAAGGATTATGATAAAAGAAATCAATAATTAAATATTATAATTACTATATTCAATAATAATTTATCTTAATAGGAATGATTAAATAATTTAATTCTATTTTTATTAAATGCGTAACTCGTTTCTTGTATCTGGGAGATCATGATCTAGACCGAGACCATTGAATGTTATTGGTTTACATTTAATTAATTTATTAAATTAATTTTCAATCTGTGATCCATATCTCCTCATTAATATATAGGGCCTCCATTCCCATGTATTCTTTTATGTGAAACTCTTTTTACGCCTTACCTATGTGTGATTTTAATAATCCAATGTAAAGGATAGAGATCCCAAGATGCTGGAGGCGGTCCAAGTCAGAAGCTGAGGTGAAACCAATCCATGGAGATAAAAAGGTGGACTGTTGGAAAGCTATAAACAAAAAAGTGTTTCTCCTCGTGGTCAGTGGCATTTTATCAACCAATAGATAATCTAACCATTAGAAAAAAGACTCATGATCATGCACTTTAATTTATTTTATTTCGATCAGTTTCATGGTTTTTCATTATGGATGTGTTTTTGAGATCACATAATTAATGAACTAACAAGCATGCAAGATGGAACTAAAATAAACCAGGATTTTTCATAAATATTAAAAAGATATGCTTAATCACTTGAGTAAGTTTCAATTAATATTAACATGCATGTGATAAATATAGTAAGGAAATTTACTAATAATATTTAAAAATATCTCAACAAAATATTAAGTTAGACTAAGTCTTTAATTACATGATTAAGGGAAAGTCTCAATAAAACTATGTGTGTGACCAACCCTAGTTGGGACAAATACTTTTATATAGTAATCTATTATGATAGGTTTCAGGTTGACATAACAATATAACAACAAGAGGAGTATCCCTTTCTAGACATGGTGAAATATTGGTGGTAAGTGTTGAGGGAATCCATGATAGGATTTTAGGATTGGGGAGTCCACTCAATGGATCGAGGAGCAGCAATCCCACTGTTATAAATGAGCTTCCTACCTAAATTCCTTAAAATAGCTTGACCAACCCTTGTTGGTTTTATGCGAAGGGGAATATTGATCATTTCCACTACAATTTCATGACAACTGGACATTTTGAGTTCAATGGTGAGGGTCATTGGGATTTGATAAAATAGTAAGATTCTTAATAAAATTAATTTATTATTTCTCATAAAATGTAATCAACATAGTTTGAATCATATAACCCTTTAATTTTAGAATAAAATTACAATCTCTTCAACAAAAATATCCCTGCGATCAATTCTGGATAAAGATAACATCTTTTCCATAAGTAACCTCCAGGAATGGTTTAGATGGCTTCAGGTTATTATAATAATTGAATAGAAGTCTTTCATGATTCAGTATGTACTACCTGATATGCCTAACCAAGAGGTGGGTGTGGAAGATTTCTTATTCTATGAAAAAAATATGAATGATATGGTTGAATTTCAATGTTTTATGCTATCATCAATGTCTAGTGATCTCATGAAGACTCATGAAAACATGGATGTTTGTAGAATGCTCGAGAACATTATGGTCTTTACTAGGAGAGAGAAAGACAATAACAGTATAAGATCTCTTGGTAACTCATTAAGATTAGTCCTTCAGAGGGTACCCCAGGCAGACTTCACATAGACAATCTCATTGTCTACATTGAGTTCCTGGAGGTTCTGGCGTTTAAACTCTATAAATAATTGGGTACCGATCTCATTATTATAACACCCCTTCATATGTTCTCCATTATTTTTTTTAATTTCATTATGAAAAACATTGAGAAGTCTCTATCTGATCTATTTTCCCTCATTCTCCATGTGGACAAAGATATGAAGTGTGAAAAGCCTTTTGTCCTTATGGTTAATAAGAGGAATACGAAGGTGAAGAGAACTATACACAAATAACCATCACACCCTTTGATTAAAAGGATGATTAGTGGGGAAGCAATGGGACATGAAGGAGTGTTTCACATGTGGCAAGAAGGGTCACTGGAAGAAGAACTACACCCATCCTAATGATAAAGGGAAAGCTTTATGTGCATTTGTTATCAAATGCAGTCTATCTGTTTCTACAAATTGGGTATTCGATATGGGTTTTTTTATTATATATATATATATATATATATATATTAAAATATAGGAAACAAGTAGATTAGGAAGATTTACTGAGTGGAGGTTGATCTACAAGAAGCCAACAGAGCTAGACTTGTTGTTTTAGATGTTGAGGACTACCAACTCATGTCGCCAACTGGGATGATCATGGTGTTGAAGGGTTGTTATTATGTGGCGTATAATAAAAAAACTACTTATAAATAAATATTAGATACAAATGGAATTTTTTTCAAATTTGGAAACGAATGTTGCTTCTTTTACAAATGTAGCATTTCTTTTGGAAGGCCACATTTATACAACGGTATTTTCAATGTATATTTCACAAACCAAGTAATGGGAAGCAGTAACAAAGATATTTCACATGACTCATACCAAACGTAACATTAGAATTTTCAATTAGGTCATGTAAACATGAAATTATTGAAAATGTTACATGAAGATGGATTTTTAGATTCTTTCGAACTAAAACCACTTGGTGTATTTCACACATGTTTACAAGGAAAAATGATCAAAACCCCATTTAGTGGGAAATGTAAAAGGGCTAAAGAGCATCTTGAATTGGTTCATACCGATGTGTGGGGACCATTTCCCATTGAAGAAATGGGTGGGTACTCATACTTCATAAATTTTACTGATGTTTTTAACAGATATGTATATATATATATATATTTAATGAGTTATAAGTCAGATTATTTTGACAAGTTCAAAGAATACAAGAAAGAATTTGAGAACCAGCTTGGCTAGAAGATTAAGAAACACTGCTCAGACCGAGGAGTAGAATATCTTAATCAATAATTAATTGATTACATACTAATGTTTTGTATCCTATCCCAAGTCACTCATCCTAACACACCCAAGGTTAATGGTGTGAGCGAAAGGAGGAACTCTACCTTGTTAAACATGGTGAGATCAATGATGAGTCATACAAGTCATCCTTTATCCATTGGGGGATATTAGTTGCAAAAAGTAGCCTACATAATAAACCATGTATCAACAAAATAAGTAAATGGTATTCTATATGATTTCTAGATTTGAATAAAATCCATGTTATCAAATTTACATATTTATTGAAGTGAAGCATTTTATGTCCTCTTCAGCTAACAAACATACAACCCCAGGCACAATGTGTAGCTTTATAGGATACCCGAAGGATAAATGGTGATATTTCATATACAAACCCTCAAACAAAAAGGTTGTAGTGGAAAGAAACACCATATTCGTTGAGAGGGAGCACATTTCCAAAAGAGATAGTGGGAGCATAATAGATTTCAATGAAGTAGAGGCTCATGGTACACAGGAGTTGGTGCAGGAATAGATTCTATAAATCCCCATGGAAGAAAGAACTATTCCAGAGACATAAGAACTATGTAAGTGTACAAGAGAGGTAAGAGAACATGAATGGTATAGTTTTATAGTTACCAAGGATGGTGAATCATTATTAGTTGATAATAATGATTCTCTACCTACAAGGAAGTTGTTCGTTGTACAAATGTTTCCAAGTGGAAAAAATCCATGAATTCTAAAATCGATTACATGTACCAAAACCAAGTCTTGATTTCGGTAAATCATCCGATTGATTTAAAGACTATTGGTTACAGATTGGTATTCAAGAAGAAACTATACATGGAAGGACATGTCAGAATATATAAGGCATGAATGTTTGAAAAAGGGTTCAAGCATTTTCATGGAATTAACTACGATGAAACCATTTCACTGGTTTCAATGCTAGAATCCATCAAAATTATTTTTTCCATTTCCACATACCATGACTATGATATTTGGAAACTTGATGTCCAAACATACTTTCTTAATGGTAACCTTTTAGATGATGTCTACATGACACAACCTGGAGGGTTTATGTCTCAAAATTATTCCAATAGAATCTATAAGTTTCAAAATTTCATTTATGGATTAAAGAAATTAACCAGGTCATGGAACATTCATTTTGATGAATCCATAATTGAATTTGGTTTTATAAATAAAAAATGTGAGCCTTATATCTACAAACTATTTAGTGGGAGTGCAGTCGTTTTCCTAGTAGTATATCATGATGTCATATTACTTATTGGAAACGAGATACTAGTCTTACAGTCTATTAAGGAATGTTTGAATAATTTCTTCTCCATAAAGAACATGAATGAGGCAACATATATTCTTGGGATAAATATCCATCATGTTTGATCCAAGAGATTTTTTGGGCCTAAGTCAAAGTACATATATTGACAAGATACTGAAGAGATTCAGTATGGAATAATCCAAGTGGGGGTTTTTCCCACATCACGTGGAATTCATCTTTCCAAGAACATGTGGCCTCAGACACATGAGGAAAGAATGTGAACAAAAAGTACTCCATATGCATTAGAGATTAGGTCAGTCATGTATGACATGCTATGTACATGGCTGTATGTCACCTACGCATTGAGTGTGGTAGACAGATATAATTATGACCTAGGTGACTACCATTTGATGGCAGTCATGGATATCCTAAACTATCTAAGGAATATTAAGGATATGTTCATGGTTTATGGGGAGATGAAGAAGTAGTCATTAGAGTATATATAGATTCTAGCTTCCTGACTGGTCAAGATAACATGAAGTCACAAATACGCTACATCTTCACCAGGAATGGAGGTGTACTGAGATGGAAGAGCACAAAGCAAAGTGTGATTACAGATTCTACAGATGAGTCTGAGTTTATCACATCTTATGAGGATTCTAGGGAAGTAGTTCATATGTGAACCATCATCTAGGAGATAGATGTTATATATATAAATAAATATCACATCACATTGTGTTGCGATAATACTCCATTGGTGGCTCTCACAAAATATCCATGGTTGCATTAGAAGATGAAGAACATAATTCGGATGTATCATCTCTTGATAGATTTTTCTCACAGAGGTGAAGTTACAGTGAGCATTATTTCCATGGAAGATATCATGGATGACCATTAATTAAATCCTTGACTCAATAAAAACATCATATTTACGTGAGTTCTAGCAGACTGAAAGTCCTATGAATTTGGCACTAGTCCTAGTAGGAGTACGTAAGAGTTGGTGTCCTAGAACCAACTATTTATAAATTGATTACATAAATATTTAATTTATTTAAATATTTAACATATTATTACATATTTTTCATTATTCCTCATGATTGAATGTAATAATGTCATTGAGTTTTTTTTCACATTGACAAGATCATAGAATCTCCCTAATACGATGAGAACCATGAAGTTGAATGAAAATATTCTTAAATATAGTTCTGTAGTTGGATGACCTATTATGATGGGACATATAGTGTACAGACCGTTAGGTGTGTGTACTCATAAGAAGATGTGACTACTTCTCATGAAGTTCACATTTGAAAATCTCAAAGATATGTTATTATGAGAAGAGACATGCTAGTAGGAATTCTGCATGTTTTGGTGTCATCAGATATTCTTATATGCGATCATGTGTAATGGTCTATATAAATTATGATTATCATTATTAGGTTTCATGACTCATGAACTTTGATTTACTGACAAAAACCATCACAAAAATAGTTGGTAGGAAGTAGGATACATTTGGTGCATAAGGAATGACATGTCATCAATGGATAAGTTGAGGAACAATTTTTCCCTTCCATTTATGGATGTTTATATTTCATCCGTTTGATTGAATTAGAACCATCAAACAAAATTCCATGGTCATGGTGTAACGATGAGATTATTTAAGGTAGTCAAAGAGTGACATATCAAGTATAAAGGTTGTTGACGCTATCATAAAACCATCATGATGAGATTTTGAGATAAAGGGACTATATTACATAGTGAGATTTCTTATGTGAATGTACATGTTGGGACTTAATTTCCTTCTCTTTGGTTCCTTGACCCATTTCTAGACCGTACTTTTAGACATTAGGAAATCCTTAATAATTCCAATGAGAATGAATCCTAGAGGGTCACACACTAACTGTTTCTGGTGGTCCTGATTAAATTCTATTTTGATTTAAAAAATGGAATAAATATTATCCTCAAGACCATGGAATAATTTAATTCAAGTTATAATGATATCATAAATTAAATAAATACTTATTATTTGGATTGTCAATAAAAATATATTTATTTATTTTTTTGAGCATTTAATATATATTTATTTACTATTTTTTCAATAAAATATTTATTTTAGAGAATAAATTATTTATTTATTTATTATGGTGTTCAGAAAATTTAAGTGGAGTTAGAGAAGACCATGGATGGTCTGTTAGTAAAATAATTATTTGGAAGACAGTAAATAATTATATAACTAGTTGAAAAAAACAAAATAATAATAACAAAATATTAATTATGTGACATGATATATCATTTATGTTTCTATTTTGTGCATGTTCGCACGTCAAAAATAAATTTGAGGTCATTGTTATTATGTAGCATGAGTTTACTCTACAGGTATGAATGTATTTAATTTTTGTTATGCAATTAAATATTATAACTAAATCCCCATGACAATAAATAGACCGGTGTATCTATTGTGCCATGTATGATAAATTGGTGACACAAGAGAAATTCCATGTCTGGAATTTTTTCTAGACTCCTCTCCTCTATCCCTCTAAAAAATGAGATACATTCATCAATATTGACGAACAAGAGATTAAGATAGATTGAAAAAAGACATTCGCTTCGCTGCGCTAGCACCCAAAAGGCGAGCAACATTAATCAGAGACCATTGAAGTATGTATGGATCATCACTATAGGGATTATGGTTTGGAAACTCTTAAGATAAAAGAGAATGTCTGAAAGGGTCATCTCGGATGATCAACACCATCATAGAAGAATGTACCATAGAACATATATTTTATTTAATTATAAATTAAATTTAAATTAATTATAAACATAATGTGCAAGATCATATATAATGGTTTTGGGCATCATAATTTATTATCTAAATCATTGATTCTATTTTATGGAGACTATAACTCATCATCATATTGATCTCGTAATAATCATTGATCATGGTAAAAATTATAGTTGGGCACCGACCCAACCGTGCTTTCGCTGCACCTCGAACCTTCAATTATTATAGTTATATTCTATCTAATAGAATGGTTGGAATGAATAATATTAACAAAATTATGAAATTATAATATACACATGTTTTTAAAATAAATTCATTGGTTAACAATTTTGGGTCTTGAAAGTTTTTCATGTGAGAAGAGGAGGATCCAATGAATTTATAATTCAAAAATGATAAATATTATGTAGAACATGAAGAAAGTATTGAATGGGGAAAATATGTGATGGACAGATAGATCCCATGAAGAAAAAATCACATTGTAGACCACCGCTCCATATAGAGTTTCATTTCTTCACGAAGCACCCCATTAAAAATTAGTTATTAGAATGAGATAGACCACCGACAATAGAAAATGAAACCACATTCAGTTGTGGTGTCGAATGGTGATTTATTCCATAATGAACGACCACCCACATTAACTAAATCAATCAAATTATGAGGCTATACCATTAAACCTCACAAACAAAATGATGTTGATTGTGGGGTCAGGTTGTGATTTCTATCCCCATAAATGATGGGCCCCACCATGAACGACTTATCCCTGCTGACTTAGTCAATCGTGGGTTGTGACATTCTTCTTGGGCCCCCAAAAAAGAATCATTTCATACCACCAATAACAATTAGCCATGATAGTATCTGGAACCTTTTCTCTTCTATAAAAGGAACCTGACAAGGACTAAAAAGGAAACTATAGGACCGAACCAAGTATATTTGAAGGAGGAAAGTGATCAGGAAACACAAAAATAGAATCTTCTCCATCAATTACAAATAGTGAAAAATCTACTGCATAATAGTAAGGAAGAAATAATCAATCATCCAACCGTTTGTGAACTCAAAAACACAATATAGCCACCATTCCACAGAGAATAGGTGGAATTTATCTTTATGGAAAAGAAATCTGGATAGAAAAACACTTTGCAGGAAGAGCCCTGCACCATATAATAATATGCTATGTGGGAGGAACGAGGCCCCAATTAGAAACATTCGATGTAGAGGGAACCTGACATTGCATATCAACACACTACATGAGAAGAACTAAGGTCCAGACAACAGAACACTACAAAGACAATATCCTCACTCACGTAGAAACATGCTATGTGGAGAGAACTTCATCCCTACTAATAACCTACTGTGAAAAATGTAAAAACATATGGTGGTATACTATCACCTTCCCACCACTACCTTCCATCCTTTCCTTGGTCCCCCCATGTTGGCCCATCTGCGAACCAATCTAATGGAATTGAGATAAGGCCTCCTCCAAAGATCCCTAATCTGTATGATAACATCATCAGACACATCAGTGTGTTCTCTTGTGTGTATGTACCCATGGTAATCAGATCTATGTTTGTAATCTCTATAGTAAGTTTGACCCTCTAAATGAATTCATGTTTACATTCCCTTAAAATGGGTAGCTCTAATTCTCAAGCCCCAACACTAACCAAACTACATGGGATTTGATTCCCAGCTATCTCGGATATTTAGGATGCCCCCCTGTGGTCCAAAACTAGCATAAAAATAAACCATAATGTTTTCGAGGACACATCCCATATAGGTTCATATCTACCCAGAAGCCCACATATCTTATGGCCACCTTTGGCTTCCTTGGCATAAGTACCACACCATCCATTAACAGAAAACATTATCCTATATATCCTTACTTCATGATGATAAAATGCATTAATATGTCCTTGCCACATGAACTTAAAAGGTGACATTCCTTGTTAGGTGGAACTAAATTATGTGGGTTTTGATTAATTTTGGAGGGTACGATGGAAACCTAATATGTGGGTTGGATCCAGACACAAAAACTACTCCCATCACCCTGAATTATAGAAAAATAAAAATCACCTCACATAGTGGCTTAAAACCATCATCTTCCTAATGAATTTCTATTTAATCCTTGATCTTTCCATAAAAGGGTACCATTGATGGAGAACCATAGATACATACAAATCCCTCTGTTGATGGAGAGCCTCAGATACAAACAGTTTATTTTGAACCCACACGTATTCATTTTTAATCATTACATTAGTGTAATATGTACTATAAAAACATGGGAATGAAAAAAATATCCACGAACATATCTTAAATCTATAGAGATTAATAAAAAATGAAATAGTTTCCCCAAAACGGTGTGATGATCCAAACATACCATCCTCTTAAAGAATGTGAGTTCTTATGTGCCATTGGCCAAAATACCCAATGAATGATTTTATTTTTAAATTAGGTCCATGAGTCATCATCGATATAAGATCTATTGGGTTTTTATGGCTGCTTGATCAAAATCCATTAGAGATATTTTGAATAAGTGGTACTTGATGTCAATTATTTCACATAATTCATTCCCTTTCAATTAACCATTCGGGTCTAAATAGTTTTCATTGAAAAAAAAAATTGTGAACTCAATGTCAATCTATAACCACGGTGGCGGGGTTACCCTATGTCTAGCCCATTTCACATCCAAAATTTATGAGATCCAAATGAAACCATAAATTATGCATGTAATCTTGGGATGCTAATTTATGAGTTTTTTTATATTCAACATATATTATAGAAACTATTCAGATCTCTGTTCAATATAATGGTGTACGAACAACTATCGCAAACACGTGCATCAACCAATTCACTATCCTGGTCCTCAACCAAATAGAGGATTCGATACTCTAGAAAACATCATAAAGGATGGGTTTAAAATTTACTTATTAGGGAGTACCATCAGAATTGTACTCTCCACACCCTGTATCTAGCTAGGTTGGCCCTCTAGTATTGAAGATCTACCAACTATCCACTTAGTGATGGTTAGTGGTCGAGAATTGGATGGCTCCACTAGCTGTATCCTACTATTTTGAGAGCATATCCTTGAAACATGATAACAAGTTCCTCCATATTAATAGGGATCTTGATGATATTATTACCAATGAATCCATCCTAGTTGCATTGGAATCCCTTCAAATTCACCCTATTGAAAATCATCTCCACCAACACCGTGTGACCAAGAAACCTCATATTACAGAGGATATTGATTTTCATGACCCAACTAATCACAAATGGACCCATGTACCCAGTTTGGATTGTATATGGTGACATTTATAAAATCTGTAATATTCCATATTCCTCATTCCTTATAAATAATACCACCATTTAAATGTGGAGGAAGACCATATGAATATGTATATTTTTTCTCCATCTCATGAAGAACTTCATTCAAATATGATGGAGAATTATGAGCAGGCATAAATTCAGGCTACTGGTAACCAAGAATACTAGGAAAATTCGATGTCAGAATATTGGAAGATGCATATCCCTACTAACACACATGAATCTCATCAGTAAAAAATGATGGATAAAGAACTGGAACAAATCCCTACTCATATATATGAACCCTTCTTGTAATATACAAAAGTGAATTACATGCATGTACAAATCTAGGCCCACCAATATGATTCCTGATAGGAAAATATAGTAGAAACCAAATACATGTAGGGGAATTTCCTATGGATTCATATCTATCCCATCAGTCAAATACAATGGAAACCAATGAGTATATTCAAATTCCTACTTAGTCATATCAATACCACCATCTAAATACAATAGAAATTGGATGAATTTGCTGGAGTATCATATTTATAAATCAAAGGTATATTCATATCTCCACCCCTATACAGGAGAACTACCAGTACTTACTAGTAGAAAATATAAGACCAGGGAAATAATATATTCATGCTTCAACACTAGAATGGAAATATATTCCCATTCCATCCAAGGATGTATCTCTACATTTCTTGGTAATGATGGATGATTATACATAAATTCCTGATCATATCCTATATACATTCCAAGAAATAGTCATGTATGTAGAGATAATAAGTAGTTAACACCAAAAAACCATGTCACCAAGTGGGGTGACTCATCCACACAATGTGGTGGTCACTTAGGAGAAAACATCCATCCCTTCTCCCATTCAGGATGATAATAAAAAATATTTTTCAATGTTCTAGTTTTTTGGGTATTATTTTTTAAATATTATATGGATAAATTTCAAGATCATGCATTGAGATAGCATGTGATTATGAGGCCTGGTGTTTGTAGAATAAATGATTTAAATATATTAAATTATTGAAAATCACACGTATACATTATTCCTAAAAAAATTGAATAACTTATAAGAAAGTTCCCTGATCCAAAATTCAAGGGAATTGTTGTATTCAGAGGAGTGACTTTAACCTAGGTGATGACTATCATTGGATGAAATAGATCATTTGTGAAAAGTAGTTTCAGGAATTTTCAATTAAAAAATTGAATTAATTAATTATTTAATTTTACCATTTCATTGATGCATAAACACAAAAAAGAATTTTATTTTTAATGATCTTTTAGGAAGTGATCTAGAGTTAGGCTCATAACCTGGAAGTTCACTAGAGGATCTAGAGAGATCCTTGAAGAAACCTCTCAAGAGAACTGCTACAGAATCCCTGATCAAGGATTAATGAACGCTGTTCTTGAAGGATCTCACCAGTGCTGGTGACACTATGACCGATATCCATCTGCAAGTGAACCAAATCAAAGGTATGATGTGTTATTTTGATTGCATTTACCTGTTATTAGATTCAATGACGAGCGTTGAACAAACAATGAGCATGTTGATATGTATTTTGATCATTGTAGTGTTTGGGGATTTAATTATAGGATTTATGGGGTTGATTTTTTTTAGTGTTGATCATTCTTATGGGAACATATTGAGTCTGAAATGAACAATAGCTGAAGTTTGTTCTTCGTATTTGTTCTATGTGCATTTCTTCCCCATGTGTTATACGCGTTATTCATTATTCATTTGTTTATGAATGATTGTTCATTTAACCATTTTACATGGAAAAATCCTAAAATAAGGATCAATGAATGGTATGACCTAATAGATGTGTGATTATAATGGTGACGAATGAATCAAAGCGATTAAGTGGATATCATTCTTCATGTGGTATTCATCGTATGGATTTAATGTGGTATTATGAACTGATAGAAGTCCCAAAACTTATAAATTCAGAGTTAGTGCAATTAAATGACAATATATTATGAGTTTATAGATGAATAGATCACCGGAAAAGGATCTGGGAGACCAACCATGTTGTTCAGAGGAAGAATGCTGGATTCTTGAAAATCATAAAGAACACAGTGTGTAATCTTGTTTAAATGGCCTGTGGCCCCCACTGAGCAGAATATAGGGTTTTAGAATATAGTTAAATGATACATGATTTGGGAACCTATAACATAATATATAGTACCTTCCCAGAGACTTGACATGTATCTCAATAGATACACAAACATGGGGTAGAGTACACGGGTTGCCTACATGTCAAGTACCCCACCAAACAACTTGGGTTGGACCAAGTTCAATGACTACACTATGTACTGGTACACATGTAGAGACACATGGGATGAAACCATATATTGGAACATGGATAGAATACATAGGTGGACCCCATATGGAAGGACACGACATGTGACTTCTTCTACACACTGTGTACCCATCTTGTACACAACATGTTCTGATGACCCGAGCAGTTGTACACGGGCAGTGCCTAGGGTCAATAGACATAGAACGTCACCATACTAAATGATATGTACCCCATTCTACAATGATTAAATATATTGTCCACTATATAATAGATATGTTTTTTAGGGTTTATACCCTCGATCGATTCCCTAAAGGTTGGTGTGTATCATTTCCTACTCATAGTAATATGATCCCTTTAACTAGACTTCCTTGATAGGGTAGTTGGAATACCCCCAAGAGGCCCTGTGTAGGATCCTCTATCCATTCTCCATGACCTAGGTAGACTCTTATGTATTTATGTTACCAGCTTCACTGGGCATCGATCCTATACTTTGCAGGTTAATCCCAATGGATTTGTTGGTATCACCTCTTGGCCCGGACTATGATTCTCACCTATGATATCATATTATATTATTATCTATCAACATATCTTTCTATTGTTGGTTCCTTATTAACAATACATATCAGATGGATTTCATCAATGCTATCTGACTCAAGAGTGTGTTCTCATAGATGAGTGCTTTATGGAAATCTTTTAGCTGGATCCCTAGTGTTGGTAGGTGGTAGTTGTGACATACCACTAGACTTTGTTCTTTGGATTGAGTATATCTAGATATATTGTTATATGTGTTGTTGACATATACTGTGTAGAGATAACTGCATCTTTTCATTGTTTATTTATTTGTGGTTTCAGCATGTCCTGCTATGTATTTTTATTCTCACCCATGCAAAGGCTTCTCCAATACTTGTCATGGTTTGTGAAGACAAGTGACTATTGATAGAGTCCTAGGTAGACCAGGACCAGACAATTCCTTGCGAAATCAGGTAGTCTGAGTTGTTTCTACGGCTATAGAAAATTTTCCACATTCCTTTTCTTACATGTTGTATATGAGGTGAAATAATTATTTTTAGTGGGCTTGAATTCTGCCTTGGATTAAATTATCGTGCCTTACATTCCTATTGTAATCTATTTGGGATATAGAGGTTTTCATTCATTTGGTTCTTTATGGTTTTTACATTTCATCATTTTTTGGGAATGGAGATGGGTGTGTTCATACATATAATTATTAAATGCTTCCCATTTTAGTGATATGCCTACTCATTTCTAATCACCATCCCCAGGCCTATTTGAGGTAGGATTGTTGATTCACGTGATGGGCCTCCCAAGGGTGGGTCATGACATAGTGGTATTAGAGGTGGGTGATTATACATTAGGACTAGAAGTCTATGATATTGGTTTAGGTCAACGGTTTTATGTGTTTTGAGTTTATTTTTAAATACAATAACACTACGGTTTGTGTGGGTGGCCAATATATCCATACACCAAGACTCTGATAACCATCTTTTTATCTTAGTACATGAGAACGTTTGTTGTATGGAGAATAATGGTACATTCTTCATATAGGAATGGGTTGTGGTTTGATGTCCTACTTAATTAACCTCTCTAGATAAACACATTGATTGAGGTATATATAGTTTTTTAATAGGATTCCCTGAGACACATACTAGCGTGGTTTCAGTAGCGCGATCAGGAGGATGACCCCGTCAGTGATGAGGCTTCCATGTAGGTAATAGTTCATCAGATGTCACCTCAAGGTGGTGCACTATCTATATCACCTCTCATGGAGTAGAACATGGTACCTGCTATACTAGAAGATGAGGAGTGGAGGCTAAGTGAAATTCACGTGATTCAGAGACAGAGACCCCTCGAGTTTCGAGGTGAGCCCGACCCTTAGTTGGCTAAGAACTAGATTGAGGTGATGAACCGTGTTTTCCATATCGCCAGGACACCAATGGATCATATGGTAGTTCTGAAGGTGATATTTATATATAACTCAAAAGAGTGATACTAGAGTTTGTCTATCCAGACTCACGAGGAGGTGACTCTTTCATGAATAGTGTTCAAGAATAACATTAGAGAGGAGTTCTAAATAGTTTCATCAAGATATTATTTTATACATGAGATTATTTATCTCCATCATGGTAACATGTCAGTGGATGATTATTCATTACAGTTCACAAAACATTCTAGGTAATTCATGTATATTGATAGTGATTAATACTTCAAGGATCAGAATTTCGAGTTAGGTCATCTTAGATACATTTGAGTTAGTGTTATCCCTCTAGTCATTATGATGTATGATGGGGTTCTTGTGAAATATTTGGTGGTAAGAATATTCTTTGATGAGGAGATATAGTTCGTGATATTTTGTAGTGGAAGATCATGTGCATATACCTCAACATCAAGGAGCCTATGTTAGTCTCAAGGATCCATATGTGTGAGAACTTTCTAGAAGATTTACCAGGACAAATGATTAGCATTTTGGGCACATATGGTGGTTCCAGTCAGCCTAGGAAGAGGTTATTGTATTCATGTGATGACATGTGATATCATTCATGGGGTTTTTTGAACCATCATGTTGCTGATATGGATATAGTGGATTGAACACATTGGTATAGATAATGATTGGATTAGGTAGATTCATATGGTGGAATACATGTTAGATGAGCTAGGAGAGCTGTAGGTCGTGGACAACGTTTCGACTTGTTACCACCACCACCCCTAGGTGGTCTATGCCAGTCTTAGGGAGCTGGAGGACAGGGGCATGGGAAACTGCATGAGGTCTAGGAATATGACCCAGGGGCTCCATGAATGATTCAAGGTATTATATATGTATTTTAAACTTAGTTGTAGTACTAATATACATAGGTTATAGTCATTATTTTCTCACCATATATCTTGTTCGAGACCATATGATTCCGGTTGAACCATTTATATGACCCTTATGAATAGATACACCTTCTAGATAAGTCTCAGTGATCACATATTTGTTATGATAACATGAAATGAACTTTTGAGGTTAGAGTTTCATTTACAACATATTGTTGATAGTGTTTAGGCCTTATAACATAATTATTTGTATGAATTGGTTATCCATAGTCCATACCCTGATTATATATTTTATGTTAAGGGTGCGGCGTGTCTGTTGAGATTGAATGAGGTTTAAAATTATCATTTAAAAAGAAACACATTAATAACATGATGGACTCATGCATAATAGGGTGTAGCGGATTACACATTATTGGCTTGCCTGACCCTAGGTGTAGTGGCTGTTATGAGATTCCAATTCCCAAAAGTAGTGGTGGAGTACGAGGAAATATTTTTTGAAGATTTTCCAGGATTTCATACCCACTTTAATGTAGAATTATGTATTTATTGACACACTAAGTTGACACAAATATCTTCACCATCATATCTAATGGCTCCCACAGAGCTTCATGACCTATGGGTGAAGTAGGAGGACTTGCAGACGAAGGGATTCGTGAGAAGCAGTGTTTCACCCTGGGCGGCCCTAGTTTTGTTTTCCAAAATGGGATAAGGGAGCTTGAGGTTGTGTGTGGAATACCAGTTCTTGAACCAAGTGAACATGAAGAACATGTATCTGAAACTGAGGTTCTTTGACCTCTTTGATTAGATGATAGGGGAAAAATTGTTCTCTAATGTTGACCTTTGATCAAGATATTGCCAGATACGAGTATAGGATGATGATCTCTTGAAGATAGCCTTTAGATGACATTACAATCACTATGAGTACTTGGTGATACCCTTTGGTGTAATAAATTACCCTGCAGTGTTGTAGGGACTCACGAACATGATCTTTAAACCTTATTCATATTGGTTCATGGTAGTCTTCATCGACAATATCCTTGTGTTCTAAACATATAATAAAGTGAACATGAGACACATAATGATAGTTCTAGATGTACTATAGGAGCACTAGAATTATAGGAAACTATCAATGTTACAGTTCTGAATGTAGGTTGACAACTTTATGGTATATGTTATCTCATTGTATGGAATGGCTATGGACCCAGCCTTGGTCGAGGTAGTGTTAGCATGGGAGGCACCTAGAAGCGTGACCGTGGTGTGAAGCATCCTTGGGTGAGAAGAATATTATCAAAGATTTTTAACTTATATCTCAAGGATATCAGCAATGATGATAGCTTTGAATCAAAAGGAGAAACCTTTAATAGGGACATAGACGTGTCTATAGGGTTTTCAGCAGCCGACATAGAGTTTGATGAGCGCTCTAATCATGATATTACTAGAAGAGGGTTTCGAGTACTTTGTGCTCTATGATGAATCAAGGACTGGGAATGGTTTTGTCATATAGTAGAGGCAAGCGGTGAATGCCTATGGTTCATGCCCTTTGAGAACACATGATAAGAATTACACAACCCCTGATCTTGAGTTATAAGTGGTAGTCTTTGCATTGAAGATGTGGCGAAACTACATGATGGGGGAGTATTTTATCATCTACTTTCAACATTTAAGTCTCAAGTATACCTTCTCTCAGAAGGATCTAAACTTTAGATTGAGGCATTAGCTAGAGTTCCTCCTATACTACGGCTTTTATATTTTCTATACTCATGGAAAGGGTAATAGGGTGGTGGGTGCTCTCAGTAGGAGATCTAGTTTGTAGTTGCTAAATGAGGAATCATAGTAGTTGTCCACGTTGTAGTTATTCATTGTGTGTGAATATGGAGAAGATTACCTATTGTCTATGGTTGATACCCAAAACAGTTTTATTTCATGTTCGGGGGTATAACATTGGTATACTGACTGTGAGACTCTATGTGATCAGATATCCACATGTCCAGCTCATGATGGATATTCAAAAGTTGGCGAGCACGTCAACATTTTTATTGGATGTACAATAGTACCGATGGAGTTGTGGGAGGAGGCTTGGAGGGAGTTTCATATATCCCCCTTGGTAGTACATCTGATATAACATCCCCCCTTTTTATTACATAACATTTCATTACATTTTACAAACAGAGGAAATTTAAAGTCTAGTGTCTTGGAAATCAGGAACATAAAACATGATAACAACATAAAACATTTTTCTAAAACACTTGTAAGTCTTATTAATTGTTCATCCAAAGTTCATTACAACATGTCATAACCTGGGAGCATACATCAATGGAAAGGGTGAGAAGAAGGTCCAATAAGGGAAACAAGAGAAACATTTTACATTTGAACTTGAGATACATCAATAAAGTCATGATAAATAAATTTAAGGCATGAGAAAGAGATCATGAGGCACATCATAATTAAAATAACGTATTTCATAACTTGAAGATGTGACTACAACATTTAAATTAGATAATCATTTCTGTTTCACCAAGGTCCATCTCTAAGGTGTCATTAAAAAAATTACCAAGTCTATTCACCAAGGTATCGTTAAAATTGTAATCCCTAGCGATTACATCATTACCCAATGCATTGGAGCGCTATCAGGGCGCACCCTTAATTTTGATTTATTATCATGTGAGCCACATATATCATCATCAATAATTTCCTAAACAACCCATAGAGCGTAAATGAAATGGGTTTCATTTCATAGTCATAACATTTTAAAAACTTCTTTAAAGACGTGATCTTTAGGTCACTTTAAACCCATGGAAAAGGAAAGAGGGTTTCATATATGAAAATCCCAGAATTAAAAATATAAAATTTTGATATATATGTGAATAACCCTATAGAAGAATTATCTTTGAGTATTCACTTAATAAAATAAATGAATTTGATAAAAATAGAAAGACATTTTGAGACGAAAATTCTGCAGCATAACGACTATGTTACAGGGTTTTAGAAAACATTGAAAAGAAAGGGGACATAAGTCACCCACTCATAAATGATCCATAAAATAGTAGAGGGACAGAATATAAAGGATTTAATAACATTGTAATTATATTTTAAAGATACGCCATATGAAATGAAGAACTTGAAAGGAAGACAAAAATAAGATTTATCTTATGAAAAATTCGGCAGCCTAACGACATCACTTAAAACTTATAAAAAAATGAATTGATGAGATAAAATAGGGTCTCTAATCATATGAAGATTAAAGGACAGTATGATGGATAGAGAGATCATACCCCAACATAAGAAAAAGGAACTAGAACGACTTGACATGAAAATAGAACTTGAAAATGAGAACGGTGAAAGAATCCCTTACAAAAATTCGGTAGCTTAACGACGCCACTTAAACATTCATAAAATGAATTGATGAGAGAAAGAGGGGGTATCTCATCATATTGAAATGAAAAGGACAGTAGGATGAATATAAAAGAACATACCCAACATAAGAAAATGGAGATTAAAATAAATGACATAAAGGAGAATACATTAAAGGAAATAGAGAGGTAGGATCCCTTACCATGAAGAGTAGCTTCGAAATCTTAAAGTTGGGGACCTTGGGACGCTTGAGGGAACCTTGGGAGGACTCCTTGGGATGTAAGGAGACCATAACTCCATTAGGGAGGATTTTGGAATGGAAAGGATGAGAGAATGGCTTGGTATTTATAGGGGAATTGAGGGGACAAGGAATTAATGGCCAAGGGACACCTCATTAGTGGTATTGAAAAAACCATGGGCTTGGACATTGTATTAGCCACTTGGGACACCTCATACCTTATCTTACTATTCATAAGTCGACCAGAATTATTGAATAATTAATACATCCTTAAGGATGTCATTAAATACCCGAAACTAAAAAACTGTATTTTCACTATTCACCAAAAATTCCACATTCTCAGAAAAATCCCAAAATCTCACCTAAACCAAATATCTATGCTATGATTTCAAAAATGAACTCCATTTTATGAAAGAAAATTTCTAAATATTTTTAATTTAATTTTTAAATAAAAACACTATTCACCGAAAATTCAAATGTTTCTGAAAAATCCCAAAAATTCACCTTAACCAATTATCGATTCCCTAATTTCAAAAATGAACTCCATTTTATGAAAATAATTTTCTAAATATTTTTAATTCAATTTTTAAATAAAAAACACTATTCAGCTGAAAAAACTAATACTTAACCAATAATTTCTAAAACAGTTATTTACGTATTTTATTGCATCACATTACTTAATCAAGGTGCCTAAATCAAATTTAATACTTTTTTTATGTAAGATTACTAATCCATTTGGTCACATTACTAATCCAAAGAGTAAAATCACTATTCATAAATTACTATTCATCAAAAATTAATTTGATCTTATTAGACTATAAATTTCATACTAAACACAACTATAGAAGACCATTTTTTGAAAATCATTACACATTTTTATTTATTTAAGGTTTATATAAACATTTTTAAAATATCCTTTTTCTAAAATTCATCAATAATATGCATACTATGTTTTTCCGGACATTTGAAAATTCACAAACATTATCATAAGAAGAAATCACAATTTTTATTTAAATCAAAGGATTACACACGGTAGTTACTGTCTTGTTACATATCCCCTTATAACAACAGCATAAGACCTAAGAGTAAGGTGTACTAGGGTGATAGAATCTTGGGGATGCTCGACTAACATTGCCCGAGTAGTGATTTTTATCAGCATGAAATTCCCATGAAGGTGATTCTGTTCCAGCTTCACACAATGATGTTCGGCTTGGGTTTGGTCCAGAGAAAAGCCCAAAGGTGCTACCTCCTTCCCGAGTTCCTTCAGATGGGCTTCGATTGGACGGAGACTACTGGATGGGGCCATCAAATCTTCTTTCTATATTAATTAATCAAGGTCACTTGAATTTATAGAAAATAAATTCTACATTTAGTTTTCGACAGTCTTGTTTTAATTATACTAATTTTATTAAATGAAATAGTTTTGTTGAGTATAAAATAAAATAACACACAAAGTTAGGATACAAAAAAAATTATTCAAAATTTTCGGGTCTTTACAATCTTCCCCCCTTAAGAAATTGCATCCTCACAATTTTAAAATTGATATTTGAAATTTCGTTGAAAGTACCACATCAGAAATCAGTCAGTAAAACTATTACCTTAAAATAATGAAAGGGAAGTACAAAGGTCACCCAAGTTAACCCATACTAGGACTCCATGTAGGAACACATGGATATCGAAGAGAGAACAAAGGATCTAGTTCTGATGGAGAGTGATAGAAAACATGATTAGGAGATAATTAACCACAAGAAGATCACAAACATAATATGTGTTAAATGGTCTTTGATTACCCAGTAGGAAACTTAAACCAACAATGTTTTTGTTTTACGTTCCTTTTCATAATTTTTAGGAATTCATCTACTACATAGAATAAAAACATAAGGAAATATATTTACCTTCAAGTAGAGTTTCATCCCTTAATGAGTTTCCACCAAGAATAATCTTTTCTCTAATCAATTAGCATTCAATAGGACTTGGTCTCATCCAAATCACAAGAATCATCTTCTAGAGAACCACATATTCCCCAAAAAATAACTATATATTTTCCCTTGCCTTTATTCATCATATGAAACTAAAAGGGTTAGAATGAGATTATATAATCCCCAAAAAGGATAATAATATATAAAAAGAAATATGTCTATTAATCTCCAAAATTCAACAAAAGTACCCAAAGTTACAGAAAGACCATTCAATACATAACCATCCTTAAAATTCTTCAGAATAATCCAAACTAATATTGGAACCCAAAACTCAAAAGGGTTTAATCACATAGTCTTTACCAATAAATAATAAAATTTATCTCCAAATAACATTGACTACTATTAAAGTCTCGTACTAAAGTTTAATTAACCTATTCACATATTATCTATGTTAGGTTCATCATTTTCCAGAAATAACCCAAATCACCATATGTCCGGAATAAATACATAAATTCCTACAAAAAAAATTCAACCATTTCTCCTCAAATTAAATCCTGTAGTATTTTATTTCCCTTAGGCATATAGTACTCCAAACTAGAAAACATCATAAAAAATAACCTTTATCATTTAATCACCAAATCATTTTCTTATACAAAGGATATCCATTTGATATAAGTTTCCAAAATCAACTTATTCTTGATCGATAAAAATAGTAGGTGCATTAGTCCTAAGGGAATAACAACAGACTCATAATTCCCATATATTGATCAAAAGGTAATTTTTGGAATATCATCATTTTTCACCCTCAATTGATGATAACAAGAATTAAGATCAATCTTAGAGAAGAATTTATTCCCATGAAGTTGGTCAAATAAGTCATCAATTCTTGGAAGAGAGTATTTTTTCTTCACTGTGATCCCATTCAGTTCTCTATAATCAATGCATATATTCATCGATCCATCCTTCTTCTTCACAAAGAGAACAAGTGCTCCCCAAGGTTACACACTTGGTTGGATAAACCCATTCTAAAAAAGATATTGGAGTTGTTTCTTTAATTCCTGTAGCTCCACATTTTCCATCCTATTGCGGGTGTTTGACATTAGATGAGATACAGGTATGATTTCAATGGAGAACTCTACCTCTCTTTCTGAGGGTGGTCCAGGTAAATCCTAAGGAAATACGTCAATTCATTCCTAGACAATGGGGGCATTTTCTAAAAGAATAAATCCTTCATGAGAAACTTATTTCATTTAATAATATTTTAACTAATAGGATTTTATGTCTTAAAACATCATTATTAGACGATTACATTTTTCAATAATTCCATCATAATGATTAATAAAAAGCAAATGATTAACCAAACATATCCCCCGGGAGTGTCGTAACCAAGAGTGCAGCAAGGCCCATTGTCGTGTACCCGTTCCCATTCGAGTCTAGCTCAAAGCTGTGTTTTCATGTTTTACCCCTATGTACATATGTGCTAGAGCCACCTCTACCTGCTTATATCCAGACATGGATGTATTTTCTTGATAAACCAATTTCACAATACTCACCAAAATACCAAGAATATTTCCTATATTTAAAATTTTCTATAGGGTTATTCCTAAATATTTCACATCCTAATTTCCATAAATAAATAAACTATCCTTTGATAACAACTATAACATCCCGCCTTTTTATTACATAATATTTCATTACATTTTACAAATGGAGTATCATTAAAGTCTAGTGTCTTGGAAATCAGGAACATAAAACATGATAAAAACATTAAACATTTTTCTAAACCACTTGTAAGGATTCTTCATTGTTCATCCTAAGTTCATTATAGAATGTCATAACCTGGGATCATACATCAAAGGAAAGGGTGCACAGAAGGTCCAGTAAGGGAAACAAGAGAAACATTTTACATGTGAACTTGAGATACATAAATAAAGTCATGATAAATAAATTTAAGGAATGAGAAAGATATCATGAGCCATATCATACTAAAAATAATGTATTTCATAACTTTAATATGTGGCTAAAACATTTAACTTAGACAATCATTTGCGTTTCACCAAGGTCCATCCCCAAGGTGTCATTAAAAAATTATCAAGGTTATTCCCCAAGGTATCGTTAAAATTGTAATCCTTATAGGTTATATCATTACCCAATACATTGGAGTGATATAATGGAGCACCCTTAATTTTTATTTAATATAATGTGAGCCACATATATAATCATCAATCATTTAATAAAAAACACATATATCATAAAATAAATGGGTTTCATTTCATAGTCATAACATTTTTAAAACTGCTTTAAAGACGTGATCTTTATTTTACTTTAAAACCAAGGAAAAGAGAAAAGGGTTTCATATATATAAATAAGAGACTTAAAAATAGAAAATTTTGATATATATATGTGAATACCCATGTAGAATAATGATCTTTGAGTATTCATTTAATAAAATAAATGAATTTGATAAAAATAGAAAGACATTTTGAGACGAAAATTCTGCTGCATAAGGGCTATGTTACCGGGTTTTAAAAAACATTGAAAAGAGAGGGGAAATAAGTCACCCACTAATAAATGATCCATAACATTTTAGAGGGACAGAATATAAAGGATTTAATAAAATGGTAATGAAATTTTGAAGATATACCATCTGAAATGAATAACTTGAAAGGATGACAAAAATTAGATTTCTCTTATGAAAAATTTGGCAGTGTAACGACGTCACTTAAAACTTATAAAAAATTGCATTGATGAGATCAAATAGGGTCTCTCATCATATAAACATTATAGGACAGTATGATGGATATATAGATCATTCCCCAACATAAGAAAATGGAACTTGAAAGACTTGACATGAAAATAGAACTTGAAAATGATAATGGTGAATGAATCCCTTACGAAAATTTGGCTACCTAACGACGCCACCTAAAAATTCCTAAAATGAATTGGTGAGGGAAAGAGGGGGTATATAATCATATGAAGATGAAAAGGAAATTAGTATGAACATAAAAGAACATCCCCAACATAAGAAAATGGAGATAAACATAAATGACATAAAAGAGAATACATAAAAAGAAAGAGAGAGGTATGATCCCTTACCTTAAAAAGTATGTTTGAAATCATGAAGTTGGGGACCTTGGGAGGCTTGAGGGAACCTTGTGAGGACTCCTTGGGAGGTAAGGAGACCAGAAATTTTTTTAAGAGGTTTTTGGAATTGAAAGGATGAGATAATGACTTGGTATTTATAGGGGAAGTGAGGGGACAAGGGATTAATGGCCAATGGACACCTCATTGGTGGTATTGAAAAAAACATGGGCTTGACCATGATATTTGCTCATGGTATTGGACACTTGGGACACCTCATACCTTATATTACTATTCTTAAGTCTACCAGAATTATGGAATAATTAATACATCCTTAATTATGTCATTAAACACCCGAAACTCAAAAACTGTATTTGCACTATTCACCGAAAATTCAACTTTCTCAGAAAAATCCCAAAATTTCAGCTTAACCAATTATCGATGCTCTGATTTCAAATTTTAACTCCATTTTATGGAAATAATTTTCTATATATTTTTATTTTTATTTTTTAATAAAAACACTATTCACCGAAAATTCAACTATTTCGGAAAAATACTAAAAATTCACCTTAACCAAATATTGATGCTCTGATTTCAAAAATGAACTCTATTTTATGAAAATAATTTTCTAAATATTTTTAATTTATTTTTTAAATAAAAAATATTATTCACCTGAAAAAACTAATACTTAACCAATAATTTCTGAAATAGTTATTTACCTATTTTATTGAATCACATTACTTAATCAATGTGGCTAAATCATATTAATACTTTCTTTAAGTGAGATTAATAATCCATTTGGTCATATTACTAATCCTAAGCGTAAAATAACTATTCATAAATTACAATTCATCAAAAATTATGTTGACCTTATTAGACTCTAAATTTCATACTAAACACAACTGTAGAAGACCATTTTTTGAAAATCGTTATACATTTTTATTTATATAAGGTTTACATAAAAAATTTTAAAATATCCTTTTTCTAAAATTCATCAATAATATTCATACTATATTTATCTAGAGATTTGAAAATCCAAAAACTTTATCATAAGAAGAAAACAAAATTTTTATTTAATTCAAAGGATTGCACGAGGCAGTTCTGATCTCGTTAAATAACCCCTTATAACACCAGCATAGGACCTAAGAGTAAGGTGTGCTAGGGTGATAGAATCTTGGGGCGGCTTGGAAAACATTTCTCAAGTAGTGATTTCAATCAGCATGAACTTCTCACGAAGGTGATTTTGTTCGAGCATCACACGATGAAGTTAGGCTTCGGTTTGGTCCTGAGCAAATCCCAAAGGTGCTACCTCATTCCCGAGTTCCGTCAGATGAGCTTCGATTGACCTGAGACTACTGGATGGGGCCATCGAATATTCTTTCTATATTAATTAATCAAGATCACGTGAATTTATAGTAAATTAATGCAACATCTAGTTTCCAATGATATTATTTAAATTATACTCATTTAATTAAATGAAATAGTTTTGGTGAGTATAAAATAAAATAACACACAATGTTAGGAAACAAAAAAATTATTCAAAATTTTTGGGTCGTTAAATCTAAGTGTGAATATTTGTACCAAGACCCCATACATAATTTTTTGTGGCTAATAATACTGAAATGAGTGGAATAGTTCATATCTTGATGCATTACTTGTTAGTAAGTGATGGTTGAGAACCATGTTCCAGTGGGTTTAGATCAACCCCTTGAGGTTCCAGAATGGAAGTGGTATGTGTTATCAATGTACTTCCTGACAAGTATATCAAATACATCTAGGGGACATGATTCCATCTATGTGATCATTGACTAACTCAGCAATTCAGACCACTTCCTACCTATTCGAGAGGAGATTTCAATAGTGTTCTTGGGATGCCTCTATGTTCAAGATATTTTTTTGACTTTATGGAGTTCAATGGAATATTGTTTTAGATCATTATAAATTTTTTACATCTAATTTTGTAATGGATTGAAAGAGGTGTTTAGAACCTAGATACGCTTGAACACAGTGTTTCACCCACAAACGAAGGACCATACGAAGAGAACCATTCATGTTTTGGAGGACAATCAACGACCCTTTATGTCGGACTTAGATCATAGTTGGGAGGATCACATACCACTAGTGGAGTTTATAAACAACAATAGCTACCATTCCACCATTGGTATGGCACCATTAGAGGTTGTGTATGGGTGATTCTTCAGATTACCACTTTGTTGGACTAACCCAGGGGAATTGGAACTGATGGGCCCAGAGATGGTGTGAGCTATTACCGAGAATGTGTAGATCATCTGGGAGTAGATAAAGACTACCCAGAGCCATTAGAAGTCTTATTTTGATAGGTGAAAAAGTCCTTTGGAGTTTGAGGAAGAAGGCCATATATTCCTTCAGGTTTCACTACGATCGGGATTGTAGATATCTGGATAGGGTAGAAAATTTTCCCCGAGGATTATCAGCCCTCTCTAGATACTAAGTTGAGTTGGTGAGGAGGAATACCACTTAGCTCTACCCCTGTTGTTAGAATAGTTACATAAAATCTTCTATGTTTCGTAGTTGGGGAGGTACGTGCATGACCCATCACACATCATTGACTGGGGTGAGCTAGATATTGAAGATGGAGTGACTTTTTACTGAGTAACCATTGGATATTATGGATCGGAAGGAGTGGATCCTTAATGGCTGGTTGATTCCTATAGTGTGTGTCTAGTGGAAACATGGGAACCTTTAGGAGAGCACATGTGAGCGGGAAGCTCAGATCCATACACAATACCTGCATCTTTTTGAGCTACCTTATTTTGGATTTTAGGGACATAATTCCCCAATGTGGGGAGAATGTAATGTCCATGATTCTATTTGTTTTATTTTTTAAATATTATATCAATTAATTTTGAGACGAGTCTCTGAGGAAAAGTGTGATTCCAATGCACATTGAAACTAGAATAAATTCTTGAAAAATATTAATATATTAAAGAGCACGGGAATACATTATTATGAAAAAAGTGTAATAACATCTAATTGGACTCCTAGATCAAAAATATGAATGAACTTTTTCATTAAAATTTGAGGCTATACCCTAAGAGAGGCCTATCATTTGCTGAAACAGATTGGATGTGAAAATTGGTTTTAGGAATTTTTAATGAATAATATAAATTCCGGATTTATTTTATTTTACCATTTTGTCGACATATAGATAGAAAATGATTTTTATTTTCAATTATCCATTATAAAGGGATACATGGTTAAGATCGTAACTCTAGAAGTTCCCTAGAGGATTTGTAGATAACCCAAAAGAAACTTCTCAAGTGAACGCTGACATGATCACAAATAGATGATTGACTAATGCTGTTTTGGATGAATCTCGCCAGAAATAGTTACATAATGGACGATATCTATTAGGTAATAATCAATGTGAAAGGTAAGATACGTTATTTGGATTCCCATTACATGTTCTTAGATTCAATGGTAAATGTAGACCAACAAACAGACATGTTGATCTGTGGTTTGATCATTCTTGAAGGATGGGAGTTAATTACTGGATTTATCTGGTTTATTATTGATCGTTCCTACAAAAATAGATCGAGGTCAAAAAAAATGGGGGTGGTTTTTTCATTGGATTTTTTTTTGTTATTTTCTCCCCCATGTGTTAAATGAATTCTTTATTCTTTATTGTTTTATGAAATATTGATATTTTTAACTTCGTTTCATGGTACAATGACCCAAAAGTGAATATCCATGACCGAGATGACCTAACAGGGGTGCGATGATGATGCAAGCTAAAAAATCTATGTGATTCAGGATATATTATTCTTTGGTCAGTTTTTGTCGGATGGATTTTGGGTTTTTTTATGACCTAATAGAAGTCTCTAGATACCTCTATTCAGTGTTAGGGTGATGATGAGACCCTATATGTAGAGTCTAAAGATAATTGGATCACAGAAACAAGAAACAGGAGATCAACCAAGGGGCACAATGGAAGAATGGAGGATTCTCAAAAATTGTGAAGAACATGATATGTATTCCAGATTACAAGGAGTGTGTCCCCACTTAGTGGTAGATAGGGTTTCAACTGATTGTTAAAGTACACATGGTATACAACCCTATCACACGATGTGTCTTTTGTCTTAGAGACATGGTGTGTATCTCATGAGATACATGGGAACATGGTGGAGTACATGTGCTGCCTACATGCTGTGTACCCGACCACATGACTTGGAAAGGACCAAGTACATGGACCACCCCTTGTATTGGTACATGGGTAGTGACACACGAGTTGAAACTGTGTATTGGAACATGGCTTGAGTACACGGGTAGGCTGCATATGGAAGGAAACATTATGTGACTTCTTCTACATGTCACATTAAAATCCTCTACACAACATTTTCTGAGGACAAGGGTTGTCGTACATAAGAAATACATAGGGTCAAGGGACATGATGTTTGACCATACTACACATCGTGTAAACCATTCATCATGGATTGAATATATTGTCCACCATATCATGAAGATGTTTCATTAGGGTCTGTACCCTCGATTGTTTCCCTAATGGTTGGTGTCAATCGTTTCCTAATCATAGGAGAATGATCCCTTCAGTAGGACATCCTAGATAGAGTTATTGGAATCCTCCCTAAGAGGCCCATCGTTGGATTTCTTTTAATTCTTCATACCCTGGGCAGAGTCCTTGGAATTGATGTGACCAACTTCATTGGGCATCAATCCCCTTCTTAACAAGTTAATCCAGATGGAGTTGTCGGTATCACCCCATGACCCTAGTTGTGAACCTAATATGCGATATCAAATTATCTATAGATATCACATCATATATATATATATAATGAAAGTTCTCCATGATCATTAATTCTCAGATGGATGTCATCATTGATACCAGACATCAATGTGTGTTCTCTCAGATGATTGATTTTTGGAAATCATTGAGTAGGATCCCTAGTGTTATTATGCGGTATTTGTGACATACCTATAGACTGAATGTATTAGATTGAGTATATATAGAAATATTGTTATATATTTTATAGACTTATACTATCACGATATTAAATTATCTTTTCATTCTGTACATATTTGTGTTTTTGTGGTGTCATAGTGAGTATTGTTATTCTTGCCAATGCACAGGCTTCGCCCACACGTGTTGTATTATATGAAAAAGAGTGTCATTTTGATGGAGTCCTAGGAGGACACGAACCGGATGGTGACATGTGAGATCTAGAAGTCCGAGGAGTTCCTACGACCAATGAAATCAGTATCAGTACCTCTTATTATAGGTTGGACTTGTGGTTAATGACTTCTTTGTAGGACCCCGAGACACCTTGAGAGGGGAGGGGTGAATCAGTGTATCAAATTTTTCTTTTAAAAACAAGGATCTTGTTCCAACATTGGTAGGAACTAGTTAAACCTTCATGATGGATATGATCAGCGATGAAACATTAACATGCAAAGAGATGACACATCAATTTTTTACTTGGTTCACCACTAAGGGCTATGTCCAAGGAGCATACGTCGATAAGTTGTCGGACGTACCAAATTCCACTAATCTTCACTAGTTGTGGATTACAAATGTTCGGGCACAATAACCATGTCCCAGGATCACTACCTTTACAAAGGTTCAGGGATAGCTCACTATGTCCCTCTGGTCACTCCCGTTGACTCCCCCTGGCTCACTGCCCTTGGTGTAGTCACACTCAGTTTATAGATGTGAAAGTATCTTCAATAGATTTGCATTGAAGTCTTTATCTCTAATCAGCATGAGACTCTGCTTGCATCGATGTCTGAATGATGCACTTATACACACTGAACCAATGAACCAGATAGGCAGAACGAGCAATTAATTTTCTCTGACAATTGCACCCAGCACCATCGCTTTGCGCCCAAAACCATACAATTTCACGCAAAATTTCCTTTTCGCGTGGAAAAATATTTCGCGGAAAAACACTTTTTTTTTCTGCGCACCTGAATATTTTACACGCTACCTCAATTTTTACGTGCAACTCTTCCTTTTCCCCGCATCCCATAATTTTCCGCACAATCCAGAATATTTCACACAAGACCCTTTACATGATTCTTTTACGCGCATCAAACCTCAGATATTCTCTATGTCTTCAATCGTACAGAATGAGAGGGGTCACCTCTTATTTATAGGCATCAGACACCCACACGCGCAAAACCTCATGTGGCGTGTAAACCATCTCATCTAGAGCATAAATTTTCATGCCAGTATCATTTTTCGCGCACATATCTGAATTTTTCACGCAGCCCATGCCTTTTCCATTTTTCGATGTTCTAATTCTGAAACACTATTTTCACGAAAAACCTCGGTCCTCTATTTCACGCACCATGATGTTTTTCACACAAACCCGCTGTTTTTTGCGCAAACTCATTGTTTTTCACACAACCCTTGATTTTTCGCACACGCCCCCCCAATATTCTTCACACCACTTTCTCTTTTCATTTTTCCAACAAACTGTGTCTTCATTTTCCGATTTTGAGGACCAAAAATTTTTCAAACACATGGAAACATCACCACCTTTAATACTGTTGTCTTCTTGAACTGAATGATCACTTTTTTGGAACACATTATGAACTTCCACTGAGGATCGACAACAAACACAAACCAAACTCCAATTCCTGCTTAGAACATCCATGGTTCCAACAATGTCCCACTTTGGGTTTGTTGGGAATCACCAAATAAATTCAATAGATCACCATCCACTTTAAAACCGATAACACAAGGATCAACTCAGCCAACACACTAAGTCTACATGAGCAATGCTCGGCATAGAAAACAAGAGAGGAAGCTTGAATTGGGTTCCTGTGTTTTGGAATTCTCAATACTGCCCAAGAAATTTTCTTACAGTGTCACAGAAGCATTACCTGTCCAATGAATTCCTTCTCATCCTATCACAGAAACTGAATTCTCATCATGTCACAGAAGCATTACATTTCCACTGACAATCCTGAACTTATTTCTTTCTCCCCCATTGAAAATAAACCCAAAGACTGGTAATTTTTCATTGTTCATCTCAAAACCCACTCCCCTTGGATAGTATCTCCCCTAAAAACATGCATCACATCCAAAAACATATTAAAAATAGGTAACATAACTGGGGAGAGGGGAATTTCGTAACCTTCTTATTCACTAGGAGGTTTCTGAACACCAAGGTTCAATCGATGCTTTTCAAACACAGTCGCTTACAGTGGCTTGGTCAGCATATCTGCCACTTGCTCATCAGTTCCCACATGATCCATTCTAATCACCCCTTGCTCAACTTTTTCTTTGAGAAATTGACACCTGATTTCAATATGTTTTGTACGAGAATGTTGAACATGATTCTTCGTGAGATCAATTGTTCTCTTGATATCACAGTAAATTACCATTGGTTGATTCACCTCATCACCAATATCTATAAGTTGTTGCTTCATCCATAGTAGTTGAGTGCATGCCGTTGTGGCGGATATATACTCAGCTTCAGTAGTACTAAGAGAAGTACTTTCTTGTTTCTTGATCAACCAGCTAACACATTTCGGCCCAATATAGAAGGCTCCACCACTTGTGGACTTTCTGTCTACCACATCACCAGCCCGATCAACATCAGAAAATGCTGATAATTCACTGCCCCTGCCTGCAGTAAAAAACTACACAAAGTTATGTGTACCTTGAATGTATCTCATGATTCTTTTTTACTTCCGTCATATGTTCCTCATTTGGATTACTCTGAAAGCGGGCTGCAAGACATGTGGAAAAGACAATATCTGGTCGTGTCACTATCACGTACAGCAGTGTCCCAATGATTCTCCTGTACAAGGTGGGATCAACCGAGGCCCCATCCTCATGCCTTCCAAGTTTAGTGCCAACTGTAATCGGTGTTAACATTTGTTTGGAGTATTACATATTAAAATTCTTCAGCATCTCTCTTGCATACTTTTCCTGAGAAATGAAAGTGTAATCCTTCTTTTGAATCACCTATGACCCCAAGAAATATGTGAGCTCCCCAATCATAGAAATTTCAAATTCTGATTTCATATGATGGGAAAATTCGTCCACTTATTTCTGCCTGCTGCCACCAAATATGATATTATCAACATAGACAAGAACCATGAATTAATCTTTTTGATAATTATTCACATATAGATTGTGATCTACTCCTCATATTTTGAATTCCAGCTTCTTTAGTAAGAATCCAGCCGGGAGTACCATGCCCGTGGTGCCTGCTTCAGACTATATTGAGCTTTCTTCAGTTTGTAGACTTTTGTTTCATCAGTACCAAGAACAAAACCCACTGGTTGTTCAATGTAAACTTCTTCTTCCAGTACACCATTTAGGAAGGATGTCTTGATATCCATTGGATATACTTTATATCCTCTTTGGAGTTCTATAATAAGGAAAATCCAGATTGAATCCAATCAAGCCACTGGAGAAAATGTTTCTTCAACATCAACACCTTCAATCTGGAAATATCCCTTACATACCAGTCGAGCCTTGTTTCTAATAACACTTCCATGCTCATAAAACTTGTTCTTGAAGATCCATTTTGTACCAATCATATTGTGACCTTCATTTCTATGGACAAGATCCCATGTATTATTCTTGAAAATATAATATAACTCTTCATTCATGTATTTCACCCAAGATTCATCATTTGTAGCTTCTTCTAAAGAGGATGGCTCCACAACTGACAGAAATTCACATTGCGTGTTATTCCTCATCCTTCTTGTTTGAGTGGGTTCACTTTTATCCCCAATTATGTTGGATGAATCCATCTCAGCTCTACGATTTCACCTATGTGGTTCGGTTGCATTCTCTCCAGCCACAGTTTCTTCTTTATATTCTTCTTCTAAGTCAACATCATGATGTGACTGTAGAGTGTTTGGTACAGATTCCTCTATTTCTGTAGTTGTATTTTCTCCATGTTCACTTTCTTCTTCACCTTCTATCACATCAGCATAAGACGTCCTTGAATCATTTGTGGTTTTCTCTTCAATTATCTTAACATAACTTCTTACAACACTATTTCCTAATCTCTTGTTGAAACACTTGTAGGATTTTCTATTCATTGGATACCCAAGAAAAATTCCTTCATTAGAATTGTCACCAAACTTCCCTTGATTTCCTTCTTTTTCCGGATGAAACATTTGCTTCCGAAAAGACGAATGTATTTCAATGAAGGCTTCCTTCCATGACACAATTCATATGGTGTCTTCATTTCTCCCATATAAATCCATATCTGATTCTAAATGTGCACTACATATTCAACCGCTTCCTTCCAGTAGTGGCGAGAGATACCACTCTCAATTAGCATAGTCCTGGACGTATTGTTAACCTGTCGATTTCTACGCTCAAAAACTCCATTTTTCTATGGAGTTCTCATGGAAGCTACCTCATGTTGTATCCCATGCTTCTCCAGGTAGTTTTTAAATTCAATGGATGTATATTCCCCTCCATTGTCTGATCGCAACACTTTGATTGATCGTCCAGTATCATTCTCGGCGATTCGATGATACGTCTTCATGCAGTCAAGCACTTGTCGTTTCCTATGTATAACCATTACACATACCATTATACTATAATCATCTATAAAAAGGATGAAGTACCTTTCTCCATGTGTTGTAGAAACATTTATCGGGCCACAAATGTCTGTATGAATGAGATCAAGAAGATGTGATGCCCTTTTCTTTTTTGGCCGATATGAACTAAAGACCAACTTCCCACGAATGAAAGAATCACATGATTTTTCCCGTTCACATTTCAGAATGGGGATATCCATGACTATCTTCAGCTTAGATATCTGTTCCATGTCTTATTGGTTAATTTGTCCCAGCCTTCGATGTCACAAATTGTTTTATTCTTCAACAGACAAGTAGCAAGAGTTCACTTTTCTATTAACCTGATATAAGTTTCCATCTGTTCTACAGGCTTTCATAAGAGAATTCCCAATTTTTCATTTTATAGTGCATCCTTTTTTATTGAACGTTACTATGATCCCTGGGTCACATAGTTGAATTACACTAAGGGGACTGTGACGTAGACTGTCCACATAAAGACCTTCAGTCTTCTTTAGCTCTCCATTGGAGAGAGAAGTATTCCCACTGCCTTTAATCTTCAAAGAACCATCATTACCAAACCTCACAGTTCCATAAACCTTCTTTTTTATGTTCTTTAAGAGGTTAGTATTTCCCGTCATATGGGAAGATCATCCACAATCAAGAATCCAGGTGTTGCTCCTCTTTGTATCATTAAGGGCTACCTCTGCAAGACTGGATTTCTCGATCTTCTTCTTTTATTTCAATGAGATATTGGATTGATTATAGGATACTTATGGCCTTATAATACTTTCCTCCACATAATTTGATTCTTCATACCCATAATCTTCTTCCAGAGGAGAGAAACTATTTGTGAGAACAACACCATCAGGAGGAAGAAAACTAGCCCATCTCTGAGAGTTGTATGAATTTCTCCTGTCGAACCTCTTCCTGCAAAACATATCTTTATGAAAAAAGGTAGATCAATGAAAACAATAACCATAGAATCTATTTCTTCTATAAGATGAAGGATATGAAATCAGTCTCCTTTGTTGACTTCACAAATCATACCCATTCAATTAGCTCCTTGCCTCTTCACAATATGACATGGTATACCCTAGATAGCCATAGAACGAACACTTTATAAGAGGAAATGTCTTCTCACTTGAATTTCTCTTCAAACATTCTTCCTTGGGATAATAGTTGGACTGCCTGTCATTTCTGAATTTCCGGGGATAATTTTCAGTTCTCCTTTTTGTTTGGATTGAGGGTTTCTTTTTCAGCACTTCTGGCAATGTTTCAACATGTCCAACTTTCATCTTGTCTTTCTTTTGGATCTCTTTACTTCCAGTAGTTGATGTCTCAGCTTCATAGCCAATTCCGCTCTTTCCCATGCAAGAAGGTATTTGATCACTCAAGATTTTTCTAACCCCATATGAACCGCTCTTGTATCTTTCCAGTAATTCTTCATCTGAGAATCTTCCAAACTAAATTTTCTTCCTTAATTCTTTTTGAATTGATTAAGTCTCAAGATTACTTCTAAGAGTAACAACTTCCTTCTCAAGACCCTCAACATTCATGGATTTTTTTCTAGTCTGGAGGTGAGGTCATTGATGACCTTTTCTTGTTCTTCAATTCTAAGCTACAATTCTACAATGTCGTATATGCTTTAAAGGATTGAATATTGAACTCTCACTAGTTCTTCTAGTCGTTCAATTTCAGCTTCAAGCAAATCCACATATTCTGATGATTATTTCACCATTTCTTTCCACTTACTACATCTCTTACATTTGTTCTCAAGCTTTGAGAAGGAATCCTTAATTTTAAACATGGGATCACAATTATTAGTCAGATGATTATCTCTGTCTTTATCGATAGAGGGTTATAACTTTTCAATCGTAGCCATCATGGAAGCATGGTTTCCAGTTTTAAATTCAGGTTCTTCTTCTTCACACAATTCAATATCAACCTCTTCCTCTTCACAGAAAAAAATTTTCTTATGTATCTTCTATCCAGATTTAAAGTCTCCCTTTTTGAAAAACATTTTCCTAAGCTTCTCAGTGTCTTCTTCTTCACTTTCTTCATCATTGAACTTTCTTTGGCACTGAGAGGCAATGTACCAAACTCTTCCACAGTGAAAGCATGCCAGAGGTAACTTACCTTTAAATATACCTTTTCCCTTCTTCAAATTCTTGGAAATCAGAGAAATAATTTCTTTTTACTCATCATCTTCATCAACACTATATTCTGAAATTTCCATTTTGTCCATGGATTTGAATGTCATTTCCTTTCTAACACGAGTTGTAGCATCTTCGGGTTTGAATCTCATCTCATATTCCACAAGAATACTTAACATATCATTCATAGATAGTTTAGAGAGATATATTTCATCAAGAGCAGATACATTTGCATTATACATAAGAGTAAGTCTTTGCAAGTTTTTCATTACGATATCAATGTCTTTGATTTCCTCTCCAAGTCCTCGAATTGATCACACTAATTCAGTGATACGATTGAAGAATGAATCTAAATTCTCATCCGGATGCATTTTTAGATTATCAAACTTGTTGTGCCAGACTTGAAGTTTTGCCTCTTTCACTATGTTGTCACCTTAATAGATATTTTCAATTTTATCCCACATAGACTTTGCTAAGGTGCAACTCATCACCTTTAGATAAATTTGATCAGAAAGAGGTGCAGTGATGGCATTTTGTTCTTTAGAATATGCATCAAGAACTTTCCTATTTGTATCAGACATAACCATACCTATTGGATCAATAACATGTATTCATTGCACATGGGGAAAGAGGACTTCCATTCCTAGAGATATTAAATGATATCTCATTATATTCTTCCAGATCTAGAAATTAATTCCATCAAAGAGAGGGAGTCCCCTGGAATTGACTGCATTCTCTATGACAATAAAGGACAGATTCAACACCAGCAACCTGTCTCTGATACCACTTGTAGGATCCCGGGACACCCTGAGAGTGTAGGGGTGAATCAGGGTGTCAAATTTTTCTTTTAAAAACAAGGATCTTGTTCCTATGTTGGTAGGAACTAGTTAAACATGTATGATGGATGTGATCAGCAATGAGACATTCACATGAAAAGAGATGACACAACAATTTTTACTTGGTTCACCATGAATGGATACGTCCAAGGAGTATACGCCAACAAGTTGTTGGTCGTACCAAATTCCACTAATCTTCCCTAGTTGTGGATTACAAATGTTCGAGCACAGTAACTCTATCCCAGGCTCACTGCCTATATAAAGGTTCAGGGATAGCTCACTGCGTCCCTCGGGTCACTCCTGTTGACTCCCCCTGGCTCACTACCCTTGGTGTAGTCACACTCAGTTTATAGATGTGAAGGTCTCTTCAATAGATTTGCATTGAACTATGTCTCTACTCAGCCTGAGACTCTGCTTGCATCTTAGTCTGAATGCTGCACTTGTATGCACTGAACCACTGTACCAGATAACCAGAATGAGAAAATAAGTTTCTCTAACAATTGCGCGCAACACCAACCCTCTGAAAGAAAAAACATACAATTTCGCGCAAAATTTCCTTTTCGCATGGAAAAATATTTCGCGCAAAAACACTTTTTTTTTCTACGCACCTGAATATTTTACTCACTACCTTAATTTTTATGCGCAACTCTTCCTTTTCCGCGCATCCCAGAATTTTCCTCGCAATCTAGAATATTTCACGCAAGCCTCTTTACGTGATTCTTTTATGCTCATCAGACCTCAGATATTATCTATGAATTCAACCGTACGGAATGAGGGGGTCGCCTCTTATTTATAAGCATCCGAGAACCCCACATGCAAAACCCCCTGTGCCGCATAAAACATCTCATCTGGTGCGTAAAATTTCTCGCTTGTATCATTTTTTGCGCACATCTCTAGATTTTTCGCGCAGCCCATGCCTTTTCCATTTTTCAATGTTCTTCTTCTGAAACACTATTTTCATGAAAACCCTCGATCCTCTATTTCAAAAACCACATTTTTTTTCATGAAAACCCACTATTTTTCATGAAAACCCGTTGTTTTTCGCGCAAACCATGATTTTTCATGCACACCCCATAATATTCTTCACACCACTTCCTCTTTGATTTTTTCCAACAACCTGTGTCTTCATTTTCCGATTTTGAGGCCCAAAAATTTGGAAAACACTAGGAAACATCACCACCTTCAATACTATTGTCTGATTGAACTGTATGATCACTTTGCTAGCACACATTATGAACTTCCACTAAGGATTGACAACAAACACAAACCAAACTCTAATTCCTTCATAGAAAAACCATGGTTCCAACAATCTCCCCCTTTGGGTTTGTTGGAAATAACCAAATAAATTCAATAGATCACCATCCACTTGCAAACCAAGAATTCAAGGATCAACTCAGCCAACACACTAAGTCTACGTGAGCAATGCTCGGTGTAGAAAACAATAGAGGAAGCTTGAATTGGGTTCCCATGTTTTGGAATTCTCAATGCCTCCCAAGAAATTTCCTTACAGTGTCACAAAAGCATTACCTGTCCAATGAATTCATTCTCATCCTATCACTGACACTGAGTTCTCATCATGTCACAGAAGCATTACATTTCCACTGACAATCCTAAATTTATTCCTTTCTCCCCCATTGAAAATAAACCCAAAGAACGGTAATTGTTCACTGTTCAGCTCAAAACGCACTCCCCTTGGATAGTACCTCCCCCAAAAACTTGCATAACATCCAAAAACAGATTAAAAATAGGTAACATAACTGGGAAGAGGATAATTTTGTAACCTCCTTATGAACTAGGAGGTGGCTGAACACCGAGGTTCAACCGATTCTTTTCAAACACAACCGCTGACAGTGGCTTGGTCAGAATATCCACCAGTTGCTCATCAGTTCCCACATGATCCATTCTAATCACCCCTTTCTCATATTTTTCTTTGATAAAGTGATACCTAATTTCAATATGTTTTGTACGAGAATTCTGAACATGATTCTTCATGAGATAGATTGTGCTCTTGTTATCACAGTAAATTACTATTGGTTGATTCACCTCATCACCAATATCTGTAAGTTGTTGCTTCATCCATAGGAGTTGAGTGCATGCCTTTGTGGTAGATATATACTCAGCTTCAGCATTACTAAGAGAAGTAATTTCTTGTTTCTTGCTCAACCATCCAACACATTTCTACCCAATATAGAAGGCTCCACCACTATTGGACATTCTGTCTTCTACATCACCAGCCCAGTCAGCATCCAAAAACGCTGATAATTCACTGTCCCTACCCGCAACAAAAAATAACCCAATGTTATGTGTACCCCGAATGTACCTAATGATTCTTTTTACTAACACCATATGTTCCTCCTTTGGATTACTTTGAAAGAGGGCTCCAAGACATGTGGCAAAGACGATATCTGGTCGTGTCGCTGTCAGGTACAGTAGGCTCCAAATGATCCTCTTGTACATGGTGGGATCAACAGAGGCCCCATCCTCATGCTTTACAAGTTTAGTGCCAACTGCAATCAGAGTTGACATTTTTTTAGAGTCTTGCATATTATACTTCCTCAGCTGCTCTCTTACATACTTTTCCTGAGAAATGAAAGTGTAATCCTTCTTTTAAATCACCTGTATCCCCAAGAAATATGTGAGATCCCCAATAATAGACATTTCAAATTATGATTTCATATGATTGGAAAATTCATCCACTGATTTCTGCCTACTGCCACCAAATATGACATCATCAATGTAGACAAGAACCATGAATTGATCTTTTGAAGAATTCTTCACAAATAGATTGTGATCTACTCCTCTTTTGAATTACAGCTTCTTGAGATAAGAATCCAGCTGGGAGTACCACGCCCGTGGTGCCTACTTCATACCATATAGAGATTTCTTGAGTTTGAAAACCTTTGTTTCGTCAGTACCAAGAACAAAACCCACTGGTTGTTTAATGTAGACTTCTTATTTGAGTACACCATTTAGGAATGTTGTCTTGACATCCATTTGATATACTTTAGATCCTGTTTGGAGTGCCGTATCAAGGAAAATCTTGATTGACTCCAATCTAGCCACTGGTGCAAATGTTTCTTCAACATCAACACCTTCAATCTGGGAATATTCCTTACATACCAGTCGAGCCTTGTTTCTAATAACATTTCCATGCTCATCAAACTTGTTCTTGAAGATCCGTTTTGTACCAATCACATTGTGACCTTCAGGTCTCTGGACAAGATCCCATGTATGATTCATGTCAATCTGATCTAACTATTCATTCATGGTTTTCACCCAAGATTCATCCTTTCTAGCTTCTTCGAATGAGGATGGCTCCACAACAGATAGAAATGCAGATTGCGTGTTATTCCTCATCCTTCTTGTTTGAGTGGGTGCACTCCTATCCCCAATTATGTTGGATGGATAAATCTTAGCTCTACGATTTCACCTGTGTGGTTCGATTGCATTCTCTCCAGCCACAGTTTCTTCGTTTGATTCTTTTTCTGAGTCAACATCATGATGTGACTGCTGAGTGTTTTTTACAGCTTCCTATATTTTTGTAGTTGTATTTTCTCCACGTTCACTTTCTTCTTCACCTTCTATCATATCATCATATGACGTCCTTGAAGCATTTGTAGGTTTCTCTTCAATTATCTAAAAATCACTACTTACTAAAATCTTTACTAATCACTTTTAGAAACACTTGTAGGCTTTGCTTTTCATTGGATACGCAAGAAAGATTTCATTATCAGCATTTTCACCAAACTTCCCTTGATTTCCTTATTTGTTCTGGATGAAACATTTGCTTCTGAAAACACAAAAGTATTTCAATGAAGGCTTCCTTCCATGCCAAAATTCATATGGTGTCTTCTTTTCTCCCATATAAAGCCCTGTTCGATTCTGAATGTGCACTGCAGCTTCAACCGCTTCCTTCCAATAATTGCGAGAGATACCACTCTCAATTAGCATAGTCTTGACCATATTATTATCCTGCCGATTTTTGCCCCCAACAACTCCATTTTGCTATAGAGTTCCCATGGTAGCTACCTCATGTTGTATTCCATACTTTGCCAGGTTGTTTTCAAATTCAATAGAATTATATTCCCCTCAATTATCTGATCTCAACACTTTGATTTATCGTCCAATATCATTCTCGGCGATTCGACGATATGTCTTCATGAAGTCAAGAACTTTCCGTTTCTTATATATTACCATTACACATTCCATTCTGCTGTAATCATCTATGAAATGGATGACGTACATTTTTCCATGTGTTACAGCAACATTTATCTGGCCACAAATGTCTGTATGAATGAGATCAAGAAGATGTGATGCCATTTTCTTCTTTGGACGATATGAACTACAGACCAGCTTCCCACAAATACAATCATCACATGATTTTTCCCGTCCGTGTTTCTGAATGGGTATATCCATGACTATCTTTAACTTAGATATCTTTTCCATGTCTTGTTGGTTAATGTGACCCAGCCTTCGATGCCACAAATTGTATTCTTTTTCAACATACAAGTAGCTGGAGTTCACTTTACTGTCAACCTGATATAAGTTTCCATCTATTCTACAAACATTCATAAGAGAATTCCCTGTTTTTCCCTGTATAGTGCAGACTTTTTGATTAAAAGTTACTATGAGACCGGAGTCACAGAGTTGGCTTACACTAAGGAGATTGTGACGTATACCATCCACATAAAAAACTGAAGGCGTATTTATCTCTCTATTGGCGAGAGAAGTATTCCCACTTCCTTTAATATTCAAAGCACCATCATTACCAAACCTCACAGTTCCATCAACACTTTTTTAATATTCTTCAAGAGATCATCATTTCACCTCATATGGGTAGAGAATCCACTATCAAGAATCCAGTTGTTGCTGCTCTTTGTAGCTTTGAGGTCTACCTCTGAAATATTGGGTTTCTTGATCTTCTTCTTTTCTTTCCATGAGATATTAGATTGATTATAGGATATTGATGGCCTTATAATACTTTCCTCCACATAATCTGATTCTTCATACCCATAATCTTCTTCCAGAGGAGAGAAACTATTTGCGATAACAACACCACTAAGAGAGAGAAAACTAGCCCATCTCTTAGAGTTGTATGAATTTCTCATGTCGAACCTCTGCCTGCAAAACATAGCTTTATGAAAAAAGTTAGAGAAATAAAAACAATAACCATAGAAGATATTTATTATATAAGATGGAGGATATGAAATCCGTCTCCTTTGTTGACATCCCAAATCTTCCTCTTTCAATTTGATCCTTTCCTATTCGCAATATGACATGGTATGCCCTAGATATCCATAGAACTGACACTTCATAAGAGGACGTGTCTTATCACTTGAATTTATCTTCATAATTTCTTCCTAGGGAGAATAGTTAGACTGCCAGTCATTTATGAATGTCTGGGGATAATTTTAAGTTCCCTATTTAGTTTGGATTGAGGGTTTCTTTTTCAGCAATTTAGGCAATGTTTCAACATGTCCAACTTTAATCTTGTCTCTCTTTTGGCTCTCTTTACTTCCAGAAGTTGATGTCTCAGCTTCACAACCAATTCTACTCTTTCCCATGCAAGCGGGTCTTTGATCACTCAATATTTTTCAACCCCATCTAAAAAGATCATGTCTCTTGCCAGTAATTCTGCATTTGAGAATCTTCCAAACTGTATTTTCTTCCTTGATTCTTTTGGAAATGATTTAGTCTCAATTTTAATTCTAAGAGTAAAAAATTCCTTCTCCAGACCCTCAACAGTCTTGGATTTTTCTTTTAGTCTGGAGGTGAGGTCATTTATGACCTTTTCTTATTCTTCAATTCTAATCTTCAATTCTATAATGTCATCTGTGCTTTCAAGGATTGAAGATTGAACTCTCACTAGTTCTTCTAGTCGTTCAATTTCAGCTGCATGTTCATCCACATATTCTGATGATTCTTTCACCATTTCCTTTCACTTAATACATTTCTTGAATTTTTTATCAAGCTTTGAGAAGGCATCCTTAATTTTAAACTTGGGATCACAATTATGAGTCACATGATTGTCTCTGTCTTCATCGATAGAGGGTTATAACTTTTCAATGGTATCCATCATGGAATCATGGTTTCCAGTTTTAAATTCTGGTTCTTCTTCTTCACACAATTCAATATCATCCACTTCCTCTTCATAGAAAAAAAATTTCTTCTGTATCTTCTTTTCAGATGTGAAGTCTCCCTTTTTGAAAAACATTTTCCGAGGCTTCTCAGTGTCTTCTTCTTCACTTTCTTCATTATTGAACATTCTTTGGCACTGAGAGGCAATGTGCCCAAGTCTTCCACAGCGGAAGCATGCTAGATGTAACTTACCTTTAAATTGACCTTTTCCCATATTCATCTTCTTGGAAATAAGAGAAAGAATTTATTTTTACTCATCATCTTCATCACCACTATATTCTGAAATTTTCATTTTGTCCATGGATTTTAATGCCATTTCCTTGCTAGAATGAGTTTTAGCATCTTCAGGTTGAACTCTCATCTCATATGTCACAAGACTACTTAGTAGATCATCCAGATATAGTTTAGAGAGATAACTTTCATCAAGTGCTGATACCTTTGCATTGTACATATGAGTAAGTCTTCACAAGATTTTCTTTACGATATCAATGTCTTTGATTTCCTCTCCAAGCCCTCTAATTGATCCCACTACTTCAGTGATCCAATTATATAATGAATTTGCATTCTCATCAGGATGCATCTTTATATCATCAAACCTGTTATGCAATAATTGAGTTTTTGCCTCTTTTACTTTTTTGTCTCCTTCATAGATATTTTCTGGTTTATACCACATAGACTTTGCTGAGGTAAAACTCATCACCTTTACATAAATTTGATCAGAAAGAGCTGTAGTGATAGCATTCTGAGCTTTAGCATCTACATCAAGAACTTTCCTATCTGTATCAGTCATAGTCAGGCCTGTTGGATCAGTAACATGTATTCATTGCATAGTGGCAAAGAGGACTTACATTCCTAGATATCTTAAATGTGATCTCATTATATTATTCCATATTTGGAAATTACTTCCATCGAATAGAGGTACTCCCCTAGCATTGACTGCATTATCCATGATGACAAAGGACAGATTCAGCACCAGCAACCTGGCTCTGATACAATTTGTAAGACCCTGGGACACCCTGAGAGGGGAGGGGTGAATCAAGGTGTCGACTTTTTCTTAAAAAAAAGGATCTTGTTCCCATTTTGGTAGGAACTAGTTAAAACTGTATGATGGATATGATCAGCAATGAATCATTCACAAGCAAAGATATGACACAACATTTTTTACTTGGTTCACCACTAAGGGCTACGTCCAAGGAGCATACACCGACAAGTTGTCGGTCGTACCAAATTCCACTAATCTTCACTAGTTGTAGATTGCAAATGTTCAAGAACAGTAACTCTATCCAAGGCTCACTGCCTTTAAAAAGGTTCATGGATAGCTTACTACGTCCCTCGGGTCACTCCCGTTGACTCCCCCTGGCTCACTGCCCTTGGTGTTGTCACACTCATTTTATAGACGTGAATGTCTATTAAATAGATTTGCATTGAACTCTTTGTCTCTTCTCAGCCCGAGACTCTGCTTCCATCAAACTCCGAATGATGCACTTGTACGCATAGGACCACTGAACCAGATAACCAGAACAAGCAAATATGTTTTTCTGACAATTGCGCGCAAAACCAACCCTTTGCGTGAAAAACCTTACAATTTCGCGCAAAATTTTCTTTTCATGTGGAAAAGTATTTCATGCAAAAACCCTTTATTTTCTACGTACCTGAATATTTTACACGCTACCTCAATTTTTATGCGCAACTCTTCCTTTTCCACACATCCCGAAATTTTCCGCGCAATCCAGAATATTTCACGCAAGCCCCTTTACACGATTCTTTTATGCGCATCAGACCTCAGATATTCTCTAATTCTTCTACCGTACGGAATGAGGGGGGTCACCTCTTATTTATAGGCATCGGAGACCCCCGCATGCAAAACCCCATGTGGCATGTAAAACATCTCATCCGGAGTGTACAATTTCACGCCAGTATAGTTTTTTGCGCACATCTCCAGATTTTTCGCGCAACCCATGCCTTTGACATTTTTCGACATTCTGATTCCGAAACACTATTTGCATGAAAAACCTCAATCCTCTATTTCGCTCACCACACTGTTTTTCACGCAAACCCACTAATTTTTTTGCAAACCCACTGTTTTTCACACAACCCTTGATTTTTCACACACTCCCCCCGATATTCTTCACACCACTTCCTCTTTTCATTTTGCCAACAACCTGTGTCTTCATTTTACGATTTTGAGGCCCAAAATTGGAAAACACTAGGAAACTGCACCACCTTCAATATTGTTGTCTACTTGAACTGTATGATCACTTTGCTGGTACACATTATGAAATTCCACTGAGGATTGACCAGAAACACAAACCAAACTCCAATTCCTACATAGAACAGCCATGGATCCAACATTATTTTTGCTGGGATTATATTCTAGGATTGTTTACTTTACGTCACATTACATTCATATCATAATTTTGTTGGGATATGGTGGTCTTCATGCATTTGGATCTTAGTTGTTTTATACATTTCTTCATTTTTTGGGCTTGGATATGGGTGTGTGCGTACATGAACATTTGAAATGCTTCCAATTTTAGTGATATTCCTACTCGGTTCTAGTCACTAGCCCCTTGCCTATTGGATATAGATTTGTGGGGTTGCATCATGTGGAAGATATGGACGGTTTGTGACATATTCCATGATAAATGGACAAATTTTAAGAGAAAAAAATACTTATTCTAATTGATGGACATCATTCCACTTTTATGGAAGCACCTAGGTAGACATATATCTCTATTAGAACTCTGGAAGCTCAATGACATATCTCGAAACCACCATGAGATGAATTAATATAGGAACCCATATGTGGAGGTTGTCACCAATAGAAAATGGCTCCATTTTCCCACAAGAGAGCACCCAGAAAGAAATCATGTTAAAGGAAACTGAAAATGAATATTAGATTCAAGACCCTACTCTGTGGAGTGATGAGATTCTTTATTCCATCAAACAACTATAAATGGTGGCTCGAGATCCTAAATATATTTTACTAAATCACAGATGTATATGTAATATCTTCGAAGGTCCACCCCACAATATTATTTCCAATAGATGTGGAGGTCCTCTCCAAAGAATTTTTGACAAAAGGCTTTCTTCATGGGAACAAATCGATCAAGCATGAGAGCCTATATTTTTGGGAACATCATGGTATCCCTCCTCATGTATAGAAGATCAAACAATAATATTGTTCACCCCTTTCTGTTTTCTTCCCTAAAATTCCTCCCCTTGGTATATTCTACAGAAATTATTCTAATAGTCTGACATTGATTTATGATGGTATCCCTTAACATAATGGCATGAAATGAGAAGGTCCTCCACACAGTGACATCTTATTTCAATAATAAGGTCCTCCCATTCATTTTTTCCAACCTTAATGTCCTTCTGAGGGATTACACTGCAAAAATTATACATGTAGTCGGACATCCGGATATGATGGTAGTCCTTTCCATGATATAACCTGCTATAAAGGTCCTCCCCATAGTAACATTTTACATATACAAGAAGTCCCTCCCCTTGACGAGTCAAATACAAGAAAGGCCTCATACTCTATGGTGCATAGAAATATGGGTTTAGACTTTTTAGAGACCATATTAGTAACAAGAAAAATTCTTTCTCTATAAAGATACATTCTGGGACAATTCTCATCTTACAAGTAACCCCAAGAGAATTTTTATACAAATGAGTCCCCTAATTTTCCTGATACTTTCAACAAAATAGTCAAGAAGTGACCATGTTATGAAGATCATGTAGAGAAGTCTCTAGTATAAGAACAAAATGACATATTTCTGATGAGAATAAAATTTTACATAGATTACATTGTCATTATGTTTTTTCCCTAAGCCACTCCCCAGTTCTAAATACCAAGGGAATTGTAAGAATTATTCATACAAAACATTTGTCTCACTCTCTGGACAATTGTGTGCTGCTTAAAAGTAAAATTATTTCCTTAAAACAGGTATTCATATCATTTTAAAAAAATAGAGAGATATTTTTCATCAAATAGAATTGTAAAACATTCTATAAATGTGATGACCACAGTAAGATAGGTGAAAAACATGAACACCAATAGACCTGCCCCAATGCACTGTATAAGTTGCATCATTTAATTGTCAATTAATTTCTTAGTGTTTATATCTTGGGATGGGGGGATCATCAATCTTTTCATTTCACCCGAAGCCTCATTCAGTAGAACCCAATAAAAATGAAATCCATCATTGTCATTATCCAAAGGTTTTTAGCATGAAGAACCCCTGATCTAGAAGGGAGACACACATAATAAGAATTAACCATAAATAGGTCTCAAAAGTGCCAGGCCCGATGAGACATGGAAATCAAAAGAATCTTGAATGGAGATACCAAAAACAATTAATGGGCTTCTATCCTTATGGATCCTATTCATCATGCACATCAAATTTCATCATAAGTAAATAGTTTGTGTGTAAACCCAACATCATATAACATTCATGCTTGAAAAAGGATGTTATAGATCAAGGGATTTTTGACAATAGAATTAGCTATCACAGTATGGGATCAACCCATTTCTATAGGTATGGTGTAATTTTTGCACAAATTTCCCTAGTAATGCAAAAAAATTGAGACCAAGAAATAACAACAAGAGAATGAGGGAAATACTAGCCCATAGGGCTAGGGGAATTTTAACATCCACCAAACCCTAAATAGATATTATTATTTTCACATTTTAAAAGGATGAAAAGTATTATGGTCTCCCAGGTTGACCCGTCTCACGACCCATTTCCCATGGATGGGAGATGTGTGACTGGGATTCATAGAGGTTCTGTCTAAGTCACCTTGGACAAGAAGATCAAAGGGGATCCTATAAAGGAGGGAGAGGTCTAACAAATAATGAAAAAACCATCATATATTTTGATATCCAATATGATGTCCACAATGAATTCTGAATCGGTTAATTTCATCGACGTTAATCCTAAAAATGAATCTGAAAATGATGAGAATGCATAATAGAATGTAGGGGATGGTTCCTTCTATGATGTGGTCCACAATGATAATAAAGGGGTGCATACCCAACAATAATTAATCCCCCTAATTTTATGTTCTCCACCAATCAATCCCCCAAATCCTCCCTAGTGATTCTCTAATAGAGATTATAATAAAATGATGGTTCTATACAACTTACCTCCATCTATCTATGATGAGGGGATCCCTATTCACGAAGAAACATTTTCTTATAATGAGGAAGAAATAAAGGAGTTGAGTAAAATAAACATAGAGATTGTCGGAGGAAGAAATCCTGCTGAATACACTCATTGGGAAGAGCCTCATAATATGTTTTCTATAGGTGTACCTTAGTGATAAGGATTCAAATAGATAATTGACGTAAGGCCCTGACATCTTCACAACAAATTTCATTGACCATTGGTCTACATTGATCTGATCTTATATGGATACCAATATTTACCTCTATAAAGGATACATCCAGAATGGGTTTTGGAAAACCCTCAAAGGATGTCACCAACCAGATATCTGCCACTAATAATGGATGCAACTGCTAATCAGATCCTACGCATTGCTACAATTGTCCAATATCATATTCAAAATAACATTAATCATGGGATTATCAATAACATCAATTCATTTACATCTCTATTGGGATCCTATGATGAGCAGTGTGAACTAGTGAAACCAAAATGAAACTTGTACCCTAGTTGGGTGATTGAGACACTGCCACCCCCAATTTTTAGGGTTTATAAGTTCCTAGTATTCAATTGATCTGGTTACCTTGAATAACATCTAATGAAATAAAAATATAATTTCAATCCCACAATGGGAACCTTAGAGTATCAAAATGTAATCAAACTCATTGGTTAGTTAGAACCCTACAAGGGATAACCTTTGTGTGGTACAATAGTTTACTGGGTTGGTCTATCAAATGATGGGAGGACCTCCATCAGAAGTTCCTATTACAATTCATCTTGATGATAAAAATACATAAATCAATGACAAATTGAACTAAAAAAATTAGAAAAGAATTGAGAATCATATTTCATTTCTAGATAGAAATGGATGACATACTCTTAGAAACCAACAATTTCCGGGGAGGATATGCTCGCTCTCTGAATTTTTAATCTCCTATATGAGTTGAAAATAACACTCACCCAAATGAAATATATAGGTGGGTTTTCAATTTTCTACTATATTTCCCAAATAATGGAATACTCCATATGAAAGACTAAGATCATGTTCTGGAGAACTCTACTAGTCCCATGGAATATAGTAGGACATGCTGAGGTGATATTCATCACACTTAATCATACCTCAATTCCTAATCCAAATCTGAATCCAACACCGTATTGTGTAAAACCCCATAGTATTAATAGAAACCCAAAGATTCCATGATGATCAGAGGGGAACCAGGTAAAATAAATTTGAGGATTGAAGAAGTAATGTGTACTCATTCTAAGATGATCAATTATTTGACTATTTTACTTCCTCCATTGACATTGATTTGCTTTTTCAATCATAGACCAAGAGACTAAAAAAAGTAGGTCTCAACGATCGGCTGAAATATTTACCCTTTCATGGGATACTTGAAAACACCATTCATAAGTTATTTTTCATGAAATTACACCAGTATATAATTGTTCATTATGGGAAAGTAAATATGGGATGTCCACTTACACAAGTGGTGTGTGTTTTCGCCAATTCCCATGAGGAATGTGGTGAGTTAAAAGAATTTGTTAACTAAAGGGAACATAAGTTTGACAGATGTATGACTCAATAAATAATCATCCGATCTTCTAGAATTATCCATGATCATTTGAAACAATAAACTATTCCCCAACCACTTCTGTTGTAACACAACTGATGTTATCAACCACAAAACATCCAAAGGCCAACCTTTGAAAAAGTAGCATGACCGGAAATACAAGGAGGAAGTCAAGGTGGATGAACATACATCAAGGATAAATTGGCCTTGAAAGTCAATGATTTTATTCCCTCGGATATGTAGCAACATGAACCACCCCACAAAATAGAGCCATTAGAAATAGTCAGCCATGAATGTTCCTCATTGTATGAGGAGTTCCTCTTTGTTTCCATTAAATTCATTCACTTAATGGACCTCTTACCTAATCATAAGTATGGATATGAATTTGGGATCCCCTTAAACAGTTGTGGGACTAGAGGAAGGGGATATAGGAGTAGAGGATACTTGGAAAATGAAGTCATGGTTGCAGCCAAACATCTTGCCACACCCCTGCTCAGACTGTCTATGTTGAAAAAACTCGTAGCAGATCCATTCAACGAGTCTAACACGAATAAAAAAAAATCCCCATGCACCTACCAGAATCCACTCTAACCTATTCACTTTGGAATATCAATTAGAAGAGGGATATGTGTCCAATCTTCACCATCACATAAGGAGACCTGCACAACCCAACCCACTAAGAATTGGGGAACCTCCAACTCTTGTGTCGAGATATTATCCATCTACATGAAATACTAAATCCCCTAAAGTTCCTATAAAGTAGAATCCCCATTATTGGAAGTACATGAATTTAGATTAGATGTAAAATATACTAAAGTATTTATTCATGGTAATGGTAAATATCTTGATTCAATATTCCCAATGTTTGTCAAAATAACTTAGGGAATCACTCATATAAGTGTATCTACATCCCAAGGAATTTTATTTCGAAGTGTCTACTGCTACAGTCTATCAGACAGAGTCTAATTCTGTTAAATTTTACACAGTTATATCCTTTAAATGTTAGTCTAATTGTTGAATTATACATGTACACATTAGTCCCCTGTATGCGTTTGTCTGGATAAATGGTGTCCATGTCTGAAAATTCATCATTGATAATTGATATGGAGTTATACTCATTCATTATGAGTAATTCATCGGTTGGGATTTGATTAGGGTAACCTAGAACCCTTCTAAATAACACTTCAGGTTTATAAAAAAGTTATAAGAATATGTTGGGATAAATACAGCTCAAGCCTCAATTTAGAGACCTCGTAGATGACATAGAAATTCTAGAGGTTCTACAGAACACAACCTTAAATATTTTTCTATGAAGGACCTCGTTTCACTAGCATGTGAAATTCCCCTCATCATACTATCAATGCATAAAATACTAAATTAATAGAAATATTCCGATGTTTTATGCTGATAGGGACATGTTCTAATCTCACATGTCACATTATATAGATATAAGATTCAATCATGGGAACGGGAAACAACTCAGGGTTGATGGTGTTAATTGGTTTAACACCATGAATGGTCTAGATATGATCCCATTTAACCCATTTAAACAAATAAATGATTAATATATGTAAGACATCAATATGATCTGGTATATAAGTCCAAATTTTGTCACATATTCAGTAATATCCAAGGTTTCATTCATGACCACTGAGTCTAGAAATGTTTAAAAGGCTAATAACTCCCCAAATAGAGGTGCAAGATCAGATGATAATACATTCCGTTCATCCCGAGAGACCTAGGAAATACATCCCTCACAAATTTAGGTAGAATAGGTAGTATCCACACTCATAAATAAAAATTATTATACTTTTCCTCCCCCAAACCCATCCAATATATAGTGTTAAGGAAATCCAATCCCTTCATCTAGGTAATAAAAATTCCCATTTTCATTCAAATGTCAAAATATCTAATCCCTTATTAACTATGTATAACTGATTTCAATACTTACTTCCCCAAAAATATATGATAATGAAGATTTTGAGGATTATTAAAAATAGAATTACCTTAGAAATGCCACTCTAGAATTTTAGTAGGGCATCTCCACTACTATTGATGAATGCATAGAAATAAAACTAAGCATAGAATATGACCTGCGACCTACCTAGATTAGTGTGACCATGAATTATGATGAGGGATATTTATATTCCTCCATACTAAAGTATAATTGGGATGCACTTGACAATAACTACACAAAAAATTCAGGCCTCACTAATGGGGTGGCCACTCATCACCTTATCCTTCCATAGGACAACTGTTTTTATAAGTAGGTTACATGAAGGATACACCCGAAATATGATTCTAAAATTGAGGCTAAATTAAAAAAGAAAATTAGATACAACTTCAATCAGGAGGTACAACATTCAAAATGGATTTCCAATATTGGTCCCATAAAGAATAAGAATATGAATATCATATTCTACATTGATTTTAGGGATCTCAACCGGCTCGTCTCGAGGATGAATACCAAGTCCTGATCACATATCTACTGATCAATGTAAAAACCAGATACCAGAATATCTCATTCATCTATGGATATTAATGATACAATGAAATTTCTATAGATGAAGAATATGAAGAAGTATCATACTTTAGGTCCCCTCAGGTAGTGTTTTGCTATCAGGTACTTCCTTTTGGCTTGAATAATGTGTGTGCTGCGTACCAACATTCCTTGCATCACATCTTCAAACTCATCAAGTTTTTTTTTGAATTCTTTACTAATGAATTTGTGGTTATAAATTTACAATTATCTAACCAGTAGTGAACCTTGAATATCTCTTCAACAAATTTTCCAAGACAACCTAAAAATTAATCCCATGAAATTATCTTTCGGTGTTACCTTAGTGAAATTTATTGAATTCTTCATATCCAATCATTCTGTAAAATGATTTCCATTCACTATGTTTCTAAAAAAACCAGTTACATATCAATGGAATGATGGTTTTCGGGAAGCAGTTGATAATATCACTAAATATATCTAAATACCTCTACTGTTGATGCCTTTTTTTGATAGAAGTCCACTTATTTTTTATGTGGTAGCCTTAGATAGATCACTGAGTTCCTTCCTCACTCAAAAAAAATGGAATGGGTGAGGAAACCGGTCTATATTATCTTCATTTAAAATTGATCAATGTTGATACTAATTTTTTAGATATCGAATCTTTACAGTCTAGAAGCTGAAGCATTACATAAAACATCATGAGTCAAGTTTCCTCTCCCATAAAAACCCACTCAAATACATCCTCATCCAACTGATGTTGCTTAGATTTTTTATGGTGGGTGGCCATTCTATAGCACCTCAACATTAATTTTGTTCCTCAGAAAGAAATCATAGTCTATGAATTATCATATTTTCTAGATTAGAATCCCTTAGATGAAATTACATGATTGGATATAGAACTAAGAAATTAATAGGTCTTTACTGTTCAAGAGAAACCCCAAATATAGGAAATAAATTTTGATTGTGCTTCCAGAAGCACGAAAAAAAGGATAGAGGACACCAAATTTAATAAAGTGGGATTGTGATTTGATCTCATATCATAATCTAAGTGAGTCCTTCCTTACTCATTTAGGATGTCGAAAGGGTAAATGAACAATGAATCAGAATATCAATCTCTCATTACAGGGATAGTGATGTCACATCAAGTGCTAGTGAATCAATTGAAAAATAAGTTTGATTCAATGATGGTTACTATGTAGGTTACTGGTTATTATGTCATAAAAAATGAATAGATAACCCCATATTAATCGACTCTCTGGGATTAATTGTGGAATTACCTCTAGATCTGACATTGATTTATGTCCCATGGTAACAAAATAACCATGAAAACACCCTAATGCAGCCACAAATCATGGAAATCATGAGTGGGATGAGACATTCATCATAATTGTGCGCTTCCATATGGTATCATCATTTTTTGAATCCAAAATGAAAAAAATCAATGAGATCCACCCTATCCTTGAACCTTATGGTACTACCACCATATAGATGACACCAATTGTGGAATACCTTCACAATCGAGGGTTCCCATAGGACATATACGAGATTTAGAGAATCCAAAGAAGATAAATTAAAATTTTTCTCTACAATGGCATGAACCAAAAAATGAACCCTATATGTTGATCCTTTATGGGTTCCTTCTAAGGTAAATTAATGGAGAAGAGACTATTGCTGTAATTATGGATGTTCATGTTGGAGGCTATGGTGGCCAGACAGTATAACTCTAGCTTTCCTAGTAAATAAGAATGCTTGTGTACTACAAGGACACTCTAGTGAAGTATTACACTAAATTCACTGGGTTCATGACATCTTTATTCACTAACATGAGATGTTTCTTCACACAACAAAATACTACTGGATATTTTCTATATGGGGAATGGAAATCATGGAACCATATCCTTATAACACCCCATTTTTATAGAACTTATTTTATTTAATTTTATATAATTAATTAATTTTCATTGAGCGTTTTAAATGCACTACGTCAAATATTCCTTTCACATGGCACTGACATGGCATACATTACATGCAACACAGTGTTTTACCAAACAACAACGTATTATAAAAATATTTTATATTTAGACATAACCAAGATATTAAGTTAATGGTTATGAAAATTATAAAATAACTTATGAAAACATATAGTTTACACAATTATAAAATTAATTTAGTAGTTATAATTAATATAATAACCAATTGAATATAAAGGGTATATTTTTATAGAAATCTATTTTTATGTTCATAAAGTTGTTTTTATCCTAATTAGTTAAATTAATTACAATTAATAAGTGATAAATATAAAATATATATTATATATTCAATGAAATATTTTCTACATTCATACAATAGGTTTGATAGGAATATGATATGAACAAACCCATTTTTATATATAAAAACCTATATTTTTTAAATGTAATTTTACCAACTTTTAGTATAGAACCAATTATAAATATAAATATTGGAACTTTTTTTAATTTCATATGTCAAAATAAAATTAAAATTTTAAATAGAAACATAAAAATTATGTTAGGGTGATTTTTTGGTATGTTTATGTGAAGTTCAATTTTTTAATGAATTCTGAAAAATACTGAATTTTAACTCCAAAATGATTTTAATCTAATTTATTTATAATGATAAATTAAATTTTAATTTATTATATTATATAATTAGAAATGAATTTAATCATTTTATCCAATTTCTTTAATTTAAATCAATTTCACATTGATATCGGTAATAATAAACCTAGAAAACTTTTGAACGTTTTCACTTTAAAAACCTGCTTTGTCGTCCCGTCTGTGAGATTAAATTTAAGTTAATTTATTCCAATTATTTGAATTGAATTTTGATTAATGTATTAAATATTTGGAATAATAATATATTATAAATTGTAATATGATCAATATAATATTTGACAAAAAATATTAGTGAAGGAAATTAAAATTAATTACAATGATTAAGGTGAAATTGAGTGTAACTAGGGACTGAACTCTAATCATAAGACATAATATGACCTTGATACTTTTCCAAAATCAATTTTGTAGACATATATAGACCATATATTCACATTTAAATACATTTTACCTTTTTAGGACCAATTTCAATAAAAAACATTTGTGGGGTTTCCCTTTTCAAAAACTATACAATAATGAAATTCCACATCCACTATAAGAGGATGCATCTCCTCCCACTTCTACGCACCTATAAATCCATTTAATTTCTTCGTATATCTTCCAAATTATATCATAAAAAATTTTCCTTCCTTATTTAATCATATTTTTTTGAGGAAATCCATCCAGGTAATCCCTTTGGTTCAAACTAGAAGGAGTTCCCAAATAAGAGCTAAACTCCTTCCTCAAGATCCTTTCTTTTATATTCATTATCCACCACATAAAATATCCTTATTTAATAATTTAAAACACTATTATCATCATTATATTTATATTTTTATATATTAATGTTTCTTCTTACTCCAACACACACTTCCATCTAATAGGTAACGAACATTCTGTTTACATGAATGGATTACTACCGCCTCACAAAATGACAATTGCTTATTTTTTTCCTTCAACCCCATTAATGGTTAGTAATTTTGATTGAAAATATTTATTTATATGATATATATGAAACATATTATGTGCTTAAGATTATTCAATTCTATGAAAACACATATCTTAGTAATATCCATTTTATGTAAATATGATAATTTCGTTTGAAGAAGTGCTAAATAACTCCATCACAATGCGATGTGATTCGTTCACACAATACATGGAATGTATTAAGGATGTTTTTAGTAACATTATATGACATATATTAAATAATAATGATATTATAATTGTTATATATATTCATATATTTCATTTACTTTTTTCATTTCAATATGACAATAAAACATAAACAATGTTCATGCATACATACAACCAACTGTCTCCATAAACGATGTATTGCATTTTATACTTGTATGTCATATAGATTAATATAATAATAATATACTAAAAATAAATTATATTTATATCATTGTTATCATTGAAGAAATAATTATATAAGTATAATGACCAATTATACAAGAAATTAAGACATATGTGAGAAACAAATCAGATATTACCAAAAGCATAACCTTAACATGGAATTTCTAATAATAGGGTAATATAAAGTAAAATTAAAAAAATATATGGATTTATAAAAAATAATATGTTTCATTTAATGATATATAATAAACATAAATTTATTATATATGAGTTTTTAATGAGCGTGACGAGAGTCACGACACATGCTTTGGGCATTTCAACTCAGTTTTTATATCCATTAGATACTTGTCATGCCCACTGCTCTTTTCTTTGGATTCATGTATATAATACTAAATAATTTATTCTACTATAATTATTAATGTGTATTTACATAACCCTTGTATTATCATTATTTTATGGGGTTTGGGTTTGAAATGGTTTTAGTAGCCTTTTATAAGTTCTCAAGGATAATAGTTTTGAAATGGTTTTTATGTTTCATTAAAAGATTCAAGGAAACAATATTCAAAATGTATATCAGATTCCATTATAATTTTTCATTTTTATATATAATGAAAATATTTTTCAAAAGGTATTAATAATTATAAATAATTTATCAATGAAAAAGGTTATATTCCTCAGGAAATGTTTTTAATGATATTTAAAAATTAATTCGCATCTAAGATAACATCTGTTGGTGTTACTCGTTTTCTATGGGGAAATGATTCAATGTTTCCATTTTATATTATTTCTATGAATGTTTTATGTTTTAGTGTAATGATTTTTATGAAATCCATTTCACTTTCACATGCTATATTCTTTTAATTCCACTTCATTCATGTTTTATTATTTTGATGTAATGATTATGAATCTTATATATTTTTCAAAAGGATATGATATGATTTCATATTTATGATACCCATTTCATTTCATGGGTTATGATATTAGTTTTTATTATTTTTTGGCACAAGTATGCATGATTTAATTATGATATGGGCAGGACCTCCATCTCCCTCCAATACATTGAGTAAAGATTTAAATATCATGAGAGAGATTAAGAAGGTCTTTGAGGTGGACCATGAATACTAAAGTGAATGTGAGAGTGACCCATGAATACCAATATTGTATGTGGAGTAAACTCATCCTAATAATATGGAAATGGTGGTGAACCATGAAAACCAAGATTATATGGGAATTGAACCCATACTACCTGGATGGCCTTGGGAACAATGCCTTGAGTACCATGGAAATTATTTTATATGGTTATAGTACTATTAAAATACCATTTCTTATTCAATTTTATGATTTCAAAGATTATGATCCTTATTTCTTTATTATTCGTATATAATTAGATTTCATGATTTATTCCATGATCCATGTTTATAATCTTATGATATGCAGGGTATGGTCTTATACAGTTATGATCACATTCTCATACCCCTATAATCATCTTTATTCTTACTGAATCACTTTTTTACCAATAATGATAATTTTAGGTCACCTATTTTTATGTTTAATTTCTAATATATACGGATAATTATTATGTATGTTGTGTCTTTGAAGGGTGGTAGTAATGAAGAACCTATTAGAAGATAATGTAGTTCAATTTTGTACAAGTGTTCATGATTCCATGTTTCAAAAGTACAAGACTAATATTGGCAGTGGACATCTATTTGTATTATGTATTTTGAATTATGAAAATGTGATGTAATGTTTACATATTTTTATATTGTTTATTTATAGTTAGCATAAGAGAAAAGTATTAGATGAACATTTGAGACTTGGATGAGAAAATCTTAGTGAGAACTCCATGGACATGTAAAAGGATAAGTATAAGGAAAAGGAAATTAATGTGATAATATCATAGAATTTGGGTAAATTATATAGTGATTGGTTTCTTATAAATACATCCATATCTAGATACTAAAAATAGATATGGTTCTGGAATAGATTTACCAATGCGTAACAATTGTGACAAGATGTCTTAGGTATGACTCGTTGTAACCTGTTATATGACAACAATCCTTACTATGCACCTATTTTGACACTCCCATGGGATATGATTTGGTAACTCACAAACTCTTCATGTACCATCATGAAGAATTTAAATATAATATGGATATGAATAATATAGGACAAACATAAGGTGTCATTGATTAAGGAATGTTTCATAACATAGTCATCCTATAAGTGAATTTTTACTGTTATGTGATTCCTTGTTATGATAAATATTTCTTACTCTGTGATTTTGGTTTTAGTAAATGGGTGGGACCCAAAAGAAAAATGTTAATGGTTATTGTGATGGGAAATGAAAAAATTGTCCCCATGGGAAATGGAATACTGTGGGAACTCGAATACAAAATCATGTTGCTACGATCATACATCATTCTCAATATATGAATCATGGTGTACTTAAAAATTATAAAAGGAGGGGACAACATTCTATTGAGTCATTTAAGAGGAATTGTCCACCTTCATTTAAAGGGTCTTCTGATCCAATTTTTACTAAATAATGGATCATTACTACTGATAATATAATATCCATTCTCCAGCGTTCAATGTATGAGAAATTCATTTCGACTATTTATCAGTTAGAAGGTGAATAAGGAAAATGGAGTAATAAAACTAAGAATATGAGGTAGATAGATGAAATTTAATCCATGGATTGGGACGAGGTCATAGAATTATTTTCAATAAATACATTAATTAGATTCTTCATAAAAAGATAGATAAAGTGTTCCTTCAGTTAAAAAAATGGATGGTGAATCTATAGGTACCCTTGAGGTTCATTTAATGAGAATTGAAAGGTATATATTAGGGATTATCATCCAACTAGAATGTAAAGATTATATGGTCTTCAGTGGTTTAATGGAATGTCTCAAAAGGGAGTCGACCATAAGAGACTTTAGTATCTACTAAGATATTGTATTATTTGAAAAAACGTTGAAATAGAGGCTGGAGTAACATAAGAATCCCATGGTTTCGACAAGAAAATGAGGATGGAGACTATAGGAAACTCTAAAAACCATGAAGACATGAAGTTGAACTTCCCTTTGTCCCCTATGTTAGGGAAGAAGCATTGAAATGATTTTTTTAAGGAATCTGATAAATTATTTTAGTGTAGAAGGGTAGGCCTTCAGAAATTTTATTTCCAAAGTGATGGGAAGAAGTTATAAAATTGTTTTAATGGAGAAAAAGTGGCATAGAATGAACCTCCCAGATTGAAATGTTATAAGTTTAAGGATAATGGAAATTATATTAACCAATTCCCAAACCGATGGGATGGTGATTATGATTGAAAAAAACATCTTAATCCAAGGTAGAATGGGAAATATCCTAAAATTTAAATTTTTAATGAGGGTTGTGATAAATACCTAGAGAAAGGTACACCTTCCATCTAATATAGAACTTCTAATGTCTTATTTGCTTCTAGATATACCCACTCTTTCATATCAAATGAATTTTATAAGGGTGTTATGATTCCACCAAAATAATTATATGTGGAATTAGTAGTGAAAATCCCTAATGGTATGATTATTTAATTCATGTTTATGAATCCTCTCTGTTTGACATTTGTGGGAATGTGATTCCTACAAATATTTGACTCATTCCTTTGGTTGAATTTGATGTCATCTGAGGAAGGGATTAGATTTATCTATATTAATCCTACAAAAAATTTCAAGGAAGGTAAGTTACAATTTCATATTCATACCCTACTATGATCATCCATTAAGGTGAAAATAAGTACGACCTTCTGGTGGAGATTACATCCAATGTTTGGGTCAAAATTCCAAATCAGAAGGGATGCTTATCTCAAATGGTTGGGGAGAAAATCGATATAAAATATATAACCATTATTTAGTAATCTGTGTGTAGAGACCCGAAGCTTGACGTACATAGACTTTACATTACTTTTGCGGAATACTTATTACATAACAAAAACACACACACAAGGATCGTAATAGTTTAGTGTCTTCAGAAACTAGGAACGTAATCTTCTAATCGTGGTGAAAGATCTTCAATATCTCCCATAAAGATCTTCCCTTTTTTTTACCTAAAACATTTCTTTACATCCGGGGGAAAAGAAAACATAAAATGGTGAGCTCAAATGCTCAGTAAGGGTAAACAAAAGAAATATCAATCACATCGTATTCATAAGAACGTAACATTTTAGAAATCTTAACCTGCAAAAGAGAGCATAATTTCATAACATGGGATAAATCATGGCAGTGAAATGTAATCACAATAATCATAACTTAAAACATGAAACTTTGTGGCATTCACACATAATCATAGAGAATCATTTCTTGTTAGTCAAGACTCATTGCCAAGACTATATTAGTGGACAAAGTCCCTTTCTTAATCGAGTAACCCTTGTTTCAGTCCTGTTTCACTTAACCGGTATAACCTACCGTTCCAGCCCTGTCTATCTCAGGAGATATAAAATCTTTACCCAATGCATTGGAGGGAGATATAGGTCCCACCCATCTTATAATGAATCCTTTCTTATGTGTGCCACATAATCATAAATCATACATTATCGCATAACCCATGTAATAAAAATGGGATTCTTAAACAACATGACATCATAAAACAATTCATATAAGATAAAGGAATTCATAAAAATGTTTCCATCACTAAACAATCAAATCCATGTAACAATAGGGATAAAAACATAACCCTTTTATTATCTTAGATGGAAAATAATTTTGATAAAATACTTGAACTTCATTCTTGAGGAAAATATCCTTTCTACTTCAAAAACACTTTTCCTTTCTTAACATGTCATACAATTTTAAACTAAAACAAGTTGATTAAAAATAAACTTGAATACTTTTAAGGGAATCTTATTGGAAATAATGTTTTAGAAATCCATTCATGCCGTATAAGTTAAAAAAACATTCTTGGTACTTTTTTCGGAAAAGTCAAAAAGTACCTCGTACCGAAAACGACAAAAGATTCCTTTCATTTCTTTTACTAAAAACTCATCGAAGATTAAAATTGTATTTAAACAATTGTAGTTGGATGGAAATAATATTACATATTTATGAAACATGGATGTGTATGATAAAATACACCCTAGTAAATACTTATGAATAAACAATCTCGGATAAAAATGAGATTGTGATATTTCCCTTACCTTAGGTCCGATTTGCTTCGTATGTGTCCGAACCTCCTGTTTAATGATTTGAATAATGTCATTGACTTATTACAGAATCATATTCATTGTTATGATATCATATATGGTTCACTTATGACATTATATTACCCGTTCTTTTGTAAATTCCATGTTAACGAAGCGTTTTGGGTAAAATCGTTTCATTTATCGTAGGTGTTTTGACTTGTTGTTCTTGACATTATTATTACTTATATCATGGTTTAATTACTTCCAGAATATAAAATATGATTTATATATCATATATATTCAGTATATATATATATATAATAGATAGATAAATGAAATGAAAAACACAGTTCACGGAGACGGTAGTCCGTACGTACGCATGAACGATGTTTTCCTTTCCTTATTGTCTTGAATGGAAGTAAGTAGACGACATACATATATATAAATATACATAAATCCAGTAGCTTTATAATTTCATATATTTCATTATTATTTCTTATATATACTTTATAATCATTCATGAATGGTTAATCATTAAGAATGAATCTCATCGCGTCGTGGAGATGGTATTCCGTACGTACGCACGCGCGGTGATTTCTTTTTCCGTAGGATGGATAGATGGTGAAATAGGGTTTTTTCATAATAAAATATCAGTATATGAGTGATAATGATGTTATTAATTCATAATGAAACAACCTAAGAAGAAGAAGTGGAAGAAGAAATAAAGATGAAAGAATTGGTAACGGTAATTACCTCTTCTTTGAAGCGCCTCTTTGAGACCTCCTCTTAGGGAACTAAAATTGGTCTTTGAGGAAGACCAGAACCTCTAGGATGTTTCTAGGGAAGTGGAGAAGAGATTTTGGCAGGGGTTGGCCGAGCTTGAGTGCTCAAATAGGTGTGAGGAGGAGGGGGAGGAGGTGTCCTTTTATAAGGGAGGAGAGGGGCACCTTAGGAATATCTCAAAATATTATTTTATATTAAAGTCAAAATCGGTTTATAATGGTTCCAAAGGGTCTCATTTAGAAGCTAAAGTGGGTATGGGTAGAAATAATATCAACCAATAAGATTTATACAAGTTTAGGGTATTATTTTAACCTTATCAATTAGATTTAACTCTAAGTTAAATAATTTAACTTTTATCGTGTCTTTTTGTTTTCTTTCACTATATGGTTAATACACTTACTATAACATGCCAAACGAACCCCAAATTGTTTATTATTAATACATATATCCTTTTATATGTCATTTGGCCGAACCTTAGATTTTTAGGAATAAAATAACAATTAATAATATAATATTTGATTTAAAAACTATTTTGTGTCAATTTTGACACTATTTGATATATGATTTTTGTGAAAGTCATAACAGAATTATATGTTCTAAAAAAGTTGATTAAATCAACACTAATATATCATAGTGACCTAAAAAATTAGTGGAATTCATAAAAATTCTCAAATTACATTCATTTGATAATTTATAACATCAATTATGTTAATATTTCCTTAAAAGGGTAATTACTGCATCATCGTTGTGTCATAAATAAATTAATTTATTTAAAGTCTAAAAATTATAAATAAAGTATCATTATGTAGGAAATATTTTTATCTTTCTAATGAATATTTATAGTCGAATTTATCTTATGTATAACCCCATATTAAAAATGTTTTAGTTATTAAACATAGATTTTAACTATTTTAATTATTCATTAAATAAAATAATATTAAATGTCATAATCTAATCCAAGTGGACCTAAATGGTCATATTATATTCATAAGGTTGTTTTTGGTCGAATAAAACTTATCCAATAGAATTATGACATGTGTAAGGGTAATAGTAATATCATATTTACCTTAGTTACCCTATTTACTATTAAACGTGGTAAAAAAAAGTAAAAAGTTACTATTCACCAAAAATTATTTTCATCTCATTGAACCACATTTTAGTCCTTGATATTAACCGTGTCTGTCGGATTTTCGAAATTCCATTCACAGAAGCGGTAAAATTAAGATTTATGAAGAAATTAATTTTTTTAACTACCACTTAGTAGTTTCACTATTCATAAAAAATTGATGTTTTTCAGAACAATGCCAAAATTTCATCCTAAGCTATATTTCATATTCCGAATTCAAAAATGAAGTCTATTTTACCAAATTCATATCATAGAAGTTGCATTAATTAATTTTATAATTAAATCCTGTTGTTAAAACAAAGAGCGTGTTTTTAAGAAACAATATCTATCAAAAGATTGACACTTGTTTATGTCTGGTTTAAATGTGAAATTACAATAAATGACCAACATTGTATTAAATTGTAAAAATATATTCTAAATATACTTTAAAACCACTCAAATTAATAATTTATCACTATTAATTATTTCGATTAAAAAATGTGGTTTTTAATTATAATTTAGTAATTTTCACTATTCATCAGAGTATGAAAGTTATCCGAAAAGTACCAAAATTTCACCTTAGTCTAAATTCGATACTCCGAATACAAAAATGAATTCCATTTTGAGAGCTAAAATTTCTAAAATTTAAAAAGTGGTTATTACTATTCATAACGGCTAGTTTTAATAATATTTTAATAGCATATCATTGTTTCGTGAAACTCAGTATTGCGTACTACAGATGCTATCGAGGAAGGTTGCGATTGCGTGTAATGCAAGGCAAGTCAAGGATGCGTGTTGTGCAAGCTCCTTTTGATGTAGCGTACAACACAAGACATTAGTGAAATAAAAAGAATATTTTTCATAAAATCTTGGGCTGTTACATTCTACCCCTCTTAAAATGAATTTCGCCCTCGAAATTCGTCGGGGTTATCAATGGTTTACTACTCAAAAGTTTCTTTAATAGAAACCCACATCGTAAAAAGGAATACCAAAACATGGATTTAAAAAATAAAGTATGAAAAGTAACGATTACCCAAATAAACTAATCACTGGGTTTCCACATAGGTGAAAATATGGATATGGAAGAGAAATCTAACCATCATGTTCTGATGGAGAGTGGTAGAGAACATGGCTATGGAAAATCCAGTAATCACAAATACATAAATTTGTGACGATCTAAGGTACCATCTGATTCATCAGGTATAAGATCACTAGGACAACATTTTTGGTTTTCAAGATCATTTCCCTAAAGTTGAAAATTTGAATTAGAATAAATACTTTCTTTATTTTGGTACAATCTCACTATTGTTCATGCCTTGAACAATTTCTACTTCATCTCTTAAATAAATGAAGTTGAATTTGTTATTCGTGAAGTGTTAGCAGATCATGTGATAGAATGACGGGTCATTCCATCTGTCTCAAACAAAAGGTTAGCAAAAAATATATACATAAGTCGATCTATAGTGAGATTAATCATATATAGTTCCTAAAATGGACTTATACTTCATATATCATACAGCATAATATAATAAAACTAGTTTCTACTAAACAGGGACTTCCTGTAGGCCAGTGGTAGGCGATAAAGGCCAGTCTCACTTCGGTTGTGGGTTCGATTCCTACAGCCTTGTCCGACGCGATGGGCTGTCGCCCGTCCTGCAGGTTGTCCTTTTTCTAAAACTACATTACTATAACATCCCATCAATAATATCGAAAAAAAACTTCTATCCTTAAACAATACTAACTTATGTCCAACATAATCCATTCCAATCTTTAGGCTTACCCATAATACTGCAGTCCACTCTCATAACATAGTGAAAACGATTAGCCGAGATTTAACACCATTGTCGATCCCCATATATCATAAGATATGTTTTGTTGGTCACATTCCAAACATTCAAAGTCCTTAATCATGTATTCTCTTGAATACCTTAGTGAAAACATGAATGCAGTTTAAAGTTAACACTTTCCACATACCAAAATCCTCAAAATTCTATATACTCAAACCATGATATCACTTAGTCCTTATATCAATAATGAGCTCATGAATACTATTAAACATTTCATTTTCTCGTTTTCCCTTCATTATGCGCATATCATCTTATTTCCAAAAAAATATTTCAATCACTTTGAATAAAACATCAATAAATATTGCAATACTCAATGATACAACATTATTTTGGAATCCCATTACATAAACACTTAATAATTCCACCACATCGTTGTCATATTCAACATTGCCAATAGTGATCGCATGTGACTTCCCTTTGTCCTTTTCCTTTATTGGTTGCTCATGTTGATCATCACTAACCCTTGGATTAGGGAATTTATTAGCATAATGCCCCATTTCCTTGCACTTGAAGCATTGAAGTGTTGGTGGTAAGTTCTCTGCAGTGTTTGCTTTATTCACATCATTAGAAACCCTTTTTCCATTACTTCAACACTCAGCTGCTCGATGACCTTCTTTTACACACTTAAAACATTTTCTAGTCCCTTTAAAACAATCTCCACCATGCTTCTTTCCACACTTTGTGCATAAAGAAACATTCATCTTCTTTTCACCATTATTCTGAGATTTCTCCTTGAACTCCATCTTTCATTTTTTGTCAAAACCATGAGATGGATATGTAACACCAACTTCCATTTCAACCTTGATAGCACAATGCACAATTTCTTCATAGCTACTGATGTCTCTTATAGCTAATTCCCTTCGAAGACTTGGTTTTAAGCCACAGAAAAATCGATCAACTTTACTTTCAGGTTGGATGATAATGCCAGATGCATACCTTGCAAGTCTTGTAAGATTCGCTTCGTATATACCAACAGATTCATCATCCTTTTCCATTAGTTCAAGAAACTCCTTCTCCAACTTTGTTCGAAGAATACGAGGGAAGTACATATTGATAAATAAGTTCTTGAACTCGTCCCATTCCATGGACTCAATTTCATCACATGGCCTCGTATTCTTGATAAGATTCCACAATTGATCAGCTTCACCTTCCAAACGATATACTGCTAAGATGACGTTATCATGTTCAGAACATTGAAGAACTGAAAATATCTTTTCAGTGGTACTGATCCATTGTTCAGAAACAAGTGGATCAGAAGACCCACTGAAAGAAGGTGGACGTTGCCTCATGAAGGACTCAATAGAATATTGTTCCCTTATCTGCTCATTTGGAAGTCCAGAATGATTCATAGCTTGAGTAAGTATAGCAATAAGATTTTGCACTCCATCTCCCATAACATTTGTTTGTTCAGGAGGACAATCATTGCATTGTCCATTGCATTGATCAACACGGTTCCTTCGGGTTCCAGCCATCGTCGAAAACCCAAAAAGAATAGCGTGAGAGGCAAAAATCATGCTAGGGAAAACAACATAATAAAGGGGGAGTACCTTCAATATCTGACATCTTTGGTTTAATTCTATGATCGTTAGCGTAGTTCTAGTACTATAACCTATATGTATACTTAACCTTATGGACATCCCTAGACATACCTTAGAAATATCTCTAGGGATCTCACTAACGTTTTCGTATCCTAGTTTCCAAAGGTTGACTAAACCTTTCCTCTGATACCAACTGTAGAGACCCGAAGCTTGACGTACATAGACTTTACATTACTTTTGCAGAATACTTATTACATAACAAAAACACACACACAAGGATCGTAATAGTTTAGTGTCTTTGGAAACTCGGAACGTAATCTTCTAATCGTGGTGAAAGATCTTCAATATATCCCATAAAGATCTTCCCTTTTTTTTACCTAAAACATTTCTTTATATCCTGGGGAAAAGAAAACATAATAGGGTGAGCTCAAATTCTCAGTAAGGGTAAACAAAAGAAATATAAATCACATCGTATTCATAAGAACATAACATTTTAGAAATCTTAACCTGCAAAAGAGAGCATAATTTCATAACATGGGATAAATCATGGCACTGAAATGTAATCACAATAATCATATCTTAAAACCTGAAACTTTGTGGCATTCACACATAATCATAGAGAATCATTTCTTGTTAGTCAAGACTCATTGCCAAGACTATCTTAGTGGACAAAGTCCCTTTCTGAATCGAGTAACCCTCGTTTCAGTCCTGTTTCACTGAACCGGTATAACCTACCATTCCAGCCCTGTCTATCTCATGAGATATAAAATCATTACCCAATGCATTGGAGGGAGATATAGGTCCCACCCATCTTATAATGAATCCTTTCTTATGTGTGCCACATAATCATAAATCATACATTATCGCATAACCCATGTAATAAAAATGGGATTCTTAAACAACATGACATTATAAAACAATTCATATAAGATAAAGGAATTCATAAAAATGATTCCATCACTAAACAATCAAATCCATGTAATAATAGGGATAAAAACCGAACCCTTTTATTATCTTAGATGGAAAATAATTTTGATAAAATACTTGAACTTCATTCTTGAGGAAAATATCCTTTCTACTTCAAAAACACTTTTCCTTTCTTAACATGTCATACAATTTTACACTAAAAGAAGTTGATTAAAAATAAACTTGAATACTTGTAATGGAAGCTTCTTGTAAATAATGTTTTAGAAATCCATTCATGCCGTATAAGTTAAAAAAACATTCTTCGTACTTTTGTCGGAAAAGTCAAAAAGTACCTCGTACGGAAAACAACAAAAGATTCTTTTCATTTCTTTTACTAAAAACTCACCGAAGGGTAAAATTGTATTTAAATAAATGTATTTGGATGGAAATAATATTACATATTTATGAAACATGGATGTGGATGATAAAATACACCCCAGTAAATACTTACGAATAAACAATCTCGGATAAAAATGAGATTGTGATATTTCCCTTACCTTAGGTCCGATTTGCTTCGTATGTGTCCGAACCTCCAGTATAATGATTTGAATAATGTCATTGACTTATTACAGAATCATATTCATTGTTATTATATCATATATGGTTCACTTATGACATTATATTACCCGTTCTTTTGTAAATTCCATGTTAAAGAAGCGTTTTGGGTAAAATCGTTTCATTTATCGTAGGTGTTTTGACTTGTTGTTCTTGACATTATTATTACTTATATCATGATTTACTTACTTCCAGAATATAAAATATGATTTATATATCATATATATTCAGTATATATATATATATATATAATAGATAGATAAATGAAATGAAAAACACCGTTCATGGAGACGGTAGTCCGTACGTACGCATGAATGCTGTTTTCCTTTCCTTATTGTCTTGAATGGAAGTAAGTAGACGACATACATATATATATATATATATATACATAAATACAGTAGCTTTATAATGTCATATATTTCATTATTATTTCTTATATATACTTTATAATCATTCATGAATGGTTAATCGTTAAGAATTAATCTCATCGCGTCGTGGAGACGGTATTCCGTACGTACGCACGCGCGGTGATTTCTTTTTCCGTAGGATGGATAGATGGTGAAATAGGGTTGTTTCATAATAACATATCAGTATATGAGTGATACTGATGTTATTACTTCATAATGAAACAACCTAAGAAGAAGAAGTGGAAGAAGAAATAAAGATGAAAGAATTGGTAACAGTAATTACCTCTTCTTTGAAACGCCTCTTTGAGACCTCCTCTTAGGGCACTAAAATTGGTCTTTGAGGAATACCAGAACCTCTAGGATGTTTCTAGGGAAGTGGATAAGAGATTTTGGCAGGGTTTGGCCGAGCTTGAGTGCTCAAATTGGTGTGAGGAGGAGGGGGAGGAGGTGTCCTTTTATAAGGGAGGATAGGGGCACCTTAGGAATATCTCAAAATATTATTTTATATTAAAGTCAAAATCGGTTTATAATGGTTCCAAAGGGTCTTATTTAGAAGCTAAAGTGGGGATGAGTCGAAATCATATCATCCAATAAGATTTAGACATGTTTAGGGTATTATTTTAACCTTATCAATTAGATTTAACTCTAAGTTAAATAATTTAACTTTTACCGTGTCTTTTTGTTTTCTTTCACTATATGGTTAATACACTTACTATAACATGCCAAAAGAACCCCAAATTGTTTATTATTAATACATATATCCTTATATAAGTCATTTGGCCGATCCTTAGATTTTTAGGAATAAAATAACAATTAATAATATAATATTTGATTTAAAAACTATTTTGTGTTAATTTTGACACTATTTGATATATGATTTTTGTGAAAGTCATAACAGAATTATATGTTCGAACCAAGTTGATTAAATCAACACTAATATATCATAGTAACCTAGAAAATTAGTGGAATTCATTAAAAGTCTCAAATTACATTCATTTGATCATATATAACATCAATTATGTTAATATTTCCTTAAAAGGGTAATTACTGCATCATCGTTGTGTCATAAATAAATTAATTTATTTAAAGTCTAAAAATTATAAATAAAATATCATTATGTAGGAAATCGTTTTATATTTCTAATGAATATTTATAGTCAAATTTATCTTATGTATAACCCCATATTAAAAATGTTTTATTTATTAAACTTTGATTTTACCTATTTTTACTATTCATTAAATAAAATAATATTAAATGTCATAATCTAATCCAAGTGGACCTAAATGGTCATATTATATTCATAAGGTTGTTTTTGGTCGAATTAAACTTATCCAATAGAATTAGGACATGTGTTAGGATAATAGTAATATCATATTTACCCTTAGTTACCCTATTTACTATTAACCGTGGTAAAAAAAAGTAAAAAGTTACTATTCACCAAAAATTATTTTCATCTCATTGAACCACATTTTAGTCCTTGATATTAACCGTCTCTGTAGGATTTTCGAAATTCCATTCACAGAAGCGGTAAAATTAAGATTTATGAAGAAATTAATTTTTTTAACTACCACTTAGTAGTTTCACTATTCATCAAAAATTGATGTTTTTCAGAACAATGCCAAAATTTAATCCTAATCTATATTTCATATTCCAAATTCAAAAATGAAGTCTATTTTACCAAATTAATATCATAGAAGTTGCATTAATTAATTTTATAATTAAATTCTGCTGTTAAAACAAAGAGTGTGTTTTTAAGAAACAATATCTATCAAAAGATTGACACTTGTTTATGTCTGGTTTAAATGTGAAATTACAACAAATGACCAACATTGTATTAAATTGTAAAAATATATTCTAAATATACTTTAAAACCACGCAAATTAATAATTTATCACTATTAATTATTTCGATTAAAAAAAGTGGTTTTTAATTATAATTTAGTAATTTTCACTATTCATCAGAATATGAAAGTTATCTGAAAAGTACCAAAATTTCACCTTAGGCTAAATTTGATATTCTGAATCCAAAAATGAAGTCCATTTTGAGAGCTGACATTTCTAAAATTTAAAAAGTGGTTATTACTATTCATAACGGGGAGTTTTAATAATATTTTAATAGCATATCATTGTTTCGTGAAACTCAGTATTGCGTACTACACATGCTATCGAGGAAGGTTGCGATTGCGTGTAATGCAAGGAAAGTCAAGGATGCGTGTTGTGCAAGCTCCATTTGGTGTAGCGTACAACACAAGACATTAGTGAAATAAAAAGAATATTTTTCATAAAATCTTGGGCTGTTACATTGTGGATTTCTTTCTATATGTATTTCATATACTTCCCCAAAAACATGATGTTGTGTTGTCAATAGAACTCAATATTGGTTCCACACCAATGTCAAAAATTCATTATAGAATAGCCTTGATTTAGTACCAGGACATGAAAATGAACCTTCAAGAAAACCTTGAGAAGAGATTAATTCAACGATGTGTGTCAAATAAGGGTGAACCTATTATTTTGAGGAAAGAAAGATGGATCAATGAGACTCTAGATTGATTATCAAGAGTTGATCAAGATCAAAATCAGGAAAAAGTATCATATTCCCCATATTGATGACTTTTTTGATCAACTACATGGAGATCAATACATCTCCATGATTTACCTTCATTATGCATATCTTTAATTAAATGTCATTAAAAAGTATATAAAGAAGACATCATTTCATAAAAGGCATGGACACTACGAGTATATATTAATGCCTTTTGGTCTTACTAATTCCCATGATATCTTCATGGATTTAATGAATATAGACTTTATATATTACCTTGATCAGTAGTTGGTAGTCTTTATTGATGACATTATTATCTATTAAATGAGAAAAAAAATATCATTAAGACTACTTGATAAGTTTACTAAATACTCTAAAGAAGGAGAAACTACATGAAAAAACTACAAAGTGTAAATTTTTTCTCCATAAGGTTTAATTTTCTGGACATAAAATATCAAGAGATGGTATAATAATAGATCGTCAAAGACAGATGCTATTGAGTGATTACCTAGACCAACTACACTAACTGAGATCCAAATATTTCAGGGACACGATGGATATTATCAATAGTTTGTGGATAATTTATCATGACTATCTAATCCACTGACCAAGTTAACTCTAAAAGGTATCATGTTCCTCTGGACAGACGAATGTGAAGGAAATCTCAAGGAATTGAAGAAATTTTTTTTCAGTGAACTTGTGCTTACATTACCCTATAGTAGTTATAGGTTGAAAAGATATAGTTATTCATATTGTAAGGTATTAGTATTTCTTCTAAAATAGAAGAAAATTTTTATAGACTATGCCACATGATAGTTTAATATTCATGATCAAAATTACCCAACTCATTATATGGTGTAGTATACTGTAATAATTGCATTAAAGATATGATTGAATTATATTATGGGGAATAGTGTGATATATATACTGATCATAATAGCCTGAAATATATATTCACATAGAAGGATTTGTACATGTTCTAGAGAATATGGTTGGAAATGATAAAACATTATGACCTCTCAATACATTACCACCCCAGGAAAGTGAACAAGGGGGCCTATGCATTAAGTAGAATGGATCATGCCAGATTATCCACGTTGTGGATCACAAAAGATCCAATATTTATTGATTTTAAAAGGATGGATTAAATAATATTAAATAAATGGAAAAATATTATCTTTCTCAAATGAATTTCCAACCCTATATCAAAGTCAATATTAAGGGGGCATAGAATGAAAATATAGAACTGAAAAATAAAATCAGAAATATTCATGAATTCATCCTCGATCTGGATGGAATGATAAGGTTCATTAACCTTTTATGCATTCCTTCCACACATTATTTGAAGAAGGATCTTCTTGAGGAATAACATAGTTCTTAATTCTCAATTCATTCTGGAAGTATGGAGATGTATAGGGAATTGAAAGAATATTTTTGGGGGGATGGAATTCAGAGAGATATTAAAAATATTATATCTTGATTCTTGGTATGCCCGCAAGTTAAGGACAAAATAAAAAAGTCTAAAGGGATGTTAGAATCATTACACACACCATAATTAAAATGGGAGAATATCACTATGGATTTTGTCATTAGACTACCCAAAACCTATAAAGGGGTTAATGTTATATTGCTGGTAGTTAATTTCCATACTACGTCAAAAAACTTCATTATTATTAGAGAATATTTTTCTTAGGATTAGATTTATCGATTATACATTATGGAAGTGGTAAGGCTACATGGAGTACCAAATTCCATTTTATCTGATCAAGATTTGAGGTTCACATATAATTTTTGGTGAATTATTTAAAAATCACTAGTTAGAGAATTGAGTTTCAATATATCTTATCATCATTAGATGAATGGTCAATCTGAAAGAATAATTCAACCCCTATAAAATTTGCTGAGATCTTGTTCATTAGATTTAAAAGGAGTCTGGGGTCATCACCTTCATCTAGTTGAGTTTTCTTACTATATTATCTTTAATAACTGAAGAATTAATAGATCAACTTATGAAAACCTCTAGGGGAATAAATGTAAATATCCAATGTTCAAGGATGAAATTGGAGAAATAACGCTTTTGGGACTGAAGACAGTTGAAGAAATGGTAGGAATGTTTAGAGCCATTCAGCAGCATATAATGGTAGCTAAATGTCTGTAGAAAATTTATGTTGATAACCATCATCATGATTTATAATTTGAAGTTAGTGAAAATGTGTTTCTATGAATCTCTCCATGAAAAAGGTTATGTGATTCAGGATGAAAGGGAAAAAAATCCCTTGGTATATTGGTCCCTTTGTGGTTCATGAACAAATCCAGATAATAGCATATCAATTGTAATATCTACAAAATATCTCTCAATTCCATGAGTTGTTCCATGTATCTCTCTTCAATAAGTTCATACATTACCATTTACATGCACTAAACTCAAAGGTCATTCCTATGGAACATGGTCTTTCTTATGAGGAAGAACTAGTTGAAATTATGGATCATAAAAATAATGTTCAATGAAACAAGACAACTCACTTGCTCAATGTTTTTTGGGAAAATCACATGTTAGACGATGTTATATGGGAGCCTGGGGACATGACGAAACAAAAGTATCCTCATTTATTTATACCATAAGGATGTAGTTTTAGGGAGAAAATCATTTTACGGGGGGTAGAATGTTACACCCTGAGTTGTTATTGACTTTATTTTCTTTCTTTCACTCAAATGAAATAATATTCAATGATGTTTCCCAATTCACTAATTCAATCATTTCTGTCACACGACAATGACATGACATACATTACACGCAACACATAGTTTTACTAAACAAAAATATTATATTAAAATATTATATTTTATGATTTCACATAACTATTATGTTAGTGTTTATGAATAGTTTTAACTAACTTATGAAAATCTATGGTTTACACATGTATAAAATTAATTTAGTAGTTACAATGAATATAGGAACCAATTTAATATAAAGGGAATATTTTTATTTAATTTTTTTTATGATAACAAATCTATTTTATCATAATAAATTAAATTAATTAAAATTAATAAGTGATACTAATTTAATATATAAATAAATATATTATATTCAATAAAATAATTTTTTTATTCACATAATATATTTTATAGGAATATGAAACAAAAATCCAATTTTACACAAAAAAACTATGGTATTATTAATGTACTTTTATAGCCTTTTGATGGAGAAAAAATTTTAAATATAGATTTTGGAAATTTTATAAACTTTATATATCAAAATAAACATCATTTTTTAAATTTAAACATAAATTTTATGCAAGGGTTACCTTTTGGAATATTTCTATTAAGATTCATTTTTTTAATGAATAGTGAAAAATACTGAAAGTTAACTTGAAAAGTTATATTTCATATTATTTATTTGTAATTTTAATTTTTGTTTTTAATTAATTTTAAATTAAAATTAGATAAATTTGTTATCAATTTATTTAATTTACTTAATTTTAATTATTTTCACATTAACTGTGGTTTTAAAATACCTAGAAAACTTTTGATCATTTTTACTTTAAAAACCCTCTTTATCATCCTGTTTGTGGGATAAGATTTAAATTAATTTGTTCCACTTATCAGATTTTAATTTGATAAAATGGATTTCATATTTTTAATTATTATAATTTTTAATTTATAATAATATAATCTTAGTTTTTGAAAAAATTATTAGTGATGGTAATTATAATTAATTACAACGATTATGGTGAAATTAAGCTTAACAAGGGTCCAAACCTTAAAATTAAGGCCTAATATGACCTAGAAACCATTCAAAAAATACTTTTATGGACATAGTTATAACATTTAATAAATTATATACACTTTATAAAATTATAGGATTGACAAGAAATTAAAAAATGTTTGTAGGGTTACCCTTTTCCAAATTTTAGCAAGAATACCACTCCTCCTCCACTATAAAAGGCCTCCTATCCTCCCACTTCCACACAACTCTCAATCCACTTCTATTTGAAAAACAACTCCCCAATTACAATCTAAACAAAACTAGCTTCCCCCTTGTAGCATCCATTTTGAAATAAAGTTATCCAATAATTCCCTTAGGTGAAAACCCAAAAGAGTCACCTGAATAAGAGGCAACACCCTTCCTCAAGATCTTTTAATTTAATTTCTTTATCCACCCTCTCAAATATCATTATATATTTATTATTTTAAAAAATTATAATAAATATAATGATATGTTTTTATATAAATGGTTATACATACACTTACACAATCTTCCATATAATGGTCGATAAAGATGTTGTTTACTTGTACAACGAACTACCACCTCAAGAAATGATTATTGTTCATGTTTTCCTTTACCCCATTAATGGTTGGGAATTTTTATGGATATATATATATATATTATATATGATAAATATTATGTAATTAAGCTTCTTTAATTCTTTTACAACAAATTCCTTTATACATTCTATCTTGTATAAATAGGATAATTTTATTTTAGGAAGTGAGAACAACCTCCCCTCTAAGAGATTTTATTTATTCACACACTACATGGAATATATTATGGATGTGATTAGTAAAAATATATGATATATATGAAATAATCATAATACTAGAATAAATATAAATATATGTATGTAATTTAATTTCTTCTTTTCAATATAATAATAAAACAAAATCAACATTCACGCATATGTACGGCCTATCATCTCCATGAATGGTGTATTTCATTCCATAAATCTATATTCTATGGATTATTATAATACATATATAATTAAAATAAATTATATTTGTATCATGGTTTCCATTCAGTTAATAAATATATATGTATAAGGTCCAATGTCATAAAAAATTAATACATGTGCTAAAATCAAATAGGATACTACCCTTTGTGTAACATTAACACGGAATTGATAAAAAGTGGGTAATATAATGTCCTAATAAAATAATATATGATTTCAGATATATTAATATTTCTCTGTTAATTATTTAAATGAAAATTAAATTTATTATATATGTGGTTTTAATGAGTTTGATGAGAGTGAAGACCCATAGTTAGGGAATATCATCTAACATTTTATATCGGTCAGATAACTTCCATGTTTACCACAATTTTCATTTTTGAGGTGTATATACTACTCATAAATGTATTCTAGGATTATTATTATTAAATTTATGGTTATTTACATATTCCTTATAGGATATTTCTTTAATTTGGGATATGTTTCAAAAGGTTTTCAAGATTTTTTTTATATGTTATCAAGGGAAATGGTTTTCATGTGGTTTTCAAGCATCATTGAATGTTACTAGGAAAATTGTTTTAAAAAGGATTTAATACATACATTATATGTTTTAAATTTTATTTTAAATGAATTTTTTTAAAAAGGTATTATATTTTAAAAATAATTTTCAATAAATAAGGATATTTTCATCAATAAATGTTTTTTAAAAGATGATTCAAAATTATTTCCCATATAAGTTAGCATCCGGCAGTGTTAGTCATCCCTGTATGGGGAATCAATTCGATTCATCCATTTGTATTATTTATCTGAATACTTTATGTTTTTATGAAATGATTTTTACCAAATCAATTTATCATATTAGGGTTATATTCTTTTAAAATAGGAATCTATCATAGGTCATAATTTTGTTGAAATGATTGAGAAAACTATATCTTTTTTAGAGGATATTTTATGATATTATGTTTATAAAGACCATTCCATTTAATGACTTATGATATGATTTTTTAATTTTCTAGAATAAGTAGGTAGGATTTTTTTATGATATAGGAGGGACCTATGTCTCCAACCAATTAATTGGGTAAATATTTATATCTCATTAGATAGACTAAGATAGTCTTAGGAGTGAACCTTGACTACTAATATGGCTATGGGAGTGAACCATGACAATCGAAATGGAATGAAGAGTGAAAATATACTGCTAAGAGAGCCATGGGAGTGAACCATTCCTACCAAGATGTTATGGTAAGTTAACACATACTACCAATATGGACATGGCAGTGATTCCTTGACTACTATTGAAAAAAATATGCCCATTTTCCTACCATAATTCCATGTCTTATTCTTATGTTATGCTCTCATGGATTATTTTCATTGTTTCATTATGATTCATTTTTTTGAACTAGTATGCTTTGATCCAGGATTCATGTTTATAATATTAAGATATTCACAGTACTATCTTTTAATGTTATGATCACGTTATTATACCCCTATACTCATTTTTGTACATACATGTATCCCCTTTTTACACTTACCAGGAATCCGAGATCACCCCATGTTATGTATCCTTTCCTAGGTTATAATGATATATATTATTCATGATGTGTGTAGAAGGGTTATAGCCATGAATAACCTATTGAGAGACAATGTAGTTAACTTATGTATAAGTGGTAATTTTTCTATGTTTCCAAACACTCTATACTAATACGATATTTGGGTGTTTTTTTGTATTATGTTTTAATTTTTTAGAAAAATTAATGCGATGTATATGTACATGAATATTGGGTTTCTATAGTCGTCCTGTAATGGCCAAGTATTTCAAATACATTCATACTTGAACTAATTTATTCTCCATGTTAGACAAAGTTAAACCACTCAAAGAAGTTAGGGAAAGGATCATCGACAGATTCATGAAAGAAAAAATCATCACCAAATTTTCTATCACTCATACTATATTAAGGAACGATGGAACCAATTTATATTATACTGAGTTAAGGAAATTATATCATGAGTATGTCATCATGTTTAACCATTTATCTAGATAAAACTCAATGGCTAAGAGAAGAATATTGTGTTTTAATAAAACCCTATCAAATATACTCTAGAAGATGGTATAACAGGAAAAAAGTCATGGTCGGACAAGAACATTCATGTCTTGTGAGATTATATGGCAACAAACAACATTGTTACATAAGTGACCCAATACTCATTTGTGTATGGGACATAAGCGGTCGTATCCATTGAAGCTCAATTTCACTCAGTATGAATTTCCTTATGTGATTAATTATCTATAGATGAGAAATCCTAGAAATAGAATGATTAATTGAATTTAGTGGATGATAAAATATTACATACTATGTATCATTCGGATGTCCACAGAAACTAGATAGCGTGAGCCTTTAACAAAATGGTTTTCCTATGTTCTTCAGTGGAATTTGAGATGGAGTTGGTCCTCAAGACTCTGATGATAGCTAGAATGAAACCTATGAATTTGGAACAAAATGAGGGGGACTATATGCCAGATAAAAGGTATAATACAATGAATATTATTTCCTTATACCAATGGATGAAAAACTCACCACGATTCCCACCAAAAAATGGTTCCTAAATAAGTAATTCATGTAATCTCATTACATCTTCATCCTGATCACATGATGTTAAACATCATGATAATTTTTCCCAGTTGTATGGTGTTAAATTGTGTGGTCAATCATCATGTAAATACCATAAAAAAATAATACACCATGTTCTATGTCACAATAAAATAAACTATAGGATATCAAATTCCTCACTGCATGACATTAAACTACATAGGAATCATTATTTAAATAAAAGATATACAACACAGAAGCTAGATCTTTGTGATAGAAAGATTAATTTCCCATGTTTCAACATGAGAGTCAGAGCCATGTAAGAATCCTAGTTATCATGAACTATATACGGTTTTTTTCCTGTTGAGATATAATATGAAGCATTGCCTGAATTATTCATCTTGGTGTATAAACCACAAAAATACCTTCTCCCTATTTATAGGTTGAACCTACAGATGGAGATTTCCTCTATAAAAATGTGTGCCTTGATTCTTATCATCATTGGATATATAGTGAATCCAAGATCTTTATTAATGGGAATATCCAAGATGATACTATTTTCACGTCACGTGACCCATGTACTAACCAAAATATTCTAAACATAATTGTTCATCAAGAACTATATGTGCCTTGATTCTCATTCTAATGGATACATAGTGTTTCTCAGACATCATATATTAGGCCCAACCACAAAAAATAAATAATTACCCCTACACTACATACAATAAAAAGAGATTTTGGGGGCACCAACGTGGGTCCTATTTACAGGGTCATTCAAGAAAAGCACCCACTTCTCACGAGTTAGATCCATGAAGGGAATCACCTATAAACCTACATGTGGATTGATTCATTTCATCAAGGATATATAGTGATTCTTGGACATTAAATTCTACGTCCAGTAACAACATTTCCCCTTGTTTACATTGGTCCACCACCGTCTTTAACACATAAAATTAAATTGTGTGGGGTTCCATAACTATGTGTCACATTGTTCCTTTACATTAAGGTTACATAGTGATGCACAGATCTCACATCACGTGACCAAGAAAGTAAAAATTATTGAAAAAATCCCCCCCCTCAAGGTACATATCTGACCAATATAGAGAGTCCCAATTCAGTACTATGTGTGTCTTTATTCATTTCAACAAATTATACATAGTGATGTCCATATCACTAATGTAACATCCATCTCCAACAAAAGATAAAAACCAAAAAAAATCTCTCATCCTTCTGTGCTGGTCCGATATACATAGGAATTACTCTGAGAACTATGTTGGTATTGATTTAATATCAATGACATCTATAGTGAGACTAATATTTTACAACTCATATCACCCACCAAAAATTAATAATGCACTTAACCTTCATGGTGTCATCTCTTTATGGCACGATAAACCTTTACCACCCCTTGTTTCTTTATTTTATCACAACTCTCATGGAATTTAGTGTTTTGGAAGTGGATTACCCACATGATCAAGGAGTATTAATCCACACCATGGTTTCCATGGTTCTAGTACTAACACCTTAAAAGGGACACCAATTTTCCTTATTACATGTTGTAAAACTACATAGATCCACAACAACAATCTTAATTCATTTTAGTTAACCTAATTTACTTACCAAATGATGTTAAAATACATGGTACCTCAAGAACCAAATTGGAATAATTCTCATTTTTATGATAAAAAGTGATGCATATACCTGTTTTCATAGTCTCTCCCATATGAAAAAATTCAGTATCTTCTATATAAAAACAAACATCTATGTAGGATATCTCAAGTTTCTGTCCCTAATTCAGGGATTTATCATGGAAACAAAAAATAACCCCCTATATAAGTGTCAGATCTATCTAGTGAATTTCACACTCCATGGATAATTGTATTCTAATTATTTCCTACATACCCATACATATTTTTTTCATTCATTATACTCTATATGATAAGCAATTTAAAATGTTCACAATCATCCCATGCCATTGTAAATGGGATGTTAGCATCCTGAGGACACCTTTGTTTGTCTATGTAAAATATTCCTCAATAATCTATGCAACAATATCACAAGAAAGACCCATAAAAAATGAAAATTAAACTTGAGGATATGATTTAATTATCCCTGTATGCCCCGTTGTCATTTATGGACCCATATCATTTACCCTGGCCTGAGAATCCCTAGAATATTGTCTTACACTTTATTTCCCCTTCATATATGAGGCAAGTCAGAACATTCTAGTCTAATGATACTCTTATTACTCATTGTTTCCATGAAAAATAACCCTCAAAATATGACCTAAAACTCCAAGAACACATGCCTTCCTTGTTATATGATTTTAAATAACACAAATGACGTCTTACTTGCTCGACACTAAATTGAATGATGATCATAACTACGTGTGGATTGATTATTTCTATCATAGCATATTTAGTGAAACCTTAATATCCAATGATGGGTGTATCCACAAATAAAAATAAATGATATTTACCTATTCATGGGATAGACCTATTTGGGGAACCCCATAAGAACTACGTAAAGACTAATTATCTCTTTGACGGAATACATAGGGACACCCTGATCCTATTAACCGGTATAGCCATAATAAAAAATCAAACAAAATCATATACGTGATCTAGATCTACATAGGATAGTCCAATATGTGCGTCACCCAATTCGGGTGAGCTCATATTTGAAATAAACTTCCTTTTTCCATGAGCATGAGTTCAATTGATGTATGGGGAAACCATAAAATAACTACATGTAACTTGATTCCTGTTATCCAAGGATACATTGTGGGACTTGTATCCCCAATACCAGGTCTAGACAAGATGTAAAAATGCCAACCCCATTTAATTATATATAAGGGCCAGACCTGAATAAGATGATTCTATCCTAGAACTATGTATCGATTGAGTCATTTTCTATCAAGTTATTTAGTGACGTGCATAACTCAAATATGAAACCCAATCATATAATAACAATCCTCTCTAATTATGGGTTAGACCTACATAATAAAAAAAATTATAACCATTCATAGAAAATATATTCATAAAATGACCCTTTCAGATTTAGTCACCAATATTTTAGAAAACTTAATCTGTGTTTGGAAAGTTATGAATCCCCATAAACCTCCTCAGCCATCATAAATGGATGGTCAGTGTTTTGATGATATATTTGTTTTACATTTCACAATATTCCACATTTGGATCTCCATAATTTTCCTAAAAAATAGAACTACCATCCAAATAAAAATTCATCTTTATGAGACTCTTCTCCAATCCACATATGACCTGATGACATTTATGTCCCACATCACTTCACATACTTGTAAACCCCATGATTTTAGCTTATAACATTCCCCTATATTTTTAAAATAAAATATAACATTCTTGGATAGTTTAATATGAAAAGAGTGGAACATTTATACTTCAATCAATGTTAAGTAACCTTAAATAGCATCCCCCAAACATCCTCATTTTGAGAAATTAAACTACAAGGTCCATGTCCAAGTTTCACGATGATAAAATTATATATCCTTAATCCCCTTTACATAAGCCAAATAGGTGTTGGAGTGGTTTCCAATTCATGGAAGAATCTGATACAAATTCCCTCATAGATTTTGGACATCATTCCCTTGATAATCCACCCTTCACTATCATGATAAATTTGAAATTTAACAAGTATCCTGGCCATTGGAAATGCAGGGTCATATTCATTGGGATACCATTCTTTGAATATGCACAATATTATGAATTTGGATCAATATAAGTTTCCAAAAACAAAAAGTCTATTGATCAATGGAAAATTCATCCCCATGAGACTTGGGATCCCAAGTTTTATTACATTAAATTTTCATCTACATGGTAAAAATAGAGGATATTTTAATGTTTAGTTTCATTAAAAAATGTATATAATACATGAAAACATAAAAATTTATTCTAATACACTTGAAATGAATAGCATAGGTTCATCCTATGTAAAATAAAATCATCTCATAATCATGGGACATACATCAAAGTAAAGGGAGATCATAAGGCCTTATAAGGGTATGCATGGGAAACAATTTACAAGTTATCTTGAGGAATATCAATATTAAATTAAGTAATATCATAAAGGCATGAGAAAGATGAATATCATAATAATAAGTACGTGATTCGTATCAAGGAAATTTATATTTAACATTTAATTTTGACATTCATAATCATATCACCATGTACTATCACCTAGGTTTCATAAAAACTATCTAATGTAATTCACCATGGTTTTTTAAAACAAGTCATATCTAGAGATTAAATTAAATACCCAATGAAATAGAGAACTATCAATAGGAACACTTAATATGTACTTATTAATTTTATCCATATATATCATAATAAAAAAAATTCTAAATAACCAGTGGAGAATAAAATAAATGAGTTTCATATAAAGATCATGGCATTTTAAAAAGTTCATGAAGATAATTTTTTAATGTAATTTATAACCCAAGAAGAGGAAATTAGGTATATATAGATAGAAATTTCAGAATAAAGTAAATAATATTAACATATTGGTGAACACCTGCTAAAATAAGAGAGGTTTGGGTGTTCAAATAAATAAAATAAAATGGGATTTCTTGAGGAGAAGATAGAAAATTTTAGATGTAAAATCAGTAGCACAATGGGTATAAAATGTGTTATTATAAAATAGTAAAAAGGGTGGGGAGAAGGGTCACCAATTCAAAAAAGACTCTTGAAAAACTAAATGGATTGAATAAAGTGGACATATGAACATAGTTTTTAAATTTTAAAAAACATATCACATAATGAGAAAACATAAATGGAAAAGAGAAGTGGAGATTTTTCTTACCATGAAGAGTATCTCCTAAAACATAGATATTGGGAACTTGGAGGATTTATGAAAACATTAGAGGAATAAATTGGAGGTAAAACTATCAAAGACACATGGAGGATAAATTAGGAGTGAAGGGAAATAAAGACATGGGTGGGTATTTATATCAATATGGGGGATGTTTTTTATTAATTTCTTAGTAATGTCTTCAGACACCTAGTTAGTGGTAAATGAAAAACCATAGGCTTTACCATGGTATTTCCCAATAGTATTTGTCACTTGGTTCATGTTGTATGTAATTTTATCCCACAAGAGACTAAAAAATTTTATATTAATTATTTTTGAAATGAAACGTAATGTTTCCACAAAATTATATTTTTAAAGGTAAAGGTTAAATTTTAAAATTGGTGAAGTAAATTTTAGATTTGGAAATTGATTATAATCTGATTAAATACATTATAATAATAAACTAAAATTATTTGAATTTTATATTATGATTAATTTATTATTACATCATTATGACATAATTATTATGACATTAATCATACCAAAAATCTCGAACAATATTTTTACTTTTCAAAAATAAAATTATTTTAGAAAATTATCATAAATTTTCCATAACAGAATTTTGATGTACTAATTAGAAAACATGATATTTATTTTATCAAAATAAGTTTATAAATATAAAAAAATTTAAAATTTAAATATTAAAACCCTTATTTATTTAAAATAACAGGGGATTGGAAATGCATTGAGGGATTCCTATTACATGGAAAAAATTAAATTATTTTACTAATTATTTCTAAATAATTGTGTTTTAAAAATATAATTTAATTAAAATAAAATTTTTTTATAATAAACTATTTTATTATAACAATTATATATTTTTTGAAATGTGAAATTTGTGATCATTTTTGTCTAAAAATATAATTATCAAATTACAACTCAATGTTATTAAGCACAAAATTATTAAAATCGAATTTATGGAATAAAAATTTTATTTATATAATATAATTACATGTAACTAAGGCCTTGATACATAACCCCTTATAACACATGTGTCCAGTGTAAGGGTAACGAATATTATGGTGATAGACTCGTGGGGTGTCGTAGTGAAAATATACCATGTGGTAATTTCCACTAACTTGATTTTATGCTATAATATATTTCGTTCAAGACTCAGTAGTTGAAGCCTTGATTTGGATTTTTCATGAGAGAATCCCAGTGAGGCTACCTCCGTCTGATGTTATGAAAAATGGGATTCATATTACATGAATATACTAACTTGGGTAATCGTTTCCCATTTATTCATTAATTAATTCTTTTTTAATTTATACTTATAAACACAAATTAAAACATTAAAATTATTATTAAAATTATTGTTTTCAATGGTTATATTGACCAATTGTCAAAATTGACCAACGTTCATATAACAGTCAAAACTCAAGGATCAAATTTCAGTTTATACTCACATCACTATTAAAGAGATATTGTTTTTTGTGTATAATATTAGATAACACACATTTTTTGGAAACAATTAACATTAAAAAATTTTAGGTCATTACAGTATTCTACCCTTCAAAAATTTTATCCTTAAAATTTCTAATCACTGCCTCGGTTGAGAGAAGGTATGGGTACTTCTACATTATTTTTTCTTCTGGTTCCAATGTCATTTCTTCATATTTATGGTTTCAATAGAACACATTTATTGGGTGGGCAGTATGGTTGGAGACATAATTTTCTCTCTAGTCCAATATCTCTACTAACAACTCATAAAAATAGGGGACATCATTCATTTGTACAACATCCAAATTTAGTAAATGGAAGGGCCAGGTATATACTTCCTCAAAAGAGGTACGTGGAAAACATCATAAACATGAGCTTGGTTTGTTGGATGTTATATATGTTAGGCCACTAATTATATGTGATAAGGATTTCATAGGGAACAATGTACCTTGGGATGAGCATCCATTTCTTCCCAAAACATCATAACTCTCTTCGAAGGTGAAATTTGAAGGATCAAATTATCACCTACAATGACCTCCAAGTCCCATTCGACGGCTATCAGTATAGCTCTTCTACTAAATTTGAGTTGAATTTATGTTTTTTTGGTTGGAATAAACCTTTTTTTATTATATATTTCATATGATCTGGTCCAATAATATTTCTCTCACTATATTCTACCCAACATGTCGGAGTTTTACATTGCTTCCCATACAGTGCTTCATAAGGTTCGATTTGAAGACTCGAATGGAATCTATTATTGTATGAGAAAAAAATTATTGGGAGATGATGATCTCATCCACCTTTAAATTCCATTGATCATGTTCTCAATAGGTCCTCGAGTGTCTAAATAGTCCTTTTATATTGGCCATTAGTTTTGGGGTAATAATCCATACTGAAATTCAGTTCAATATTCCGAGCATTGTGAAGAGTTATCTAGAATTTTGATGTGATCCTTTGATCGTGATTATAAATTATAGAATGTTTAACTCCATTCATCCTCACCAGTTACATCATGTATATCATAGTGAGTCAATAGAGAGAGAAATCTTCCTGAATATAGATAAAATAGCCAGTCAAGGTGAGTTGATCTACTATAACCCCTATCGAATTATTTCATTTGGATATTCTCAGGGGACCATTAAAAAATTTCATATTTATATTTTCCCACCTCCATGTTTGTATAGGTAGTGGTTGCAATACCCCTTTAATATTCTTCCACTCTACCTTCACCAATGGACACACCAGGCACCTCATAGTGTTGTCGCAAATATCCCATTTCATGTTATCCCACCAGAAATGATCATTAAGATCCCTATACATTTCCATGATTACAAAATGTATAGAAAAAGTAGTTCTATGAGTTTCATCACACATATCCTTCATTATTTCTAGAATAAATGGACCACATTTCCTTATATGAAATTTTAGTATACCTTCTTGATCAATAATAATCTCATGAACCTTCACATATTTTATAGCATCTATATTTTTCTATAGAAAAGGAAATTCACTTTTATATTTCTTTATCTTCACAAGTAATCATGGTTGAGATATCATTTGGGATAATGTTGATGATTTACCTTATTTTATGATTACCATGATTGTTTTTACTAGGTCTCTGACTAAAGAATCCCCATGAATTCTCATCATTGCCAGCATAACATGGTATTTCCTACTTAATGCATCAATAACATTATTTTCACTCCTGGGGTGATAATTAATTGAATAATTATAGTCTTTAAGAAGTTTTAACCACCACCTTACATCATGTATAATTCATTTTGTATGAAAATATACACCAATCTTTTATTTTATGTGTATTTATCACATTTTTCCCCATAAATATAGTGCCTCAATATATTTTTAGAAAAACAAACACATCTTCCTCTAGATCATGTGCAGAATAATTCTACTCATGAGGCTTAAACTGTGGAGATGCATAAGCAATCTCCCTTTCATTTTTTAGGAGGAAGCACACAATCCGTTTCAGACATGATTCAAAAAAATAACGATTCCATATTTCATATAGGGTAGAGTTAAAATTGGATTAGAAACCAATATATTCTTCACCTCTTGGAAAAACTTTCGTCACACTCTTTTTTCTAGATGAACTTTACCCATTTTCTAGTTAACATGGTTAATGAATTATAAATATCAAGAACCATCCAATAGGGCCCGTTTCATGACTACCCTAAGCTAGGCTTCCATAGGCCAGGGGACATTGACTGGCATAGGAAAGGAATATACAAAAAAAGGATGGTATTTCCCTTAACACCTGTAAAAACAGAAAAGGGAATACCTCACAAAGGAAACAACGAAGGGGAAGAAGTAGTAAAACCACCAAAAAGTATCCCTACTGAGATTAAAGTGTCTAAATTGAATGTAATGGTGCTAGGATACAATCCAAGTTTAAGGAAATGTAGAGGAATATGAGAACAAGATATGGAGTTTTTCCAACAAGGATCCTACCTGAAAGGTTGTTACAACTCTCTGTAGGATGTCACTGCCGCACACAGTGTCTATCAATCAACCTATGTGCACCATCTAGTCCTGGATCTCCAAATTCCGCGTCAATTATTTCCTTCTTCTTCACATGAAACAACAGTTGTGCATGAATCCTATGTAGGGGTTAGTATAACAATACTTAGTAGGGACCTCGAGACCCTCAAAGGTCTCTAAATAATCAATGAAGGAAAACACAACCAAAGAAGATACCACCGAAGTAATACCATAAAGAAAGATCTAAAAAACATAGAAAAATGTAAACTATGAATCTCAAAATAGGTAAAACATATGCATAGAAGTAATGATTATTAGTTATAAAGATGGATCATCTTATTTGGTTGATAGGCTCTAGTGCTAACCCACAAAGGGCTGCTAGGTGATAACCACATATGATCGCTAGGGGATGACCCACAAAAGATTTCTAGGTGCTGACCCATATAGGATCAGTAGGTGATTATCCACACAAGATCGTTAGTTGGTGACCCACTCAGGATTGCGCGGTGCTGACCCACACGGGATCAATAATATTTCTTCACATCAAAACAACCACTAGATTCTCTTACATAGCACTCTTTATTTCTGGAGGATCCGATCCTCAATACATTAGTCATATCTCATCCACCATGAAAGTCCCACATAGTGAAGCCCAAAGGAAAATCTTATAGTAAGGGTCCCAATACAACAGGCAATGCATCAATCGAACTACCCATTTATAACTTATGTGCCTTTAGTAAAAATGGAACAGTTGGATTAGACTATGATCCAACCCGAATATGATACATTTCCTCCAAAACTCAAGTTTAGTATCTCAAAAGGACCTCTTTGTTGCAAGGTTCCTCATGATGTAGACAATGTCTCAATCAGATGCTCATTCTGCAAGTTATAATCATTCCAGTGAAACAACGCCCATCGGGTCTGGGTCCGGTCAGACCTGGTCAGGCTGACTCGATCCGCCGATGTCTGTGTATCGATCATGAGCCCGCATGGGTATAGCCCAGCTGCCCTATTGGGATCACACGTATAGATTGGTAGGAAGGTTCTAGCCCAGTGGCGGGTCCGGTCCACCCAGCCAGTCCGTGTTAGATAGCTGCATCTGGCCTCCTGCCCACCCCACTGTCGATGTGGGGCAGTCTTGTCACTGCGGTTGAGTGACCGCGGTGGGTCCACGTGGCCATCTGGGATGGCCAACCATTTCTCACACACGCATACTGGGCCCACACGCCTACGATGCACCCGAGTTGGCCACTCCACAACAAGGCAGTGATGGGAACTGCGTCTGGACGCAACTTCCTACCACTATAACACACTGCCATCCTCTGCCCACGAATGCCACTAGCACTAGCGTGTCAGTGTTACATTCAATGGGCCTCCAGAGTCACTCTGGCTGTCTATTTATCGAGCTTCTTGTGTCTACAAAATCACTAGGTTTTCACCATCACTACGATGAACACAAACTCACATAGTCATTGTGTCTTGAAATCAACCATGATGAATGCACAATAAACAACCATGTAGGAGGGTTTGGCCCTTGTCTGTGTCATCCCACACCCTCCTCATTTTACTCTTATAATTGGTTAAAGTTTTGATCCACAAAAATATTAAAACTCTAATTCAAAACCCCACACAATATTCCCCTACAAGAACGAGTGATCTGCAGATCAACCCGTTAGTCAGTTGAACCACGTTCATCATTAATTCTCAAGGATGAGGAAGAAATAATCAAAAAACAAGAATTAATAATGCTTATGTCATTGAATTTTGATTATAAAGTGTTTTCTCTTTAGGATTCAAGATGTTGAAGTTGCATCTGGCTCCGTTACTCGAGGCACATAGAAGAATATGAAGATCTGTCATTGTGTTGTTTTTCATTCATCGTTGGAGAGGGATTCCGCTGGAATTTCATCATAGATTTCTCCATGTTTGGTATTTACCAAGACTCCAACATTTGGGATTATTAAAATAAATAAAAAAATAGTGGCGTTGCATCCCTTAATGATTCTCATTGAATGAGACACATTTAATGAGTCATTAAGATAACACTTTCATAGTTTCCAAAGTTCCATTATTGACCCTCTGTTAAACCACTTCATTGTCTCCTCATCACCGCATCACATCGTTTCTATCCGCCACTCAACAGTGAGAAAGAAATAAATTAATTTCTCTATTTTTTTTTCAAAAGTTCAGAAAAACGACATTTCTGCACAGCTCTTGCTTGCTGAAGATAATTCATTTCTTTTAGAATCCCACCCATCTGAGTTCAATGGTGCCCTCATATTTAAAATAAAAGTAAGATTTCCAAAGATATAAAAACTCACTCGCACGTTTACTAAACGTACCTTAATAAAAGTTTAATATTCAATTCTAGCCTCATTGTGCCCCAGAATCACGTTATTTCATAGCGTGTTGTCTCAGAATATATCAATAAATAAAAAATCATGGAATTCTTGAGACATTAAATTTGCTACAACTTAAGGATTTATGACCTAGAAATCCAAAATAAATAATAAACAAACAGATGGGGGTACTGAGCACGAATCTGAGTCACCTGCTCACATGTTCTCTCTTGGATGTTCCTGTGCTACCACAAAATTCGTACCAGTGGAATCAACTGCCCACATATGACATGCTCTTATCGATCCTCTATCTCTACCAAGAACTCCACAAAATTCGCACCATCATCAATGTCTAGATTTCCCCATTCTACGACATGTGATGGATAATGGCCATATTTCCTCAGCTATGACACGTGCAAAACATTATGCACCGGGTGCATATTTGGGGGAAGATCTATGTGGTACTCCACCTGGACAACTCTGTTTAGGATCTGAAAAGGTCCGATAAAACTCATAGATAGCTTTATTCCATGTCCAAATCTATGTAATACTCATCGGGGTGAGACCTGAAGGAATACATGATCACCCTCCCCAAACTCTGAGGGTCTTTCTTTGCTATCAACATAGGAATTATGCCATCTCTATGTAGTCCTCATCTGCTACTTCTTGGCCTAAAATTTCATGGTGGTAGCCTTTAAGAACTCCGGACCCATGAGTGCTGACTCCCCGAGGCCTGTCCAGTTTTTGTGTGGTCTGCAAGGCCTCCCGTACAAGGCCTCAAATGGTGCCATGCCAATAGCGGAGTTAAATATATTATTGTATGAAAACTCCACTAGTGGAAGGTGGTCCTCACAACAGTGAACAAACTCCTGGACACAAGAAAGAAGAATGTCCTCCAATGTCTGTATGGTCTGTTGTGTCTTAACATCCTTCTGGTGGTGAAAAGATGTGCTCAAGTGTAGCTGTGTCCGGAACAACTCATGTAATCTCCATTAAGAGAGCATCATGATCTTAGAATATTTTCAAAGGCACACCATGGATCTTCACTATCTCATGGAAGTAGAAACATCCCAAGACCTCTACTGATCTTGTCACCTGGATGGGTGGAATGTGATCCAACATGGTGAGTTGGTCAATGGTCAACCAAATGGAATCATGGACCCAGGATGTACATGGTAACATCATAAAAAGTCCATCAATTCACCGTCCCATTTCTACATTGGTACCACGAGTGGCTGGGATATTACTACTAGAACCTGATGCTTGGCCTTCATTTGTAGACAAGTGAGGCATCACGAAATGAACTCGGCCACAAATTTCTTCATCATTGGACACCAGTACTGACGTAGGAGATTCTGGTACATCATCGGCACTCCATGATGTACCACCAAAAGAGATGTTTGGAACTCCCTAAACACCTCCTCATACAACATAACTAGTATTGAATTTCACCCTATAAAAAGAATTATGTGCTCCCCAAGAATCTAATATCAATCAATAGCCCCCATTTAGGATAACTGAGAATGTCGGGACTTGTAGTCATCAGCATCCAACTACACTTCCCTCACTCATTGTAAGAGTGGTGGAGTGAAGGTCATAGACCAGAGGTAAACCACTCCATCACTATCCAAAAATGATATATGCATCATATCTAGCTACTCTATCACCTCACTCAACAGTTGCAAACTAGAACTCCTGCTGAGCATGTCTGCGACCGCGTTCCCTTTCACAGGAGTATAGACTATGGAATATTCAAACTACTAGAGGATCTACAGTGATTCCCATTGTCTCATGTCTAGGTCATTATTTGAGAATATATAGCTGAGAGTATTGTGGTTGGATTATATGGTAAACCATTCACTCATCATATAGTTCCACTCCATCTTAATGTAAAATACAACTACTACCAACTGTAGGTCATGGGTCGTGTATTTCTACTCATGCTGCCTCAACTTTTGTGAGACATAGGTGATCACTGCTCACTCCTACATCAGGACACAACCCAGTCTGATCCCTGATGAATCACATTACACTAGATACTCAACAACCTCTTCTGGTAGTCAAATTATGGGGGCACTTTTCATCCTCTACGTCAACTCTTGGAAACTCTATTGGCATCTCTATTTCCAAATGAAGGGTTGTACATTCATTATTAAAGCCGATAATGGTGTTTCTACTCTGAAAAGTTTGGTTATGAATCTCCAGTAGTACCCAGCCAGCCCTAGGAAACTCCGCACCTCGATCACCCTTTGGGGTGGCTCCAAAGAAATCGCTGTCACTCACTTCAGTTGATGCACATCAACTCCATCCTCTGAGATGAAGAGTCCATAGAAGTGGGACTCTCGAATCTAGAACTGGAACTTAGAGAGATTATCATAAATATGGTTCCTTCTGAGTGTGTCAAGTATTATCCGTAGATGTGGAGCGTGCTATGCCCACAACGTCGAGTAAACCAAGATATCATAAATGAAGACCACAAAAAACCGATCAAGGTTAGGATAAAAGATTCAGTTCATGAGTCCCATGAACACTTATCTGGATTTTTTAATTATGAACGGTGTCACCAAGAACTCATAGTGGTAGTAAAGGCAGTTGAAGGCTGTCTTCGCTACATCCTCCTCCCGTAACTGAAGCTGGAGATCACCTAATCTAAGGTCTATCATCAAGAACCACCTCGCTCCCTTAAGCTGGTCAAAGTGTTCATCGATCCTCAACATTGAATAATTTTTCTCCAAAATCTCTTAGTGTATGCACTATAAGTCCATGAACAAACTCAAAATCCCATATGAATTTTTGGAAAAAAGCATCGGGGATGCCCATGGTGAAACATTGGGCCTTAAAAAAGCCTTCTTCCTCAAGTCCTCTAGCTGTACCATCAACTTGCCAAAATCTATCGAATCCATATGATATGATGATGTAGATATCAGTTTTGTCCCATGGTACAATTAAATAAATAAGTATACCTCCTTATGAAGAGGTATTCTTATGACATCTTCAGCAAATACATCGTTATATTTTCACACCAATATAGGAATGCTCGGACTCCCCTCATCCACCCCAATGAGGGTGAGGCTAGACAACTAGTGAGTGATCTGCTAAACACTCCTATGAAATTGTTTTTCCTATGCGGCAAAGGTTCCCTTTTCATCAGTGAAGAAAAACATGGTCCCATTCTCGCAGACACACTACACATTGCACCCAAAACATTCAATCTGAGCATGGATTGTGGACAACTAGTTCATACCCAAGATGACATCTCAAGGCCTTTTCGATTCTACTAAGATATCACAGTCAAAGATCTCGCCTCCTAGAAAAATATCACACTACTAGAACAAGTGTGTAATTATCGAATCCTCTCCCGTAGGACTCTCTAATAGTAAGGATTGAGCTAATGGCTTCATCAGAATCTCCCAGCCCCGAAAGAAAGATGTTGAAATGAAGGAGTGACATGAACCAATGCCTTTAAGAACTATAGATAATGTGGATTAGACACATATAATACCACTAATAATATCTGGAGGGTTTTGATCATAGGACTCCATCACCTTAAGTTGTCCAACCCCTATCCACCTACTGTTGGAGCTCGTGGTGGAGCTCCTGGGGGGTGGTGGTGGTAGAACCCCAAACCATCGTCCACTGCATGCTGCTCGACTACCTCCCATTTCAAGTCCGCCACCCTGTGGACCTCCTCTGTCAAACCATTTTTATTATCTCGATGTTCCCTCACCCACCTGATGGCCATCCATGTAGGGAGTCGAATAGTCATGATACATGTGCCCATGTCCACCGCAAGAGTAAGAAACTCTCTTCCTCAAATGACCCCTCTATCTAGCGAGATTCGCACCTCTGATATTACATACTAGGGTCATCCCTCAGAAGGTATGGCTTTTTTGGCCTTCATCACTGTCTAAATACCGCCTACTACAGATGACTCAGCCTCTTATCATCCGGTGGTGGCTGTCAACTTTGATACCTACTCATCTAAGAACCTCTCCACTTGTAGTGTTCGATGTAGCACTCTTCCTATGCCAGGATGCTGAGTGAAATCATAAAAACCATGATCTCCCATTTTAGTCCCTGGTCAAAGGTTCATGCTTTGACGAAAGGGTTATGGGAAATGTCGGAGTAGAGGGAGAGGTCTGTAAAGGCTAGCGGCTAGAACTACCATCGGGTGTTTTAGTGTCTCTACTGGGTGAAAAAACCCGAGTAACTGACTCCATCAAAACCTTATAAACTTGATGATCTTTCCCAACTAGAAACATTTGAGGCCTTCTCATTTGGAACTTGTGGAGTGCCCTCAGTCGGTGTGCATTGTCTAATGGTCGGGCTGCTAGAAACAACTGCTATCCGGGTGGTGGTGTTATTGGTACACCACATGAACGTGGTATATATAGCCGTAAGCGGTCCCTACCCTGACACCTCATCACTCGGTGGACCATCATCATGATATTTCAATGGAATCCTGGATTTCTATATTTTTGGAGGCATCTTGAAGAGAAAAAAATGTTCCATAGTCAATAATATAAACCTAGTTTGCTGACTCAAAATAGATCAATAGAAAAACATTTCCAAAACACATGCAACTAGTTTTTTCATGTACTGACTCAGAAAATATAATTTATGGTCCTAGTGTATGAATACTTATTCTTTAGCATGAACACTGGACTCCCTGGAATAATATCTTATTTCAAGACACATACCACAATTTCCCCCATTGAAAATATAGACTCTTATTTCATCTCGTAGAACCAACCGCCCTTTGATAACACTTTGTCATGACCCATCCCATGGTGCATGTGTCGTAACTACCCAAATACCACCTTCCATCAAACAGGGGATGGTGACTATCACTGGAATATAATATAACAATAACAGAATTTATTTCCTTTAAAATCTGTACACACACAGGCAGGTCATACCGCACGATGAAAACCACAAATTAAATAATGTAGTGTAACCACCAAAGAGTATCACTAATAAGATTAAATTTTGTAAACTGAATTTAAAGGGGCTAGAATACAAGGCCAACTAAATGGAAAGTACAAAAATATTATAACAAGCTCAGGAGGTCGTCAGTTAAGGATCCTACCAAAGGGGAAGGTATAACTCTCTATCGGATGTCACTACAGCACATCACGTCTATCGATCCACCTCCGAGCACCGCCCAGTCCTGGATCCCCAAAATCCTAGTCAAGGATATCCATCATCTAGACAAGATAATACTTATGTAGGAAAATCTTATGTATGGGTGAGTATAAAATACTCATTAGGGAACTCAAGACCCTCGAAGGTCTCTCAGGAATCCACGAAGTAAAACCCCACAACGGAAGATACCGTTGAGGTAATACCACCCATAATGATCTCAAACACTTAGGAAAAAGTAAAAGACGCAGCTCAAAACTGGTATACCTTATGTACATATGTAAATATGATTAGTCATAAATCTGGATCATCTTATTCTGTTGAGAGGCTCTACTGATGACCCGCATTGGGTCACATGTTGTTGGACCACATGGTATCACTATGTGGTGACCCACAAAGGATCACTAGGTGATGACCCACAGTGATCACTAGGTGCTGACCCATAGAGAATCACTATGTTCTAACCCATATCGGTTCTCTAGGTGTTGGACCACTCAGGATCTCTAGGTGCTGATCCACATTGGATCACTATTCTTTCTCCACGTCACAGCCAGCCACTGGATTCATGCACTTAGCACACATGATTTTCGGAGGATCCGTTCCTCAAGACATCGGTCATACATCAACCTCCAAGAATTCCCAAAAAGAGTGAACCAATGGACTATCTCGTTGTAAGAGTCCCAATGAAACAGAAGGTGCATCGATCAGTTGCTCTATTTATAAGTTTTGGGATATTTTTAAAAAAGGGAATGGTTTGATTTGAGTTCAATCCAACCAGGCCACACTCTAAGTACTGTAAAATCTCATGTTGATTATATCAAAAGGACCACCACATCGCAAGGGTCTATGTGCTGCATATGGTGCGTCAATCAGAATCTCGACCAGGGAAGGTCAGGTCTGGGCCCGGTCAGACCGACCCGACCTGACCATTTATGGGGGTTCGGCATGGGTCCCTCATGGTTTAGGCCCAGCAGACCCATTGGGATCACGGGTCCGGCCCGATGGCTTGGGTCTGGCTTGACATTAGGGATTTGGTCCGTTGAGTCATGGGTCGGTTCTGAATGGTTGTGCCATGGCAGACTGTCACATCTGGCCTCTCTCCTACCCCGCGGTGAATGCAGGGCAGTCTCCTCGCAGCAGACAACCGACCGTGGAGGCTCCATACGGCCAGCCATCCTGGCCAGCCATTTCACACACACGCAGACAGAGACTTTAAGCCTCCAGTACACCCAAGCAGCCTGAGTGGTCCACTCCTCCACATGGCGTAGCTGAGCGCCACATCACCTCACAGTCGCAGCCCACCAATGGGAGTGTCGTCATCCTCTACTCATGGCCGCTGCCTGAAATACCTTTGACGGGCCCCCATCGTCTCTTCGGTCGTCTATTTCTCATGACGATTGCATGTACTGAATCGCTAGGCCATCACCTTCTCTACGATGTTCTCAAACGGGATTTTTCATTATCTCAAGAAATCATACACAAATAACGCACAATAAACAACCATGGAGGAGGGTCTGAGCCTTGTTCGTGTTGGCCTGCGACGTGCACATCAGTGTTAAAGTACGTGGGAAAATATTAATCCAAACTGCTAGATTAAAAACCTCAATTCCAACCCCTGCACAATATTTCCCCAAATGAAAGAAAAATTCATAGATTAACCCATTAGTTGGTTGATTCGCATTCATAGTTAATTCTCAAGGATGGTGAGGAAATCATCAAAAACATAGAACACATAACCCCTAACTCTTTTACATTTGATGTTTATTGTTCTTAATATAGGTTTCAAGTTGTTCTTATCACTTCCAGATCTATTCAACGAGGCATGTCGAAGATGATGAACATCCGCCAGCATGTTGTTCTTCGTTCTTCATTATAGAGGTATTCCACCAGCGGTTGATTATTGATTTTCTCACTTTTTTATTCCCCCAAACCCCAACATGTTGGATTATTAATATAAATAAAAATCAAAGTGAATGTGTGTCCCTTAATGATGCTCATTAAATGAGCCACATTTAATGAGTCATTAAGATTACAACATCACAGTTTCAAATGAGCCATTAGTGACCCTCCATTAAATCACCTCGTCACCGCCTCATTGTTGCACCGCAACATCGTCGTCCTCCACTCAATGGTGAGAAAGAAATAAAACATTTCTTTTAAATAATTTTATTATTTATTTTCTCGAAGGGTCTAAAAATTTAATTTTTCACTCAGCCTTACCGGCTCATGTTACATAATTTCTAGGAAATTGTCAACATTCCATGTTCAACGATGCCCTCAGATTTACATTTCGAGCAATGGTTTAAAATGTAGAAAAACATGTTCTCACGTTTACTAAATGTAACATTATAAAAGTTAAAAATTCCATTATGGGATCACTGGGCCTCAGAATCACATTTCGTCAGAGTGTGTGGTCTCAAAATAATTCATTAACTAAAAATCATATGATTTTTTAGAAATTATATGAATGTCATGATTTTTTTTCATAGACCTCCAAAAAAATTATGCTAAAATAAAGAAACTATGAATCTTAATTAATGTTGTTTTATAATTCCAATAGTCAAAAACCATTATCTTGGTATGTTCAACTATTATTCCTTCATTGGTTAAAATGTGCCTCATGAAATCCACTTCTTTAACAAAAATTAATTTTTTTGAACTTTCCAGATATCCACTTTTTTCATAGAGTTTTTAATATAATCTTTTAATAATTTACATGATCCCCAAAATTTTGAAAATATATGAAAATATTAGCCATAAAACTACTATAATGTTATCAAGGTGGTCCTTAAAGAATGTATTTGTCAAATCCATAAATGTAATAGGTGAATTAGTCAAGATGAAGGGAATAAAAACAAACTCATAATGAAATTATCTATATCAAAAGTTTGTCTTTGGAATATCTTCTTTCTTCAACCTCAATTGATAATAACCAGAGAGAAGATCAACCTTGGAGAAGGAATGTGACCCACACAACTTATCAAATAATTCCTCAATTCTTGTAATTGGGTACTTTCTCTTCACTAAAATCTAGTTAAGTTCTCTATAATCAATTCATACCTTCATCGATCCATTGTTTTTCTTCAAAAAGAGAACATGTTCTCCATGTGGAGACATTCTCAGTTAGATAAAACCCTTCTCCAAATTATATTGGAGTGTTTCTTTAATTTATCTAGCTCTTCAATTTCCTTTCTACATGGGGTATTTGATATCAACATGGATCTAGGCATGAGTTCAATGGATAAATATACCCCTCTTTCTATGGTATTTATAGGTAACTCTTCAAGAAATACGTTAGTGTATTCCTAAATGATGGTGGAATTTTCTATAAATCCATCATAATGGATCATAAAAATCATGTGACTGAACAAAAATATATCACATGAGTGTAAAAAAGGAGTGCATAATTGCCATTTTTTGTGCACCACATCCCCTTCGAGTCTAGCTCAAAGTGGTGTTTTAAGGTTTTCCCCTAGATATATCTGTTCTTGAGCCACATCAACAAATTATTATCCAAACAATGATTTATTTATTTGGAAACCACTTACATAATACTTTAACAAAATAACTAAATATTGTTCAATATTATAACATTTTCCTAGGGTTATTCCTACATTTTAAAATCCTAATTTCCAAAAATAACTAAACCACCCTTTATATAAACTATAGAATCTAATATTTTATCACATAAACATTTAATTGACATGGTACAAAAGAGGATCATTTAATGTTTTGTTTAATGAAAAAAGGATCATAATAGATGAAAACATAAAATAAATTACAATACACTTTGAATGATTCATAATAGGTTAATACTAAGTATATTTACTATATCTCATAACTATGGTTCATACATCAAAGGAAAGGGTGAGAATATTTCCTTGTATGGGAATGTAAGGGAAAATGTTTATATGTGATCTTTAGAAATATCAATAAGAACATGTGGAATATAATAAAGGCATGATAAAGAGGCATATAAAAATAAAAAGAGCATGAATCATAACATGAAAATGTGGCAAAAACATTTAATTTTTACATTCATAAGAATATACATAAGGATTCTCATTGAGGTGTCATAAATATTTCCAAGGTTATTCATAAAGGTATCGTAAGACATGTCATCTCTATAGATTAAATTATTTACCCAATGCAATGAATCAATATCAAGGAAAGAAATTAAAATGTCCTAATTAATGTAATCCACATAGATTATAATAAAATGTTTCATAAATAACCTGTGGTGAATAGAAGAAATGAGTTTCATATAAAAATCATGGAATTTTAAAAAGTTCTTGATGATAAAATTTGTATGTCATTTATAAAACATGAAATGGAAATGTGGGTTTCATGTATATCAATAATGGAATAAAATAAAATATATTAATATATTGGGTAACATACCAATAAAATAGAGAGGTTTGTGTATTCACATAAATAATATAGAAGGTAATTTCTTAAGGATAAGTCAGAAAATTTGAGAAGTAAAATCTGTAAGAAAACAAGTATAAAATGTGTTTTTAGAAAATGGTAGAAAGAGAGGGTAGATTGGTATGAAATTTATAAAATAATATTAATATATTAAATGGATATAAAAAAATTGACATAATAATATATTTTGGAAAATTTTAAATACATACTACATAAAGAGGAAACTTGAATTGAAAACGGGAAGTGGGAATTTCCCTTACATTGAAGAGTAACTCCTAATACTCAAATATTGGGACCTTGTGGAATTGAGGACACATTTATAGGAATCTTTGGGAGGTAAAAATAGCATATATTCATTGAGTATGAATTTGGAGTTGAATAAAATAATGAAATTGGTGGTTATTTATAGAAAGAGTGGGGGATTTGTATATTAATTTCTTAATAATAGATTTATAGACCAAGGTATTAGTAAATAGAAAACCACGAGATTTAAAATGGAATTATTACCATGAATATGACACTTAGAACCTATTTTAAGTCATTTTATCCCAAAATATCTGACCAAAATTTTATATTAATTACTTTTGAAATTAAAAGTAAAGTATAAAAAAAATTAAAGTTGAAGTTTAATTTTTATAATTGGAAATGTAAATTAGAGATTTTGAAACTAATTAGAAAATAATAAAATAATTGTTATTAATAAAATAATAATATTTTATTCTTTTATTGTGATCAATTAATAATTAAATCATTTTGAGATAATTATGATTTCATTAATCATTCTGAAAAACTCATACTGTATTTTTACTATTAAAAAATAAAGTATTTTATAAAAATCTCATAAATTAAATCTAACCTAATATCAAAATGTTGATATCGAAAGTGATATTTACTTTAACATCATAATTATCTAAATATTATAATTTTAACTTGTAAAAATTTAAAAACTTATTTATTAAAAATAATTGGGGATTGAAAATGCATACTGAAATTTTATAAAATTGGAAAATAAAATAAAATAATCTTATCATTTATATTTAAATAATAGTTTTTTAATCATAATATTTAATTAAAATAAACAGTATTCATAATGAACTATATTTTTATAAAAATTATATATTTTTTAAAAATTAAATTTTTTGACAATATGCGTCTGAAAATCAGTTTATTAAATACCAAATCAATTTTATTATGGAAAATAATTCATAAAAATAATTCATAGAATAAAAATATTATATATAAAATAGACATAAAATTATCTATGGCCTCAACACAACCCATTATAACACCTATGTAAAAACATAGGGTAAGGTGTGAAATGGTGATATATTCATGGATCGACTTGAGTAATATTCCCTGAGTGGTAATTTAAACTAATGTAAAATTTTCACGCAAGAGATATCATTAGTGTTTCAAGTAGAATTGATAGAGCATAATTAATGTAAAAATGAGAGAAATGGTTTTTTTCATTTCATTAAATAATAATGGAGGATCATGAACAAGATACAGTATACACATGGTGATATTAAAATGGGGTCCAAACAACTGAAATGGTAACAATAAATGTTGTATCACTTTATTTATTAAACTGGCTACTTCCCAACACAATCTATCAAGAGTTTATTCGAATGAGTTCAGTTTCCTACATTCAGTTATTTCTATAGGGTGAATCTGTTTAGTGACGACCATTATCTCTTAACACTTTTTCATGATGACTTCAAAATTTATTTTTTATGAAATCTACACCTTTAACAATGATAAATGAGCCTCAAAATACCATCTCTCCTCAGTCGACAAACCACATGATCATAATATCTTTATTCTTCAGAAACCATGTGGTGTAGCTCAAAAGTAGTATCTCGTAATGTATTTTTTTTATGAAGATAATCATTAAACTAATAAAGATCACCTTGACATGAATTTTAATATTCTCGATTAGTGGAAATTTTGTAGATATGTATATCTAGGTGATGGTAATGAAACCCACATGAGCCTAATACAAGGAAAAGTTGGCGAAGTTTGTTTGACTTATAATCTATTTCAACCAAGGGGTTCCCTATTATGAAATTAAAAATTTGGTTCCCAAACAATCATCACATAGTCTTGTGTTTGGTAGTAATTTTGGGATCTTAATAATCATCCCTCACATCCATTGGTAGGTAATCCGGTATCGCAACATTAAAAGATAGGTTTGTGTTTAAATATTACTCTAATGATTGGAAATATTCTAAATCTTCCTCCTACCCATCTTTGATATCTAGGATGACAGGATCAACATTAATTGGTGGGGCTTCCACGGATTTCTATATGTTACTAGAATCAATAAGGATTCAGATAGAGTCAGTAATAATGATCAGATCCACATTTTCTTCATTAAGGGGGTAGCTGGAGGGAGCGACTCCCTGAGATTCATAGAGCATTAGAATGCAAGGTGCTCTCAACTAGAAATAGATGAGGAGGCTACATCAGGCACCTATATAGTAGATTCCACTGATTTAGAACCTTTCAGACTACCTTCCCATTATCCCATTGGGAAAGTAACTTCTCCACATCTTGGATTACAATTCTGATACATTGATGTGAGTTTTTGTAAATAGTATGGGAATTTTCATGTAAGAATATTCACATGAAACCATCAACCATAGATGGGAAAATATATTGGAGTGAAAATCTCGAGTATGGGGAAGGGGAAAAGGGAAAACCCCGTTCATGCATCCGAATTATCGAGAAAATTAATAAGGAGTATACAGTCAACAGATGGCTACCTGATCCACTTGTGTATCCAGAGTTCCATCTCACATAGAGATTATATAGGAGTGTTTCTCCATAGTGTGTTCACCATTATCAACCTCCATGCCTGAAGGCACGAGGTAAGGGATGAAATTTATGCTTAAAAAGTTTCCCAAATGTTCAAAAATGCCATCAATGGAATGGTATTTTGGGCGAACAATAAAAAAGATAAACAACCTGGGATGAAATTTGGAACAGGGAATGATTTTGGTATTATAATATTCATAACATCGATAGTTCTACCCCACCTAATTGTACAAGAATTGGATGGTCCTTGAGAGAGTATGATGATACATACTTTTTTTGGATATGGCCCAAAATCTCATAGATGTGATGAACGGTGGGTATATCAAGATTTAAAGGGTATCCCTTGGCCATTTTAGCTACCATCATCAAGGTAAATTCCTTGGAACTGGTATAGGAATCCTGAGATGGGAGGATCCATCCACATTGAAATAGTGGAAATAAACCATTCAACCTAATGTCAGGTGATATATCATAGTGAATTATGTATCCTCATGTGGTATATTGGACCACATCAAGAGTATCATAGTACAAATCCTAAATTCCAAATGATTGTTGTGTGGGGTTAGTCTAGGTATGCAGAACCATCAGCTTTAGAGCACTATCAAACAAGAATATCCTTATCCAATCACAGAAATAAATAAGTGAGGGGTATTAAGAGGATGAACTAGGACTTCATCCATCATGATAAGTAAATATCTATAAAAGGAAGGGACTAATATAGTATCCACCAATGTATGGGTTTTAGGTAGAATTTAATTTAACAAATTATTTATAATGGGTATCCTCTCCTAACTGGAAAATATCCCATAAAATGATTCTGACTTCACCATATAATATATTGAATTTATTTAGGATCAAATACCAATTTCTAGTTAAATTGTGTAGCTCCTTGTTTATTGAATAAATTGAAAATTAAGAGACCCACACTTACTGGTATAAGATTAAATCCTCCAAAAGATAGTGGAATTCCATGCAGTTGTAGTGCACCTAGAATGACATATCCCATCTATATGTGAATATACATTTAGCCTTCAAAACCCAGTTGGGTCGCCAGCATATGTTGAGTTTGCCTCATGAGAAGTTGAAAATGAAAAAATAATTCTGAAATGATAATTATAAGGATATATCAGGGCTGAGTCGATTGATTGGTGTCTACATAGAACCAGGGATAATATTGATTTTATCCTAACTTAAACTGCAAATGATATGCCATGTTGTAGGGATGTTTACTTGGTCACGCTCTTGATACATATCAAACCATTAATATGGTAGATTTTGATCAGCTGTTGGAAGGGATTTATCATATTTAAGTACACTATTATAATGTTTTAGTTATTTTCATAATGGGTAGGTAAAATAATTTGTGGAGAGAAGTATCTCTAGAATACCCTCCTTAGGGATGATGTGATGTAGAAAATCCTCTCCAATATTCTCATCCATGGAATTGTTTCTCTTGGTCACAATAATTGATGTGGAAGACAAATCCATTTATTCTTGTGATAATTTCTGTAAATTCCTATGAGATCAATTGACAAAATTAATAAAAAACTTTGAATTATGCTACATCCCTACAAACCATCAGTTCTCGACGTGCCAGGATGTGAGGCGCTGGTTCTCGAATCATTGTCCCATGATGTGTTGGTTAGATAAGACACGATCAACATAATGATCCATTCACAATGAATCCATCCACTTTGTGGAAGAATATGCTTTTCCATTTTCATTTGATAATTTTAGTTCACATGTGTTGAAGTATAGTTAATGGAATCTTCATTTGTAAAGTAGGCGCTACATGGAAGAAATAGGAAATCGAGATAGTTTTTAGAGTGATCAATTCTCCAGAAAATCTAATAAAATAAAAACGATCCACATCCCTTATTTATATGTGTGGAACCCTCTAGAAGATCCACATGCATAACACAAACCTGTTAAAAATGGTTCCACATTCTATATCGATATAGCCTCCTCCTCACACTGATCGAAACACATTTAGATGGAAGGAATTTTTTGGGTTCTGAAAATTCATCTTGTGAGAAGAGGATTATCCCATGAACGTGCGAAATAAAAAGGATAAATCTGAAGAAGAACATGAATAAAATATTCAATTGCATAAAGCAGAGATGAATTGATTTATCCTATGAAGTACCGATCACTTCACATAGTTCCACTCTTCACGTTGTTCGACCACTTTTGATGCACCCCACATACAAAATAGTTCTTGTGAAATTATGGATACCTAACACCGATGAACGAAACCACATTTTTTACAAAGATAAATAGTGATTTATTCCCATGTGAACGAACATCACAATGAAATAAATAATTCATAGGATGAGGTGGTACCTTTAGCCCTCTCAAATGAATCCAGGTCATTTTCGGGGATTGGTTGTGATTTACGCTCCCAAAAACGATGCCCATTCTTATATGAATAATGGCTCCCCACTAACTGAGTCTATTGTGGTATGGGGAATTCTTCATGGGCTTCCACTAAGGATGTCACATAGAACACAATGGAAGACTGTAAATACCGGTATCTAGTCCCTCAACTCATCTTTAGAAATACCCCATGGGGTATTGAAATGTAAATAATGGGACTGAACCAAATGGATAAAAAAGAGATGAGTGAAAATGAAACACAAAAATAAGATCCCCTCTATTGATTTATAGTATATAAAAATATTCCACATAGAAGTAAAGAGGAAAAAATAAATTCTCCATCCATCAATGAACACAAAACCCCTTTGTTGACACCATTATCTTTGGAATTAACATATGGGCCTTTTGTGATAAAGAATCCCACATAGAAAAATGTTATGTGGGAAGAACCCTACCCCACATAGAAAAATTCTACATGGGATGAATACAACCCCACATAGTAACATTATACATGGAAAAAACCTATCCCCTTATAGAAGCACCATATGTCAGAAGATCCCATGTCCTCATTAAAAAATCATAAAAAAATGATACCCTCAACGACATTGCAACATGCAACTCTTATAGAACCCTATACTGTATAAGATCCTGCTACGCGGAATGGGGAATACTAGGGTGTTCCACTCTCCACCCCCAATCACTCCCTTCTATCATGTCATCATACACCATGTTGGACCATATGTGAACCAAACCAGGGACATTAGGATAGGGACTCTTGTAAAGCCTCCTAACATATAAGATAAGATCATTACTCACATGGTCTTAGAGGTTATCGACCATCATGACATCCACACGGTCCCAAACCTCAAATGTTTCTCCCATTCAGTGCAATTACCAACCATACCCAATTGTAAGGGAGTTTCCCATAGATATAAGATCCAACATCCCTCTAAATGTTCTGATCTATTTGTAATTCTAGATCATGTCCCTTGAAATTGACCTCTTTTATATGTATGACTCAAAACCATACCTCAAACATCAAATGGTTATTTTCCCAATCAAGAAGCGCCATATTGGATTTACTATGCATAATAATTGAAACCATGTCTCAAACTTCAAAGGGAAATATTCCAAATTAAGAAGAACAAGATGAGATACTTTCATGTGTAAGCCCCAATCATGTCCTTTAAAATGGAAATTTCCCATGACTAAGACCAAACACAAACTGAAATATATGATCTTTGATTCCCAACTAATTAGAATACATAAAATTCCTCCCTTTGGTCCAAAAGTAGCACAAAACTCCACCTCAATGTTCTCTATGCCACATCCATTGTAGGGTGATATCCAAGTAGTAGACCAAATCTCATCTAGGACCCTTAATTTGCCTCGATGTAATTCCCACAACATCCTTGACCAAGCAACTTTCACCTGAACATCCTCACAATATAACATTGAACATCATGGTTAGGTCCTTGTCACACAACCTCAATAGGTGATGTTTCATGTTAAGTGGTATTGAACTACATGTTATATGATTAATTTTGAATGGATATTTAGGAATCCCATTACGTGGGTTCTATCACAACATCAAAAAAATATCATCTCCCAAGATGCAATCGAACTCCAGAGTGCCTCACCCAATGGCTAAAAACCACCATCTTCATAAATAACTACTATATAACCTATGATCTATCCATAAAAGGAATCATTGATGGTTAACCTCAAATATATATAGATTACTCCATTAATGGATAACCTCATATGCATACTGATGATTTTGAACACATGTGTATTCATGATTAAACATTATGTTATGATAATCCATATTATACACACTTGGGAAGGGACAAAGGTTTCACGAACATATCATAAATCTATAATAGATCCCCATAAAAGGAAATATTCCCCTTAAAAGTGTGTGTTGAGCCTAACATCCCTTCCCCTCAAACAATGTGATTATCTAAGTGTTGTTGGCCAAATTTCCCAAAAACATTCCTACCTTTTGAATTTATTTCCATTATTCATCACCGATTGAAGGTTCGTTGGGAATTTCAATCTCTAAGAACAAACCCCATTTGTGTCTTTTCGATGACATTAAACCATATATCAATGATTTAACACAATTAAAACCCATTGAATAAATATATGAATCCAGAACCTATTTTTTGTAGAAATAAAAAATTGTTTATAAATTAAAATAAAGACAAATTTAATAAAAAGGATGGGTATTTATGGAAAAATATTTTTATTGACAGAATACTATTTAAAATTAATAAATTAAATTAACCACTATTATTGAAATTTATTAATTAAATTTATATGTTATATATTTGATAAAATGATTTGAAATTCATCTAATATGTTTTACAGTCTTAAGATAATATAAATCAATTTTAATCATAAAAAGCTATATATTTTCAAAATAAAATTTTACCATCTTTTAAGGGAGAAAATCTTTTAAATTTTTTTTACAAATTGATAAATTATATCTGACAAAAAATATTCATTTTTTAAATATTAATATCAAAAAATTATTTGGGTTGTTTTTTTCTATTTTTTTAAAAGCTTCATGTTTCAATAATTAACCAATAATACTGAATTTTATTTGAAAACTTGTTTTTTAACTAAATAATATATATTAATAATTTATAATTATAATTTTTTTAAAAGTTTAATTAGCTTATTTATATATCAGTTAATCCAAATTAGTTCATCACAATCAAATTCATATAAAAACATTTCAAACATGTGAATGTTTTACATTATAACCAGCTTTCTCATTCCATACGCGTGATTAATTTTAAATTAAATTATGGAAGTATTGTGACTGTAATTTATAAATATGGATTTAATAATTTTAATCATCCTAAAATATTATTTATATTATGTTCAAATTAGTTTTTTTAGGAAAATTTTCGAGAATGATATTAATATTAATTACAGTGATCAAGGTAAATATGATTTTACACTGTGGTTAAACATTAATATTAATGTGACAACTAAACATGAAACATGTTAAAATAAAATTGGTTGGACATATATCAACCATATACCCACTTTTCTATAATTTGTTTCATTATTTGTGGAACCTTATGTAAGGGATACCTCCAAATATTATTTACCTTTTTATATTTTCAAGAATGACACCCCCTCCTCCACTATAAAATGTCACTCACTCTCCCAACTTCTTTGAACATATAATGACTTTTTGGTAATTAAACACCTGAAAAACTAAGATCCCGATATCCCAATTATCATCATAGATTCCTTACATTGGGAATAAATAAGATTGATGAGTCCCATTCATGAAAACCAAAGGTAGTTACATGAAGATATTGTATCATTTTTTATCGAGAACTTTTGGTTTATTTATTTCTCCGCCCCTTGAATTATTCTTATTTCATGATTATATAATATCCAGAGTATCCTACATATAATGAAATTTTTTTATGTTAAGGGTTTACCTAAACCTATTCTCACATTCATCAAATGGCTAATGAAATCACCGTTCATTTGTATGGCGGACTACCTCCTTGCAAAATGATATCCTCTTTTTTCCTTAACACCACTCATGATCGGTAATTGTAATGGAAATAGTATTATTATACTATATTTATTATTTTTATGATTTCTTGTCACTATAATTATGATATAACACATAACATCATTCTTTACATTTTTTGGAATTCAAAAACTTTATTTCTAGACGATTAGACTACCACCTTCTTAAAGAGATGTGATTCGTTCACTCATTACATGAACTATATTTTGGATGGGTTTAAAAATCATATAAATGAAATATTTATGATATTAATGAAAAAATTATCTATCTTAACATATAAAGTATAATTTTCTTCATTCCATTTCACACAATTAAAAAGTGATTGCATCACTCGTGGACGTGTGGACTATCGGCTCCTGGAAGTGATGTGATTCTTCCTTTCACAAAACCAAATAAAAAATATGATATATGTATATATATGTATATAATTAAATAATACAAAATTTATGATATAAATGTTATTTTGGAATGACAATGTTTACATACACTCTTTTGATAATTATCAATGAAAAAATGGGAACATTACTCATAAGGAGGCATGGCATACCTTCTTCAGGATCATAATATCGGTTCATTTTTAATTACCTTATTAACTACATTATTTGAAAAGTATTAATTATGTAAAATTTTGATAATTATTTCATGGTTATTATTCTTTATTTTTTTTAACAATGATCTCAACTACTATAGTCTACCTATAAAATTCAGCTCTGGAACTTAAGATGAATACAGTAAAAACATCTGACATAAACATTATTGATTTGGTAATTCTATATAACATGTTTATAAGTAAAATAAATGTAATAAAAATTGTAGTATGTTTATAAATAAAGTTAATAATTACCATATGTTTATTATTCATTAATATATATAACAATCATGATAAAATAGACTCAAGGTATGGGATGCTCGTCTCACTTTTTTTCATTTGTGAGATAAATGCCTCCTTAACCACATGATTAATTTTTGTGGTGTATATACTACCCCTTATGATATATTATGTCAAAAGATATTTGAAATTAATGTTATTTTAATTTTTCATTTTATTATTACTACATATGGGGTTTCTTAGTTAGTTATTACCATAATTGTAATGGGATTTATAGTCTCACATTAAATTTTGGTGACACTTATGTCATATCACCACTCATTTCATTTTTGTGGTGTATATAATGAAAATTTCAAATATAATACCAGGAATTTATTTATTCTAATGTTATTTATTGTTTTGTATCTTTTTTTGTAAGGGTATTAATGTTCAAAACATTTCAATGTCGTATGGGACACATTAAATGTTCAAATACTTTTTACCTCAAGATTATTTTTAATGATCATTTCATGGAATTTTCATCCATATATTTCATAACCCTTTTTTACATATCCTCCACTGGGTAATTTTTTTATTTATACCATAATCATTGTTTCTTTCGATGGATTATTATTCTTTCAAAGATAATGTTAAATAACTAGTTTCTTTTCCATGGGTTAATCTTATTTTGAAGAGATTTTTTTGGAACACATTACTTTTCCTTGGGTTTCTCATGATTCGAAGAGATTTTTTTGTGGAACCAATTTATTTTCCATGGTTAAGTCATGTTTCAGTGGGATTTTTATGGAACCCATTTATTCCCTATGGGTTAACCATGTTTCAAAGGGATTGAAATTAACCCATTTATTTTCCCCAGGGTTATCAGGTTATAAATTAATAATGATTTTTTACCGGTTTTATGTTGAATGAAATTTATTATTGATATGGTACATGAGAATGATATCAAAAGACTGATCCCATTATAAAGGTTAATAATGGTTTAGCCATAGTAAATCTCATAGGTGATTGTGATAATGATTTTACAAAGTGTTGAGCACCATTATAGTACATGAAGAACATGTGAGCCCGTTATTGCTTATATAAAGGGCGAGCCCTATTATACCTCTCTAATAGATTGGGTAATGAAAATAATGGACGTAATTTAAATTTTTATTCTAATTAAAAGTGTTTTATAGGTTTCTTATAGGGTTTATAAAGGTTTTTATGATGGTGATGCACCAAGTTACCAAAAAGAGTTTTAATTTATGTTATGAAATTATAATATTTCTGAGGAACATGATTGGTAACACCTAACTCATTATTATTGATTTGGTTGAATCATGAGTTCTCGATGTTTTCATGTTTTAGGACCCATGTATTGATTTCTTTGAGTTCTTTTATGATTCAATCAAACACTTTCATTATTTCATCTTACCCTTATCCACTCTTATGATAATTGATGAAATTAATTTGTTTATGATTATATTTTCCCTTACTGAACGTTTGATATCACCAGTATTAGGTTTTATTTCCTCCAGTATTAAATAATTATGTTTACTGCTATATTATATAAATGGTTTGATAATGATATTGTTGATAACCTATTTTTATGTAAGAAAATTTTGGTAAAATGGGAGAAATGTTCTTTTTAACAACTTGTGAATTGTTTATGTTTGAGTTTTCTATAATTATATAAAACTATTTACCTAAAGGTTAATCTATAATATAAGTGATCCATGTTGTCATATTTATGTTGTATGGTTTTATGGAAAAGAATTTGGTCACAATTATCAGCATCAAAGTCATAAATGTAAATTAATGTATTTCAGGACAGGATCCTAGAGTATGGGTCCAATGATGTTATAGTTGGCATAAAAAGACTCTTTAGATAAATTTTGAGATTATGATATTTTCATATAATTTTAAATTAATTTTTTATACAATCATAGGTATATAATATTAGGGTTGATCATAAGATCAATATCTTAGGACACCCACTAAATTTTTTTACATAGTAAAATTTTGAGGTTATCAATAATTTCTTTTGGAGACGTTTTTTGGTGATGAGGTATTTGTAACCCATATAATCAATATGAATTTTTTAGAAGATTCATTTAAATATAAATTGGGGAGAAACCATACACATGGTGATAACTCGTCACATCCATCTCGGTAGTAGGATCTGAACACATAACAAAAGGATTATACATGTTCTTAGCCTGCCACTAGCTTACCTAATATACTGGTTGGTATCAATATAATTCATGTTAAGAGTATGTTTATTTCATAAAAATATGATATTTTGAAGGAATATTCGAAAGTGCCCTCTTATTAAAATAAAAAAGAGTTACAGGAAGGAGATGAAAGGGGTTATACAAGCATCATGCCCTCATGACAAAATAAAGAAAACATCACAAGTCATACTCAAAATGACACGCATCATCATAATCATCATACCAATCAGAGTCATCTAAGGGACCATGAGACCTGGTGACCATCATCGGCTTGAGATAGGAATAGTCTTTCCTCCGCCTCACTTTACTAGGATATTGAAGGCCTTCATCATCCACAAAAACACCTTTCCCTTTGGATACTACCTGACTATATGCCGGTTTTTTACGGAATCATCTTTGATGTCCTCCCACCTTCTAGGGATCCCATTGGTTTCCCTTAATTTATTGATTTCCTCCTTAATCCTTGAGATGTTTCCATCACACAGATTTTATTGCTCTTCAATTTCCTGATCATATTTTTGCGTCGAAGGCACAAGATGGCCCTCATCTGTTTGGATATTTGGGTCCATCTCCCTTGACCTATGAGTCTATTGTGTCAACTTCTTAGTCACACCATCTTGAGTCCACACATATCCTTTATAATGAGTGGGTTCTTTGACACCAATTGGGTCTGCATTATTTTTGTGACAACTGCATCCTCGATTTCTTTCTACAAGAAGCTTCAGGGTGCCCTTTGTAGGAGAAAAACGAGCAAACCACAAACGTGTGGCATTTATCATTGAAATGAACAATCATTTGACAAAATGGACAAAAGTACGGAAGTCATTCATATTCCACCTTTAGAGGAATATCATCATCAAGTGCAGAGAAAACAACATTATAGATCAATCTAGTGCTCAAATCAACCTCGACTAGAACTCTAGCATAATGACCAAATCTGACATTCTCAGTATTCTTATCCATGTTGATTGGGATCCCCACAGTATATGAAATATAAAAAAAGATTTTTGGATGCCACAATATACAATTAAGGCCAATAATATTGATCCAGACTTGAGCTTTGGTGTTTTTAATAGTGAAAGGATTAAAGTGAAAATCCCACTCTTGAAATCATAATATACCTGGCCTTAAAGTGATTAATCCAATCCCCCAAGCCCTTAGCTTAAGATACTCTGATGGAAACGTGATATTAAAATAACCCCGACCTAGGGGAATGCACCTCTAGCTAGAGAAACCCTCTACATAGGTCAGCTTCTGAACTAAATCAACAATCTTCCAAGGATTTCCTTCAGCAGGAAGAAGAAGCCTAGAAATTAAGGAGTGTTCAAAAATTTTGAACCTGTCAAGAATTTCTTCTCTGATAGCAGTAACACGAGAAGTTTCACCTTTCCTAACCTTACTATCCAGTGCAATGTATTTAAACTGTGCAAAATATCTTTTAAATTATCATCCTATGTTCAAACCATTTTTGTTTTGGTTAATGTCTAAAGACTGGTGGAATAACTTGACGAACACTTTTATGGTTATTTTGTATTTAAACATTTATTATTGCAATTAATGAATTCAAAATTCATATTAGAATATACTAATTTATGTAAAATAAGAGGTAGTGGTGAATGTTGAAAAAATTATGAAATTATACTCATCAAGTATGTATACTTCCATATTTTATCAGTGTAGATTGTGATTGAAATCCTTTAACATAAAAATGATATTGAAATAAAATGTCATCCTATTACAATATTTTTTATGATATCAGTGATATTTTAAAAACCTATTTGGTTAGTGTGTTTTTTCATCAACTTCCTCTTGACCACATATTTATCACATTGTAGTCTTCTATGGTAAATAGTTTCCCATATAAAATCAATATTTAAATTCATCACAAAAGTTCTCCTTATATAGAATCCTAGTTATGTGTACCATATAGTAGACAATATGTTTTACTACATTCCATTTTTTAGAGGTTGTTCTATTAACCCTTAAAACTATCTTATTTTCAATAAATAAATTTTTAAATTCACAATCCTTCAATAACAAAAATTAATTTCGGGGGAAAAAATAATTTTAAGGGTGGTAGAATATAGCATCTAAGGATTTTATGAAACATATTAATTCAAATTAATTTAAATTTTTTAGTAGATTGTGTTGCACAAAATTTCTATTTTAGATTTCGTTACACACAACCCCAATTGTTTCTTGAATATATTGCAACAACAGGTTCCTATGACGACTTATGTTACACACAAGCCCAAGTATTACTAGAAAACAATATAATATTAATATTATTATGATAGTTATCACCTAGACATTATAATTTTGGGAATAAATGATAATAAATAAATTTTGAAATTAATGTTTACACATTTTTATAAATTTAATTCATCTCTTACCAATTAATTATCACTAAAAATATAGACTAATTGAATATAATGAATATGCATTTTTGAAAAACTAATTTTTTGATATGAATAAAATTTATTCTTAAAAAATTATATAAGTCACTATTAGTTAATTTTTTGAATGAAATTTTCATCTAATATATTTAATTATATTTTCAATTAATCATATATGATTTATAAGATTAATATAAGAATAAATACAATTTTATGAATAAAAAGATCTATATTTTTAAAAATCAATTTTAATAATTTTAAATGGTTACATTGTTTTAAATATAAATTTTGACACTATTATAAATTATAATAGAAAAAATAAACTTCTTTTTTAAAATCATAATAACATAAATTTACATTGGGTGTTTTTTTGTATTTTTATGTATAGTTTCATCTTTTGAAGAGTGGTAAATAATAATGAATTTTAATTGAAAATTACATTTTCTTATAAATAATTTATACTGATTAATTTTATTAAAAATTGGATATAAATTATAATTATTTCAATTTTATACCATTTAATACAATTTATTTCATTTTACTCAATTTCACAATCAAACTGGATATAAAAATAATTCAATGATTCAAACATTTTACTTAAGAAACCTATATTCTTGTTATGTCTGCAAGGTTAATTTTAAATTAAATTATACCACTTCTGTGATTGTAATTTAGAAAAATTGATTCAATATTTAGAATAATAGTAGTTTAAAATTAATATTATTTTCAAATTTATTTTTCACATAAAAATTAGTGAATTCAAATAAAATCAATTATAATGATCATGGTGAAAATGAGACTACTTAGTGGTTAAACTTTATTCACAATGGTCCAAATAACCTATAAAATTGTGAAAAAATACATTTTATGGAAAAATTTAAACCATATACCCACTTTTATTTAATCGGGTTCTTTATTTGATACACATTCTGAAATGTAGACCTCCGAAAAGTGTTGACCTTTTTATATTTACAAGAATTACAATCCCCTACACTATAAAAATTCCCTCACTATCCTCGCTTATTCACACCTATTAATACTTTTAGATCATCCAAAACCTACATATATAATATCCCAACATAACTCAGATATTCCCAAACTCCTCAATTATTCAATTAAGAAATCCAAATATGTTCTTTGGTACAAACCCAAAGGAGTTACCCGAAAATAAGGTAACACTCACCAACAAGTACTTTTTATTTATTAATTTATCAACACATGAGTTAATCTTATTCCAAGAATTTATTACAACCTATGTATCATTATTATACTTATGTTTCTTTATTTTATGGTTTTGACACTCACCTACACACACATCCACAAATGAGAAACCTAATCATTGTTTGGGTGTATGACAGACTACCACCTTGCGACACGATATCATTCGTCTTTCCTTTACTAATACACATGGTAAGTAATTACGATAAGAACAATGTTTTAATATGATATATATGATATTTTTTATGTATTTAAGCTTCTATTAATATTATAAAACACACATATTCATGATTTCTATTTTGTGGGAATACAATAACATTATTTGTGGTCATGTGGTCTATTTCTTCCTCAATGTGATGTGATTCATTCATGATTAAAATGAAATGTATTGAGGATGGGTTTAAAAAAATATGATAAAAAATAAATATTTTTGGTATTACTTAAATAATTATATATCTATAAATCTAGTATATCTTTTTCTTTTTTCTATTTCACGCACTGAAAACGTAACAATGTTGTTTGTGGATGTGTGGACTATTGGCTCCTCGAAGCGAAGTGATTATTCCTTTTTAATCACCAAATAACAATAATTATATATATAATTATATATAAATAAATAACATGGTATATTTTATGTAACAAAAATTATTTATATATAATCAACACTTACCTTATTTCAATTATAATGATTTAAAAATGGGAATGTTACTCGTGTTTTTGTATGACCTACAAAATCCAAGATCATAACATTGTGTAACTTTTCATAAATATATTTTAGATATTATTTAAAAAGTATAATTAATGTAAAAATTTGATAATTATATCATTGTAATTATCTTTTATTTTTTATAGTAGTGGTCTCATTGACCACATTCAACCTATCAAAGTCAGTTTTCACCGAAAACTGAATATGGTCAAAATAGTTGACTTAAACATTATTGATTATGTAATTTTATATAACTTGTCAATTTTTGAAATAAAATAAATAATAAACTTGTAAGAGGATTTTATGAAAGTAAATAATTAACATAAGTTTATTATTCATGATTTTTGGTGACAATAATGAAAAATCATACCCAAGGTAAGTGATTTTAATCTAACATTTTATATATTTGAGATAATTGTCATATTCATCACCTTTTTAGATTGTGTGGGGTATATAATACCCATTTTTATATATTATATCATGAATTATATTATCTAAATAATATTTTAATTGTTTATTTTATGATTATTTCTTATAGGGTTGCAGATTCTGATGTTAATATAGTTGTATGGGGATTTCTTGTCTCACTTTTTATTTATGAGAGAATTATTTCATATTCACCACTTTTTTAATTTGTGAGATTTGTATACATTCCATTTGACATATCATATCATTTATTTATTTATTCTAATTTTATTTATTGTTTTTTTAAATATTATTCCTTCTTGAGGGGAATGATTTAAAATATTTCTATGTGTTATGGGACACTATGACTTTTTAAATATTTTCTCCCTTAAAAATGTTTTAATTATTATTTAAGGAAATTTACTTTAATAATTTCCAAAAAAAAATTACATCACATATCCTCCACTGGGAATATTTTTTATTGATGCCATCCTCATTATTTCTTTGTGTGGATTATGATTGTTTGAAATATATTGTTAATGGACCCATTACATTTCCATGAGATAATCTTGTTTCAAATAGATATCTATGGAACCCATTTCCATTACAAGGGTTACTCTTGTTTTAAATAGATTTTATTTGAATAAATTAATTTTATATGGGTTAAACATGTTTTAATGATACTTTTATGAAAACTATTTCTCTTCCACGGGTTAATCATGTTTTAAAGGAATTGATATTTAACTCGTTTCATTTATATGGATATATCAAGTTATAAATGAATAATAATTGTTTTCATGAGTTTTATAATTAATGTTTTTTATTATTGATATGATAATTGAAAATTATTTGAATCAGGTGATCCCAATACATCTTACACAATTGTTTGAGCCCTATTTTAGATCACAAGTGAGCCCGATATAGATTATCTGAGGGGATGAGCCCCATATTGATCATGAAGAATGGGTGAGCCTGATATATCTTATATAAAAAATAATACCACTTAAATCTCTCTAATGTATTGGTTATTGATAATTTTAGAATCCAGATGTATGATTATTTCAATAAAAACTGGTTCGAAAGGGTTTTGAGAGGGTTTTGAATTGGTTTTATGAACGTGATGTTCCATATTACCAAAATGAGTTTTATTTTCTCGATATGATATTATAAGGTTTCTAATGATAAATATTGATATAACATTGATTTTTATAATTTATTTTGATGACTCTTTTCTTTTCAAAAATTTCATATATAATGAATCATGGTATTTAGAAGTTTGGGTTTCTTTATGATTCTATCATGGAATTTTATTATAGCATCATACCCTCATGCTCTCATGTTCTCAATGATCACATTAATTTGTTAATTATAAAATTTTAAATTACTGAAAATATGATATCAATCGTCATATGTTTCCTTTTCGCAAGGTTTTAACCAATTACATTGGACAATTTACGCCTATAAATCACATTACAAGGATGATGTTGATGACATATTTTTACATAAGAAAATCTTGTTCAAATGAGTGAAATGTGATTTTGATGACTAGTGAATTATTTATATATGAAGTTTTAATTATTATCAAAAAAATATAGCCCTATAAGGTCCTATAGACTGTAAGGGACCAAAGTTTTACATTTTATTTTGTTATGTTAGATGGAAATAAATTGGGTTACAATTATCAGTATTAATGATGGAAATTTAAGGTTTTGGATTTCAGCACAGGATCAGTCAATGAACTCTAATGGTTCAGGTAATTACATGTAATTTTTGTGCACCCATAATACCCAAGCCCACTCATCTGCGAAGCACCCTCCAAACCACAAGTCCCACATGGAGCTCCATCCTCCACTAGGGTGACCTCATGATACATTTAAAATGGAATTATAATCTTTAATGACAGATTTTAAAGATATTTCATGGTTTTTTTGATTACTTTGAGTCTATAGGGATCCATTCAGAACATGGAATTTCTCTTGGCCTGACCTAGAATTGATTTTCCCTTCAGTAGAGATGCTCACTTAGGAATGATCCGGAGACACCTCAAAAAAAGTTGATGTGAGATTCAAATCAACCGATGGGATGGTTGAATCATTTAGAAGTCTAATGTTGTAAAAAGGTAATCTGTTGGAAAATGGGTAATTAAAATTCTTTGGTAGAAGAAGATCCTTCCAAAGAACCTCCTGATGGATGATGTGATGTCAAAGATTTTCTTTAATGTTATTAAAAATGTAAGCTATCTTAATCATAGAAATATATATTGGATTCATATAAATTTTATCACTATAATGGATCACCAAAAATATGTGTAATTTAATAGAGATGGATAAATATTAAATCATATCAATCTTGGAAAGTTGTATGCTCCATCACATGACCCAAATTGGCCTCCAAAACCTCAGTTCAAAATTAATTTCCCTACAAATCTTTGGCATGTGAGGCATTAATATGTGGAACACTCCATCAACGAAACATCTAGACACTATATGGGAGATCAATAATTACCATTTGTTGGTGAAGAGGTTCAGTTCATGGAGAATCCATCAAAAAAGGAGAAAAACTTCACAAAAACATTGGGTATTTGAGAGTTCTATGAGGGATCAACATCATATAGAAATAAATAATGAAAACAAATTATCTAGGGTCCCTCTTTATTGGAATGGTACCCTTATGTGGGTCCACTTTCATACCAAAAACTGTTTTAAAATAGGACTTATTTCTAAATATGAAAAACATCATCTTTGTCCTGACCAGAACTCATTCAGTTGGTTTGAATTTTTTGGGTCATGAAATTTATGCATACAAGAATACTACAATTCAATTAAATTGGTAAAGGGTAGAAATAAACCCAAAAGAGAAATGTGAAGAAAATTCTCAAAGGTGGTGAAGACGTGAAGGATGGGTTGATCCCACGAATTGCAAAATTTCTTTGTAGACTGTCACTATGCATAGAATTCTGCCGCTTCATGAATTACCCCACAAATGAAATCGTTCATAGGATGAGACAACACCACTGGAGTCTGCGAATGAAGCCATAAGAATTTTTTTGGTTGGGTGTTGATTTACTCCCCCCTGAACGACTATCCCCCATGAATGAAATCATTCGTGGAATGGGATGGTAGAACATGCAAAATTGAATGAAACGAAGTCATTTGCAGGACCAAACAATGATTTTCTCCCCTGTGAATGATCTCCCACGTGAATGAAATTATCCATAGTGTGGGAATCATTCTTGGGACATCGAAAAAATATCCACATGTATCACTTCAAATAAAAAACCATGATATTATTTGGATCTTCTGTTATTTTATAAATAGACTCCCAATGGGATCTGAGAAGGGATGAAAAAAAAGAGATTGTAGGAGGAGATCCCAGACGAGAGATAAAACACAAATTATTAAATTCTTAGTAGATAAAATCCCACAAAATACAATTAACGATGAAAAAAAATAATCCATCCAAATGAAAATATAATATTCTATATAAAATACCATTCTATGAGATACAAAAAGATGGATCCTTTGTAGACCAATGCCCCTCATAGAAAAACACTATGCAGGAAGAACCCTAACCCATGTAGAAAAGTTTTACATTAGAGTAACTTAGCACTGTGTAGAAAAAACCTATGTGGGAAGAACCTATCCTCGCATATAAACATGCTACGTGGGCAGACACATGGACTGTGTAGCACCATGATACATGAATGGTACCCTCACCCACATAAAAACATGCTACGTAGATGGAACCCAATCCAGCAGAAGATCGGGCTTCATAGAATGGGTCCTCCTTGGGTGTTCTGTGCTCGAGATCCAATCAATCTCTTCCGTGATATCATCAGGTCCCGTATTTCCCCCTTTGTGAACCCGTTTAATGACATCAAGGTAAGGCCTTCTTGAAATTCACCTGAAATGTATGATTAGATTATAGGTCACATTAACATTACCCATCTAGCATATATAACCATTGTAAGAGGAGTCATGTGTGTAACCTCCTTGACATGGTGTACCCTCAAAACATTTTCCTTTCTATATTCCCATGGTAATGAGTTTCCCAACCTTGGAATGTCCTATGGACTCTTATGTGACCATGTGAACCTCCCCATTCAAGGTATTAATGGGAGCCAATGTCCTTTTCTTTTGATGAGGGTTAGTGTAGGCACTCCTCTCATCTCAAAGAATCAGCAGGGCATCCCGATTAGAGTAATCCCATAGCCTTTCCTATTAGAGGTGGAAATCATGAACCTCTTCACCTCTTTGGGGTACAAAAAAAGGTGAATATATGGACTCCTCAATGCCAGCTCAATATTCCTTTTGTCATAGACCATGTCCACTAGCAGAAAAAGTGGACCATGCGATCGTCAGATCTATTAATTCCTCCAATTTCTCACATCAAGCATGATTCACGCGGGATTGGGGGTTAGTGTTGATCATGAAATCAATATATTTCTCAACTGAATCAGAATATTTATATGTGTATTCCCCAACCTAACATCTTCAAATGTCCATATTCCAAATGAATCAAACCAAATTGGAATACACTTAGTGTAATACCCAAGTACACCCACTTAATCGAGCCTCTTATACAGTATATGCCCCAAACCCAAAACCCAATACCTTAAAAGGACCATAAAAATGATAAGGAAAAATATTTGGTAATCCCCTAAGTGTAATCCCCAATCATGTACCCTCAAATTGGATTCCTCTATATGTGTAAGCCCCAACCTTACCAAACAACATGAGCTTCAATTCCGAACTGATTGGGATATGTCGGTAGTCTCACAATGGTCCAAACCCCACACAAAAATTCACCATAAGGTTCACTAGGTTACATTATTAGTATGATAATATCAACATGGAAGACCACATCTCTTTGGAGTCCCTTGGGATGCCTTGACGTAGGTCCAGAATCAATCTTTTACTAGACACCTTCCACCTAGATTTACATATCGCATGATGTTAAACTGCATGGTTGGGTCATCGTCACATGAAATTAAATGGTGATATACCCCATTAAGTGGAACCTAACTACATGTAGTTTTATTCCTGTCATGAGGATATCTAGGAATCCCATTATACGGGTTTGATCCCGACATCAAAACAACTTCCATCCCCTGGATGAAGGAAAACTCCAAAGCTCCGCACTAGGTGGACTAACACCCATATTGTTATAATGAATGACCAAATAATATATGATCTGTGTAAAAAGTGGGTATACTGATGGAGAACTTTATATACATACAGATCCCTCCATTTATTAACAACCTTAGATACATATAGATGAATCTGAAACCATGCATGTTCGTAATTGTTCGTTAATTTAGGGTGATCCATATATATAAACACAGGGATGAACAAAGGGTTCATGAACATACCTTAAAGCTATAAAAGAGTCACACAATAGTAAATAGTTCCCCCCAAAAGGGTGTGATGAGCCTGAATTACCATCCTCTCAACTGGTGTGAGCTCTTAAGTGTTTTTTTCCTTTTTCCCCAATGAATGTCTCCCTTTGGAATGTAGGTCCATGAGTCTTCATGGATATAAGACCCATTGGGTGTTTTTAGCTCCTTGAACAATGCCTATTGGAGACCATTGTAAGGTAGAAAACCCAATGTAAATTATTGTACAAAACTCAACCCCTTAAATCAATCGTTGGGGGGCCGTATATTTTCAAAAAAACATATATCACTTTTCAATAGGGGAACCTTAAAAAATTGAACATGTATAATTTCTGGTAAATAAATTTTATAGCAATGAATAATTGTTTTTTATTAAATATCTAGAGATTATAATTTAAAAACATTGTTTCATAAAAATAGTTTCATAATCAAATAGGTAATTTTGGATGTAGGTATTATGATTTAGGATTCATTTATATGATAATATTGAACAAAAAAATTACTTTTAAATTGTTAGTTTTATAAAAAAAATTAAATTTTAAAGATATGTTTAATTTTTAAATTCATAACACTTAATTTTTTTCGGTTTTAATGATGTTTCACTAAAAAAGATAAGCTAATTTAAGTAACTTCAATATTAATTTACAAACCTTTTTCTATGTTTGACTAATTTGAATATGTTGTTTTTTTAAATATATATAGAGGATTCCCTCCATTTTTATTAAAAACAGTATGATAAATACCTTTACATGGTCGTTGAAGACCGAAGCCCAATTGATATAACTATATTCCATAGGACTGAAGGCCCAATAGTGGACGAATCCCATGTGTCTTTTCCTAGTATGCATCACCTTCCACCTACACTCAACAAGGGTTTCCACTACTATTTCCATCAATGGGGGTCATCACCCTTATCAATTCTACTAGTGCACCTAATTAGTCATATATTGAGGGGTTTTATTCCACCACATGCATCACCCATACCTTAAAAAATATATCTCCCACCAGCATCATTGGGGGTCTTCATTAGAGACCAATCACCCCTCTATCATTAGTCGTGTAGACACATTCATTGTGCCACATTGTCTGGATCTTCCTCAAGACATTATCTTTCCATCCTATAATTAACTTTCTTCCATCACTAGAAAATATATACCACCCCTATTCACAAAATATGCAGTCTATGGGTTTTGAACCCCTGATCTCGATGCATATTAGTATCACCCATTCCACTTGAATTAGTGCTATTTTATTATAAATGTAGTTTCATTTAGATTTATATTTGTAAAAAATGATGTGAATATTGTCAATGAGTTTGTCTATGATATTTTTTGATATTTATTGTAATTTTTTGGTGATTCACTTTGTGTTTATAGACCTATAGAAATGTATTTAACAATATTATAAAAAAATTATAAACTTTAAATATCAGTTTTAAGAAAATCTGATTTTGAAATCCTTTAAAGTAGAGTTTTTGAAGTTGAATTTTCATAAAACTAAAGTTGAAAGTTATTTCCACAATTTATTTACTAAATAATGATGTAGAAAGATTTGTATGATGTATTTCAATGTCAAATTTATAAAAATACAATGATAAAAGTCTTCTATATGTCATCTTTTAGAAGGTATTTTTGCATTGTTTTATAAAAAATTATATTTAAACTACAAATATTTACATTATCTATATTAAGGTCACTTTGTAATTGAAATTTTAAGGTATGAAATTGATGATGTCTGTTTTTTTCCAAAATATGGTTGTATTTGTTATCAATAAGTGATGAACAGATTGATAAGTTTGTAAACTCAATATAGGGTGAGTAAGAATGAAGACCTTAGAATATGGGGAGATTAAAGAAATGGATATTGGATATATTTATGATGGCAGATAACCATTAATAATTTTGAATAAATGAATTTATTTTCTTATAGTAAGGGGAATATTCATTTCTTGAGGTTTGTAATTGGTATTTAAAAATTCAAGGATGTTGCTGCTTGATATTTCATGAAGAGATTTTATTTAAATGTTGAAGCATAATATGGTTTTGAAGGAGATCCTAATCAGAGGTGAGAATGATCTTACATTTATTAGTGATTAATTAATATAATATCATTGATACTATTTGATTAAAATAAATATAAATTGTTTCAGAGAGCATAAAAAAATTGAAATAATCCAACAGATTTTACACAAGATTAAAGGGCTTAAAAATAAATTTGAAATTATTTTTACATATTCTTATACGTTTTATAAATTAATTTGAATCATTATGAGATGATTTGAGATGGATGAGATAAAATGGATATGATTTTAAAATACAATAGAATATTTCTTTACATTTAAGAGTTATAGATTTTTAAAATTTTGGAAGAGTAACTTTATAGAAGATTATTATTGAATTTGTTATGAGTATGTCCTATTAACTCATATATTCCAAAGGATACATATTATCTTTCAACTGATACAAAAGACTTTATTCCTAATGTACAAGTAAAAACCAAAAATTAAAATGGATATATGATATCCAATAGGAACGATATGATAAATATACAGAATATTAAGTCCAGAAGTGTGAAGGATATAAAATAATAAAATGTTTCTACATATGATGAACTCATAAGACTAGATTTTTATATAATAAAAAAATAAAAATATATGAATTCTATATGATTAATGTTTTAGAAGACAAAAAAATACTATACTACAGGATAATAAGTATGGAATGTGTTTCATAAGATTTTGGTATTCATATGAATTGATTAAAACCATCTCAGAGTATGTTTTAGAATAATGTAAAGCTAAATGATTTTTATATGTTAACTATACATAATGTTGATCTATGTGAGATTAATTCTAGTATTAAACTGTCCCATGAAGGAATAAATCCAAAAGAAATAAAAAAATGTATGAGTAGCATTTTCTAGAAGATTCTATACATCATAATAAATTAAATCCTGAGAAACATAAAAAACAGGATGTTTTAGACCACCACAAGATTATGTCGGAGGATTCAAAATTATAAGCAATATTTAAATAATATTATGTAAGGTTTTCTCAAGAAGTTTATTATCTAATATATATGAGTTCACATGGAATTTTATGCATAATATTTTGGTAATTTAAATGTACAATTATGATGAAAAAATTAGAATATATTTATGAGGAGAATTAGCTTTGTAATTTCATTATTTTTCCTCATGGATTAAATATCAAAATATTTTAGGATGATCATGACTCTAGATGTGTTTGGTGAAATGATAATTATTTCATGATGATTAAAATCATTCCCCAATTCTATATATAGATGAATAATCTGTTTTTAGTTCCTTGATGGTGGATATATTAAAATTTTCATATTCATGATGCATGAGAAATACCAAATCCCACTATGTGTAAATATAATATGAGTATTTATATAAATTTGATTAATAATATTTTGAGGGAACTGTGTTAAAAATGCACATTATTAGTTGGGCGGCTTTTTATGGATTGAGAATTTTGGGGAACATACCCACATGGATCTATTGGGGAATAAAAAATTCTTGAATCACATTTTCTATTATTTGATTAGGATTTATTGAATTTAGTTATGTGATTTAATTTATGTGATTATTTGTTGAGAATATAAAGGATACTAAGATGAAAATAAATATGTTATATAAATGAGAGGATCCAAAAAATCACTATTCCATAATATTCTATTATCATTAAAGGAGAAAAATAAGAAACAATTGGTGAATACTAGCCTTTAATAACCTTATTTTATAATGGAAAAAGAATATAAAGAAGAATATAATTGTGTAAGTCGAACACTGCTACTAATTATATATATTTCTTGTGTTGAGGATCTCGAAGAAGGAGGAGAATATTGATGAAATTCTAACATAGCAAAAAATTTATTATATTTTGATGGTTAATTATAAAACATCATCCATTTTTGAGTTGTGAAATCGTATAATAATTTAAATTTATTATTTCTCGTGTAAGGTTTGTTGAGAACTGTAGATCAGATCAATACTATGAGAGTTTTAACATCATGTAGATATATTTTTTTGGGTAAAAATTTCTCGTAGGGGGGTTGGGAAAATGAGTGGATGGAGAAGTTGGGTCAGGTGGACCTAAAATAGTAGTAGCTATAGGTGATCCACCATGGGGAACACCATGGCATAAAAATACCTATTTTGGATATGCTCAATACATGTTAAGAGTGGTGCTCGAGTATTTTTTTGGATGTGATGAGTCTCATGGAGAATTTATCCAAGTTTATTTCCTTGTTGAAAATGGATATATCTATAATGATGTGGCCCCTCATTGATGTGTGTTTTAAGGGACCTTGGGAAGTAACATGATAAAGAAAAGGGTGTGGTGTGTTCCATGGTCTCAGGAAGTGGACACTATGGGAAATGATGAGAAAGAGGTATGCCTTAGTGAATTTTTTATGTGTGTGGTTCAGGGAAAGTTCCACCACACAATAGTGCCCTGACCTAGGGTGTTTCACTGAGAATTTTAGACAATAGGATGCTGGGTACTACAACATTTCAAAACAATGAGAATGGGGGGGGGATACGGTGTAGGGAAAACAATTTCCCCTATAAATATTATACTTTTATGGAATTTACCCATTACATTCTATTAATTTTAATATAACACACCCAGTTTTTACTTTTCCCTTGTATTAGAACATGATTACCCAAATCCTTCTATTATTTATTAATACCTCATGGAAATGGTGTTTATTTTATGTGATCTCCTTGGAGATACATGGAGTTTTCCTCCCCCTCCATTCTCTTTGGTCTCCTAGTTGAATTATTCCTAGATTTTGTTGTATTTAGATGAGGGGTTTCTGATATTTCCACTAGATTATTGTGGAATCATCCAATTATGATGTGTATTTCTCTCATCATAGATGGTGGTGGTCTCGAGTTGATGATCACACATTTTTACACGCCCTTTTGTTGATTGTATGTTGAATAATAGAAATAATTAGAGTTTTTTGTTAAATAATTTTTTGGGAGAACGAATCAATGTTTAATTTGAGGTATTGTACTTTTTAATGTGTTAGGAGTATGAAATTAACCTTATATAAGTATTTGGTCATGGTTTTGTTTAAATCAGTCAGTATGGTAAGTTGTTTGATGAGTATACCAAATCATACAAAATATAAAATTAATTTTAATTCAATAATTAATTATAATTAGATTATAATTATTTAGTCTGATGATTTAGCATGAGTTAGGACATCATGTGGATGGGAAGTGTTCCTTGGACTTAAAAGAGTTTTGGATAGAGTTTCTGGGATACGATCAAGAGGAAGTAACTATGTGATTGTGGTAGGTTGTCCCTTTAGCATACATATATTGTATTTGTATTAATTTTTATATGATTGGAATGTGATATAGGACCTCACAAGTAAGATAATTTTACATTTTTTATTTATTGATATTGTCTTTTTAAAAATTAGATTTGTTTTTAAATTTAATAAATTTCCAGGTCCATGACAGAACCCTGTGCACCAGCTTAATGACTTTGTGGTGAATGGTTAATGCATCTATTATAAATAAATTACCTATGGCTCTAAGATCATGATAGGTGTAAATTGAATGAGACAAAATGAAATGTATGTAAAAGGCATAGTGATAGGTTCCCTTAGCAACCATCGATTAGAGAAAAGTATTGGAATGGATTGTTTAGCCCCATTAAACTATATGATAACCTTGTGATACCTTAAAGAACTTGGGATAGTCGAGATGACCATAGGGTGAGGGTTCCCCCTAGTGAGATGTGATAACCATGATAGAGATATCCTAGGATGTAATTGTTTTGGTTTGGGTGCATGAGGACTGACCGAGGATTAATTTTAAATATAATGGGCTTGATCCCTACTACCTTACGTGACATTGATATGAGATATCATACGATAACTCTAGGGTCAGGATATGATTATGATGATTCCAAGGGAAGATATTCCCTCTGAGTGTAGGGTTTTGACCCGAGAGGGGATAATGAGATTACACAACCCCTATAGGGTTTCCATATATGGTGTGACCAAGGGTACTGATAGGGTTCCCTAGTGATATATTGACCATTGAGAGGGTGTTAACAGTTAATGGACTAATTTTAGTTGTCACCTTAAAAATTGAATCAGGGATGTGAGCCTGATATGGATATGATGGTGATAAGTCATACATTTAAGAATATGATATCAGTTATGTAAGACGTGTTTTTATAATGGGATAAACCTTATGTGATGTGTATATATGAGATAACTTGGGTAGGACATACTGCGCATAGATATATATTGAGATAGATAGGATTCCATGGATCTTCTCCTGGATCCATCCTTTATGATTTCTACTAATGGGATGATCTAGGTGGGATAAATTACCCACAGATAAGTATGAGATACGTAGGAGGCCTTATATTATTTCCTAGGATCAAGATTTAATTCTTTCTATAATGATATGGATGGAAGGGACACAGGTCCCTACAATGGGATGTATATATGTGATGATATTGAAGGGACACACTTCCCTAAAGAGATCAATATATTGTGAAATATTTCAAGAGGGATTTACATCCCCCCAATGGGATGTATACGTAAGATGATTTAGGAGGGACACACTACCCCCTAAGTGATCTGTATACCAGTGGGTGCCTAGGACTTCAACCTAGGATCATGATGTTGAGTCTAGTACAACATGATTATCGAATAATTTAACTTACGAATCCTACATGTCCTTCATATTGGTTTCCATGATTATGTGGAATTCTTAGAGAAACTCTTACACTAGTTAAAAGTGGCATTTGTTGATCCTGTGTGTCATGTTATAACATAAGGATCTATAATAGTTATTTATCTACAATTCTGTGCTTATTTTATTTATTTATTTTGTCCATAACATAGGAATAAATAGTATATTTAATTATTATGTATGATATTTTTTATTTTCTTACAGAGTTATACTCACACCCTACTTGGGAATCCATGGAACTTGGGTACCTGGGCTAAATTCACTATTCACAGGTTCAGGTTAGGTAGTGGATCGAAGTTGATTAATTGAGAGGAATATATCATATAGAGCTTGAAAACTAGGATTAAGGTATGGCTCGAGGATGGAAGTGGATCCCCAAAAACATTATTTTGATATATTTATTTGTATATGTGATCATCTTGATTGGTTATCCATTATTGCTTTCTTTCATGGGCATTAGTCGGCATGACTGCATTCATTTATTATAAATTTTTTATTTTTTAATATGGAACATAATCTGATTTATTATTATGGATGATATTTTTTTATTCATATATTATTACAATATTATATTGGTGTATATTCTACCCATAGTATCAATATAGATCTCCACTACTAGTTAGTAGCCCCTCGTATATAGTGAGGCATGCATGAGGTCACGTGGAGATCCAATCAGGTTACTATTTAGAGTGAACTGAGGTGGGGAAGTTATAGGGCGGTATCAAATAATTTATTTTACAAATATCTTGAAGTGAAGTGGATTTTTTTTCTTACTATTTCTGGATATCATTGAAATTTGATATATGAATACGTTAAAGCTTGTGATTGATATCAGACTAGGGCATCATGAACACTATTTTTATGGAATGTTTAGGTTTCCAGGGATACGATATTGATGTTATTGACTTTATATTTTATATTTGTATTATTTCCCCTTGTTTGATGGAATTTGAATTTGGATATATGGTTTATTTGGTTCTGTCTCTTGACTTGATAATTAGAGTCCAATGTTTAGGTATTGTTTGGAATGTTGGATTCCCATGACAAATTTCTATTTTATTTTGATTGAGATCACTTATGATAGATATTTTATCATTTTAAAGTATCAAAAAAAAAACTTTTATGAAGTTTCTCATATAAATTGTTGGTAAAATTCTACCTAGAAGAACCAAAATTTATTTTCTTTTGATGAATAGTCAAATGGATCTTATAGTGAGATGCTCTTTGATAATGACCACACAGTCCCTCAATGAAAGGGATGTATAGATATCCCTATTTAGGTCAACCCAAAAATTTTATTCCTTTATGAATGACCCATTATGGGTTTTTGGAAAATAGGTTTGATTATTTAAAGCATCAATGATAACCTATATTTTGTTTTTCCATATAGCTTCTTAGCAACGTTCTACATAACCAAACAATTTGTTTTTATTCAATAGAGATAATATAGGATAGTGATATTATATATATATCTATGTGTGTGTGTGTGTTTCTGTGTGTGTCTGTGTGTGCCCTTATTCATTGATGGGAATATGGTCCTCGAGGGGGTCATCTCATATATAGATTCATAAAGAGGATCAGTTCTGAAGTAAGATAATGCTTTAGTAACCGATTATTAGTATATATGTGAGATATTTGAGTGGGTGTTGGCTTGTGAGTTTCCTCATGCTAATTAATATAGAAACAAAGAGTTGTTTTCATGAGTTATAGACTATTTGAGATGTGGTTTATGGGATATGTGGGAAATTGTAGTGTCCATTTGAAATATGATCTATTAAGGTCACATGAGGGAGAAGTTATACCAATATTCTGAGTACCTTACAAATAAAAATAATGGAAGGGTTATTCATGTTATGATATCGGTGCATAAGACGTGCTATATGGTATATGGTAAATTCACATCATTTTCTCTATGATTTCATGATATAAATCACCTGAGATTCTTTTGGTATCAAGGCAGGGTTTAGAGGGAATTATTTGAATGATTCCCATACCTGATGCTTTTAGGTATGGTTTTAGATGAGATAGTAGATAATGACCCTAAATTTTCAGATCAAGGATAGATAGATAATGGGTGGATTCTATTTTTTAGAAAATTCAAGTTATCCGCTAACCCTATGAAAGTTCGTGACATGGTGAAATGCCTAAATTTTGTAGGGGAGGAATGAGAGTGATTTGAACTAGATGAGTCTTACATTAATGTGGAATTGGTTATTTATATATGTTCCTAAGCCTAGGTCTAATGATGTCAGACTCAAGGGAGTGTGATTTAGGTTCTACAATTAAGAATTACTAGAGCATACACCCAATAGGTTTTGATGAGATTGAGGTGGTACACACAACATCTATGTATTATGTGTTTTATTTTTGGATTAGTGAATAACCGTGTGTACAAAGAACCATCCATGGTTGACCTGAAATATCAAACAATATTTCTCACCATAAGGCCTCAATTATTCCTCCTTGCGTGCCATAATATTATGACTAGCATCAAGGGTATAAAAATATAGTGGGGAAATTATACCCTCTAGTCAGAGTGAAATAATAGTGAAATAATCGAAAAATCCATAAGGATAAATATTAGAGTATTCATAATAAATAAAATGAAAAATTGATACTATAATAAATAGAATTCAAAATATATTCCTAAAGACTAAAATCATGAAAAAATACAATAGATGGTTACCCACTGGGAAATATACATTAAAAAATAGTCAAACATAAAGTAAACACAATGTATTATACTACCAACTCCAAGACGTACCACATAGATGGTCTCCACAATGCTCGAACTTCCCTAGCATGATCCCAAGACTCCACAAGAGTGGTTCCACTTAATCAACCAACACTGGGCGATAAACACATCTATTATGAATCCTATGATCCAACCTAAACAAAGTCTTTAGTTATTCATGTACACTGAAGTGAATGTACATAGGCTGATTTATAAATCTCAATAGGAAACCCCTAATAAAGGTAATACAATCTTCTATCATTATAATTTCATGCAGACTTGATATTCCTAGCTTATCCAAATTCTAATAACAACTATCATAAAAGAAAAACATTATAAAAAATTGAAAAAAACATAGAAAATGGCCAACCATGGTGTATTGTCTGACACCCGAGGTAAGTCGACGCCCAAAGTTCCCCAAAAAAAAGAATTTAGAGAACATTTCTCACCCATACATATGAGAATTGGAACTTCTTCTAGATTTACATAGAATTTCCAAGAAGTCTACACATAAAGTTATAAATGTTATAACCCTAGGTGTAACCATAGGCATCCTCATCTATAAAATGCATTGTATGGGCTATATGACCCCATTGTTATGATTGTAACTATATATAGAATCTCCCCTCTACATGTTTGAGAATTTTCATGTCATAGAAGTCCTGTAGAATGACTCAGGCAACACCATGGTCTCGTAAGAGATGATCCATATGTGATCCATCAACATAGAACCAAAAAAATTCACTATAAAAGGGATCCATACCCAACGGCAGGTTCACAACAACATAAATAAAAACCATACCCTCTAGATAAGGAACACAATCATCTAGAGGGTTAACAGTCATACATATCGTCCATTCTCTTATTAGGTATGTCTAAACACAATGATCAAATAGTGGAGAGAACTGGATTGAAAATTAGGGACAATTCTCGATTGAAGATATCCTAAGGGTCTCCTCATAATTTTTTTTCTAAGAATAAATTAGCTCAAACATCATGTAAAATGAACAAGAAAACATGGGATGATCCAACATTTAACCCACCATCGAAACAGATGAACTAGTTTTGCTGATCAACATTAGGTCAACAAGCACATTCCCTGTTTCCACACCCTGGATCTCAATATGAAACAAATATTCACCATATTCTCTCAAATACCTATTTTAGGTACAAACAAAACAAGAGGCTCCCATGGTCCCAAATGTCACAACATAAAATATAAACCTACATGGGACTGTCCTATTTCAACAAATATTTCATGACACAACATTCAAAAGATCCAAAATAGGCCTATAGTGTATACAAAGAGAAGTACTACCAATGAGGGGTTACTTGATCTCATCAAAATAATGATACATTCTTAGATAAAAAACAACCCAAATAGAACTCAACAGCCTCTAACTGATCCTTGATCAATAACACACCCAACAGTTATCCAAAGGCAGTGTACAACAACCTTGGTATTCACAACAATCAACATGACCACCTCAAAAGATGGAACCTACAAGGGATTCTTGGTTCAAGCCAAAACTCAAGTAAAATGCAACTATAATAAAATATCAGTCAACCTTCTAGATAAAAAACCCATCCATAGGGACCCACTCTCGAATAAAGGAATCCAAGGAACACCATGCCAAAAAATCTTTCTTAACAGCCAACTATGATATACACGGATCAGTTGATCAGAAACTAGACCACAATGGAATCCTTAGGAGTATCTCAAACTCTTATCTACAAATAAATGAAACTGACCATAAACACCATCTAATGATGTCACCCCAAACCAAATGCTCTTACAAATCTAGTCCTCAAACCCAAGAGTTAAACCTATACTTCTCTATCCTTGTGAAACTGGTCTCAATATAAAGGTATAAACAAAAATAACCTTAGGGATCCCCCATTATCAATCCATATAGTATCCATATAAAGAATCAAAAATTCATCCCCAAGGAACAATTGATCAAGGATACTCACTGAGATCACAACCCTCACATGGGCCTCAATGTTCACAACCCAATCCTAGGATGATTTTGGAACCAACCCATAAATAAATACACTAAAAAAATTATTATCCTTCCAAAAAAACATCTATAACTCCTATAATTTTTAAAATTATTTCAAAATCAGGATCCATGTGAAAAAATGATGAGAATGGACTAATCACATGTCCAATTATGAATCCATAAAAAATAGGGAAAACAAGACAACGGAGGAAAATGTCCACAACTTTTTCTTGGGGTACACTATGTGTAACCCAAAAATTCCTCCTTGTATCTATGCCTCTGGATACTCAGACTAGAAATTTCCAAAGTAAATTGAGTGTATTACCTATAAAAGATGTATTCCAACATATGGGTTCATGTCCGTGTATCTATGGCATCCCGCCTTTTTATTGCATAATTTTTCATTACATTTTTCAAACAGAGGATCTTTAAAGTCTAATGTCTTGGAAATTAGGGAAATAAAACATGAAAACAAAATAAAAACTTCTTCTAATACACTTTTAAAGCTTCATAATATGTTCATACTATGTACAATTACATCATCTAATATCCTGTAGACATACATCAAATTAAAGGGTGAGCAGAAGGCCTAGTAAGGGTAAACAAGGAATCAGTTTACTTGTGATATTAGTAAGAACATGAATAAAAACATAAATAAACCAGCAATGGATGTATAGGAAAATAATAATGAAAATAACTTTAAACATACTTGAATCTGTGTAGAAAACAATTCATTACAACATTCATTAACATATCACCAAGGTCCATCCCAAAAGATGTCATAAAAATTACCAAGGTTATTCACCAAGGTATCGTGAAACGTGTCATCTCAAGAGATTAATTCTTTACCAAATGCATTAGAGAGATCTCATGGAAAACCCTTAATATGTCTTTAATTTCATGTGAGACACATATTTTATAATCAAACATTTAAAAAATAACCCATATGGAATAAAATAAATGGGATTTATTTCAAAATCATGATGTTTAAAAAATCACTTAAAAATAAGATCATTATGTCATTTATAAGCCATGGAAAGGTCGTTAGGGTTATATGTATGTAAATTAAAGAATCTAATATATATTTTTTGTGTATTTATGAACACCCATATAAAGGTAATAGGTCTGATTATTCACATAAAAAAAACAAGAGAATTTCTTGAGAGAAAGAGAGAGAAAGTTTGAGACGAAATTTCTACAGCATAACGGCTACATAACATGGTTTTAGAAAATAATTAAAAGTTAGGTTACAAGGGTAAAAAACTCATAAATAACTCATATTATAAAATAAATACATAATAAATTGACGATAAGATCATGGTAAGGATATTTTAATGACATACCACAAGAAAAGGAAACTTGAAAGGAAACAGAAGATGCAGTTTCTTTTACATGAATTTCAGCAGTCTAACAGCGTCACTTAAAAATTCCGAAAATCAATTGATGAGAGAAGAAAGGGTATCTAAAAAATTAGACATGATATGTAATTTAATGATAACATATAATAAAATAACTTTAAAATAAATATATGAAAACCAGAAGACACAACATAAAGGAATTAATGACTTAAAAGAGGAGGGTGAAAAGATCCCTTACCTTGAAGAGTAACATCGAAAGCATGATGTTTGGGACATTGGGAGGCTTGATAGAACCTTGGGAGGACTACATGGGAGGTATTGAGACCATAACATCGTTGATGAGTATTTTTAATTAAATGAATGAGTGAATGGATAAGTATTTATCAGATAAGTGAGGGAACAAAGCATTAATTTCCAAGGGACACCTCATCGGTGGTATTGGAAAAACCATGGGCTTGCCCATGGTATTTTCCCATGGTATTGTCCACTTAGGACACCTCACAACATATATTACTATTCATAAGTCGAAAACAATTATTTCAAAATTATTACATCCTTATTGATGTCATTAAACACCCGAAACTCAAAACTATATTTTCACTATTCACCGAAAATTCGATTTTTTCATAAAAATCCAAAAAATTATCTGTAACCTAATATCGATGATCTAAATTAAAAAATGAACTCCATTTATGAAAATAATTTTCTAAATTTTGTTAATTTAATTTTTAAATAAAAACACAATTCACCCAAAAAAAACTAATACTTAACTAATAATTCCTAAAACAGTAATTTAATTATATTATTGAATCACATTACCAAGTCAAGGTGACTAAAATATATAAATACTTTTTAAGTGAGGTTACTAATCCATTTGGTCACATTACTATTCATAAGCGTAAAATTACTATTCATAATTTACTAATCACCAATAATTATGTTGGTCTTTTTAGACTCTAAATTTTTTTTACTGAACACAATTGTAGAAGACCATTTTCTGAAAATCATTACATGTCATTAATTATTTACGATATACATAAAAATTTTATAATATCATTTTTTTTTCGAAATTCATCAATAATTTACATCATAAATTTATCTGGACATTTGAAAATTCACAAACATCCCGATAAGAAGAAATCACAATTTTATTTATCTCAATGGATCACACAAAGTAGCTACGGTGTCGTTACATAGCCCCTTATAACAGCAGCTTAGGACCTAAGTATAAGGTGTACTAAGGTGATATAATCTGGGGGCAGCTCGACCAACATTTCTGAAGTAGAGATTTCTACCAGCTTGAACTTCCCCCGAAGGCGATTCTATTCCAGCTTCACACGATGATGTTCATCTTGGGTTTGGTCCAAAGAAAATCCGATTGGTGATACCACCTTCTCAAGTTCCATCACATGGGCTTTGATCAGCCCGAGACTACAGGATGAAGACATTAAATCTTATTTCTGTATTAATTAACCAAGGTCACTTGTTTTTATAGACAATAACCAAAAAATTAAGAGTTTAGCTTCCAACAGTCATATTGAACAACTGTCATATAACATTCGAAACCTAATGGTATCAATTTAATTATACCAATTCCATTAAATGAAATAGTTTTGTTGATTATAAAATGAAATAACACAAAAAATTAAGAAACAATATTTTTATAAAGTTTGGGTCGTTACATTCTTCCCCCCTTAAGAAATTTCATCCACAAAATTTTTAACTCATACCCTCAAAAGGGATAAGGTTTGGGTGCTTCTATGTCATAGACTCCTCTAGTTCCTATGTGGATTCTTCATATTTGTGGTTCCTACATAACACCTTAACAAGGTGGATAGTCTTGTTACATAGAACCTTGTCTCTAAGATCTAAGATCTCCACCAGATGCTCCTTATAAGAGAGGTCATGTTACAGTTATTCCACCTCTAGGTTTAGTATATGTGAAGGGTCAGGTATGTACTTCCTCAAGAGGGATACGTGGAAGACATCATCAACATGTGCTAGATTTGGAGGAAGTACAAGCTGATAGTCCACTGCTCCCACACGATCAACGATTTCATAGGGGCCAATATACCTAGGGCTGAGATTCCCTTTCTTCCCAAACCTCATGACTATCTTCCAAGGTTATATTAGAAGAAATACCTTGTCACCGACATTAAACTCCAAGTCCCTTCAACGGTTGTCAGCATAGCTCTTTTTCCGACTCTGAGAAGCCTTAATGTGTTGTTGGATGGCATGGACTTTTTCTGTCATCACTTTAATAGGATCAGGCCCAAGAAGCATTCTCTAACAAGATTCATCCCAACAAGTAGGAGTTCTACATCACTTCCCATATAGAGCATCATAGGGTGCCATTTGAATTCTTGAGTGGAAATAGTTGTTGTAAGAGAATTAAACTAAAGGGAGGTGTTGATCCCATCCACCTTTAAATTCCATCGAGCATGTTCTCAGCATGTACTCAAGTGTTTTAATAGTCCTTTAATATTGGCCATCTGTTTGGGGGTGATAGGACGTACAAAAATTCAATTTAGTGCTCAGAGCATGTTGAATAATTCTCCAGAATTTTGTTCTGAACCTTGGATCATGATCAGATATGATAGAAAGTGGAACTCCATGCAGCCTTACCAATTCCTTCACGTAAATCCTAGAAATTTTATCAAGAGACAAATCTTCTTGAATAGAGATAAAATGGACAGTCATGGTGAGATGGTCCACAATAACCCATCTCGTATTATTTACTTTGGAAGTTCTTATGAGACTAGGTACAATGTCCATGGTGATATTGTCCCACATCCACGCTGGTATGGGTAGTGTTTGCAACACCCCTTTAGGAATTTGTCGTTCTGCCTTCACTTGCTAACATTCCAGGCACCTTGAAGTGTAGTCAGAAATATCCTTTTTCATATTATCCCATCAAAAATGATCACAATGGTCCCTATACATTTTTGTGCATCCATGATGTATATAGAAAGTAGAGCTATGAGCTTCATCCATCAACTCCTTCTTTATTTCTGGAATAGATGAAACATATAGTCTTGTATAAAATTTTAGTACACCTTCTTGATCAATCTTGTACTCAGGGAACATTCCATCCTTTACAGCCTCAAACTTCTTCTGTAATAAAGGATCATATTTATGATCTTTCTTGATCTTCTATAGTAATTATGATTGAGAAATAATTTGGGTTAGGGAAGATGATGTCCCTTCCCTTATAATTACCAAGTCCAGCTTTACAAGGTCTTTGATCAAACGATCTCCTTGAATTCTCATCATGGAAAAGACAACTGGGTCGTTCCTGCTTAATGCATCAACAACTTTGTTTTCACTTCTAGGATGATAATTAATTGAACAATCATAATCTTTAAGATGTTCCAACCATCTCCTTTGTCTCATGTTTAATTCTCTTTGTGTGAAAATACCCTTCAAAATTTGATGGTCTGTGTATATATCACATTTCTCCCCATAAATATAGTGCCTCCATATATTCAGAGAAAAAAAGCCGTATCCAGCTCCAGATCATGCGTATGACAATTCTTCTCACAAGTCATAAACCATCGAGATGCATAAGCAATGACCTTGTAATTTTTCATGAGGAAGCACCCAAGCCCTTCCAAATATGCATTACTAAAAATAATGAATCCTTCTCCAGTTGAGGGAAGAGTTAACACGGGTGTAATAACCAATCACTTCTTCAGCACTAGGAAACATTCCCCACACTCCTTTGTCTATATGAACTTGAACCATTTTTGAGTTAAATTGGTTAATGGATTAGGAACTCATGAAAAGTTCCTCTCAGACCTCCTATAATATCCATCTAATCCATGTAAACTTCTAATCTTAGTTTTTGTTTTAGGATGAGGCCACTCCTCTACAACTTTTTTCATTGTAGGTTCAACTGTGATTCCTTCATTGGTAACAATGTTACCCTAGAATGTGACTTGTTGTAACCAGAATTCACATTTACTGAACTTCCCAAAAATCCTCTCCTTCTATAGAGTTTGTAAAATAGACCATAGATAATCCTCATGCTCCTTGGGACTTTTAGAATATATCAGAATATCATCAATAAAAACTACCACAAAGTTATCAAGGTAGTCCTTAAATTCTCTATTCATCAAATCCATAAAAATAGTAGGTGCATTAGTCAGTCCAAAGGGCATAAAAACAAACTCATAATGGCCATATCTTGATTGGAAGATAGTTTTTGGAATATATTCTTTCTTCACCATCAATTGATGATAACCAGAACGAAGATCAATCTTAGAGAAGAATTGAGTCCCATGACGTTGGTCAAATAAGCCATCAATTCATTGAAGGGGGTATTTATTCCTCACTTTGATCCCATTTAGTTCTCTATAATCAATTCATAGCTGCATCAATTCATCTTTCTTCTTCACAAAGAGAACTAGTGCTCCCCAAGGAGACACACTCGGTCAAATAAACCCATTCTCCAAAAGATCATGGAGTTGTTTTTTTACTACCTACAGCTCCACATTTTCTATACTATACTGGGTATTTGATATTGGATGAGATCCATATACGAGTTCAATGGATAACTCTACCTCACTTTATGGGCGAGGTCTGGGTAACTCGTCCGGAAATACTTCAACATAATCTTGGATGATGGGTACATTTTCTTTCCTTAAACACTCATATCCTTTTTCTTCTACACCGATCTACTCCATAAATAAAGATATATGAGGTTTTTCTAGACAAATATCAGGTTGACATATCTCTCCTTGGAATATAACTGTAGGTTTTCCATTTAATACTACCAATATTTCCTTACTTCTACAATTGATCTTAGCATTATACTTTGAGAGCCAGTCCATCCCTTGTATAATGTTGAATTCCATCATGGTAATGACTACTAGATTTGTGATAAGATTGTGCTCAATAAAGATAATACTAGAGTTTCTAAACACTGAAGATGCTTGGATAGTTCCACCAGGATTCTTGACTGATAACTCTACTTTTAGAAAATTGGGGGTTGAATCTAAATTTTTCGCAAACATGTAGGAAATAACAGAGTGCGTAGAACAAGAATGAAACAAATTACTTTATATATTTGAGAGGAAAACTAGAGTACCTACTACGACATCATTCAAAGCATCGACTTCAGCTATCGTGATAGAAAAAGAAAGGCCTTGATCCCTTGGAATTTGCTGAGGCTGATGGTGGTTCCCCTCCACTGCCCTCATATTTGGACAGTGATTGGAAAAGTACCCATGTTGTACACAATTGAAGCACTTGACATCAGGTAGGTCTTGTACTATCTTCCCCTTGTCGTTAGTGTTTGTATGTTGAGGTTTCACCTTACCATGACAATTCCTCGCAATGTGGCCATCTCTACCACACTTGTATCACTTCCCACTCCCAAGAAGGAAGTTACCTGAATGCTTCTTCCCACATTTATTAAACGTGATAAGTTGTACTTTCTTGCTTCTTATTCCTTGATCGAATCTCCTCCCTAAGCTTGGCTCTGACGATATCTTCTTGTCGATTGATTTATGAGAACATTGTGTCTCACCAAACACTATCTAGACTTTCATCGCACTCTTCATGATGTCCTCATAGCTATCATAGTCTCTATTGAATATATTCTTCCGTAGATGAGGACCCAGTCCACCGAAGAATCTATCATCCTTACCATTTGGATCCATGAAAAAGCTAGAGGTGTATCGTGAAAGATGGGTGATGTTTATCTCATAGCATCAGAATAATTCGTTCTCCTTCTACTTCAGCTCTAGAAACACCATCTCTATTCTTATGATCATGGAATGAGGGAAATACTAACTGAAAAAGATCCCTATTAACTCTTCCCACGTTACAGCTTCAACTTGCACACTTTTCCTCATGTTTTTGATCAGTTCCCACCACTGATCAGTTTCACCTTCTAAGCAATATGCAGCCAGGGTGATCTTCTCTTCCTCTGAACAGCAGAGCACAACAAAGATCTTCTCGATGGAGGTGATCCACTGCTTAGCAATCAATGGGTCAGTCGATCCACTCATGGTTGGTGGTCATTTACATATAATGGACTCAACAAAATGTTGTTCCCTTCGTGGGGATATTTGCCTCTCAGTTTGATTCATGTTATTTCCCATAACTTGAGTCAGTTGGTTCATCTTTCACATGAATGTTTTCATTCCGACTTCCATCAGAGGGCCGTCAGCACATGGTCCATTGCAGTCACCATTTTCATAGTTCCTCCTATTGCCCACCATTTTCTAAATGAATAAATCCTTAGTGAGAAACATATTTCATTTATGAATCTTTTAACTATAAAAGATTTTATGTACGAAAACCTCATGCTTAGATAATTACATTTCTCTATAATTCCATCATAATGATTCATACAAAGCTTGCGATTAACCAAAAATATATCATGGGAGTATCGTAACAAAGAGTATAACAAGGTCTGTTGTCATGCACCATTTCCCATTCGATTCTATCTCAAAGCGGTTTTTTCGGGTTTTACCCCTATGTACATCTGTGCCAGAGCCCCCTCTACCTGTTCGTATCCAGACAGGGATGTATTTGTTTGATAAACTAATTACTCAATATTTACCAAAATACCATGAAGTTTTCCAATATTTAAACTTTTCTATAGGGTTCTTCCAAAAGATTTCATAGACTAATTTTCATATATAACTAAACTATCCTTTGATACCAACTATGACATCCCTCCTTTTTAATCCATTAATTTTCATTATATTTTACAAACAGAGGATCTTTAAAGTCTAGTGTCTTGGAAATAAGGGATATAAAACATGAAAACAATATAAAAATGCTTCTAATCTACTTTTAAGGCTTCATCGTATGTTCATCCAATGTACAGTTACTGCATCTCATATCCTGGAGACATACATCAACGTAAAGGGTGAGCAGAAGGCCCAGTAAGGGTAAACAGGGAATCGGTTTAATTATGATATCAATAAGAACTTGAATAAAAACCTAAAGACATGAGGAATGGATGTATAGGAATATCATAATGAAAATAACTTGAAACATACTTGAATATGTGGATACAATATTTCAATTATACATTCATGAACATATCACCAAGGTCCATACTTAATGTGTCATAAAAATTACTAAGGTTATTCACCAATGTATTGTGAAACTTGTCATCTCTAGAGATTAATTATTTACCCAATTAATTAGAGATCTATTAGGGAGCACCCTTAATATGTCTTAAATTTCATTTGAGTTACATATATCATAATTAAAAATTTCATAAATAACCCATATAGAATAAAAGAAATGGGTTTGATTTAAAAAACATGACGTTTTAAAAAGTAGTTAAAAACAAGATCATTATGTCATTTATAACCGATGGAAAGGGAGTTAGGATTATATGTATGTCAATTCTAGAATAAAATATATATATCTTTTGAATTTATTAACACCCATAGAAATGAAATATGTCTGAGTATTCACATAAATAAAACAAGATAATTTCTTGAGAGAAAGAGAGAGAAATTTTGAGATGAAATTTTTGCAGCATAACGGCTACATAACATGGTTCCAGAAAATAATAAAATGATAGGGTACAAGGGTAAACCACCCATAAATAAAAAATATTATAATAAAATTACATAATAAAATGGATATAAGAACATTGTATGGATATTTTAATGACATACCACAAGAAAAGGAAACATGAAAAGAAAGAAAAGATGCAGTTTCGTTTACAAGAAATTCGGCAGCCTAACGGCGTCACTTAAAAATTTAAAAAAAAATTATGAGAGATGAAAGTGTCTCTCAAAAATTATACATGAAATGGAAATTAACGAGAACATATAATAGCATACCCTCAAAATTAATAGATGGAAACTAGAAGACAAAACATAAAATAAGTCATGACATAAAAGAGGAGGGTGAAAGGATCCCTTACCTTGAAGAGTAACTTTGAAAGCATGAAGTTCGGGACCTTGTGAGGATTGATGGAACCTTTTGAGGACTACATCGGAGGTAAAGAGACCATAACATCTTTTAGGAGGATTTTGGAATGAAATTAATGAGGTAATGAATTGGTATTTATAGGTGAAGTGAGGCAACAAAACATTAATTTCCAAGGGAAACCTCATCGATTGTATAGGAAAAACCATGGGCTTGAGCATGGTATTTGTAACACCCTGAGCTTCCATGATACGCTTCTCATTCAATAATGTAATAGCTTGCATTGTACACAACATCGAGTTCTAACACACTGCAACTAATTAAAGTAGTCATTATGAATAGTAATAACCACTTTTTAAATTTGTAGAAATTTTATATTTCAAAATGGACTTCATTTTTGTATTCCTAATATTGAAATTAGCCTATGTTTAATTTCTTGTAATTTTCTGTGAACTTCAAAATTTTTATGAATAGTGAAAAATACTTAAAACAACTTTTTTAATCAAAATAATTTATAGTGATAAGTTATACTACTGAGTGGTTTTAAAGTATAATTATAATATATTTTTACCATTTTATCCAATGGTGGTCATTAGAATTAATTTCTCTTTGAAATTGGACATAAACAATTGTCAAACTTTTGACATAAATTGTTTCTTAAAAACATGCTATTTGTTGTGACAGCGGGAATTAATTATAAAATTAATTAATGAAAAATATATGTTTGGAATTTCATAAAATAGACATCATTTTTGAATTCGGAATATCAATTATAGATTAGGGTGAAATTTTGGCATTGTTCTGAAAAACTTCAATTTTTGATGAATAGTGAAACCACTAAGTGGTAGTTAAATAACTGATTTTTCGTTTAAATGAAATATTACCACTTCTGTGATTTGATTTTCAAAAATCCGACATACATGGTTGTCATGAAGAAGTAAAATGTGGTTCAATGAGATTAAAATAATTTTTTGGTGAATAGTAACTTTTATGTTCTTAATCGCGATTAGAGGTAATTAGTGTAGTTTAAGGTAAAAATAATGTTTTAATAATATGAGATGAGATTTACACATGTCCTACCCTCAGTGGATGTGCCATGGCCGACCAAGACAATCCATGGGTCAACTTGGGGACCCCATGGAGCCACTTTAGTTGGAAAATGACATAAATACCTTTTATTTAATGTTAAAGTAAAAAATGACACAAACATGAAATGTTTTACTAAAACAATTTTTACATAAGGTTATACAAGTCATATTTTTGATTATAAATATTCATTGGAAAGATAAAAAGCATTCCTACATCATAGTATCTTTTTTATAATTTTTAGACATTAAATAAATTAAATTATTTTTGACATCATGATGATGCAGCGATGACCTCATTATTTAACGATTTAAATAAAATGAGAAGATAATGTACAATCCAAGGCTTACACTTGTCCAAAGCCTATTGTATGAGTAGATTTCGAGCCCTTATCACCTTAGACTCTAATTATACATGTGTGGGACCTTTAGAATCCGAAAATCATTTTATAATAGAATAACATTTCATTACTTTCCAAAAGTGCCCCTCCTCTCCACTTATAAAAGGCCCCACCACTCCCACATTATTCACACCTTCAAGCCATTTGGCTCGGCCAAAAACTGCCCAAATACTCTCCCAACATCCCTCACTTACTCCTAGAAGCCTCACTTTGAGCATAATTCTTCCCAAGGAAGCCTTTGTCTCAAATCAAAAAGAGTTACCCGGTTTTTTAGGTAATGTCTTCTCTAATGTTGTTTTGTTTTATTTTGCTTCTCCAACCCCTTAAACTCTTTTCATTCCTTTATTTTGTAACAATACCAGTATCTACAATATACTATGATATTTTTATGATATTTATTAGGTTTACACTTACACACACCTTCGTCTAATGGTTAATGAACATACTGTTTCTGTGGGTGGAAAAATACTGCCTCACGAAACGATGATTGTTCAAATTCTTTTAACACCTATAATGGTGGCCATTTTGATGACACTATTTTCATATATGATATATATATTATGTTTATGTTTTCCTTATGCTTCTGTATTTCTCATTTATGGAATAATTTATGATTTCCATTATGGGTAAACGCGATAATTTCATTTTAGGAAGTGCGGACTACCGCCCCCTCAAAGTGATGTGAATCGTTAATGCCATATGTGGGATGTATAAAGGATGGATTAAATGATATTATATATGATATTATACTGGAAATATATTATACCTTTATATAATTATGATTTAATTCCATTAAATATGAAATATAAATGAAAGTAGCGTTCATGCGTACGTACGGCTTACCGTCTCCATGAACGGTGCATTTCATTTCTTACCTCTAAATGTTAAGTAATATTATGAATGAATGTATATACTAGATATATATGATATATATGAAATCTAAATCATGAATATAATTCTGGAGATAATGGATATTCTACCACAGAAACAACTTGTAATTATAAGAAGTTTATTGTTGACTCAAGTACCAAAGATCGACAAAACGACCGTTATTAACTTAAACAATTACATAATGTTCATAACATGTTAATAAGTGATATAAAAGGAATAATGAACATAAAAAAGGTTCTTAGGTAAATAGAAATTAACTCTAGTTTATTATTCAGGAGGTTAAAGAATGGTCGAGTCAGGACAAGACGCAAGGTAAGGGAATTTCTTAACCGAACTTCCATTCTTTGGGTTAATCTCCTACCTTCAAATTATGTCATGATATTATTATGTCCTATTTTGTATTTTTACTTTCTTTATGTGTACCTATAGTGAATACACATAATAGATCTATTTTATTTTAAAAATTAACTTTTTAAGGACTTCGTATCAATCCTCTTTCATTGAGGCATATTTGGTTTTATACACAACTTTCTTTTATACGGTGTATAAACCCCTTTGACTTTTACATTTATTCAAAAGGAATCTTTTTTATACGAAGCGTTTTGTTAAATGACAAAAGGGAATGTTTTTCTTTCCATACTTATGCGGCGACAACGACTTCTCTACTGCCGTGACCATTATTTGAGTTTCGGCTTCCTCTACAAGCCACCTTTTTTTAATGAAAAATAAATACAAAGTTTTAACATTCTTTTATTTTGGTATTGAAAATGGTTTTGAAAGAGTTTTTATTATATCAATGTGTTGTATTGATATCTTGTGATTGAAATGTGGAAATTTTATGTTTCCTTTATGCATGTTTTATGTGATACGATTATGTTATGGTTTATGATATGTTTAAAACTATTCATATGAGGAATGTATTGGACTTAATAAGTGACGGGTGGAGCCCGCTATAGCTCCTCGATGCATCGGTAGGTCTCATGAGACAACTAGACATGGAATTGGCCGACTCCCTTTCCCCATTTGATTTGTGATTTTGGCCGAGGCCTTAATCATTTTAGACATCTTGGCCGTGGCCTTGACAAAATGTTTCAGAATGTCTGACATTATGCATTCCATCATTATGAAAATGGTTATTGATATTGCATGTGATTATTCGACCAGTAGAATATCCATGTGAAGAATTAAATGGCATTATCTCATTTTACTTTTGCTATATTATGTTTATGTTCATGTTTAAAAGGCTTTTGTTTTAGTTATACATTGCCTTAAATGTTTATGTTTATTTATGAAAGCTTCCGCAATATTGTTATCCTTACTGAGCATCTGAGCTCACCCCATTCAATGTTTTAATATTTTCCAGGATGTGAAGAAGTATTTTATGAATGACCTGCAGGGATAGTCAGAAGAGGATATGAGTGTGGACTATGAAGACTTTGTTATTGTAGTTTTTCACTTTATGATGTAATGTAACATTTATGAATGTATCTAGTGTTTCCAAGGCTACTAAACTAATCGGTCTTTCGAGACTTGATATTTTTTGATCATTCCAATGTTACAAAGTAATGCACCGACTCTGGGTAGCTGGGGTCGGGGCGTTACAGTTGGTATCAGAGGCAGTTTAGTACTAACCTTGGAAGCTAGATTTAGATAAACTCTGATTAGAGCACATAGCCCGAAGATAGACTTTAAGGATTAGTATAGAAGAACTTCCTATAATTTTGGTATTATAGAGATTTTGTGAGTTTTCCGAGCAATACGTCCCTGTCTGGATACGAGAAAGTAGAGGCGGCTCTAGCACAGATGTACCTAGGGGTAAAACCCGAAAACACCGCTTTGATCTAGACTCGAACGGGAACTGGTGCACGACAACGGGCCTTTCTACACTCTTGGTTACGACACTCCCGGAGGATATGCTTTGGATAATTCTCATTTTCTTTATAAACCACTATGAAGGGTTATTATTATATACTTCCTCAAAGAAAACATTTTTATGGATTATATCCATAAATAGTTCAATTTATGTTAAGTATCTTACAAGAATGGAATTATGTATTTTGATTTATAAACTAATATAGTTTATGCCATTGTTTAGAAATGGATCCTAGTGGAAGGAATGGAAACCGTATCAATGCACGCACTCCGTGTAGGGATTGCCCTCCTGCTCAAGATAATTATTGTGGAGCTGGAGATACAACTGGTGCTGATCAACTTATTACCATACTGGGAAAACTCACTCAGGTTATGAATAATAACCTTACTTGTATGGAGCACCCTGATCCGCAACGTGGAGGATCAATGTTAGACCGCTTCATGAGTCAACAACCACCAACATTTAATGGGGGTACAAATCCATTAGTAGCTGAGCAATGGATAAACTCCTTAGAGAAAATATTCCATGCCTTGGGGAGTAGTGAAAGGGAAAAGGTTATCATGGCAGTTTACCGCCTCACTGGAGATGCTGATCATTGGTGGTCATTGATTCAAAACACAAAGGAAGATGATGACATATCGAATATGGAATGGAGGGAGTTAAAAGATCTTTTCTTAGAAAAATACTTTCCTCATGACCATAGAGCAGATATGGAAAGGCAATTTCTGAGTCTGAAACAAAAGGAGGATGAGAATGTCGCAAAGTATGAGGCCAACTTTACAAGGTTAGCGAGGTATGCTCAGATTATATACGTAACCCAAGAGGTAAGATTGGTCGTTTCTTTGATGGGTTAAACCTATTTCTCCGTCAAGCTTTACTATCACAATCGTTCTCAACATACGAAGATATTGTCTCCTGTACTATCAAGACAGAAAAGGAATTCTCTAAGTCGTATGACGACAAAGTAAAGCAAGAGAAGAAGAGAACGGTGGAACAAGAGACAGATAAAGGGAAAAAGGGAAAGAAGGACTTTCCATTATGTGATAATTGTGGGAAGAATCACCCTGGTACTTGTCTAAAAGGAATGGGAGTTTGTTATAAATGTGGGGAAAAGGTCACCAGGCGCGTGATTGCAAGGGAAAGAAAGAGGCTATCAATGTTGAATGCTACAATTGTAGGGAAATGGGGCATTATGAAAATGAATGCCCTAAGCGTCAGGGAAACTTACCTCAGAAAAGGCCAAGGGATCAAGGAAAATCTTATGTTGTTACTACAGTTGAAGTAAAATAATTAATGTATTGGTTCCTTTGGACTTATGGATTATATTCTGGTTATTAGAATAATGTGATATATATATATATAAGGATTGTACTGCAGTAGCTGTTGATTTTAGTAAGGTTTTAATATGATGAAGGTAATTATATTTTTAGTAAGTGACAATAAGAGAAACTTTACTTTGTTTGGAATTAAGAGACCTTTTAGAGAATGTCTGGACAGAGGTATTTTGGATAACTATAATGGTTGGAGTGGATTAAGTTGATCTTTGGATAGTATTGTTTAAGGTTAAAAATTTATGAAGATTATTTTTTAATATTATAATACTATAGTTTTAGGAAAAGGACAAACTACAGGGTGGGGCATAACCCGTCACGTCGGACAAATCTGCAGGAATCGAACCCACAATCATTGTGCGACAGGCCTTTATTTCCTACCACTAGCCTACAGGAAGTCCCTGGTTATTACAAAATAATTTTACTAATCTAAATGGTATGTGTTAACATTTGGAACCTTATACAATTAGGATAAGTATAATATTTTTGAGTTCTATTATCTTTTTGAGAGAAAGATGAGTTGAAGGATGAAACTCTAATTGTCAAGCATAAATATATATATACCTATCACTTATTCAATGAATAAATTAATTCTTAAACTTTAGTAAAGGGATATTAAAACAAAAAAATGTGTTATCCTAATACCTTATGTCTTGTTGAACTGATGATATTTTAAATCAACATAGATTGAAGTCTTTGAGGCCCTCAATTTGACAGTTGATTGTGATTGATGACCTCAATCACTCCCTACAAATATTTACGTTTTTCCTCTAATTATATGTCTTTAATTTCCACCAATATTCTCCTAATCGAGATCATAATTGGGTGGTGACTTTTTCATTTCCCTTTCCCTCTTATTAAGGCTAAATTTTATTAATCTTATTTCCGATGTGGGTTTTCTACAAAGGTATTTTCTCTTTTCAACCTTTTATTTACAAAGAAAAATTTCAAATTGCGAGGATGCAATTTATTGAAGGAGGGGAGAATGTAACACTTCGAGCTTCCATGATACGCTTCTCATTCAATAATGTAATAGCTTGCATTGTACGCAACATCGAGTTCTAACACACTGCAACTAATCAAAGTAGCCTTTATGACTAGTAATAACCACTTTTTAAATTTGTAGAAATTTTATATTTCAAAATGGACTTCATTTTTGTATTCCTAATATTGAAATTAGCCTATGTTGAATTTCTTGTAATTTTCTGGGAACTTCAAAATTTTTATGAATAGTGAAAAATACTTAAAACAAATTTTTTAATCAAAATAATTTATAGTGATAAGTTATACTATTGAGTGGTTTTAAAGTATAATTAGAATACATTTTTACCATTTTATCCAATGGTGGTCATTAGAATTAATTTTACTTTGAAATTGGACATAAACAATTGTCAATCCTTTGATATAAATTGTTTCTTAAAAACATGCTATTTGTTGTGACAGCGGGAATTAATTATAAAATTAATTAATGAAAATTATATGTTTGGAATTTCATAAAATAGACATCATTTTTGAATTCAGAATATCAATTATAGCTTAGGGTGAAATTTTGGCATTGTTCTGAAAAACTTCAATTTTTGATTAATAGTGAAACCACTAAGTGGTAGTTAAATAACTGATTTTTCGTTTAAATGAAATATTACCACTTCTGTGATTTGATTTTCAAAAATCCGACATACATGGTTGTCATTAAGAAGTAAATTGTGGTTCAATGAGATTAAAATACTTTTTTTGGTGAATAGTAACTTTTAAGTTCTTAATCGCGATTAGAGGTAATTAGTGTAGTTTAAGGTAAAAATAATGTTTTAATAATATGAGATGAGCTTGAAACATGTCCTACCCTCATTTGATGTGCCATTTAAGACCAAGAAAATACATGGGTCAACTTGGGGACCCCATGGAGCCACTTTAGTTGGAAAATGACATAAATACCTTTTATTTAATGTTAAAGTAAAAAATGACACAAACATGAAATGTTTTACTAAAAAAAATTTTACATGGGGTTATACAAGTCATATTTTTGATTATAAATAGTAACTGGAAAAATAAATAGATTTCCTAAATCATAGTATCTTTTTTATAATTTTTAGACTTTAAATAAATTAATTTATTTATGACATCATGATGATGCAGCGATGACCTCATTATTTAACGATTTAAATAAAATGAGAAGATAATGTAAAATACAAGGATTACACTTGTCCAAAGCCTATTGGATGAGGAGATTTCGAACCCTTATCACCTTAGCCTCTAATTATACAAGTTTGGGACCTTTAGAATCTGAAAAGCATTGTATAATAGAATAACATTTCATTACATTCCAAAAGTGCCCCTCCTCTCCACTTATAAAATGCCCCCACCACTCCCACCTTATTCACACCTTCAAGCCATTTGGCTCAGCCAAACTCTGCCCAAATACTCTCCCAACATCCCTCACTTACTCCTATAAGCCTCAGTTTGGGCAGAATTCTTCCCAAGGAATCCCTTGTCTCAAATCAAAAAGAGTTACCCGATTTTTTAGGTAATGTCTTCTCTAATGTTGTTTTGTTTTATTTTGCTTCTCCAACCATTTAAACTCTTTTCATTCCTTTATTTTGTAACAACACCAGTATCTACAATATACTAGGATTTTGTTATGATAATTATTTGGTTTACACTTACACGCACCTTCGTCTAATGTTTAAAGAACATACTGTTTCTGTGGCTGGCGAAATACTGCCTCACGAAACGATGATTGTTCAAATTCTTTTAACACCTATAATGGTGGCCATTTTGATGACAATATTTTCATATATGATATATATATTATGTTTATGTTTTCCTTATGATTATGTATTTCTCATTTATGGAATACTTTATGATTTCCATTATGGGTAAACGCGATAATTTCATTTTAGGAAGTGCGGACTACCGCCCCCTCAAAGTGATGTGAATCGTTAATGCCATATGTGGGATGTATAAAGGATGGAGTAAATGATATTATATATGATATTATACTGGAACTATATTATACCTTTATATAATTATGATTTCATTCCATTAAATACGAAATATAAATGAAAGTAGCATTCATGCGTACGTATGGCTTACCGTCTCCATGAACGGTGCATTTCATTTCTTACCTCAAAATGTTATGTAATATTATGAATGAATGTATATACTGGATATATATGATATATATGACATCTAAATCATGAATATAATTCTGTAGATAATGGATATTCTACCACATAAACAACTTGTAATTATAAGAAGTTTATTGTTGACTCAAGTACCAATGATCGACAAAACGACTGTTATTAACTTAAATAATTACATAATGTTCATAACATGGTAATAAGTGATATAAAAGGAATAATGAACATAAAAAAGGTTCTTATGTAAATAGAAATTAACTCTAGTTTATTATTCAGGAGGTTAAAGAATGGTTGAGTCAGGACAAGACGCAAGGTAAGGGAATTTCTTAACCCAACTTCCATTCTTTGGGTTAATCACATACTTTCAAATTATGTCATGATATTATTATGTCCTATTTTGTATTTTTAATTTCTTTATGTGTACCTATAGTGAATACACATAATAGATCTATTTTATTTAAAAAATGATCTTTTTAAGGACTTCGTCTCAATCCCCTTTCATTGAGGCATATTTGGTTTTATACACAACTTTCTTTTATACGGTGTATAAACCCCTTTGACTTTTACATTTATTCAAAAGGAATCTTTTTTATACGAAGCGTTTTGTTAAACGACAAAAGGGAATGTTTTTCTTTCCGTAGTTATGCGGCGACAACGACTTCTCTGCCTCTGTGACCATTATTTGTGTTTCGGCTTCCTCTACAAGCCATTTTTTTTAATGAAAAATAAATACAAAGTTTTAACTTTCTTTTATTTTGGTATTGAAAATGGTTTTGAAAGAGTTTTTATTATATCAATGTGTTGTATTGATATCTTGTGATTGAAATGTGGAAATTTTATGTTTCCTTTATGCATGTTTTATGTGATACGATTATGTTATGGTTTATGATATGTTTAAAACTATTCATATGAGGAATGTATTGGACTTAATAAGTGATGGGTGGAGCCCGCTATAGCTCCTCGATGCATCGGTAGGTCTCATGAGACAACTAGACGTGGAATTGGCCGAGGCCCTTTCCCCATTTGATTTGTAATTTTGGCCGAGGCCTTAATCATTTTAGACGTCTTGGCCGAGGCCTTGACAAAATGTTTCAAAATGTCTGGCATTATGCATTCTGTCATTATGAAAATGGTTATTGATATTCCATGTAATTATTCGACCAGTAGAATATCCAAGTGAAGAAGTAAATGGCATTATCTCATTTTACTTTTGCCATATTATGTTGATGTTCATGTTTAAAAGGCTTTTTTTTAGTTATACATTGCCTTAAATGTTTATGTTTATTTATGAAAACTTCCGTAATATTGTTATCCTTACTGAGCATCTGAGCTCACCCCTTTCAATGTTTTAATATTTTCCAGGATGTGAAGAAGTATTTTATGAATGACCTGCAGGGATAGTCAGAAGAGGATATGAGTGTGGACTATGAAGACTTTGTTATTGTAGTTTTTCACTTTATGATGTAATGTAACATTTATGAATGTATCTAGTGTTTCCAAGGCTACTAAACTAATCGGTCTTTCGAGACTTGATCTTTTGTGATCATGCCAATGTTACGAAGTAATGCACCGACTCTGGGTAGCTGGGGTCGGGGTGTTATAGTATTTGCCCATGGTATTGGCCACTTGGGACACCTAATAGAATATATTACTATTCATAAGTCTACCAGAATTATTACATAATTATTACATCCTTAATGATGTCATTAAACACCAGAAACTCAAATCTGTATTTTCACTATTCACCGAAAATTCAACTTTTTCAGAAAAATCCCAAAAATTCTCCTTAACCTAATATCGATTATCTGAATTCCAAAATGAACTCCATTTTATAAAAAATATTTTTATAAATATTTTTAATTTATCTTTTGAATAAAAACACTATTCACCCAGAAAAACTAATACTTAACTAATAATTTTTGAAACAGTTATTTACTTAATTTATTGAAATGCATTACCAAATCAAGGTGACTTAAATTTATAAATACTTTCTTAAGTGAGGTTACTAATCCATTTGGTCACATTACTATTCATAAGTGTAAAATTTCTATTAATAATTTATTATTCACCTAAAATTAAGTTGATCTTATTAGACTCTAAATTTCTTACTGAACACAACTGTAGAAGACACTTTTTTTGAAAATAATTACACATCATTAATTATTTATGGTTTACATAATGATTTTAAAATATCCTTTTTTTTCAAAATTCATCAATAATATACATTCTATATTTATCCGAACATTTGAAAATTCACAAACTTCACCATAATAAGAAATCACAATTTTATTTATCTCAACGTATTACACAAAGCAGCTACGGTATCATTACATAACCCCTTATAACACCAGCATAGGACCTAAGTGTAAGGTGTGTTGAAGTGATAGAATTTGGGGGCGGCTTGAAAAACATTGCCTGAGTAGTGATTTCTATCATCTTGAACTTCTCCCGAAGGTGATTCCGTTCCAGCTTTAGACGATGAAGTTTGGATTTGGTTTGGTCCAGAGCAAAGCCCATTACAGCTACCTCCATCCCAAGTTCCATCAGATGGAATTAGATCATCCCGAGACTACTGGATGAGGCCATCAAATCTTATTTTTGTATTAATTAAATTAGGTCACATGTTTTTATAGAAAATAATCACAAAATTAAGAGTTTAGTTTCCAAAGGTCTTATTGAAAAATTGTCTTATAACATTCGAGACCCAACAATCTCATTTTAATTATACTCATTTCATTAAATGAAATAGTTTTGTTGAGTATAACATAAAATTACACACAAAATAATGAAACAAAAATTATTAAAATGTTCGGGTAGTTAAATTATCACTTCCCCACTCTGTGTGTGAATCATTATACTACATGGCATGTACTCACCCTTACATGAAAGATACCCTACACGAGGTTCATATATCTGTACCAAGACATATATACCAATAAATGGGGTCTGTCCAAGAACAATACATGGCCACTTGCTGTGTACCTCACATCAGGTCTAGCTGTGTACCCCACATGGCAATGTTCTCTTAGAAAACCCTAAGTCACCACTATATGATATATACCCCTATTACATGGAATATATTACGAAAACATCATATTCCATGAATAAGAAGAAAAATATTATTTTCTCTAAACTACCCATTTTGTACATGGGTATTCATGAAAAAAAAAGCCCCAATTGGACCAAAATGCTCGATTTTTCCCCAAAGCTACTGGTTGACCTATACAAGGTATCAAACTAAAAAATAAGTAGTATAAAGACATAAAAAACTACATTATGTAGATTTATGTTGAATAACATAAAATGGGACTACATTTGGTTGGAAACCACTGAAGATTCACAACAGATCGATGTCACACACCCACGAAGCCTCAATTTACCTCCATATGAACTCTTGTGTGGTGAGACCTCCCATAATCCTCCCCTATTATCTCCTTCTACATCCATAATATGAAGAAACAAATGGGGTAATTCGATGGGGTGTATGCGTAAATCCAAGGGAGGAAAGGGAAATTAGAAAAAGGGAAAAAATACAAATTAAGAAAAAATAAAAAATAAAAAATAAATGAAAAGGGGCACTATGATAACCCTTATCTTTAATACACATTAATTATTGACTTATTACATAAAAATAAACATAATAAAACCCATAATATTGACATTTATAGTGTATTTTGGAATTAGGTACATAGAATAACAACTTAAAATAAGAAATAGATCATCTTTTTTGAAAACCTCCATAACATGTTCACGATATTCCTTCATACATAAAACTGTATGGGATAACTTGGGGATATACATAATAAAGTGGTTAATTACAAAGAACAATAAGGGAATACAAATTTCATAACATGAATAAGGAAGTGTATTTTAGAATATAGGAATATGAATGGGTAATAAAAGGAACATGAACAATAAGGTAAGATATAACATGATAATCATAACATGGGAAATGTGGCAACAACTTAAAACAAGACATCACAAACATAGGTCAAGGATAACTGAAAAAACATCATGATGTAAAAATCCCCATAAATTAACAATCTTCACTACTTATCCCAAAATGAAGTCTCATGTGATTAAAAATTACCCAATTCATTGGAGCGCTATATAATTCCAGGTGCACCAATCACATGCATTTCATTCGCATGAATAGCTGTGCCACATAGATCATACCACATGGATTCATTCATCATCATATTTTATTCCAAGACCAAGGAGTGTGGAATAAATACATGTGTATATCATTTTAATGAGGTATAAGTGTATAAAGGATAAGATCCTTGATAAGAAATGGGTATGGTAATCACAACAAAATGTTTTTGGTGTGGAAAATCCTGGTAGAAATTCGGCAGCATAATAATGTCACTTAAAATTTAATAAAATGGGTTGATGAATGTGAATGGGGTCTCTAATAATTTGGAAATAATATTGGATATAATAGGGATATGGAAATACATATCCCAATACAATAATTTTAAATTTAAGGCGAATGGTAATAACGAAACCTGAATAAATAAGAGAAGGTGAGGATCCCTTACTTGAGTGCATAACTCTAAAAAAATCGTAGAAGATTATTGAGATATTGGGGAACATTTGGAGGAATATAGGGAGGGGAGGTAATATTAAGGACATTATCCAAGTATCTTTAGGGAATATAAATTGGATCTTGGGTTGGTTTATTTTGGAAATATGTGGGGATTTCCTTATTATTTTTCAAACACAGGTTTTTGACTCTATATAATAAAAAAACAAAAACCAAAAAACCTTACCATGGTTTCTTTTCATATTTTCAACAAAATGAGATATTTTTTCATTATTTTATATATTAAATGGATTAATTTAATAAAATAATATTCTTCATTAGGTGGAGGTGAGTCATACTCTAAAATAAATCATTTCAAAACCATAAAATATAATAATGGTTTTTAAGGATTCATAAAGGATTTATAAAATAATTAAAATAAATGTAAAATAAAATTAATTTTAATGTAAAACATATATTTGTTTGTGTATATTCTTTATATAATTTTTTTATATAAACATTAGGTCACTATGATGTCATAATACACAACATATATTTATACTGTGTTTAATTTTTACCTAAGAATTTGACTATCTCATAAAATCATGAAATATTCACCATTGGATAATTTTGAAATTATGATTCCAAAAATAATATTAATTTAAACTAAATAATATTCTAAATATTTTAATTTTTAATTTTAAAATAAAATAATCATTTATTAAGAAATCTTGGGTTTTTCGGACAAAAAAAGTTTTTGAAAAATTATAAAAAATAACTTTTAACTTCATAAAACTTATATGATCATTTATATTTGATAAAATTTATTTGATAATAAAATTTTAATAAAATATTATCTATATAAAAAACCCTTTAATTCATGATATTAAATTCTATAATTAAAATTGAATACTACCCAAAAATACTATTCAGGTTTTTTAGTATCAAGAAAAAATATAAAGTAACAATAATAAGATTAAAATAAATAAATTATTATTTAAAAACTAATTTATCTAATCATATTTTAATGTTATGGATACATTTTCCTTTAATACACAAGAAAAATCCCTAAGTGTAAGGTGCATGATGGTGATAATTTTAAGGGGTGGTTTGACGTACATGGTTTGGGGCATGATCTTGATGAGCATGAAATTATCCCGTAGAATTATTAAGTTATTATATATCATCTTGGACTTGGTATAGGGAAAATATATGTGAAGCTATCTCCATCATAGGGTCTAATAAATAGACTTTATAGGGTAAAATCCTACCGGTTGAGGCCATCACTTCCTTTTTCCATGTCAATTGGATTTGTTAAAACATTATATTTATACTAACCATGTGGTCACTGCTCAATGACAATTTTATCAGTGGTAATGATTCATAATAGCCATTTAAATCCAATAGGATATAATACAACCAATTCAGTGTATGTGTTTTTCATAACCATATTAAATAATAAGATATTTAATTAATTATAAAGGGAAACTGTATTTATAATAGTTTGGGTCGTAAAAATCTTCCCCCTTAAGAAATTTATCCCTCAATTTTATCCAAAATTAAAATAGTTGAGGGTAACTCCATTTCACAACCTCCATTGGTAGCCACATTTATCCCCCAAACTTGTGGATTCTCTACAACACTTTTTTAGTTGAAATGTTTTATTTCATAGAAATACATCCCTAAAATCTAAGATCTTCACTGACTTCTCTTTATATGAGAGGCCATTCACCAACTATAACACCTATGAATCTAGTACATGTGAGGGGTCTGGTATGTAATTTCTCAAGAGGGATACAAGTAATACATCATGCCCTTGAGATATGGTGGGCGGTAGTTCTAGTCGGTAGGACACCACTTCAATGCAATTAAGTATCTCAAAAGGTCCAACGTACCTTAGACTAAACATTCCATTCTTCCCAAATATCATCACTTTCATCCATGTAGATATGAGAATGAATACTATGTAACCAAAATCAAACTCTAGGTAATGTCCATGATTTTCATCACAAATCTTCTGTCAACTCTTAGAATCCTTGATGTGGTGGTAAATGGTCTTAACATTTTCCACCATTTAAAAAAAATTCAGGACATAAAAGTTTTAATTCTCCAATATCATCCCAACATGAAGGTGTTATAATCCTCTTACCATCAGGTATTTATAGGGACACATTTGTATGAATGATTATAAATTGTTTTCCCTAGAGAACTTGAGCATATAAGGATGTTTATCCCATCCTCCTTTAAAGTCAAATGTGAATGATCTCAACATGTAGTCAAGTGTGTGGATTGTCTGCTTAGACTAGACTTCAGTTTTAGGTTGATAAGCCATGATGAAGGTCAACTCAATGTTGATATCATGTTGAACAATTTTCTAGAATATAGGGGTAAATCTTGGATCACAATTGGATACAATCGATAGCGGTGTTCCATATATCCTTACAACTTATCTGAGGTATATCTATGCAATCTGATCTAGTGAGAAGTCAGATCGAATTGTAATGAAGTGTGAAACCATTATAAGATGATCCAACACAGCATATCTAGAATTTTTTCCTCTATATATCATCAAAATTCTGTCTAAAAATTCCATGGTGATGTTTTCCCATTTTCATATAGGTATGGGTAATGGTTTCACCATCCCCTTAGATTTTGTTTCCTTTCCACCTTCACTTCCTAACACATACAACATATTTATTTATATTTCCTGATCTACTTCTTCATATTGTCGCACTAATAGTGTTCTTGGATATCTCGATAAATATTTGTGATTCTTGGATGAATAGAGAAAGTCAAAATATGTGTATCGTCCAATAGTTTCTTATTTAACTCAGGATAGTATGGAACACATTGTCTTGACCCAAATATCACAATTCCTTCTTCGTTAACATTAAACACCAAGTAATTACCTTTCCTTATAGTATCCACATTCTTCTGAATTCCCATATCATTTCTTTGAGCATCCTTTAACATCTCCATATGATATGGTAGAGAAATCATTTTTGGAAAGTATTGATGATGTTCCTTACTTTATGATCCACATGTCCATCATTTTCAAATATAATAAGATCTTAACTTTTTCAATTCTCATCAATGATATAATTTAGGCAACCTTTGTACATAGAGAATACACCACTTTATTCACATTTCTAGGATAGTAGTGGACTGAGAAGTCTTAGTCCTTGATCAACTCTAACTATCTTTATTAGCGTATATTCATCAATTTTAGTGTGAATATATACTTGAGGATTTTGTGATTCAAATATATTTCATAGTTTTCTCTAAAGAGATAAAACCACCATATTTTCAAAGTTAAAATCTCTATATCCAACTTTAGATCATGTTTTGGATAGTTTATTTCAATAAATTTCATCTTCCTTGAAGAACGATCTTTGAATTTTTCATTTTTCATTAACACATAGCCCAATCCATTCTTCGAAGCATCACTGAATACTATGAATATTTATCCACCTGTGGGTAGTGTGATTAAAGGCGCAGTGATAAACCTCCATTTAAGCTCCATTAATCTCTCTTCACATTCATAATTCCATGAAAAATTGACTTTATTTCAACTAAGGTTGGTTAGAGGGTTTGATAATTTTGAAAATTTTCTTACAAAACGATGATAATAAAAATCTAACCAAAGGAAACTATGAATATTTTTCACAGATTTTGGCCTTAAACATCATTCAATTTTTTTTGTATTTTAATGATCCACATATATCCCTTTTCTTGCGATGACAAGCCTTAATAACGAGACTTCATCAAACAGAACTGACATTTTCTAAACATGCAATAAACCTTCTCCTTTCTCAATTTATTAAGAATACTTCTCATATTCTCATCATGATCCTCATTAGTTTTTATGAATATTCTAATATCCTCTAGAAATACTAACACATATTTTTCCAAGTAATCTCTAAAGACTCTATTCATCATTTCAATGAAAGTTTGTGGAGAATAGGTGAGTTTTAAAGGAATTACTATGAACTCAAAGAGCCCGTAACTTGTAAAAAAATCATCTTTACGGATAGCCTATGCATTCACCCTAATGTGGTAATATATCGAATTCATATCATCCTTGGGAAATTATTTTTCTACAGTGATTTGATCTAACAAGTCATCAATCCATGGAATATGATACGTGTTATTTATCATGATGTTGTTGAGGCCATGATAATCAATTCAATGTCACATTGACCAATCCTTAATCTTGACTAAGAAGAATGGTGAACCTCATGGTGAAACACATGGGTGTATGTACCCTTTATCCATATTCTAATTTAGTTGTTTCCTCATCTCCTCAAGTTCCACAACAACCATTCTATATAGATTCTTGGATAATGGTAATTCCTTAGGTGAAACTTTATTGAAAATTCCACCTATCATCTAGGAGGAAGACTAATGAATTCATAGGGAAACAAACAAATATATTCCCTCACAACTGGAATGAATTCTAGGATGACTAATTACATATACTCAATAATTTGAGAAAGATATGATTTCTCATATAGAAATAATATCCATGTTTGAGATGTTGGTGATAAAGAAGATTCATCCTCCTCATTGCACTTGTATAAAATCGAATCAAAATTTACAATATGAAAAATGGATTCCATTTCATGGAAATTTATGTTTTATCTATATAGGGAAAACCAATACATACACAAAATTACATAAAATTATATGAAATGGAGTATGGAATGGTTTTTTGGGAAGATCATTCTTCAAAATTTGTCAGGGTAGGGGTTATATACTTGGGATGAAATAATTTCCACAATTACTATTTTCAACAGAATATCTAATTCCATTATTTTTTGGGGTTTTTGAATGGTTATAATAAACATTTCTGATATGAATGAATAAGTTTAACTAGAATAAAAATGTATGTTCTCTATTCTTGAATGAATAACTTGTGTACCATTCACCACTTCATTGTGGGGATCCACCTCAGCAGTTTTGATGAACACATATCACCCTTGCTGCCTTTGAGGTTGTTGGTTTTCTCTGAAAATCCTTAGCATAGTGAATTTATTTTCAAAGTTATACGGTTCCTTTTAGTTATTGCAATGAACAATACGATGAGGGTTGAGTGGAGAATTACTTTCCTCCATCACATTAGAGGGTTTCTCCTGTTGATAATTGTTAGCTAGGTGTCCTTCCTTCCTGCACCTAAATCATTTTCTCGTTCCCCTTAGGGAATTTTTGGGGTGATTCTTTGACAAGTGGGATGTTGAAATTTCATGGAACTTTTAGGTTTATCCATCAGACCACAGGAATTGAACGTCACTTTCCAATTTTTTCCCCATGATACCATTTAGATTCATAAATCTCTATTTTGACATTGTGGTAACGTCGTAAAATTTCACCATAGCTATCAACATCATGGATCACCATGGATTTTCATTGAATAGGTTTTATCCCACCAAAGAAGCAGACAACCTTTAATTTGATGATAATGAAAATGCCTACGGTGTATCATTCATGTACTGTTATTTTTACATCATACGCCTGAGAGATTCATCATTTTTTTTCTTAAGGTCACGGAAATCCCTTTCCATTTTATGGTGGAGATTGCGAGGAATATATTTATCAACAAACATTTATTTAAATTCATTCCTCCACATCCCTTTGATCTCTTCCTCAGGATTCATATTCGTGATCAAGGTCCTCTATTGTTCTGCTTCCCCGTCCATATGATAAATAGCCAGTAGAATATTCTCTTGTTCAGAACATTGAAGGATATAAAAGAACTTCTAAATAGAGTTTATCCGTTGTTCGGAGATTATGTGATCATATGATCCATTGAATTTTGGAGGCCTTTTTTATAGATATCTCTCGATTGTAGCTTGTTCTCTCTTAAAGCGGATTTGGACCCTACAAATAATCTAGGTTTATATTTATAACATGAGTAGGATGATATAGTATCATTATGATGTTTTCAATTATTTCTCCCATCGGGTTGGGAATATCATTTGGTAAATCATCACATTTCCCTTCACATAGATTATTTACCTAATTCCTCCTATTTAAGGATATTTTGTAGAATAAAATGGAAAATTAGTGGTGAATATTTTTAAAACTATTGAAAAAAGGTAATTTAATGACATTAAAATGATAACTTATAAAATACATTTATTTCTTAAATATATGAACTTCTAGGATAGAATCTATGTTATAGATGATATATTATCTATCATATATTCTTATTGTAATTTTTGTTCGCCTAAAAATGGTTCATAAAGAGTTTGATATATTACAAAAGAATATCACCTGAGAGTGTCAAACTATGTTCATTGTAAGGCATGTTGTCACGTACCAGTTTATACCGAGTCAAGACGGACACACCTTATCAGAGTGGTTACTGCTTGGTACATCTATTCCAGAACCATGTCAACATATAATATCTAGACAGGGATCTATTTTCATGATAAAAAATATACTCTATACATACCAAAATTTATTTATGTTTTTTTATACATAGTCCCATCCATTATGATTTTGTTTTAGATTTATAATCATAATATTAAAAATAACTTTACTTTTCATTTGATACAAAATATGATGACCCAAAACTATATTAGACATTAATTATTTATTTATTACATAAAATTAAACATAATTCAACCTATATGATGAAGAAATTTAGTTTATTTTGGTATTAGGTATATACCATAACAATATAAAATAATGAATACATAAACTTTATAGAAAATATCCTTAACATGTTCATAATATTCCTTCATAATAAAAAATGTAATGGATATCTTGGGAATATAAATAAGAAAGTGGTGAGCTAAAAATCCTCGTAAGAAAATAAACAAGTCATAACATGAATAAGGTAATATATGTTATAAATTAAGCATATAAATGGGTAACAAAATGAACATGAATAATAATCCATGATATAGCATGATAATCATAACACGGTAAATGTTGAATCAACATAAAACACAAAATCATAAACATAGGTCAAGGATAACTACAAATAAATACGAAAATAAAAATTCCCATAAAGGAATAAATTTCACACCCTTTACCATCAAGATATATCATGATATTAAACATTACCCAATGCATTGATTCCCTAAATAATTTCAGGCACACTCATTACTTTCATTTCAACCTTAGCCTTATGTGTTCTATATAGATCATATATAATTTTATCACTCATCATAATATTTTATTCCATGATAAAAGAGTGTGTAAAAATAAATTTGATTCACAATTAAAAGTGACGTAAGTAAATAAACATGAACAACCTTGATAAGAAATGGGTATGGTATTATCTAATCAAATGTTTTGTCATGGAAAATCACGGCCGAAATTCAGCAGCATAATGACATCACATAAAAATTCATAAAATGGGTTGATTAGAGTGAAGGGTGTATCTAATAATTTGTAAATAAAATCAGATGTAATCGGTACATGTAAATACATAACCCAACATTTTAATTGGAAATATATTACATAAGATAATAATGAAACTTGAATAAATAAGAGAAGGTGAGGATCCCTTACTCGAGTGTGTGACCCCAAATGCTTGGGAGGAGATTTTTGAGAGATTGGGAGAAACTTCAGAAGACTCTAGAGAACATAAATAAGATTAAGGACGATATTAAAGGATCCTGATTTAAGATAAATGGAATATTGTGTGGGTTTTTATAGGAAATGAGTGGTGATTTCATTAATATTTTTCAAACACAGGTTTTAGAATCTATATAATAAAATAACCAAAACCAAAAACCTTTCCATGGGGTATTCCCATGGATTTAGAAAAATGGGAATGTTTTTCATTATTTTATATGGTAAAGTGCCGAAAATAATAAAATAATTACCTTCTTTATATGGAGGTGAGTCATATTTGTAAAGAAATGATTTTAAAACCATAAAAGATATTATTGGTTTTCGAGGATTCATAATGGATTTATAAATTAAATAAAATAAACATAAAATCAAATTATTTTTAATAGAAAATGTATATATTCTATTAAATACCCTATATATTATTTAATACATAAATTTTAGTTCATTATGATGTCATAATACACAACATATATTTATATAGTATTTAATTTTTAGCTAAAAATTCGATTGTCTCATTAAATTATGAAACATTAACTATTTTATACTATCAACATTATGATTCAAAAAATAATATTAATTTTATCTATATAATTTTATAAATATTTAAATTTCTACTTTTAAAATAAAAACGATATTTATTATGAAATTATAGTTTTTTTTCAATAACAGTTTTTGAGCACTTAGAAAAAATTACATTTGACTTCATAAAAGTTATATAATAATTTATATTTGATAAAATTATATCAGAGTAATATTTTTCAAAAATAATATTTATTTCAAAAACCCATTAATTAATCAATATAAATTCTTTAATTAAATTTGATTATTACCCAAAAGCACAATTCATGATTTATAGTATTGAAATAAAAATCATTTATAAAGAAACAATAATAGGATGAAAAGATATTAATTATTATATAAAAATAAGATACATAATCATATTAATAGGGTCTTCATACATATCCCATTAATAAATAATAAATAATTCTAAGAGTAAGGCGCTTGACAGTGGGACTTTCATGGTGTAGTTTGGCATACATGGTTTGGGCAGTGATCTCGATGAAATTGAACTTCTCTTATAAACAGTTTCATTCACACTAAAGTTGATGGATCACATTTTGGTATTAGTCAAGGGAAAATCTCAATGATTATATCTCTATAATAAGATAAAATAAATGGGATTCATAGGGTATGGACCTACTGGTTGGGGATATCACTTCCTTTTCTTGTGTTAATGATATTTGTTTAAAACATTTATTTATAATAATCATGTGATCACTGTTCAATGAATATTTTATCAATAATAATGATTCTTAATGCTCATTTGAATTAAATAGGATATAATTAAACCAAATTATTTCATGGGTTTTCTATAATCATATTACAGAGTAATATATTTAATTAAATCATAAGGGAAATTTTATTTAAAACAGTTCAGGTCGTTAAAGTCACAGGCCTATCCCCGATGATTGATGCAATGTTATTTCATTCAATGAACCCCCCATTTAAAAGTCAAATGTAGAGAAAAAAATCATTCTAAATATACATTTAAACTATATCGTTGAATGAACACAAATAAATTAGTTAATATTTAATTACTTAAATATTAAATATTTTCAAAAAAATTCAAAAAACTAATATTTCCACTAAACTCTTATATTATGATAGACACCCTATTCTGGGACTAATAGAGTGGTCAGAAAAATTATATGAGATCAACATACATGATAATTTACCATTTTCCCCATAACACTCTTGGGAACAAATGTTTCAAATTTACTTAGATTTTTAAAACCTGTGATGACATGATACATCACAAACACCCAACCAATATCACTTATCTCCCCCAAGAATCCTTGATAGAGAATCAGACAGTGTGATCTCCCTAAACATTGGTACAATTGATTGTATATTAATCGTCCAATGAATGGAATTATAGTGTTCCCAGATCAACCCCAACACAAGGGACATTCTATAATGACTAGGCCGATTGTTCCCATCATAAGAGTATCCTTATCATCACTATACTTCCAATAATAAAACCACACATCCCATTATACATCCTTCACTAAACACAATGGGTAAACATGTGTAAACTAATCACACCTTATTTACAACATGAAAAGAAAACTGATCATTCATAGAACACTAGGAACAATAACATCCATTCTCAAAAAATCAATTAAATGAAACTCACGACCTCATATTGACTACAGTGAACTCCCAAAAAAAGTATTTCCTTAAATCACTATAAAAAAATAAGAATTTCACTCACATGGCCCATGTCCTAAAAAACAATGATAACATACATAAATCCATTAACTATTCTCCTCGCTTTGGTCATCTAAAACAAACTAGATAACCCTTGACCCCCCACCCCCTTTAAAAAAATTCATATCCCTTATTCCATAATCAAACAAATTACCACCCTCAACTTGGGAATCAATCAAAAAACACATGTGTCCAACCATTATTCCACTAAACATAAAAAATTGAAATAAAAACTGAATAGAGCTAGTGCTCCAACCAAGATTTCCCTCTCAAGGTAGCCCTAATATAGAAAGCACTCCCAGTGGACCAATTATCATTTTACTTGCATCATTATTCCTAACCACTCCCTGATAATAATATTCCTTAATGAACCCACCAAGTAAGAACAACCATGCCCACCAAATCCATTAGTGATAGCCAGAATATCTACCCCACCAGAAGACCTAACAGAAAACACAAGGAAATAACTACTCTATACCAATGAACACAAACCTAATAAATTCATGGAACCACCACATCATGGTAACTTTATTTTGATCCAAAGACCCCTCACTCATCCTCTACCTCATCAATCCACCAATAGGGAAATTTTATCCCTTTAACAACCCACAAGGGTCTCCATGCATCCCTCGATGAAGGGAATACATCTCAAACACCGATGAACATCTGAAAAAAGATCTACAGGACCTATTATTTGAAAAAATATATATATAAATATTGGTCATTTGAGTAGAATTAGACCCAGTAATTATATGAGAAAACATGATATTATCGATTATTGAAACTCAGAACAATAAATCCTCTATCTTTAGAAAAAAAAACCACACAAATTCATATGTCATGTGAATACTACATGCCTAAAATGATGCATGAAAAATGGAATCCTTCCCAAGGTAAGAGAGAAACCAGAATAAATAATAAATCATAAAACCAAAGTGCATCACACTAGGTGAAATCATGTAGTTATAAAAATAGAATCCACGAAAACAGAAACATACCATGATAACATTGAATTCCTATCGGTAAAGGTGTTCACAACAAACTAGTCTGTTATCCATTATAAGTTTCGATGAATTCCTAGAACACCCGTCTACCAAATTACCAAATCATGAAACCAAACTCTGTATATACCATTTTTTAATGAACTAGTGCAGGTAGACCAAACAAGTCACCCAATATGGGTCACCCCAAGGCCTGAACTGGACCTCCATGGATTCTAGAGACTTCCGACTAGTATCAAGGGTTTAAATGATACATTATGAAGAATATACCCTGAGGTGAGAGTACATTAGAAAAAACAAGTAATAAAAAATATTCCAGGATAAAAATTAGAGAATACATAAAAAATTTTAAAAAATAATTATATAATAAATGGAATGAAACATACAATCATATAGACTCAAAGAATAAAAATCATGCAACAGACGGTCACCCTCTAGAACAAACCCATATACGAAATTAAAAAATTGAAAGTAAATAGAATGCTTCTTACTACCAACTTAGAGCCAAACCAAAATCCCTGTCTCCACGATGCTCAAGTTGCACCCACCTAATCCTGAGATACAACATGAGCAAATCTACTTGATCAAGGAACACTATAACTCTGCTCCATCAATCATAAATCCTATGATCCAACCTAATGGTAGAAATCAGGTCTACACACAAAACAAGGTGCACATAAAGAGGTGAGGAATATATATCATTTGGCCACCCCAATGGTGGTCATATAATCTTATATCATAAATGTTAATGAACACATGATATTTCCAACATATATGAAGACTAATAATGGATGGAACTATAGAAAAACTACATAAAAAAGGCTAAACAAAACAAGGATAAGACCCAACTATGGGTTCTAGTCTAAAACCTTGAGGTTTGTCTACCCATGATCTGGCCCCATCAAAAGGATTTAAAACATGTGTCTCACTCTTCCATATGAAAACTGTAATGTATAATTTATTTAGATATAAGCTTCAAGAAATCTAAAAAAAGGCACGAATACAACACCCTAGGGTGTAAACATATATATCCACAACTAATACACACATATACTGGGATATAGGACTCCAATGGAAGGATCTGACTTCATAGTAGAATCTCCCCTCCATATTTCATGGATATTTAATATCCTAGAATCCAAGAAAAATGACTTTTTATTTACTATGGACGTGTTAGATACATCGAACTATGGGATCCATCCATGTGGACCTAAGAGATTCACTAGATGAGGGACCCATACAAAACACTAGAAGCATACTAACATCCCTGAAAAACACATCCTCTGGTCAGGGCACACCCTCAACTATAGGGGAGTAGTCATAAAAATTTTTTATTATCCCCCTAATACAATCTAACTATAACTATCTAGTAGAGGAGAGAACCAAATCACAACTCAGGGACAATTCCCGATCCAAGATATCTCAAGGTTATCCTTTTAAAATCAAAGTAATAAGTATAAAATGATTCAAAAATCCTAGAAAATGGCTAACTGAATGTGGAATGATCCGAACGTGAACCCACAATCCAAACAGCAAATCTAGTTGCACTGATCTAGTCTTGGTCAAAAAGCATGGGTCCCCTCTCAACACCCCATATATCGGCTTCAAACAAAAAACCACCACAAGCTCTCAACGACCCATCATTGGGTCAAAAAAACATAGGGATCCCAGATTCCATAGGGTCACAACATAAATCAATGTCCTCCATAGGAACCCCTTTCTGCACACAAGCTTTCAAGCCACTCCCATTAAAATATCCACTAGTAGCCTAAATTCTATTATAAGTATAGGATCCCTAAATAGTGGTTCCTCTATCTCATCCAATGTATGAGAAATGAACTATATAGAAAAATCTCAAACAACAATTAGTGGTCTCCAACAAACCCTTGATCAACAACCAAAATAATGGAAATCTAAAATAAAATCACTCAACTTGGGAATCCACAATGGTCTGTGTGACCTAATCAAATGTTGGACCGTACTAGGGATCCTTGGAATAATCCAAACTTTGAGAAAATACCATTTTAATAAAACCTCAGCCATCATTCCCGGAAAACAACCCATCCATTGGTACCGACTTCCCCATATGGGCATCCAAGGAACACAAAAAAACATGGGAAATATAATCAACTAACTATGGAATCCACTGATCACATTATCAAAATCCATCTGACAAGGGAATACTGAAGTGTCTGTCAGACTCATCATAATAGCTCAATGACACACATACATAACTTATATCCCATGGTGTTAACCCAGTGCAAAGGTACTAATGAATTTGGTGTTGAGACCCAGAAGTTAAACCAAAACTTCTATGACCTCTAGAATTCAGTCCAAACACAAATAGATAAAGGAAAATCACCTAAAAGATACAATATGATCCTAGATTCCTAGATCTTTCCAAAGAACCACAAACATATCACTATATCACACTCAATCCAGGATGATCACCAAGCTCCAAACCCTCACCTAAGACCTGCAACTCATAACCCAACCCCTAATGGGATTCTGGAACTAAACCTCAAAGAATTACTCCACAAAATTCTAACACAACCAAAACACTATTTGTGTAGACTCCAAACATCAAAAGGATTCCAACACCATCATTCAATTGAAAAAAATCATTGAATCAACTACACACAAGTCCAAATCTGACTTCAGGGTGAAAAATAGGAAAAAAGCCAAGAAAGAAAAAACATGATGTGTACCCCAAAATGGCCTCCCTAAACATTTTCTTCAAGATAATTTTCCTGTACATTTCCAATGTATATGGTGTGTATTCCCTTTACATGTATTGTACCACCACATGGGTTCCTTCCCATGTTTTAAAACCCCCACCTAGGTTTCGTACAACCGTAGTACATGATGTGTACCACCCCATACATGGCGTGTACCCCACATAGTTTCCCCAACTATGTAATAGGTTATGTAACCCCTATACAGGGGGATTTAGGTATAGTACATATACATTAGTCATATACCGTGTAAAAGGTGAGACTCTATACCCTACACGGCCATGTTCCACGGAAACACCATGATTCCCCACTACATGCCATGTACCCTTAGTACATGGTGTGTAGTCCCAAAAAAAATTATCTTCCACAAAAAAGAAGAATATATGGTATGTGTTCTCTAAACTATACACTATAGACATGGGCATTCATGAATAGAAAACCACAAAAATGGCCTAAAATGGAAAATTTATACCTCAAAGGCATATATTGACCCACACGATGTCCCTAATAACCCCAAAACGGGATTGAAACTAAAAAAACGGTGAAATGTTGATTAATGGCCAAAAATTTTAAATGATCCTACATTCAATTAAATACTTCTAAATATTCATACCAAATATTCATCATGCACCCAACAAGCCTAGATCTACCTCATGATGAAATACCAGGCAGTGAATCCTCCCTTTCCCTCACCTATATTCTCTCCCTCTCCCTATCTTATCTGAATAAACCATAGGGGAAACCCATGGGGATATAATAATGAAGCAAAGGGAAAAAATTAAAAGAAGAAAATTGAAAAAAAAGAAAAAACAAGAAAATGGTAAAGAAAAGGGTCATGGGCATGGCCCCTTCACTTGACATAAGGTTATGTATCACATAGGAAAAATCCCCCTTTACAGACTAAAATACATAGATTTAATCTCAATTTTATGTTCTTAAAATATATCTCTAAATGAACACATGAGAATAATTAAATAAATAAATAATAAATATTCTATGAAAATTTGAATGACTCATAATTCTACAAAACTTCTGTTCTAGGTTAATGGTCCTATTATAAGACCAATAGAGTAGATGAAAATATTATATATGATTATATTATAGTATTATTTACCATTTACCACTAAACAATCTCAAGAAAAAACAATTCAAATTCCCAATTATTTTCACAACCCATGATGAGATGAGGTGTCAGAGTGTGCGGTCTGAGGGCCAATGGTTTTGATGAAATTTTTTCCATATGGGTTACCTTACATATTTAAAAGACGATAAATGTTCCCTTATGATGAAACTGACACTATGGATGAGGTGGTTTAAGTAGTTAATAGTTAGGATAAGCATAACTCTATAGGAGTTGCACATGTGCAAAGATTGACCATGTTGAAGTTTCACTCGAGGATCAGGGTAGTAAATCATTATGTTAGGGAGTGAACCATTGGAAGTTAGAGGGTGTGACACTTATTAATGGATGAATTTTTGTGGTTTATGTGGATAAAATTCCTATAATACTAGAATTGGTGAAGCTTAATGTTTTGTAATGGACATAAAGTATCATCGAGATAGCTACTTATATTCATTATGTTTGGTAATGGTTGGATGGTGGGCTGTAGAGGCATGACCCTTATGTGATTAGTGACATGGGTGTGATTTCATAGTTTTTTTGGGTGGTTAAGGTGTGTATTGATGCTGGTGAGTTGGTAAATATGATTATATAATTTGTTGGTGGAGAATACCATATTTATTATTCAAATTCAGTGTTGGATAGAGTTTTTGCGTTGACATTGGGCTCCAGATGGTTATGGATTTATTCGAGCATAATCTCGATTGGCTTTTCATCAGTGATCATTGGTGAGAGAATTATGACTCAGTTTTTTGGTTGATGATGAAACCATTGAATTACATGAGAATCTAGGTCTGATCATTTGTGTGAGACTTGAATGATCTCATGATTTATTTTAAAGTTAATATATCATGATCAAGAAATGATAAGAAAATTCATTGGTATGTTGGACCTTGAATTTTTGAGAATATTTAGTCCAAGAATATAAACAATGTATTTTCATGTATAATTGTGTAATGTGAGATGGAAACCACCCATAGGGGTTGCATGACTATAATAAATGTGTTTTAGTACGTGATTTCAATGGTGGGTGAGCACTATGGAATAAAAATAAACCTTATGAGATGACTCTTATCATGGGGAGTTCTATAAGCATTGTGAAAAACTAGATGATGACACCATGGTGTCTCAAGATAGACAGTCATGGGTGAGAGTTGAGTAGCTATTTTATTGATGGTGACAAGTATGGGATTAGGTTTTAATGAAAATCATGCCTCATTTTTATAAGTGTGTTGTAGAAACTCAGTTTTCATTTGAGGATGAGACATAGTAAATTGGTAATAAAATGATGAATATGATAGATTGGGATTAAGTTTAAAAATAACATTGATAATTAATTTGGATGATAAGTTCCACGGTGGAGATGTTGTAAAGACCAATATTTTCATGTTTTTAGATTCACAGAGAATTTAAAATTTGGATTTTTAGAGCAAGGATAAATTGAGAATCAGCTCTTAGATCAATATTCATAGAGTTTTAACATCTTTTGGAGATGTTTTTAGATTTATAATGAGGTGTGGGAGGAGGTTTGGGTGATTAGGTGAAATATGTTGTGTGTTCACTGTATCTTTATCCATTATAGCTATAGGTAATTCACAATGGGGAAAACCACATCATATAACTAGTCTTTGTGGAGGGGTTACATGCCAATTGAGTCTGGTTCCTAAGGGGTTTGGTTGATTTGGAGGGTAACCTTTGGAATTTTCCAAGGGTATTTCCCTATGGGAAAATTCATAAACTATCCATTCATAGCCCCTATTTTGTGGGTATTTTGAGGGACCATGGGCAGAACCATGTCATTGAAGATTGATTGGTGCTTGTATTGGTCATAGGGAGGGACTAATATGGGAAATAGAGAGTGATGGGGTAGGGATTTGTGAATTTTGGTTGTGCATGGATCCTCTATTTTCCTACAATGAAATAACACCCATACCTATGGTGTTTTTCATGGTGTCATGGCATACATATTTGGGGGTGCTACAAATATCCAAAATGATGAGAATGGTGGAAGGAAATGATATAGTGAAATACATTTTCACTAATACATTTTTATTTTTTTAGGGAATTACCCTATTTCCCCCCTTCAATATTATTACCCCACCCTCATTTTCCTTCTCCATCACACATGCATGGGAGGGAAAACCTCCATCATCATTTCTCTCTCAATCTCTTATATAAATGGGCTTAATTTGATGTGATGTCTTGGGTGAATCATAGTGAGTAACTCCTCCTCCTTCCTCTTTGGTCTTCCATGTGTATTTTTCTCTTATTTCATTATCTCCATCATATAATTCATTGATTATTCCACTGGATCATGGTGGAGACTTCTTATTATGATGGGCTCTCACTCAGCGTAGATAAAGGATATTTTAAGATGATAAGAACACATTATTTTGTGTTGTACCATTAATGGTTTTTTTCATATGAAATTAAATCGATAATATGGTTAAATTAATTTTTATGGATATTGAATTGGGGTCACATGTTAAATATTTTACTAATTAAGGTGTCGATAGTATGCCATTGACCTTTTCTGAGTATTTTTTAATATTTTCAGTGTTATGACTTTTCTCGATGATTTTTTCAAATATTATGAAAAATTTATTTAATTATAAAATTTATTTTTATTTTTATATTAATTTTTGTTTGATTATAATTAATTAACATTGATTTTTTTCATGATTTACAGCCTCATTTGGAGGTGAGACAAATGTTAGTCACGAATGATCTTGAGAAAGAGTTGTTGGGATATGATTAGAGGGGAGTGACTCAATGATTGAGGTAGGTGGTCCCTTGAGAATACCCCTATGTTATTTTAATTATTCAATATACATTTACAATGTAAAATATAGTCACACCACTGAGGGTGATCAATATTTTTAATTTCATTAAATTATTATTTTTTTAATGAAATACCTGGATAAATTGGATAATATGACAAGGTCCATGAGGGACCCTTGTACAGTATATTGATGTCTCAATCACCGATGGTCAACACCAAGATTAATAATAAATTCCCTATGGAACTTGTACCTAAAGTTATGTAAATTAAATGGAATTAAATGAACAATATGTAAAATTCACAGTGATGGGTTCCCTTAATTACCGTTGAGTAGCATTGCATGTTGGACTTGAGTCTTCGACTCGAGTAGGCCATGTGAGAACCTTGTGATACCTTAAATATTTTTGGGTTAGCAGAGATGATCATGGGGTGAGTGTTCATACCCTATTGTGATGTTAGAATCTATATATATATGTCCTATGTAAGAATTTTGGTAGAATTGGGTGCATGAGGACCATCATTGGGTGAATTAAAAAGGGGATGAGACTAAGGCCATATCCCTTTCATGAAATTGATATGAAATATCTTATAAGGAAAATGAAGTCATTATATGATTATTATGATGTTGAGGGATTATATTCCCTTCCTATGATAGGTTTTTACATGAGATATGAGACTGTGATAATGAAACTCATGTTGAAGGTCCATGTTATAGTGTGACCTAGGGGACCTGGAGGGTGCCTTGGTGATATGATAAACCTCGAGAGGGTGCATGTGGGTAACATATAATGATGATTCAAGGTGTTAACTTATAAACTAAATTAGTTACGTGAGCATGATATTTATGTGATGATGATAGGTCATTTACTTGAGAGGTTGACCTCAGTTATGTGAGACAGGTTTGGACATTGGGCCAACCCTTTTGAGATGTTTATATTCCAGATTATTTGGTAGGGACACACTCCCCCACCAAGATGTATTGATATAAAAGTTATTCATTTGGTACTCACTTTATATTTGGACTTCATTCCATGTTTTTATGAGATGATTCTGGTGGGACACATTACCCACCAAGAAGTATGATAATCATGGGAGGCCTTGTATGCTTTCCTTGGATTCAACCTTTATGCCATATATAATGAGATCGGTGGAAGGGACACACTGAAACCGATGAGATTTATTCATGGAAGTATTGGGGAGGTAAATAATTCCATATGAGTTATTAGTATATTACGTGATGTGGCGATAGTGACAAACTACCCCTGATGGGATGTATCTGTGAGATGATCCTGAAGGAATTCACTTCCACCTAAGTGATATATATAATTGTGGATTCTGACCATTGTTCCAAATACCACTATATCAGATAGGACATACCCCAAGTAGTTTAACATAGTCCTGATATTAGTTGGAATTTTCGTTTGACATGCATAAAGACAATCTGAAACCTGTCGAATATGGTTTGGGTTGATCCCTAGTGTCATATTAGAACCTAAGGTTCAATAGTGTTTATTTATCTATAATACATATATTAATATATTTATTTATCTTGATCATTTCATATTCACTTAAATTTCATTTACTATTAATATATGTGATCACATTATTGGTGCTCCACTGAGTTATATCAACACCCTACTTGAGTGGCCATGGAACTTGGGTACCCAATAATATTTCATAGCACACTGGTTTAGGATGGGTAGTAAAACATTGTTGATTGATCGAGTGGGGAATCTGTGATTAATTTTGGAAATTGGGATTGAGGTGCGAATCGAGGATGATAGTCGATCCCTATATATATTAATTTTATTTAATAATTTGTAAAAGTGATTGTCCTTGGGGGTGATAAGCCATTATGTGCTTGAATGTCTATTAGTCTATATGACTGCATTCATTTTTATAGAATTTTTAATGTTGATTATTCTCTATAATCATATTTATTAATATGAATAATTATCGTTTATATTAGGTCTACTCATCTAGATACCCAGAGAGGGGGGGGGGAGGGGGTGAATCAGGGTATGAAGGATTAAAAAAAATTCCCCTTATGATCTTGTTTTGAAGTTAGAAAAAACTATCGTATCTCTATTTCCCATTGAATATTATGAATAAACCATAAATCATTCACAAGATATGAAAATTTTTATTTGGTTAACCCTCACTAGGCTATGTCCAAGGAGCATACACCTGCAACGTGCTGATGTGCCAAATCCACTATAAGTGCACTACTGTTTACAAATTCAAAGCAGACACACTGTCCCGTCTAGTTTACAACCACTCACAATATGAAATCTCACAACACATCTTTTATGTGCAAAATTTCCTTTTACGTTAAATAGTTTTCTTTTATGCACAACAATTGCTTTACATGCAAACACTTCTTTTATGTGTAAACTTGATGTTTAAGCGGAACAACTTTTCATACTCCAACTTCGTGCACGAGAGCTCAAATACTCTATAATTATTGATCTTCTTCGAATGAGGGGGGTCACTTCTTATTTATATGAAAAATCAACCCCCTTGCAAAAAACCTCCCTTCTGCGCGTAATCCTCTTTGAGCATGAAAAACACAACTTCCGTGCATCACCATATTTCGTGCAATGCTCCATTTTTTTGCGCACCTCATGCCTTTTCCAATTTTGAAGCATCTGATCTCTAAACACATATTTCATGAAAAACCTCATTCCTCTATTTCACACACCACACCAATATTTCGCGCACCACTTTATTTTTCATGCACCACTCTAATTTTGCGTGCACCTTCTTTTGTACCGCCTCCAAATTGTCCATTTCTTTTTCAGGGTTCTTCTATCAAACAAAGATAGCCAACAACATCTCTTGAACTAGAAAAATCACCATTTAAACCCCCTTTATCATCAAATAATACATCATGGTGTGCTTTGTGAACAAACACAACATGAAGACCTACTTTGTCAAAAAACACAATCACCACAAAAATTCAACAATGATTCCTTGAGGGAATTTTTCAAAACAGTTTATTTATTTATAATTTAAAAAATATTATCAGTGTTAGGTCTCCCCACATTATCACTCATGACCCCTAATTCTAGTTGGAAGCCTCAGGATTATAGGGTGTCATGCCTTAGGTCACACACTGACCAGATCTAATAACCATTTAGAGATACCAAAGACAAGGATGTTATATTAATTATCTAATAAAGAGGAGTAAGATAACATGAAGGTTCCTACCAATAAATTTATTGATCATTATAATGATTGAGAAAATGGTAGACTACATGTTGTACTAATTAATATACACTGGATGTTGAATTCTTAATAATTGAGGAATAATATTATATCATATTGATGCAATGAGATCTATGAGAATAAAAGAATATATTGTTTATTAGTGAGGTATTATGTATCATTGTAAACTGATAGGAGTAAATATAAAAATCAATTAGGAGACCATACTGTTTTTAGAAGATAGTCTCAGGGTCAGGAATTATACCTTCCCCACTTGTATTAACATTATGATAATAGTGGATACATGTGTCTCAGATTCAACCTAAACACAACAATGATGTGGTAACCCACCTTAGGGGTTAAAACTTTTGAAAATATTATGTGTGGTTATTCTGACTCAATTACTAATTTTCATGTGGTGTGATGTGTTAGTAATTCATAAGTATATCTAATCATCATAATAGAAAAATAGGTTAAAATATTAAAAGGGTTAATAGATATAGAAATTGAATTCAGTAAAATTGGCTTATAGAAATTTATCCCCTCTCAACATGAATTCATAGACCACTGGACAATATAACCCTCAACATTCTTATCACTGATTCATTATCCACATAAATTTGATTATTATGGTATAAAATCGTATATGTATATATTCTATGGTTTATATTTTATTTATGATGTGATTGAAGGTGTTGTACTTGAATATGTCATGACTTATTGGTTGCAAATTAAACTAGGGATTAAAATTTATTCTTACAATTGAATCTTATCTCACACTTTCTACCATATATAAAAAATATATATAGGATGAAATTATGGGTATCATAATCCAAAATATCTTTTAATCCTATTAATATTTCATAGACACTATTAAATCATTTTAATAATTTTCATGACATTAGGTCCCACTGGATGTGACTCTTGTTCCAGAGTCATTAAAATCATTATTGGAATTACAACATGAGAACTCACTTCTAAAATAATAATTTAAAAAATTCATCAATTTTGGGGATTTGAATCAGAAAATATTTTTTATTATCAAATTCTAATCACAAAAGGGCTTGCTAGTGGCCTTGGAAATTTTTGGCCCAAGTAACAATCAATCTTAGGGACTGATTTTTTAAGTACCCAAAGTAACCTTAAAAACCCAATCACTCTCAAAACTATCACCATCACAATCTTAATGGAAAATGATCATTTTTATACATATTTTGAAATAATACATCAAACCAAATTCTGTCCATATATATATAAATATAAATTAATATATGTATTTTTGAATAATAATTAATAATAATATATTATTATTACTATTTACTTATTAAATAAAATTATTATTTGTTTTTCTCAAATTATAGTTGTCTCCACCCTCTTCATTCCACGCACAATACCCCCTATGGTTTTCTTACCAAATTGTATCATTCCCTCCTTTGATAGTCATGGGACGTAACCCCATCACACCTCACTAGAATTGGGCTCCTTGTATCTCACCTGTTAAAAACCATCTAGTAACCTATTTACATCTAGAAACTAATGAATATTCCCAGACTTCCAATTTCATCTTTTTTTTCATCAGAAACATGGAAAACCCACCCTTATATTGATTTGATAAATTCATGACTTATCCATGGGAGGAATAAATCGACCACAGTGTTACAATTGATGAAGGACTATGTTAATGGGTTGATTAAAAAATATATATGATGAACATTAGGCTGATTAAACATGAACATAATCCAATTCAATTAACCCTTAATTCACTACAAATAATTATAACTAATTCACTTTATTCAAATTATTTCACTAAAAAAATTAGTTGCAACACATAAAATTTATAAAGATGTCCCATGAAATACCTTCTCAGTTGGAACGCTACCTCATTTCTATAATCACTTCTCCTCGAATGACATATCAAATTGAAGAAGGATATGTGAAGCTGACTATATATATAAAAATATTCTCTTGTAATGTGATTAGGTTCTAGTCTAAGACCAAAATAAATATAATGTCAGTGTTATATAAAACACCATGTCTTGAGAATAATTATACTAAAGAAATAAAATTATGATATTATGTAAAACATAAATTAACACACCAAATATTTATTGGATAATTAATTAATTAATTAATTAATATGTATGTAAATTACATATCCTCTTTAACTCGCCTAAATTACACTCTATGCTACATGATCTATTCTGGGGTTAATCTTATGATTATTATTATGTTTATTCAGAAATTTAATCCCAGGGAAAGGATACCAATTTATCCAAAATAACTTAAGAAATAATATTCTCTTTTAATATTATTAATTATTTGAATTATTGGACAAAAAATAACTAAAAAATATTATGATCAGAATTAATCATTCATGATAGGATAAACACACATTTCTATATATAAATAACCATAATAAATTTTTAGGTCATTTTCATATTAGGTATGAAATTACAAAAATTCCATTGAAAAGTCACAAGCACTAAAATTAATAATTTATAGACTTTATAAGGGCTAAAATTTCATTTTTTCTTGAAAATAATAAATTCATTTTTAGAGTATAAAAAACTACATTCCAGACATGCTTCTTATTTCATTAATGATATTCTGCTGAAGATACACATTCAAAAAGGGATAACTATTACTCATCACATGAATATAAATAAGTGCCATATTTTTAAATTTTATGAGACATAATATAAGAATTTAATGACCAAGTTTCATTCAAAATTTGAAACCTCCATTCCATATAATTTTAACAATAAATTCCACCTCCAACTTAAATGAAAAAAATATTAAAAGGGAGTGAATATAAATTATTGAAATAATTCCTCATATATAATTCTTGATCCCAAGAAAAAATTCAAGTAATTTATTATCTCGATTACATAAAAAATAAACGAATCAATATTTTTAAAAAATTAGATAGTTTATGGTTCCATAAAATTTTTCAGTTCTAGACTTGAGATCGATTATATTAACATAGGATTTCATAGACCATGATTGAATATTAACTTTATCACCCAATTGGAACTTTTTCATATGAGTAAAATGAACACTGTGATTTGATATGGAAACCAATTAAACTTTATACAACCCCATTATCTCAACAACAAGAAATTTTTCCAAACTAAAAATTATTTCTTAATAATAAAAAATTACCCATGATTCTATCTGATTAAACATAATAGTAATTAAATTTTCATAATATTATAAAAAATGATCTTCATTGTGTCTACATATCTTTAAAAAAACACATAAAACTCTCATCCTTTATTGACAAAGGTAATGAATATTCATTATGTGATACTAATAAATAGGGATCGATAAGAAAGTAGTTAGTGTGATATGAATTACCTAGATTTATGGAAGGAAATGTTGTAGGATATCTCATATTTTTATTTTGAAAATTAAAAAAATAATCATAAACTATCATTTTTAATTTTAGTCATTGCCTTATTACCTCATGGTAATGAACTATTTGTTGGATGTCCTATCACATAAGTAGAAACCATAATATAACATGTTTATTAGATGAGCATCCATTAATCATTTTAACAACTCAACATAATCATTTCCATAGCCCTAGTACCACTATATAATATCTATGCAAATCAAAAAATAGGTTTAATCTCGTTCAAAGCCCCATTAATTAACTTTACAAATAAAAACTAAATCACTATAATATACTCATAGGAGTTACATTTATTTTACATACTATATAAAGACAAATCATCACCATATATTTTATTTAAATTTAACGAGTCATAAACATAGAATCTCATTCTAAAGATACTTGGTCTAGGGAAATTATTTAAAAATTATTGAATTATTTTCCATCATATAAGCCTCTAAAAGTAACCACTCACTCAAATAATGGCCATTATTTTATCTCAACTACACCAATAATTTCAATTATATCATCAACTTTCTTTCATCCTTAGTATACACATAACATTAGATATATAACTATGTTCATCTAATTATATATCAAAATTTAAAAAATAACCAAGGTCTAATAATGATATTTCTATAATGGTAGAGGTTGTAGAGATGATCTCTAAAATTCACATAGATAATTTTGATAATATTACCTCAAAAATGATGGAAATGTCTTTAAATATGAAACACATTGAGGAGATATAGCATTAAATCCAAACAAAATATGGTTGTTTTCACCTTAGTAACCTATAAAGGATTGAATTAAACACTATGAAAATGTGTAACTGAGCAAGATAATCTAGCCTATAATAAAATATTTATAAATGAAGAATTAATTAAATAAGAAGTATTTATTAATGGAATTTTTCCATTATTATAGTAATGTCATATATAATAAATCTTATAAAATCACATAGGGAATATAATAAAATATTTATAAATGAAGAATTAATTAAATAAGAAGTATTTATTAATGTTAAGAAACCAATACAAATGAAATAGTCACTTAAACTTCGGAATAACAATTTGACCCTTATGAATAGTAAACTAACCAAATGAATAGTAACCACACCCATGAAATTCTAAATAAAACATAATCAACTAATAAATGAAATTATTTTATAATTATATAATAAACTAAGTAGTTGAATGCTTTAAAAATTATTAATTAAGTGTTGGAATTTTTCTATGTCATAAATATTTATTTCAATTTTATAATTAAATAAATAATTTAAATGAAATTATATTTTCAAAATATGTATCCATAAATTAATATTTTTATGTCTTATGATTTTAAAATAATTTAATGAGACCTTATGTAATTTTCCATTTGTTATAAAATTAGCTATAATAATAAAATATGTATTTTCCAACTAAATAATGATTTTAAAATAATGATTAAATTAATCATATTAAAAAAATATTTCCATAAAACAGATTTATTTTTTTAATTCTACACTTAGAAAAATGGTTAGGTTGAATTTTTGTGATTTTTTCAAAGTACTTGAATTTTTGATGAATAGTAAAATACGATATTTTTCGATAAATGCTAAATACATGAACTTACAAGTCATATATGATGTATGGATGATGTAATATCAAAATATCAAACTATACTTAATTATTTAAATTTATTTATTCATAATTCTCAAACTATTCATTGTCTTGTGATAAAGTAATAACCAAATGAATATAATAATGAGAAAACACCCCTCTCCTCCACTATAAATAACACTCCTCACACCCTCTTCTCCTAAAACTTATAATGCTTTCACTAGTGCAGAAAAAGTTATTTACATCACCATTTTTTACGTCGGTTATAAAATAACCGATCTAAAAAATGGCGTGAGTAAATTTTTAACGTCGTTTATTTTAATAACCGACGTTAGAAATCGCGCACGTTCATTTTTAACATCGGTTATAAATTTACCGACGTAAAAAACCAAAGCACAGTGTTTTTTACATCGGTTATAAAATAACCAATGTAAACAATGATTCTTTTGAGGGCTTTTAGATGTCGGTTATTTGATAACCTACGTAACAAAACAACTCGCAAAAGTTTTTACGTCGGTTATAAAATAACCAAAGTAAAAAACTATGATTTCTGATGTATTTTTTACATAGGTTATTCTGTAACCAACATAAAAAACCAACAAGTGGATTTTTTTTACATCGGTTATAAAATAACCGATGTTATAAATGTTAAAAAAATAGTTTATAATGTCGGTTATTAAATAACCAACGTTATAAAACATTTAAAAAATTAACAAGCCCCATGGATTGTCATTTACAATTTTTCGATCGACAGTACGGTGACTCGTCTCTCTCGCGCGATAAAACCTAATCGACTCATTGATCTCATTGTGTTAAACTCGTTTTTTCATCACTGTTTATCATCTTTACTCTCCTCAGATATATCATCTTAACTTGAAACACTTAGGTAAGCCTCCCACGACTTTATTTCGTTCGTTTTTTCCCTAATAGTCTATATTTACGTTTTGTGATTTTTTTTGTTTAAACAAGGTAAGATTCTTCAATTTCGAACCCTCTTACCTCATTTTTCCATCATCATCTTATTTATTATCCCTATATCTGTTAGATAGACTCGAAATATTCATGTAAGCCTCACTTACTTCTATTTTGTTTGTTTTTGTTTCGCGAATTCCCGACATCGATGGTAATTTTTGTTGTCATTGACAACTAATGGTCTCCTTCACCTATATTACTGTATAGAATGGTTATTGATTAAATGTACGAATTGGGAAATGATATTTCATGTGTTTTTGTTTCTTATGTTTATCCTTTTTTATATGAGAATCTATTAGACATATAAGGTAATGGCTGTTGATCTCTCTGGCCCTTCGATGCATCGCTATGTCTCATGATTCCAAATAGAATTGGGTTCTGTTGAGGGCATACCCTAGTATTTTTTGAGGCCTTGGCCAAGGCCTTGACAATATGTTTAAGATTTCTAGAATTATCCATTACCTCATTATGATATTATTTATCAAGAAAACTTATGACCATTTGACTAGTTGAATATCAATGGTTATTTTTCATTATCATACGATCATTTAAGTAGACATATTTAATAATATTTAATTCCATCTATTTTATGCTGAAGTATATATTAAATGCATGTGTTTTTAGGTGTTCACCATGCCTAGTTTTTATATGTAAACCATTGTTTGGGGTGTTGTCTGGGGGGGTGGGGGCTATCCAGAGTGTTGGGGGGTGTCCAGGGGGGTGTCCAAGGGGGTGGGTGTGTGTGGGTGTCTGTCCAAGGGTGGTGGGGGCCTGTCTAGAGGGTTTTAGGGGTTTTTCGGGGGTTGGGGGCTGTCCAGAAGGTTGGGGGTGTCCAGGGGGTGTCCAAGAGGGTAGGGGGTGGGGGTGGTTTCTAAGAGGGGTGGGGGGTGCTGTCTAGAGGGGTAGGGGCTGTCCAGGGGGTGGGGGCTGTCCAGAGGTTTGGGGGGTGTCCAGGGGGTGTCCAAGGGGGTAGGGGGTGAGGGTGGTGTCCAGGAGGGGTGGGGGTGCTGTCTAGAGGGGTGGGGGGTGTCCAAGGGGGTGGGTGGGTGTGGGGGTTGTTGAAGGGGGTGGGGGCCTGTCCAGAGGGTTTTTGGGGTTGTCCGGGGGGTGGGGGCTGTCGCGAGGGTTGGGGGTGTCCAGGGGGTGTCAAGGGGGTGGGGGTGGGGGTGGTGTCCAGGAGGGGTTGGGGTGCTGTCTAGAGGGGTGGGGGCTGTCCAGGGGGTGGGGGGATGTCCAGAGGGTTGGGGGTGTCCGGGGGAGGGGGTGTCCAAGAGGGTAGGGGTGGGGATGGTGTCCAAGAGGGGTGGGGGTGTTGTCTAGAGGGGCGGGGTGCTGTCTAGGGGGGGTGTCCAAGGGGGTAGGGGGTGGGGGTGGTGTCCAGGAGGGGTGGGGGTGCTGTCTTGCGGGGTGGGGGCTGGCCAGAGGGTGGGGGTGTCCAAGAGGGGTTGGGGGACTGTCCAAGGGTGTGGTGGTGTCTATGGGGTGTCCAAGTGGGTGGGGGTGGTGTCCAGGGGGTGGGGGTGTACAAGGGGGTGGTGGTGTCCAGGGGGTGTCCAAGGGGGTGGGGGATAAGTGTCAGTTGGGATTGACTACTACATCATGGTTTCTGTGATTATGATATGATGATTGTGCTATTATGACTGTCTTTACATTGTGATTTTCTCCATCTGAATTTTTATTTTAAATATGATTTGATTCTCAAGTTTACTCAATTTTTTCCTATTTTCTATCAACCACTATAATCCCCATGGTTTTCTTTGATTCAATGGAATATAAAACTATTATATCTAACTGTATTTTGTTTTTAAAATAATATTCAAGCATATTTTTTTAAATACGCATAGATTTGTTTTATATTTCAAAATTGTTTTACATTCAAATTATGATTTTTTTTCATATAAACATATAGTTTCCTTATCTTAAAAATATATTTATATTTATATTTGTTATAGGTAATAATGAGTCGAATTCGGATTATGGCACATCAAATGAGAAATGAATATGAGGAAGGTGTTGATGCCTTTTTGGAGTTTTCTAAATGAAATGTTCCAAGTAGTGACATATTTTTTTAACCATGCCTGAAATGTTTGAATATGAAGAAGTTCAAAATTATTAAGATAAAAAATCATCTGATTTTTCATGGTTTTAATATGATTTACAACCCTTGGATTTGGCATGGTGAAACTGGACATAATTTCACTGATGATGATGATTCGCAAGATGGTAACTCCGATGGAATTGAATAAATGATTCGCGATATCATAGCAGAACAAATTGAGATAGAACCGACAGTTTCACGTCTATATGTTGATGCCAAAAAACCATTATATCTTGGTTGTATAGATTTTATGGTTTTTTTGGAAATGTTAAGATTGATTAACCTGAAGGAAAAACATGGATGGAGTGACAGAAGTTTTACAGAGCTGCTACAATTGATGAAAGACATTCTTCCAAAAGATAACGATCTTCCAGATTCACATTATAAGGCCAAGAAAATATTATGCCCGATGGGATTATGATACAAGAAAATACATGTCTATCCGAATGACCACATTATATATAGGAATGAATATGAATTTCTATCAGAGTTTCCTAAATGTGGGACATCACGGTATAAGTTGAAAGAAAAATCACAGGCTGATGTAGAGATTACAAAGATCCCATAAATGTTATTTTGGTATGTTCCTATAATTCATCGTTTCAAACATTTATTTTCTAATTCACATGATGCAAAAAGGTTAAGATGGAATGCTGATGAGCGGGTATGTGATGGAAAAATAATTCATCCAGCTGATTGACCATAATGGAAGAAAAATGATGCGCAGTTTTCTGCATTTGGAAATGAAATTATAAATCTCAGACTAGGGTTGTGCACAGATGGAATGAATCCATAGCGAACCCTCAGTATCACACATAGTTCATGGCCTGTTTTATTGGTAATTTACAAACTCTCTCTTGAAGTCTGTATGAAGCGAAAATATTTCATGTTGAGTATAATGATCTCTGGTCCAAAGTAACCCGACAATGATATTGATGTTTACTTGTCACCGTTGATTGATGATTTTAATATGTTATGGGTTGATGGTCTTAGGGTGTATGATTCTTATAAAATGGAATATTTTTAATTACATGGAGTGCTTCTATTCACTATAAATTACTTCCCATCATATGTAAATTTGTCTTGATACAGTGTTAAAGGGGATAAATCATGTCCAATTTTCAAATAACAGACCTGATATTATCAATTGCATCATGGGAGGAAAACAGTGTACATGGGTCATCGAATGTTTTTGCCTATGGATCACCCTTATATAAGACTAAAAAAAGAATTCAATGGCTCATAAGAATTTAATACTGATCCAAAACCTTTATCCCCTGATTTGTATTTTGATAGGGTGAAAAACTTATATGTGACATTAGGAAAGACACAGAAATATGGTAATGATGGAAATATTTGGAAGAAAAGTCAATATTTTTTGAGCTACCATATTGGAGGTATCATGAAGTTAAACATAATATTGAATTCATGCACGTGGAGAAGAATATCTGTGATTGTTTGATTGGAACATTTTTAGATATTAAAGGAAAGAAAAAAAGATGGGTTGAATGCAAGATTAGACTTACTATCAATGGGAATACGTTTGGAGTTAGCTCCCACTAATAAAGGAAGACAGTAATTTCTTCCCCCAACTTTTCATACATTATTGAAGAGGGAGAAAATTAGCTTTTGTCAGTGTCTTCATGATATCAAAGTGCCTCAAGGTTATTCTTCAAATGTAAAATTTTTTGTCTCATTGAAGGACTTGAAGTTGATAGGTATCAAATCACTGATTGTCACGTCATGACGAAAAAAATTCTACTAGTTGCATTGTGTGGAATATTACCCATCCTTGTCAGAAAGACTATAATGAAGTTGCCTTATTTTTTCAATTCAATTTGTAACAAGGTGACTAATGTGAATGATTTGAACATTTTGGAAAAGGATGCAATTTTTATACTTTGTCAATTGGAAATGTATTTTCCTCAAACTTATTTTGATATAATGGTGCATTTAATGATTCATATGGTTCGAAAAATAAATCTTTGTGGACCTGTATATCATCATTAGATGTATCTTTTTGAAAGGTATATGAAAATATTAAAGGAGTATGTTAAAAATCCATATCGACCTGAAGCCTCCATTATTGAAAAGTATATTTCTGAGAAGGTAGCAGAGTTTTTTACGAGCTACTTGGCTGCGGCGCAACACATAGGTTTGCCTATATCTTTCCATGAATGAGTTAATAATGAGGGAAATGGGATTAATGGATTGAATGTAAAATCATTTTCAGCTAAACAGATGAAGAAGTTAGAATCATACATCTCGAATAAAATAGATGATGCTCAACTGTATATCACATTTCATATTAATGAGTTGAAACAATGCGATCCAAAGAAGAAAGAAATGTGGATTTTGAATGAGCACAACAAAACCTTTTTGTCATGGTTTAAAAAGACCTTGCTTGGTAGATCAAATGTATTAGAGAAATTAAAATTGATTGTGGGTGTTCCATGTTTAAATGTGATAACATGGTCCGGTTATGACATTAATGGATATACATTTCATACAAAAGCTTAGGACAATAGATGTTCAGTTCAGAATAGTGGTGTATTGGTGTTTGCAGAAGCAATGCATTTTTCAAGTGCTAAGGAAAAATCCCAATTTCTGCATCAAGTGCATATTATGGAGTGATTGAAGACATATGAGAGGTTGATTACTTTAAAATTAAAGTTCATGTTTTTACCTGTAAATGGTTTATCAGTAACTACAGTGTCAGACACGATTAATTCGGAATGACACTTGTTAATCTGAATAGATTGGAACACACAACTGATTCTTTTATAATGGAAACACATGAAAAACAAATTTTCTATGTAGTAGATCAATCAGATATATAGTGTGCTATTGTTTTACAAGGATAAAAATATGTCGGTCGGGATGAACTTGAGGAAAATGCTGATTTTGTGAGATCCCTACTTCCATGGAAAGATTAACAGAACATAATGATGAGCATGTTGAAGGCATGGTTTGTTCCATGAGGAACGATCACGATGAAGGAATTTGGGAAAACAATCCATTTGTACATTCATAAAATTACATGAAACATATCTTTATTTAATGTTTACATTTATTTTTTTTCATAAAAATGTTAGATATTTTAGGTTTTTTATTTATTAAAAACATGTATTAAACCAAAATAAGTATAAGTTTTTTGTTGTTTGTTTGAGTTTGTTTTATGGTTGTTATTTTACTTTATCATGTTTACCATTACATGAATTATATATCTATTATTTTTGTTTAGTGGACAATTAGTTTACCATGTTTACCAGGTTTATCATGTTTACCATGTTTACCATGTTTACCGTGTTTACCATCTTGACCATCTTTACCATCTTTACCATTGTTTATCATGCTTACCATATTACCAATGTTTACTATTATGTAACTTAGTACACTTTTCTATTTTCTGATTAGTGTAGTATTAAAATATTTGAATTTGTAAATTTTTGATCAAATGTTTGTTTTTTTTTGATTTGAAGGATAATGACAGATCATTCAGTTGATCAACCACATGATTCTGGAGATGATAATATTGGTCATACCTCTAGGGAGGAACATTCACATTCTCATCTTGATGTTCACCAATCTTCCTGATGTGCTCCTATTATGACAAATTGTTCAAAGGTTAGTAAACGCGAGTGCACAAGTTTACCAAAATTAGCACTTGCCCATACACAAGATCAGAGGATACTCGTTGAGTTTAATAATGATGATATTCCTAGAGGTCCAAATGCAAAATATTTTAAGAGTTTTATACGCATCTCAGGCTAAGAGAAAAGTAATCATTCTATATGATGACTGGAGAAGTGTGTATAAAGCGATAATCTCTCAGTTGTGGGAGACGATTTTGGTAAGATCTTTTCATATTGTTTGACTATTATTTAAATGTTTCTAGTATATATAATATGTTTAAACTCTTCTTTATCTGATGACATTTGATATTCTTGACACTGGAGGAGTCATGAAGAAATGCATATCGTTGGCTGCCATGAGATGGAGTGATTTCAAATCAACCCTCTCATCTGATTTCATTTATGGTTATAGGTGTCATGACAATCCATGTGGTATATATCCTTTTATAGATGAAGACACATGGAGACTGTTTTTTAATGTAGAATAAGAGATTCATTTTTGGTAATGGAAATGTAAACTTTTATAATATTTCTTATATAAATTATCTTATTAATGTTTTGTTAGTGATTTCTTATTCTTAATTTACAACAAACAAGGAAAGCCCATCAGGAGATCCAATCTAAAAATGTATACCCTCATAGTTTATCTCGGGGAGGGTATGCATTTTTGGTTGAACAAATGATGGCGGAAAAATTTCAACAACTAGGAGCTGAGTCTTTCATGCTCTGGAGAGGTGACCCCTCCATCCCCTCCATCCAGACATGAAAAATGGAAGAGATCTCGGAAGGGAAAAAAGGGAAATATCTTTATGAAGAATCGATAATCGTAGCTGAGAGGATTGTAAGATATCTATTTTATTTATTTAAGATAAATATTTTATTCGTATAATCTAAATCATTACAGAACTGTTCAATTAATTAAAACATGAGTCTCTTGAGGAGCAGAGTTCATAGGGGACATTTATAGCTACTAGGAGGCAAGATATTTTACCTGTAGCATTGGGAAGGCCCGAACATCCTGGTCGTGTAAGAGGATATCCAGCAGGTGTATCGGTAAGAAAAGTGTTGCCACATTCTTAAAATTCTAACATTGAGGGGGTTTATAAAAAATTATAATCTTTAGAGGCTGAAGTTCATAATATTAATGCGATAATGGAGGAAAATATTAGAGCATCGGTACAGTCTATGTTTGCAGACATGGAAAGACAATTTTAGACAGCAGCTCCCACTCCTCCACCTCCCCCTACAGACCCCATTATTTATCCTCCACCTCCGCCAGTAGCTCCCACTCCTCCACCTTAGCCTGTGGACCCCATTTTTTATCCTACTCCTCCACCGCAACTTCCAACTTAATTGGATATGCTCTGTCCATGATGATGCGAGGGAAAGTTTTAATAATACATTGAAAAAGTAAGTTTCAATTTCTCAATAGTTTTATATATTATAATAAATTTTAAATTTACCCCATTCGTATTATTTTCTAACAGGGCATGGGCCTAGTTTCAAAAAAAACACAAAGAAAAGGAGTGCAAAGATCAAATATGTAAATGCCAAGGTAAATATCCATTTATAATTTGTACTTTTTTATTTATTACATAAAAATAAAATATTAAATTTACACTCATTCAAAAAGAATTTTCAGGAACAATCAGGCGTTATCGAATGCAGATATTATATGTTAAGATTTATGTATGAAATAATAAAAACTAGGATAGTTGTGAATTTTGTCCTGGTAGAATTTCATCTTAAACTTTTCCATAATATTTCATTTATATTTAATAATTATACATGTTAACTACTATCCTTTTCATTTGTTGTTTTTTGATGACCCTCAACCCTATACTGCTGAAGACATCAAACACTTATAAGTGGAGGGGTCAAATTATTTTATAGGTTTGATTGAATTTTAGTTGTTTGTAACGTAAAATGTAATTTTGAATATTGTCGTTGTAATTGTGTATTTAGTAGTCTCTTAGGTTGAATTTAGTTTTTTTTTTAAGTTGACATTGTCAGTTTTGAATGCTATATATGTGAATGTTTAATTTTGCTCAAGTTCTTGTTTTGGTCTACTTATGATGGTTTTTCTGGTATAGATTCTGGTCTGGGAGGGAGGGGGTTCCAAGGGTGAAGGGGGTGTTTAGTGGGGTTGGGGTGTCCAGGGGTCCGGGAGGGCTGTCTGGTGGGGTGGGAGGGGGGGCAGTCCAGGGGGTGGGAGCGTTTCTAGGAGGGTGGAAGGGCTGTCCAGGGGAGTGGGAGGCTGTCTAGGGGGAGTCCAGGGGGTGTGGGGGTGTCATGTAGGGTGAGGGGGGTTTCCAGGGGGTCCAGGGTGTCCAAGAGGATGGGGGGGGGGGCAGTCCAGTGGTGTGGTGGGGGATGTCTAGTGTGTTGAGGGGGTTCTAGTCTATTATTGGTAACTTTTTGGTCTATTTCAAGGGTGTAGGAGGGATGTCTAGGGATGTGGGTAGTGCTATCCAGGGGGTGAGGGGGTCTAAAGGAGGGTGGGGGATGTCCAGGGGGTTGTAGTGATGTCCAGGGGTGTGTGGGGGTGTGTCCATGGGTGTGGTGGGGGCAATCTAGTGGGGTGAGGGGGTTCTGGTTTGTTTTCGGTAACTTTTTGGTCTATTTCAAGGGTGTGGGAGGGCTGTCCAGTGGTGTGGAAGTGATGTCCAGGGGGTTGTGGGTATACGTGAGAGTGGGGGGGGGGGGTTGTCCATGGGTGTTTGGGGCTGTCCAGGGGGGTCGGGGGGCTGTCCAGGGGTGTGGGGGGGGGGGGCTCCAATGGGGTGGGGGAGGGTTGTCTAGGGTGTGGTTGGGTATACAGGAGGGTGGGGGTTGTCTTGGGGTGTTTGGGGATATCCAGGGGTTGAGGGGTAGTCCAGTGGTGTGGTGGGGACTGTCAAGTGTGGTGAGGGGTGAGGGGTGCTCTTCAGGAGGGTGGGGGGTTGTCCCAGGGTGTTTGGGGATGTCCAGGGGGGTCGGGGCGTAGTCCAGGGGTGTGGTGGGGGATCCAATGGGGTGGAGGAGGGTTGTCTAGGGGTGTGGGGGGTATACATTAGGGTGGGGGGTTGTCTCGGGGTTTTTGGGGTTGTCCTGGGGGTCGGGGGGCAGTCCAAGGGTGTGGTGGGGGCTGTCAAGTGGGGTGAGGGGGGTGCTGTTCAGGAGGGGGGTGGGTCGGCTGTCCCAGGGCGTTTGGGGATGTCCAGGGGGTCGGGGGGAAGTCCAGGGGTGTGGTGGGGGCTCCAATGGGGTGGGGGAGGGGTTTGGGGGGGTATACATGAGGGTAGCTGGGTTTCCCGGGGTGTTTGGGGCTGTCCCGGGGTGTTTGAGGCATTCCGGGGGGTCGGGGTGCATTCCATGGGTGCGGTGGGGGCTATCAATTGGGTGGGGGAGGATTGTCCAGGGTGTGGGGGGTATACATGTGGGTGGAGGGGTTTTACCATTGTGTTTGGGGTGGTTTCGGGGTGTTTGCGTCTGTCCAGGTGGTCGGGGTGTAGTCCAAGTGTGTGATGGGGGTTGTCAAGTGGGGTAAGTGTTATATGTTATCAATTTAAATGCTTTAATCTTATTTAGTTCTTGTTTTGATCTCCTTATATTTTTGTGGTACGAATTCTTGATTTGGTTTCTGGTTGTTTCTGAGGGGAGAGCAGAGGACTGCATTTGATTTTTTTTAAATAAATTTGTCTTCCACGTCGGTTATTTTATAACCGACGTGATAAATAAATCGAGAAGGGTTTATCACATCAGTTTTTTTAATAAATGACATGATAAACACATGTTTCATGGTTTATCACGTCGGTTATTTAATAACTTACGTGATAAAATGCCTGAGAAATTGTTTATCACATCGGTTATTAAATAACCTACATGATAAACCCCGCAGGACTGGTTTAGCATGTTGGTTATTATATAACTGACATTATTAACCATTTCCCAGGGGTTTATCAAGTCGGTTATTTAATAACTGACCTGATAAACTCCCCCGCACATGTTTATGACGTCAGTTTTTATTTAACCGACGTGATAACCCCCCCCGGTTTATCACGGCAGTTATATAATAACCGACGTTTATAAACCCCCCTCAGTTTTGCACGTCGGTTCTTAATTAACCGAAATGATAAACACTGTGATGTTATGTTTTTACATCAGCTTTTAAACAACTGACATAAAAAACGTTATTTATAAGGACGTATGTATAAACGTTGGCTAAAAACCGATGTAAAAAATGAAAAATAACCGACGTAAATAACGTTTTCTGCACTAGTGTTTGATCCTTTACCAAATTCTTCTGAATACTATTTCCCATACCATTATTCATGTCTTGGAGATCTTGGTATCATCAAAATACCAATCCTAGGTGCCACAAAGAGCATCTCATGAGGATAATTCAAGAGGTAAATCCTCTATCTTTTTCTTTTAATTTCCATTCAATTTCAATTATTTTATAAAAATTTACTCACCTACCTTAATACCTATGAAAAGATAACTATAATTAAATACTTATACTATATTTGTATCATGTTAATGGAATATCCATCATTAAAATCCTCCCTATCACTCTTTTAGGATAGAAATTAAATCATCGCCCATGATGTGTCAGTTTACCGACGTTGTGGGAGACGCAATTTCATTTTAATTTAACACCTTAAAGGATGATAATAAGGCCATTAGAGTGGTTGAAACATATTTTAATGTGTATTTTAAAACATTCATTATGTTTTGGATCTAACTTATACACATAATACTAAATTATAAAACAAAATGAATTTGTTGTGATCAAACAATTGAAAAAATTAACTTTAAACGATCATCATTAACTTGTATAAAATGATTAATCCTCATTAAATATATTAAAAAAATTATTTATAAGATAATTTAAAATTATAAAATATCGTTAATTAGATGTATAAATAATTATGTGTATTTATCCCCATTTTTAACGATCTTCCATTCAGGAATACAAGTGAACCGATCTTGAAAACCAATAAAATGAATGCTCCCGAATGATGAAATAAAATTCTATAACTCATAAAAAGGATTATAAAAGAACATAATAAAAACATAATGAATCATTTTAATATATAAAAGGTTATTTAATTGTTAATTAATTAATCTAATTTGTTTTTAAATGACATTAATGTGAAGAAAGAATTCAGACACAATGTAAGGGAAATTCTCAAACCCAACTATATTTCCTTGGGTTTTCCCTAATTCACCCCATTTTCTATATTTATATTCCTTAAATATGATTTATTCATAAATATCTTTAATTTTTAAGTATATATATGTTTTCTACCTGAGTTTATGACAAAAAAAATGTTTTCCAAAAGAAATCTTCTTTCAAAATGAACACCTTTTACTTCTCGAGATTGTTTCTTCTTCACTCAAGGTTGATGATTCTTATATCAAGATTGTTATTCCCTATCTAATTTGGGAAAACATAATTTATGATCTTATGCTTTATGAAATTAAACATATTCCCTTCCATTTGTTATTTTATGTACAATATTGATGTATGTTCTATGTAGCATGCATGATAATGTAAATGTTATGATGTGATGGCTGCACCTGGAATTATTTAGTGCTATATAAAAGTTATGATGTGATGAGTTCTCTTGGAATTATTTAGTTCTCCAATGCATTGGGTAATTTGAAGAAAATCATGAGATAAAGTGGAATAGGTGTGTACATGATGCTATATTTGTTCATAATTACGTGTTCTAGTTAACTACTAAGACATGAGGTTTCATTTTTATGCGTTTCCATATTCTATGAATTTACTTAACGATTCCTCTCATGTTTATGATATTATTCCTATGTTATGAGAATAAGGATTATGATCAACCCATGTTATATTGTTTCATTTTATTTATCTATCCTCTTATGGTTATTTATGTCACCGATTTTTTATGTATATCCTCAGGTGCCTAATTGTACTAAGGAGAATTAATTCGTCAACAAGAAGCTAGAGAACAAAAATTAAATAAATATTTATGTTTTTTTAAATCTTATGTATGGCCATAATTTTCCCAACGCACTATACCCTTTGGATCCTCACTATTTAATTGAGTTTATGTTGTTTTTCCTTAAAATTATTTTATAGTATTGAAAGAAAAAGTAGGGTCCCTAAGTTGGTATCATAGGAATGATTTAGTTAATTTCGGAATTAGGATGAGATGACCCTAGTGAAAACCCTTAGTATGAGACTAATTATAATTGTGCACCCAAAAAATATTGTTTTTCAAAATTACAAAAATAGGGATCCCACAATATATTCCTTTAGAGTTAATTTTTCTAATGGATAATTTTTTGTCAAATTTTTGACTTATGTTTTTTTCTAACCTTTTATATTTTAGAAAATGGTGGGAATCAGGAGAACCCCTACCAACAACCCATGCTATGGACAATACAGTGATTTCCTAGATGACATCCACAATGCATTGGGAGGTGGAGTTCAAAATTTCATGGTGATGCTTACCCAACTATCTTAAGTTGTGAATAATTACCTGAATAATGTGGAACAAGCTCCTTCAACAAAGACGGAGAAACTTGAGATCGAGTGTTTTATGCAGCAACAACCACCAACATTTAGTGGTTCATCTGATCCACTAGTTGTGGAATAGTGGGTCAACTCAATAGAGAATAACTTTTCCATTCTCCACTATTCTGAGATGGAGAAGGTGAATCTCACAGTTTATTGTCTAGATGGAGTGGCTGATCAATGGTGGGCCTTGATTAAGAATACTAAGACGAGGGAAGAAATTGAAGAGATAGAGTGGGAAGACATTAAGATAATGTTTCTTGAAATGTATTTCCCTCTCACTCTTGATACAAATATAAATAGAGAATTCATATGGTTGAAGAAAAATGAAACAGAATCTATAACGGCCTATGAAGAATGTTTCACATGACTTGGAAGGTACACTTTGGGTTTTGTTGTCATTGATGATAGAAGAATTGATATATTCTTTAGTAGTTTAAAACCACACCTTTGAAAGGATGTTATAATTGGAGACTTTGGGAGTTATGAAGAATTTGATTTATATGATACAAAAGTGGATAAGGAATTTATAGAATTGTCCCATGGATATGGTGTTAATAAATAAAAGATGGAGATTCTTGTCAGATGATCTAATGAGAATGGTGGAATGTAAACTCAACCACCCATATGTCAAAAAATCGGAACATGAATCATGGGAACAACCTCAATGGGGTGAGGAAATACATAAAGTGTAGTATAGCATGAAACCAAGCTCATGAATGTTAAAAATACACGAGGAAGCATGATAATGTGGTAGAATAAAGTCGATCACCACCAATGGTCCAATTCTACAACTTTAGGGAGCAAGGGCACTATTCAAGACAATACACTAAACCATGAGTTATTGAGGGTAATCATCATCATCATCCACTAAAGACAAAGGAAAAAGGGAAGGATTATTCCATCACTACTATGGATGTAGAATATGAAAATCAAATAATGGAAGGTAGACGTCCTATTCACTCAAGAATGGAAAAATCATTATTTCATTTTGGTTCTATTCATTCCATTATATCTTTTATGTATTCTAGAACTATTGAATCAAATCCCATAAAACATGAATTAAATGTATTTATAAAAACACTAAGTGGGGAAATCATTACAAACCAAGTGTTGGAATCTTCTCTTATTGGCGTATGTGGGATGATTATTCCAACGAATATCATTATACTTCCCTTGGTAGAATTGGACAATATACTGTGAATGGATTGGCTCTTGTTATAAAGAGAACATATCAACTATTGGGAAATTTAAATATCTTTTCATATTCCAAACCATCCCATTATACTTTACAATTTTATGGAAGATCATGAATCTCTATATGAAAATCCTTCAATGGTGTGGGTGTTGATTCCCTCGGATGAATCATACCTCGATGAAATGATCGTGTCAAATGAAGATATAAACCAATGGGAAATTCCAATCAGGATAGAATACAGTGATGTATTTCCTAAATAGTTATCCAAACTTCCCCCAGATCATGATATAGAGTTATCAATAGAACTCATACCTGGAGATACTCCTATCTATAAATTCCCCAAAATATGTCCCCAATAAAATAGGCGGAGTTAAATAATCCACTGTAAGAGAATTTGGAGAAATGGTTATTACACCTTTATGAATTATCTTATGGTGTTCCAATGCTCATTGTTAAGAAGATGGATGGATCGATGCAGCTATGTATCAATTATCAAAAACTCAACAAGATCATCAAAAAGAACAAGTATGCTCTTCCACAGAATGAAGAATTATTTGATCTGCTATGAGGAGCTCAATACTTCTCAAAGGTGGATATTCATTATGTATATAACCAGCTAAAGGTAAAGAAGGAATATTTTCATAAGACTTCCTTCCATTAAAGGCATGTGCAGTACAAGTTTTTTGTAATTTTTCATGACCCATCCTCGGGGCCTGTGCCGTGACTACCCCAAGCCCGCCTTCCATAGGCCAGGGGCTGGCGACTGGCACCAAGGCGTAAATCCCGATAACCGGGAAGGCATTCCCTTTATAAAAGTAAACAAAACACCACAGTGTACAAGCGTAAGTAAAACACTAAGTTCAAAGAGAAGTGCTGAAAGTTAAATGGGCCAGTATACAAACCCGAATGAAAGTACAACTACAACTGAACAAAGTCCAACAGAAAACAACAACAGCTGGAAGGACAGAAGCGGCTTCAGGGTCGTCCTCCTCGGATCCTACCTGAAGGGTAGGTATAGATGGCACAGATCCTGGATCGTCCACCATGGATCCCACCTGAAGGGTAGGTACAGATATCCTCCACAATGCTCTCGCCCGTCAACCTCCTCCGAATGTCGTCTCGCCGTGAAGTCCACCTCTAGATACTGACTCGACGTATAGTCCACCTCCAGGTACCGTCCAGTCCTCGAACACTCGGCCTCCGTCAGCACTGCTCGTCGTCTGCAACCAACACAACGTGGTGCGGGCATAGCCCGTGCAGGGGTGAGTATAACGATACTCAGTAGGTACCCCAAGACCCTCATGTTGTCACTAAAACCAACAAGGATAACCACAAAGAAGATCTCAACAGATAACCTCTAATTAGGTATATGCCCATACATATACCTGAGTTTTCAAGTAACCAATCTCAATCATGAGGAAAAAAAAGGATTATGAAATCAATAGATAACCACTACCCAAGCATATGCCCATACATATACCTAAGTTATCAAGTAACCCATATCAATCATGAGGAAACACAAAGGTCATAGACTCAGCTAAAACCAGGATTTTCATTATCGAAACCGTAACTGCTGAAGAGCTTCATCTCTGGAGTGTACAGTGGTCCTGTCACGACCCCGAGGTACTGCTCACTAACCTAAGACTGCTGAGGTACTCCTCTTGTCGAGTACCGTGGGTCTGCGGCCAACAATCGGGCGCTCCGTCCACTGTGGGTCTGTCACCAAATACCGGGCGCTCCCCCTAATATCCTATAGAGGTACTCCTCCTATCGAGTACCGCGGGTCCGCGGCCAACTGTCGGGCGCTCCGTCCGTCGTGGGTCAGTCGCCAAATACCGGGCGCTCCGTCCACTGGGATAGTCAACTCACTCCACGTGGAGTCGGTCAAGCAGTCGTTAGGTCTCAGCCGGCTACACGATCTCTGTACTCCGAACGCTCGTCTCTGGGAGGGTCCGCTCCACGAGCTACAGGCCGATACTCCAAGTATATAAAAGTCCCATGAATGTATATCTCAAATGACCACCTCATCATAGGGGTCTCAACGCAACAGACATCGCGTCAATCGGACGCCCGGTCTGTGAGTTATTAGCCTTTTTCATCCCAGGGGCCCGGTTGGTTTCATGAGTGAACCAACCCGGCCGAATCTCAACTGTACCCCGAACTCTCATAGGTTATACTCAAAGGGACTGTTTCTCAACGTGATTACCAACGCCGTGGACAGTTCGTCAAACGGACGTCCGGTCTGAAAGATATCAGCTTTTCCGTTCAAGGGGCCCGGTTGGATTTCGGGTACAATCCACCCCGGCCACAATCCAACTGCATCCGAAACTCGGGCGAAGTATGCCAAAAGTTCTATCTCATCAAGAGGAGTTCAACGAGATAGATGACGCGTCAATCAGACGCCCGGTCTGTGAGTTATTGGCTTTTTCGTTCCAGGGGCCCGGTTGTTTCGTGAGCGAACCAACCCGACCCACTCCGACGGCATCCAAACCTCGAGCAGAGTAATCCAAAAGATCCGTCTCACTTAGAGTAATCCATCAATGTTGACGACACATCATTCGGACGTCTGAAGATCAAGATATGATTGTTTCTGCTCCGAGGGCCCGATTGGTTTCGTGTACGAACCAACTCGGCCGAACACAAAGTATTCCGAAACATTGAGTGCGATATACCTAAACAACCGTCTCGATTTAAGGATCGTGTCGCAACTGACAGTGCGTCGATCAGAGGTCCGTAGCCCATGTTATTGGAAAAATATCAAAGACGGTCCGAAAACGGGGGTTTCTGGCCTTACTGACCCGGCCCACGCCCCCCCCCACCCCCGGTCGCCCGAATCGGGTCGACCCGCCCCGGGTCCGGGTCGGCCCGGCCCGGCCCGGCCTGGGCACAGCGCGCCCAGCGCGCTGGCCAGCTCGGCCAACGGCCGTGCCGTTGGCAAGGGGGGGGGGGGCTGCCCACCCTGGTGTAACTACGACCCCCCATTTAATTGGGGGTCGTTTGTAGGCCGACCGGGGGGATTATTTCCCCCAGTTTTACACCTGTCCGGTCGGCCCGCCCCTACCGGACGGTTTCTGCCTCCACGAGACCGGCGACGGCCGATCCCCTTCTTCGCCAAAACCGGTGTCCCAGAACCGGCCGCTAGTCAGCCTGCACCACCGCAGCCCGGAACCGGCCGCGGCTTGGTTCGTCTGGCGCGGTGCAACGACACCGTGCCCTTCCACCGCGGCCCTGCTCCGGCCGCGGTGTCTTCAGTTTTCTTCGACGCGGTGCTACGGCATCACGCCCTTGTTCAACTCTCGGTGCGGCGCGACGGCGGTGGGAATTACTTTGCCGTACGACTCTGCGTGGTGCGATGGCACCACGCCATTCCATCCCAACCATAAAGAATCAAACAAGAATAAAGAGGATGGTCGGCCGTGTTTGTGCGGTTCGGCCCCCTCTCGTTAGTCGATAACAATTAGTCGTATATCCTTGAAGAACGATAAACTACAAATCACGGATGAAAATAATTAAATAAAATAAACCCCTAGCTGAGCGTAGCTAGAACGGAGGTTCACCGCGGAAAAAAGACGTTGCGAGGTGAAGCTCCGTAAGTTGACAGAGAACGCCCGAGGAGGAAGTGTCGTCTCCTTTTCGATGACACGGGAAGAAGATCGAAAGAGGGTGTGTCGTCGATCTTCAGAAACACACCGGCTGCGAAGAGGAGAAGAGATGGCACGTCGATCTCTTCTTACGGTGATGACGTTCTTCATCGAAGTCTTGGTGTTCTTCGTCGAAGTCTTGGTGTTCTTCGTGATAAAGATGAAAACACCCATGAGCTCTCTCCTCCAATGTCAACACACAACAACAAGCCAAAACAAAATAAGGTTCATCCTTATTTTATTAACTCAAGCCACAATTAAAAATTCAAAACTTAATTTAATTAATTGAATAGGGGGTTGGAATACTTAATGAGAGGAGAGGTAAAGTCACCCAATTAAAGGAAAGTTAAAAGGTTATAAGAGTTACACAACTTATGTGGGGGTTAAGGGGAGTTAGGAAGTTAAGGGAATTGAAGGGGTGGGGTTCGTGTGGGCCCCATCTTACCTTAAATCCTCCCATGGGTGGTTAACTCCATGTGGGTCCCACACATAACTCCCTTACATTGATTAAAACCACTTAAGACAGGGTCAAGTGTTGTAACACAACACTTAATCTACTTAACAAGAAAATAAAAATTGTTGATAAATTATAAATTAAACTTCCCCAATTTTTATCATCTTCTCTCGGGTAAACGCAATTCCGGAAATGGCGTTCCTAAGAAATTACCGGCTCTGCAGTTCCATCGGTGCCCTCGGAATTCGATTCCGAGCACCAATTCAAAAGATAGAAATTCCCGCTCGTTCGTTCACTGAACGTAACCGAGCCAAACATCAGAAAATGATTCCGGGCACACCGGGCCTCGGAATCAGGCACCGTCAGAAACGGTGTTCTTGTAAAATTACAAAGAAAATTTAGAAAAAATATTCTTTCAAATTTCAAAGTCTTTACATTACTCCCACCTCAGGTCTTTACGTCCCCGTAAAGCTACAACATAAACTAGGGATACAAAAACGGTACTAAGCACGCATCTAAGCCTCCTGCTCTCAGATGCTCACCTGGAGGTTCCTATATGGCCAAAGAAAGCACACCCGAGAGATTGACCATCCTCGTAGGATCCGCTCATGTCGATCCTCAATCCCTACTGGAACCTCCGTGGAAGTAACCCCATCGCCATCGTCCTGCTCCTCATGGTCGATGATATGCGAAGAGTCGAGCACGTATCTCCTCAGTTGAGATACCGGGAAAACGTCATGCACCTGGTGCAACTGTGGTGGATGGGTCAAGCAGTAAACCACCCCGCCTACCAATTTGAGGACCTAGAAAGGTCCGTTGAAACTCGTAGATAACTTGCCGCCTTGGCCACATCTCTGTAATCCTCGTTGAGGTGAGACCTGTATAAGGACATGATAATCATCCTCGAACTCCAGAGGTTTTCATTTTCTATTAGAACTAAAACTCTAATGACTACTTCCACGAGGGTAAGGTTGACCGACTCAAGAGTGATCGGTCGCACCCTCTTGTGAAATTGTTTATCCTGTGCTGCCTGGAGTTTCCTTTTTCGCCGACCTTGGAAAACCCATTCCGACGTCATAGTTAAACCACAACCTTTTTGACTAATACCGCCAATTTTTGTATGAACTGTGATTGCCCAGTCCATACTCAAACCAACGTCATAAGGCCTCGACGCTGCCACCATGAGATTCCAACCGAAACTCTCACATCGAGGGTCTGACCACACCGTCGGCGTAAGTGTGATTATCGAGTCTCCTCCCAAGGTATCTCTAGACATGAGGGTCAAGTCCACGGCTTCCGTAAAATCTAGGTCGGGAACAAGATTTGTGAAAGTGAGGAATGATTCATATCAATGTCCATTACTACAACAGCTATTATTGGACACAGACTGTCCATTGAATCATTCTTAGAGCCATCGGGTCACTCTCCTTGACCGCATGCAGCCACACTCTTCCTCCGCCCTCCAGCTCCCTGAGCTTGGCGGGGATAACTAAGGTGGGAGGTTGTAGCATGTTAATATGTACACCACCTCATGCTGCTCTCCTAACTCTGCCTCCACGTCTGCTGCATCGCAGACTCATCTCTCCTTAAAGCTTCCTCTTCTTTAAACATTTAACACGCTCGAGTCTCTAAGACTGGAGCCGGTTTCCTGTTTCTTACTGCACCGTGCAGTCTTCATCCGCTCCTGCATGATTTGCACCTTCTTTTCCTACGATCTACAGAGCTGCTAAAATTTCCCCTTTTCCGAAAAGATAAACTCGGTCACATCCCCTGGATGAACCACCCCCATTGCCTAATAAAGTCAATCCTGACATGAAGGTTTCATTCATTCCATGGACGACGTTGTAAGGCCTCAACGTAACTACCAAGAGATCCAACTGTCACTCTTGCCTCCAAGGGCCGAGTCACACTGTCGGAATTAGTGTGAGGTTACTAGGTCTCCTCTAGTAGGAATCTCGAATGTGAGGGTCAAGTCAATAGTTTTAACTGGGACCACTCAGTATCAACCAAACAAAAGGAAAGGAATGAAAACAATGATAAGTGTCTTTTTTTATTATTGCAGCTCATAGTACAAAGACACGAAAACAACAGCAACATGGAACTAGAAGTACAAGGGACGTATCCACTAGTTCCTCTCCTATCCACCTGCTCCTGGAGCTCTACTACCTTGTCCACTGCTCGGCTGTTGCTCCAGCACCCGCCGCTGCTTCTGCCTCGGTGGCTCCTACAAAGCCTGTAGATCAACTGTACGAGGATTCAGACAGTCACGTGCCAGATGACCCTTTCCACCGCATGAGTAACACTATCTGCTTCTGGCACGCCTAGCTTTGTCCCCACCCCGGGTGCCCTGCACCACCGATCCTAAAACCCGAGATCGCCCAACTGCTGGTCTGTTCCTCCTGGACCTCTGCATCATATGTCTACTTCCCACATATGACTCGGCTACTGATCGAATAACACGCGGCAAAGGCAAGAGCTCCTGAACACGCTCGGGGTGTAGAGCTACTGGCACAAACTCCACCCTGAAGAAGGTATCGAATTCTTCCCATGCGAAGGTCATCCCTTCTCAAAACTAGAACAAGTGGCTCCACCACCTTCCTACTGCTGCCTGAAGAAGGCTGGAAGAAAATATCACCATGAAGTTTGCAGGTGTCCCCACTAGCCTGAAGACTCTCACCATAGCCTCCAGCCAAACCTTAGCCGCCTGCGGGTCCATCTCTCCCCGGAAACTGGGTGGCCTCTAGCGCTGGAACTCGTATAGCACACTCATGTAGCGTGCATCGCCTACTGCTGGGGCTAGTGGCATCGGTGGCCCAACGTATGGTAGTACCACTGGTGCCTCAACTGCAGGAGGGCCCTGTAGCGAAGCCTCGTCGCTCGGCAGGCTGTCAGTACGCACATCCCTCTGGGCTGTAGCTGGTCGTCCGAGAAAAGGCATCCTGAAAGAAACAATGTGACACAATCAAACAATTATACCTGGTGAGCTGACCTGGTTTGAGCTGATATTTAAATAAAACTTCTGGAAACACACACGCAATCATTGTTTTCATGCACAAAGTCGAAATTCAGTTTTCAGGGTCCTGGTGTATGGATACGTCGGCTGCCCGCACCAACACTGGACTCCCTGAACTGAATACCACAATCGGTACCCTTAACATTATTTCTTCACAGAAAGAAAATATCAGATATATATGTTCTGAGGTAGAACCAACTCCTCTGATACCAATTTTTCACGACCCGTCCTCGGGGCCCATGCCGTGACTACCCCATGCTCGCCTTCCATAGGCCGGGGGCTGGCGACTAGCACCAAGGCGTAAATCCCGATAACTAGGAATGCATTTCCTTTATAAAAGTAAACAACACACCATAGAGTACAAGCGGAAGTAAAACGCAAAGTACAAAGAGAAGTGCTGAAAGGTAAATGGGCCAGTATACAAACCCAAATGAAAGTAAAACTACAACTGAACAAATTACAATAGAAAACGACAATAGCAGGAAGGACGGAAGCGGCTCCAGGGTCATCCTCCTTAGATCCTACATGAAGGGTAGGTACAGATGGCACAGCTCCTGGATCGTGCAGTATGGATCCCACCTGAAGGGTAGGTACAGATAGCCTCCACAACGCTCTCACCCGTCAACCTCCTCCAAGTGTCGTCTCGCCGTGAAGTCCACCTCCGGATACTGACTCATCGTATAGTCCACCACCAGGTACCATCCAGTCCTCGAACACTCGGCCTCCGTCGGCACTGCACGTCGTCTACAACCAACACAACGAGGTGCGATCATAGCCCGTGAAGGGGTGAGTATAATGATACTCAGTAGGGACCCCAAGACCCTCAAGGTCTCACTAAAACCAACAAGGATAACCACAAATAAGATCTCAACAGATAACCTCTAATTAGGTATATGCCCATACATATACATAAGTTATCAAGTAACCAATCTCAATCATGAGGAAACACAAGGATTATGAAATCAACAGATAACCACTACCCATGTATATGCTCATACATATACCTAAGTTATCAAGTAACCCATCTCAATCACGAGGAAACACAAAGGTCATACACTCAGCTCAAACCAGGATTTTCATTATCGAAACTGTAACTGCTGAAGAGCTCCGTCTCTATAGTGTACAGTGGCCCTATCACGACTCTGTGGTACTGCTCACTAACCTAAGACTGCTGAGGTACTCCTCCTGTCGAGTACCGCGGGTCTGCGGCCAACTACCGGGTGCTCCGTCCGCTGTGGGTCTATCGCCAAATACCGGACGCTCCCCCTAATAGCCTACAGAGGTACTACTCTTATCGAGTACTCCAGGTCTGCAGCCAACTACCATGCACTCCGTCCACCGTGGTTCAGTCGACAAATACCAGGCGCTCCGTCCACTGGGCTAGTCGACTCACTCAAGTCGAGTTGGTCAAGCAGTCATCAGGTCTCAGCCGGCTACATTGTCTCCGTACTCCGAACACTCGTGTCCGGGAGGGTCTGCTCCACGAGCTACAGGTCGATAATTCAAGTATCTCAAATTCCCACGAAATTATATCTCAATGAACCGCCTCGTCATAGGGGTCTCAACGCAACAGACAGCGCGTCAATCGGACGCCCGGTCTGTGAGTTATTAGCCTTTTTTGTCTCAGGGGCCCGGTTGGTTTTGTGAGTGAACCAACCCGGCCGTATCCCAACTGTACCCCGAACTCTCATAGGGTATACTCATAGGGACCGTTTATCAACGTGATCACCAACGCCGCTGACGGTTCGTCAAATGGACGTCCGGTCTGAAAGATACCAGCTTTTCCGTTCCAGGGGCCCGGTTGGATTTCGGGTACAATCCACCCCGGCCACTATCCAACTGCATCCAAAACTCGGGTGAAGTATGCCAAAAGTTCTATCTCATCAAGAGGCATTCAACGAGTTAGACGGCGCGTCAATCGGACACCCGGTCTGTGAGTTATTGGTTTTTTCATTCAAGGGGCCCGGTTGGTTTCGTGAGCGAACCAACACGACCGCACTCCGATGGCATCCAAACCTCGAGCGGAGTAAGCCAAAAGATCCGTCTCACTTAGAGGAATCCAACAAAGTCGACGGCACGTCATTCGGACATCCGAAGCTCAAGATATGAGCGTTTCCGCTCCGAGGGCCCGGTTGGTTTCGTGTACGAACCAACTCGGCCGAAATCAAAGTATTCCGAAACATTTAGTGTGATATACCTAAACGACCGTCTCGATTCAGAGATCGCATCGCAACTGACGGTGTGTCGATTGGAGGTCTGTATCCCATGTTATGTGCAAAAGACTGAAGACGGTCCGAAAACGGGGGTTTCGGGCTCGGACCGACCTTGCCCGCGACCCCCCCGGTCGGCCCGGCCCGACCCAGCCCGGCCTGGGCACAGCTCACCCAGCGCGCTGGCCATCATGGCCAACAGCCGAGCCATTGGTAGGGGGGGCGCCTGCCCCCCTGGTGTAACTACGACCTCCCCATTTAATTGGGGTCGTTTATAGGCCGGTCGGTGGAATTATTTCCCCCGGTTTCACACATGTCCGGTCGGCCCGCCCCGGCCGACCGGTTTCTTCCTCCACGGGACTAACGACGGCCGGTCCCCTTCTTCGCTGACACTGGCGGCCCGGAACTGGCCGCCGGTCACCCTACTCCGCCGCGGCCCGGAACCGGCCACGGCTTGGTTCGTCCGGCGCAGTGCGATGGCACCGTGCCCTTCCACCGCGGCCCCGCTCCGGCCATGGTGTCTTCGGTTTTCTTCGACGCGGAACTACGACGTCACGTCCTTGTTCAACTCTCGGAGCGGCGCGATGGCACCGCACATTACTTTGCCGTACGATTCCGCATAGTGCGACGGCACCACGCCATTCCGTCCCAACCATAAAGAATCAAACAAGAATAAGGAGGAGGGTCTGCCGTATTTGTGCGGTCCGACCCCCTCTCGTTAGTCAATAACAATTAGTCGTATATCCACAAAGAATGAAAAACTAGAAATCACGAACAAAAATAATTAAATAAAATAAACCCCTACCTGAGCGTAGCTAGAACGGGGGTTCACTGCGGAAAAAAGACAACGCGAGGTGAAGCTCCGTAAGTTGACGGAGAACGCCCGAGGAGGAAGTGGCATCTCCTTTTCCTTGACACAGGAAGAAGATCGAAAGAGGTTGCATTGTCGTTCTTCAGAAACACACCGGCTGCGAAGAGGAGAAGAGACGGTACGTTGATCTCTTCTTACGGTGACAACGTTCTTCGTCGAAGTCTTGGTGTTCTTCGTCGAAGTCTTGGTGTTCTTCGTGATGAAGATGAAAACACCCAAGAACTCTCTCCTCCAATGTCCACACACAACAACCAACCAAAATAAAATAAGGCACATCCTTATTTTATTAACTCAAGACACAATTCAAAATTCAAAACATAATTTAATTAATTGAATTGGGGGTTGGCATACTTAATGAGAGGAGAGGTAAAGTCACCCAATAAAAGGAAAGTTAAAAGGTTATAAGAGTTACACAACTTAAGTGGGGGGTTAAGGGGAGTTAGGGAGTTAATGGAATTGAAGGGGTGGGGTTCGTGTGGGCCCTAACTCACCTTAAATCCTCCCATGGGTGGTTAACTCCATGTGGGTCCCACCCCTTACTCCCTTACATAGATTAAAACCACTTAAGAGAGGGTCAAGTGTTGTAACACAACACTTAATCTACTTTACAAGAAAATAAAAATTGTAGATAAATTATAAATTAAACTTCCACAATTTTTATCATCTTCTCTCGGGTAAACGCAACTCCAAAAATGGTGTTCCTAAGCAATTACCGGAACTGCGGTTCCATCGGTGCCCTCGGAATTCGATTCTGAGCACCAGTTCAGAAGATAGAAATTCCAGCTCATTTGTTCACTGAACGTACCCGAACCAAACTTCGGAAAATCATTCCGGGCACACCGAGCCTCGGAATCAGGCGCTGTCAGAAACTGCGTTCTTGTAAAATTCCAAAGAAAATTATGAAAACATTTTCCTTGAAATTTCCACGTCTTTACGTAATTCTCTTAAGACTTATTAACACCCTTAAAATATTCAGGGACTTGAGGAATAGAGTCTTTAGACATTATCTAAAAAATTTCGATGTAGTGTTTGTTGATGATATTCTCATCTAATACAAGAGAAAGGAGGAACATGAAGAATGTCTAAGGCTTGTGTTGGCAATGTTAAGGAAGGATAATTTTTATGCCAAGTTCAAAACGTGTGAATTTTGGATGAATTAAGGAACATTATAGGGCATTTAATCATAAGTGAAAGAATTTATATAGACCCTTCAAAAACAAATGCAATTGAGGAATGGGACATAACCCCTAGTGCCATAGAAATATTTAGTTTGCAAGGCATAGTAGGGTACTATCGATGTTTTGTGAGAAATTTATCATGATTGTCTAGCCTACTAAATATGTTAACAAGGAAAGGGGTAAAGCTTGATTGGATGGAAGAATGTGAGGAATGATTCAATGAGATAAAGAGAATTCTTGTCACTAAACCTGTACCCACCAGACCAAAGAGTGGATAATGTTTTTTGATATACATCAATGCTTCCATGAAAGGCTTGGGTTTTATAAACATGAAAAATGATATTGTGATAGAATATACCTCATGGTAGTTGACGAACTAATAGAAAAACTACCTGAAACATTATGTGGAGTTACCAGACTAGAATGTTTCCTTGAAAATCTTGCATCACTACCTTTATGGTGAGAAGTGTGAGATATATACCAATCATAAGAGCCTGAAGTATATACTCACACAAAAGGATCTCAACATGCATCAAAGGAGACGGTTAGAGCTCATCAATGACTATGATTGCTCTATTCACTATCATCCTGGGAAGTAATACAAGGTATCTGATGCCCTTAGTAGAAAATAACATTTTACTCTATCCATGTTACAAATTGAGAAAGACCATATCTTCACGGATATGAAAAGGATGGATTTGGAAATAATAATGGCAGGGATTACGTCATGCATTACCCATATTATTTCCCAACTATCTATCCAATATTAGATTATGGAGGCACAAAGGGATGACCCAGAGTGTCAAAATAGGGTGAATGTAGTAAAGGAAGGGATGTTAAAAGAGTTCTATATCGATGATGATGGTGTGATTCTGTTTAGAACAATGCTTGTGTGCCTTCATCACTTGGAAAAAATAAGGACCTATTGGACAATTCACATATCTAAACATTCTCTATCCATCATGGGAGTACTAAGATGTACCTTGATCTCTAAGAACACTTCTTGTGGGATAACATAAAGAAAGAGATGGCAGAGTTTATATCAAGGCACTTGGTATGTCAATAAGTTAAAGATGAGGGAATTAAGTCCAAAGGGATGATGCATCCATTTCCTATACCCATGTGGAAACGGTAGAATGTCACTATGGACTTTATCATGGGTGTCTCGAGGACATCCAAATGAAATAATACGATATGGGTTATGGTGGACCAAAAAACTAATAATGAACACTCTGTAACTATTCTGGATGATCTATCTATTGAACAACATGAAAATATATATTTTAATGAAGAACTATATGGATTTACCCCCTCAATTATCTTTGATTGTGATCCTATGTTCACATTAAAATTCTGGAGGTGTCTTCAACATGACTTGAGTACTGAATTAAATTTCAGCACAACCTATCACACCCAAACTGATGGCCAATATGATAGGACTATTTAGAAACTCGAAGATATGATAAGAGATTTCTATTTGGAATTAAAATGTGGATGGGATCAGAATCTCCCATTGGTTGAGTTCTCATACAACAACAACATCCACTCGAGTATTTAGATGGATCTGTATAAAACACTGTATGAAAAGTGATATAAAACGCCAACATATTGGGATGAAGTTGATGAAAGGAAGTTAATTGGACCTGATATTGTGAAAGATATGATAGAGAAGGTTCAAGACATCCAGAATCCTATCAAAGCTTCGAAGAGTTGGAAAAAGAGCTATGATGACAACCATCAAATAGACTTGGAGTTCGACATTGGAGGAAAGGTATTACATGGAATATAACCTTGGTAGAGAGTTATGAGATTTGGAAATAAAGGGAAGCTAAGACCAAGGTACATTGGACCCTTTGAGATCCATTATTAGATAAGAGCCAAATCCTATGAAATATCACTTACACAAAATATAGATTATGTTCATGATGTAATCCTTGTATCTCTCCTAAGGAAGTATATACTAGATCCCTCACATTTACCGAACTCAGAGGTGGTATAGTTGGAATATGATCTGTCTTCTGAGGAGCTGCTAGTAAATATTATGGACTAGAAAGGTATGGTTCTAGGAAACAATCTAACACACATTTTAAATGTCTTTTGGAGGAACCAAAAGTTTGAAAATGAAACATGGGAACTGAAATAGGTGACTAAGGATAAGTACCCTAACCTATTTATGTAAAACAAAATTCTGAGGTTGAAATTTCAAAAGGGGAAATAATGTAACGACACAAAATTTTATCAATGAATATTTTCCCTTATTATCCCAATTTTATATAGTATAAACCTCATAAAATAACTTAGACACCATAAAATAGTATTTCTAAATGAATTATTAATGAAATAATAAGTATTTATTATAGGTAAGGAACCAATACTGATGAAATAGTAACTTGACCTTAGGAATTGTAATATGACCCTTATGAATAGAAAAATTGTGAAAATGAATAGTAACCCCACCCATGATATTATAAAAAATTTCAAGCATCTTATAAATGAAATTATGGTATAATTGTATCATAGACTAAGTGGTTAAATGTATTAACAATTATTAATTAAGTGTTGGAATTTTTATAAGTCATAAATATTTAATTCAATTTTATATTTAATTTAATAATTAAAAAGAAAATTTATCTTCAAAAAATGTAACCATAAATTAATATTTTTATTTATTATGAATTTAATATAATTTAATGTTAACTTAAGTAATTTCTCAAAGTGTTATAATAATACTTATAATTTTAAAATATGTATTTTCCAAGCCAATGAAGATTTTAATTAAAAATCAAATTACTTTTCTATAGAATTTTTTTATAAAATGGCGTTATTTTTTTAATTATATTCATTAGGAATGGTTAGGGTGAATTTTTGGGATTTTTCTGAGTACTTTAATTTTTGATGAATAGTAAAAATCTATAATTTATTATAAATGCTAAATACACGAATTATGGAGTCATAGATGATGTAAGGATTATGTAAGATAAAAATATCAAAATATAATTCATTATTTTAATATATTTATAGAAAATTATCAAACTGTTCATAGTATTAATCCAAAATAATATACTAATGAATATAATATTGAAAAACACACCTCTCCTACACTATATATCCCAACCTTCACACCCTCTTCTCCTCGCATTTCTCATGATTTTAGCCATGCCAAAATTCCACATAATAGTCTTCCCTAGAGCCTCACCCAAGTCTGGGAACTCTTGGTCTCATCAATATACAAAGCCTATGTTCCTTGAGGAGGATCTCAAGAGGAGAATTAAAGTGGTAAATCCCATCTCGTTTTCATTCACTTTCCTTCCAATTTCATTTCATTTGTTATTCTTTAATCACCTAGATTCATAAATACGAAAATTGAACTCTAGAACTATAAATATAATATAATTATGTCTTTTTTATTAAAAATCCAACATTAAAATCCTCCATATCATTCTTTTATTATAATATTAAATGGACACATGTGATGTGTCAATTTAACGACATCATGGCTGATGCACTTACATTTTCCTTTAACACCTTCATGGATGTGAATAATTAAATTTTAGTGGTTGAAATAGATTTTTAATTTTATTTTATAACCCTATTTATTTTTTGGAACTAACTTATACACATAATACTAAATGATAAAACAAAACGAACTCGTTGTGATCAAAAAATCGCCAAAATTAACCTAAAATGATCATCATTTACATTATCTAACGATTCATCCTTATTCCATATAAAAAATTAATTATAATATCATTAAAAATTACATAATATCATTAATAACATAAAACAACAATTTTGGATATTTATCCGAATTTTACACCAACTTCCATTCACGAATACAAGTGAACCGATCATGAAAACCATGAAAATGAATGCTCCCAAATGATAAAATTAAATTATATAACACATCCAAAGGAAAATAAATGAACATAATAAAACCAAAATGAATCATATTAATCTATAAATTTTTCAATAATAGTTAATTAATGAATATAATGTGTTTATAAGTAACATTAAATTAAATAAAGTATTCAAACACAATGTAAAGAGAATTCTCGAACTCAACTCTCTTTCATTGGGTTTCCCCATTTCACCTCATTTTCATTATGGATATTCCATAATTATAATTTATTCCTCATTATCTTAACTTTTATATGATATAAATGTTTTCTTCATTAGTTGATAAAAAACAAACTAATTTCTAAGAAAATTATTCTTCCAAAAACCCACCTTTTACTTATCGAGATTGTTTCTTATTCACTCAAGGTTGATGATTATTATATCAATTATGTTATTACATAATTAATTTGGGAAACCAAGCTTTGTGAATGTATTATTAATTAAATAAAACCCATTCATTTCCTTTGGTTATTTTTTTCCATGATTGATATTTTTTCTATGTGGCATGCATGATAATGTGAATGTTATGATGTGACATGTGAACCCAGTATTATATAGTACAATGTAAATGTGATGATGTGATGGGTGAACCATGAATTATATTTCAATCCAATGAATTGGTAAATGTTAAGAAAATCAGGAGATAAAGTGTAATATGGGTGAACATGATTCTAGATTTCTTCATAACTATGTGTGGCTATTAACCATTAAGACATGATGTTTTATTTTTATGCATTGTCACATTATAATAATTTTCTTAATTCATCCTATCATGTTTATGTTACAATGAATATTTTATTATGATATTGATTATGGACACCCGATATTATATTTTTTATTTTTATTATCTATCCACTTATTAGGATTTTAGCTCAAGCCCTTTTGATGTATATCATTAGAAAACTGGTTGTACTAAGGGGAATTCAAGGGCCAATAAGAAGAAAGAGAAGAAGGAATTAAATAAATTTTTATGTTTTATTTTGTAATTTTTATGCATGGTCATAATTTTCCCATTAAACTAAACCATTTGGATCCTATTTTCTAATGATTTTATATTCTTTGTCTTTAAAATGATGTAATAGTATTGTATGAAAATGTAGGGTGTCTGTACATTGTTGGAGGTAGAACTAGTTATAATTATTTTCCTTTAAATTATCCACCCACTTAATGTGTGTTGTGTCACAGATGGGAAAACATCCATGATGGGGTGGGTTTTTAGTGATCAAGACTCCCATCACATGAAATAACAATAAATACAACATGATCCTCACATATCTTCCATCATGGATAACATTCCACATAAATGGAACTCCCACTAACATCTTGTGTGGTAATTTTACATTAATAAATCTAGAAGATGTAGTATTAAAATTTTAGGAGTAAACCCTAGGTTGTACCCCCATCAGTATCTCAGGTAATATAAGTGATGTACACTTAAAAGATGGCTAGAATAGTTATGGTACTCCCACTTGCATCGCATGTGGTACTCCTAGATTATAGAATGAATACCCATCATCAAAACTTAATAGTGGTATTACATCAATATTTATGTTAATATAGTAAAAATAACTCCCTAATTAATCAAAATACCATCTAATTTGGATGTCCCTATAATGAGAAGACATCTGTATGACACAATCTTATTGAAATTGCACTAAAATGTATATTCATATGATACATGTACATTGATTACATGCATATGAAAAATGTAACATTAATATATATATATATATAGAGTGTGCATATATTTCATGCATATGATGCATGGAGATTATAATAATATTATGAATTTAATGTATCCTGATAATAAATGAAATTTATATAGGTAGTGTACATGCATATTATGCGTATACACCTATAATACATACAGAATAATCCATTAAAATACAACTAGTACATCAAATTTCAACCCACATGGTTCTCATATGGTTTAATCCATTAATAATGGATTGTCATATTTATATTAAGAATATTAAATGTATTTATAAATGAGGCACATATCATGAGAATTATTTAGTAATACTAGATTATAGCATATATGTTTTTTTATTTATGAAGAATCATCAGATATCAACTATAAAAAAAGAAAATGTTTTCCTCATTGGTTTGGATATTAGTGTATTTATTCAATTTTGATTGTGATAATTAGTTTCATTAAAATATTCTAGAGTATTCCTTCTTTCAGATACTATCCTATATGTCCAAAGAAAGTAAAGGCACCCCTTCAAGAGCTTCAGGTGTCCTCTAATAGAGATCGAGATGCAACAGACGGTGTACCCCCTTAGTGGAAGTAGGCTTTGATATTTTTCTACTTATGATCATAATAAATAATTATATCTGGAAGAATTTAGATAAAATCATCTCTAACTATGAACCATGTATTATATGTTTTTATGATATTTTGAGAACATTGATTTATTAATGATATATCCTACCTATTTGTGTTTGTTTGTCCTCGTAAAGGATCAAATGATGATGTATAAAAAAAATATAGTGGTATCACAGAATGTTTCTTAAGTGAATAGAAATATATAATATAATCCTTTTTGATGAATTTTAAAATTATACAGAACCAAAATACCCTAACATAAACTCACACCCAACTTGTGTAAAGGAAATCACAACTTACATTTCTATAGATGAATTTACATAAGTGTCACAAGTTGTTACCTTTAAAAACATGGTTTTATATAAAGGTAGTCATGTTTTTTGTTTACACAGATGAGACTATATAAGGGTAACCATGATTTACTATTACACAAATGGTTCTGTTTAAAGGTAATTTTAGAGCACGTAAAGGTAATTATGATGTACCTTTCTACAAGGGAGTATGTGCAAAGGTTACATCCATATACCTTTATGTAATGGACATGTATAAAAGTAACCTCAGTGTTATCTTTAAGTAAATGGGAATTCATTATTTACCATTATGTGAGTGCGTATTGTAAAGGTAGAGGCTTTCACCTTAATGCATGTTACCTCTCCTGTATAAGGGTAAAGTGAAAAACTTAAAAAACTATATTTTAAGAAGTTTAACTATGGTTAATAAAATTATTATAAATTATAATAAAAGTTATTTGTGGAATATTATAATGTATAAATAATGTATAAATTATTTAATTATAAATAGTTTAAAATTAATTATAAAAATGTATACAGAACATTTAATAATATAATATTGCAAATAATTAATGTTTATGTCAAAAATACATTTTACCAAAGTATATGACATCATTGTAATATATTAATTATGTGTTTATTGAAAATTGATAATGTGGATTCATAAAGAGTTTATAAGTCATATAAATAAGGATTAAATATAAAAGTGATTCTATTTATAATTTTTTTATTTTTACAATTAATTAATTTGAAATTGTTAAAATTAAAAGGAAATCCTTATTTAAATATTTTATTTATACCCGATAAAAAATTATTTGATTAATAATACGATTAATGTTTTATGTAATACAAAGTATTATATATATACAATATGTAAAAAGTTTATATAATAGATAAATAATTATAAATTAAATCATGAAATGTCATATACATAGAAATTATTTATAACAAATAATATGAAAGAGCTCATATTTAAATTAGATCTAAAATTTGTTATATATAAAACTATGGAATACAAATAATGTTTTTATTAATGATGAAATGTATATAAAATGAATTTATTTATGAAAAAGTTCATAAATTCATCTTATTTTTAAATTTATGAAATTTTCATTTATTTAATAGTTATTCCTTGATTTATTCATGTATGTAAAATTTATTACAGGGTGAATATTGTGTATACATTGTTTATCCAATAAATTGATTCTAAAAAATAGATCCTTACATTTCATGCTAGTTATGACTCTATAAAATATACCGTTCATTTACCTTAACTTCAATTTCTAAATGAAGTTATTATCATGATTTTAGTTTTTGGTCATTGTTTATTCATATTAGGTCTTAGAATTTTAATGAATTTAATTAACAATTGTGTAAAACCTCTTAGGGGAGAGGGACATGGGGTTAGACAAAATATCATCCTATAAGCCTATTCCTTGTATAGAAAGGTGAATGCTGTTGTCTATCAATTACATCAAGTTTACTAATGTGTAGATTATCAATATCATGTTACTGTATAACTTTACATTAAATGTTCATGTACCATATGCATATGATTCATTTAGATATACATGAATATATTTGGATTTTATTATTGGTTAATTAACACATATTGTGGGTTATGTAAATAGTTACACATTAATGCGGTGTGAACACATTAATGAACTAAATCATTGGAGACATTAATACATTAATGAAATAAAATATGAGAGGATAAATATTACATGATATGTAATAGTTATGAATTTAATATTAAAATTATAAATATTAAATTGGAGATATTTAAAAAAACTCTAAAATACTAACTCTGAAATTCCTTCTAATGAAGTACTTGTCATGACCTTGATCATCCAACGAGGTGGGTTTTTCTAAAGCATAGCTCCTCTTGAATATCACGTGTAAAGAAATAAAGTAATGGTTGACACTAGATCATCTTTATAATGTTTTGATAATGTAGTGTGGGCATGTATTTTCTTTTGTTATGTTATTAGTGGTGTTTTATTTGCGTGACACTTAGTTGAGAAACCCTTAGTGAGGATTACAGGGGAACAATGTTGAGTACATCTATATATTGGATCTTGGTAAAGAGTTGTCTAGTCCATTATGAAAGAATTATAAATTTTATAATTGTGATTAATACCTACCTAAATAATTATTTTGTGAGATTAATGCTAATTTATAATCATTTATTAGTGAAATATGGACTAGGGATCACTAAATGGATATTATGTAAGGTGTAATCATTTTTTTCAGGTAGAATTTCAATTAATATTATTTGATGTAATGATATAAAACAAGATAAATATCTAAATTTTCTATTGTAGATAATGTAATCATAGGATGGATTATCCTTGAGATCTACCATGGACAAAGAAAAGTAAAATGGAATCAAATTTCATGATTGGTATAGAAACTTTAGAATCATTATAAATCTAGAGGAAAAAATTTATGTGTTAGAAAATCCACTTATAAATAAACCAACAGGAAAAAATATCCCAAAAATGGAATTTGATTCCTATGATAAGTATAAAAAGGACTCAGTAGAGGTTTTAACCCTAATTATTTTTACCATAAACTCTATGTTATAAATAAAATTATTCTTTGGGTGATTACAACATGATAGACAACCTAAAGAGGATATATTAAGAACAAGAATGACATAAAATTTATGAAGTTTCAAAGGAAATTATTTAATGTAAAATGATAGAATTAACTTTAGTTTCTACTCATTTACTCAATATTATTGGGAATATAAATTATTTAAAAAGGATGGGTTCACCTCTAAAACTTGAGCGTTTGATAAATTTCATTATATTGTCACTACAAAAAGGATCCAAAAATTTATTGTTAACTTCAACATGAATGAATTTAAAAAAACATTTCCTAATATCCTCATATGTTGAGGTTGAAAGAGAATAAAATGGGTGGTATATTATTTAGAACTATATTCATGGTACAAATGAATAATGTAAATGATTTTAGAAAGAAAAGATACCGTGAAGAGTTCACAGCACCAGTAAATTCAAAAAGTGAAAAAAAACAATACTGTAATTATATCCAGGTCTTCCATTGGAATATGAAATGTCTTGTGTACTTGAAAGTTCATAATATTCAATTTAAATACTTTACTCTAGCTATATATATTATATAATTCAATTATTATATTAATAATATTATTTCATACAAAATATATATTTTAAAAATGTAATTAATATACAAGTTTTAAGAAGAAGTGAATTATTGAAGGGTGTAACCTGAATTGATGGAGAAAGTGGTTTCTCCCTTAATGAATTAAATGAAATAAATCTTAGAATAATGTTTTATTGGATGGACATTTTTTCATATAATTTTGAATATTTAAATAATTGGTTATTTAAATCAGTGAGATCATGTTATTAATGCACATTTGATTCATATGGATTATAGATTTTTTTGGAAATGAGTGATGGATAGAATTATTATAATATAGGATAACATGTTTATCAAATGATTTAAAATTATAATTATTTTTACCATCACCAATTAGTGATTTTTTTTAATGAATAATCTTTTTTTCATGGAAAATTCTACAAACACATAAAATATCATATAAGTTATTTAAATAATAATTATTTGTTAAATAATATAAATAAAAGGAAATTATTGTTATTTTTTACTATAAATATGTTTCTATTAAAACATATAAAAATATTATGAGAAATAATTTAATGACATAGAAGATTGTGGGAGTATGTTTGAACATAATGATGTTAATATTTAACTAATAAAATATTATACGAGTCTAAAGTAAATATGATTTCAATGAATATCTAAATTAATTTTAGGATATTGGCGATAATAAAAAATTTAAAAAGTTACATATTATTACACTGAGATAGAGAGTTTCTTTATTTACTATATGATAATTCCAACTACTTTAAAAACTACATTATACTTGATATCATAAAAGCTTTTAAGGATATTATGGTAAATAGAAGTGTAAATGGTTAAATATACCATATTATAGTGGATGTTACATTATCCTAAAATAGTTTAGGATACTCTGTCTATTAAAAATGTATAAAACTAAATTAATTTCAAGGAAATTTTTTTATGAAATAGGATTCCAAGTATGATGATCTTAAACTTTGAATGAGTACTGAGTAGGAAGAAAAAATTGACATTGTTATATATATATATGTTATTAATTTAAAGAGTTGAACCCTTTTAAAGAGTAGAAAATTAACAATTGTATTCCTATGTTTAACAATTATTCAAAATTCATTTCACTAAATAAAGAGTTTAGTTGGAGAGATTTCTCAAATGGTCACATAGATAAGTTATTGGAATTAAATATAGATTTAATGAGTTAATGAAAACATTACGACATCAACAACATGTGTTTTATTTGAAATATCTAAGTGTTAAATATAGATGAGATTGGTTGTAATAGATGTAATATATATAATATTTCTATTAACACAATCTCCATTTATCATTTATTCATCATTACTACAATTCACTTTACATGAATATTTGAATGATAATATATACTCAAATTATAGATTTTAGTTTTCCTCAACCAATTAACATCATTGATTATAATAATATAATATGATATGTAAAGGATAGATTTAATAGATTTTTATACTCATTAAAAAAGGCTGGATAATCTATTTAATTAATAGATTCATGAGGTAACATGTTGATACATATTACCCGGATTTACCAGGTAATGTAAAGTTCATGGAATATCATTAAGTAATTAATATACTTCAGGGTGGATTATTTTATCAATAATTATAACATGAGTTTGTAGAGATACATTTACGAGAAACTTCATAATTTGATAACCTATATAAATAACTCTATATAGGAAATAATATAATCATTTGTGGTTGGGTTTTCTACCAATCATGTTGTCGGTTGGAGTGAAAAAAAAGATGTGATTTTTCCACATGTATGATTATTTAATACACATGACCCTATATTGAATTGTAATAAGGAAATTAAAGAATATTATAAAGTAAAACACATATGACATGTTCATCTTATAATATTGGAGAGATGTGATGTACTCATATGTTAGATGAATGACATGTGACGTATTCTTTGGCATGGTTTATAATTATTTGAGAATTATGAAAAGTTGAGTTAGACCATACTATAATGACATGTACCATGTCTAGTGGCAACTAAATGGCATGTAAAAATGGATTATATAGGTATAAATATGAAGTATATGATACATTTTATTGTGGACATGTTCATATAGTGTTATGAGTTTGTTTGATCGACATCACACAAAAACCCCTTAGTAGCTTGTGTAACAATGATTATTTACTAGTGGCCTATCTTTGGTTAAATATATTGAATATGGTTTATATATATATATTTTCAATTAATCTATGGTCCATAGGGTAGCAGAGTTAGGCCATTTGATAAGGACAAAATTTAGGAAAATTGTTTTTTTTTTCAAAATGAAGATATCTTGATAAATATTTTTCCAAAATAGTTTTGGATGGATTTATAAAGATTTAGAAAGTAATGAAAAATGTATCAATGAGATTTTATTGTAAGTGGGATATTATTATAGGTTCACTAAAATATACATTCATATGAGAAATGTGCATTTAATACATGTATATGATACAAGTAAAGTTAGTATATATATATATATATATTAATAATGGATTGATATATTTTCATTATGATCCAGGAGTTTATTTACAAACAATTGACATACCATGGGTATTATTTTATAATACCCGAGTATGACAAATAAATTTTTTATTTATGAGGAAGAATCATATATTTCTTAGAAAGTTGAATTTGATATCCTTGTTGGTTTGAATATATATTATTATAATTAATTCGATGTTTATTATGATAATATGTTTCATAAAAATTTTATAGAAGCATTATTCTTCTTGAGTGACATTCAACTCCCCCAAGAAGGCACTAGCAGAACTTTAAAATGTTTTGGTGTCCTTTGATAATGATCTAGATCTAAAATTTGGTGTATCATCAACATATTTTCTCCTATGATAAAGGAAAATTAATGATAATCCAACTATGAGACAAATAATCTATGTTTTTATGATATTATCAACAGTTTCATTTCATTATGATAGATCCTTATTTTTTGGGTTTTTATCTACCAAAGGATCATAATATGATCAATAAAAGACTTAAAAAGCATATAATAAATTTCATATTGATCATCATATTCATCATCTTCATAATCATTTCAATCATTATTGTGACTCTCATCAAGTCATCAACATGTCAACATTGAGCCACCATCATATTCATTATTGGGTTATATCAATTTTTATTATAGTGTACTCATCAAAATCACAGTTATTTATTCATAATAATAATCATCATCATCATTAGTAATATCAAGTCATTATCCACATTATGCTTCATATCACTATATTGGATATGTTACATCAATATTCTATGGTCGACCTTTATTCAATGATTTTTTGACACCTGTCCTATATAAAATATTCACATGTTCATGGTTACATATCAACCCATGGATTATCATTTATTCCCTCCACAAAATATCATCTAACATTTTCATCTTTTCTTAATTTGGTGGGAGGAATAATTTCGGGGTATCATAACGAAAATTATAAAAAATCCATCATACCTTATCATATACCCCGATTCACATTATTACATCTAATCATTTGAATTCATTTGGGTCCCCCTAAATTCTAATCAAGTGTCATAATTGTAAAAATCATCATCAGGTCACCAATATATAAAATCAAATCCATATAATGTCTCCATGTCTAATACTTGAATAGTTCATGAACTGGGCCATCATTAACCCCACGAGTTTTCCAATAACAAGGGGTAGGAACTAGTGTTATATTATACGGTTCATCATTGAGTGTTTATTTATCCACTTGTAATGTTAAAATGGTCCGATGTTAGATTCTATAAAAAATCCATCATGAACCATCCATACAATGACCATTTCCCAAAAAACATATTTACCAGGATTAGAAATTGGTATCATAGCCAATTACCATATCATTGAGTCAATGATAATATTGAACATTATTGGGGTTGATAGTAAATATATCACATTGTTTTAATATATAATATAAAACTCCCTGTTAAAGGGGACTGGATACCTCTCCCATTAGGAGACCCTTTTTTAGGGAGGTGTTGGTATATAGCCTGAGAAAAAATAAAACCATAAGGGAAAGGCCCAAAGTAAACACTATCATGGTGTTGGGTGGTATGAGCTTTTACATATTGTATCAGAGTGATTTTTATGATTTTATATGATTTTATATATAGAAAATATGAAATGAAATACTCTAGAAATAACCCATAGAAAGGTCAAAGTAGAATATTTATGGATGAATCTTATGTTACTAGGTATATTAAGGTATTGAGTATAGACCACAAGTACGCGTGAGGATTTTGTTTATGTATCTCATAAATAGTTTGTTGAAATTTAGATGTTTTATTGGTCTCATCAGGGAGAAAATTTTTATTGGTTCACACATTATTTGTATAATTTCATCTTATGACATGTATGATTTTTATGATGTGATTATTATATGTGAATAAATTTTATTAATTATACATAAATAATACATTTACTAGTGTGTTACGAAAAAAAGTATCAAGGGTGATGTAATTAAATAATTTCATTCACATGTGTTTGATTATAATTCATGTATTTTTCTCTATTTGATATTATCACACTAAAGGTTTTTATAATTTTTATATATGAATGTTGATTAGAAAATTTCAATCATTTATAATTAGAAAGATAAATTTTATATCAATGTGTTTGATTTTTTTTTGATGATTAATTATTGTATGAATGATATATTGCTATATGTGTTTAAATAATTTTATGTTTAAACTCTCATAATACCACAATTGTGTTTTAAAAGTACAGAAAAAATATGTTATATCAACATGTTAAATATAAGTGGGATTTTAAAAAGGATATTACACTTAGAAATGGTTTTTTATTCTAATTTGGCTAAGAAATGTATTTTTGAATACATTTATAATGTTTATATGTTTTTACAAAATTGATGATTATTATAATAAAATTAAATATTCTCTATGAAAAGAGAATGAATTTTTTTAAAAACAGTTTTGAATAATGACGGTATTTTGAGATAAAATGAAATTTATTAGCATCACTATAAAGAAAGTACTAGTTGATTTTTATGGCGGGGAGCTACAATTATATTAGTGTGTCTTTTTTGGGTATTATAAATTTGAGTTTTTTAAAACCAATATTGATTTTAGGATTCATGTAGTTCATGTTTGATGAGTGAATTAGGTTAGAATTTTGTTGATTCCCTATGAATTTGTTTGTGAAAGTGGTAGATAGGTTTATATAAAGAGATGGGTTGGATTTATCAGAAAGGATAATTCATATAATGGGGAGTTTTTAGTGATTGATGTCCCAACTATATTAATAAGACATTAAATTTTTATTTAAATTAGATAATTATAGTAGGGACAACATGGGGTTATTTTTGAACTTGAGTTTTTGACTAGAATTCCATTTTGGAGGATAAAATTTATTATTTTTTTCAGATTTTTGGAGGATTTAGTGATCATTTTATAGTTTCAGTAAGATCAAAATAAGGTTTATTATTTATAAAAAAGATGTAAATTGTATTGTGTTCCCTGTAAGAGATCATCAGGTACCCATTGAGAGTGACTTAATAACATTGATCGAAGGAGACCACCATATATACGGTGGTGGGGTACCAGGTTTCGAGTAAGCCCATGATTTCTAAATTTAAAATGGGATTATTGAAATTATTGTCAACACTTTAAATGGAGTTTTATTTTTGAAAACAATATTAATATATAGATATTGTGGGGAAACAATTATAAAATTGAAATGATTTATGAATATATTTAATTTAGTTAAATATTTTGTCTAAAAATATTATTATTATTTTAAAAAAGTTTATTAAATTTGTATTGACCACGTTCTTACTATATCTCATGGGTATTGGCCTCTCTGGTCCATTAATCTCACCTCTGTTGATTATTAATATAATTATGATAGAAAAATACACGCATATAATTATAATATATCCCATATGTTTATTGTCATTAATGTTGTTTATATTATTATTATATAAAAAACACATGTAAAATTTTATTATAATTGTGTTATAATATAGATAGTCTTGTATAATTAATATTTATAATATTATAATTATTAATATGAAATTTATATATATCTGTGTGTGTGTGCGCGCATGTATGTGTATATGATTATTTATAATATTCTTAATATAATTTTTTCCATATATATTGTGGGTTAAATTTTATTATTAATGAGTTTTAAATAACATGAAATATGGTTGGAATTAATAATTTAATTCTTAGGTGGCCATTCCCAGTAATAAGGAATGTATTCGGATCTTGTTATCATTATGCTATCTATTTTTCCTTTTTTGGTTTACCCAATGATAATTCCATCTATTATGCCTCGTTTGGGTTACCTAACTAGCATGTCATCTATTATTCCTTGATTTGCTGGTGAAACTAGAATTCGATCTATTATGAATTATTTGGATTTCGTAATTGTGATGTTATATATTAAGATTTTTTTGCCTTACCTAATTATAATTCTATATATTATACTTTATTTGGCCTATACAACTATATGATTATCCATTATGAATTATTTGTTCTACCAAATTAGAACAACATTAGTTATACCTTTTTTATATTTCTTATCTGTAATTACATATATTATGACTTATTTTGATTACCTAACTAGGATTCCATCTATTATTCCTTATTTGGATTACCAAACTACAATGATAGTTGAAATTCCTTGTTTGGTTTAACTACCTTGAATTTCATCTATTCTGCGTTGGTTAGCTTTACCAAATATAATTCCATCAATTATTCCTTGATTATCTTACCCAACTATAATTCCATTTATTACACCTTTCTTGGATTACCTTACTATAACTTTGTTTATTATGCCTTGTTTCTATTACTAAATTAGAATTATATTTATTATGCATTTTTTGGATTCCACCATAATACCATCAATTAATCATTGTTTATCCTACATAAATAGAATGTAATTTATGATTCCTTTTTTGGATATCCACTATTATGACTTGAGTTTTTCCATTACATGCTTAGTTATTTATTTTTATTTCAATTAATATTCCTTAACTATTGATTATTCGATGTTTTTTTTACCATTTGTTTTTCTACCAGTATGCTTGACAATAACCTATGTTATGGATTATCAATGGATAAAAATGAAAGTTATTTTTTCTATTCATGTATTATTAAACATTATCATGGATATATTATAATTGGTTTCATATACATATGTAAATTTTCTTTATTGATATATTGAACATAATAAAAATACATTTTATTAATGTGAACACATGTTAAATTTATACCTTATGGTGACCTAATGAAAAGTGTTAAATAATCTTGGAATCAATTCACCCTACAATATGGTGACATATGGGAATGGAATAAAATTTATTAGTCATATATAAACTCACTTTATAAATAATTGTTTGAAGGGAATGGAGGTGGATATACTTAATTCACTATACCTTATAGTGTCTTGTGAGAAATGATCAAAAGTGTAGGGACTTATTTCAACCCACCTTATCTTGACGTATGGGAAGAGCATAACATTCCTTAGACTTTGTTGACCCTTGAATTTACAATTTCTCATAGGATGGGTATTGTGATTTGACTATATTGTATTGGGATTAAAGGTGACTCAACTAATTTACATACTTTTTTGGATTCCATGCTATGCTTGAATCATGTATAAATACATTAGTACTATAACAGTATAATGAGTTTATTATTATGGTTACTATAGTCCTATGAATTAATTTTTTTTATAGTTTTTACAATTAATTGAATATTATTTGTGAAAAATATTTTATTATTATTATATATAAATGTATATACACATTCTTTTTTCATATTCTTAACTTTTTCAAATGATATTGGAGAACTTTTTTGGCACCTAACAAGTCTTTGTACTCACACTTTAAATGTTGATTTTAGTGGAAATAAAACATAACTTTTTAAATTTATGGTACATAATATAAATTAATTAGAAGTTGAAATATTAAAGGAAAGATATAATTGATTCTACATGTGTGGTTTTATTCTCTATAAGGATTTGGATTGCAGAAGGACTTTTTTAAAAGTATGAATCTTTTGGGTACATAATTTAATCTATTGTTAGTGTTAGAGACTATCGGTTTTTACTTATGTTTCAATTGCATGTTATGTTTGTGTGACTATATTACTTATTATGATTTCATGAATTTATATAGAAATTATGTTATATAATTTTACCAAGTACCATAATGGAGATGTAGTTGCCAATGAATATATTAAAGTTTTTAGATTCAACCGACTTACAAACAAGACATGGATAATTTTTATTACCAACCAACATAAAATAATTGAAATATTTTACATTAATAAATGATTCCCTAATGATAAATAATATCATACAAAACAATTCTGTATCATGTAGAGATTGAGGAACACTCAATGAATTAGGGACTACCTATTATAGGTGATGTTTGTGCATTTTGTTTGGGGATGTAAAAATGTTGTATCAGAGAAAGTACTCGAACTAGTGAACAAAAAATGCTATTCGACCCTATGTGGGGTGGATTATAGTGATCCAGAAACATTTATAGGTGGTTCATCAATATCCCTTTTAAAAGGGAGGAAATATCCCACATATCCGTAAGCCTTTTGTGGGGGTGGTTTTGGCCTATAGCTTAATAAAGAAAAAAACTATCAGGGTAAGGGCTAAAGAAGAAAATATCATAGTGTGGTGTTGTCTGAGGTGTCATAGTTTTAAAATAATAATTTAATCATTAAATAAATTTTTTTAAACAAAATCATTAAAAATTGGGTTTCATCATGTTTTTCTCTTAAAAATGATCTTCCTATTTCCGTGAAAATTTATTCTGGCCAAGTTTCCTTGAATCCCAATGTAAAAAAATTTCAAAATATCCAAAATTCATCTCACTCATGCAGATACATATTTTCGGTATTTTATGAAAAAAAATTTAGGTTAAGTGTGGAACCTCAAAAAAACACTATTTGAATTGAAACTAAAAAACAACTAATAAAATGAAGTACAAAAAATTAAAATAGGAGAATAATTCATAAAAACTATTGATCAATCAATAAATTCAATTATAAAAAATAAAAAACTCCACTGAAATTATAATTGGAAATCCAGTAATCAGAGACACAATGTCACTTCCAAATAAATTCCACATGAAGGATGAAAATCAAAAATTTTGAAATTATAAATAATTAATTTATCAAGACTAATGCCACAAAATAAAATCATATTTCCAATATGACCAACTCCCCACGAATCATAGGCCCACTGTCATCATCTTCACCTCACTAGTGTGAACATTAAGGAAATAGACCACCAACAATGGTGTAAAACCACGTGATTTTAGTTAAATTATTTTAAATGAATAATATGTTCCATTAAATATACACCATAAAATATCATGCTAATACTAAATTGAAATAAAATATTAGAATATAATTACATAAACATGATAGTTACTATATATCTACTTATTTGTAAGGTATGAATGATAAATCATAAATTTATTGTCAATTTATTTTAAATGAGGATAATATTTGTTAATTGAAAAATTATATTTTTCATAAAACTATTTGTATATTTGAAATGTATTTTTTATCTTAACATATTAACTTAAAAATATTGATAAATAATTCTAATTAAATAAGTATATTATATAAAAAATTTAATTTATTATCATATCTTTAATTATTTTTCTTTAGAAAGGAATGAAAATTAAGTCATTTTATGAATCAAAATTATAGTTTCTTAAAAAACAATTTATGGAATTTGTGCACAAATATTATAATAAATTTATTACAATTTTAGAAATTATAATTGGAAAAAAAGAAGTTATTTTGAAATAACCATGTCATAATATGGTCATGATGAATTTTTCATATTTTTTTGAATGGATTTATTTTTGAGTGAATCATGAAAAATAATTTTTTTGAAAAAGAAACCTTTGTTTTCATAAAATAAAATAAATTAAAATATCATTTTATTGGATTTTTTTAAATTTAAATAATATAAATTTTATAAAATTAATAAAATTATAATAATATAGTTGTGGGATTGTAAAGCATTGATAAATAATTGGTGTTCTGTTCGGGTGCAAGGAAGAAAGAACATGTTCTAGTTGTGGTGTCAATTGACTGAAACAGGTACATAGAGGTTGTGCGAGATGGAACTCATGTGGGAGGGGAGTAATAATGGATATAACTAATTTTTATCCATGATTCCTATTTTTTTGTTTTATGTGTAACATCAAAGGATTTCTCTATATAGAAGAAGGAACACATTTTAGCTCCTAATATAAAATTGTAGAAATTTGTGTCCGGTTTGATCGTGATATGGAGAGTGTGTGTTTAATATAGCCTATAGAGACTTAAAACACTAATATCGAGTCTTTAATTTATGTATCATTGGAAATATTGTATGGAGTGAAAGGGAAGAAAGTTCTATAGGAGATAGGTGAGGAAAATTCCTCTCATGACAAGTCCAGAGGAGGAAACGGTGACTTGGAGCATGAAATAGGTAAAGAAAGGTCATGAAGGACCATTAAACGATATAATGATAGTAATATATTTGTAGATATAGAGTTTAATGGTTTTTTAAATGAAAAAGGGGACGAGACACAAGATGGAAGGGAAACCAAACCATAGTACAAAAGAAGAACCTCTCTGATGATCAAAGATTTGGCAGGATAGATTCAAAGGATGAGATATCTAGCAACATTTCAGTGGAAAACATTGATGGAGGGAATTAAAAAGTTCTATATATACCTATAACAAATAAGGTCCAAAATGGAAAAATGGATTCATATATTTACATTATGTTAAAGGGAAATAAGTTTAAAGGTCATGAGGACTACTCTCAGCTATGTAAGTTGATGGAAACAAGGTCCGCCAAAAAGAATAGGTTGATGGATATTGAATTAACATGTCATTATCATGAAGATAATTCAATTATTATTAGTGAACACTCTAAGGTAAAATTAGTTGACATGGAGGATTCATAAAAAAGGGAAGAATGGGAGCTCATATCTCATTCCAATGAATAAATGTTAGAGGAGGAATTTGAAATCAATACTACCTAATAAGAGTTTGATAGGATGGACAAGAGATTGATTTTAGTGGACCTATATGAATAAAAATGTGTATGTATCAATAAGAAAAATCACTTATTGACATGTGGATTCAATGAAAAGAACAAAATAGTGGAAGAATTTATAAAAATTCGGGACAATATGGCCCACAAATTTGAAGACCTCCTCATGGATTATTTAGATAAGAAGGCCACACATCTTCAATGTAGCAATTATATTTTTAAAATTTCTTTTATAATTAAACCTGATTTAAATGAAGATATTATTTACTATGGGTTCTTATCATATATTTTTCCAAAATTTAACGATTTACAACTTTTCCACAAAAGTTAATTACAAAATTAAAAGTCAACATTTAGTCAGTCTAAAAAAATTATTTTCATTGAATTTTATGAAATTATATTTAGTTTGATTTATAAAACTTAAAAAAATTGAATCATGTAAAATATATTTAAAATTTTGAATTATAATGTTTATATTTTTTTATAAGGTCAATTTTATACTTGGTAAAAAAAATAAGTTGCTGAGTTAAAAAATAAGTTATTGTAGTAAAAGTAAATTAAGGTGAAAATTTAAATTAATTAGAAATGGAAAAAATATGAAAATTGTATAACTTATTTGTTTATATGAGAGTTTTATCTACCTGTCCTCCTATATGGACTATCTTTAGTGGTTCCATTTTAAATCTTAGTTCGTTAATAAGAGAAGGAAATGTTGTATTTAATAAAATTTTATTTTCTCTCATTTTATTTCATAAATTTGTTTTTATGATTACGGTTAGAGTAAATATACATTATGAATGAAAATATTAATATAATTATTTATAAAAACTTAATTTCATGTTAATATTCTATTTAATTTTTATGTGTTGTAATTTTTTTAAAATGCTTCTACAGCGTTAACACAATGCTTGTGAAATCATAGGATAAATCGAATAAATAATTTTAAAAATAATAAAAATGATTATATTTATATTATCTATGGTATTAGATTAATTTTCTAGATACTTATGAAGAATAATTTATTATTTAATCATTTTAATTTTAATTATAATTTTAATTTTATTCCTTTAATGTTAATTTTTATGATATGTCCTGAAAATGACCTTAATGGTAATTATTGTTTAGAAATAATTTAAAAATAATTTTATAATCATAAAAAATCCTATAATAACTCTAAATTATGGGAAAATATCAATTATATCATGAATTTTCAATTTATGTTCCACTTTAGATTTTGAATACTACATTCATGATCCTTAAAGAGAGAGAAAACTATTAAAACCTTTAAGGTTGAACATGGTCAACGTGGGGTTAAAACAATATCAGGTTGAAAATCAGACCAAGACCTATTTAAATTTTATTGTATTATTATATTAATAACTAATACTCCTTTTTATAATATATGGAACTATAGAGAAATTTTACATGTGTTAGACACATATAATATATTAATATTTCATGTATTTACAGGATTTCAACCCACCTATCTTATAAAAGGTAATATACTATCATATATTATCCATAGAGTTTTAGTTATTTATCTCAACTAAAACCAACCAATATACCTTCCTAAAATTCTTATCCATGTCCTATAGGTTTTTTTCTCTCGAAAATTCCATCCTTGAAGTCTTAAGGTGTTTTTAAAATGAGGTTTCTCAAAAAAGTTGTATAACTCTTAGTTAAGTGTTTATATATATATATTTTCTTATACCGAATTAGAATCTTCTGTATATATATTAATATTATATAATAAATAACTTCTATACAGGTTCAGGTGATTATTTTTATGGAACAACCATTTTTACATAATTTTTAATCATATGGGAAATGAAAAGATTGCTCATGTATACGTGTGGACTACAACATCCACGAATCAATGCATTTAATTTTTCATCACCACCTAAAAAGTCTAGATATTATAAAGTATTTAATGAATATATATATTATATTCAATAAATAATCATAATTCTAGGAATAAGATATGTTACTTACCCTCATACAATTCAATCCATTAGAGGAAAACAATGTTGCTCGTGTATACGTGTGGACTACCACCCCCACAAAGCGATGTTATCTGTTTTTAAAATACTCATTAAATGAATATTTATAATGTTTTATTTAATATATACAGTTATAATTATTTCCTAATTAATATTATTAATATTATTAAACATTTTATTCTTTACCATGGTCAACTTATCGAGTTGTTTTTGGATTATGAACCGATCATCTTCAAAACATCCGACATGAACTTTACAGATTTAGTAACAACATAATACATGGTAATAAGTGAAATATTATAAATAATAATATGTTAATAAATATGAAATAGTCTTATAATCAATTATAACATTAATATATGTTTTCTATAAAGGATTTTATGTATTAACCTGGTGAATCAAATTCAAGGTAAGAGTGTTTAATTCAAAACCTTATTTTAAAAGATTTATTATTGTTATTCTATTTCACTATCAAAATAATTTTTCTCTAAAATGGTTTAGTTATGTTATTAATATAAGTAAATTTATATAAAAATTAACTTTAAACCATGTTTTACTTTATTTACGATGTATTTATAATGTTTTTTTATAATTTTCCAAACAGGTTATTCATGATTTTTTTAAAGCATGAGAGTGAAATTTGTTTAACATATACACCATGAGTATAATTTCTTTACAAGATGTTAATTATTATTTATCTAAAAACACTTTAATTTTTTCATGTTTTAAAAAAATCGTTATTTAGTATTGTTTAGATTTTTTTTTTTAAGATTTTTGAAAGAAAAATATTTTTAACATTATTTTTATGTGGAGCTCAAAAGTGATTTTTCATATGTGTTAAAACAAACTTTTTATGATTTATTAAGATAAAAATGAAATTTTATATGTTTTTTATTTATTTTATGACCCTTTTAAATTTTTCATGATGAGGAGTGAGCCCGATGTTACTCTCTAGTGCATTGGGTAATGATTTCTTTCTCTGCAGAATATATATTGGAATTAATTGAGTTGGTTATTCCATTTTTAAGAGTGATTATAACAGTTATTTTAAGAGTGATATGATTATGATGTACCAATTAACCTATATGATGTTTCCATTATTTAAATTTTTTTGGTAGTATTTATATTTAATAAGGTAAGCTAATGTGCCTACGTTTAAAGGAATGTTTATGCCTTTTTAGGGTGAAAAGTATGTTTTTCTATAAAATTATTTCATGAGTGGTCATGTTTTGTAAGAAACCCTAATACTTATTATTTTCTCCTTATTACATATTTTTATATTCATTATGAAATCTTAAAAGAATTAATTTTATTTTGTGGGTATGTAAATTATAATTTTAATTCCAATTTTATTATAAAAAAGGGTAAATTTCGTTCTTGTTTTCATATTTTTTAACTATAATAATTAGTTAATTTTATTTTTATATCCCTTAGCATGATTTTTTTATCATAAAATATTTTAAAAGTATTTTTAATTTGGCCAAAGGATGAGTAGAATCTATATTTTGGTATATCTTTCTTCTATGAGAATTTTTCATAAAAGAAGAGAACATGTTTTGAATGAATTAGGAGTTTAGATTTAGGAATCCTATTTTATAAAAAAGGAAAATGAATTCAATTGTGAATTTTTTTATAAGAAATTTATATGTAATATTTTTTATAATTGTCTAAAACTATATTTCAAAAAAATACTGGTATTGAAATGAAATACAATATTTACTATGAATCTTATACTTGTTAATTTTATAAGGTAGAATGTGTAATATATAGCCAGACCTATCTCTTAGAAATCCATCAGCTACTCAAACAATAGATCCCAAAATTTCTTCGAGGAACATATCCCCAAAATAATAGGGATATATGAGGGAAATTTGTACCAAGCTATCATGAACCTATCAGGGTAGCTTGGTAAACCAATAACCGAGCCGACCCTGATATAGCTTGAAGGGTATTCCTGATCCCCACATGTTGATGACTAGAAACTGTCACCATACAACATGTATGTGTGAATAAATTTTACACAAAAAATAGGAGAAGCAAAATAATCAAGGAAGTATTCATAGTAAAAAAACTCTATAGGGAGTAATGTACCAGAATTCAACATGGAATTAAACTCCAATGTACTAAAATAATTGTACCAAAACAGAGGAAAAACTTCCCAAGTTCCTAAGGAAACAACTCACAATATCCAAGGATCAACAACTAGATCCACCTCCAATATATCCTTTCCCTTTTCTCAAACATTGAAAAATTTAATCTAAAAACCAATGAAGTCACAAGTATGTGGTGAGATAAAAATCCATGTAGTGTCTCACCAAGGATTCCATAATAGTTTCTAAATATATATTATCCAAAATAATGATTTCAATTTTAATTGAAAATTGGTTTAGCATTATAAAACATATTTAAATAAATCTTTCCATACAGTTCAAATGATGGAAATAACATTAATAAAAATCATTAAAATGATTGAATATTTTATAAAAAAATTTGTCAAATAGAAAATTTATTTAGAAAAGTTTTTATAAACATAGAAGGCATTAAAAGGAGTTCTACAACATTCAAATACATTTATATATCAAATATAATACAAGAGAGTGAAATGGTTATAATCCAAATAGGTACGATAGTATTTATAGATATAAGACTATGCATTTTATAAGATATCTCAGTAGTATGTGTATACACATGTCTCCTTGAAATTGGCCAGAGGCAAGTCATCACCCTCCCATCAGGGATGTGACCCACTGCATATATGTTTTAGAACTTGGTATTAGCGTAGAGTGTGTCCAAATAACACAGAAACTACCTAATTATATAATTCACTCATTGAAAATAAATTATGTGAATTTTTTTAAGAATGATTAGAAAAAAATTAAATCCCTTTCACCCATTTCAAAATGCTAATTTTCCATTTGAAACAAAAATGGTTTTTAATAAAAAACATGCCTCTTTCACAAGATAAAGACGCTAGGATTGTAACAACCCAAATTATTATCAATTCATTTTCTCCCTTGTTGTATTATTTTAATTAATATATAAAATAATATTAGGAAAAAAATTCCACATCATGTTTATGTTAACTACTATGTGCCTTTTAAACATAAATTAGACGCTTCTGTGATTTGAATTTCAAAAATCTGAGATACACAGTTGCAATCAGTAAGATGTTTGTAGTCCGATAGGACAAACATAAATTTTTGGGGAATAGTAAGATAACCTTATAAATATTAATATAACCTTATTAATTTTAATATGAACCTTATTAATAAAAATACATCCATGGGAATAGAAACCTTACCAATGATAGTATAAATAAAAATTATCCATCCTATATGTGGAAATATAGTATTATTATATTTTAGTGTTGGTATTCTTGTATCTCATGAATATTTATTGACTAATTTAAAATTTTAAAATCAAAAATATTTTCATAAAATTTATTCATAAACAATTATTTTTATGTGTTATGATTATATGATAATTTTATGAGACCTTAATTAATTTTCCAATGTGTTAGAATAGAAGTTTTATTTGTAAAATTTTTATTTTTCAAATAAATTATGATTTTACGTAAAAAATAAATTAGTCACATTTATAAAATCATATTAATGAAATGAAGTTATTTTATGGATTCAACAAATTGAAAAATCGTTAGGGTGATTTTTTGAGATTTTTCTGAAATACTTGAATTTTTGGAGAATAGTAAAATACATTAATTTACTGTATAAACACATTATACATTAAATCCACTATTCCTAAAATCATGAGTGATGTAAGCACTAAAAATAGAACTCATATGATCTTATTACTATTATTTTTCATATAATCATCACTATTTCTAGTCTTATTGAAGAATAATAAACTAATGAATAAAATAATAAGAAAACCTTCCTCCCCTCCACTATAAATTCCACCCCTCACACCCTCATTTATTCACACCTATAATGATTCAACTCCTATAAAAATTATTTCCAAATATCTTCCTTATTATCTACCCCATGTCTATAAGCCATTTTTCTGAGAGTAATTATAAAACCTCTTACCCAAAGAGGCTCTCAAAGAAGATATATTCAAGAGGTAATTTCTCTATATTTTCATTCAATTTTCATTCAAATTTCATTTCATTTCTTCTGTTATTTTCATCTTCTCTCATCAAAACCTCATGATAACTATAGTATGATTGATATAATGGTATTATATCATGTTAATGTAATATTTTTCATTATAATTATTCCTCTCCCTCTTTGATTATATAAATGAAATTGTTTCCTGTGATGTGTTAATTTACCTCCATCTTGGGAGATACACATTAATTTTCCTTCAATGACATCAAGGATGTCAATAATACAATTAAATGGTTGAAAAAAGATTTTATTATGTATTTTAACCCCTTTTTTGTTAAATAAACAAGGTTTATACATAATACTATATTATGAAACAAAACATGTTCGTTGTGATCCAAAAACTGCACAAATTAATGCCCAACAAAAATCATTAAATTTAAAATAATGATTCATCATCTTGGTATATAAAAAATCATTATATGGCCATTTAAAATCCTGAAATATAATTAATAATATTTAATAGAAATTTTTTATGTTTACCCATGTTCTATACGAACTCTCATTCATGTGTACAAGTGAACCGTTTAAGAAAACTATGAAAAATAATACTACCAAACAATGAATTTAAACACTATAAGTAATTAAAAGGCACCAAAAAGAACTCAATGAAACCATAATGGACCATATTAATATATAAAAGGTTATTTAATTTTTAAATAATGAATATAATTTCATTATATAGTACATTAATGTGAATAAAGCATTTAGATACAAGATAAGGGGAATTCCTGAACCCGATATTATTTCTTCAGGTTTTCCCTATTTCATTACATTTTCCGTATTTTTATTCCTTAAAAATAATTTATTAATGAATCTCTTACCTTTTTTGTGATAAAAGTATTTTCAACTGGAGTTTATTTCAAACATAATGTTTTCTAAAATAACTCTTCTTTAAAAAACACACCATTTACTTCTCACTCAAGGTTGATGGTTATAATATGTTATTCCATCTTTCTTTAGGGAAACCAATGATTATGAATTAAATATTTATGAAGTGAAACCTATTACTTTACATGGTTTGTTTTATGTTTGAGGTTGATATATTTTCTATGTGGTATGTATGATAATGTTAATGTTTTTATGTGATTGATGCACCCAGAATTATATAGCGCAATGAAAATATAATGATGTGAGGGGTGAGACCAGAATTATATAGCCCTAAAATGCATTGGTTTAAGTGATTAATCTCATTAGTTAATGTGAAATGATATGTTCACATGATTCAATCTTTTTCAACACTATGTGAAGCAGTTGACCATTAAGACATGATGTTTCTTTTTTCTGTATTGCCACAATCCATGCCTTTATCTAATGATTCCTATCATGATTTTGATTATGGTGTTATGATTATGCTCACCCCATGTTATATTATTCTTATATATCATCTTATTAGTCTTTTACTACTCACTTTTGATGTATTTGCTCAGGTGACTATGTGTAAAAAAGAGATTTCAAGGAACAATAAGATGGTGCAGAAGAATGAATAAAATAAATGTTTATGTTTCATATTTTAAATTTTACATATCATCCTATTATTTCCAAGACACTAATCATTTTGATCCTCATTGTGTAATATTTTTACATTTTTTATCATCAAAATATTGTAAAAGTAATGTAAGAAAATTAGGTTCTCTATAGTTGGTATCAGAGGAACAATTTAATTAATTTGAGAATTATTATTAGAGAAGAATAGTGAAAAACCACAATATGATAATAAGTATATGTAAGAATAAAATAAGAATTTCTAAACACATGACTCCCACAAGATCTGATTTTAGTGTTAATTTAAAAAAGAAATAAATTACCTATTCATGAATTTTTGACTTATATTTTCTTCTAACCTTTCCTATTTTAGAAAATAGTGGGAACCTTGGGAAACCAGGACAACAACTCATGCGAGGTCCAATGAAATTATTTCCCAAACGACATCCCCAATTATTTGGGAGGTGGAGTTCAAAACTTAATTGCAATTCTTACCCAATTTTCTCAGGTTATGAACAATAACCAGAATAATGTGGAACATTATCCTACACCTAATAGGGAGAAGCTAGCTATTGAGTGTTTCATGTGGCCACTCCCACCAATGTTTAGTGGATCTTATGATCCATTTGTTATGGAATAGTGGTTTACCTCAATGGAGAAGATCTTTTTTCTGCAATAGTGTTTTGAGACATAGAAGGTGATTCTGGTTGTTTATCGTCTAGCTGGAGAGGATGATCAATTGTGGGATTTGATTGATAACACCCTGCTATAAGACGAAATTAAAGAAGAACATCAAGAACACTTTTGGTGGGATTACATGATAATAGAGAATGAAGAATATATATCAAGGTTCCTGGTATGTCAGAAAGTTCAAGAAGAACAAAAAATGTCCAAAGGGATGATGAAACAATTACCTATACCATTTTAGAAATGGGATAATGTCACTATGGAATTCTTCATAGGTCTCCTGAAGACATCCAAATTAAATAATTTGATATGGGTTGTGGCGGGCCAACTAACTAAGACAAACCACTTTATCTCTATTCGAGGAGATCACTCACTTGAACAACATGGAAATATGTATCTGAAAGAAGTGGTGAGACTTCATGGGGTTCTACTCTTGCCGATCTCTGATCATGACTTTAGGTTCACATTTAAATTTTGGAGGAGTCTTTAACATGATTTGAGTACTGAAATGAATTTCAGCACATCATATCACCCCTAAAATGATGTCCAATATGAAAGGACTATTTAGACACATGAAGATGTTCTAATATTGTTCTCTATAAACTTCAAAGTTGGATGGGATCATCATATCTCATTGGTCGAGTTCTAATATAATAATAGCTTCTATCAGAGTATTCAGATAGCCCCATATGATGCTCTGTATGGAAAGAAATTTAGAACTCCAACTTGATGGGATGAAGTTCGAGAATAAAATATATTTGGACCTAATCTTGTTCAAGAAATGACAAATAAGGTTCATGTCATCCATAAACATATAAAATCTTCTCAGAGTCTAAAAAAGAGATATGATGACAATCGTTAAAGGGACTTGGAGTTTAATGCTGGATATAATGTCTTCATTCGAATATCACCATGGAAGAGAGTCATGTGGTTTGTAAAGAAAGGGAAGATAAGACAAAGGTACACTGACTCCTTTGATATCCTAGAACACATAAGAGCTAGAGAATATTGGCTTCCACTTAAACTGAATATGGCTCAAGTTCATGATGTTTTTCATGTATCACTCCAGAGGAAGTACATACCAGATCCCTCACATGTATTTAAATTGTAGGTGTACATCTGGAAGATAATATCTCTTATGAGGAGCATCTAGTAATGATTCTAGACCAGAGAGATAAGGTTATGGGCAACAAGAAAATCCACCATGTCATATTGTTGTGGAGGAACCATAGGTATGAAGAAGAAACTTGGGAACTAGAGGATGTGATGATAGATATGTACCCTCACTTATTTATGTGAAATGAAATCTCAAGGGTGAAATTTCAAAAGGGTTGAAGATTGTAACGACTCAAACTTTTATCAATACAATTTATCCCTTCATTTATTAATGACACAATCATATAAAACAAAATTATAAAAAACAATGCCACATCATGTTTAATTTAACTACTATATGAACATTAAATGTAATGTTTCCACTTCTATGATTTTAATTTCGAAAATATGACACACATGGTTGCGATCAGTAAGATATTTAGAGTCCTATAGGGGAAACATAATTTTTTGGTGAATAGTAACGTACTCATATGAATAGTAACATACCCTTAATAATAGTAACGTACCCTTATGAATTGTAATATGAAACTTATGATTATTAAATCGACTAAGTAAAAATAAACCTTACCAATGATAGTATAAATAAAATTTATCCATCCTATAAGTGGAAATATGGTAAAATTATATTTTCATGTTGGTATTTTTTTTGTAATGGTTATTTAAAGATTAATTTAATAATTTAAAATAAAATATATTTTCATAAATTTTTTTCATAAGCTATTATTTTTATGTTTTATGATTATATGATAATTTTATGGGACCTTAATTAATTTTTTGAAGTGTTAGAAAAGAAGTTTTTCTTTTAAAGTATGTATTTTCTAGTAAATTATGATTTTAATTAAAAAATAAATTAATCATATTTAGAAACTTATTTTAATAAAATGGAGTTAATTTTTTAATTCTAGATGTTGAAAAATGGCTAGTGTGATTTTTTTGAGATTTTTCTGAAATACATGAATTTTTAGTGAATAATAAAATACATTAATTTATTATATAAATACCTTATAATTTAAATCCACTTTTACTAACATCGTTAGTGATGTAAGAACACAAATCTCGTACTCGCATTCACATGTAATTATTCTTAATCATGGAATCATCACTATTTCTTTTCTTATGTAAAAATAATAAAATAATGATAAAATATTAGGAAAACCTTCCTCCCCTTCACTATAAATACCACCCTCACACCCTAAGTTATTCACACCTCTCAAGCTTCAAGCCTTGTCCAAATTCTACCCAATGGTCTTTCCTACAATCTCCACCAGGTATAGAATCCATTTTTCTGAAAAAAGGTCCAATAATATTCTCTAAAGAGTCTCTCAAAGTTGAAATATTCAAGAGGAAATTTCTCTCTATTTCTTTCAATTTACTTTCAAATTTCATTTCATTTCTTATCTTATCCTAAAATTATGTTATCAAAAATACATGGAATCTCCACTATGATTAATATACTATTATTCTATAATGTTAATGGAATATTATTCATTATACCCCTTCCCATCTCTCCTTTCTTATTGAAATGAAATTGTTTCCCATGATGTGTTAACTTACCTACATCATTGGCGATACACTTCTATCATCCTTCAACGACATAAAGGTTATCAATAAAACCATTAAATAATTGAAAGCATATTTTAATATGTATTTTTTAACCCCTTATTTTCTCTATAAAAAAAGTTATACATAATACTAAATGATAAAACAAAACATGTTCGTTGTAATAATAAAACTGCCCAAATTAACCGCTAATGATCATAAATAAATTTTTACCAATGATTCAACCTCATGGTATTAAACAAATTATTTATATGGTAATTTAAAATATTTTAAGATCACTAATAACATTTTATTTAAATTATAGATGTTTATACATGTTCTACATGTACTCCCAGTCATGTGTACCAGAGAACCATTCATGAAAACAAAGAAAAAGAACACTCCCGAACAATGAATTTAAACTCTATAACTCATAAAAGGTCCCATAAAAGAACTCAATGAAACCATAATGAACCATATTCATGTATAAAATGTTTAGAAATTTATAAATAATTAATATAATGTCATTATACACTACATTAATGTAAATAACGTGTTAGGATACAAGGTAAGGGGAATACATGTTTTCAATTAGAGTTTATGTCAAACACAATGTTTTCCAAACGAAATATTCTTTAAAAAACACACATTTTACTTCTCCTTAAATTATTATTGTTCTTATAAGTTATTTTTTATTTATTTTTGGAACCCAATTTTTATGAATGTATGCTTTATGAGGTGAAACACATTAATTTCTGTGGGTTGTTTTTTGTTCAAGGTTGATATTTGTTCTTTGTGGCATGCATGATATTGTAAATGTTTTAATGTGATGGGTGAACCTAGAATTATGCATCACAATAAAAATGTTATTATGTTATGGGTGCACCTGGAATTATATAGAACTACAATTCATTGGGAAAAGTGATGAATATCATGAGTTAAAGTGAAACTATGCAAGAACATGATTCTATCTTTGTTCACAACTATGTGTGGTAGTTAAACCGTAAGACATGGTGTTTCATTTTTATGAATTTCCAGAATCTATGCCTTTGTATAATTATTCCCCTCATGATCTTGATGATAGTGTTATGATTATTCCAGCCCTATGTTATATTTTTCTTACCAATCATCATACTGGGCTTTTACTCGCCCTTTTTATATATGCTCTCTAGTGACTATGTGTACTAAGTAGATTTCATGGGACAATAAGAAGCTAGTGAAAAATGAATTAAATAGATGATTAAATTTTAGGTTGTAAATGTTATGTATGGTCTAATTTTTACCAAGAAACTAAACATATGGATCCTCATTGTGTGATGGTATTATGTTGTCTATCATTAATATTATGTAAAAGTAATGTAAGGAGAGAAGGGTGCGATAAGGTTTGTATCAAATATTTTTAAATGAATTTCAAAATTTTGAAATCCATTAAAAACGAATATATCCATTTCCAAATTTATTTTCACAATTAAATTCAACAGTTTAATTAAAAACATTTCCATGAAATCTATAATTTAAATTCGATAATTTAAATCAACCACTTTCCATAAACGCACCCCAATTCAATGGAATTGGGTTTTGTTCCCAATTTTCCAACCAAAGCCACTTCCAATCTACAATTTCACTAGAAATTGGTTTTATCAAATATATTTAAAGAAAGTTTGAGAAATTTAATTTAAATCAATAAATGAAATAAATCATGAAATACTAGGTTAATCAAATTGAAAATCAGGATGGACCGACCTAACATTTCACAAAACAAAACACTCACAACGGCACCTGTCAACGACTACGAAGGTGTAGAAGACCTCAAATCACAACATATAGGTTAGAACTAACACAATGAGACATAGATCCATAAAATTTATGATGATCTATTTAAATTAGAAAGGAGAAGAAAGAGAGATAAATAAAGAATGAGGGACATAGCTTACCCGAATAACACACCGCAAGAGAAATAATGATTGAATGACGAATGAGAAGATATAGAAGGGTTGGAAGGCTTGAAAAATTACTAGGTAATTCATTTGGTAGAGGGAGTTAAAACTGGAGTGGTGGAAATAAAATATCTCAAATGCACTTCATGTTTACAAATCATTGTTAGGGTATTACATGATGTGTTATCCCAATACATGTCTTGAAATAAGTAATTTTCGTAACCAATAAAAAATGCGTCACCTCACCTTAAAAACAGAAGCTTCAAATTAAAAAAATTATCATTAATTTATTTACAATATGTATGGGAATATCACTACATGTACCCATTAAAGTGTGAATTATTTCATGACTTGAATCCTAAAAACATTACACGACGTGTATCCTTGTTACACAATATGTAACCCTCCAGCAGCCTATAGAAAAGGTTGTTTAAAGACGAGAGTCCAAAAAATATTTGACATCACCATTATAGTTATCCTTAAAAATCATTATCAACCATACCTAGTAAAAATAATATGGAAAACCCATGATAAGGTTAAATGAATAATTGTCAAATCAATAATGGGATGTTACAACCTCCCCACCAAAAAGACATTCTATCCCCAGAAAGCCTATGAAGAAGATTACATTCCAAAAAGATGATTCCACTGATCCCTAATCAGTGCCTCACATTCCCACATATCTTGAATATTATAACCATGATTACACAGAACATGAACCGAAGTTATCATCCTCCCATTAATAACTTCAGTCTCAAAATCAACTATCCTAACTGGCCACTCAGTCAATGATAAATCATGTTCAATATCAAGATAACTCCAGCTTAGAACATGAGATGGATCAAATAGATACTTTCCCATCTACAATACATGGAATAAATTATGTATCGATGTCAAATACAGTTATAGTGATAAAGGGTAAGAAAATTTTCCCACCTAATCAACAACCTTGAAAGGTTCCACAAAATGAGGAGCAAGATTTCCTTGCCTCCTCAGCCGTTGATGACCCAACCAGGGTGAAACCATCTAGAAAAGCTGGTCACCAATTGAAAATGTGAATGGAATAAAACATCGATCAGTATAAGAATTATATCAACTCCGTGTTGAAACATTATCTAATGAATTAACGAAATCTAAACTATCATCTCTTGTACCAAACTTGGTCCAAATAAGGACCTTTCTCCAATCTCTGACAAACACAAAAAAGATTTAGAAGGCCATCTATATAAGTCCTAAAAAGGATACATTTTGACTGTGGACTGGTATATATTGCTATAAGAAAACTCTACCATACCCAAATTATTATACCAATCCCCACTGATGTTTTGAACACACGCATAGAGCATGTCCTCTATAATCTGTATAGCTCTCTATCTGGCCATTCGACTATAGATGGTAGGCTATGCTCAAACAAACCTGAGATCCCAGTTCTTAATGAAGGCCTATCAAAAAGGAATAGGTGAAATGAGGATCACAATCGGATACTATAGTAGATTTAACTCTACAAAAATTAATAATCTCATTCATGTAGAGATTTCTCATCTCATTAAATTTGGTTATATCATGAATGACATTGAAGTGAGCTAACTTGGTCAGCCTTTAATTCACAATCCATATCGCATTTTTCATTCTTTAGGTATGAGGTATCCCAACAAAAATGTCCATAGAGATTTCATACCACTTAAAAGTAGGAACTGGAAGTGGTTATAGTAAACCTGAAGGTTTCTAATGCTCAACACTAACCTGTTGGAATGTATAGAAATAGGTGGTAAACTCAGAAATTCATCATCTCATCCCTAGACACCAGAACTACCACCACATGTCATATAATATATTAGTGATTCCTAAGATCAAAACCCAATGAGAATTAGTAAAACCCCCCATCACAACCTTTTGTGACGCTAAAGGCACAATAAAGATATTTCGATAACACAAGACACCATCATTGGAGAACATCCACCAGGAAACTATCTCCCACCATGAAGATGATTTCTAATTCTACATAATTCATTATCAAAATCTTAGCCTTGAAGAATCTTCTCTTTAAGGGAATATGTCAACTAAATGTTGGAAAATAAACATCAACCCCTTTCTCTTAAAATCCAATATGAAACTGTGAAAAAAGAACCATAAAATTTCCCTAATCTGAAGATTCATTCACTACCTAAGTTGGAAGTTTCCTACACAATGAATCTGCAACAAAATTCCCTTTATCCTAGGTATAGGAGATGTTAAAGTATAAATATTATAGGTACTCCACCCAAAACATCAAATGAAGATTAAAATATTTCTGAGGGAAGATATAAATTAGGCTTTTGTGATCTAAATACACAGTCATCTTTTCTTAAAAAAGATAGTGCCACCAACTCTTAAGCGCATGTATAAAAGTTTCAAGTTAATGTCCATGGGTAGGGTAGTTTATCTCAGGTATCCTAAATTTAGGATAACCATAATAAACTACATGATTTCCTTGCATAAGAACAAAACCCATGCCTAATCATTATGCATCACAAAAGGAAATATAGCCCTACTCGACTTCTGGAAGAGTTAAAACCAGCGCAATAGTCAAAATATGTTTCAGTTCAACAAATTAACTTTAACATTTATCATTCTATGATAACATCACCCCATTCAGAGTTATATCAGTCATCATAGATGCCATCTTTGAGAAGTGCATCCTGAAAATGTGGTGATATCTTACTAATCCCAAGAAGCTTTGAATTTCAGTGAAATTTTGTGGTCATTCCCTAGTAATAAAAAACTTCACCATTTCAGGATCAAATGATATACACATTTTAGACAACATGATTCCTTATAACTTCAATTCTCCAATAGAGAAATCAAACTTTGAAAGACTACTGTAAAGTTGGTGATTTCTCAGTAGACTCAAATCTATTATGAGATGACGCACATGATCATCATCAGACATAGATTAAATGAGGATTTCTTCCACAAATATTACCACAAAGGTATCCATATACTCATGAAATATTTTAATAATTAAATCCATTAAAAATAAAAGTTCATTTGTCAGAGAAATGGGAATGAAAACGAACTCATAATGACCATACATACTCCAAAAAGTGGTTTTCTAAATGTAATATTCTTTTATCCTCAACTGATGTTAACCAAATCTAAGGTCAATCATTGAAAATCACTTCACCCATTTAAACTAATCAAACATATCATTATTCTATGGAAATGGATAATTGTTATTTTTTTGTAACTTTATTGAGATTTATGTAATTAAAATATAAGAGAAGGGAACCATCATCTTTCTTAGAAAAGTGAACTGGCACCGCCATGGTGATACACTCATGTGTATAAATCCTCTCTCATGAATATTATCCAATTGGGACATTAACCATTTCATTTTAGCTGGAGCCATTCTGTAAGAGTGAATTAAAACTAGATTATTTCCGAGCATCAATTAAATGGAAAACATAAACTTCCGTACTACCAAAGAAATCAGAAGGAATCAAGTTGGGAAAATTTATGGCAACTGGAGGGAGATAACTGATCAACGATTCCCACTCTAAATCAAAATTAAACAATAATATTACCATACCCAACTCCTATTAATATGGTCTTGATCTTGTCGACCTTGGGTCCCAATCTCCTTGAAGCAATAGATATGCACCACTGGGTGTAGTAAAGTAGACCCACTGAATATAAAAATCAATCAAGGATTTTATTGGAAATGATCAAGTCCATCCCAAATATGATGTCGTTATATTTCAGGTCAAGGACCATAAAAATATAATCCAACTCGAGATCTGATAAAGAGAAGATAGAAAAAGGACTACGGAGACCCCACTGTCTCTTTGTACTAAGGGTTTTAGAAATATCAATTACACAAGAAAAAAGTTTCATAGGATGATAAAGAATAAAAAAAATATGGGTTTAAATAAACAAATTAGATTCCCCAATATCAAATATATTAGTCACCAATGATGAAGCTATTGTAATGATACCTCTCACATTTAATAGACCCATGTCTGCTTCCTCTGGAGACACTTCCACTGCGTGATGTATCTGCATTCAAGATGCATATGGCTAGAACACTTTCATATGTGAATAATCTGATTACCCCGTAGTTTTAGGATGAGTGTATGATATTGTTACACTAAGAGAAGTAGAAAAGTTATGGAATAATCTATGTAAGTGTCCTCAATGTCCGAAGGAGCAACAGTTCTTGGATGACATAGGGAAATCCCTCATAGAATTTCATGTCTTTCCACACTGATAGGAAGTCAATGGAATTACTCCTCGTGCTGTAGGAGGTCTGGAACGACTCTGCCATTGAGAACTGCCATGAAAATCATCATGCATCTATTTTCCCTAAAAAACTAATGATTCTGCTGGGAGAATAAAGAACACATGATAACCCTAACTTGCCAACCTGGTTCATCTCGATCATCATCACCCTATCCATCACAACGACAAAAGTTAGATGATTTAGAAATAAAACATGATAAGAAATATTTGTCTGAGTTTCCTAATAGAACTGTTGAGCCTTCATATTCTCATTAGATACAATCTCAGGCACAAATTGAACTTGATCAAAAAAGTGATTTGAATAAATAATCACGGTTCGGTCGGCCTTGTCAAGACTGAATACTATACAACCTTAGCCAAAACCATTGAATATGGATAGAAATAGTTAGTTAAATGAATCTAGAGGTCCTTATACTCCTATCACTATTGTTTATTCATTGTCACCATAATGTTCCACCATCTCCTGCTCAGTCCTTCTAGCATGAATGTGGCACACTTCAACTCTATCATGTTCGGTGTCTCCAAGATCTCAAAAAGATGTTATAACATTCCAAACCATTCCTTAGAATGTTTAGGATCATTAGAGCCTTTGACAACTGGTGAATTATGGTGAATAAACTCATTATAATTATTTTGAAGAACATCCCCATAAGGTTCCACGTCTGTAGCCTGAATAGGGATTGGTGGTGATTTGTCTCCCAAATATTGGATAATACCCAAGATCGCCTCAACTAGATTTCAATCTACAATAATATATTCTTACCTAGGTTTAAAAGAAGCAATTTTTTTAATCTATTCACATTTATTACCAAATTCAAGTTGCTACACAATACCATCAAACAATAAGGTAGACATTATATTAAAAGTCAAATAGAGAGACAAGGGAAATCATTCCCAATAGATAGATCAATATAATATTTGGATTTCAATTTATCCAAATCCCAATAGGGAAAATACTAGAACTAATCCGTAAGACATATAACGACCCACACTTTACATACATTGTTAATACTTCAAAATTGAAGCACTCTTATTACAACATATGACAAAACCACAAAGGACCGTATAGGTATAGTGTCTTTAGAAACTGGGGAAACATAAACAACTGGTTCATAAATCTTCTACAGTGTCTCCCATTTATTTCATCATATCTAGGGTCCCTTTTAGCATATTCTACTTAATATCCATCTTCCTGACCTGGGGAAAAGAAAACATAAAAGGGTGAGCTCAAATGCTCAGCAAGGGCAAATAAAGGAAATAAAAATCATATCATATCTTTTTGAAAATTAAAACCTGCAAAAGAGATCATAATATCTTAACATGGAATAAATCATAGAAGTGAAAATGAGATCCCCATAATCATAACATAAAACTTGAATCTTTGTGGCATGCACACATAATCATGGAAAATCACTTCTTGTTAGTCACGACTCATTGCCAAGACTATCTTAGTGGACAAAGTCCCTTTCTGAACCGAGTTCACTCCTCGTTTCAGTCCTGTATCACTGAACCGAAATAACCTTCCGTTCCAGCCATGTATATCTCATGAGATATAAAATCATTACCCAATGCATTGGAGGGAGATATAGGTCCCACCCATCTTATAATGAATCCTTTCTTATGTGTGCCACATAATCATAAAACATACATCATCGCATAACACATATAACAAAAATGGGATTCTTGAAACATCATGACATCATAAATCAATTCATATAAGATAAAGGAATTCATAAACATAATTCCATCACAACATAGTCAAACCAATGTAAAATTATGGATAGAAACAGAACCCTTTATTATCTTAGATGGAAAATAATTTTGATAAAACACTTGAATTGAATTCTTGAGGAAAATTTCCTTTCTTCTTCAAAAACATTTTTCCTTTCATAACATGTCATACAACTTTAAAATAAAAGAAGTTGATTAAAAATAAACTTGAAAACTTGTAAAGGAAGCTTCTTTGAAGTAATGTTTTAAAAATCCATTCATGCCGTATAAGTTAAAAAAAACATTCTTTGTACTTTTGTCGGAAAAGTCAAAAAGTACCTCGTACGGAAAAACGACAAAAGATTCCTTTCATATTCTTTACTAAAAACTCACCTAAGGGTAAAATTGGATTTAAACTATTTAAAGTGGATGGAAACAATATTACATATTGAGGGAACATTGATGTGGATGATAAAATACACCCCAGTAAATACTTACGAATAAACAATCTCGGATAAAAATGAGATTGTGATATTTCCCTTACCTTAGGTCCGATTTGCTTTGTTCGTGTCCGAAGATCCTGTATAATGGTTTAAATAATGTTATTGACTTATTCCAGAATCATACATATTTATATGATATCATATATGGTCATATTATTAGCTTCTTGTTAGTAATATTTCATTGTTACTTGTTACTCGGGTCTTTATAACTTTTTGTTCTTATGCGTGTTTTGTCGAATAAATTCTTATTCTTATCTTTAGGTTATAGATAATTCATTTCCAGAATGGTATTAGTGTAGTATATACCATATTAATTCATTCAATTCATTTATAAAATCATTATGAAATGAAGATCATGTAGAACGAGTCGCATCACATCGTGGAGACGGTATTCCGTACGTACGCACGAGTGATGATATCGTTCCTATGATCGTGGAATTGTATTGGAGTATATATATATTATTTCAGTATCAATATTAATTCATAATAATCATATGTAGTTACTCATTACACCATTATACCCATCCTTGTAAGGTGATGGTGGAAAATAGATTACACCACGGCGTGGAGACGGTATTCCGTACGTACGCACGCGTGGTGATTTCATTTTTCCGTAGGATGGATAGAAGGTGAATTAGGGTTGTTTAATATTTATAATAACATATCAGTATGTAAGTAATACTTATGTTATTACTTTATCATGAAACAACTAAAGAAGAAGAAGTTGAAGAAGAAAGAAATTGAAAAGATCGGTAATGGATATTACCTCTTCTTTGGAACGCCTTTTTGAATCCTCCACTTAAGGAACTAAGATTGGTCTTTGGAGAAGACCAGGACCTCTAGGATTATTCTAGGGAAGTGGAGAAGGGAAAATGGCAGGGGTTGGCCGAGCTTGTGTGCTCAAATTGGTGTGAGGAGGAGGGGGAGGAGGTGCCCTTTTATAAGGGAGGAGAGGGGCACCTTAGGAATATCTCAAAATATTATTTTATATTAAAGTCAAAATCGGTTTATAATGGTTCCAAAGGGTCTTATTTCGAAGCTAAAGTGGGGATGGGTCGAAATCCTATCAACCAATAGGATTTAGACAAGTTTAGGGTATTATTTTAACCTTATCAATTAGATTTAACTCTAAGTTAATTAATTTAACTTTTACCGTGTCTTTTTGTTTTCTTTCACTATATGGTTAATACACTTACTATAACATGCCAAATGAACCCCAAATTGTTTATTATTAATATATATATCCTTATCTAAGTCATTTGGCCGAACCTTAGATTTTTAGGAATAAAATAACAATTAATAATATAATATTTGATTTAAAAACTATTTTGTGTCAATTTTGACAGTATTTGATATATGATTTTTGTGAAAGTCATAAAAGAATTATATGTTCGAACCAAGTTGATTAAATCAATACTAATATATCATAGTAACCTAGAAAATTAGTGGAATTCATAAAAAGTCTCAAATTAAATTTATTTTGGTATTTATATTATCAATTTTGTCAATATTTCATTAATAAGATAATTACTGCATCATCTTTGTGTCATAAATAAATTAAATTATTTGATGTCTAAAAATTACAAATAAAATACCATCATGTAGGAAATCGTTTTATCTTTCTAATGAATATTTACAATCGAATTTATCTTATGTATAACCCTATATTAAAAATGATTTACTTATTAAACATTGATTTTAACTATTTTAACCCTTCTTTAAATAAATTAATAATAAATGTCCTAATCTAATCCAAGTGGGCCTAAATGGTCATATTTTATTCTTAAGTTTGTTTTTGGTCGAATTACACTTGTCCAATAGAATTAGGACATGTGTTAGGGTAATATTAATATCATATTTACCCTTAGTTACCCTATTTACTATTAACCGCGGTAAAAATAGTAAAAAGTTACTATTCACCAAAAAATTATTTTCATCTCATTGAACCACATTTTAGTCCTTGATATTAACCGTGTCTCTCGGATTTTTGAAATTCCATTCACAGAAGCGGTAAAATTAAGTTTTATGCAAAATTCAGTTTTTAACCTACCACTTAGTGGTTTCACTATTCATCAAAAATTGAAAGTTTTCAGAAAAATACCAAAATTTCACCCTAGGATAATTTCGATATTCTGAGTCCAAAAACGAAGTCCATTTTGAAAAATAAAATTTATAAAATTTCAAAAAGTGGTTATTACTATTCATAACGGCTAGTTTTAATAGCATATTGTTGTTTAGTGAAACTCGGTATTGCGTACGACGCAAGCTATCGAGGAAGGTCGTGATTGCGTGTAAAGCAAGCCAAGCAAGTGTTATGTAGAAAAAGATTCCTTTGATGATTTATATAACATAAAAGTCTCGGGTGTTACATTCTACCCCCCTTAAAAAGAATTTCGCCCTCGAAATTCGTCACTTTGCAACAAACAAATGAGGATACTTCTCCCTCATCATATCCTCAAGCTCCCATGTAGCTTCTTCAAGTTGGTGGTTTCTCCATAAAACTTTCACCATGCGAGTGGTCTTGTTTCGTAGGACTTTTTCGCTACGATCCAGAATCTCTATCGGCTGTTCTTCATAAGAAAGATCTTTCTCCAGCGGTACAACTTCTGAGCTGAGTACATGTGAAGGATCTGGTATGTACTTTCTCAGGAGAGATACATGGAACACATCGTGAACTTGAGAGAGATTCGGTGGAAGCGCCAATCGGTAAGCTACCTTCCCAACACGATCCAGTATTTCAAAAGGACCGATATATCTAGGGCTCAACTTCCCCTTCTTTCCAAATCTCATAACCCTCTTCCAGGGAGATATTCGTAAGAACACTTTATCACCCACTTCAAACTCTAGGTCTTTTCTTCGGTTGTCGGCATAACTTTTCTGTCGACTCTGAGCTGCTCTTATGTGTTGTTGAATAGATCTAACATTTTCTGCCATTTCATCAACGAGATCAGGTCCTAATAGATTTCTTTCCCCAACTTCATCCCAGCAAGTTGGAGTCCTGCATTTCTTTCCATAGAGAGCTTCATAAGGAGCCATCTGAATACTGGAGTGAAAGCTATTATCATAAGAAAATTCCACCAAAGGTAGGTGTTGATCCCAACCTCCTTTGAAATCCATAGAGCAAGCTCTCAACATATCTTCTAGGGTTTGAATTGTTCTCTCAGACTGACCGTCTGTCTGGGGATGATAAGCAGTGCTGAAACTCAACTCTGTATCCAGAGTATGCTGAAGACTTCGCCAGAACTTCGAGGTAAATCTCGGATCTCGATCAGATATAATAGAAAGTGGTACTCCATGCAATCTTACCACTTCCTTTACATATATCCTGGCAAGCTGATCTAGAGAGAAATCCTCTCTAATAGGAATGAAGTGTGCAGACATTGTAAGACGATCAACTATGACCCAGATAGCATTATTGCCTTTGGATGTTTTAGGAAGTCCTGTGACAAAGTCCATAGTGATGTTTTCCCATTTCCATTCGGGTATGGGTAATGGTTGTAACATCCCCTTAGACTTCTGTCTCTCAGCTTTAACTTGTTGACAAACCAAGCATCGAGAGACATATTCAGCAACATCTCTTTTCATGACATCCCACCAGAAGTACTCTTTCAGGTCCCTATACATCTTCGTGCTTCCAGGATGAATAGAGAATGAAGAACTATGAGCCTCATCCAGCAGCTCTTTCTTTAATTCGGGGATGGGAGGAACACAAACCCGATTCCTGAACTTTATTATCCCATCACAATCAAGGTTGAATTCAGGAACATTTCTCACCTTCTTTTGTAACTCGACATCTTCTTTCTGTGCCTCTTTAATCTTCACATGTATAGATGGTTGAACATTCATTTGAGAAAGATAAGATTTTTCCCCTTCCATTATAATTCCAAGATCCATCCTTTGTAAATCCATAAATATTGGATCTTTTGTGACCCTCATCATGGATAAACTAGCATGGTCTTGTCGACTTAATGCATCTGCCACCTTGTTTGCTTTCCCAGGGTGGTAATGGATTGAGCAGTCATAATCCTTAATCAGCTCCAACCATCTTCTTTGGCGCATATTCAGCTCCTTTTGTGTGAAAATATACTTTAAACTTTTATGATCAGTATAAATATCACACCTTTCACCATAAAGGTAATGCCTCCAAATCTTTAATGCAAAGATTACCGCAGCCAACTCCAAATCATGTGTTGGGTAATTTTGCTCATGGATTTTCAACTGTCGTGAGGCATAAGCTATCACCATATCATTTTGCATAAGAACACACCCCAATCCCTTCTTGGATGCATCACTGTAGATCACAAACCTTTCTCCACTACAAGGCAGTGTGAGCACAGGTGCACTAGATAACCTTCTTTTCAACTCCTTGAAATTCTCTTCACATTCCTCTGTCCAGACAAACTTAACTCCTTTCCGAGTCAACTTGGTGAGTGGATTAGATAATCGTGAAAAATCTTTTACAAAACGTCGATAATATCCAGCCAAACCAAGAAAACTTCGGATCTCAGTTACTGTTGTTGGTCTTGACCATCTTTCGATAACCTCTGTTTTTGCTGGATCCACAGATATCCCCTCTTTTGAGATTATATGACCCAAATATGCAACTTTTTGAAGCCAAAATTCACACTTGGTAAATTTGGCATAAAGCTTCTCTTTTCTCAGGGTCTTCAATATAATTCTCAAGTGATCTTCATGCTCTTCCTTGCTCTTTGAATAGACAAGAATATCATCTATAAAGACTACCACAAATTGATCAAGATAGTCTCTAAAGACTCTATTCATTAGATCCATGAAGATAGCAGGGGCATTAGTAAGACCAAATGGCATCACTATAAATTCATAGTGTCCATACCTTGTACGGAAAGCCATCTTTGGTATATCCTCCCTTTTGACCCTTAATTGATGATACCCTGAACGAAGATCAATCTTGGAAAAGTATTGAGCTCCGCGTAGTTGGTCAAATAAGTCATCAATGCGTGGGAGAGGATATTTGTTCTTGATAGTGATCTTGTTAAGTTCTCGATAATCAATGCAGAGTCTCATTGATCCATCTTTCTTCTTAACAAATAGAACAGGTGCTCCCCAAGGTGACGCACTAGGGCGTATGAATCCCTTATCAAGATTCTCTTGGAGTTGCTTCTTCAATTCCTGCAACTCAATTGGGGCCATTCTATAAGGTGTCTTTGAAATAGGCAAAGCACCCGGTACGAGTTCTATTGAAAACTCAACTTCGCGATTTGGTGGAAGACCCGGCAATTCCTCCGGAAAGTCATCATCAAACTCCCGTACAATGGGCATATTCTTAATCGTGAGTTTCTCACCAACCATTTGAGATAAATAACCTTCATTTAGTGGAATCAATACCCATAAGATGGAAGAAATTTCCACTGGAAGGTTATGTTCATCCTTGCATTGATAGACGATCGTAGGTTGATCTGGAATATGAAATGTGACTTCCCTTCTTTGGCAATTGATATGAGCTCCATGTAGAGAAAGCCAATCCATGCCAAGAATCACATCAAATTCCACTAAAGGAAGTATCACAAGATTTGCAGGAAGCACTTTCCCACAAACTTCGATCGGAGAAGAATTATAAACTTCTGATGCGATTGATGTGCCATTAGGTGTTGTCACAGCTTACTCAACATCTAATTGTTGAGGTAATACGGTGATACCCTTAGAAAATTTTTCAGAAATAAAAGAGTGGGTGGATCCAGAATCAAATAAAACATTTGCTACTTTAGAGTGGATGGTAAGTGTACCTTTCACCACATCGTTATCGTACTCCACATCGCTGATAGAAATTGCATGTGACTTTCCTTTTTCTTTAGCCTTAAGAGTTTGTTGACGTCGACCATCATCATCAACCCTTGGATTTGGGCATTGATTGGCATAATGCCCCATCTCCTTGCACTTGAAACATTGAAGTGTAGCAGGTTCATTCTGTGTATCCCTTCCTTTGTTTGCATCATTAGACATCTTCTTCCCATTATCATGGCATTCAAATGCCCGATGACCTTCCTTTCCACATTTAAAACATTTACTTGTCCCTTTAAGACAACTCCCTCCATGTTTCTTTCCACACTTTGAGCATAAGGGAAAGTTCATCTTCTTTTCCGTGTGCTCTTTAGATTTTTCTTTGAATTCCATCTTCCTCTTCTTATCAAACCCATGTGACTGATGGGTTACCCCAATCTCCATCTCGACTTTGAGAGCACATCGAACGATTTCCTCGTAGCTATTGAAGTCCCTTATGGCTAACGCCCTTCGAAGACTTGGTTTTAAGCCACTAAAGAATCGATCGATCTTACTATCAGGTTGGATAATAATACCAGAAGCGTACCTTGCAAGTCTGGTAAAATTTGCTTCATAGGTACCAACAGATTCATCATCCCTTTGCTTCAGTTCAAGGAACTCTTTCTCCATCTTTGTTAGGAGAATACGAGGGAAGTACTTATTGAAAAATAAGTTCTTGAACTCGTCCCATTCCATAGACTCAATTTCATCCCTTTGCCTTGTATTCTTAACAAGATTCCACCATTGATCAGCATCTCCTTCCAAACGATACACTGCTAGGATGACTTTATCATGCTCAGAACATTGAAGAACTGAAAATATCTTTTCAGTAGTACTAATCCATTGTTCAGCAACTAATGGATCAGTAGACCCGCTGAAAGATGGTGGACGCTTCCTCGTGAAGGATTCAACAGAATGTTGCTCCCTCCTTTGTTCGTTTGGAAATCCTGCATGATTCATAGCTTGAGAAAGTTGTGTGAGCATGGCTACAAGATTTTGCATTCCAGCTCCCATATCGTTTGGTTGCTCAGGGGGACAATCATTGCATTGCCCATCGCATTCCGCATTAACACGGTTCCTTCGGGTTCCAGCCATTGACTAAAACCAAGAAGAATAGTGTGAGCAACACTAATTATAATAGGAAACCACATAATTCAAGAATAAAATTTTCATGCTTAAGGTCTTATCCTAGGTTATTCAAGGCCATTTCTAAAACACTAAGATTGTGTTCTATGCTTAGACTTATCCTTAGGGTTCTTACTAAGGCTTTCACATCCTAGTTTCCAAAGGTCGACTATACCTTTCCTCTGATACCAACTATAACGACCCACACTTTACATACATTGTTAATACTTCAAAATTGAAGCACTCTTATTACAACATATGACAAAACCACAAAGGACCGTATAGGTATAGTGTCTTTAGAAACTGGGGAAACATAAACAACTGGTTCATAAATCTTCTACAGTGTCTCCCATTTATTTCATCATATCTAGGGTCCCTTTTAGCATATTCTACTTAATATCCATCTTCCTTACCTGGGGAAAAGAAAACATAAAAGGGTGAGCTCAAATGCTCAGCAAGGGCAAATAAAGGAAATAAAAATCATATCATATCTTTTTGAAAATTAAAACCTGCAAAAGAGATCATAATATCTTAACATGGAATAAATCATAGAAGTGAAAATGAGATCCCCATAATCATAACATAAAACTTGAATCTTTGTGGCATGCACACATAATCATGGAAAATCACTTCTTGTTAGTCATGACTCATTGCCAAGACTATCTTAGTGGACAAAGTCCCTTTCTGAACCGAGTTCACTCCTCGTTTCAGTCCTGTATCACTGAACCGAAATAACCTTCCGTTCCAGCCATGTCTATCTCATGAGATATAAAATCATTACCCAATGCATTGGAGGGAGATATAGGTCCCACCCATCTTATAATGAATCCTTTCTTATGTGTGCCACATAATCATAAAACATACATCATCGCATAACACATATAACAAAAATGGGAGTCTTGAAACATCATGACATCATAAATCAATTCATATAAGATAAAGGAATTCATAAACATAATTCCATCACAACATAGTCAAACCAATGTAAAAATATGGATAGAAACAGAACCCTTTATTATCTTAGATGGAAAATAATTTTGATAAAACACTTGAATTGAATTCTTGAGGAAAATTTCCTTTCTTCTTCAAAAACATTTTTCCTTTCATAACATGTCATACAACTTTAAAATAAAAGAAGTTGATTAAAAATAAACTTGAAAACTTGTAAAGGAAGCTTCTTTGAAGTAATGTTTTAAAAATCCATTCATGCCGTATAAGTTAAAAAAAACATTCTTTGTACTTTTGTCGGAAAAGTCAAAAAGTACCTCGTACGGAAAAACGACAAAAGATTCCTTTTATATTCTTTACTAAAAACTCACCTAAGGGTAAAATTGGATTTAAACTATTTAAAGTGGATGGAAACAATATTACATATTGAGGGAACATGGATGTGGATGATAAAATACACCCCAGTAAATACTTACGAATAAACAATCTCGGATAAAAATGAGATTGTGATATTTCCCTTACCTTAGGTCCGATTTGCTTTGTTCGTGTCCGAAGCTCCTGTATAATGGTTTAAATAATGTTATTGACTTATTCCAGAATCAAACATATTTATATGATATCATATATGGTCATATTATTAGCTTCTTGTTAGTAATATTTCATTGTTACTTGTTACTCGGGTCTTTATAACTTTTTGTTCTTATGCGTGTTTTGTCGAATAAATTCTTATTCATATCTTTAGGTTATAGATAATTCATTTCCAGAATGGTATTATTGTAGTATATACCATATTAATTCATTCAATTCATTTATAAAATCATTATCAAATGAAGATCATGTAGAACGAGTCGCATCACATCGTGGAGACGGTATTCCGTATGTACGCACGAGTGATGATATCGTTCCTATGATCGTGGAATTGTATTGGAGTATATATATATTATTTCAGTATCAATATTAATTCATAATAATCATATGTAGTTACTCATTACACCATTATACCCATCCTTGTAAGGTGATTGTGGAAAATAGATTACACCACGGCGTGGAGACGGTATTCCGTACGTACGCACGCGTGGTGATTTCATTTTTCCGTAGGATGGATAGAAGGTGAATTAGGGTTGTTTCATATTTATAATAACATATCAGTATGTAAGTAATACTGATGTTATTACTTTATCATGAAACAACTAAAGAAGAAGAAGTTGAAGAAGAAAGAAATTGAAAAGATCGGTAATGGATATTACCTCTTCTTTGGAACGCCTTTTTGAATCCTCCACTTAAGGAACTAAGATTGGTCTTTGGAGAAGACCAGGACCTCTAGGATTATTCTAGGGAAGTGGAGAAGGGAAAATGGCAGGGGTTGGCCGAGCTTGAGCGCTCAAATTGGTGTGAGGAGGAGGGGGAGGAGGTGCCCTTTTATAAGGGAGGAGAGGGGCACCTTAGGAATATCTCAAAATATTATTTTATATTAAAGTCAAAATCGGTTTATAATGGTTCCAAAGGGTCTTATTTCGAAGCTAAAGTGGGTATGGGTCGAAATACTATCAACCAATAGGATTTAGACAAGTTTAGGGTATTATTTTAACCTTATCAATTAGATTTAACTCTAAGTTAATTAATTTAACTTTTACCATGTCTTTTTGTTTTCTTTCACTATATGGTTAATACACTTACTATAACATGCCAAATGAACCCCAAATTGTTTATTATTAATATATATATCCTTATCTAAGTCATTTGGCCGAACCTTAGATTTTTAGGAATAAAATAACAATTAACAATATAATATTTGATTTAAAAACTATTTTGTGTCAATTTTGACACTATTTGATATATGATTTTTGTGAAAGTCATAAAAGAATTATATGTTCGAACCAAGTTGATTAAATCAATACTAATATATCATAGTAACCTAGAAAATTAGTGGAATTCATAAAAAGTCTCAAATTAAATTTATTTTGGTATTTATATTATCAATTTTGTCAATATTTCATTAATAAGATAATTACTGCATCATCTTTGTGTCATAAATAAATTAAACCATTTGATGTCTAAAAATTACAAATAAAATACCATCATGTAGGAAATCGTTTTAGCTTTCTAATGAATATTTACAATCGAATTTATCTTATGTATAACCCTATATTAAAAATGATTTACTTATTAAACTTTGATTTTAACTATTTTAACCCTTCTTTAAATAAATTAATAATAAATGTCCTAATCTAATCCAAGTGGGCCTAAATGGTCATATTTTATTCCTAAGTTTGTTTTTGGTCGAATTACACTTGTCCAATAGAATTAGGACATGTGTTAGGGTAATATTAATATCATATTTACCCTTAGTTACCCTATTTACTATTAACCGCGGTAAAAATAGTAAAAAGTTACTATTCACCAAAAAATTATTTTCATCTCATTGAACCACATTTTAGTCCTTGATATTAACCGTGTCTCTCGGATTTTTGAAATTCCATTCACAGAAGCGGTAAAATTAAGTTTTATGCAAAATTCAGTTTTTAACCTACAACTTAGTGGTTTCACTATTCATCAAAAATTGAAAGTTTTCAGAAAAATACCAAAATTTCACCCTAGGATAATTTCGATATTCTGAGTCCAAAAATGAAGTCCATTTTGAAAAATAAAATTTATAAAATTTCAAAAAGTGGTTATTACTATTCATAACGGCTAGTTTTAATAGCATATTGTTGTTTAGTGAAACTCGGTATTGCGTACGACGCAAGCTATCGAGGAAGGTCGCGATTGCGTGTAAAGCAAGCCAAGCAAGTGTTATGTAGAAAAAGATTCCTTTGATGATTTATATAACATAAAAGTCTCGGGTGTTACAAGACATATTTCCCTAACCACCCCTAGCGAGTTAAGGTTCATTGCTATTAGAGATTTACAGACACTCAATTGAAACTACCTCTTAAGTCTCCACAAGATTTGAAAAATGTATTATGACTATAAAAAAAGATCAAAAAACTCTCTCTGATACAACATTGTTATGAACAAATACTGGGTACCCTGGTATCCTAATAATCGATCCATCCCAGACATAGATTGAAGGGTGTTCCAAATCGACAAGGGTCAATGACTAGCACCTGGAACAATAAAACATGAAATTAGGAACATATTTTCCCCAAAACATAGCTGAATCATGACAAGAAAGGCAATGTGACTAACAAAAGAAACTCCACTGGGAGTAATGGTCCAGAATTGAATAAGAAAATAAGTCCCAAGGTAATACAACCAATGTACCAAAATAATGGAAGAATACTCCAAGTCCCTAAGGACATAACTCACTACGTCTAATGTTCAACATCTAGATCCACCTCCAAGAGATCCTTTCCCCTTGCTCAAAACTAGAAGAAGATAATCCACCATCAAACGAAATCACATGTATGGTGTGAGATAAAATTATTGGTAGGGTCTCAAAAAGGATTCAATAATAGTTTCCAAAAATAGATTAACCAAAAGAATGCTTTCCATTTTAAAAGTAAACAATGTTTTCATTCAAAAGAATATTTAAAAAAATCATGCTAGACAGTTCAAATGATGGAAATCACTTTAATCAAAGGCATACAAAATTATTGAATATTTCAAATATAATTTATTAAATAAATAATTTACATAAAATATTATTTATAAATAAAGAAGTAAAGTAAAGTATTTCTACACCATGTGCGTACAATTATATCTCAAATATAAAACAAGTGAGTAACATGGTCATCTACCAAATAGGATGGATATTATTTCCATCTATAGGAATCCACACTCTCTAAGTGATCATAGTAGTATGTGTATAAACATGCCCCCCTGACACAGTCTAGAGGCGTCTAATCACCCTCTGATTGGGGATGTGACCTTCTGCTTGTATGTTTTAGAATGTTGTAATGTCATATAGTGTGTCCAAATAACTCACCAAATACTTAAGGCTTTCATGCACTCTAACACAATCAAATATGGGAATTTTATTTTAATATTTCTTAAAATAAAATTAAATCCATTTATCCCATTTCAAAATTTGAATTTTCCATATAAAAACGAAATGTGTTTTAATAAAAAACATGCCTTTTTAAAAACATAGAACCACTGGGGTTCTATCAAAACTATTTAATCCATTTTCAAAAGTATTAAATCAATTCAAAACCAAAATCCATCAATTTCTAAAAGTATTTTTAAAATTAACTTGAAAACATAAATTAAAAAAATTTACTTCAAATCAAAAATTTAAATCAACCAATTTCCATGAACACAACCCAATTCAATGGAATTGGAGTTTTTCACAACTTCCATGCCAAAACCACATTAAATATCCCAATTCAATGAAATTGGGTGTTATCTAATCAATGGAAAGAAAGTATGAGAAATGTAATTTAAATCAGATATTGAAATAAATTATGAAATACAATGTTAATCAATTTAGAAAATCAGGACAGAATCAACTACCTTTTCATAAAACACAACACTCTAAATAACACTTGTTAATGAGAACAAAGGTTTATAAGACCTATAATCCCAACTTAGAGGAAATATCTAATGCAATGGGACATAGATCCAATAATTTTATGATGATCTATTGAAATCCCAAAGGAGTATAAATAGAGATAGATGAAGAATGATAGAGAAATCATACCCAAAAAACACACCACAACTGCAATGATGATCAATCATAGAAAGAGAGGATCCAGAAGGGTTAGAAGTCTTCAATAAGTCATGGGGAAGGCTTTGGGTTGTTGGAGTTGAAACTAGAGAAGAGGAAAAAACTGATATAAACTACACTACCTATTTAAAAACTAATGTCTGGGTATTACACATCGTGTAATCCCAATACACGTCATAAAATCATTAATTTATGTAACATCCAAAAAATGTATCACTTTGACATTGAAACAAATGTTCAGAATTAAAAAATAATCATTATTTCTTTTGGATGAGTAAGGGAATATCTTGATGTGTACCCATCATAGCGTGAATCCTTTCACAACTTGCATCTTGAAAACATTACATGACGAGTAACCCTCCAGTAGTCTTTAAAAAAGGTTGATTAAAGCTGATAGTTAGAAAAATCGCAGACTTCACTATTATAAATATCCTCCAAAAACATGCTCATCGCCACCCATTCATCAAAAAGGAAAAACATGAAAATGTTAAAAGAATACTTGTCATATTGGTAATGGGATGTTACAAGTTGGAGTAGAGTTGATCCAATGAAGGCCTCCACTAAAAGAAATGCCTATAAAAGAACTTCATACATCCAAGACCAACTCAATAAAACTCTAGTAGTTGAAACCCTGACAGACCAACTTTCATATCTCCTCTCGTTGAGCACCAACATTGATTTCATCCAAATTTACCACCTTCCACAAGCCATAATATGGAATGTTTGGGTCTCTTCCACTCCAACTCTTCGATTCACCCAACACCATTCCACCTCATTACTGGCCACCATCCTCAATAAAATAGATCAAAGCTTTAATACCCCCTTATCAGAAAACATATACTAGATCTTCATCATCATCACTACACCTCATTAGATCTATAATTCCACTACTCAGATCTCACCCATTCATTGTTATTCATTCATATGCTTGTATTATTCATTGAAACCACTTCATAGACCAACTGCTTCATCTTTTATCTCATCCAAACATTTAGAACTCTAAAATTATCCAAATTTTATTCATTCAAAAACTTATCATGGGGAAAAATATACCATGGTATTATGATGGATAAATATTTATTAGTGTTGTTTGATGAATAGTTCATATATGATGAGCATTATACATATTAAACACTAACATAATACAATTTAATCAATCCTTAGATAATTAATAATCGTTATAACTGGTAAAATAGATTTTCTTTTAATTTCCAAATGAATAAAATAAATACTATTATATTTTTTGTATAAATGGTTGATAAAGCATCTATATACATAGTAATGTTTGAAATAAATAATCAATGAATGAAGTAACCAACTAGTTGGGAGATATTGATGGAATCTATTTTTTGAGATACAACATTTAGTTGGTGACAATATATTAGAAATTTTTAATGAATGAGTTTACTAAGTCTTGAAGACACGATATACATAAATATAAGTATAGCTTGTGGGTAGGATTTATTAATGATATAAGTAATTTCAGTGAGATTTTATCCATGTTTTTCTGTAATAACAATTATTGATGATGTGAAATTTTCACATGGATATTGATAAATATTGAAATATGATTTTTTTGAAATAATATAGGTGATATATTGGTTACTTAATATTTTAATCATTATTAGTGAAATAATTTTTGTTAATGAGTATGTAGGAGTTGAGGTAGTGTATGTTTCATTGAAATAATCCTAAATTAGTTCTCATGCATTTTATATACAGTAAGAGTTTTCTTGAATAGTTTTATATATGTACAATTAATTATTGAAGTTGTTTGAATAGTTCTCAGAAGAGTTGATGTCACTAGACAAGTTTGTGAAGATGTTTTAAGATGATCAGAGATAGCTAGAATAATATGGAGATCATACATAAAAATAACATTGGATTTAAACTTGGTATGTAATATCCAAATCTTTGTCAACAAATAGTAATATAAATACATAAAATTAACATTGAAGTTTGAAAATATGTGTAATTGTAGCTTTGATTTTGAACATTGTTTGAAAAGCTTCAAAAAGTCATAAATTTTCAAAGTACATACATAAAATTATATCTTGTGATAATAAAGAATAAATATTAAGTTTCACCACATAAGTATGCTTAATTTTGATGTTACCTAAGACTAATTTATGGAATACATGGATACATAAGATAACTATAGATGTAATTTAAGACAAAACAAGTGTTTTCTCAAGTTTTGTATGATTAAATATAACAATGCTATGATGATATTCCTATGTTAAATATCACGATGATTCACAGTGATCCTAATACAAGACACTATCACCTGAGATGAATTTGAACTTTGAATAAGAAGATGGAATGTGAGTGTTATTGTGCATGTGTCCACACAGATGTGGAAACAAAGCTATGATTTTGGTGGAATCTTATATGAAGGAAGAAGTTTAGATTCATGGAGAGTTAAAGATACTATCATGAATAATATTAAACAAATATATCTTCAATTTATATTATTTAAGATCATTCATATTTTAATTTTAATATCATATCATGTTATAAAATTTTAAATTTAAATAAAAATATTATTTTTTATGGATACATAGTGACAAGGTGATTTGATTGTTTCTAGTCTCACACGAGTCTCCTAATTTCCAAAGTTTGGTGTCCTGTTAATTACTTGGGGTGATTAAAATGATTCTTTTCATATGAGTGTATGAGATTTATTCTCATATATTATGGGTTCATATTTCCTAGTCTGGGACTCTCTTAGTGATTTACACAATGTTGGTAAAATCCTTCCCAGTAACAATGTCAATTACCCTTTGGTGAAATTGATTGACCGACGACATTCACTAAAGGTGAAATTTAACATAGAAATATTACCATCTCTCATTTGATCAATGTATTTGGTTAATCTATAGTTTGAGTCCATATATTTAGGAATTATGGAATTTATTACTATATATGTAGGTTTTAGACTTATGTGAAACGAGGATGGACGTATTGTGGAGTTGGGATTGAGCTTATGATAAGGGATTCCTATGCATCCCTGTAAGAGGAATTAGAAACCGCAATGTTTAGTAACATTAAATAATGAACTTCATACCCTTAAATATATATTAACAATGAATATGGTGGTTCCTTTTAATATTGTTCATCCATGATTTCTTCTATGTTGTTTAATTTCATGTGTAGTGGAAAACTAATTAAATGGTTTTTGGGAGACATATGCATGAGTTTCCAAATATATTTTGAACTAAAATACAAGTTATGTGAATTAATTTTATTAAATAATATAAGTATGCTAGATAAATTAATATGAGGAAACCATGTTGAGTATCTAAACTCTTAAAATATGAGGAATCCAAGAGGAGAATCTCATCACAAGGCATGTATGTAAACCAAGAGGGGAATTTCGACTTATGATGTATGAGGAAACCATGAAGAGAATCTCAATTAAAGGTATATGAAGAAACCGATATGAGAATGTAGACTCGAAGAATAATTTGAAACCAAGAAAATAATCTTAAATCAAGTCATAAGTTAAAACCAATAGGTTTATCTCGGACAAAGTGGGGGTTATATGTATCATTAACCAAATCACCTAGCCTAAAAATTCCCTGATAAGACTCCTGATTTTTCATTGAGGGTCCTTGATGGATGTGGGGGGAAAGTCCATATGGTGGAACACCCCAATGATATGAATGGATAAGGATAGAATAGGTTCCCAGGTTGGTGACTTTGGAGAATTGGTTTCTAGGTAAGAGACCAGGGAAAGTGAGTGCCTAGCTAGGTATATTAAGAGAGTCTTATATCAAAGTAGGTGACTTGAGAGGATGGGTGCCTAGGTGTTATGGATTGTGTCAAAGGGAACCATTGTATGACATTATAGGATAATAATGATCAAATTGGAATGGACATAAGCACCATGATGTTTTCCCCTAGTGATACCTAGGGGGGATATTAGTATATCTACTCAAATAGAAGCTAGATGACAAGATATTTCACTATATGTTATCCCATATGTTCTAGAAATTAATTTTAATTTAAGGTGGAAATGTTCCATGTTATTCAACCATATCCTCCATCCCGTTATCATTGGTTTTGATTATAATATCACCTATGGATGTCTATGGAAGATGAAATCATGCATACATAAGATCCATGTGTTTAGGTACTCAGAGTATAGAATCCATTTTGAAATGAGGGGTTGTAGGGTGATTTTTTTAGAAAAATCTATCCTAAGCTCCAATCCATGGTTAATAATGACATGTAACCACCTAGGGAACATAAGATTGGGTCTAGGTGCATGGGACTGAGTATGAACACGAATCTTAGTTGGTATCATGTGGGGATTCATTAGGGCTATCCACAACATGGTGCGTGAGACACCTTGTGGGAATGAACTGATAAGAATTTTAAAAAAATTCAAACAACTAAAAAAACCCATAAATTAATATCTTTACGTTTTTTTGGATCCCTAATATATAAAACCAATTATTATAGAATGATATATAAAGATCATTGTAATATTTTACCATGATTGGTGTTTTAAAAGGATAAAAGTGGTCTAAAATGATTTAAAGGTGGATTATAAGGATGAAGAATCATTTTTTTCAATCAATGGATGAAATCTGTGTCCTAATCCTAATGAGAGGATCTAAATTCCACATCACCATATTGATAAAAATTCTTCAAGGGACCTCGCCCCTCAGTTCATGAGAACTCATACATCACATGGAGACTACATTTGAGTCTTCTTAGTGAAGTGTGAAACTCCTTCATCATCCACCTTAATCATGTTATCAAAGTGAGAAACATATTTTGGTCACTATAAAAAGTGAATAGAACACATTTCTAAGGTTCTAATAAGTGCCCCCCTATATAATAAGATTAATTCAAAATAAATTAAATCATACTATTTTTAATATAAATAAATTTTTAATATTACTAGGACATTAGGTATGCTCCTAGATTAATCTCATCAAAGAGATGTTTACCCAGAGGATAATCTCAACTCAAGGATTTTTGGAACTAAGAGAAGAATCTCAAATTAATGTTTTTGGGTTGCCAAGAGGAAGACCATCATCCATGGAATTATTATTACCATGAAAATGATCTTGACTCAGGGATATTATTTGTTCTAGTGTAGGGTTAATAGGGAGAACTCAATGTCAATTAGAAGGCCTAAAATCGAGGATAGTAGGGCGACCTTATTGAATTGTAATTTTTAGTTTGATAAAAGTTATGATATCTTTACATGACTATGTATCCTTTGAAAATTAGAATCAATCCATACATAGTTCTTAAATAGGGTATTTCATTCTATTATAGAATCAAAACTAGAGAAAGCACCATGATTAAACAATGAATTTGAGACCAGAGTAACTATACATAGTTTCTTAGTGTGTCGCCGACATAGAAAAAATAGTGATAATGTGGGTTCTATACAATAGGGGTGTTTGGATGAAAATGATATATATAGATATATCTAAGATAAATGATCTGGATGACACTACACATCTTATGGGAAAATAATCAAGGTACATGTATGTAATGACCTGCCAATTCTCATTGGCTTGAGAGCTCAATGAGTAATTACTAAGCCTTAAGTGACATCCCTGAGGCACCAAAGGCTATCAATAAATGCTAAAGGGTTTCAAAACAAGTGGGGGACGATTTAACCTTTTGAACATACCACAGAACCAACAACCATAACCAGTCTAATCGACTAAATGATTCATGTTAAAATCTATGACAACTCAACCATTTATTTCATCATAAACCAACCAACAGTACCACAACGGAAACCAACACTAAATCAGAGTAAACAACAGAAAGAGAAACTCAAATAATACAAGACAATAACCTAACTCCATGACCCACAAGATCCAAGCTCTAACATCAGGAACAAGTCCAAGAATCCTGAAGCAGTATGAGACACTTTACCTTTTCCAACTTCCCGGTACATGATATTTGAAAAATCACTAACATGCCAAAGCATGGGGTGAGTAATGATACTCAGTACATTTTCCCCGATGACTTCCCAACCCATTCCTCTTGGATAAAGCATGTTATAACATTTATATGAAACAATTTATATAAAAAAAATTCCAAAACAGTTCACAATATAACATGTTCCATATCAAAACCATTTCCCAACAAAAACCATATTTCTCAAGAAAATCAACCAAGAAAAGTTTCCAATTAAATTCACATATCCATTTGGCACATTCATTCTATTTAACCAATCCACACAACCGACCATGCATGCAACCTGGACCTCCCTATACTCGCGAGTGGTGAGTTATCCTTCTATAAAGTCGTCACATAGTAGACTACCTTGATGTGGGTACTTCACGACCTTATCCATCCCAACCATTTTATGGTGGGACTTCTCGCCCTTATCCATCCCAACCTTTTGATGGGGCTACTTCTCACCCTTATCCATCCCAATGCATATGAACACACACCACAACCCATGAAAGTCCATGCCAAAACCAAGTGTGTTCAAAACCATTCAATAAAACATCAACCCTTTTATTTAAAACCATTTCTTTCAAGCAGAAAAACCATAGCAATTTTAAAATCACCATTTAAAATTTACATCAACCACATTCCAAAAACACACAATTTCCATCACCGATTACTAAAAAGAAGTTTAAACCATTATTTCAAAATAGATAAACAAACCATTTCAATCAAGGAAAACAATTTTCAACTAGGCCTTCAATTTCTAAGAAATAATAATTAAGAGTGAAGCCACCTACCAAAACGAATTAGGAGAAACCAACCAATGGACGAAGAACACCAACAAAACTGAGTCATAAATTCAGCAAAACCTCCTTAGATTCCTTCCCCTAGTACCGAAAAAACAAGAACATGACTAAAAAGTCATCCACTACCATAGATATACACACCTAGGGTGTAGATCTAAGGATCCACCAAGAGGTAAGAAGGAGATCTAAGAAAACTAAAGAAAACGAGACTTACCTCAATCAACCTACCACTAAACGCCAAGTCAATCCTATGGATCGCTTCCAAAACACCTGGTAAGTGTTCTCCCACCTTCAACAGAGGGAAATCCCATGTTAGGCCCCTTTATAAGATAAAACGAGTGGGTTTGAAGATAAAACGGATTAGATCCTTAAAAATAGGATCTAAGTTGACCACGTGCACGGTTAGTCAGCATGGTTAGGAAAACCGTGCACTAACGGTGTGGTAGTTTCTGCTTGGAAGGGGAATTACGTATGGTCTCCTTGCATGGTTTTCCCAAACCATGCACACACTATGCGGTCTCCTCTGTCCAAAGTGGCCACACCAGCTCGGCTTCCGCACGGTTTGGAAAAAGTGTGTGTTGCCCGTGCATCACCACGTTTTTCCCTTTTTCACATAAAAAGTCTCCAAACTTTCTCCAACCACCTCTCATATGCTTCATGTACTTAAAAAACATAAAACAAGGGTTACTTACCAGAAACAGGGGGTACTAAATTCTCCCCACCATTGGCCTTTCCTTCCCTGGAAAGTAGAAAAGCATCTCTTTCCTAAAAGTGTTCGGGCCACTGCTCTTTCATTTCCTTTTCACGTTCCCAAGTCTCTTCATGAACCTGACCATGGTTCCACAAAACCCACACTAGACTGATGATTTTTTCACGTAATACTTTATCCTACCTATCCACAATCCGCACCAGGATATGTACCAATGAAGTATTCGGCTCTAGGTCAACGTGATCCCATCTGACCACATGGTCAGGATCGGGATGATACTTCTTCAACTGAGATACATGAAACACATTATGCACTGCACTGAACCGTGGTGATAATGCCAACTGATATGCCACCTAGCCAACTAGTTCCAGTATCTCAAAAGGGCTTATATATTGAGGAGAATGTTTTCCCTACATCCCAAAACGACGATGTCCAAGCCTTGGAGAGTTTCTCAAAAAGACATGATCACTCACCGAAAATGAAAATGGTATTCGACGGTGATCTGCAAAAGATTTATGATGACTCTAAGCCATCCCCATCCCATTTCTAATCAACTGAATCTTCTCCACTGTGTCTTGGACAAGGCTCGGCCCAACTAGTGAAGTCTCACCTATTTCCACCCAAAAAATTGGAGAAAGAAGGATTCCCATACAATGCATCCAACGGAGCCATGCGTATTGAGGCTTGATAGGTGTTATTGTATGAGAACTCCACTAAGGGTATATCATCCTCCCATGAGCCACCAAAATCCATTACACAAGCCCGAAACATGTCTTTCATCATTTGTATCGTCCTTTCAGATTGTCCATCTGTCTGGGAATGATACGTCGTACTCATATTCATCTGAGTTCTCAAGGATTTCTGTAAGGATCAGCAGAAATGAGGTGTGAACCACATATCTCTATCTGAGACGATAGAAACTGGTACACAATGCCTCTTCACCACTTCTCGGATATTGATTCGTGAATGATCTTCCACCGTATGGGTTTCACAAATAGGGATGAAATGTGCCGACTAGGTTAGACGATCCACTATCACCCAAATGGAATCGTGTTTCTGGACCATTCTTGGAAGACCTATAACAAAATACATTGCTATCGAATCCCATTTCCATACTAGACTAGGCAAAGACTACAACATACCAGCTGGTCTTCGATGCTCTGCTTTAACCTGCTGTCATGTTAAACATCGCGAGACGAACTCAGCCACCTTCTTTTTCATGCTACTCCACCAAAGTTGCGCCTTCAAAGCCTTATACATATTCTGTGTACCCAGATGTACAACCCATCTTGAATGGTGGTAACCATTAAGGAGTTGTTCTTGACAAACTATAGGTACAACCATCTGATATCTGAAACACAAAACTGAACCCGCTTCCAGTTTCCATCCATCAATGGTCTCCCCACCATTGAGTTTTGAACTCATTACAAGACATTCTGTATCAGATGTTTGTGATTCATTAACCATTTTTACTAAATCAGGATCAAGAGTAGCTAAAATGAAAACCACAACGTCACCTCAGTTTTCACATTCCTCATGCATGTCGGCTAAGACTGACATCAACAGCCATTCATCTAAAGCATCTTTCTCCAACTGAGCTTATGAATTTCAACTCAATGCATCTACCACCAAATTTCCCTTACCCGGTGTATACATAAAGTAAAAGTCAAACATTTAAAGATACTCCATCCATCTCTTTTGCCTCAGATTCAAATCTCACTGTGAGAAAATGTGTTCCAAGCTTTTGTGATCCATAAACACTGTAAATTTCTCACCAAAGAGATAGTTTCTTCATGTTTTCTTAGCATGGATGACTGCAGATTACTACAAATCACATGTTGGGTAATTCTTCTCATGTACCCTCAACTGCTGTGAGCCATAAAAACCCACATGATCTCTTTGCATGAGGACACAACCCAACCCTGATCCTGAAGCATCACAATACACCACATACCCCTGTCCTGATTATGGAAAGATCAAGATAGGTGTCAATGTATGCCGAACATTCAATTCCTAAAAAGATATCTGACATTACTCCATCCATTGAAAATCACTGTTCTTCTTTGTCAATGCTGTCATAGGTGAAGCTAGTCATGAGAAGTCACGGACAAAGCGTCGGTAATAACTAGATAAACCAAAAAAACATCATATTTCAATGCAATTCTTCAGCGGTTTCCTAGAAAGAATATCTTATATATTTTCTGGATCCACTGAAACACCTTTCTCAGAAACAACATGTCCTAGAAAGCATACCTCTTGTATCCAAAAAATCGCACTTTGATAATTTGGAATACCACTGATAGTCTCTCAATATTTCCAACACTTTCGCCAAGTGGTTCTGAGGTTCAGCCCTTGTTCTTGAATACACCAAAAAATCGTCCACAAACACCACAACAAAAGAATCGAAATATTGCTGAAATATCTGATTCTTCAAATCCATGAAGACCGCTGTTGAATTCGTAAGACCAAAAGGCATGACTACATATTCATAGTGGCCATATCTTCTTCTAAAGGATGTCTTCAGAATATCCTCCTTCCAAACTCACAACTCATGATATCCTGATCGCAAGTCAATCTTGGAGAACCACTTACCTCCCCTTAATTGATCGAACATATCATCAATGCGTAGAAGTGGATATCTATTCTTTATCGTAACGTGGTTAAGGTTATGTTAATCAACACACAGCTGAAGAGTTCCATCCGCCTTCTTCACAAACAACACTGGTGCTGCCCATGGAGAAGTACTAGGTCGAATTAAAACCTTTCTTTCTATCTACTCTAACAGCACTTTCAATTCCCGTAACTCTATTGGTGACATCCTATAAGATGGAAGGGAAATATGACCAGTCCCCGGAAGAAGTTCAATCATAAACTCCACTTCCTTTAGAGGTGGTAACCCTGAGATGTTATTGAGAAAGACATCTTAAAATTTATCCACCGTAGCTAGAAAACTATTTTCCTCAATCTCTTCCAATGATGTCAAAGTCAACACTGTCCATTGGTAAGAAATAATTCCTATCAATGGTGCCTACAAGCTCTTTTCACCTTTATCTGTCATTCTCTCTCCTCTAAAGACATGCTCAATGCCATCCTCAGTCGTGAAACTAACCATTATCCTATAACAGTCGATGTGATTCTTAAACCTTGTCAACCAATACATACCTAGGATTACATCATAGACATCCATATCCAACATAAAGAAGTCCCATTTCATCTCAGCTCCATCAATAGTTATTATACGTTCTCTACACATGATGTCTTGACATTTTCTTTCACCAAGAAGAGTTTCCAGTTTCAAGATAGAAGGCATCATTTCCAATTTTAAACATAGCAAATCAACATCACGAGAAGCAATGAAGTAATGTGATGCACCAGTATCAAACAACACATGGACATATATAGAATTAAAAATAATCACACCTCTCACCGTAGAAGTTCTAGACTGGTCATTAACAATCACCTGCTCAACTCCATACAATTGCTTCGTCACTGGACTGTTCTCCTTGTTTCCTTGCTTAGATTTCCATGGTATTTTGAGAATAACCATTTCTATCTCTATTATTCTAATGAGACTGATTCTATTGTCCCCGTCCTGTCGAAGAATATGATGCTTACGATGCCTGAGAAGTGTCACGATCACCTGACCTCAGAGAATTCCTACAATAACGATGTAGATGCCCCATCTGCTTTCAATTGTGATATTCTCTAGGTTACGCAGTACACTCTCAGTTTATGTGGTCAGTCAAACCACATTGAAAGCAACCTGCTCTGATTTGGGGTCATGGTGGAAGGTTCACTGATCCAACTGTTTGGTTCTGATTCTCACTCCCACCTTGGAAGTAGGTGTCCCTCTTCCGGTTGTTCCCAGTATTAGAGTTCCCACCCTTTCCCGTGGGTATCATCTTACTTCCTCCTCCCATAACTCCTAATATGTCTCTTTCAGCTACTGTTGCTCTATTTACCATCTCCGTAAAATCCGTAATATAGAGGATAGCTATCTTCGAGCAAATCTCATGTCGCAACCCTAATTCAAAGATGCGTTCCTTCAGCGACGCACTTGCAGCAACTTATGGTGAAAAGTGCACTAAATTCATGAATTTATCCATATAATCATTGACAGAGAGATTCTCCAGCTTCAGGTGGAAAAAGTCTGTCATCCTCTAGATCTTGAACGTGTGAGGATAGAATTGTTTGTTGAATAAATCCTCAAATTCATCCCATACTAGGCCTCGATCAACCTTAGCCTACACCACTATCTCCCACCACTGTCATTCAAGATCCTACAACATATACATCACCAACTTTACATTCAGTTCTGCTGGTGTGGTGATGAAATCGAAGATACGATTCATCCTACTTAGCCACACCTCTGCCCTTTCTGGTTCTGAATCACCCCAAAAGATGGGTAGATTCTGATTCTAGAACCGGATGGAATGATCTAAATGCCTTGAATCACCCCTCCAGTTCCCCGTGTCCACAGCCTGGAACCCTTGAACGATACTCTGAACCAGCTCTTGGTTCGCATGTGGTTCAGGTGCAACCACATTTTCCACACCTTCTTCAGGTTGGTTTCTATAATGCCTAATGGGTGCCAATTTCAATTTAACAATGCACACCGTTAGTCTCACTTCCAAGAAACTGAAGTCTTAGAATTTCAATTTCTATGGCGTCATCTATCACATCATTGTTTTACAACATTCAAGATTTTCCACATGTTCAACCCTTTTTTACAATATCTCACATGCTTTTTGAAAATCCACATGTTTTCAAAATACACCAAATATCCACTTTTCAAAATATTTAATTTGAAAATCAGTTTCTGCATTTTTCAAAATTTTGCACGTTGCCTGAAATCATAAATCATTCTTCACAATTGGATATACAATCTTAGTGGGAAGTCATTCCTCTAATAAATGTCATGCTCATCTCATTGGCTAAACCAATGACAATGATATTTCCAAGATTCTAGAAGTTTTTCAAACACTTATGTACCCAACACCCTGGTAAATTGAAGTTTAGCATAAACGGGTTAGCTACGTCCTTTTATGCTATACATTCCACGTTCCAACAATCCTACTCTTGTCAAAGATTCCAACCCAAGGAATCGATTAAAATAAATTTCAACTCCATGACGGAGAACATCGATGAACACTTGTTAGGAAGGTACCAAACAAGCTGATACCATCTATAATGACCCACCAATTCTCATTGGGTTGAGAGCTCAACGAGTCATTAATATACCTTAAGTGACATCCCCGAGGCACCAAAGGCTGGAAATAAATGCCGAAGTGTTTCAAAAAAAGTGGGGGATGATTTACCCTTTTGAACACACCACAAAACCAACAACCATAACCAAACTAATCAACTAAATGATGCATGATAAAAGCTAAGAGAACTCAACCATTTATTTCATCATAAACCAACCAAGAGTACCACAATGGAAACCAACACTAAATCAGTGTAAACAGGGGAAAGACAAACTCAAAGACTACTAGAGAATAACCCAAATCCATGCTCCACAAACTCCAAGCTCCAACATCATGAACCTGTCCAAGCATCACGAAGTAGTATGCGATACATTACCTTAGCCAAAATCCCAGTACATGGTATCTGAAAAAGCACCAACATGGCAAAGTAGGGGGTGAGTAATGAAAGTCAGTCGGTTTTCCCTGATGACTTCCCAACCCATGCCTCTAGGATAAAACACGTTAGCACATTTATATAAAAAATTTTATATAAAAAAATTCCCAAACAGTTCACCATAAAACAAGTTCCATATCAAAACCATTTCCCAACAAAAACAATCTTTCTTAGGAAAATAAACCAAGAAAAGTTTCCAATAAAATTCACATTTCCATTTGGAACATTCATTCCATTTCACCAATCCACACAACCAATCATGCATGAAACCTAGACCTCTCTATACTCGTGAGTGGTGAGTTATCCTTCCACCAAGCCATCACTTAGTGGACTACCTTAATGGGGGTACATCATGACCTTATCCATCCCAACCTTTTGATAGGGGGACTTCTCGCCCTTATCCATCCCAACCAATTTAATGGGGGTACTTCTCGCCCTTATACATCCCAATGCATAAGAACACACACCAAAACCAATGAAAGTCCATGAAAAAACCAAGTGTGTTCAAAACCATTCAATAAAGCATCAACCCTTTTATTGAAAACCATTTCATTCAAGCCGAAAAACCATAGCCAATTTAAAATCACCATTTTAAATTTACTTCAACTACTTTCCAAAAACACACAATTTCCATCACCTGTTACTAAAAATGGGTTTCAACCATTATTTTACAATAGATAAACAAACCATTTCAATCAAGGAAAAAAATTTCAACTAATCCTTCAAGTTCTAAGAACGAGGAATTAGGAGTGAATCCACCTACCTAAACCAATTAGGCGATACCAACCAACAGAAGAAGAACGCCAACAAAACCGAGTAAAAAATTCCCCAAAACCTCCTTTGATTCCTTCCCCTAGTACCTAAAAAACCAAAACCCAACTTAAAATTCATCCAATACCTTAGATCTACCCACCTAGGGCGTAGATCTAAGGATCCGTCAAGTGGGAAGAAGGAGATCTAAGAAAACTAAAGGAAACGAGACTTACCTCAATCAACAGGCCACTAAACACCAAGGCAAGCCTCTGGATCGCTTCTAAAATTCCTGGTAAGTGGTCTCCCACCTTCACTATAGAGAAATACTGAGTTAGGGTTGTCTAGGTGCAAAAATAAGTGTGTTTAAAGATAAACAAGATTAGATCCTTATAAACAGGATCTAAGTTGACCATGCGCATGGTTAGTCCACATGGTTAGGAAAACTGTTTGCTAACCGTGTGGCAGTCACTGCTTGGACGGGGCACTCTACATGGTCTCCTCGAACATTTTTCCCAAACCGTGTGCACACAGGGTGGTCTCCTCTGTCCAAAGTGACCATACCATCATGACTTCTGCACGGTTTGGGAAAATCGTGTGTAGCCCGTGCATCATGAATCTTTTCCCTTTTTCACTTAAAAAGTCTCCAAACTTTCTCCAACCAACTCTTATATGCTTCATGTACTTAAAATGCATAAAAAAGGGTTACTTACCATAAACCAGGGGTACTACAATGTAGTTCATGGAGTATGTTCAATTCGTAGTCCTAACTCGTACATAGGGGAAACAAAATGTAATAAATGAATTCCCTTTTAAGGGAGTGATAGATGAAACCTAATATGAATTGGTAAAGGTATAAAGTCCAAGTAAAGGTTGAAAATAAGGTGTTATAGTCAGACATAGTTATGTTATCCATATTTTACTATGTATATTGTACAAATAAAAATCAAGACACACTTAGTTCAGGACAAGGGGTCTCTATGAAGTCCAGGCTCATGAAATGGAGAAAATGTAAGGGTTTGAACTTAGTATAAGGATGTTATATAAGAATTTATTATAATTTTTAAAATCATAAACTACTTCCTATTATATATATTTGGTTAATATATAACAGAATTGAGTTATATAGAATAGACCACTCTAAAATTTTAATGTCATTAAGGATGAACCATTATGTAACGTGACTAAAAATTCCTTTTTTTTTGTTTTCTAGATACCCACTTTATGGGTGAGCAGTAACCACAACAACAAAGTAACCAAAAAAACCTTTCACCAAATTCGGGATCCGATTTCAAAGGTTTAAAACTGAAAAATTCAAAATTCAAAATAGCCACAAACCCCTAGGAGACCTCAGGCAGTGAGAAACCATAGCTGCCTATCACGTCTCCCACCACCATCATCCAGTGTGCCTCGTCATCAGTAGCATATTCCCAATGAATCTATTCACTATAATAATAAACACATAGATATATAATCACTAATGTCTTAACTTCCCTATAATTCCCAGAGCTGATAACCATATATACCAAAAACATAGAAACCCCATCATCCATGAAAACAAACTAACTCCGATGTTGTCGCCCCAATCGCGGGAGCTGGTAACCGAAGTGACTAAGAACCCACTAAAAACAAAGAACTCCATTATCCACACTTCACCTTCACCAAATTTCCATTCTACAAGCTAATTACATAGAGAACCGGTGACTGATTGAGCTTCGTCTCCCAAATCTCAGACTAACCATAACACCCATCCGACCTGGAGAGGAGAAAGGGTACTCAGGGCCAAGGTAGGTTTAAATCAGTGTGAGATTCCTTGAGAATAATCATTTCACCAAGAACCATATGAGCAGACTGAAAAAACCAAATCTAATGAAGACAACAACCAGATCCCTAGGAAATGCTAGAGCCCCACCGCAACGAACCCACAATCCTCCCAATGAAACTCCAACCATAGATCTGAGCCAAAAACCATGAAGACACTACAAAGGGCGAATTCATAAAGTATCTAAAATTTGAAGAGGGGGAGACCAGTGAGGAAAAATGGAAGGACCACACTGACACTACAAGGATTCGAAACCATCCTCGGACCATCCACCATCAAGAACACCTGAAAAAGAACCACAGAAATGATGAGGGATAAATACTACGAGAGAGGAAGAAAAAAATATGACCGCGAGAGAGGAAGGGGGATGAAATGCCAAGGGAAAACCTTAAAACCAGTGCACAATCCTCCCCCCCCTTTGGATAGACTCCAAGGGAAACTCTATCTTTTGGAGAGGAGGGTGCACCACCATTAAGAGGCCTAACCATTTTGTAATGTGATTTAGAGTCATGTGACAAGGAAAATATACCCAACGAGAATTTTCCAAGATGTGTTTCAATTATCAAATATTTTATTTTTTTAAAATGATATTATCGACTAAAAAAAATTATCCATTCATAAGGAATATTTTTCACAAGCATTTGGGATTAAAATTGAAGTATCATAACTAATGGGATTTTGTTCCTCATAGAAAATTCATACCAAGATATGAATTGGTATAAAATTAGGATATTATATTATTGATTTAATGATGGTTATGATTAAAAATGTGTAACAATATTAGTATTTTCATCGACTCCAACAGTTGAGTTATGGATGGTTTAAATATAATATAACAATTTCTTGGTGAATAAAAAAACACAGGTAAGTGGGAATAAAAAGCATTTAAAATGGAGAGAATACAATCATACCATTATGAAATAATGTATAGGGTCAAGTTGGAACTTTTATATAGAAAAAAAACATACTCTAGGGGTTACTTAACAATTCAAAGGAAACTATGTTGTTAACCATTTCATGCTTGGGATTTTATTCAGATCAGTCAATCACCTAATACAAATTTCATATAAAAGGGGGAAAAATGGTGATTTAGAGATTATATATATGCAGTAGTTTTCATGATTAAAAGGGTGTTCAAGAAGGGTTTAGTAGCATATAAACACATTTTTAATAATTGTCTTATTATTCTTAATGTTTCTTAAAAAGTGACATATTTGTAAGATATTTTGTAAATATGTTTTTTATTTGGATAAAATTAACTATGTAACGAACAACTTTCACATTGATTATATCATTAACCAAAATTGAAAATCCAAAAAAATGAAAAATCACAGAACTTTTAGCATTTATTATTATTATAGTTGACATGAAAGTTGTTTCATACATCATTTATTTATTTAAATGATGAATACACCACAATTCCACGTTTTTTATACTAATAATAACCATTTAAACCCATTATAAAATAAAAAATAGAGGAAATTTCAAAGATATTTTTTAAATAATCAAGGTGGAGGTTCCTTTTTTGTGTCTGTTTTTTTACATAACCAATGTAAAAAACTGTTGAATTTATTTTTTTACATAGATTATTAGAAATAGATTAAACAATTGAATTTTTTAAAAATAATTGTAAAAAATTACAATAAACAAACCTATAATAGAAAAAAAATGCATAAAATATTTGTAGAACCCAACAACGAACAATATAAAAAATTATTATAATCCAATAAAATTATATAACAACCATTTATTTCATAACATTGTACCAACTGAAACAAAAATAAAATTTAAAAAACTAAATTTTAATATTTAAATTACAAATATTATGAGACAAACTAAAACTAAAATAATCTTGTAAAATTATCAACTGAGGCTCTTTGTAGAAGATTTAACTTTTTTCCATTATAAGGGAGAGGGTTATCTAATCTAACCTCACCAAAATCTATAAATATGATATTTGAAATTATTTCATAAATAGATCATAGATCACAATACCCCAATTTTAATTATCCTTTTTAATGTTAAAAATTATATTTTAAAAAAAATAATTAAATGAAAAGTATAATTTTATGTATTTTATAAATTATAGTACTTATAAAACAAGTCACCTTTCCACACACATGATTGAACTATTTTTTACTATTTCATATTAATAAGTTATAGTTCTTCCACAAAATTTTTTAAAATGATAATAATGGGGAAATATTATTATTTTTTATTATATAAGTATTAAAATAAATAAACATACATCTATAATACTTCATTAAAAATTTATTTCACATTAGCATGTTTGGATCATAATCGATAAGAAATATTTTATTATGGGAAAAAACAAACGTCATCTTATGCCCACTAATAAAAAATAACAATGTGAGTGTTTATCTAATAAATATAAATAACACTATATAAAATATATGTTTCATACTCATCAAGATAAGAAGTCATAATGAACGTAATCACGTAATTCTTAAATCTTTTAGAAACATATTCAATTATTTATTTATCCTATATTATCCTTTATATTAGAGAAATAAATTATGTATCCATGAATCCATACATAGATGTTATATCACACTAAATATAATGTTTACTAAGATACAGAATAGAAACAAATATAGGTAGTAATTTTGGTTAAAATTATATAATTAAATGAAATATGGTAATTGATTTACATAGAAAATAACTGCACCACTGTGAGGCCTATAATATTTTTGCATAAAATATATAAGATATATTTCTTCGAAAAAGTTAGTAGATAATCATTCCCACAAATTTTATAAAACATTTTCTTCTCATAAGGATCCAAAAACATAAATGCATAAAATTATAATTCAAAAAGATATTTAGAAAAATTAGTATGAAATGTAGAAAGGGCCTCAACAAGTTGTTTCATTCTATATAACATGTATTTCCCTATAATTTTTTTCCAAGAATATATATATATAGATATTAAAAATTTAATATATGCATACCCTAGAGATATTTTTTCATGAAATTATACATAGAAAATGTAATAAAATATCAGGAACTTTTTTCACCAATAGAAAACTCTATATTAGGGAATGATACTCTAGCCATACTTCTATAATATCTTGTACAATAAAAAATTAGTTCTTTAGTACATGTTAATCCAAAAGTTGTTACTTAAAGACACAAATAATACAACCCCAAAATATTTAAAGTCCCTGTTCATTTGGCTAATTATATACATAACATTGTTTCTTAAAATAGGGATACAATATAATTATTTGAAACTTCTTAACATGCACTTGAAATTTCATATCATTTCCAAAATTGAATGGGAAAACCTAGAAATTTATAATAGAATGGGGTGAGAAATAAATACCAGCAAGGGAATAATCAAATAATCATCTTATGAAAGTAATAAAGGTTAACCAAGTAGTATATAAAGCTGACGTAAAATGGGTGAGGATAGGAAATTTAAATATCTAAGCATGAAAAGGATGATAATATCAAGTAAAAAAGGTAAAATAGAAGCAACATAAAACATAACATCATAAGAATATGTCTCGGATAACTATTGAGACATCATATCATAGAATATTTAGGATAACCTTATATTGACCATACATGGTATCTCATGAGATAAAACATTACCCAATGCATTAGAGGGATGTATATTTTTGGGTCAAGCTGCCATATTCATATCATAAAATTGAATCAGAGTTCAAAATAGATCATATAACATAAGAAAACATTTTATAACCATTAATCCCTGAATTAAGAATTATGGGTTACAAACATGGATGTCAAAAATCAATAAATTATAGGTAAACATAGGTGAATACACTTGATTGGGAATGAGGATGAGTACTCAGTATAAAAATGTAAGGTATGGATGAATTGCAGGGTAATTTTAGTAGAATAATAAGAGTAAATAATGATTCATGTAAGTGTTTAATTAGAGTTAAAGGTTGTAAATTTTTACTTGAAAATGATAATAAAAGAAACAATGATGTGTAAAAACGAATTCCAACATGAATAATTGAAAATAAAATTTTATAATACAAAGAAAGTGTTTAAATAAAGAGGAGGCGGAGAGATCCCTTAACTCCAGAGAGTACACATAAAATATTGATAGGAGATTTTTAAGACCGTATAAACACATTGAGAGGCATTTATATATGGATATGGAGAGGAAATTCGTGCTAAAATTTATTTTAGTGAAGAGGTGTGGGAGGTTGGATGGGTATTTATAACAAAATATATGTGAATTATATTTCAATTTCTAAACTTTCGTGTTGGACACTAGATGATAAAAGAATCAAATAAAAAACCTTACAATTTTTTTCCATTTATTCTACAAAAAGGGAGTTGTTTCCAATATTTTATAATTTTATGAACTTAAAAAATTAAAATAATTCTGTTGTTGATTTTAAAGTGAGTAATTCTGATAAAGAATTGATTTTAAAACCTTAAAATATAATATAGGTTTTTCTGGATTCACTCAATTATCGTGAAATTAATTAAATAACATAAAAAACTCATTATTTTTAAATTAAAAATAAATATTTTGTCATGGATTGCATTTATAATATTTATTTCCTCACTCTATGGCTATTATGATGTCAAAATACATATCATATTTTTATGCTATATTTAATTTTTACCCAATCATTTGGCTACCAATGAAAATAATGAAACATTCACCATTGAAAAATTTTAACATGATGATTTAAAAATAATATTTAATTTCTCAAAATAATTCTATAAATATGATAATTTTCAATTTAAATAAAAATTATATTTTATTATAAAATACTAGTTTTTATAACAATAATAGTTACCTGAACCCTCAAAAGATTATATTGGACTTAATTAAATTAAAGTATAATATATATAAAAATAAATATTATAAAATAATAATATTATATTATAATAAAATTCATTTCAAAATTCATTAATTTTTCAAAAAAAAATTATTTAATTAAAATCACATATTTTCAAAAAATACAATTTTAGATTCTCCGTATTGAAATGTAAATTTCATGAACTCATATAAAAATTTAAACAGAAAATAATAGTAAAAGGGGATGAATATGATTTTTATTTTACTAAAATGAAAAACATTAAAATTCAAAATTTTAGGGTCTAGATACATATTCTCTTATTACACTAACGTACGACATGGCATTAAGGTGTATGAAGATGGGGCTTTCATATGCTTGTTCTTCAAACATTTCTTGTGATATGAACATGTTAATCTTAAAATTCTCCCATAATTACTTTTTCTCGTGTTTTAATTATTGAATACTTTCTTGGTATTTGTCATGGAAAAATCCCAATGATTCCATCTCCCTCATAAACTTAGTTAAATGCACTTCCTGGGGTTGGATCTTACTAGTCGAGATCATATCCCCTTCTACCTATATAAAATAAAATTTATCAGGAAACTTAATTTACTAATATTAATATTCAATATACAATATATATTAGTCTACAATTATGATGTTTAATTATCTTTTAAAAATTCTAAGATATATTTTATAATATTTTAAAATAACTAAGGTAGAACATGCGTTTTCTATAACTGCATTACCTAATATGGAATTTAATTACTAAAGAGGGAATTTAATTTGTAAATTTTTAGGTAATTATATACTCCCCCTTCTAAAATTTCAATCTTTAAATTTAGTTTTATACACTAAAAAATATGGGGGTACTTCTTCTTTGTTTCCTCTTTTGGTTCCCATGTATCTTCCTCAAACTTGTTGTTCCACCGAAAAATGTTTACCATGTTTGTTGTGTGGTTTCATAGAAATTTTCCACTATGAACTAAGATCTTCATCAGCTAATTATTATATGACAAGTCATTCTCTAATTGTACCCCCTTGGGATTCAGTAGATGTGTGGGGTCTGGTATGTACATCTTTAAGAGGGATACATTGAACACATCATGTAATTGAGATAAGTTATGTGGGTGTTCTTGTTGATAGGTCACCACTCTGATGTGATCATGGATATAAATGGGGTTGATTTATCTAGGAATGAGATTCCCCTTTTTCCAAAACATCATGACTTTCTTTGATGGGAGTATATTAAAAAAACATTATCTCTAAACTCAAACTCCAAGGATTATCAATAATTATTTTCATATAATTTATATCATCTTTGTATGGATTTAATATAAAGTTTAATGGTTTAAGTCTTATATATCATATATTTCATAAGAGTATATTCCATAATCGTATAATATCTGACTTCATTACAAAATATTATAGTTCGACATCTCTTCCAATAAAAGAACTCATAAAGTGAAACTTGAATCCTAGAATGAAAACTATTTTTATATGAGAACTCCACTAGGGGGAGGTGTTGACCCCATCATCCTTGGATATCCATTGAAAATGATTTAAGAATATCCCATAAAGTTTTAATGGTTCTCTCTGACTAACCATTCATCTGAGGGTGATAATAAATACATAAACTCAGCTCCATATCTAGTAATTTCAAAAGTCTTAACTAGAACCTCAAGGTAAATCTTATGTCTCGATTAGTTAAAATTGAGATTGGAACTCCATATAGTTTTACCACTTCATATATGTCTTTCTTAGAGTGTTGGTTAAGAGAGAAATATTCCTTGATGGGAATGAAATTTTCCATCTTTGAAAAGTGACCAACTACTACCTGGATGCTATTATTTCCATTAGATGTCATGTGGATTCATATGAAAAAATATCAGGTTAGGTTTTCCAATTTCTATACTATTATAATAAAAATTTCATCATAACATTAAACTTATGGAATCTAACCTTTACTTGTTGACATACCTATCATTGATATAAAATATTTTCAATCCCCCTCTTGATGTTGTCACACTAGATGTTTTTCATAAGATCCCTATACTTCTCAGTGATTCCTAGATGAATAGAGAAGTATGAGATTTCCACAACATCAAAAAGTTCCTTATTTACTTTATGTTTTTATGGGACACATATTTGGGTTCCAAAACATAAATCTCCATCATTATAAAATTTGAAATCCAAAATGTTTAGTACCTTTTTCTGTAGCTCCTATTATTTTTTGGGCCTCTTCGATTCTCTAAAGAATTGATGGATGGGAATTTATTTGTTCATGGTAGGATGAAGATCCTATAATTATTCCCATGTCAATTATTTTAATTTCCAAGAAGAATGGATCCCTTTAAATCCCCTACATGGTTATGGTTATTTGACCCTTTCTTCGGAAAGTATCATAAACTATATTCTCTTTCCCATGGTTGTAATGGATTGAACAATAATAATCCAAGATTATCCATAACCAACATTATTGGTGCATATTGTGATAATTATTTTGTGAATATATACAAAAAGATTTTATGATCCATATATATGCACCACTTCTCCCCATAGAGGCAGTGCCACCAAATATTCTATGTGAAGATCACAACATCCAAATCTAGAATAGGTGTCTGGTGTTTTTTCTCATGGATAATTAATTTGAAGATGGCATAGGCTATCAAATTTTCATATTTCATATTTATGCAACCCAATATTTTTTTAGATGCGTCACCACAGATCCAAAATCCTTCCCTAATAGTGGATAATTTGATTATATCTATAGTGAATAGCTTCTTCTTTAAATCTTTAAATCCCTCATTGCATTCATCAATCCAAAAAATCCCTAACTTTTGAGTTATCTTTGTTATTAGGATTTCAAATCATGACATGTTTCTCAAAAATTGACAATTATTCACAAATAGTCCAAGGAAACTATAAATCCTTGTCAATAAAATTGGTCTAGGCCATCCTTCAATTACCCCTATTTTTAAAGGATCCATGCATATCCCATTTCTAGGGTATAACATAACCCTTTTATATTAATTGGTCCATCAAAAATAGTCATTTAATATAAGTCACATATAAATTTTCAACTCATAAGTTCTTCATTACATCATCCAATTTCTCCCCATGTCCCCCCATTTTTTTATATAATAATGCCATCTATACAGACCACAAAAAAATTATTGAGGTAATCCCTTAAGGCTATCTTTATTATGACCATGATGATAGATGGAGGATTAGTGAGTCCAAATGGAATCAGTATGAACTTTTTCTTCCAATAACTTGCATGAAAATAAGTCTTTGAGATAACCACCTTCTTCACATTTAATTGATAATATACCAACTGAAGATCCACTATAGAGAAGTACCAGGATCCATATAGATCATAAAACAATTCACCAATTCATTGAAGAGGATTCCTGTTGTTTATCATGGTCCTGTTGAGTTGATGATAATGGATATTGAGGCACATTGACCTATCCATCTTCTTGATGAAGTGGATTACTGCATACCATGGTGAAGTAGTTAGATGTATAAATACATTATATGGGTACTCTTAAAGAATCGTATTTATCTATTAGTGTCAAAAATGGATATTATATATAGTTTCTTGGATATTGGTGAAGAAATTTCTTTAAACATGATTGAGAACTGAACCTCACCTCTTGGAGGAAGACTAAGAAATTATTTTGGAAATACGTTAGTATATTCCATTACAATGGGATTTTCATCATTGATGATATTATTCATAGTCTCAATTATTATATAAATACACTTACTTATAAGGTAATAGTATCCAGCCTGAGATGATAATTCCAAATAATATACATCCTCCTCCTGGAACTTGTATATAATCATATAGATATTTTTTATATAGTGAGTGATTTAATTATATCATAAATTTCTATTATCTATATAAAAGGAAAGTCAATCCATATCTAGAATATCATCCAATTTCACTAAAGGGAGTATCATTAGGTTCTCTAGGACTTTTATGCCAGAAATATGGATATGGGAGATGTTATATACTTGGTATGTTATAATTTCCACATTTTTTTTCTTTTTAAAAATATCTCCACATCCACATTATGATATGGGTTTTGAATAGTTATACTAAACATTTGTGATTTGAAAGAATGAATAGTGCCATACCAATATACGAAATTTGATTTTTTGGGATGGACAATAAGCCTTCCTTTCACTATTTGATCTTAGTTAAAATCATTTACTTCATCCAAAATTTTCCTTATGATGTAAATTTTCATACCATTAAACATGTGGGATATGAAATAATGAATAGAGCCATAGAAATATATGACATTTGATTTTCATGAATGGAAGATAATCCTACCTTACAATATTTGATCCTAGTTCAAACCACTAACTTCATATAGTATTCAATCTATGATATCTATAGTTTATTCTATAATATAGAATTTTATAGGAATTTTTGTTTCTCCCATGATCGTTAATAAGGAACTTGTGAATTTTACAAATTAAATCCCTCAGTAGTATTAAAATAGGTGTGATGTAAGGCATCTTTATTGTGTGTTAGGTGATGATCGAGTTAACGTGAAGTGTTGTTGGGTAAAAATCCCTTAAGGTGTCCTCTCAGTATGTCTTGGGTGTAGTTGTAGTTTTTGACAAAGAGAGTGACTGTAAATGATTATCGATGGTGTTTTCTGAAGATAGGTTTTTAAGATACTATAGTTTCTGAATTTTTCCAAATTTTTTGGCTTCAAAATCAGGTGTTTGATGTAGGAAAATGATGGATTTCTTGATAGGAGTGAATGGTATGAAGAACATGGAAGAAAAATGGAAAATTATGAGAACCGTGTACCATAATTCTTGGGACGCATACCATGTTCTTGGAACGGTACATCGTAGCAGTTTTCGAAACTATAAAACTGTTTGCGACAAAAGTAGATGCGGTACACGGATGGAGTGCTGTCAACAGAGGAGATTGACTACGTAAGAGAAATGGTAGTACACAGATCACGTGTGAAAAGTGATTCACATATGGCTTCTTGTTCACGATGGCAGAAAGATTGGTTTGCGATGAAGGATTGTTTGAAGATTTGGTAAATGGTGGGTTAGAGGATTTTTCCGATATCTTTTCTTATATAAGAATCACTAATCCCACCAATTATTGTGGAGATTGAATATCATTAGAGAACACATTTTTTATCTGGGAATTCAGAGAAGTCCGAAGGATGTTCATGAGGGATAATCTCGTGAAGGATAATGGGGTTCTCATGGAAGAGATTCCACCAAATGTTTTTTGCAAAGAAATATAACCCTAAAATTATGTGGTATAAGGAGGAAGAAGGCGTGGTACACAGAAGAAGAAGGCATGATGCACGATAGCAGTTTGCGAAGGTAGTCTGTGAACAAATAACAGTTCACGGATAGAGAGTAGTTCTCCATGGAGGTTTTTGGAGTTGGTATCCAGAGGGAATATGTGACAGTGAAGGTATAGGTAGTGTACAGATATAGGAGGTTCGCAGAAGGGGAAGCATTATGACGAGGAGGCGGTCCGTGTACCATTCTAGGAACACAGTACCCGGGATTATCAGGTGGTTCAATATATGTACAAGGATGCTTTTGGGAGCTTCAAATCATTTTGGGAAAGTATTTTTCGTTGCCTAAAAGTACCCGAGAAGGTGGACTTCATCTACAGGTAAAAACATGACATAAAATAAGCATCTACATGTAGTTGAGGATGCATGAATTCATTCAAATGAAGGTACCTACATGTCCATAAACTGTGTTTTACCTACATATAGATAAACTGTGGGTGGAATTAGTTCCAAGACCAGTGAGCGAAGGAAGAGGAATACAATGACCCTATCCATCAGTAGTGAGCCATAAAAAGAGGCATAGGTATTAACCCTTGGGAATTCAGTGAGTGGACCATAAAATTTTTAAAGGTGGTGAACCTAGGAATAGATGATCTAGCATGAACTTTGAATTCATTGTTGGCAGTGATTCTTACTGAATTTGATACATTGGAACATTTTTGTTATATTCTCTTTAGATGTATCCTAGTATGGGTGAACTAAGTAAAAATCACTATGTCCTATGAATGATTTCATATCATTCCATATATTACTATGAGAGTAAGTGAGAATTTAGTTTTTTCAAACAGTGAAACAAGATCTTAATGGGAGAATTTTTTAATATTTTATACCCTGAATCACTTCCCCTCTAAGGGTATTCAACCCAGTGAACATAAGAATTGATATCAGAGAGAAGGTTGATTTTATCAGTTTTTTTTTGCTCTAACTTGGTTTTATAGATTTGAGTGGATAAAGATTCGTTATGATCTTATCTTTGTGTTCCATGGTGAAGGAAATTACTTCAAAGAAGAAGAAGAAGTCTTGTGAAATTCCCCAGTGTGGAAGTGTCAATGGAAAGTGTGTGATTCAGTTAAAGGAATCATGAAGTGAAATTAAAATATGGTTTGGATGAATCATACAGTAAAAATACTTACTCATTCAATGATGCTGAAGGAATTAGTGAAGAACTTGATATTCCAAGTGATGTTGGAACTACTGATGATAAAGAAATTCAGAGAATTCGAAAAGTGGAACATGTCCATGAGACAAAGGAATTGATTCAAAAATTGGATGAAGAAATTAAATGTAAAGATATCCACATCCAGGTACTAGAAATTGAGATCAATATGCTAAGAGGATTAAATCAAAGGATTATTGAATTTTCTATTGATCTTTTGGAGAATAATGATTCTCAATCTAAAGAAATGAAACATTAGTCTATAAAGAATGAAAATCTAAAAGCTGATATCAAGGGAAAGAATTTGAACTTAGATGAAATTCAAAATCTGAAAGCCAGAAATGATGACCTTTCTGCACAACTGTCTAAACTAGTTTAGAATAATCAGAGGCTACAATAATAGAATGCTTGCCTATATGATTCTATTGCTCAAGAAAAATTGAAATTAAGGGAGAAAAGTGTCATGGTGTATAATATCACACATGAGTTCAAATATTCGATGAATAGAAGGATGAATATTGAGAGAAAACTTAATGCTCAACTTGAAGAAAGGGATATGATGATTCAAAATTTGGAAGGAGAGATAGATGTAGTGAAGAAATAAGTAGAGAGATCATATTCCAACAGAAAGTCTAAAATGAAGGATTACATGCACCTACTATTTTATTATCCATTTTCAAGTGATGATGAAATGACAAAAAAATATTATATTTCTAAATAGAATAAATGACATATTTTTTCATCTCAAAGGCCGTATGTTCTGGGAAAATATGGTATTGGATATGATTATCCCCCTCTCATGCATGATGGGAACAGAGTTAAAAAAGGATATAGACATAAGAAAAATCGTGTAGGTACTGGATAAATACCCAAAATGATTTTAGAGGAAATAATGATATCATGTTCTATTTCTGTAAAACCCATGGTCGTACATAATGTTTTTAATTGGATTTGGAATATATTTAATGATGTGAAGACAAAAAAAATTCTAAATCTGATAATTAGAGGATGCATATCGAGAAGTCTGAATGAAGAGTCTCTCAGAAGAACTTATCCATGAAGTTCTTCTACTATGAAATAATGGGACACACCATGAGTATGTGTCAAAAAGCCCAAGTTCCCAATGGCAGAAGAACTCAAGTTGTATCAACATCTCAGTGTAGAAATAATTAAACAAGGTACGTATTTAATGGAATATGTTTTATATGTTCTTATCATGGAAATTTGAAAAGACATTGCATCAAGAAGAATGCAAGGAAATAAGAGGTATTTAGGAGGAGATCCATAGAACATGCACTGTTTAACGAAAAGGCCTATATTGGAAGACAACATGTTGAGATGAAAAATTGGTATACAACCCCAGGAGAATAACAAGTCACTAAACAAAAGGTGTATCAATCACCTCCTCAATTACAGTCACAAACGATATCCAGGAGAGAATGCAAACAAAACTTGAAGTACAAGGGAAGATCAACTCCTATTGTGAGTAGTAAGAGTGTGAAATCAGAGGAATACTCAAACCCAATATGAAAAGGGAGGAATGAATCAGAAAATTCATAAAAGAAATATTAAAAAAGAATGTACTCAAAAATTCACAGATCATGTTCCATAGAGATAAGTGGAGGAAAGAGGAAGAACCCTTCAATGGTGGAAGAATCAAGAGAATATGACAAGAAGATAGATTCATATTCAGATAAGGAATTAGAGGAAGTGAAATATTGGTGGAAAATAAAAGATGGAAATGTGTACCTATGCGATTAAACCCCAAATTGTGAGAAAGGAAAAGCCTGCAGAATCTACATATTAGAAAAAGACTCATCATGTGGGTAATGAATGCTTATTCATATTTCCAGAGTAGTTGAAGTTTTCTAGGTGGCTAGAAGAAGCAAGGAAGAAGAGTGATTCTCTAAAAGAAAGAATCAAAGGGTTGACCCATCAGGATCAAACGCAATTCTCACCTTGATGATTCCAAAAGATCTCCTCTCCCTATGTATGTAAATTCTATTAACTAATGTTTCATGTGTTTCATGTTTTAGGGTGATACAATCTATGGGTAAGTGATATCAAAAGATGTTGAGTGATAAATTAATATACTCTATAGTTCCAATTGATTCAAATTACGAACCATAGTTGAAAAATAAAGAGAGAAACTAAGTGCAGTAGATAGTGATCGTGTAATTAACATTATCTATTGTTTCCTACACCGAGTTTAAACTCATTAGTATTAGAGGTTTTATTTACAGAACATTGCTAAGTGGTGAATTTACCTAATGAGGACCATGTTGATATAATCAAGCTGGAGAAGTTTCTCAAACCTGAAGTCACATGGGAAGAAATGATTCTAGAGAAGAAGAATGTTTGTGGGTCTAAACAGTGGGATCAATAATAGGAAGAGTTGTACATGAAAGGGGGAGTATTCTATCTCATAATATGATGAACGATATCAATGATGAAAATTTCCATGATACCAAGAATCTGCGAGAGTATATCAACAATGTTTCAATAGGAAGCTGAGAAAATTAGTTGAAAGAAACGAAATGAAAGAGTGGAAACATGATCATTGAAAGTGATTAAGTAGTAAAAGGCTAAGTGGAAAAATGTGTAAAATATTATTCTTATGAAAATATAGATAATGAACATGATGTCCAATGTTATATCTACAGAGATGATAAAGAGTCAATCTGAAATTTAGAGGTACAGTGTAATTGGTGATCAGAGAGCACCATTATAGACAAGAAATATGGAGTCTCTACAGAAAGCATCATACTTATCACAAGTGGAGCCTAAATTCTTTGATGAAGTAGATGGAAATGAGAATTGGGTTCTGGAAATGAATGAGGAGCTTGACCAAATTGAGAGCAATCAATCATGGGAAACTGTTTTGTGACCAGAAAATAAGAATGTTATAAGGAAAAATGGGACTTTCGCAACAAAATAAATAAATATGGTGTTTTTATTCAAAAAAAATCATGACTTGTGTGCAAAGGGTACTCCCAGATAGAGGGTATTTATATTGTTGACACATTTTCACTTGTTGCAAGGATGGAGACAATTAGATTATTCTTGGCCATATTAGTGCAATGAAAGTTTAAAGTGATCCTGATGGATGTCAAGTCAATATTTATTAATGGAGTTTTGGGATAAGAAGTTTACATTGAACCGCCTAACGTTTTTCTCATTCATGATGATGAGAATATATTTTGTTGACTGAATAAGGCTTTATATTGTTTGAAGAATGCAACAAGAATATTGTATTCAATGCTTTATCAGTTTCTAAAGAATAATGGGTTTCAGCGTGGGGGATTTGATTACTATTTATATTTCAACAATGATAGTAGTCAAAGGATTATGGTTCTAGTTTATGTTGATGACATAAAATTTTGTGGATAAGATGAAGCCCAATGCAGACAGTTTTTTGAATACATGAAAAAATAATTAAAAATGTCGATTATTAGTGAGCGGTCATTCTTCTTTGGCTTATAGGTGAGACAAGGAAGTAATGTAACATTCATTTCTCAATTTTTATATTCCAAAGAGGTTTTGGGAAGATTTTGAATTTGATAATTCAAAAGATAATAAGACTCTGGTTACTACCCAGTTGAAACTGTCATGGGATGATGAAGGAAAGAGAGTTAATATGACATATTATATGAAAATAATTGGATGTATATTGTTCCTAATAGTGACAAGTCCTGATAATGTATTTTCTACATTCCAAGAAGCAAGGCATCAATGAAATACCACGGAGAGGCACATGATTGCCCTAAAGAGAATTATTCGGCATATTGAGGGAACAATGGATTTTGGCCTAATGTACAATGACAAATATCAACAACAGTTATTGGGATATATAGCTTCAGATTGTGCCGGTTCAGTAAATTACATGAAATAAACATCAGGAGGTTCCTTTTATCTTGGAGGGTTGTGTATTTATTTGTTAAGAAATAAAAAAGATTTCATTTCATTGAGCACTATAGAAGCTGAATACATTGAAGCTACTCAAGATTTCATGAAACTATTGTGGATAAAGAAACAACTTGAAGATATGGGGATTGAAGTGAAATCTCTGATCAGAATCCATTGTGATAGTTCAAGTGCTATAAATGTGAGCAAATATCCAGTCCATCACTCAAGGAGAAATCACATTGAAATCAAGAATCTTTTTATTATGGAGAAAGTGGAGTAAGGGATTGTGAAATTGGAGTATGTGCCTATAGAACAACAAGTTTCATATAATCATACAAATTCCTTACCCAAAGAATCATTTAAAAGGAATAGATTGGATCTAGGAGTCCAGTCAACTTAGCGCACTTGCAAAAGTGGGGATGCGGGTCCCCCTCTCTATAAGGTATTCTTTTTCTTTCTTTAATGTGTGGATATGTGTTCCTTACCCTCCTGTAGAAATCCTTGAAGGACCCTTTATGTTCATTGAAAAAGGGGGAGTAAATGTCACTATTTGTGGGGGAGAAAAGACAGGGGAGAAGCTGTTAAGAGGAGCATCGAGATTGGGGGAGTTAAAGTTGATCTAAAGATGGTTAGTAGAGATATAATATAGGGGGAACATTAAATCTGATGATTCTAGAAATGAAAGATTAATGATTACATATCACAACAACTACTTATTTTGATGAAACTAGTTCGTTGGTATTAGTATGATATTAGAAATTGGTGATTAGCAATGATGTGGTTTATCAATGAAATTTGAATTATACTCTTGTTTCTCATGCGGAGCATGGATCATGTGAGCTTAGAGTATGTGTTGATTAAATCCTTGATTTCTATCTTAATCATGCAAAGAAAATGGTGGATAAATTTGGAAATATTTTTAATGAAATATCATAATGCACAGCATTGTTATGAAAAGATTTGTCAAAAAACATAACGGGGGATATTTTTGGGAAAAAATCTCTCAATGTATACTTTAGTATGTTTTTGGAGTGGTTATGTTTGTTTAAAAGTCCAGATGAACGCAAATGAGTATGGATGGTGTTTTCTGAAGACATTTTTGTAAGGTGGAAAATTTTCCAATTGTTTTCCAAAATTTTGAGTCTCAAAATCGGGAGTTTGATGTTGGAAAAAAAAGTATTTCATTATAGGAGTGCCTGATATGACGAACATTGAAGAAATATAGAAAAGAATGAGAACTTCATACAATAATTCATGGGACGCGTATTGTGTTCCATGAACAGTACATGTAGTACCATGAATGATATGCCAGAGCGGTTAGAAAAACCATAAAATGGTTCACGGTGGAAGGTGATGCAGTACATGAATGGAATGCCATCGATAGAAGAGATCATCTGTGTAAGAGAGAAAGCAGTACATAGAGTGTGTGTGAAAATCAGTTCGTAGATGGCTTTCAGTTCAAGGTGGCAGAAAGATCGGTACGCGGTGAAGGATGGATTGAGGATTTGGTAAATCATGGTCTAGTGGATATTGAGCATATCTTTTCTTATATAAGAATCGTTAATCCTGCTGATTACTATGGATATTTAATATCAGTAGAGAAAAGATTTTTCCCTAAGAAATTGGCAATGTCTGAAGGACATTCGTGAGGGATAATATCGCGAAGGCTAAAGGGGTTCGTATAGAAGATATTCTGCCGAATGTTTTTTTGGAGAAATGTTACCAGAAAAGGACATCGTAGGCGAAGGAAGAAGGTGTAGTACATGGAAGAAGAAGGCATTGTACATGATAGTAGTTTTACAAGGTAGTCCTTGAACAGAGAATAGTTCTCAGACATAGGGTAGTTCACCATGGAGGATTGTGGAGTCGGTACGCAGAGGTAGTACGTGACAGTGAAGGCAGAGGTAGTCCATAGACAGAGGAGGATCAAAGAATAGGCATGAATACGTGGAGTAGGCGGCCCACATACCATTCTTAGTACATATTATGTGGGATGATTAGGTGGTTCATTATTTTTATAAGGAATCTTGTGAGATCTTCAAATCATTTTGCGAAAGTATTTTCCAGTGCCTAATAGTACCTAGGAAGGTGGACTTGATCTACGGGTGAAAACAGAACATCAACAGAGCATCTACCTATTATTGAGGATGTAGGAATTCATTCAAATGAACAGAACTAAATACCAATAAAGTATGTTTTACCTACATGTTGATAACAAGTGTGTAGATTTCTTTCCAAGAGAAGTGAACGAATGAAGAGGAAGACGATGACCCATTCCACCAGTAGTGATCCAGAGAAAGAGGCATATGGAGTGACCCTTGGGAATGGAGTGAGAAGACCTAACATTTGTAAATGTAGTGAGCCTGGGCATAGAAGATCTATCCCAAAAATTTTACTCATTATTGGTAGTGAGCCTTAGTGAGTTTGGTACATCAAAACATTGTCATTGTATGCTCCTTGGACATAACCTAGGGAGGGAGAACCAAGTAAAAATCACTGTGTCCTATTCAGGATTTCATATCTGTTCATATATTTCTATAGGAGGAATAGATAAATGGGTTTTGTCTAAAAACGAAACAAGATATGAATGTGAGAAAGATTTAATCTGTTATACCCAAATTCACCCCCTCTTAGGGTATTTTACATAGTGGACCTAACAAAAGAACCCTTTTTAAGGATTCTTACCATAAGGTAAAACTGTTCGAGAGCCACATCCACTTGTAATATCTAGATAATCTTTTTTTCATTTAAATCACTTAATATATACATTAACACTATCTAGGGATATATTACTAGGTTTTAGTCTTGTCCCTTATTATTTCACTAAAGGTTTCTAATCATAATCCACAAAATAACTAGACCTCGTTTTGATACAAACTCTGAAAACCCATATCTTTAATAAGACTTAATTCTTGATTTATTACCAAAAAAATAATAATAAAATCCCCAAAGATCATAAGTCCTAGTGAATTTGGGTAATTAGATACATAATATAATAACATAAAATAATGTTAAAACAACATTATTGAAAACTCCTTAACATGCTTAAAATTCCATCTCTCTTCTAAAACCGTATGAGCTAATCTGGGGATGTACATAAAAATGGGGTGATCTATAATCATTATTAATAAAAATATCATATAATAACATGGTAAATTTAATACAATTTATTCATGAGTAATATAAATCTGATATAAATTGGCGAGAATCATAAACATGAACATCAGAGAATGATGTAGAAAATTACATCTAAGAAAAATCGGAATGTGCTAGTAACATAAAACATGAAATTTGAAGCATAATTCAAGAATAACCACAAAGGAATCAAAAACATATAATTCTTAGGATAAAATCAAGTGTACCATACATGTTATCTCATTAGAAACAAACATTACTCAATGAATTGAAGGGCTATATAATTTTGGTTCCACCAGTTAAATTTATATCATGTCCATGTCTATGTGTGACAAATAGATCATACAATATAAGACAAATTTTCAACTATTTTCATATGATGATTAAGGATTGTTGGTTACATTAATGGAAGTACCAAATCAATTAATTTTAGGTAAACATAGGTGAATACACAAAATTGGAAATGGGGATTGGCATTCACTGAACATATGTTTGGCATAGAAAAATCATAGGATAATTTTAGTAGTATTACGTGTGCACATCATGATTCATGGAATGGATTAAAAAGAGTTAAAGGTGGTATCCAATTATGTTTATATAATATGGATAGTAAAATTGATTTTTAAAACCACATTCCAATATGAAAAATTAAAAATAAAGTGGAACAATACAGATAAAGTGCTTCAATAAAAGGAGGAGGGATTCTATTTCCTTGAAAGGGTGATTCTAAAATCATGTTTGGAGATTATTAAGAGCATGAGAGTATAGTGGGAGGTATTTATTGAGGGAAATTAAGATAAAATTAACTCAAAATTATTTTAAATGAATAGGGGAGGGATTATGGGTTGGTATTTTTAGAAAATGTGAGAGGAATTCATTTTTAATTTCTAAGAATTGGTTTTCAAATCAATATAAAAAAACAATAAAAACCAGAAACCATACCATGGGTTTTCCCATTTTTTCCTATAAATAAGATTGGTTTCATATATTTTATGATAAAAAGAATAGAAAATATTAAAATAATTCCATTGGTGATGCAAAAGTGAGTCATGTTCATAAGGAATTGATTTTAAGACAGGAAATATATTATTGGTTTTGGAGGATTAATTAATGGATTATAAAATTGATTAAATCAGATAAAAAAATTATTATAAATGGGAAAAATGAATTTGGGTGTGTATTAACTTTATAGAATTTAAAAAATCCATTTTATTCTATAATGATGTCATAATATATACATTATTTTGATAACATATTTAATTTTTACCCAAATATTCGATTATCTTTTAAAATTATGAAAAATTGAAAACATGATAATTTTTATTTTCTAATTTGATTAATATTTTTTTATTTTAACAAAATATTTATTTAAATTTTTTAGAATTTTCAATTTTAAATAAAAAATCTCATTTATTAAAAAAGGGTTTTACAACAATAATAATTTTATGTCCCTTATAATGATTATATTGGACTTCAATAAATTATATTTCCATTTTTATATAAACAAGTATTATTTAATAATAAAATTATATGATAATAAAATTTATTTCAAAAATCATGAATTTATCAAAAAGATAATTTAATTAAAACCATATATTTTCAAAAAATAGAATTTCAGCTTCTTTATATCAAAATCCAATTTTCATAATATCATATATAATCTTATGTGTAAATAAATAAATAAAATGGATAAATATAATCCTTATTTTATAAAAAATAAAATATAAAAATTCATATTATTAGGGCCAATATACATAACCCTTTATTTTACCCGTGTTCGCCATATGGGAAAGGTGTGTAATAATGTGCTTTCATAGGGTGGTTTGATGAAAATGGTTTGGGCCGTGATCATGATAAATATGAACATTCTTCATAAATGTGTTTAATCATGTTTTAGTTATTGAATATAAACTTGTATATGGTCCAGGTAGAATCCCATTTATCCCATATCCCACATATGCTTGTATAAATGGGCGTTATGGGGAATAATCCTACTGGATAAGGCCATCACTCATCCCCTCTAGGAAAATTATACTTTATCCTATCCTATAATATACTATACTTAGCTATCACTATATAATGACTATTTATCAACTATTATGATGTTTAATGGACTCTTAAATCTGATGGGATATATTTTATAATGGTTTAAAATAAAAAAATTAGTGTATGTGTTTTATATAACTATATTACATAATAATACATTTATTTATTTAAAAGGGGATTGAATTTATAAAATTTATTTTCATTATATGTACCATTACCCTAAGATAACCCACCACAATTTTATGATTACATATAATATCCCAAATTTAATGTCTAATATTATATTCTAAAAAATTATATAGGGTATCCTAAACATATAATTCACAATATATTTAACACCAACCAAAATCAAGGTTAAACATAACTCACATTAAAAAATCCAAAAATGAAAACATATTTTTGGGAAGGTGGTTTCAAATGGGAATGTGGTGTTAGAGTGGAAAAGTGGTTTTGAAATGGAAATTGTTTTCTTTTAACGAATGTGTGGTTTCAAAAAGGAAAAAATGGGAGGTGTTTTTTGAAGTTGTTTTGGAATCTCAGTAACATTTTTTGGAATGTGAATTGGAAAATGTTTTGGAAATTGGAAATGTACTGCTTTGATGATAAGATACTTTTTCAAATTGGTTGGGAATTTGTGATGTGTTCTTAATGGTATGTTTTGGAAATGAGAAGTGTCTCGAATTGACCCTTGGTATTCTTATGAGTGATCACATACATTGAGGTGTGCATGTGGCAAGTGGGGAAATCGGTGATGTGAGTGGATGGGTGCTTGAGCTAGCACATGGATATGTATGTGTGAGACTTCATGGGATATCAATGGTGGATATCTAAGTTGTTTTGTTTGCTGAAAAGTGGTTTTCAAAAGGGTTATTTTCAAATGTTTAGAAAAGTGAGCGAGAAATTGTTTAGCGTTCTCTATTCGTGTTGGGTATTCCTTTTCGTGAGTTCTTGGTTTTGACGTACTGAATTGTGGTTGGAATAGTGATTTTAGTATGAGCTTTTTTTTGTGATTGTGGTGTGGAATTTTGATTTATGATAACTTTTGATTCGGATTCGTGCCTCTTGTTTTGAGTATGCTACCCAGAAAAGTCCCAGAAGTTCCTAGTAAGCCTCTTCTAGTTGTTGGTTCTACCCAGACTCATAGCAGAGTGGTGGAATTGAATTCTTTTCGGTTGTTGTCCAGCATATGTAGTGATAGTGATCTATCGAAGGTAGTGGACTGGCTTTTTGAAATCGTTGGTGTTTCCAAGTTATTGGAAACTCCCAAAACTATGGGAGTCTGTGTTGATTCGGGTCCATTTGAAGGTGAAACTTTGGATTGGTGGAGGAGATAATCCATGCATCGTTGCATGATGGTATGTCTTGGAAGGTGTTTAAGACATCTCTCATTCGATGGTTTATGCTCGAGGAAGTGAATGCAAGGAAAGTGGTAGAACTAATGGGTGTCGAGTATGGCCAACGAGAAGTGAAGGCCTATGTGGGACATGCCAAGGGGTTGATTCCATTTTCTCTAGAGGTAGCGCCGTGGAATCAATTAATGTTTCTATTGTGTGGGGACTTCGTCCAGGGTTCCAGGACCATTTCTTTCTGGTGTTCGGGAAGGTTCCCCATCCGGTGACGAGAACGAATCAGAGGAACCTGTCTCAGACAAGTATTCTTGTCAATTACATCTCCTATTAGTTGGACCACCCCCTTGTTTGCTTCTAGTGTGCTCGGTTTGGGTACTTTAAGTCTCCTTGTCATCATTCTCCGAAGGCTTGCCGTTAGTGTGGCCATTTGGGACAATTGGAGAGGTTCCACTAGAGGCATCGTCAACTGGAGTCTCGACCTAAGGATTTCAGCAGCTGACTACGGGGCAACAGATGCTTCAAGACATCAGAGCTCCAGCCAGAGGTTTCAGAGTGAAGCCTTTCACGCAGTCAGGAATCGTTGGGTATGGGGCACCTTGGTCTAACTTTTATCTTCAGAGCTAGAATAGGGACGGTCTGAATTCCTCTGTTGTAGCCTCCTCATCTTTGAAGGTTATATTTTTCTGTAAGAGGTGCAAAGGTCCCTTTTTCTCGTTGTGGTCTTTGATCCTTGAATACCCCACTGTGGTTGTAAAAATGGCATGGTGATCTTGTTTTCATGTAATTCCAGTAGTTGCACCTCCTCAAGTGTGACCCGTTTTGTTTTAGTACATGCTCGTTTTTGAGATGCTCACCTCTGGTGAAAATGACGAGTAATGGTTAAGGTTGTCTTTTGGTAGAATTCTTCTGTGGGTTTTCTCATGTGTCTGTGGTTTCTGTTTTGGGTTGGAAGTTCTCATTCGGTCTATACTGGTGGGTTTAAGCTTGTCAGTTCTTAAATGGTGGGGAGACCCACCACGGATCTTATTGTGCCTTTTTCAAGGTTTAGTCTATGCAGCGGTCCCTCTTGGATCAAGTTAGCATTTCCAGAGTTATCCCATACTAAGAGTCTCAATTTCGGTTCTGTTAGTCGGGTTCTTGGGGTGGGGAGAACCCCCCTCTTTTCCTGATGGATCTTCTCTTCTCAGTTTCACTCAGAGTTGGTCGGGTGTGACTGATGGTGTGAAAAGTCATACCAAGTTCGTGATTTGGTTGGCCTTATTTAGTTTCAAACTCGAGTTTGTTTACTCGTTCGGCTGGGTGACTTTCTGGGGGCATAATGTTTTTGTGGTGGGGAGAATTGTCACACCCCGACCCGATGATTTACTTCATTTTAATTATTTTGGGTCTCGTTTTTGAACTGTGTTTTGAACCGGTTTTAAATTAAAAGAAAATCTCATTTTTATACGAACGTGCAAGCATATGCGCACCCTGCAGAGTTCCTAATTTTTGTTAAGGGATTGTTCGTTATCAAATGTGTTGTTTTTGAGACATGAAAACATGTGCGCGACCTCGTGCGTGAGACCGTGCGCGGTGTCCGCTCTCAGTTAATAATTTTATTATTATTATTTTAGTTAATATTTTAATTAAGCTTAGAATATTAAATTATTGACACATTTATAAAATTGTTACTATTATTATTATTATTGGAGTTTACTAAAATTATTATTTTGTCCATTATTATTTGTTATTATTTTATTATTTTGTTTATTTTATACTCTTTTCTTTTACCCCCTTAGTTTATATGTTATTATTTTATTTCTTTTATTATTATTATTATTATTATTATTTGTTTTTGTTTTATTTTATTTTTTAACCCTAACTTCATCTCCCCTATTCCCCGTCGCGCTACCCCCTTCCCCCCCAGCGCTGAACCCTAAACCCCATCCTCCCTTCTCACGGCCCGCAATGCCACCCCCCACCGGCGAGCCCTCCGGAGCACCTCACTGCCGCCCTCGCCGCGCCTCCTCCCTCTCCCCTATTCCCCTGTCGTGCTGCTCCCCCCCCCAGCGCCGAACCCTAACCCCTTCCCCCTACTGGTTGCGTGACGCCGGCCTCCCCCTGCAACTTGGACCTTCTTCCGGCCTCCTCCTATCCCTACCACGACCACCGTGACCGCCGCCTCCCTCCCGTCCATCCTGCTCGCGCCACCCCGCAACCCCTCTTTCTTTCCGACCGCACGACCCTCCTCCGGCCGGCGTGAACTGCACCGACGCCATCCGTCCGCCTCACACTGGACCCGTCTCACCCCTGCTCGACCGGTGAAACCATCCTCCACGGACAATTCCCCTCCAGGTAAGCTCCTCTCCTCACTTCTCTTGTGTTTTGGTTCTTAAATTTGGGATTTTAGATTTTCAGCAGGTATGGAGTTCATGTTAAGGTTTATTCTTGTCGTTTTTGGATGAATCATGGATTCTTAGGGTTCGCTTGTGATGCGTTTGGTGTGCGATTAAAGTTTCGCACTGATATTTGAAATTCCTCCATATTAGGTATGTGATTCTGCATATAACCATTATTTGATGCATTAATTTAGGAGTTTAATTAATTCAGTTTGTTTATTTTTGGATTTGCAAGATGAGAGTTTGATTTTTTTTTGAGATTTGATATACTTTTAATTTTTCAATAGTATGTTGATGCAACATGTGTACAAATTTCGGTGCAAACCCATGTTGAGATGTTTATCAACATTTTATAAATTTTGTATTTAATTTGTTGGAATGTGAAAAGGGTGAAATTGGTTGTATTTTATTTTTGATGTGTATTTATTTTGTTAGTAGTCTGTTTGTGAAATATGAGTGTGTTAATGTGTGAAAAACCTATGATGAATTATTTATTAGTGTTTAATTAATTGTTTTTATACTTTGTTAAGACGTGCAAGGGATGCAGTTTGTGTTTTGATGCGACGTTAAAATGAATTTTATCACAAAAGAGATTTTGGGTGAACTTTTGGTATTCAAAGTTAAGTGAATTGTTTTGAATCTTTTTAATAAAATTTTCATAATAGTCTTTTTGAGTTTTAAAAGTGTTTTTTTATTGTGCAGTTGGTTTATTATGTTTTGCACGGGCTGTGTTTTTTGTTTTGACAAGTGAGTGGTGTGCGTTTGGCCTTGTAAGAGGTTTTGGGGTAGGCTTTTGGTGTTCAATGTCTTGTAATACCACTTGGAGTGGTTTTATAAAATTTTTAAGTAGTTTATAAAATCATGTAAAGTGTGTGAAACATGTTTGTATATTGTTATGGTGTGAGTGTTTTCAAAAGTGGGTTTGAGCATACATACAAGGGTATATGTGTGGAGATATTGTTGTGACAATCATTGGAAGTGTTCAATTAATCGTCTGAGTAGTGCGAAATGTGATATTGTGGGTACTTGAGGTGCGTGTGTGCTGGAAAATAATTTTTGATGGAAAATGTACCACTTTGAGCATGCTAAAATGTTTTAAAAATTGGTCAAATGTTTGATTATATGTTTAATGGTTTTATTAAATTATACGTGTAGTGCGTTGCGCCTTGCATCGTTGGTTTTGGGCCGTGCATGTCGAGATATCCTACATTTACATGCATAGGGGAAGACATATATATATATGAGCCCTCTTGTACATATTTGCTCATTGCGTGGGGAATATGTGCAATGCAGCTAGGGGTGCGTATATATATATATATATATATATATATATATATATATAAATTCATGTGTGTGTATGCGTCTAGTGTCGGTTTGAGTGGCCATTGGAAAGCAGCGACATGTTGAGGTAGGTCCCCTATGCCCAAGCTTTTAATTTGAAATTCATAATTGCTTGATTGTTCTAAAAATATGTTTTACGCTATTCTATATATATAAATGCCATGGAATCTGATTGCGGTTGCTAGGAACTATTATGCCTTGTATTGGTAAATTGAAAAGTATTTCAAAGCCGTTGGTCATAAGTGACTTTTCTTGAAAAAAATTGATTTCTTAAGTGGTTTTGAATTGGTAATGTGTATTTCCAAAGGTGTTTGGCCTTTTTGGCCGGTTGATTTTAAAATGTGTTCCCTTTATGTAATTAAGCATGTTTGGAATCTTAAGAATGTTTTATGAAATAGAAAAACCTCTATTGAGCCTCGTTTGGCACATTAAGATTTGGTTTGCGAAAATAGAAAACCCATTTTGAGTCATTCCCCTAAATTTGAAAATAAAATGTGATGCAAGTGTTAATGGGTGGTTTGAGATATGTGCCTAGTGTAAAGGCTTGTGCGTGATGGTGTGATGTAAAGAGGGGGAATGCACTTAAGTAGGGAGAGCGGTGGTGAGAGGTTGTATGAGTTTTAGATAAAGAAAGTGTAATGTACTTTTTTGATTGCTGGATAAAGAAACCTCACCACTTTTTGAAATAGAGCACAATGGGGAACCCGAGTATCTAGGTGGGTGACCAGGACTAGTATGCTAGATGACACGGCAGGGGTTCGTCCCGGGTTGTCTAGCAGGATTGACGGAACATCACTAACTAAACATATGAATTTCTGAGGGTCGTGGTCTTCTAAGCCACGTTTTCTGAGGGTCGTGGCCTTCTAAGCCACGTTTTCTGAGGGTCGTGGTCCTCTAAGCCAAGTTTCACCGATGTATGAGGTCTTTAGGTTCCCACTTGTTCTAGCTGCCTATAGGGATTACCTGTAGTGCTCATTTGTAACATGCTGCTTGTGATGTAACATTCTTTTTAGTTGTTTCATAACTGGTGTCTTGTTTGTAAAAATCACATTTTATTCCAAACAGGTTTCTTTTAATTTTGAAATGTTAGTGCATGCTTGGAACCTATTTTGAAAATGCAGTAAGGGTGAAATTCGTTATTTGAAAATGCAAACTCATTACTTGAATTTGAAAAGAAGGGAAAACATTATTTTATTATGGCTTATTTTCAAACTGGCATAGTTGGATTTCTTAATAAAGGCGGAGGAATAGGACGTGGTTATTTTTGGCTTTCCTACTGAGCATCTCGGTTCTCATGCCTTCATTAATTTTCAGTTGCAGGTTTCAGTCTCGAATCGCTTTTGGGTGCGAGTGTGGTTGCCGTACCGTGGTGATCCACAGGGTCACCTGAGGTATGTAACGTTTCTTTGTTTATTCCTTTTTCCGCTACCACGTTGTTCAATTTATTTTCCTTTATTTATCTTCTTGTTTAGTTTATGTTTACTTATCTTTGTCATGGGCCAAACCGTTCCAAACTGGTTTTTTTGATGCCCGACACTAGTTGCCAGCGCATGGGGATCGGGAACACCCTTCGGGCCATGTCGCGGACCGGTTCAGGTGCTGATTCGGATGACGATCCGGCCTGGTTCGTGACAGTAGATGTCTAATCGTGGTATTTATTTTAGTTCTGAAATTTTGTTATATTTTTTTTCAATCTTCTTATTGCACTTGACGAATTTTTGGGTGTTTAACCCATTTTATTATTTGTAACACTTCCATTTCAATGATTCATTATGTGAAATATATGTTTATGATGTGAACTATTTTTGGAAGTATCTAGTTATATCAATGAAGATAGCCTAATTTACATAAATTTTGGATCACATACCAAACCACCAGTTCATTTTATGAGTTGATTGAGATTAAGTAATTCTTGTTGTAAATCATGTTTCAAGTCATAAAAATATGAATCAAATTTTATAAAAGGTGTTTTAATCATTTTTCCATGGTTTGATTTAACTCTATGGTCACCACCTTTTGGTTAGTCTAAAACATGATATCATACCCTTGTTTAGACCACTTCCCCCTTCATCTTTGGTGTGATTTATGTGTGGAATGTAACAGCCCAAGATTTTATAAAAAAATATTCTTTTTAATTTTATTAATGTCTTGTGTTGTACGCTACACCAAAAGGAGCTTGCACAACACACATACTTGACTTGTCTTGCATTACACGCAATCGCGACCTTCCTCGATAGCGTGTGTAGTACGCAATACCGAGTTTCACTAAACAACGATATGCTATAAAAATATTATTAAAACTAGCCGTTATGAATAGTAATAACCACTTTTTGAAATCCAGTAAATCTTATTTTTCAAAATGAACTTTATTTTTGGATTCGGAGTATCGAATTTAGCCTAAGGTGAAATTTTGGTACTTTTCGGATAACTTTCATATTCTGATGAATAGTGAAAATTACTAAATTATAATTAAAAACAACTTTTTTAATCGAAATAATTAATAGTGATAAATCATTAATTTGAGTGGTTTTAAAGTATATTTAGAATATATTTTTACAATTTAATACAATGTTGGTCATTGGATGTAATTTCACATTTAAACTAGACATAAACAAGTGTCAATCTTTTGATAGATATTGTCTCTTAAAAACACGCTATTTGTTGTAACAACGGAAATTAATTATAAAATTAATTAATGCAACTTATATGTTTGGAATTTTGTAAAATAGAAATCATTTTTGAATTCGGAATATCAATTATAGCCTAGGGTGAAATTTTGGTACTTTTCTGAAAACTTTCAATTTTTGATGAATAGTGAAACTACTAAGTGGTAGGTTAAAAACTGAATTTTGCATAAAACTTAATTTTACCGCTTCTGTGAATGGAATTTCGAAAATCCGAGAGACACGGTTAATATCAAGGACTAAAATGTGGTTCAATGAGATGAAAATAATTTTTTGGTGAATAGTAACTTTTTACTTTTTACCGCGGTTAATAGTAAATAGGGTAACTAAGGGTAAATATGATATTAATATTACCCTAACACATGTCCTAATTCTATTGGACAAGTGTAATTCGACCAAAAACAAACTTAGGAATAAAATATGACCATTTAGGCCCACTTGGATTAGATTAGGACATTTATTATTAATTTATTTAAAGAAGGGTTAAAATAGTTAAAATCAAAGTTTAATAAGTAAATCATTATTAATATGGGGTTATACATAAGATAAATTCGATTGTAAATATTCATTAGAAAGCTAAAAATATTTCCTACATTATGGTATTTTATTTGTAATTTTTAGACATCAAATAAGTTAATTTATTTATGACACAACGATGATGCAGTAATTATCTTATTAATGAAATATTGACATAATTGATGTTATAAACACCAAAATAAATGTAATTTGAAAATTTTTATGAATTCCACTAATTTTCTAGGTTACTATGATATATTAATGTTGATTTAATCAACTTGGTTCGAACATTTAATTCTGTTATGACTTTCACAAAAATCATATATCAAATAGTGTCAAAATTGACACAAAATAGTTTTTAAATCAAATATTATATTACTAATTGTTATTTTATTCCTAAAAATCTAAGGTTCGGCCAAATGACTTAGATAAGGATATAGATATTAATAATAAACAATTTGGGGTTCGTTTGGCATGTTATAGTAAGTGTATTAACCATATAGTGAAAGAAAACAAAAAGACACGGTAAAAGTTAAATTATTTAACTTAGAGTTAAATCTAATTGATAAGGTTTAAAATAATATCCAAATATGTCTAAATTTGATTGGTTGATGAGATTACAACCCTATCTCATCTAATCATCGAATATGAGTCATTTTTGGAGGTTTTTAAGTGGGGTTAGATTTATTATAAATTAATATTTTTAAGAATTCCTAAGGTGCCCCTCTCCTCCCCTATAAAAGGACACCTCCTCCCCCTCCTCCTCACACCAATTTGAGCACTCAAGCTCGGCCAACCCCTGCCAAAATCTCTTCTCCACTTCCCTAGCAACATCCTAGAGGTTCTGGTCTTACTCAAAGACCAATTTTAGTTCCCTAAGAGGAGGTCTACAAAAGGCGCTTCAAAGAAGAGGTAATTACCGTTACCAATTCTTTCATCTTTATTTCTTCTTCCACTTCTTCTTCTTAGGTTGTTTCATTATGAAGTAATAACATCAGTATCACTCATATACTGATATGTTATTATAAGTATGAAACAACCCTATTTCACCATCTATCCATCCTACGGAAAAAGAAATCACCGCGCGTGCGTACGTACGGAATACCGTCTCCACGCCGTGGTGTAATCTATTTTCCACCACCACCTTACATGGATGGGTATAATGGTGTAAAGAATAACTATACATAGTTATTACAACATCATATTGATTCTGATATATTGTATAATCCACTCCAATTCAATTCAATATTTATAGAAATGATATCATCGCTCGTGCGTACGTACGGACTACCGTCTCCACGACGCGATGAGATTCATTCTCCATGTTAACCATTTAAGAATGATTATAATGTATATATAAGAAATAATAATGAAATACATGACATTATAAAGCTACTGGATTTATGTATATATATATACATATGTATGTCATCTACTTACTTCCATTTCAAGACAATAAGGAAAGAAAAACAGCGTTCATGCGTACGTACGGACTACCGTCTCCATGAACGGTGTTTTTCATTTTATTTATCTATCTATTATATATATATATATACTGAATATATATGATATATAAATCATATTTTATATTCTGGAAGTAAGTAAATCATGATATAAGTAATAATGATGTCAAGAACAACGAGTCAAAACACCTACGATAAATGAAACGATTTTACCCAAAACGCTTCTTTAACATGGAATTTACAAAAGAACGGGTAATATAATGTCATAAGTGAACCATATATGATATAATAACAATGAATATGATTCTGTAATAAGTCAATAACATGATTTAAATCATTATACAGGAGGTTCGGACACTTACAAAGCAAGTCGGACCTAAGGTAAGGGAAATATCACAATCTCATTTTTATCCGAGATTGTTTATTCGTAAGTATTTACTGGGGTGTATTTTATCATCCACATCCATGTTCCCTCAATATGTAATATTATTTCCATCCACCTACAATTGTTTAAATCCAATTTTACCCTTCTATGAGTTTTTAGTAAAGGATATGAAAGGAATTTTTTTTCGTTTTTCGTACGAAGTACTTTTTGACTTTTCCGACAAAAGTACGAGAAGAATGTTTTTTTTAACTTATACGGCACGAACGGATTTTTACGGTTTTATAAAGCCTTATTTTCATGAACCTTCCTCCAAAATATTTCATGACTATTTTTAATAAAATCTCTTTCTTTTAAAATTGTATGATGTTTTGTGAAAAGAAATTGATTTTGAAGAAGAAAGGATATTTTCCTCAAGAATTCATTTCAAGTGATTTATCAAAATTATTTTCCATCTAAGATAATAAAGGGTTCTGTTTCTATCCATATTTTTACATTGATTTGACTATGTTGTGATGGAATTATGTTTATTAATTCCTTTATCTTATATGAATGGTTTTATGATGTCATGTTGTTTAAGAATCCCATTTTTATTACATGGGTTATGCAATGATGTATGATTTATGATTTTGTGGCACACATAAGAAAGGATTCATTAAGAGATGGGTGGGACCTATATCTCCCTCCAATGCATTGGGTAAAGATTTCATATCTCATGAGATAGACATGGCTGGAATGGTAGGTTATACCGGTTCAGTGAAACAGGACTGAAACGAGGATTACTCGATTCAGAAAGGGACTTTGTCCACTAAGATAGTCTTGGCAATGAGTCTTGACTAACAAGAAATGATTCTCTATGATTATGTGTGTATGCCACAATGAGTAATGTTTTAAGTTATGATTTCATTTCACTACTATGATTTATCCCATGTTATGAAATTATGCTCTCTTTTGCAGGTTAAGATTTCCCAAAAAATGTTATGTTCTTATGAAAATTATGTGATTGATATTTCCTTTGTTTACCCTTACTGAGCATTTGAGCTCACCCTTTTATGTTTTCTTTTCCCCAGGATATAAAGAAAGGTTTTAGGTAAAAAAAAGGAAGATCTTTATGGGAGATGTTGAAGATCTTTCACCACGATTAGAAGATTACGTTCCGAGTTTCCAAAGACACTAAACTATTACGATCCTTGCGTGTGTGTTTTTGTTATGTACTAAGTATTCCGCAAATGTAATGTAATGTCAATGTACGTCAAGCTACGGGTCTCTACAGTTGGTATCAGAGGAAAGGTTTAGTCAACCTTTGGAAACTAGGATGCGAAAACGTTAGTGAGATCCCTAGAGATATTTCTAAGGTATGTCTAGGGATGTCCCTAAGGATAAGTATACGTATAGGATATAGTCCTAGAACAACATTAACGATCTTAGAATTTAACCTAAGATGTTAGATAATGAAGTTATTCCCCCTTTATTATGATTTTTGCATCTCACACTATTCTTTTTGGGTTTTAGAAAATGGATGGAAACAAGGTGATTCACGATAATGGAGGATATGCTGGACAATGGAATGATATTTTTCTTGAGAAACCAAATGAAATGGGATTTGGAAGTCCAAACATCATTATTATGCCGAATCAGCAATCTCACAATATGATCAATAAAGTAAAATTTGGTAAGTTTCCTGACTCGACTAATAAGAGAAAGATGGAGTTCCATGATGATCATAGAGGAAAGAAAGTTCAATTTCCCCTATGTAAATCATGTGGGAAGAGGCATCAAGGAGAATGTTTCAAGGGAACTGGAAGATGCTTTGGGTGTGGAAAAGAAGGACACAAAGCAAGTAAGTGCAAAGGGAAAGGGTCGGTTAACACCATGGATGAGGATAATGGTATTGCTAAGACATCAAAAATGGTTAAGTGTTTTAAATGTGGAATGTATGGGCATTATGCAAACAAATGCTCTAAGGGAAAGACTCATGAAGAGAATCAGTATGGTCATATGGGTAGTATTTATGTGGATGATGATGAAGAGACTACAAATGATATATGAAAGAATTTTTGAAGCTCGGTCAATGGTTTGAGAATGTAGTGGCATGATTACATGTTTATCATGTGTAATTTTGGAATAAAGAGACATCTATGGATTGTTACACTGTTGTCTTTCCTTGTGTTTTGAAAGTATATGATTAATGTTACCAGTATCCATGAAAGGTTATTCAGATATTTTTGGAATGTAGATGATATGCGCATAATGAAGGGATAAGGAGAAAATTAAATGTTTGATAGTATTCATGAGCTCATGATTGATATAAGGACTAAGTGATATCATGGTTTGAGTATATAGAATTTTGAGGATTTTGGTATGTGGAAAGTTTTAACTTTTAACTACACTCATGTTTTCACTAAGGTATTCAAGAGAATACACGATTAAGGACTTTGAATGTTTGGAATGTGACCAACAAGACATATCTTATGATATGTGGGGATCAACGACAGTATTAAATCTCTGGTAATCGATGTCACTATATTATGAGAGTGGACTGCAGTATTATGTATAAGCCTAATGATTAGACTGGATTATGTTGGACATAAGTTAGTATTGTTTAAGGATAGAAAATTTTCGATATTATTGATGGGATGTTATAGTAACGTAGTTTTAGAAAAAGGACAACCTGCAGGACGGGCGACAGCCCATCGCTTCGGACAAGGCTGTAGGAATCGAACCCACAACCGAAGTGCGACTGGCCTTTATCGCCTACCACTGACCTACAGGAAGTCCCTGTTTAGTAGAAACTAGTTTTATTATATTAAGCAGTATGATATATGAAGTATAAGTCCATTTTAGAAACCATATGTGATTAATCTCACTATAGATCGACTTATGTATATAATTTTGCTAACCTTTTGTTTGAAACAGATGGAATGACCCGTCATTCTATCACATGATCTGCTAACACTTCACGAATAACAAATTCAACTTCATTTATTTAAGAGATGAAGTGGAAATTGTTAAAGGCACGAACAACAGTGAGATTGTACCAAAATAAAGTAAGTATTTATTCTAATTCAAATTCTTTAACTTTAGGGAAATGATCTTGAAAACCAAAAATGTTGTCCTAGTTCTCTTATACCTGATGAATTAGATGGTACCTTATATCATCACAAATCTATGGATTTGTGATTACTGGCTTTTCCATAGCCATGTTCTCTACCACTCTCCATCAGAACATGATGCTTAGATTTCTCTTCCATATCCATATTTTCACCAATGTGGAAACCCAGTGATTAGTTTATTTGGGTAATCGTTACATTTCATACATTAGTTTTTAAAGCCAAGTTTTGGTATTCCCTTTTACTATGTGGGTTTCTATTAAAGAAACTTTCAAATAGTAAACCATTTATAACCCCGACGAATTTCGAGGGCGAAATTCATTTTAAGGGGGGTAGAATGTAACAGCCCAAGATTTTATAAAAAAATATTCTTTTTAATTTTATTAATGTCTTGTGTTGTACGCTACACCAAAAGGAGCTTGCACAACACACATACTTGACTTGTCTTGCATTACACGCAATCGCGACCTTCCTCGATAGCGTGTGTAGTACGCAATACCGAGTTTCACTAAACAACGATATGCTATAAAAATATTATTAAAACTAGCCGTTATGAATAGTAATAACCACTTTTTGAAATCCAGTAAATCTTATTTTTCAAAATGAACTTTATTTTTGGATTCGGAGTATCGAATTTAGCCTAAGGTGAAATTTTGGTACTTTTCGGATAACTTTCATATTCTGATGAATAGTGAAAATTACTAAATTATAATTAAAAACAACTTTTTTAATCGAAATAATTAATAGTGATAAATCATTAATTTGAGTGGTTTTAAAGTATATTTAGAATATATTTTTACAATTTAATACAATGTTGGTCATTGGATGTAATTTCACATTTAAACTAGACATAAACAAGTGTCAATCTTTTGATAGATATTGTCTCTTAAAAACACGCTATTTGTTGTAACAGCGGAAATTAATTATAAAATTAATTAATGCAAATTATATGTTTGGAATTTTGTAAAATAGAAATCATTTTTGAATTCGGAATATCAATTATAGCCTAGGGTGAAATTTTGGTACTTTTCTGAAAACTTTCAATTTTTGATGAATAGTGAAACTACTAAGTGGTAGGTTAAAAACTGAATTTTGCATAAAACTTAATTTTACCGCTTCTGTGAATGGAATTTCGAAAATCCTAGAGACACGGTTAATATCAAGGACTAAAATGTGGTTCAATGAGATGAAAATAATTTTTTGGTGAATAGTAACTTTTTACTATTTTTACCGCGGTTAATAGTAAATAGGGTAACTAAGGGTAAATATGATATTAATATTACCCTAACACATGTCCTAATTCTATTGGACAAGTGTAATTCGACCAAAAACAAACTTAGGAATAAAATATGACCATTTAGGCCCACTTGGATTAGATTAGGACATTTATTATTAATTTATTTAAAGAAGGGTTAAAATAGTTAAAATCAAAGTTTAATAAGTAAATCATTTTTAATATGGGGTTATACATAAGATAAATTCTATTGTAAATATTCATTAGAAAGCTAAAAATATTTCCTACATTATGGTATTTTATTTGTAATTTTTAGACATCAAATAATTTAATTTATTTATTACACAACGATGATGCAGTAATTATCTTATTAATGAAATATTGACATAATTGATGTTATAAACACCAAAATAAATGTAATTTGAAAATTTTTATGAATTCCACTAATTTTCTAGGTTACTATGATATATTAATGTTGATTTAATCAACTTGGTTCGAACATTTAATTCTGTTATGACTTTCACAAAAATCATATATCAAATAGTGTCAAAATTGACACAAAATAGTTTTTAAATAAAATATTATATTACTAATTGTTATTTTATTCCTAAAAATCTAAGGTTCGGCCAAATGACTTAGATAAGGATATAGATATTAATAATAAACAATTTGGGGTTCGTTTGGCATGTTATAGTAAGTGTATTAACCATATAGTGAAAGAAAACAAAAAGACACGGTAAAAGTTAAATTATTTAACTTAGAGTTAAATCTAATTGATAAGGTTTAAAATAATATCCAAATATGTCTAAATTTGATTGGTTGATGAGATTACAACCCTATCTCATCTAATCATCGAATATGAGTCATTTTTGGAGGTTTTTAAGTGGGGTTAGATTTATTATAAATTAATATTTTTAAGAATTCCTAAGGTGCCCCTCTCCTCCCCTATAAAAGGACACCTCCTCCCCCTCCTCCTCACACCAATTTGAGCACTCAAGCTCGGCCAACCCCTGCCAAAATCTCTTCTCCACTTCCCTAGCAACATCCTAGAGGTTCTGGTCTTACTCAAAGACCAATTTTAGTTCCCTAAGAGGAGGTCTCCAAAAGGCGCTTCAAAGAAGAGGTAATTACCGTTACCAATTCTTTCATCTTTATTTCTTCTTCCACTTCTTCTTCTTAGGTTGTTTCATTATGAAGTAATAACATCAGTATCACTCATATATTGATATGTTATTATAAGTATGAAACAACCCTATTTCACCATCTATCCATCCTACGGAAAAAGAAATCACCGCGCGTGCGTACGTACGGAATACCGTCTCCACGCCGTGGTGTAATCTATTTTCCACCACCACCTTACATGGATGGGTATAATGGTGTAAAGAATAACTATACATAGTTATTACAACATCATATTGATTCTGATATATTGTATAATCCACTCCACTCCAATTCAATATTTATAGAAATGATATCATCGCTCGTGCGTACGTACGGACTACCGTCTCCACGACGCGATGAGATTCATTCTCCATGTTAACCATTTAAGAATGATTATAATGTATATATAAGAAATAATAATGAAATACATGACATTATAAAGCTACTGGATTTATGTATATATATATACATATGTATGTCATCTACTTACTTCCATTTCAAGACAATAAGGAAAGAAAAACAGCGTTCATGCGTACGTACGGACTACCGTCTCCATGAACGGTGTTTTTCATTTTATTTATCTATCTATTATATATATATATATATATACTGAATATATATGATATATAAATCATATTTTATATTCTGGAAGTAAGTAAATCATGATATAAGTAATAATGATGTCAAGAACAACGAGTCAAAACACCTACGATAAATGAAACGATTTTACCCAAAACGCTTCTTTAACATGGAATTTACAAAAGAACGGGTAATATAATGTCATAAGTGAACCATATATGATATCATAACAATGAATATGATTCTGTAATAAGTCAATAACATGATTTAAATCATTATACAGGAGGTTCGGACACTTACAAAGCAAGTCGGACCTAAGGTAAGGGAAATATCACAATCTCATTTTTATCCGAGATTGTTTATTCGTAAGTATTTACTGGGGTGTATTTTATCATCCACATCCATGTTCCCTCAATATGTAATATTATTTCCATCCACCTACAATTGTTTAAATCCAATTTTACCCTTCTATGAGTTTTTAGTAAAGGATATGAAAGGAATTTTTTTGCGTTTTTCGTACGAAGTACTTTTTGACTTTTCCGACAAAAGTACGAGAAGAATGTTTTTTTTAACTTATACGGCACGAACGGATTTTTATGGTTTTATAAAGCCTTATTTTCATGAACCTTCCTCCAAAATATTTCATGACTATTTTTAATAAAATCTCTTTCTTTTAAAATTGTATGATGTTTTGTGAAAAGAAATTGATTTTGAAGAAGAAAGGATATTTTCCTCAAGAATTCATTTCAAGTGATTTATCAAAATTATTTTCCATCTAAGATAATAAAGGGTTCTGTTTCTATCCATATTTTTACATTGATTTGACTATGTTGTGATGGAATTATGTTTATTAATTCCCTTATCTTATATGAATGGTTTTATGATGTCATGTTGTTTAAGAATCCCATTTTTATTACATGGGTTATGCAATGATGTATGATTTATGATTTTGTGGCACACATAAGAAAGGATTCATTAAGAGATGGGTGGGACCTATATCTCCCTCCAATGCATTGGGTAAAGATTTCATATCTCATGAGATAGACATGGCTGGAATGGTAGGTTATACCGGTTCAGTGAAACAGTACTGAAACGAGGATTACTCGATTCAGAAAGGGACTTTGTCCACTAAGATAGTCTTGGCAATGAGTCTTGACTAACAAGAAATGATTCTCTATGATTATGTGTGTATGCCACAATGAGTAATGTTTTAAGTTATGATTTCATTTCACTACTATGATTTATCCCATGTTATGAAATTATGCTCTCTTTTGCAGGTTAAGATTTCCAAAAAATGTTATGTTCTTATGAAAATTATGTGATTGATATTTCCTTTGTTTACCCTTACTGAGCATTTGAGCTCACCCTTTTATGTTTTCTTTTCCCCAGGATATAAAGAAAGGTTTTAGGTAAAAAAAAGGAAGATCTTTATGGGAGATGTTGAAGATCTTTCACCACGATTAGAAGATTACGTTCCGAGTTTCCAAAGACACTAAACTATTACGATCCTTGCGTGTATGTTTTTGTTATGTACTAAGTATTCCGCAAATGTAATGTAATGTCAATGTACGTCAAGCTACGGGTCTCTACATGGAATCACCCAAGATCTCCAATGGATGTTTTGGTCAGAATTTTCTCTTATATTGTATGGATCTTTTCTTATTCATTTGTTTTTCAGTTTTCTTGAAGAATATGAAACATTAGGGTTTAATGGATCTAGATTTTTTGATGAGGAATTATGGTTTAGGGATTCATTTCATATTTTAATTATTACATCTTCCATTAGTTTGTGGGTTTCATCTAATTTCAGATCATTCAAAGTTGTCTAAGTAGGTATTTTTATAAAAGTATTTTTTTCATATGAATTTTGATTACTTCCTTATTATCTAAATGGGTTTTATATTTTTATACTCATTATTTTGATTTCTTGAAATCTATTTTGAATTCAAAAAACAAATTTATGATGAAAATGATTTTAAAGAATATTTATTACATGTTAAAGGAATTTTTTTATTTATTGAAAAATATATATTTTTATTGATAAAAACCTCATTGAAATGTCTTTTAATTATGAAAATATTACCTCTTTGGGAGGGGACAACACATGGGAGCCAATGTTTTAGGTGGGTAATCTTAGACAAGAAAAACTAGGTATGGAAAGCCTCTATAGATTTGGATACATAAAATAAATGTAACTAAACATTAGTATGGTATGGATATACAAGATAATTATATATAGTAATTAGGACTTTTGTGATTGTAGAGTGAGTGAATAACAAGTTCATAATTTTCCTTGAGTCACATAATATGTTGGTATCTTATATTCCCCTCGCTATATTTAACTTAAGACTTATTATAATTATGATATATTGTTTAAAATGGTTTTATTTTTGTTAATGGTTATTTATTTATGTTTGAAAAATTAGTTATACATATATATTTTTCAATCATTTATGAAATGGATGATTAGGGTGTTCTTATCTAAAACTTTGAATGGTTATTCTTTATAACCTTATTTTAAAAATATTTTAAAGTATCTATTCTTCCAATTTTATATAGGATTATTAATATCTTATGTCATAATTTTTAATTTCTATAAACTCAAAATAATTGATTTATTTAATAAATTCAGCTTATGGAACACTTGGTGGGACCCTTATGATCTATTTAGATCACATGCTACATACAATCAACGAGTGTATGTATATTTTTCATGTATGAATCAGGAATGGGAAAGGAACCACTTTGATGTAGTTAGTATCTGAGCTTGTTCATATTGATGGTTTGGTGCTGGAAGGGTGCGATGTTGATCCACATGTCACATGAAGATGTGTTTAAGTCTTATGTTTTTATATTTTACCCATTAAATTGTTCTTATATTACCACTATAACACCAAGGACTCTCATTTGTTTATATCATGATCAATATTATTATGCTTCATACTTGTTCATATTGTCTATTATTTATGATATATTTTTGGGATGTTGTTTATTACCAATTCTTATGCATATATATTAGATTTTATATATCATCATAGATGAAATCATTGCCCAATATTGTTTTTGGATCTCGGAGATTTTTTCCCCAGATCCTGGGGATTAGGAACACCCTTCAGCCCTTGCCACAGGAAAGCTATAATTTCTTATTTGGGGATGAACTAGGCTGGTTCATGAAGAATTGATATCAGTGGTGGTTTTTAGTCTATGTGATTTAGGATGTCTTTTTAGACAAGAGTTATGAGATTTAGTGCATAAGGGGTGGGTTTCAAGAGAGTTCATGGTCAACACTCATCATGAAAAGCCATAAGCTTTCATGTGATGCATAATACATTATGTTCTTGAATTTTATTTTAATATTATTTCTAATTTTATTAATTATGTTTCCCCATTGGATTTTCCCCTATTCATATAGAGTTTTGTAATACCACACCTCCTAGAATACTTCTAATGAATCCTTTACATGATGTGAAGAATAATATTCTGTATAAAAATACTCTATTTGATTAGAATACTATTGAGGTTATAGTGTGTCTTGTCCTTGTTATAGAACAATATGAAATTGTTGTCCCTAATAAAGCTAGAGATTTGATTCTATTTATATATTAAGAAAGGAATCGAGAATTATATTTTATCCTCTAGAAACCAAAATCCTTCCATGGGATGAATGATCCTTAGTTTTTAGAGCACTATTTGGGGAAAATTGTAAAGGTCATTGAATTATAAGAGGCTACATATTCTTTTAAGGTGAAGTTTTTTATATTTATGCTTGAAGTATCATGTTGAAGTTGTTGTGAATTAATTATTTTGGAAATGGAGAATGTGGGTCTAGAGTGGAGAGGAATTAATTCAATATTTACACAGTAGTTTTAAAAAAAATGATTATTTTGGCCAAGTTAATAGAATTCACCACACATCATAATGGTTAATGAATAGTTATGGAATATACTGAATTTCTTTTGTGAGATTTCTTTTTTCTCCATATTTTTTTATAAAATTAAAATATATATTCTAAATAGGTTCTTATGGGGTTGCAACTAGATATCAATTTTTAAGTATTCTTGCTAAAAATATCCATGTATGACAATTTCATAGAGAGGGTTATGGTGGCATAATTTGATCATGAATTTAACTTGGGATTTATCAAAATTCATCCCACATATGGTATTAGATATATTAAATCTTATCGAAGGAAGATGAATATGAATGTGGTTTGTAATGGAAGTGGTAGTGTCTCCAAGTGAAAAAATCATTATATACCCTCTATAGTGTATATCATTGACCTTATAACTTACTACCAGTGTTTAAAGGTATTCAATTTAAAATGTTATTTCCCAATAGAACTAGAAGTTTTCCACTCTTGTGAATGTAAGGGGTATAAAAAATGATTATGTTAGGTTTTATCTTTACGTGAAGTGTTTTTTGGATCTTTACTAGTAAGAGGGTCAGTGGTGTAGTCAGATTCATCCAAGGTAGTAGGTTTTCGGCCACAAGATTACGAGGAAGGATTAACTCATCTTCTAGGGAGAAATAGTTACATGTAGCACAAGAGTGTCTATTTGAGGTCGATGAGGGACCCATGGATTTAAAAGGACCCATTTTCACTCATCTTTCAATAGATGATAATTTATTTGATACCGATGTATCTCACTCTTTTATATCAACCATTATTGCATATATTCTTAATATCCCTACAAAAATCATTCCATATGTTATGAAGATATCAATACCTCTTATAATACAAATGGATAAGGGTTTTAATTTCCCCTCATGTACCTTTATATATCTGAGGATTTGATAGATTTGGTCTTCCTAGTTCTCAATATAGATCTCTTAGATGTTATTATCAAAATAGACCATATGATTTCCCATAGAACATAGATTAATTATTATCATCATTTTTTTAACTACCCCTGATGGGAGCCCCCATGTGTTTCTAGGAGAATGTTATTTGAGTTATATACAAGTAAGAACTTCTCTAATAGATCTTTTTATACCAATATTCTCGTTTTAAATTGATCTTGATAATCATATCATGTGTTGTGAACTTCCTCAAGTGGTTGAGTTGTTTTTGGAGGTGTTTTGAACCAACATTATTAGTCTACATCGAGAGGAAGAAGTAGATATCCCAATTGAATTAGAATCCAAGTGATTCATCGACCCAAGTTTATCATCATGGGATTCCCCAGTGCTCTTTACTAATAAGGATGATATAAGTTTTCATTTATTCATTGATTATCGGAAGCTCATCTGGGGTAATATTAAGAAAAATTACCATGTACCATACATTAATGAATTTTCTGATCAATTATAGTGGGAAAGGTGGTTTTTTAAAATTGATCTTTAGTCTGGATACAACCTACATATAATTAAGTACTTACATGTTCTAATGTATTCCTTTAGGATAATTTATGGTCACTTTGAGTATCTTGGGATTCCATTTGGTCTAAATAATTCTCTAATAGTTTTTAGGGTAATGATAAACCAAATGTTTCTCCAATACATTGATTCATCCATTGTGGTATTCATGTATTATATATTGGTATATACAAGAAATTATCAAGATAATAAGATTTATTTTAGAACTATTTTTCTATCTTTTAGAGACATCTTCTTTTATGTTAATCTATAAAACCAGACAGATCTACATGGTCTTTTTTTATTCTTTAGAAACAAGTTTGGGTTGTGTTCTTATTCACGGTGATCATGTGGTGGCTTGTAACTCGTGTTAGATTTATATACATAAAAATAACTACCCCACCTATGACATAGATCTTACTATAGTCATGAATTACATTAAGTATTAGTGACATTACCTTTTTGGGGAAAGTTTCACTGCATTTTCTAATTATAAATGATTGAGTTAAATATTTTCTCAAAATAGTTGAACCATAGACATAGGTTATGGGTAGTGTTCCTACATTTTTTTATTTTAAATCACCAAACCCTATTAAAAGAGAATTATATTGCTGAAACTATTAGTAGAACGATTCCCTATGATGATATGATTGATTCTGAGGAAAAATTAAACCATATGAATCTTTTTTGTATGATGCACTTAGATGAAAATTATAAAGTTGAAATTGTTTCTCAGGTGAGAATATTGTTTAAATCATCTCTAATCGAGATTTTTTCTAGTATAAACAATATCGTGGTGAATTTTGGAGTATCATGAATTCTTTATATAGTGGGGAGGCCACCACCGAGCATCCATTCTCCCTAGAGGGAGTTCTATTTTTTTGAAACTAGTTTGTTATTCCTGCATCTATGAGAATGGTTGTAATGGAGGAGTGTCATATGTCTCAATGTGATATTCATCTATGAATTAGTAATTAATATAATTATAATAAGTGATAGTTTTATTGTCTTAGTTTGAAGTGGGATGAACATGATTTTGTATCTTGTTGTTATACATGTCAGTAGGTTAAGGATGATTACATAAATAATTTTGTTAATATTCAACCACTCGTTGTTCTTATATTGATGGGGGATGAGGTGTTTATGGATTTCCTCACTATAATACCAATTAATTATTGATGGAATAATTATACATGGGTGTTTATTGATCGATTACCTAAGATAGGTAATTTCGTTCCAATCTATGATACCAAAAAGGTTGAATATATATTAATGATGTATTTTTAAGAAATTGAGAGGTTACATGAAATTCAGTAAGCTATTATTTTAGGCAGAAAACCATTTTTTACCTCTTGGATTTTGAAAGTACTATAAGAGGTGATGGGTTCTAATTTTTGGATGAGAACAACCTACCATCATCATATAGATGGTGAAACTGAGTGAGAGAATCAGATTATGGAGGACATGGCATGTGCTTATTTCATAGAATTTAGAGGTTTTTGGGATTATCCCATAGGGATAGTAAATATTTCTTAAAAGGGTAGTTACCATCCATCCATTAGAATGAATCTAATTTAAGCCTTGTATCATCTACTTTGTAGTTCTCCAATTTCTTTTTTGAAGGTTGGGGAATCTTCTTTGTTTGGGTAGAGTATGGTTGTAGTGATGACCACTAAGATCCAGACTACATTCAACAGTTAGTGGTGGATTTGATTATTCAAAAATATTATGTGGATCATTGGGGTTATCCTTTGTAATTTTTTGTTGGTGACCAAGTATTCATAAAATACTCAACTAATATGAGTTACCAATAACCTGGGAAGTATGGGAAGTGAACTAGGACATATGTGGATCCTTTTGAGAACATTTAATAGATTGGAAAAGTGTCATATCATTTGACATTAAAACATAGATTAATTTTTATCCAAAATGTGTTTCATATATCATATATCATGAAGTATCATCCTGAGCCTTCTCACATTTTTAATTAAGAGGAACTCTATTTAGAGAAAGATGTTTCTATAGTCTAGAAAATTTTCCAGATAGTGAATTTATAAGAATAGATCATAAAAGAGATATTTATTCCATTGTAATTGGTGAAATGAAAATATGAGATAGATTCCCAAGGAACTTGGGAGTGAGAATAAATTATGAGAGATATGTGGACTCACTTCATTATGAATCATCCTTATTCACATCGACTTTTTTGGGGAAAAATATGTTGGGGAGGACTGTCACATCCTGGTATTTATTTTAGGCATGAAAATTATTTTTTATTTTTCCTATATGTGTTTTAGTTGGTCTTGGACAAATTTCGAGTGTTAAAACCATCAGAAGAGCAACATCACTAGTAAATTTGTGTTTCATAGTGTGAGACATATGTTTACACTATAATCTATTTTGGGAAACATCTAGCCTCTCAAGGTTGAGATTCTAGGTTTTGTAAGTTTTGGTTCATGGACTAAACCACCTACTAATGTTATGAACTAATCATGAATATGTAACTCAATGAATGAATAATGTTTCTCACTGTGAACTAGTCAAGCATGTTTCTAAAATATGTTTTTCCCATTTTCCCATCAAGTGATTTAACCCTAATGTTGCATAGTTTTGGTCTGTCTTAAGACTGAAAATGCATCTCTTGTACAAGACTCTCCCCGTCACCCATGGTGAAATTTTAATTTTGATTCATGGTATATATTCATGAAATAACATTGTATGTGGTTTCTCTCATCTTATTCTTATACTTTTTCCTTTTTTTATTTGGGTTTTACATCACAGAAAGGCAATAAAATCATAGGTTTTGATGGTTCTAGATGCATTGATAATGATTTTTTATTTATGGATTCATTTTATTTTCTAATATTGGTCTATTATATAGGTTTGTTGGTTCAATTTTATTGTTTATTTTCCCATGTGGTTATGATATGATGTTTTATGAAAAGGATATTCCATATGAATCATTATTACCCTCTTATCTTCAAAATATATTCTAAATTTGTTAAGGTCTTGGTTTCTATTAAATGAAATATTTCTTGAATTAGTAAATGAATTAATGATGAAGATGTTTTTTAGCATATTTATTCCTCCTATAGGTGAATTTATTTATATTGGATAAATCTATATTATTTTTGTTTAAAAACTCTATTTATTAGGTTTTAAATGTGAAAATAGTTCCTTCTTGAGAGGGGGAAACACCATGAGAGCATGGGTAATTTGTGGGTAGTCTTATAGAAGCATGAATTGGTATGGTTAGCCTCCATAATATTTCATATATAAGAAAAATATAACAAAACATTGATATGATTTGGAGAGACATAATTTTGATCTCTAGTCCCTTGGATATTGTGTAAGGAATTTTAGTGTGCACCTATTTGTTTTTGTGACATGGGTCACTTGAGGTGTGAAGATATGAGTTTCACCTCACCATATTTAACATAAATATCCTTATCACAATGCTAAGATATTTTAAATTATTTTATTTACACAATAGGTTATTTTATTCATGTTTTTGATAAATAATTTTTACACATATTCTTGGAAAACTATTATGAAATGTTTGATTACTGTGTTCTACTTTAAAACTGTGAAAATATGTTCTCATGTATTTCATTTAAAACTATTAGAATGTGGATATAATTATTATTTTATGAAATAAATAAAATTATTATCTCCCCCAATTCATCATTATAAATTTTGTTTAATTGATTTATTTAATAACATCTTCTTATGGAACACTTTGTGGGATAATATCGGACTTTCGACCTCACACACCTCATTCACATGAAGGGTGTATGTAGACTTTTTCATGTCTAATATAGGAAAGGTAATGGAACAAAATATATGTGGTGGTTATTCAAGATATTTAATGTTCATGTTATGAGGGTGGTATGATAGGATCCAGAACCAAATTTCATGTAGATATGTGTTCCGGTCTTCATTTTTTTTATCCCTAAACTAGTACTTGTATTTAAACTATGGTATCTTTTCCATTTAATTGTTTATATATGTATATATCTTGTTACAATATATAATTGTTTATAATTTATTCTTTTTTTTCTTTATATTTGTATGTTTTTTATTCCCCTTTGTTCTTGATAGACCTGAATATTTTATTCCATTTTGGGTGAAATACACCACAATGGTCACTTTTGGATTAGTTAGAATTTTTCACCCACCCATGGAGTGTGGGAACACCCTTCAGGCCATATCACATTCTAATTTCGATGTCTTGTTTTGGGATATCCTAGGTCTATTCATGAAATTATAGGAGGTGGTGAGGGAGTGAGATATGAACGTGGTGGTAGAGGAGTAACATATGAAAGTGGAGGTGGAGGAGGGGGATATATTGGTTGAGATGGAGGAGGGGGATATATTGGTTGAGATGGAGGACAGGGATATAAAAGAGGGGGTATAGGAGGGGTATATACATCATGAAACTATCTATGTATATATATGAACATAAACTATACAAATTATCTATGATTATCTACCATCATCTCACCCATATATCTAAATCATCATTCTGAAGATCCTATTTTTTATATACATCCTCCATCAAAGAAGTTCCAAAAATACCGAATAATTTTATAATGGATACACCAACCTTTTATATTTCTACATGAACTAGGTGTTTTGGATTTCCTAATACAATAGCCAAAATATCCTTTATACCCATAGGTGTGATGGTCTCCTATGTTCTCATCCCATTAGGGAATCCCTATAAATAATATTTGGGAAATTTTTTAATTAAAAAATGAAGAGTTTTGAATAAGTTATTATAAATTTTTTAAATAGAGATATCGATACTTATATAAGCTATTTTTGAAATTTAATCATCTTACCCCTTTTCTATTTTTCATGTCTAGTTTGGGGGGGGGGTAGAAGGTGAAATCTCTACAGATCCCGATGATTCAACTCTTAATTTTTAAAACTTTTGATCCCTCATTTGTTCTTCGAGTACCAGATACCCTAAATGTGAGCATATATAAGGATATAAATTCTTCTCTTGGATATTCTAATGTAATATACACAGTTAATGTTAATAAAGAAAAGAAAAATCATTAATATTATCGTTTTTAGTGATTATAAAAAACACTTCAAACAGTATTCATTTCAGTTACCAAAAATGATTCTTACTTTCTACTTTCAAAAAACATCAAATATGTACCTTTATCTCTATAACTGTTTATTTCTTATGGATTATAATTTTTTTATTCCAAAAAAAATGAAATATATTGTAAGAGTTGATTTAAAATCACTCCAATTCCTTTTTGAAAATGATAAACATCTCTTCTTGACTTCTTTAGTGTCAAGTATGTCATATTTCATCTCATGAGAAAGAATAAAAATACTAATATTATAAAAAATGAATCTTTGATTTATAAAATAACAATAAAATATATTATAATAATTAGGCTCCTATAGTTGATATAGTTTAATTTGGTCAACACTTCTCTAATAAGAAAAATTATTTTTACCCAATATTTCATTGCCGAAATCCTCCAAAATTTATTTGAATTTAGACTTATAAGATTACCATTTTTATAACACTTGATATATTTCTTTTACTACTTGCTATGAGAATGTGATACCTTAGGTAAAATTGAGATACCACATTTTCAAACCCTAGTAGCCTTCTATTTCTATTTTTAATTAGCTGGCTCTAATAAAGAGGAATAAAGACACTCCTCAAAAGATTTATGTAGAGGGTTCTTCATAGAAGATCGTGATGAATCAATTGTTTGATCAGTCAGAGTCTAAAAAATATAAATAAAAAATAGTTATTAATATATAATACAAATAAAATTTAAAAAGTTATTTTTAATAACAATTACAAATTATACAACCGAAAATAAACTCAAATAAGGACATTTTTTATCATATTAGTTAGATTAGGAAACTAAATAGCTAAAAAATGGTAACAATATTTATGATACAAGAAATTATATAGACATATGAAAATAAATCTCAAGTAAAAAATTATAAAAATGAAAATATGAGATATAATGTTTAATAAAAATTATGAAATGATAAAAAATAGACTAAACTAAAAAATACTTATTACCTTATTTGGTATAGTAGTTATTTAAAATGGTAAAAAAATATTGAAAACATTTATGTAAAGTGAAATGATATTGACATAATAAGAAAAAACTTATTTAAAAGATTATAAAAATCCAATTGTTACATGTCTATTTGATTAACAATAAAAAAAGGAAACTAATTAAACAACTCACAACACTTTTTATCATATTAATTATTGAAACTAACTATAATGTTGGAAAATAATGGTAACATTTAGAAGACATTAAATGATATAAAAATGTAAATAAAACATAAGTAATATTTAAAAATATAAAAATATATATTTTTTCATATTTATATTTAATTTAGTTTTGAGTAGTAAATAAACAAATTATTATGTCTGTTAAAACATTTCGCATAAAATAAGCAATAAATTTAGAAATAATATATCTCTCAATTTTTGAAATTTTAAAAATTAAACAACAAATAAATATAAATTGATTGTAATATTTGGATATTAATAATTTTTCATTTTTCCATATTACTTTATTATTATTTTTTTTTATAGAACAAAAAATGTCAAAACTATGTACATATATATCCTCTCATTATATTTCCAAGTAAGTTTTTATCTCATATAATTCATCATCATTATCAATGTTTTCATCTCTAAAATTCAATTTCAAACAAATTAAAAATGACAGGACACTTTATATTTTATGGATCGAGAACATAATAAATTTTTTCCACATGTCTTTCCATGATAAAATGGGAATATATGCATTCTAATCTATTCAGATATAATAGACTAATACCAAATCCTCCATTTTAAAACTACTATTTCTGAAAACCAATTTAGAATTCAAAACATGAACTCAAAATTTATTGTAATCAATCTCCCATATATATTCAATAACTCCATAATATGCACATGAGGCACATATTTATTTGTTGTCCTTTTCACTAAAAAAATTAATTTCTTTAACAAAAAATACAATACAATAATAATTTTTTTTTCATTTTCATTGGTATAAAATGTATTTCTATTAATTTTATACATGAAATATGTTATCAAATATAATCTTTGGCCACATAATAAAAATTTTAATGTTTTTAATGTATCAAGTTTACCACACATTACCTCTTTAGACCATGAAAAAACGTTTTCTCATCCACATTTACTACCAACATATCTTTCATCTTTAGATAAAATCATTCTATCACATTAATATGTGATTTTATATATAAATGAGTGTCATATATGTTATTAATGATGTATAAATGTACATTTATTTTTATCACCTTCCATGGATAATATTATCAGTCCATGGATCACCTTTAATCAAACTCGAATCACTAATGTTGAGATATTGGCAAAATGACATGCTACACTATATAAAAGTAGTCCGTTTAAAACATTTAAACCTCCTTAGAATTTTACATCTCAATAATGGATTCCTGAAAAACCCCTTAAATATATTATTATACATTTTAAAATGATATATACAATATAAATATATATAACCAAACAAATTTATTTATCACACCAAATGAACCATCAAATGTACAGTGACATAAATAATACATTGGAATGTATATTTCTAGTTGAAAAAGTATATTTACTACAAAATTGTATAAAATTTTCAATGAATTTACCACCATCATTTTGATATAAATTATATTTACAAAATAACAAGCCTTTATGGTAGTGAATATAACAAACACGATCTAAATAATAAAACTTTCATGAGTTTTTCATTATAACATGACAATCATGGAATTTATTTCATATCAACAAAAAATATTTTAGTGGAATAAAATTATTAAATTTAAAGAATAACCATGAGTGACACATCAAAACACTATTTTAATTTAAAATTTTATTTATTTAATAATATTTAGTCTCTCTCTCAAAATCAAGGCCAAATTAATTTAATTTTTCAAAAATAAATGTTTTATCTTAGGCACACTGTTGATATACAATTAGTGGCAACCATGCACATAATGCATGAATGAATTTATATATTAATAAATATGAGATTTATGATAATAACATAGTTCACTAAAACAGTAATACTTCCCTATCAATGTGTCCAGACCATCCACTAGGAGGTGCTTGTTTAACACATCATTTGGACAACCATTTGGTCAAACCGTACACAATTAAATATTCATAAAAAATTTGGTTTTTAATTATATTCCACACTATAATATCTCCAAAATTAGCCTAATTCATCCCCTTCTCTTTGAATTCTGATGCATGAACCCAAGTTATCCCTCTCCTGACCCTCATCCTTCCCAACCTATGTTCCACTTGTCGATTCCTAGAGAATCATTTTGGTTAGGTCCTATTATACTTATAATCCACTTTTTTCTTCCCCCATTTCCCCTTTCTCTATTTCGTCACTATGCTATGAGTTTTTCTGAACCCTTAGGTGTTTTAATGACATGTTTTTTTAAATTTTACCCAGGGTTCTTGTTAAAAATGTGGGGTTCCTTCTACTTTATATTTGTTGATTTGGACATTTATAAATGAAATAAATGAGTCCCATATTTAAGGATTTATTCCACATATTTTTGGTAATTAAATTCTAGATCAATAGTTTTTGATTTTTGATGTATTATTTTGGTTCCAAGTTATAATTTTAATTATATTTAAATTATATTTAAAAGTAACATTATTATTCACATTAATTTCATTTCATTACATTTGATTTCTCATGTTAGAAACTTAATAAATATCTATTTAATTAATTTATCACATTAAATTTTGAAAAAATACTGAATAACCTTTGTAAATGAATTATGTGATTTTTAGATGATTTTTGGGTATTTAATGTGATATTTTAATTAAATTATTTAATATATTGGTCATTTCAGGTTTACATGAAAATAAAAGTATTAATTGATTACATTTAAGGATGGTTTGAAATTAAATGTGTCAGGATTCAATATATATTTTGATGTTTTGGATGGTTATAACCATATATATGTCTATACATAAGCAGATATATATATATATATATATATATATATAAATACATGTGCATACATACAAATTCAGATGGGAATATGTGGATACGTGTAATGAGAGGAATATGTTTATATTTGTATGTGTAGATGGGTCTAATGGTATAAAAGATATTCTTAGGGATTTATAAGTGGTATTGATGTTTAATTATACAATGGGTTTTATGTGAAAGTTAAAATAAGATTATAAGGCATAGTTGGTTCCTTTATAAAAACATTATATTCCTTTAATTGAAATTAATTTATATGTCCTTGGTTGTTATTTGGAACTCGCCATCAGAAAGGGCTTTATGTGTGGTTTAAATATAAACATGGTTGTTATTGATCCTATGTGATTATAGAAATTGTGAAATTTCATAGTGATGGGGAAATCTATTTTTATTTTGTAAAATGTGATTATTTACCAAAGCTCTATGTAATGTCCTTTTCTCGTGTATGTGAATAAAGTTGAGACAAGATACCATTCTTCTATTAATTATGGTAATGATTATGAATTATTTTCACTAGTCAATGATGTGTTATTATCACTTTTCACTAGATGCTAGAAATGTATGCTCCAGGATTCCCTAGCTATTAGTGACCCTTTGAATGCATCTCCCGTGATTAACAATTTAAATAATGGGTTTTCATAATTTGTATCTTGACTTTCACTTACTTTATACTTCAGATGGTTTGTTGTATTATTATTTTTTCTTAATATTTATTTTTCTTTAGTTAAATGGTATTTTAAAGATAATTCAAAAGTATACATTAAAGTTATTTTAAAAATCTGATTTTACTTGTCTGTTTTAAGTAAATGTGTTTTTGGTCTAAAAGATATTTTAATGTGACTGAATTCATTTAATGAAAATTTTAATGTAATGTTCATAAAATTGAGATAGTATTTCACATGATTAATGAAGAAAAAATAACTTTAATAATTTATTTCAAACTATCATAACAAGGATCTAATATTTAATGACTAAGTCTTGGGTTGTGGTTTATTTTGGAATGCATACTAAGTAATATGCTAACTCTATTCATTATCATCCAATTTCAGGCTTAATTTCTATCACTGACCACTATTTGATTATTTATTATCTATTGATATTGACTTATAGAGTCACCTAATGGTATGTTGGTTGTTTTATTTGTTTTATTTCATTTACTTTATCACATCATCCAATTAAGACCATTAGATTAAATAGGTGGGGCACTATAACTAATGGTTGCTGAAAAAAGGAATATAGAGGTGGATTTAAGTATTTATTTAGTGTACGGTGATTGGGTATAGAAAGGGGATTAATTTTTATTTTAATAATTGTTTTTTTGGCCACATTTTTACTATTTTATTTTTTATTTCTCTATTTCTATTGGTGCATGGAACTCCAATGTAAAGAGTGTTTATGAATTTATTATGATATTTAACTACGAATATTGGAAAAATGATCCCATTGGTTATACAATGAAACCCTAGAGTTGAACTCCACCTTGCGGTGATCTAGAAAATTCTTTGGGAATATCTAGAAATATACCTAGGATCCGAAAAAGTGTTGAAAAGGTTGGATCATGAAAAATGGTATCTGAGGATTAGATTTTTGTGGGACATATGTTTTGAAATTCCCTTTTTTTATGAATTAATATTTGATGGAGATAGGAAAATCAGGTGTTAATAAGTATGAGAAGAATGATTGTAGATATATTTGTGTCCTAAGTAACTAGGGGAATCTAGGATATAAGGCTATGGTTTTATATTTCCTTTTTTACATTTGATATGATTTTTTTTGGATGTTTATATTTAGTGAAATAAGAAGGGGTGTGAATTAGTGATACGTTGTGAGTTCATAGGGCCTATAAATCCATGATGATCCAGATTACATGATTCAAGATGACTCCCAGTTCCAGTTTTGTGGTTGGCACAAGGTTTTCCAAGCCATGTGGTATGGTTGTTGAATAAATAGTTCCCATTTTAATTATGTAATGAATATAATGTGTTTTACTTTTTTGGTAATTTTTTGTTTATGTTTTATGGGATAAAATGTGATTTTTAATTTAATGATATATATTTTAAAATAGTGATGTTTTGGAGTTTAATCTAATAAATGGGATTTATAAAATTAATTCAAAGATAAATGTGGTATATTCTTGTTTTATAAAATGGTTTTAAAATGATTTTTTTATTTTGGAATATATAATGAGGTTTTTAAATGATAACTAATGTTGGATAAATTAAAAAATATGAGTTATTTTTTATTTTTTATCCTTATATAAACAATTATTTTATTTTATGTTGGAGGAATTTGGTTTCAAAACAACCAAAATGGATTTTTAGTAATGTCTCAATGTTTATTCCTGGATATTTGTTTGTTTTTTAAAATATAAAAATAGTTTGAAGGACAAATGAAATGTTTAAAAATTGAAATGTGTATTTCTAAAACATTTTGGATGGATGGTAATAATTATTATTTTGATACGTGATTTTTGGAATTTGATACTAATTTTAATATTGGGTTTTTTGATCTAAAAATGAGTCTTTGATATAAAATTTTAATAGGATTAACAATTTAAAGATTCAGAAGGATTTTAACTAATGAACTTTAAAATTTTAAAATTATTTCAGTAATTAGGTTTTCATGTTTGAATATTATGTTTATAATTTTAAAATTATTTAAATGGGGAAAAATATTTTTTTAATGCATTTTAATTTAGATATTTTCATTTTACAATTATGTTATATAATTTTCAACTTTGGAATCCTAGAAATGTTAGAATTAAATGTTTAAGCATCTTCGTCACGAGGTGGCTTCCTTTTATAGTCTAGGTGTAGCTCATTTGTATTGGTGAATATATGTAACTTTTCATCCCATAGGAAATCAAGTCTTCTTATTGATCTTGTTTTAAAGGGTTATGAGAGTCGATATCTTGGGTGTTTTCATAGCTTATAGGGAAGAGTGTTATATCTATGGTATGTTGTACCATATTTGATGCATCTATTTTTTAGATGGGTTAGCTAGGGTATTTATTTTTTGTGTGTGATAGCCCATGTTTCTTTCTCATTCACCTATATTTTTATGATAACATTGGTTATTCTTTCTTGAGATGGTGAGTTTATACCATTATACATTAAACATTTACTAATGTATGCTCTTTTCCAAGTATTCTTAAAGCACTATTTTTTTAGTTACATAAATGGTTCTAAAATATTGAGGGGTATCAGGGTGGTCATGGGGTTCGGGGAATGAAACAGGGGAAATAAGGCCATCCAATGCATGTTTCATTGTAGGCACAAAATTAGTAGTAACCACAAACCATTACTATGTGGCCATTGGAAGAAGGTGAATAGTTGAGAAACTATGAAATGGGGAAGCTTGAAATCATGTAATATTAGATAGAGCCATCCCACACGGCCACCGCTTTGTTTTTGATACAATGTGAGGTTCCAGGAGACTGTGCGACCTAACCCCATCTTGGATAGTGGTGGTGCATGTTTGACGCATGGTTTTGAAAATGATGTGTCCAAACTATGCACTTAATTAAAGAGGTAATATTTTCCATTTCACCACTAACTATTTAAGGTATATATCCCGATATTCACCCCCATTTCAACCTACAACATCTAGGTGATGAACCTATTCCTCCCAAGCATCCAAGGGATTATTTTCCATCAATTTTGAGCCATTTAGATTGAAATAGGGTGAAAATCAAAGATCTGAGTGAGTGTAACACTTTTTTTTCATATATTTCAGGAAAATGCATTGTGTGGTTGTTCTTCCCCATAAAAATTGCAAAAAAAATATTTTCTAGGAAGATTCTACCTTATGGTGTTTAAGGTTGTTTGAGTTTGAATAACATTCTAAGGATACATGAGTGTTCATCTAAAACATGAGGGTAGTGGCCTACAAGTTATATCACATAGTCTTGATTTCCTAATTTATTTGTATGTGGTATGGTTGTGCTACTTTGTTTCTATCGGTTTGGTTTCATTGGTAGGTAATTATGATTGAGTTAGTTGAATGTTTAATTGAACCTATCAAGATCCTCATCGGATCCATTTAGGATGAGTTGACCAGGTATATGGACACCCATGGGGTGTGCCTCATCCTTGAACATATAAATTATGTTTAAAATGATAAATTTAGAATTTTATGAAGAATAACCAATGATAAATGTGTTTATCTTGTTAAATGGTATAAGGGGGAATATGGATCAACTTGAATGTGCTAAAAAAGTTTTGACATGTATGCCAAAAATGGTAAATGTGAATAATGGATAAAGAAACATGATAATGTGAATGAATGGAACGAATGAGGTGATATACTGAGGCCCTAATCCCACGTTTCATGATAGAATAACTCTCTAGGCCCCACCGAGGTGGTGCATGGGTTAGGTTGTCAAACTGAGTCTCTATACCCCTAACGAATGAATATGGTTTGAATAACATGGCTCAGGCTTTGGGGAATTTTGATAAATGTTTTAATTGGTTTTGTGAAATAAATTTCCCTATTATATAAAGAACATGACTCCCCTTTTCCTTTTTGTTGTTGTTTGGTATAGGATGAACCATGGTTTAAGAATATGGGTTTTACATAGGACTAATATAGAGAGTGGATAATGAAAAACTTATTAAATAATAGAACATGGTTTGTCATTTATAAACCATGTTATTTACAATACACCTACATATGTGGTTAGGCAGAATATTTTGTAGACACTACTGGTGATGGAATAATAAGTTGTACTCATAGCTTGCTGAAGCTACCATTGGGTACCTGAAAAGATTTCATGGTTGTAGGTTAGGACCAGTTAGAGGTCCCTATTCTAGATGGATAACCTAGGGATTAAGGATTTTAATGGATGAGGGAACCATAAATTAGGTAGTGGCCTTTTTGGGTATTTCATCTTGTCGTCATTTTGGGTTTTCCATTACAATAGGAACTATAAAACATGACATGACATATTTATTGTTGGTTTGGGAAATGTACCATGTTTTGGGAAATGGATTTGTGGTTATTGTTTATTTTATTGTACCATTTCCATTTTGTCTTTTAATAACTTTTGTGTGTTACTCTAATAAAATGGGGATAATATACCCAAATGTCTCATTAGACTCTTTTTACTAGTGTACAGTCTCTGTTATACAAGGAGGTGTGCCTAAGGTTATGTCACGTGCATGCCCATGGAAGTGATTTAGTGGACCTATTGTTGTGGCATGATTAAGTGGTATCTGATTAGTTCTTTTTGGATGTTTTTCTTAGAAGGTCGAAACGATATTAGGATATTCTAGTTCTAGGTAATTAGCTCATTCATGGGAGTAGCTGAACCATGTATGGTGGAAAACCCATGTACCCATGGGGGATTATTGTTATTTGGGTTCATTATTTTAGTTCAAGGTTATTTTACATTTAGTGCTTCATTTGATGTGTGATGTTATTATTTTAAAGGTTTTTATCATGGGATGAAATGGCATGATATTGCGTATACATGCATGATTTTATGAAATTTTTAATATATGTGACAAGTATCATGTTAGGTATACACAGGAAATCGTATTGTGATGGGGTGTAGGAATTGAAAAATAATTAGTATTTTATTGGGATTCTAAAGAAAATTTCAAAGAAAGATGTTATTTATATATAAATAGTGGAAATATATTGTTTAATGGTTAAAAATAGTTCCTAATGATAAATTTGTGACTGTTTAAATAATTAAAAGATATTAACTGGAAAGGATTATTATGGTGTTTCGTATGAAATGAATATAGATGTTTGATTTCCTAATAATAGCCATGACCCATTATAGGCATGGTTGAGGGTAGTGATATAAATATTATCATGTACACTGGGATAGTGTATGCAGATTGGTTTGTTTATGGATGGTAGTGACACATATTTTTTTAAATTGTGGAAAATTTATTTTATATATTTTATGATGGGTGTTTGGAATTATAGAGAAATACCTCCATGATGATTCCTACCAGTTGGGAGACATGTGGATATCATAGAGAATGTTCCTCTAGTATTGTGGAAAGAACCACTATTGGTTTGAGGAAATAGAGGAAAAGAGTAGTTCAATGAGAACAATTCTCATTTTTTGTATATTTTGGAGTGGGAATCAAGAAGTGTTGTGTTGAGTATGTTTGACTTGACTAGATAGTTTTAGTTATTGAACGATTTGATGTTTACATGATAGGGTGTATATGAGGAAGTTCCGTTCTGGATAGATCCAATCTAGACGATTCTATATCATATGGAGACTCCTCTTGAGAATATAGTAAAATTAGAATCTTATATGTTTCGAGTAATGAAAAATAACATGTGGTATATCTAGGTGTAGACTGAGAAGGAAGATGGTATGCATTGGAACTATTTCTAGGAAATGTTTCTAGAACACTTCTCTCTAGAGAATGTGATATAGGAGAGAGTTTCATAGATTATGAGATTGATTCAGGGGACCATGTTCATGAGGGATTGTGCTGGCCACTTCACTGACCTGAAATACATTGTTCCACCATTTTTTGTGGATGAAGTACCTACTCTGAGACATTTTTAGGATAGAATTAGAAATTATATCACGTCCCAAGTGAATGTACTCCATTTAAATAGCTTTACTGATGCTGTTGATCATGCTCCCATTTCATAAGGGAACCATAATAAGGATTCTAGTGGCAGATATATGGTTTATATTGGTAAGTCCGGTGGTATGAATTAAAATAGTATGAATAATTGTTTTTAGGGGATTTCATGAGGGAAGTAGTAGAAATATAATCCAGGGTAGAGGATTGATCTCTTATTGTGGTGACCTAGTTCTCTGTTATCAATGCGTCATCACTGGATGCATTTTTGGTCAGAATGATAAACCACCAGTGGAGTGATAAGCATAAAACATGATGAGATAGGTACATAGGTTTCACATGAACCCTTGATTGGTGGGAAATGATGGGCGGTTGATATTTATGCATAATGTTGGAATCGGGTCAGATACCCCATACTAGCCAAGAAGTTGGATTTCTATTAGAAAAACTGGTCAGGGTTGTTAACATGGTACTCTACGATAAGAACATATATATAAATAAGGTAGTGTAGTATAAGGAACATAGACCAGAGGCCAAGGTATTGGGGAGGGAAAGATTCACGAAATTCAGCTTACACCAAGAAACAATGAATATGGACCATCAAAAGTTTGAGGTATTATTCTTGAAGCTTCCATGATTTCATGGGCCTTATTCGATACATGGGCCTCGTTATCATTTATATCTTCTCATTTTGTGAATTTTTTTGGTCTAGTGGTGATAAGTATGTGTGGGGTTTTGTGTAAAAACACACCGTTTGGTGTACAAGAATAAATTATCTCGTAATGCAAAGAGTGTTCTCTTGAGGTAGGTGGGTGCATTTTCCTTCGGGAAATTTGTATTCTTCAAATTTCAGGTTTTGAAAAAATATTATGGGTAGACTGGATGGTATCATATCGATCCTATATTAAATTTTATAGCTAAAAGTTAATGTTTTCATCCCTTAAGGGTGACAATTATGTTCACCATGGGGAATGGGATATCTAGGAATGTCGTGTTGGGAAATTTCATCAGTAGTTACATGAGCTCACAACCCTAGTTCACATCTTGTGGCTGATGATGGGGTAGTGGAGGAAGTAATTTTTCCTCCTTTAGACGATTGGGTCTAGTATGTATTTTCCAATAGCTTTTTAGGGCTACCTCTTAAGAGTTATATTGAGTTCATGATTGAGTTGATTCCTAAAGATGATCCGGTTTATATTCCTCCATATAGAAGGGAACTAGAAGAACTCTAGGAACTCAATAATCAGTTGGTGGAATTTGAAATAAATAATTTATTCATCCATGTCATCCACCAAGAGGATCTCTAGTTCTGATTTATAATAATTTTGATGGGTTGTTGTGGTTGAATGTTGATTACTAGATGTTAAATTAGATGATAGTTAATAAATTATATCCACTTTAGTGTATTGATGACCATTTGACTACTTAAAAAGTGCATATGTGTTCTTAAAAAATTATTTTAGGTCTGGGTATCATAAAATTAGTATGACACCTTTTGATATAACATGAATTGATTTTTGGAGTAGGAATGGGTTTTTATGAATTGGTTGTGATGCCTTTCGGATTGGAATGTTCTTCTGCATAGTTTACGGCCTCAATGAACTTGATCTTCCACCTGTATGTGGATAAATGTTTTATTTTTTTGTAGATGAAATGTTGGGGTACTCCCAAACGCCTAGTGATCATTAAAACACATTGACATCTTCCTGATTACACTAAAGATCATATTCTCTACGTCAATCTATATATGTGTTTTTTCTAGATCCACAAGGTACATTTCTTTGATCAAATAATATTTTAGGATTTTATGTTAGTATACCTTATAAATGTTTATGAAATTGAACCTTGGGAGTATCCCAAGAATGTATTCAATATTATAAGCTTTTTAGATTTGATGGGATATTACTAAAGTTTCATTAAGTAATTTTCTCTCTTAGAAACACCAATTTCAAGATTGAACAAGAAGGGTGTCAAATTCAAGTGGTTTGGTGCATGTGAGAATGATTTTTATGATATGAAGATTTTTTGAATATTTTTGTTATTATGGTCTTACCTGAGCTAGGTAATGAGTATACCTTGTTTTTTGATGCATGTGGCACTGTACTTGGGGAAATATTGATACAAGGATATTGAGTTGTAGAATATAGTCCAAGAAATTTCCATCCAAAATAACAAAAATACCTTACCCGTGATCTCAAATTGGCCATAGTGGTTTATGATTTAATGTTTTTGAGACATTACCAATTGGATGAAAGTTTTATTGTATAAAATGACCAGAAAAGTCTAAAGTACAACTTTTATTAATGGGATTCAAATATCAGGAAGCGAAGATGGATCAGTGATTTTTATTATTTTGATTTTTAATTGGAATATACAATTGGAAAATGTAAAAATATTATGGAATATCCACTATAGAAGACACCGAGTTAGGATATCCAAGAGTCTAGTTTTGAGTGGATAATGTCACCCTTATTTGTGAAGATGCATATAGAGGTCCAAGAGGGCCGGTGGAAGATGAAACTCATATCTTTGATATTTGATTCTAATATTTTGAGTGGATCAATGAGATTCATTATGAGAACCTATAGTGTTTTTCCTCGAGGTAAATCCATGAAGGTGGTGAGTTACCTTCCGATTGGACTTAGATAAGGATGATATCATCTTTGTCTGGGGATGTAATCTTGTAACTATATGTATGAAAGAGGATATTATGTGTGAGTTACATGTATCGAAGTGGGTGGTGAACCATAGTTTGATAGAAATGTATTATTATCTTCATAGATACTGTCAAAGGCTTATAATGAACAAAGTGGTTATAGGATTTATGATGTGGTTCTACACCTATCTGCAAGTAAAGGATGAGCATTAATGATAGGGTGGTTTCCCACAGCTATTAACAATTCCATAATGGAAGTGGTATGATATCACAATGTATTTTGTGACAGGAATCCTGAGTATTCAATGGATAATTGACGTGATATGGGTAATTTTGGATTATTTGACCAAGTTCTCCCATTTTTTTACCAATTCGGGATACTTTTACCATGGATCTGTTCAGTGACATGTATGTTCGATAGATATTATGTTTTCATGGGAAATATAACAACCCTACTCTTTATGTAAAATTAATACATGATTTATTACATAAAATTAATCTTAATAAAACAAAAAAGATATTATGTTATGTGTATTTGGGAATTAGGTACATAAAATAACATCATGGACATGTGACACAGTATCACTATTAAAAGCACCATTAACATGATTTATGAATTCCATGGAATTTTAAAACTATATGGGATAACATGGGTGAAAACATAAGAAAGTAGTGAGTATAAATCCCATTATAGGAATTAAAAATGCATAATATAAGGAAGATAATACATTTCAGACAATAGGCATTTCAATGAAAAACAAAAGTAACATGAATAACAATCATAACATGGGAAATGTGGAAACATCAAAAAAACACTATATCAAAAAATTTGGTCAAGTATAAATCAGCGAAAACCTCATAGAGGAAAACGTCCCATAAATGAGTCATGTTTAATACTTTTCAAAACATGATGAATCATGACACTAATCATTACCGAATTAATAGGAGCACTATATAATTCTAGGCGTACCAGTCACATTAATATCAATCTCATCATTATATATGCCACATTGATCTTGACACATGGATTCATTCATCATCATAATTTATTCCATGATAAAAGTGTTTGGAGTACATATATGTAAGTCCCCAATAAAATGTATATGTGAATAATTGATAACACCCTTTATATGAAATGGGTACGGTATTCACTACACAATTGGTTTGGCATAAACCATCATGGTGAAATTTCTGTAGTACAATGAAATCTCATAAAGAATCATAAAATGGGATAATAATAATGAAAGGGTACTATAATCACTTATACAACAAATGGGATTTAAAATTAACATTATAAAATAAATCCCATAATTATAAATTTGAAATAAATGGCATAAGGTAATGTAGAAAAATGAATAAAGAAGAGAATACAAGCTATATTTCAACATGGTAACATGTGTACATTAAGTATCATGGGAAGATTAATTAGAGTGGAAGGGGTTAATACAATTTATAAATTATATGGAATGTAAGGGGAATATGGAAAAACATATCTCAATATAATAAAATGGAATTTAAGATACATAACAAAAAATAAGTTCTTGAATGAAAATGAGAAGAGAGAATTCCCATACAAAATTTTTTCATGGTAATGGGTATAAATAAAAGATAAGTAAAGATTAATGAGAGTGGAAGGAAGATATAATTGTTTAAAAATAAAATATATTGTAATGGGAATATTTATGAACATATCGCAACATATGAGATGGGTAATTTAGATACCTTACAAAATGGAATTACTTGATAAAAATACGAGTGAAAGATGACTTATGGAAATTCATCATTGTAACGACATATGTAATGGTCAAAATGAGGGAGGATAATAGATCAATATGTAAAATAACATAAAGTTTATAGTATGTTAATTATTTTAAATGAATTAAAATATATTCAATTAAGATTAAAAATTTAAATTTCAAAGAAGGTGATTGAGTTTTGAAGAAGGATAGGAAGGTCCCTTACTTGAGTGTGTGACAACAAACCTTGAGAGGGTCTTCATGAGACCATGGTGAAGCATTGATATGACTCTATAGAGTGTAGGGATGACTCCTTACACTCTACAAAGAGTGTTCATGAAGATAAATGAGATTGTTGATTGGTTTATATAAGCAAAAATGGTATTTCTTTATTATTTAGGTTTTGGACTATACATAGTAATATAACCAAATACGGAAACCATATGACGTTTTTGCCAATTTTTTCTACCAAATAGAGATTTATATCATTATTTTATATGTCCATGGGAATACCTTAAAAGAATAATGCCCTTTATTATGTGGAGGAGAGTCACACTCTTATATAAAAAATTTTAAAATCCTAAAATATATTGTACGGTCTGGAGGATTCATAATGGATTTATAAGATAAATCAAATAAAATTAAATTACAATTATTTTAATAGGAAAACCTATATTTTTTAGTGGATTCCATTTATAGTAATTATTAAATAACTTTTGGGTCATTATGATGATAGAATATATAAAGTATATTTATACGGTATTAAATGTTTTCCTAAAAATGTTTATGTCTCCTAAAATTATAAAAAACTATCCATTGGATAGTTTTTACATTATGATTCCAAAAATAATATTAAAATTTTAAAATTAATTTTCCCAATATTGGAATTTTCCTTTCTAAAAAAAACAATATTTATTGAGAAATGCTTTGTTTTTGACACATAATAGTTTTTTCGAGTCCTTATAAAAATTAAATTTGACTCTATAAAAATTATATGATCATTTCTATTTGATGAAAATTATTTAATAATAATATTTTATTAAAATATAATTTATTTAAAAATCCATTAATTATTAAATTCATTAATTGAATTTAAATATTAACAAAAAATAAATTTTTTTCTTTATCGTGTTAAAATAAAAAAATATTTACAATGTAACATTAATTTGAAAAAAAATATTCCTTATTCAGTAGAAAACAACATGAATATTAAAATTTCTATGTCCTTGATACATTTCCTTTAATACACTAGTATACTCCCTAAGAGTAAGGTGTGTGATGGTGAGAATTTCATTGGGTGGTTTGGCGAACATGGTTTGGGTCGTGGTCTCGATGAGTTTGAACTTATACCGTAAATAGTTTCACTTAGGCTTATGTTTTTGGATATAATATTGGTCTTTTTCAGTGTAAAATCCCAATGATGATATATCCCTCATAATATCTAATAATTGGGACTCATAGGGTATGATTCTACTTATTGAGGCCATTACTTCCTTTTTCTGTATTAATTTTATTTTTTATAGCCCCATATTTATAATATTCATTTGATCATAGTTCAATGTCTATATTATCAAGGGAAGAGAAAATTAATGATCTTGTAAATCCAATTGGATATAATAAAATTAAATAATGGAATGTGTTTTCTATGTGAAGACCCGTAAATTTCATTGAAAAGTTTTTCTTAAATTATTTGGGATTTTACAAGTACGCAGTTTCTGACGGGACCTGATTCTGAGACCCGGTGTCCCCGGAATCATTTTCCGAATTTTAGCTTGGGTACGTTCAGTGAACGAATGAGCAGGTTTTTTTAACTTTTTAACCGGTGCTCGGAATCGAAATGTGAGGGCAGCGATGAAACCGTAGTGCTGGTATTTTCTTAATAATACCTTTTTTAGAGTTGTGTTTTCTCGGGAAGAGATGATTAAAAATGTGGTTTATGTGTTCAGTGAATAAAGTTGTGTCACAAATTTATTTTTCTATGTGGTTTAACATCTATGTGAGTGAATATCCTAACTTCTTTTGTTAGGATATTAGTGAGGTGGGGCCCACAAAATCCCCATGTCCTGGAGTTAGCAGTAGTGGTCTTTGCCTTGAAGATGTGGAAACACTATCTGATGGGTGAGCACTTTACAGTCTACTCTGACCACCAGAGTCTTAGGTACATCTTCTCACAGAATTACCTGAACCTGAGACAGCGATGATGGCTCGTGTTCCTTCAGGACTATGACTTTGAGATAGTCTATACTCCTGGGAAGGGGAACGTAGTAGCTGATGCTCTCAACAGGAGGACGGGAATTTAGGTTCTTAGAGAGGCGACGGAGAAATTAGCCGCGTTGCAGATATCCTTCGTGGATAGAGATGGGGTAGCCTTTCTATAGTCGCTCACAGTCATACCTCCACTTCTTCAGCGAGTCAGAGAGGCATAGCGTGGGGACGTTGATTGTGAGACGCGGTGTGCACAAATTTCCACAGGACAGGCACCAGATGGATTCTCTGAAGGAGGAGAGCATGTCGTCCTTTTTTAGAGGAAGTACCATGGTACTAGCTACTTTACAGGAGGAGGTGCTGAGAGAGTTTCACAATCCCCTTTAGGGATACATCCCGGAGTGGCGAAGATGCACCAGGATCTCAGTCGAAGACACTGGTGGCCGGGTATGAAGAAGGCTGTATCAGAGTTCGTTTCTCGATGCCTCACCTATGGGTAGGTGAAGGCAGAGCACCGAGTACCATCACTCTTGGTACAGCCCATGGAGGTCCCAGAGTGGATGTGGGATGGGATATTTATGGATTTCATGACTGGGATTCCACATACTTCTACTGGACACAACTCCATTTGGGTGATTGTAGACCAACTCACCAAGTCAGCTCACTTCCTACCTATCAGAGAGATTGGCTCAGTGGAGAAATTGGGACGCCTCTATGTTCAGGAGATTGTACGGCTTGATGGTGTTCCATCATCTATCGTCTCTGATTGATATGATCTCTTTCCTTCGCAGCTTTGGAAGGGGTTGCTGGAGGCATACGGGACGCAACTACGCCTGAGCACTGCCTTTCACCCTCAAACGGTTGGTCAGATGGAGAAGACCATTCATACTCTCAAGGAAATGCTCTGTGCATGTGTCCTCGAATTTGGTCGCAGCTGGTAAGATCACCTACCTTTGGTGGAGTTTGCGTACAACAATAGCTACCACTCCACCATTGGGATGGCACCGTACATGGCATTGTACGACCGACCATGCAGATCACCTCAGTGCTGGACAGACCCTGGGGAGTCAGCACTTGTGGGACCAGAGATGGTCCAGGCCATGACAGAAAAGGTCCATGTCATCCAGGAGTGGATGAGGATAGCTCAGATCCAACATAAGTCTTATGCTGACAGGAGGCGGAGACCACTGGAATTTGAGGATGGTGACCACGTTTTCTTACAGGTCTCATCTCGGCGTGGATTAAAGAGATTTGGCTGGGGCGGCAAGTTATCGTCGCTATTCATCGGACCATTCTAGGTTCTCAGATGGATAGGCGAGGTGGTTTATCGCCTGGCTCTACCACCTCAGTTGCACCAGGTGCATGACTTCTTCCTCGTATCTCAGCTGAGGAGATACGTGCATGACCCGACGCATATCATCTACCATGGGGAGCTAGACATCGATGACGGAGCAACTTTTGTGGAGGTCCCGGTGGAGATCGAGGATCGACAGGAGCAGGTCCTACGTGAGTGGTTGATTCCACTAGTGTGCATCAGGTGGTAGAAATGGAACATCCAGGAGAGCACTTGGGAGCGGGAGGCTCAGATGCGTGCACAGTACCCTCATTTGTTCCCCTTGTTTGTGATATATCTTTACGGGGATGTAAAGCCCTGAGGTGGGAGTAATGTAAAGAACCGTAAATTTAATGGAAAATTTTTTCTTAAATGTTTTGGGATTTTACAAGTACGCAGTTTTGGACGGCACCTGATTCCGAGGCCCGGTGTGCCCAGAATCATTTTCCAAAGTTTACCTCAGGTACATTCAGGGAACGAACGAGCGGGCTTTCTAACTTTTTAACCTGTGCTCGGAATCAAAATCCGAGGGAACCAATGAAACCACAATGCCATTATTTTCTTAATAAGACCTTTTCTAAAATTTCGTTTTCTCGGGAAGAGATGTTTAAAAATGTGTTTTAAATGTTAAGTTAATAAAGTTGTGTCACAACTTTATTTTTCTATGTGTTTTGACTTCCATGTGATGGAATATCCTAACTTCTCTTGTTAGGATATTATTGAGGTAGGGCCCACATGAGCCCCACCCCTTCAATTTTCTCTAACCATCATGATGTTGGAAACCCCCCTTTTAATTTATGACCTTCCCTCTTCTCTTATTAATTGAATACCAACACATCTTTATTCAATTAATTGAAACTCTTTAATTAATTGAATTAGATGTTTTGAATTTTGACAATGTTGGCATAAGTGAATAAAATAAGTCAAAGCCTTATTTTATTTAAGTTTTGGTTTTAGCTTTGAGAAGAAAAGGGGATAGATCTTGTGTGTGTTTCCTGAAGAACTTCATCATCTTCACGAAGAACGCCAAGACTTCGGTGAAGAATACCGTCACCGCCAGGAGAGATCGACGTGCCTTCCCTTCTCCTCTCTGGTGCCGGTGTGTGACGCCTTTCCCGAAGAATGACGACGCACCATCTTTCAATCTTCTTCCCGCATTAAAGGAATGGAGACACCTCTCCTCCTCGGACGTTCTCGATAACATATACGGAGCTTCACCTCGCGACGCCGTTTCACGCGACAATCTCCATTTGACAACTTCTTCGAGGTAGGGGATTATTTTACGTTCGTGATTATTTTGGCGTTCATTGTTAAATATTAGATTCTTGTTATCGAATTAACTGGAGGAGGTCGATCCGCACAAACACGGCCGACCCTCCTCCCTATTGTTGTTGTATTTCATTGTGGATTGGAACGAAGGCGACGTGGTGCCGTCGCACCACGTGGGAACCAGGAAAACTGCGGTGAAATAGCGTGGCGCCGTCGCACCACGCCGTTGAGGCCGGAAGAGGCCGCGACCAGAGTTGGGTTGTGGCGGAGGGGTGCCGCGTCATCGCGCCGCGCCGGAGCATCATGGAGGGTCGCGGCCGGGGCGGGCCATGGCGGAGGGGCGCGGCGGAGAGGATGGCAGCCGGATCCACCATCCTCCAGTACTCCAAATAGGCGGGACCCGCAGTGGCACATCGGCAGACCAACACACCCGGCCATTCGGATGTCCGAGGGTCGTAACCCCATGCGGCAGACAGGGGCGGGCCCCCCTCCACATGGGTGATGCCATTTCAAAACGAGGTTGGCAGCGCGCCCCCGCTTCTGCGTCCAGCTTGGCCTCGAGCCACGCCATAGCCCACGCTATGCCGAACCGCCTGCGCCGGGCCGGGCCGCCAACGCCGGGTCGGGCCGCCCGCACCGAGCCACCGGGCCGCTGCACTAGGCCGGGCTGCGCCAGCTTGGCCGCGATGCGCCCTAAGGGGCCAGACCCGGAACCAGGTCGGGTCGACCCGGTTCGGCCGACCCAGGGGGGATATTGGGCCGGGTCGGACCAAGCCCAAACCCCCTATTTCCAGACAGATATGTTCAAACGCCCCTAACATGGGCTACAGACCTCCGATCGACACACTTTCAGTTTCATAGCGATCCTTGGATCGATAAGGTCATTTTGATATATTAAACTCAAGGGTTAGGATAACTTTTTTTTACAGCCGGGTTGGTTCGAACACGAAACCAACCAAGACCTCGTAGCGAAAACACTTATAACTTGAGCTTCGGACGTCCGGTTGACGTGTCGTCGACTTTGTTGGTTTCCTATTAGTGAGACTGTCCTTTTGGATTAATCCACTCAAGGTTTGGATGATGTTGGAGTATGTTTGGGTTGGTTTTGACTTAAAAACCAACGGGGCCCCTGGGACGAAAAGGCCAATAACTCTCAGACCGGGCGTCCGATTGACGTGCCATCTGTCACGTTGAGTTCCTTTTGATGAGACAGAACTTTGGGATACATCAACTCCGGACATCGTGTCAGTTTATGTATCGACCCCCTTGCCTCGTGGATCAGAACCTCTCGGAATTGAACATGCTGTGTGCGGGAACCCTAGAGCTGGCTACGACTACGACGACGAGGACGACTGTAATGGGATCCCCCATGTGTTCGGCAGCAACGACGACCATACTAGAATCCTCTGTGGGTTCGACGGCAATGAATACTGTTATTGTATCCTATGTGGGTCCAGCAGTACTTTACTACTGTTCTTGTATCCTATGTGGGTCTGACAGTATTCGACTCTGTACTTGTATCCTACGTGGGTCCGGCAGTGTAGCTAGTCTTGTATCCTTTGTGGGTCCGACATCTTAGCTGGTCTTGTATCCTATGTGGGTCTGATAGCTTAGATGAATCAGTGTCTACATCTGATCATCTCTATCGCCTTAAGAAGAGTATACCTGTCTGAGATGAGTCTTCATTTTCAATCAATATCTTCGATATAATTGACTTGCTTTCCTATGTGGATTGGGTTGGGCGTTCCTGTGTGGATTAGGTTGTACTGTCTTATGTGGACTAGATCGAACTTGGGCTAAGATATTAGAGCCAACTGGAATGGATGACTGAGGTATATGTATGGGTATATACCAATGTAGGGTTGGTTGTTACTTCGTGATTGTAACTTTCCTTTGTGGTTTATCCTTCGTGGATTCTGGGAGACCTTCGGGGGTCACGGGGTCCCTACTGAGTAGTGTATACTCACCCCTACATAGGCTATGCCCGAACTACATTATGTTGGATGCAGAAGACAGACAACGCTAATCAAGGTAGGAGCTCGTGGAGAAGGACGGTACCTGGAGGTGGATCACCGGATGGGACGTACACGGAGAAGATGGATGGAGCTGAGGAGTAGAGGAGACTATCTGTACCCACCCTTCAGGTGGGATTTCTAGAGGAGGACTTGGTGTTGCTACTTTTATTTTCTACCATTGTACTCTCTTTTCAGTTGAACGTTACTTTTAGTTGAGTTTGTATTCTGGCCCATTTACTTTTCAGCACTTACCTTTGTACTCAGTTTACCTAGTGTTTACTTCTGCTTGCATACTCTGTAGGGTTTTTTACTTACGTAAAGGAAATGCCTTCCCTGATATCGGGATTTACGCCTTGGTGCTAGTCCCCAGCCTCTGGCTTATGGAAGGTGGGCATGGGGTAGTCACGACACGGGTCCCGAGGACGGGTCGTGACAAATTGGTATCAGAGGGGATCGGTTAAACTGTAGAATTCAGGACTCTGATCTTTCTTCTATGTGAAGCAATAATGTTAAGGGTATTGAGTGTGGTTATCAGTCCATGGATTCCAGTGTTGGTGCGACGGCTGACATATCCATACACCAGGTCCCTGACTTCTGATTTCTAACTCAGTACACGAAAACATTGATTGCATGTGTGTTTCAAAAGTATCTTTGTGATTACATTGTGTCAGCTCACAAGGTATACTATATTGACCATGGCACACCTGTCTCTTTTCAGTATGGCCCCACGGTGGCATCAAGGCAGGATTCTGTGCTTTGTGCGAGACGACAGCCCACTGAGCGACGGGGGCTCGGTGTAGGGCCCTATTACAGTGGAGGGCCCAGCGGTACCTCTATCCACCGAGCCACCAATGCCACCAGCCCCAACTGTTGAGAGTGCACGTCGCTTTAGTGCACTGCATGAGTTTTAGCATTAGAGACCACCCAAAATCCGTGGGGAGACGGACCCTCAGGCAGTCCAAGATTGGTTGGAGGCTATTGTACGATTTTTCAGGTCACTGGGGACACCAGCTGACCTCATGGTGATCTTTGCAGTGAGTCACCTGCACACGGCAGCAGGTAGATGGTGGAGCCTGATTCTCCAGGTGCACGACGAGGCATCTCTTCTTTGGTCGTACTTCGAGAGCCTCTTCCTCTCAGAGTTCGTACCAGCCACCCTCCATGCAGTGCGCATTCAGGAGATACAATAGTTGCGGCAGGGCAGCATGACGGTAGCCCAGTACTCGGCCAGCTTTACCGATCTCTCACGTTATTCCACGAACATGGTACGAGACCCATTTTTCCAAGGATGGACCTTCAAGTAGGGACTGAGGTATGAGATCAGGGCATCAATGATCTCACTCAGCATTCCGACACAGGCAAGAGTACTGGAGTGAGCCCTTCTTGTAAAGAGATTTCTTGCTGAGCCTACACCAGCAATGAGACCTACCACATGGCGACATGTAGCTGAGTCTTCTGTAGCTGGTTTTCGACAGATGTCATAGGGGTCCAAGAGGACCACACCATCAGGTGGACGACCTCATGACACTGGATCAGAGGTGCGGGGCACATGGCACAGATCCAGTCTTACGAGGAGAAGACAGTGCTATGAATGTGGCGGGAAGGGCCACCTGGCTCGTGACTACCCATCCCTCCATGTAGAGGAGTAGCAGACGGTTATGGGATAACCTAGGTAGAGGCAGAGGTTCGACCGTGGCGGTCCGCAGGGAGTAGGTGGACGACGCAGGGGAGCTGGCCGAGTAGCAGGTGGTGGGCGATGCATTGATGCTCTACCACCACCACCACTAGGAGGTCCACCCCGACCACAGGGAGCTGGCGGATAGAGGAAGGCTCAGCTTCAGGCAGCAGAGGCCTACGACCACGGTGCACCTTAAATGATTCGAGGTACTATCTGTGTCTACTCCACCCTTGCTGCAGTACTTATAGGAACAGGAGTGAGTCATTAATTCATTTTCGCTACCCTTGTTTGGAGCTCGGAGATTCCGACGGAGCCATTGGCTCGATCCTTACGGCTAGAGACCCCTACGGGAGCATACTCGACGATTACGCACTGGTGCCGGCAGTGTGAGATTACTCTAGGAGGCGAGAGCTTTGGCTGGGTTCTTCTTGTAGAGGTATCGAGACCTTACGACGTCATCTTGGGAATGGATTGGTTATCTACAGTTCATGCTTGGATAGACTCTATTAGGCGAAAGGTGTGGTGTGTCCACACTGATGGGAGCAGGTTCACCTTCACCAGTAATAAGGGATCCTTTGCAGTGCAGGATGGACCCACGCATAGGACATGACATACGATCACTCATAAGTTGTCTAGCCTCATCCTATGTGCATTTGTCTTGTGGAGTCTGAGTTTTCCTGTAGTGGTGGATCAGTATGGGGATGTTTTTCTTGACGACATTTCAGTGTTTCACCCTGGGCATCCCTGATTTTGTTCTCCAAGAAGCCAGATGGGAGCTTGTGACTGTGTGTTGATTACCATAGCCTAAACTAGGTGACTTTGAAGAACAAGTATCCACTTCCGAGGATTGAAGACCTCTTCGATCAGCTCAAGGGAGCACGTCGGTTCTTGAATATAGACCATAGGCCAGGCTATCATCAGCTCAGAGTTCGAGACGAGGATGTGCAGAAGACGGCCTTCAGATGTTGGTATGGACACTATGAGTTCTTGGTTATGCCTTTCTGCGTAACCAATGCTCTACCAGTGTTCATGAGTCTAATGAACAGGATCTTGCAGCCTTACCTCGATCGATTTGTTGTAGTCTTCATCGAAGACATATTGATATACTCAACTACTGGGGAGGAGCATGCCTACCACTTGCGGGTTGTACTGGACATACTACGAGAGCACTAGATTTATGGTAAGCTCTCGAAGTGTCCATTATAGATATGTGAGGTCCACTTCATGGGACATGTCATCTCTGATGCGGGAGTCATAGTGGATCTTGCAATGATCGAGGCAGTGCTACCTTGGGAGCCACCCAGGAGCGTGATGGAGGTGCGAAGTTTCTTAGGTCTGGCTGGGTACTATCGGAGATTTGTGCCAGACTTTTCCAGAGTTGCATCACCACTTTCAGCTTTGACGAAGAAGGGGAGACCCTTTTGTGGTCAGAAAGATGTTAGCAGAGCTTCCAGGAACTGAGAATGAAATTGACTAGTGCACCCATCTTGAGGCTACCAGAGGAGGGAGTAGGGTGCGTAGTCTACTTCGATGCATCAGGGACCAGAATCGGGTGTGTCCTGATGCAGGAGCGGGAAATGATTGCCTATGGATCACGATAGTTGAGGCAGAATGAACTGAACTACGCAACACATGACCTGGATTTAGCAGCAGTGGTATTCGCCTTGAAGATGTGGTGACACTATATGATGGGAGAGCTCTTTACAGTTTACTCTAACCACCAGAGTCTTAGGTACATCTTCTCGCAGAAGGACCTGAACGTGAGACAATGAAGATGGCTCGAGTTCCCACAGGACTATGACTTTGAGATAGTCTATACTTCTGGGAAGGGGAACGTAGTAGCTGATGCTCTCAGCAGGAGGACGAGAATTCATATTCTTGGAGAGGCGACAGAGCAGTTAGCCACGTTGCAGATATCTTTCTTGGATAGAAATGGGGTGGCCTTTCTACAGTCACTCACAGTCACACCACCACTTCTTCAGCGGGTAAGAGAGGCACAACGCAGGGATGTTGACTGTGAGATGCAGCGTGAAAAAATTTCCACAGGACATGCACCTGATGGATTTTCTATAGGAGAAGAGCACTTCATCCTTTTCAGAGGACGTACTATGGTACCAGCTGCATTACAGGAGGAGGTGCTAAGAGATTTTCACACTTCCCCTTTAGCGGTACATCCAGAAGTGGCGATGATTTACTGGGATCTCAGACGACAGCACTGGTGGTTAGGTATGAAGAAGGTTGTAGCAGAGTTCATTTCTCGATGCCTCACCTGCCATAAGGTGAAGGCGGAGCCCCAGGTACCAGCAGGCTTGGTACAACCCTTGGAGGTCCCGGAGTGGAAGTGGGACAAGATATCTGTGGATTTCGTGACTGGGTTTCCACGTACTTCCAGAGGACACAACTCCATTTGGGTGATTGTAGACTGACTCACCATGTCGTCTCACTTCCTACCTATTAAAGAGCAGGGCTTAGTGGATTTCTTGGGACACCTCTACGTTCAAAAGATTGTACGACTTCATGTTGTGCCATCATCTATCGTCTCTGATTGAGATGCTCACTTTACATCCTAGCATTGGAAGGGGTTGTAGGAGGCATTCAGTATGTAGATACGCTAGAGAACCGCCTTTAACCCTCATAAAGATGGTCATATAGAGAGGACCATTCAGACTCTTGAGGACATGCTCTGTGCATGTGTCCTCGAATTTGGTCGCAGCTGGGAGGATCACCTATCTTTGGTGGAGTTTTCGTACAGAAACAGCTACCTCTCCACCATTCGGATGTCAACGTAGGAGGCATTGTACGGACGACTTTGAAGATCCCCTTTCTACTGGACAGACGCTGGGGAGTCATCACTTGTGGGACTAGAGATGGTCCAAGCCATGACAGAGAAGGTTCGGGTCATCCAGGAGTGGATGAGGACAGCTCAGACCCAATAGAAGTCTTATACTGATAGGAGGCGGAGACCACTGGAGTTCGAGGATGGCGACCACGATTTCTTACGGGTCTCACCTCGAAGTGGATTATAGAGGTTTGGGCAGGGCAGCAAGTTATCTCCATGCTTCATCGGACTATTCTAGGTTCTCAGCAGGATAGGCAAGGTGGCTTATCGCCTAGCTCTACAACCTCATTTGCACTAGGTGCACGACTTCTTCCATGTATCTCAGGTGACGAGATACGTGCACGACCTGACGCATATCATCGACCATGGGGAGCTGGACATCAATGAAGGGGTTATTTTTGTGGAGGTCTTGATGGAGATCTTGGATCGACAGGAGCGGGTCCTACGTGGGCGGTCGATTCCTCTCGTGCGTATTAGTTGGCAGAACGGAAACCTCTAGGAGAGCACTTGGGAGTGGGATGATCAGATGCATGCACAGTAACCTCATTTATTCCCCTAGTTTGTGATGTATCTTTACGGGGACATAAATCCATGAGGTGGGAGTAATGTAAAGAGCCATAAATTTCAAGAAAATTTTTTTCTTAAATTATTTGGGATTTTACAAGTACGCAGTTTCAGATGGCACCTGATTCCGAGGCCCGGTGAGCCCGAAATCATTTTTCCGAAGTTTAGCTTGGGTACATTCATTGAACGAACAAGAGGGTTTTTCTATCTTTTGAACCGGTGCTCGGAATTGAAATCTGAGGGCACCGATGAAACCGCAGTGCCAATATTTGTTTAAGAAGACCTTTTCTAGAGTTGTGTTTTCTCGGGAAGAGATGTTTAAAAATGTGTTTTAAGTGTTAAGTGAATAAAGTTATGTGACAAAATAATTTTTCTATGTGGTTTAACTTTCACATGAGGGAATATCCTAACTTCTCTAGTTAGGATATTAGTGAGGTGGGGCCCACACAAGCCCCACCCATTCAATTTCCTCTAACCATCATAATGTTGGTAACCCCCCCCCCTTTTAATTTATGACCTTCACACTTCTCTTCTTTATTGAATGACAACACATCTTTATTCAATTAATTGAAACTTTTTAATTAATTGAATTAGATGTTTTGAATTTTGAAAATTTTGGCATAAGTGAATAAAATAAGGCAAAGCCTTATTTTATTTTAGTTTTGGTTTTAGCTGTGCGAAGAAAAGGGGAGATCTCTTGTCTGTTTTTCCTGAAGAACTTCATATTCTTCGTGAAGAATGAAAAGTCTTCGATGAAGAACGTCGTCACCGCAAGGATATATTGACATGTCGTCCCTTCTCCTCTCCGTAGCTGGTGTGTGACGCCTTTCCTAAAGAACAATGATGCGCCATCTTTCGATCATCTTCTCGTGTCAAAGGAAGGGAGATGACGCTCCTCCTCGGACGTTCTTCATCAACACATACAAAGCTTCACCTTGAGATTCAATTTCCCGCGACGATCTTCGTCTGAAGACTTCTTCGATGTAGGGGATTGTTTTACGTTCATGATTATTTTGGCGTTCATCGTTAAATATTAGCCGCTTGTTATCGAATTAACGGGAGGAGGCCGAACCGCACAAACACGGTTGAACCTCCTCCCCATTGTTGTTGTATCTCGTTGTGGATTGGAACAGAGGCGATGCAGTGCCAACAAACCAAACGGGAATGAGGAAAACTTCAGTGAAAGAGCACATCGTCGTCGCGCTGTGCCGTTGAGGCCGAAAGAGGCTGCGGCCGGAGTCGGGCCGCGGTGGAGGGGCGCGGCGTCGTTTCTCCACGCTGGAGCATCATGGAGGGCCGCGGCCGGGGCGGGCCGCGGCGGTGCAGAAGAGGCCGGCCAGATCCGCTGGCCACCGGCATTCCAAGAAGGCGGGACCCACGTGGGTCCCTCGACAGCACACCGGCCGGCAAACACGGCTGGCTGTTCGGAAGTCTGGGGGTTTTAACCCCCGGTGGCAGACAGGGGCAGGCCCCCTGCATGTGGAGGCCACCATTTCAAAACAAGGGGGGCAGCACGCCCCCCCCCCTTCCATGTTCAGCTCGTCCTTGAGCCGAGCTACGGCCCATGCTGGGCCAGACCGCCCGCGCCGGGCCGGACCGCCCACGCCGGGTCGGACCCCCGCGCCGGGCCGGGCTGCCCACGCCTGGCCGGGCCACCATGCTGGGCCGGTCCGTGCCAGCCAGACCGGGCCACGCCCTAATGAGCCGGACCCGGACCTGGGTCTGGTTGACCCGATTCGGCCGACCTAGGGGGGTATTGGGCTGGGTCGGATCGGGCCCAAACCCTCTGTTTCTGGACAGATCTGTTCAAATGCCCATAACATGGCCTACATACCTCTGATCGATGCACCATTAGTCAGGTAGAGATCCTTGGATATAGATGGTCGTTTCAGTATATTACACTCAAGGTTTCAAGGAACTTTGTGTATGATCGGGCTGGTTCGAACACGACACCAACCAGGCCCTCAGAGCAGAAACACTCATAACTTGAGCTCCAGACGTCCGATTGACGTGACATTAACTTTTTTGGTTTTCCCTTAGTGATATGGTTTTTTTGGCTCACATAGCTCGATGTTTGGATGCAGTTGGAGTATGGTCGGGTTGGTTTTGTCTTAAAAACCAACAGGGTCCCTGGGACGAAAAAGCTAATAACTCTCAGACCGGGCATCTGATTGACGCGTCGTCTATCATGTTGAGTTTCTATTGATGAGATGAAACTTTGGGATACATAAACTCTGGAATTCGTGTTAGTTGATGTTTCAACCCCCTTGGATCGTGGAGCGGACCCTCCCAGAATCGAGCATGTTGTGTGTGGGAACCCTAGAGCAAGCTGGGACTATAATGATGATGACGACTGTACTGGGATCCTCCGTGGGTTCGGCAGCGACGACCACCATACTGGAATCCTCCGTTGGTTTGATGGCGATTGTTACTGTTCGTGTATCCTATGTGGGTCCAACAGTACTTGAATGCTGTTTTTGTATCCTATGTGTGTCTGGCAGTATTCGACTCTGTACTTGTATCCTACGTGGGTCCGGTAGTGTAGCTGGTATTGTATCCTTTGTGGGTCCGACAGCTTAGCTGTTCTTGTATCCTATGTGGGTTCGTCAACATAGATGAATCAGTTGCTACATCTGATCATCTCTATCGCCTTACGAATAGTATACTTGTGTGAGTTGAGTCTTGATTTTCAATCAATATCTTCGATATGATTGACTTTCTTTCCTGTGTGGATTGGGTTGTTCATTCCTGTGTGGATTGGGTTGTACAATCATGTGTGGACTAGATCAAACATGGGCTCGGATGTTGGAGCAGAACATGAATTGATGACTTAGGTATATGTATAGGCATATATTTAAGTAGGGTTGGTTGTTACTTTTTGATTGTAACATTCTTTTGTGGTTTATGCTTCGTGGATTCTGGGAGACCATTGGGGGTCTCAGGGTCCCTACTGAGTAGCGTATACTCACCCCTGCACGGGCCATGTCCACACTACATTGTGTTCGATGTAGACGACAGGCGGCGCTGATTTAGGTAGGAGATCGTGGAGTTGGACAGTACCTAGAGGTGGATCACTGGACGGGACATACATGGAGCGTACGGCTGGAGCCAAGCAGTAGAGGAGACTATCTATACCCACCCTTCAGGTGGGATTTCCATAGGATGGCTCGGTGTTGCTGCTTTACTTTTCTGACGATGTACTCTCTTTTCAGTTGTACATTACTTTCAGTTGGGTTTGTATTCTAGCCCATTTACTTTCTAGCACATACCTTTGTACTCAGTTTACTTAGTGTTTACTTTTTCTTGCATACTCTGTGGTGTTTGTTTTCTTATTTAACGGAAATCCCTTTCACTGATATCGGGATTTTCGGCTTTGGTGCTCGTCACCAGCCCCTGGCCAATGTAAGGCGGGCCTGGGGTAGTCAAGTCACATGTCCCGAGGACGGGTCATAACATTCTACATCAATATTACTTAAAAATACATTAAAAATGTAATATTATTTATAACTGTTCGACTCATTATTATATTTCCCCTTTAGAAATTTTTCCCACAAAAAACTATTTTACCACACTAAAATAGATGAGGGTAAATATTCTTCCTCTCTTTATTTGGTTCCCATATTGCTTCTTCAAACTTTTGATTTCTCCACAACACATTTACAAGGTGCATTGGATTATTTCATAGCACTTTTTATCTATGATCTAAGATCGTAACTAGATTCTATTCGTAGGAAAAATTATTCTCCAATGGAATCACCTTTGGCTTGATTATATGTGAGGGTTTTGGTATATACATTCTCAAGAGGGATACATGGAATACATCATGTACTTGAGAAAGGTATGATTAGATTTCTAGTTGATATGTCACTACTCCGTTGAAATCATGAATCTCAATGGGGTCGATGTATCTTATACTAATATTTACCTTCATCCCAAATCCCATAAATCTATTACATAGAGATATATGGAGGAATACCATGTATCTAACATAATAATCATGGTCTCATCGATAATTTTCAGCATAGATCTTCTGTAGACTCTAAGAAGCTCTCATGTGCTACTGAATAGTCTTAATCTTTTCCACTATTTATGTACCATTTCAGGGACTATTAGATTTTTCCCATATTAGTCAAAACAATCCGGAGTTATGAACCTCTTCCCATAAGGGGATTCCATGTGATCCATCTTAATTCCTAAGTGGAAGAATATTTTGTAATAAAACTCGACCATAGGTATATGTTGGTCCCATGCTCTTTTGATGTATATAGAATATGCTCACAACACATCTTACAGTGTTTGAATATTCCATTTAGATTGGAAATCATTTTGAGGATGATAGATTTTACTGAATTTCTGTTCAGTGTTAAGAGGATGTTGGAGTGATTTCCAGAACATGGAGGAAATTATCAAATCTCGATCAGATACAATCGATTGTGGTTATCCATAAAAACTTACCACATATAAGATGTATATCTTTGTAAGTTTATCCAGTGAGAAATCTGATTGAATCACAATGATGTGTGCTATATTTGTATGACAATCCACAACAACACAGATAAAACTATTTCCTATAGATTTATTTAGGAGTCTAGAGAAAGAGTCTATAGAGATGTTCCCCATTTGTATGTTGGTATGTGTAATGGTTACATAATCCTCTTAGACTTCTACTATTAAACCTTCACTTATTGACATATCGGGCACATTTATGTATATTCACTAGTCTCCTTCTTCATTTTTTCCCACTAATAATGCTCACAATGATCTTGATACATCTTTGTGATTATTGGCTGTAAAGAGAATGTAGAACTATGATCAACATCCAATAGTTCCTTCTTTTACTCAGTATTTGTTGAAACTCATAGTATTGACCCAAATCTCACAATTCCTTCTTCATTAACATTGGGCTCTAAGGGTTTCCATTTCCTTACGGATTACACTTTATTCTGAAGTACGACATCATTTTTTGAGAATAATTTAACTTTTCAAAAAGAGATGGTTGAGAAATAATTTGTTAAAGGATTGATGATTATAAATTATTTATGATTCACATGTATATATTTTATAGGTCTAAGATGATTGGAGCCTTCTCAATTCCCATTATCGACAATGATGGATGATTCTTTGTACTTAGAGCATCCACCACTTTATTTTCATTACAAGTGTAGTAGTGGAGTGAGTAGTCATAGTCCACGACGAGCTCTAACCATCATCAATGGATTATATTAATATCTTTCTGTGTGAATATATATTTTAGGATCTTTTGACCTGTATTTATCTCACACTTATCTCCATAGAGATAATGCTGCCAAATTTTCAACTCAAAGATCACAAATTCTAACTCCAAATCACGTGTGGGATAGTTTTTATCATGATTTTTAATCTTCCACATGGTTTAGTCTATCATGTTATCATTTTACATCAGTAAACATCCTAAAACCTTATTTGAATTATCATTATATACCACAATGAGTTCCCCCACTTGTCCACAGTGTGAGAACTAGTGCAGTGATAATCTCCATTTTGAGCTCTTTAAAGCATTCCTCACTTTCCAGAATCTATAAAAACATCACTCCCATATGATTTATCTTAGTAATATGATTTTACAATCACAAGAAAATTATCCCAACTCGGCGATAATACCCAACTAACCAAAGGAAACTATGGATATTTATTATAGATATTGGACTCATCAATAATTCAATTGCTCATTCTAGTAAGGGCTTATAGATATCCCATTTAATGTGATGTTATTCCATAAGAAATAGAATTCCTTCAACCAAAAATCACATTTTATATACATGGAATAGAGATTATACTTTTGTATGGTCTTTAGAATAATGCACATATTATCCTAAAGTTCCTCATTGGTTTTGGAGAATATTATAATATAATCTATAAATAACACCAAAAATTTGTCAACGTAATCCCTAAATACCCAATTCATAATGATCATGAACATTTACAGAGAATTAGTGAGTCCTAATGGCATTACTATGAAATCATAGTGCCCATAACTTCAACGAAAAGAAGTCTTGGGGATATCATACATCGTTAACTTAATTTGGTACTAACCCTAGAGAATATCCACCTTGGAGAAGTATTTTTATCCATGTATCTGATCTAACAATTCACAAATTAGTGGTAGAGGATACATGTTCTTTATCATGATATTTTTGAGATCACGATAATCAATGTAAAGTTGCAGTGATCCAATATTCTTCTTAACGAAGAGGACTGGTGCACTTCCTGTTGAAGCACTTGGGCATTTGAACCCTTTATCCATATTCTCCTGTAGATTTTTCTTCAACTCAACATGTTATATAATATCCTTTATACATGTATTCTTGGATAATTTATACACCCCATGTATAATCTCAATATAAAATTAATCATCATGGCTAGTAGGAAGACCAGGAAATTTCTTGGGTAACACATCAGCATATTCCCTCACAATAGGTATGTCTTAAAGGAAGGTTATTTTCTTAGAATCAATCATTTGATCTAGATATGCTTTCTCATAGGTAAATAATATACATTATTGAGATTATCGTGCTAAATAATAATCACCATCCTCCTTTAACTTGTACAAAATTGGGGGTCAATTTACAACATATAGAGTGATTTCCTTATTGTAGCAATTTATGTTTTCCCTATATAGGGAAACCAATCCATGCCCATAATTGCATCAAATTACAACAAAGGAGGTATGACAAGGTTCATTGGGATGTTCATCCCAGAAACACTAATATGATATTATTTATATAATTGGGATACAATAATTGACTGATTTTATATTTTTATAAACAACTGTACCTCCATCCATTGTGGTGGTGTTTGGATAGTTCTACTAAACTTTTATGATACGAATGAAGGCATAGAATTGGAATCCAGATGTATGTTCACTATAATTGAATGAATAACTAGAATACTTGTCACCAATTCATTGTTGGGAACCTATTCAGTGGTAGTGATGGATAAAACACCCCCTTTATGCGTTGGAGGTTGTTAGTTTTCTCTAAAAATCCTTAGTTTAATGCATTTATTTGAAATGTTCCCTGATTCCATGTAGTTGAAGAAATAAACAATGTGTTGAGGGTTAACTAGAGAATTCCCTTACTCTATCATGTTATTGGGTTTCTCATGTCAAAAAATGTTATCCATGTGTCCTAACTTCCCACATCTAAATCATTTATTTTTTCTCATTATGCAATTTTTGTGGTGCATCTTTCTAGACCTTGTACAAGTGGGATGTGAGAATTTCATGGAACCACTCATTTTCACCATCAGACCTCTAGAATTGAACTCCACTTACCAATTAATATTTTCATGGTACCATTGATCTTTTTCAACCATAATTTCTACTTTGAGGAACATCACAGAATGTCTTCATAGCTATCAATGTCACAAATCATTGTGGATTTTTCTAGTCTAGGGTTTAGCCATCCGAATAACCAGTCATCCTTGCATTGAGGGGTAATAAAAATTATAGAGGAGTATTATACACGCCATGTGAATTCTTCTTCATACACCCTGAAAGATTCATCGACTTTTTTTAGGGTAATGAAATCCATTTACATTTTATGTTAGAGAGTGCAAGGAAATTATTTATCAAGTTTTTTCTAGAATTCCTTTCAAACCATTTATATGCATTCTTAGTTAGTATTGTTATCCTTGATCAATGTATAAAACTGATCAAATTATCCCTCAATAGGAATAATATCGATTAGATCCTCCTCATTCTCATAAAATTGAGGGATTTAGAATATCATCTTAATGGGTTTGATCCATTGTATTGAGATTAAGGGATCAGATGATCCATTGAATGTACCAGGCCTTTGTTGCATGAAGCTCTCGATTATGGATTGTTCTATTTTAGGGGGGTCTATATGTTCCTATTATCTATATTTCAATTTATAACCTGAGTTATATGAGGCAATAATGTTATAAATATCCCAAAACCTTCTCCCATAGGGTTGAGAATATTTTTGGGGAAAACATCATATTTCCATTCACATTTATTGTTTACCTGATTCCTCACATTTCCAAGCAATTTATAGAATAATGTGAAAATTAGGGATGATTATTTTTAATATATTAAACACAAAAATATTAATATAATGACATTAAAGGTATAACTTATAAATTACATTTATTTCATTATCTTATGAATTTATAGGATTTAATCTATTTTATCCATGATCTGTTTTCTAACATATATTCTTATGAGAATTTTCTGCCCTAAAAAATGGATTGTAATGAGATTACGAATTTTCCACAGAATATCCCTATAGATTATCTGACAAGGTTCATAATAAAGCTCATTTTAGTGTTCTAGGTTACCACGTGTAAGGCCCGAGACACCTTGTTGGAGTTGTTACACCTAGTTACATCCATTCATGAACCATTTCTATATGTAGTATCTATATATCGATGTATTTTCTTGATAAACCACTTACAATATAATTACCAAAAATTTACAAATGTTTCATTATACATAGTGTTATCCCGAATTATTTCACTATAGTTTTCAAACCACAATATAAAAAATAACTAAACCATTACTATGATAATAACTATAAAAACTCTACTCTTTATTTCACAATAAAAAATTATACACTACTAAAATTACATTTAATACAACCCAAAATATCATTAATTCTAGTGTATTTTGGAAATATGAACAGAACATATCATCATGATAATTTAACAAAATAACATTATTAAAAAGTTCCATTACATGCTTCTAAAAATCTATGTCCTTTTAAAACTGTACGAGATACCCTAGGGAAAAACATAAGAATGGGGAAATATATAAACCCAGTAAGAAAATAAGAAAGGAATAACATGAAGAAGATAAATAATATTATAAAATAGGCATATCAATGGGGAATGAAAGGAAAATGAATAATAAGGCCTGATAAAACATGACAATCATAACATGGGAAATGTGTAAACAACATAAAACAATGCATCATAAACATTGGCCAATGAAAAATATTGCAATAAATCGGGGTGTAAAAGTTCCATAAAGTAATTAGGTTTACTCTCTATGCCAACATGACATATCATGAAGCTAAAAATTACACAATGCATTGGAGAACATTATAATTTTAGGCGCAGTCTTCACATTCATTTCAATCGCATGTTTAGGTGCATCACATGGATCTCAAATCATGGATTCATTCATCATCATAATTTATTCCATGATAAAGGATTGTAGAATAATTAAAAATAAGTACCCAATAAAAATTATATGTTCAAAAATGTGAACACCCTTTATAATAAATGGGTATGGTATTCACTACATAATTGGTTTGGCCTAAAAAATCATGGTGAAATTTATGTTGCATAACAACGTCACTTAATGTACCATAAAATGGGATGATGAGAGAGAAAAGTGACTATAATAACCTATAAATATAATTTTATGCAATATTTATTGTGAAAATTATATCCCACGACTATAAATTATAAATAAAAGGCATAACATTTTGTTGAAACTTGAATAAAGTATATAATCCTAGCTATATTTCAGCATGGTAACAAGTGTACGTAAAAGATCATGAGAGTATTAATGAAGGTGTAAGGGGGCAAAATAAGTAATAAATTATATGTAATTTATGAATATTATGTTATACCATATCCCAAAATAATAAAATATAATTTTAGATACATAACAAAAAATAATTCCTTGAATTGAAATGGGAAAAGAGAAATCCCTTACAAGATTTTAGCATAGTAACAGGTGTACATAATGGATCATGGAAAGATTAATTAGAGTTAAATAAAGATATAATTATTTATACATTCAATAAAAATTAATGGTAATATGTAATAATATATCCCCACACAAGAGAAACAAAATTTATATGCATAACAAAAAGGAAGTGCTTGATAAAAATAGATGATTAGAAGACCCATTGCCGAAATTAGACATATTAATGACATAGGTAAGGGTCAAAAGATAAAGGATAAATGATACGTAAATCAATAAAAACTAATTTATATTAATTATTTGATTATAAATGAATTAAAATTTAACCAATTTAAATTAAATGAACTAATTTCATAGGAAGTGATTGAATTTGAAAGAAGGAGAGGATGGTCCCTTACTAGAGTTTGTAATTCCAAAAGATTCATAGGGGATTATTTTGAGTTTGGGGTGCCTTTGTAGGAATCTATAGAGTTTAGGGAAGAGTTTGGACATTATAAAATGATTTTTAGGGAAGATAAATGAGATCTTATGTGGTATTATATAGAAAAAGAGGGGGATTTATTTATTATTTATGTTTTGGACTCTACATAATAAAATATCCAAAACCAAAAACCAAACCATTGTTTTTCCCATGGTTTAATCCAAACGCGGGTGGATATAATTATTTTATAATTCCAAGGTATTAACATAAAAAATAATTACCTTTCTTATGTGGAGGTGTTCCACAATCTTAAAGAAATGATTTTAAAATCCTAAATTATATAATAAGTTTTAGAGGATTCATAATGGCCTTATATGATAAATCAATTAAAATTATAATCACATTATTTTAAAAGGGAAAAATTGTTTTGATCATGGATCCTATTTTTTTGTAATTATTAAATCAATTTAGGGTCATTATGTTGTCATTATATATATAGTATATTTATACGATATTTAATTTTTACATGAAAATTCGACTATCTAAGAAAAATTATGAAAAATTACAGTTGAATAATTTTGAAATTATGAACCCAAAAATAATATTCATTTAATATAATTAATTTTATAAATATTTAAATTCTATATTTTAAAATAAAAAATGACATTTATTGAGAAATGATGGGTTTTTGAAAAATAATAGTTTTTCGAACTGTTATAAAAATTACACTTGACTCTATAAAAATTATATGATCATTTATATTTGATTAAAATTATTTAATAATAATATTTTATTAAAAAATTATTTATTTAAAATATCATTTAATTCATTAATTCATTAATTTAGTTTGAATATGAACCAAAAATACAAATTATTCTTTATTATATTAAAGTAATGATTATTTACAAAGTAATAATAATAGGATGAACATATATTCTGTATTCTATAAAATTTGTACATATTCTTATTTATAGGGTCTTAATATATATCCCTTTAATACATCATCAAACATCCTAAGAGTAAGGTGTGCGATGGTGGAACTTTCATGGGGTGGTTTGACGAATATGGTTTGGTCTGTGATCTCTATGAGCATGAATTCTCACATAAAGAGATTCGCTCATGCATAAGTTGTTGGATCTTACCTTGGAATTGGTCATGGGAGAATCCCAATTATTCTATCTCCCTCGAATGCTCTGATATGTGGGCTCTGTAGGGCATGATCATTCTTCTTGAGGCAGTCACATCCTTTGTTTGTGTAAATTTGATTTACTATAACCCTATAATTAGACCAATCAGGTGATCACTATTCAATGACTATATTATCAAAGAAAATTATACTTAACTGTATTTTAAATCCAATTTCATATAATAAAACAAAATAAGTACATGTGTTTTCTATATCCATATTACATAATAAGAAATTAAAATAAAAAAATGGAATTTTATTTATTATAGTTTATGTTGTTTTAGGGTACCCCAGAGTATTTATTCATATCATGATCGTGTTTTACTTCACACTTCTGGAAAGGGTTACATAAGGCAATTGGTAGCAAGGTGTTTCTGAGTACAAATTCATACACATATATAAACTTGATGTTGGAACATACTATTTATGTACTATACAAAATGTTGAGGGAATGTTTCCAAGACTTTAGTGGATCTGAGGATAAATACATAGAACTCAAGGAGTTAACCTATAATAAAAATTATCTTGTGAATATTGAAATGGAACCATTTAACATTCTATATGGTAGGCCATGTAGATTTCCATTATACTATATGAAGGCTGGGGAGTAATTGTTGTTGGGACTAATTCTTTTGCAATATATTTCAGAGTAGGTTCAGTTTATTTTGAAATGTATGAATATATCTCAGAGTAGGAATAATTCATATGATAATAGACATCATTACACTATTGAGTTTCTAGTGGGTGATCATGTATTCCATTGTATTTCTACAAGGATGGGTCACCATTGGGTTTCCAAATAAGGGATGTTAGCATGAAGGTATGTTGGGCTATTTTAGATTGTGGATAGGATTTGATCGGTGGAAAACCAAATAGATCTTCCAAAATGGTATAATGGAATGAATGATCTTTTCTAGGTGTAAATCATTTTGTAGTGTCACTCCAAACCTTATCATCTGATCAATATTGATTATATTGAGATTGAGGTAGTTTTGTCATTTGAGGAGCATTTGGTTTGTATTTTGGATCATAGTGAAAATGTATTATGAGGTATGTTTGTGTAGTTAATCCATGTGCTGTCAGAACATGGAAGCATTTACATGAAAAGTTTGGAGAGGGAGTTAGATATATAGGCATAATGACCAGATCTTTTACCTTGGTGACTCAGTGATGTTTGGGAGTATGGACTGCGGATGATCTATTGTGAGGTGGGGAGGATTTAAGATCTTTATCTTATGATAATGTATGTTTTTTTGTATTTTCTAAACTCCCTTTTTTAGTCAATGATATGTTCACTGGGTGTATGTGAGGTTTGATTGGTGTATCTGGGGTTCAAGGCACAAAATGTGGGAATAAAGGGCCATCTAGTACAGGTTTCACAGTTAGATCATGGTTTGTAGAAAGAATGATCCATGATCATGAGTGCCCTATGAGGTAGCTTCATGATTGGGAAACCATGCCATGGGGAATCCTAAAACCAAGTTGGATTACACTTAGAAAAACTGCACAACCACTATATGGGTTTTCAAACATTGTAGGCTTTCTGGAGACTATGTGACATAGCCCCTCTTGGAAATAGTGTATCACATGGCCAGTTCACAGTTTCTCCAACCGTACCATTAAACCATGAAACTCATTAAATATGAGCAATTTCCCATTCACCCCATCATGATTTAATGGATATGAGCTGATTTTAAAACCCATTTCACCCTACAATAGCAAGGTGATGAACCACTTCCACCCATGTTTCGAAGGGATGATTCTCCTTATATTTTGATCCATTTTTAACACAGTTGGGTGAGAATATAAGATCTAGGTGTGTATAACACTTCTCTTTCTGTATTTTTTAAGAAAATTTATGGTTTGGTTGTTCTTCTATTTATTATGCCCTAAAACCTTGTTTTTATTGGAAATAATATTTTAGATAGATGAAGCTTGTTTGAGTTTGAATCAAAGGATAAGGTTAAGAGTGCATTCCTCAACAAACATGAGGTTATCGGTATATAAGTTATATCCTATAGTATTGATTCCCAAATTTATGTGTAAGTGGTTGTGTTCTATTACTCTCTTGTTTCCCATTTGGGTTCTTTAGTAGGTAATGATGGCGGGGCTAGTTGAATGGTGAATTGAAGCCCTCAATATCTTCGTGGGATTTTTTGAGGGTGAGTTTATGTGGTATAAGGACACCCATGGGGTGTTAACATTATTGTAACATATAATTTAATTTTATAAATGTTAAATAGAAGGTTTATGAAAAAAAAATCAATTATAAATTAATTTATATTTTTATATTATATAAGGGATAATTTTACCAAAATTGAATGCATTAAATGAGTTTTGACATATACATGGAAAATGGTAAATGTGAAAAATGGTAAAAGAATCATGATTATTTGAATAGATGGTATAAATGGTGTGATAGACTATGTATCTACACCCACGAGTGAGGATAGACTAATGATCTAGACCCAATTGAGGTAGTACATGGGTTCAGGTGACACACTGAGGTGTTATGATCCTAACAAATTCACAATGTGGGAATGCCTATACTGAGGCTCTAAGTAATGTTGATAAATGGGGTTTTATTTGTGATATAAATTTCCCTGTGATATGGGGAACATTATTCCCATTTCACTTCTTTTAGTTGATCGACATAGGCCGAAGAAAGTTTGATGAATATGGGTAGCACATGGAACTAATAATGAGAGTGGCTAATATAAAACATGTTAAAAAATGGAAAATTTTATTTAATTTATTATCCTTATTATTTACTGTTCCTTTGTATACACTAAGAGAATGTATATTTTTCAGAAACCATTGGTGGTGGTCTACCGAGTTGTACTCACACAGTACTCAAGACACCATTGGGTACCCAAATAGATTTCATGGTTATAGGTGGGGACAAGGAAAACAGCCATATGATAGATGGTTGATCTTAGGCTTAAGGATGCACATAGATGGAGAAACCAAACGTGGTGTTGGGGCCTATTTTGGGGAATTTTTATCTTATATTTCTTTTGTGGGTTTCATTTGCACTTGGCACTATATGACATGATATGACATATTTACTATTGGTTGTGGGAATGTACCTAGTTTTAGGAAATGATTTTTAATTATTTTTTATTTCTTATATTATAGCATTTATTTATCATCATATCTACTATGGATTACTCCAATAAAGAGGGTATTTTCTCCCGTCTTGTCTCATTATACCATCGTCACTAGTTAGTAGCCTCTGGAATAAGAGGAGGCATGCCTGATATCATGTCATACACCATCCCGTGGCAGATGTTTAGTAGATCCTGGGTCCAGATGTGACATATAGTTACCAAAAAATTTCATACATATATATTACATCTTTTTATATGAATATTAATTACAATACACAAACACATTACTATGGATAGTAAATGCATAGTTCCTTTTGAAACATGGATACATAAAAAATGGTTCACATGACCTCAACATTAACTCCCACATAGTTACTAAAAATTAGAACCCTTATTAGACATATCACATGTAATATCTATCAACATAACAAAGAGAACAAGAACATAGAAAAGGTTGATATTACATGATCAATAAGGTGAAACAATTAGAATATTTTAAAATAATGTGAGCATAATGGTATGAGAACATGATAAAAAAAGTATGAAAACCATACCTTGTATATTTAAGATCAAAATCATGAGTCATGACATAAAGACCAACTGTTCATAAGTCATGAATCATAAGGAAATAATAAAAACAAGATCCATGGGAGCATAGAATTAACATAAAACATGTAATTTTGGTATACACATAATAATAGAAATACTTCTATCAGGGATACCCACCAATACAAACATAAAAAGTTATCTTGGGATAACCACCCATGTACCCACATTGGGCTTGGGATAACCTCACGTGCACCCAAATTTGGTTCTTGGGATAACCTTTCATGTACCATCTGACCTCATTGAACGATATTAATTACCCAATGAATTAGATGGAGATATAGGTCCCACACATCAAATAATAGAATTTATAAATATTTTTTCTATAAGATCATATAAATTTCATCATACTATAACCCATGAAAAGAAATGGGCATCATAATCATTTCATCATATCTTCATATAATAACCCATGGAAAAAAGAAGGTGGTTCATAAAAATATTTTCATCATAAACATAACCCATTTATATAAATAATAAGAATGGTATCCATGGATCATATCCCCAGTAGATAATAATTTACATAAAAGTATTTCAACATAAATGGATAATAATTCATAAATAAAAACCTCTTGGAGCATTTCTTGAGGAAAATAAAATTTGCATTAAATCCAAAATTTTAAATATATAAATTATAAAAATATAATTGAAATAATTTTCTATAAAAACAACCATGGAATATTATAAATTATTCATTAAAATATTTAATGGTCATGACAATAGGAAATTACAAACACATTAAAATAAATATCCCTTTCACATTTTTAGTAATATAAAAAGAGGACTTGTTTTGAAGATGAATTGAATATTTATTTAATTTTAAGAAAACTAAAACAAGGGTATAAATGAATTTAAATAATACCTAAGGAATATTAAAAAATGTTTGAAAACATTTTTATAAAACATGGTTATCGATGAAAAGGGGTTTTGACTAAAGAGATAAATAAAGTCAGTTTTATTTAGAAAATAACTTTGAAATAATGAGTACATAAAGAGAGGAAAATAAAGGTAAAAATATTACAATGAAATAATGAGAGGAGAGTAAAATTAATGTATTTCTTGTGAGAGGGATCATGATATTTTTTCATTAAAATAATATTTATAAAGCATCTCGAAGAATAATGAGATCGTAACATCAAACCCCTGCCACTTTGGTAACTTTTGAATCATAACCCACATTAAATCATACAATCAAAATAAAAATTTAATATATTATATAAAAATATATTAATGCCATAAAATATAAAATGGTCTATATATACACATCATAAAATAATATAGGTGCATTCTATAATGTTTGTCCTAAGGAAGGCATATTCAGACGAAATCCCATTTCCTTAAGTCTTGATTTATTTAATACACATTGAAAAATATTGTATAACAATTTTCAGTTTATTATGAATATATTATGGAAACATAATTTAATATAAAAAACGATATATTATTTACTTATATCCATTTATTACCCATTTATAAATATTTCATTGTTAAAATCATGTTTTGGGCAATAACATTTTCATTTTTTGTGTCTGTTTTGATTGGTTATTTTTGGTAGTCTTACTTTGATAATGGTAAGATAATATATATAATTTAAATAATGATACTAATATAATATATATTATTTATATAATTATTTAAAGTAGTATATAAAATATAGGCATAGAAAATAAAATACACTCTGCATGGAGATGGTATGACGTACATACACATGAACAATGTTTCCATTTTCTCAACATGTGAAATTAAAGAAATTTAAATAATATATTAAAACCATAGAATGGTTTTAATTTCTTATATATTTCCTATATTGATTAAATTTTCTCTCATTACCTCCATGAAAATAATTAGTAAAAAATGAATCACATCACTTCAGGAGGCAATATTCCTCCGTAGACACAGACAATGTTATCATATACCCCCAAAAATATAATGTAAGAATGTATATTTGATTTAATAACTCCTGGAGTATAATTATGTTTCAAATATAATAAAAATTAATTTAATCTATCCTTACTACAATCCATGAAAACATAAATTAAAATACATCACATCAGTTTGCGAGGCGATTTTCCTCCATACAGACAAATAATGATTTCATTTCACATTTAATATAAGTGGAGATGGATACAGTTTATGAAACTAACATAATAAAGTATTATTATATGGGAGATAATTTTTTTATTATATAATCATATTTGGGTAATATTTGAAGGAGTCATAAGAGGAAAAAAATTAGTTTAATAATTTTACCTATTCTTTAGTGACCCAATTTAGGTTTATACCTAATGACTTATTAGGAGTGTTTAATAATTATAAAATAACTATAGGAAGTTTATTGGTAATTATTAAATATATTTGGGAAGATAATTTAGAAAAAAGGGGTTTCTATGTGTGAATAATGGAGGAGAGGGGGGGGGGTGGACTTTTATAATTGTGGGAGAGGACATAGTGAATTTTTTTAAAAGAAGAAAGTGAAACCACATTTTTAACATTCCAAAATTATCCAAAATGGGAAATTATCTATAATTATAGGTGATAATGTATAAATATTTCCATAAATTGGGTTTTATATGTTTCTATGTAATTTTACCCCTAATATTCTTAGTTTAACCACTAGTAAATCTCATTTAACCTTAATCAAGATAATTATTTTTTATAATTATTACTATTAATTTTGACAAAAAATAAGTTGATGAAATTATGTAATATAAATTATACTAATTTAAAATATGGATTGAAATTTTCAAAATTCTATTCACGTATGTGAAAAAATGTAATTTAAATTTAAACCTATAGATACAATGAGAAAGGAGTTTTCCAATGAAAAAATATTCCAAAGTTTAAAAAAAATTTATATTAGAAATAAATATTAAATTGATCACAATAACCTATATTAGGTATATATATATATACTATCTATTTTATCAAAACCAAATAAAAATAAAATTAATCTTGTAAATTTTATTAATGAAAAGGTAGTTTTTAATAAAAACATGGATTTTCACCATTTACTATAAAATTTACCTTTTCATAAAATTATTAAAAATAAATTCATGATAATTTTGAAATTATGAATTCAAATATTAAGGACCGTTTTTGAAATATATTTTATAAAATTCAATAAATAAATTTTTAAATAAGTTCCCAAAATTTGAAAAAGTATCTTTTTAGAAAAACAGAGGTTTTAAGCATAAAATTGTCTTTATTCTTATCACATTTATATAAAAATATATGAAGAATAATAAACTTTTTATTAGTATTTAAAATATAAATTTCAATAAAATAATTCTCAAAAAGTAATTTATTTTATTTATTGAGATAAAATGATTTTTATGCATAAAAATAGTTTTCCAGAAAAGGATTCCATTTATTTTCAAAATTTTTTAATTTCAATTTATAATTAATTTTTCACCAAATAAATAATTATATATATATTTATAAACCATACATTTATTTAAATTTATTTAATTATGTTCATACTCTCCATTCCCACAACTTGGTGATGACAATCATATTAAATAATAATATTTTAGGAGTGTATAACATTTCATTAAGACTCTACATTGCGTGTAACGAAAGATATTAAATAATTTAAATTTGTTTGGAAAAAATATTTCATAAAATACCAGGGTGTCAAATTCTACCCCCATAAAAAAATTATCCCCAAAATTTTAATTTATGATCGGTGGGTTTTAAAATTTATTTTTGTTATGGAAAACCCAAATAAAAAAGTGACAATAAAAATCCATCGTGATGGGAGGGAAATGAAATTATGAATACCATATTCAATAACACATAACTAGATTTATAAATAGAGGAAAAATGGGAGGAAGGTGAATATATAGACATGGGAGAAAACATTACATAATTATGGAGAGTTATAGAGATCATCGATCATAAAAAGTGAATGATCTAAAAATAATTTAACAATCACTATTCTATAAATCTGTGATAAGTTAAATGACCACCCATTCTTAATAAATGAAGGTACTAAGGTAGAATTTTCGATTCAAGATAATTTTTCATAATGTACGGAAATTTTTGTAAGAATATATAATTACTTGATTTTATTTCATTTCATTTGATCAATAAAATCATTTGATTATGCTTCAATAAATTTTCCACATTGTATCTTACTCTAAGTGATGTTTTTTTTATTTCCTAACGCACTAACAAATATGATGATCTGGAAAAAAATGATAATTCATTCATTCTATACGTAGTTATTATAAAAAAATGGTTATCATAGGTAATCCAATATGAATAAATCATTATATGGTGAAATAATACACTAATCCCTAAAAATTCATCCAATGTTCAACTTAAACCATTAAATAAATGGTTAACATTATCATCCTTCAAAAATTAAATATTTATAATTAAGGAAACTTGAATTATCAAAATCAGCTTTACCATAATACCTCCAATGTCATAATATAGATATTAAATGTCACATACCAAATATATGAACACATTGGTCATATATATTCTTGAAACATGGTAATAATAAAAATTACAAAAAAAAATTTCTGAAAACATGCATACAAATTCATTTCTTGAATGAACCCATATATTATTGAATATATTATATAAAAAAAATGGTTTTTTAAATCCATCTATGATAACTGAAACAAAATTGTCCAAAAAATAATTTATCACTCCCATGGTCATTAATAGTATCCAATTTACTTTATTAACATCCATCATCTCTTTATACCAGCATTATTATCTGAACATCATGAACACATTATGTGTTATCTTCCCTTAACAATGTCTTTTCCAAAAAATACCACCTTAAATTTTGACCAACTTTCATGGTCTATAATATTATTCAACATATTCATGGAGATACTCTATAAAATAATTATACTAAATAAAACTTATATATTTCATGATTCATATAACATAATTATTGAATTCCAATACATAAAAATTCAATAATCCCACTTAATTCTTAAACTATTATCTAGGCTTCATCATCTAATTCTGTAATACCTCAGTCCTACAATATGAAATATGTATCATGTATTAACATTAATAAACCAATATTTAATCATTATTATTATGTTTATCATAAAAAATACCCTTAGAATAGACCATAACTTTTATACATCATTTATATTACATTAATCATCATAAGTATAACCATTACTCATAAAACCTTTCTGATTTTCTTCACTAGATTTCCCCTAGGACATTGATTTTTATAATGACCATATTTTCCACCTTTAAAACATTCAACCATTGATGATACCGTAGGGAGACCATTATTCTCATCCATTAAATTAATCTGAATTTTATTTTTCCTCAGAAATTAGTTTCCTTATGTCCTTATTTTCTATACTCAAAACACCTTCCTATTGCTCTGAGACATTAAATTGGGTGCTTATTCCAACATTCTTGAAATATAGGAATATGAATTTTATTTCCACCGTAGGCCCCACCACCGAGGATCTTATTGAGCTACATCCTTCACCAATCCGAGGAGTCTGATTTTTAGTTAAAGTGAAAATTTATTATCATGTATCATGATAACTAATTAAGAAAAGTACCAATATCCTTTACACCAGTATTCATTCCATTTGGTTTCTCATGAACACATTTTCTATCAGAATCAATGATACACTAGTTCATTTTAGTTACTTCCTGTAACACCCTAAGATTTTATGAGAAATATTTTTTTTCTATCTTATGTTATACGCAACACCAAAGGGAATCTTTCACTACACACTACATTGGCTTAGCTTGTGTTACACATAAGAGAACCTTCCTCGATAGCATGCGTCGTACGCAATACCATGTTTCACTAAACAATGATATATTATTATAATATTATTAACTAGCCGTTATGAATATTATTAACTGAATTTTTAATTTTATAACATTATAATTCATCTTACACATTTTATATAATGAGGTATGAAAACAAAACCAATTTTTTGGATAAAAGATGTATTTTTCAAAAAAAATGCGGTTTTACAGCCTTTTGATGGCCACACATTTTAAATCTATTTTTTGACAATTTTATAAGTTAATTTTTACAAAATAAACTTCTTATTTTGAATTAGGATATAAAAATTTACATTGTATTGATTTTTGATACTTTTCTGATAACTTTCATATTTTGATGAATAGTAGAAATATGCTAATTTTTAATTCAATTTTTTTTTATAAAAATAAATTATATGGTTAAAATATATTAATGAATGGTTTTAAAGTATAAATAGAATATATTTTTACCATTTAATATAATGTATTTCATTATCATTAATTTTTCATTTAATTCATAAGTAAAAACATTTCAATCTTTGGCAATGTTATAACTTTTAAAACCCATTTTCTTAACAACGAGATTAATTTTAAATTAATTATTGCAACTTTTGTGTTTTGAATTTTGAAAAATTATTCCATATTTGGATTCAGTGGGTCCAAATTATGTTAATAGGGTACTTATATTTTTTTATATTATGAATAGTAACTACGGTAATTTTTATTTACTTGAGTGAAAGGTAAATCTGGTAATTAAGTATAAAAATAAGATTGTAAAATTACCCTAACACTTTACAAAATTCTATTGTATGGATAAAAGTTGACCCATATCACCTAAGGGTCAGAATAAACTCATTTCATGGACCTTTGACAATGAAAATGATATAATTATTATAAAAACCAAAGAAAGTGACAATATATCACTCCCTTATATCTTATAATTATTATAATTTTAATTTAGTGATAAACTTCATAAAACATAGAACATGAATTTTATCCAGAAATCTATTGAAATTATCTACATCAAGTAATTTTATTTATTATTTTTAGGGATTAAATATTTATCATTAATGTTGACACAATAGTGTTGTTGAAATCATTTTATTAATTTAAATATCAAATAAATGGTTTAAAAATATTAAATAAATATTATATGAACTAGTTAACGTATTCCAAGAATTTTGTAGATAAATATGACATTTTATGAATATATTAAATCTTTTAGTTCGAACATATCTTCTGTGTATATTTTATTTAAATTCAAAAAAATGAATAGTGTCAAAATTGACGCTATTGTTATTTTATGAAAATAACATATTATAAAATAATTTAAAATTCACAAAAATATTTAAAAATTATAAATTGAAATTTATATGATCTAAAATTTAATAATGTATCCAGTTATGGAAAATTCAAAACACATAAGTAATTATTTATAATGATTTAAAATTTCAAATATTATTACCACAAATAAAATTAAATTGATTAAACAAGGATAAATCAAGTTGATAATGTTTAAAATAAATTCCCAACATGTCTAAATTTTATTGGAAGATGAGTTTATAACCCTATCTCATCTAATATTGGAATTTGACTAATTTTGGATGTTTTTATTTAGGGTTTGAATTTATTATAAATTAATATTTTTTTCTATTTTCAAAGGTGCCCCTCTCCACCCATATAAAAGGGCACCTCTTCTCTCTCCTCTTCACATAATTTTGTGCCATAAAGCTTGTCCAAACCCTGACCATTTCCCTTCTAAACTTCCCTGTCAAAATATAATATGTCTTGGTCTTCTTCAAAGACCAATTTAGTGCTCTAAGAGGAGGTTTCTAAGAGGCGTGTCGAAGAAGAGGTAATATCCCTTACCAATTCATTCAAATTTCGTTATTCTTCTACTTCCACTTATTCATTTAATTCATTATAAAGTAATAAAATAAGTATCACTCATATACTTATATGTTATTATAAATACTAAACAACCATATTTCACCTTCTATCCATCCTACAAAAAAATAATTCACTGCGCGTGCGTACGTAAGGAATACCGTCACCACGCCGTGGTGTAATTTGTTTTCCACCACCACCTTACTTTGATGGGTATAATGGTGTAAATAATAACTATATATGAGTAATATAACATGATACTAATTTTGAGATATTCTATTATCAACTCCAATACCATTCAATAATTATGCAAATGATATCGTCGCTCATGCGTACGTACGACTTACTGTCTCGACGGTGCGATGTGATTCGTTCTCCATGATCTCCATTAAACAATAATTATATAAAATAATTGAATGAATAAATCGGATATATATTATACTAATATCATTCTTTAAATGATGTATCTATAACCTAAAAATTGGAATAATAATTTATTCGACAAAACACGCATAATAACATAAAGCAATAAACACTCGAATAACAAGTAGCAATGAAATATTACAATAAGAAGATAAGAATGTGACCATATATGATATCATAACAATGATTATGATTCTGTAATAAGTCAAAGACATTGTGTAAATCATTATACAGGAGGTTTGAATATGTATAAAGAACATCAGACCTAAGGTTACGGGAAAATCTCGCAATATCATTTTTATCTGAGATTGTTTATACTTTTGTAATTACTGGGGCATATTTATCATCCACATAAATGTTTCCTCAATATGTAATGTAATTCCCCAAAAAAATTTTAATTCCATTTTTATCTATTTGTGATTTTTTAGTAAAATAAATGAAAGGAATATTTTTTCATTTTCAGTCTGAGGTAATTTTTTGACTTTTCCGGCCAAAGTACGAGAAGAATGTTTATTTTTAACTTATATGGTGTGAATGGAATTTTATGATTTCATAGAAAATAATTTACATCAAGCAACCTTAAAAATTTTTGAAGTTTATTTCCAACTAACTTCTTTTAGTTTAAAATAGTATGACATGTCGTAAAAGGAATTTTTTTTGAAGAAGAAATGATATTTTCCCCAGGAATGAAGTTCAAGTGTTTTATCTAAATTATTCTCCATATAAGATGATATAGGTTTATATTTCTATCCATATTATCACATTTATTTGATTATGTTATTATGGAATTATTTTTATGAAGTCCATTTATCTTTTATGGATTATGTTATAAGGGCATGATGTTTAAGAATCCCATTCTAATACATGGGTTATGATATTATGTATGATTTATGATTTTGGGGCACACATAAAAATGGTTTCGTTATGACATGGGTGGGACCTATATCTCTTTCCAATGCATTGTGTAATGATTTATATCTCATGAGATATACATGGCTGGAACAACAAGTTAATCTGGTTCAGTGATACATGACTGGAATGAGGAGTGAACTCTGTTCAGTAATGGACGTTGTCCGCTATGATGGTCTTGGGAAAGTTCCTTGACTAATATGAAATTATTTTCTATGATTATGGGTGTATGCCACAAAGTTTCATGTTTTAAGTTATTATTATTGGGATTAAATTTCACTACTATGATTTATCCCATGTTATGATATTATGATCTCTTTTTTAGGTTAAGATTTTCAAAATGTTATATTCTAATGAATATGATATGATTGATATTTCTTTTGTTTACCCTTACTAGGAATTTGATATCATCCTTCTGTATGTTTTCTTTTCCTAGGTCAGTAAGAAGGGTATTAAGTAGGATATGCCAAAAGGGACTCTAGGTAAGGTGAAATAAACGAGAGACAATGTAGATGGTTTATTAACCAGTTATTTATGTTTCCCAGTTTCTAAAGACACTATACCTATACGGTCATATCATGGTTTTGTTACATGTTGTAATAAGTATGATTCAATTATGATGTAATAACCATGTATGTAAGGTATGGGTCGTTATAGTTGGTATCAGATGAAAGGTATAGTCAACCTTTGGAAACTAGGATGTGAAAACCTTAGTAAGAACCCTAAAGATATGCCTAAGCATAGAACATAATATTAGTGTTTTAGTAATGGACATGAATAACCTATGATAAGACATAATGTGTGAAATTTTATTACTGATTATATGGGTTTCCTATCATAATTATTGTTTCTCACACTATTCTTCTTGGTTTTAGTCAATGGCGGGAACCCGAAGGAACCGTGTTAATGGTGAATGCGACGGGAAATACAATTATTGTCCCCCTGAGAAACCAAATGTTATGGGAGATGGAATGAAAAATCTTGTAGCCATGATCACATAACTATATCAAGCTATGAATCAAGAAGGACTTCCAAATGAGCAAAGGAAGGAGCAACATTCTTTTGAATCCTTCATGAAGTAGCGTCCACCTTTATTAAGCTGGTCTTCTGATTCATTAGTGGCTGAACAATGGATCAGTACCACTGAAAATATATTTTCATTCCATTAATGTTCTGAACATGACAATGTTATCTTAGCAGCATATCGTTTGGAAGGTGCAGCTGATCAATGGTCTAATCTTATCAAAAAACGAGGCAAAGAGATGAAATTGAGTCCACAGAATGGGAAGATTTCAAGAACTTATTTTTCAATCAGTATATCCCTCGTATTATTCAAACAAAGATGGAGAAAGTGTTTCGTGAACTAAAGCAAAAGGATAATGAATCTTTTGGTACCTATGAAGAAAATTTTACAAGACTTCCAAGGTACGCTTCAGGAATTATTATCCAACATGAGAATAAGATCGATTTATTCTTTAGTGGCTTAAAACTGAGTCTTCGAAGGGAATTTTACATATGGGATTCAATAGCTCCAAGGAAATTGTTCGATGTGCTCTCAAGGTTGAGATGGATATTAGAGTAACCTATCAATCATATGGGTTTGATAAGAATAGGAAAATGGAATTCAAAGGAAAATCTAAAGACCACACTGAAAAGAAGATGAGTTTTCCCTTATGCTCAAAGTGTGAAAAGAAACATGGAGGGAATTGTCTTAAAGGGACAAGTAAATGTTTTAAGTGTTGAAAAGAAGGTCATCAAGAAATTTAATGTTGAAATAATGAGAAGAAGATGTCTAATTATGCGAACAAAGAATGGGATACACAGAATGCACCTTTTACACATCAATGTTTCAAGTGCAAGGAAATGAGGGATTATGCCAATCAATTCCCTAATCCAAGGGTTGTTGATGATGATCGACGTCAACAAACTCTTAAGTCCAAAGCAAAAGGAAAGACACATGCAATTTCTATCGGCGATGCGGAGTATGATAACGAGGTGGTGAAATTTACAATTACCATCCACTCTAAAGTAGAAAATGTTTTATTTGATTCTGGATCCACCCACTCTTTTATTTTTAATGAATTTTCTAAGGGTATCACCATATTACCTCCGCAATTATATGTCGATCTAGCAGTGAAAAACCCTAATGGCACAAGAGTCGCATCAAAAGATTTCAATTCTTCTCAGATTGAAGTTTGTGGGAAAGTGCTTCCTACATATCTTGTGATCCTTCCTATAGTGGAATTTGATATGGTTCTTGGCATGGATTGGCTTTAATTATTGGGATCTCATATCAATTTCTAAATAAGGGAAGTCACATTTAATACTCCCGATCAATCTACGATCATCTATCGATGCAAGGATGAATATAACCTTCTGGTGGAAATTTCTTCCATTTTATGGGTCTTGATTCCAATAAATGAAGGATATTTATCTCAAATGGTTGGAGAGAAACTCGAGATTAATAATATGCCCATTGTACGGGAATTTGATGATGTCTTTCTTGGGGAATTGCCTGGTCTTCCACCAAATCTTGAATTTGAGTTTTCAATAGAACTCATACTGGGTGCTATGCCTGTTTCAAAGACACTATGTAGAATGGCCCCAATTGAGTTGTAGTAATTGAAGAAGCAACTCCAAGAGAATATTGATAAAGGATTCATAAGCCCTAGTGTGTCACCTTGGGGAGCACCTGTTCTATTTTTTAAAAAGAAAGATGGATAAATGAGACATTGCATTGATTATCAAGAACTTAACAAGATCACTATCAAGAACAAATATCCTCTCCCATGCATTGATGACTTATTTGACCAACTATGAAGAGCTCAATACTTTTCCAAGATTGATCTTCATTCAGGGTATCATCAATTATGGGTCAAAAGGGAGGATATACCAAATACGGCTTTCCGTACAAGGTATGTACACTATGAAATTATAGTGATGCCATTTGGTCTTACTAATGCCCCTGCTATCTTCATGAATCTAATGAATAGAGTCTTTAGAGACTATCTTGATCAATTTTTGGTAGACTTTATAGACTATATTCTTGTATATTCAAAGTGCAAGGAAAAACCTGAAAATTACTTGATAATTGTATTAAAGACCCTATGAAAAGAGAATCTTGATGCCAAATTTACCAAGTGTGAATTTTGGCTTCAAAAAGTTTCATTTTTGTGTCACTTAATCTCAAAATAGGGGATATTTGTGTATCCATCTAAAACAAAGGTTATTGAAAGATGGTTGAGACCAAAAACAGTAATTGAGATCCGAAATTTTCTTTATCTGGCTGGATATTATCAACGTTTTGTGAATGATTTTTCATGACTATCTAATCAAATCAATGGGTTCACTCGAAAAGGAGTTATGTTCGTTTGGACGAAGGAGTGTGAAGATAATTTCTAGGAGTTAATAAGAATGTTATCTAGTACACCTGTGCTCACACTGCCTTGTAGTGGAGAATGGTTTGTGATCTACAGTGATGCATCCAAGAAGAGTTTGGGGTATGTTCTCATGCAAAATGATATAGTGGTAGCTTATTCTTCATGACAGTTGAAAATCCATGGGAAAAATTATCCAAATCATGATTTGGAGTTAGCTGCTGTAATCTTTGCATTAAAGATTTGGAGGCATTACCTTTATGGTTAAATTTGTGATATTTATAGTGATCATAAATGTTTAAAGTATATTGTCACACAAAAGGAGATGAATATGCACCAAAGAAGATGGTTGGAGTTGACTAAGGATTACGACTGATCAATTAATTATCACCATGGGAAAACAAACAAGGTGGAAGATGCATTAAGTTGACAAGACCATGCTAGCTTATTCATGATGAGGATCACAAAATATAACGACCCATACATTACATACATTGTTATTACTTCAAAAATTAAGCACACTTATTACAACATATAACAAAACCATGAAAGGACCATATAGGTATAGTGTCTTTAGAAATGGGGAAACATAAACAACTGGTTCATAAATCATCTACACTATCTCCATTTTATTTTATCATATCTAGAGTCCCTTTTGGAATATCTTACTTAATAACCTTATTCATGACCTGGGGAAAACAAAACATATAAAAGGGTGAGCCCAAATTCTTAGTAAGGGTAAACAAAAGAAATATCAATCATATCATATTCATAAGAACATATCATTTTGAAAATCTAAACCTGCAAAAGAGATCATAATATCATAACATGGGATAAATAAAAGTAGTGAAATGCAATCCCAATAATCAAAACATAAAACATGAAACTTTTTGTCACACACAATTAATCATATAAAATAATTTCATATTAGTCATGGCTCATTTCCAAGACCCTAATAGCGGATAAAGTCGATTACTAAACTGATTTAACTCCTCTTTTTTTGTCATGTATCACTGAACCAGATTAACTTTCCGTTCCATCCATGTCTATCTCATGAGATATAAATCCTTACCGAATTCATTGGAGGGAGATATAGGTACCACCCATCTTATAATGAAACCCTTATTATGTGTGCCACAAAATCATAAAACATATATCATAGAATAACCCATGTAAAAAAATGTGATTCTTAATCATCAAACCATCATAACATAATCAATATAAGATAAAAGGACATAATAAAATTAATTACATCATAACATAATCAAATAAATTTAAAAATAGGGATAGAAACAGAACCATGTATTATCATAGATGGGAAATAATTTTGGTAAAACACTTGAACTCCATTCTTGAGGAAAATAGCCTTTATACTTCAAAAAAAATTTCCTTTAGTAACATGTCATAAAATTTTAAACTAAAAGAATCTTATTAAAAATAAAATTGAAAACATTTAAAGGAAGATTCATGGAAATATTGTTCTATGAAATCATAAAAATCCATTCATTCCGTATAAGTTGAAAAAACATTGTTCTCATACTTTGGCCGGAAAAGTCAAAAAGTACATCGTATAAAACACGACAAAAGATTCCTTTCATATATTTTACTAAAAACACACCAATGGGTAAAATTGGATTTAAACAATTGTAGGAGGATATAAATAATACTAAATATTTAGGAATCAAGGATGTGTATGATAAATATTCCACATTAAATTCTGAAGTATAAAAAATCTCGAAAAAATTGAGATTGCAAGATTTTTTCTTACATTAGGTTAGATTTTACTCGTACGTATCCGAACATCATGTATAATGATTTAAATAATGTCATTGAATTATTAAAGAATCATATTCATTGTTATGATATCATATATGGTCATATTCTTATCTTCCTATTAGTAATATTTCATTGCTACTTGTTATTCGGGTATACATTGCTTTATGTTCTTATGCATGTTTTGTTGAATAAATTCATATTATTCTTTTTAGGTTATAGATACCTCATTTACTAAATTTTATTAGTGTAATATATATCATATTTATTTATTAAATTTATTTATATAATAATTATTCAATGAATATCATGTAGAACGAGTCGCATCACATCGTAGAGATGGTAGGTCGTACGTACGCACGAGCGATGATATCATTTCCATGATCGTGAAATTTTATTTAAGTGTATTTATACTATTTCAGAATCAATAAACCTTTATAATAATCATATATAGTTATTATTTACACCATTATACAAATCCAATTAAGGTGGTGGTGGAAAACAGATTACACCATGGCGTGGAGACGGTATTCCATACGTACGCACGCGCGGTAATTTCATTTTTCGTAGGATGGATAGAAGGTGAAATATGGTTTTTTCATATTTTTAATAACATATTAGTATATTAGTGATACTGATGTTATTACATCATAACAAAACAACTAAATAAGAGGAAGTAGAAGAAGAAATTAATTTGAAAGAATCGTTAACGGCTATTACCTCTTCTTCGAGACGGCTCTTTGAAACCTCCATTTAGGGCACTAAAATTTGTCTTTAAGAAGACCAGGAACTCTAGTATGTTTCTAGGGAAGTTGAGAAGGGAAATGGGTAGGGGTTTGTCGAGATTTAATGCTCAAAATTGTGTGAGGAGGAGAGAGAGGAGGGCCCTTTTATAAGGGAGGAGAGGGGCTCCTTAGGAAAAATAGAAAATATTATTTTATAATAAAGTCATATTCGGTTTTTAATTGTTACAAATTGATTTATTTCGAAGATAAGGTGGGTATGGGTCGCAATAATCTCATCCATTACGTTTATACAAGATTAGGTTACTATTTTAACCTTATCATTTAGATTTAATTCAAAGTTTAATAATTTAACTTTTACCGTGTCTTCTTGTTCTCTTACACTATATGGTTAATAAACATACTATAACAAGTCAAACGAACCCCAAGTGGTTCATAATTAATATATATAACCATATCTAAGTAATTTTGTCGATCCTTATATTTTTAGGAATAAAATAACATTTAATAATATAATATGTTTTTAAAAAACTATTTTATGTCAATTATGACACTATTTGGTAATTGATTTTTGTGAAAATAAAAACAGCATGATTAGTTCAAAAGAAGTTATCTAAATCAGTACTAACATGTCATATTAACATTTAAAATTAGATTAATTTATAAAAAGTCTAAAATTACTTTTATTTGGGTATTTATATCATCGATTATGTTAATATTTTATAAATAAGGTAATTAATGCATCATCATTGTGTTATAAATAAATTAAATTATATAATTTCTAAAAATTATAAATAAAATACCATTATGTAGGAAATACCTTTATATTTATAATGAATATTTATAGTCGAATTTATCTTATGTATAACTCTATATTAAAAATGTTTTAGTTATTAAACATTGATATTAACTCTTTTAACTCTTCTTTAAATAAAATAATAATAAGTGTCCTAATCTAATCCAGGTGGACCTGAAGGTTAATATTTTAATCAGATGGTTGTTGTTGGTCGAATTAATCTTATCTAATAGAATTAGGACATGTGTTACAGTAATAATAATATCATTTAACCCTTAATTACCCTATTTACTTTTAACTGTGGTAAAAAAAGTAAAAAGGTACAATTCACCAAGAATTATTTTTATCTTATTGAACAACATATTACTCCTTGATATTAACCATGTCTCTTGGATTTTCAAAATTCCACTCACAAAAGCGGTAAAATTATGTTTTATGTAAATTTCCAAAATCTCCTAGAAGGTGGGTAAAAGACGGTGAAACGTTCAATAAAATATATATATATATATAATTATTATAAAATGACTCCAATGAATTATATTGAAATTATTTAGGTATTATGTATCTATTTTGAGCAAAAATAACTTTAAATAAAATAAATAATTATTTAAATAAAAATTCGGTTTTAAACTATAACTCAGTGTTTTTTACTATTCATCAAAATTGAAAGTATTCCAAAAAATACCAAAAAATCACCCTAGGATAATTTTGATATTCCAAATCAAAAAATGAATTCCATTTTGAAAGATAAAATTTATAAAATTTCAAAAATTGGGTATTACTATTCATAACGGCTAGTTTATATAATATTTTTATAACATATCGTTGTTTAGTGAAACTTGGTATTACGTAGTAGGAAAGCTATCGAGGAAGGTTTCTCCTGTATGTAATTCAATCCAAGATAGTGGTGTGTGTTGTGAACGATTCCTTTAGTGACACATATAACATAAAAACAAAATATTTCTCATAAAATCTTGGGTGTTACATTCTACCCCCGTTATTATGTATTTCGCCCTCGAAATTCGTCATTTTGTGACAAACAGATGAGGATACCTCTCCCTCATCATATCCTCAAGTTCCCATGTAACATCTTCTAATTGAAGGTTCCTCCATAAAACTTTCACCAAGAGAGTGGTATTGTTTTGTAAAACTTTTTTGCTACGATCCATAATCTCTATCAGTTGTTCTTCATAAGAAAGATTTTTCTCCAGCGGTACAACTTCTGAGATTAGTAAATGTGATGGATCAGGTATGTAAATTCTCAAGAGAGATACATGGAACAAAACAGGAACTTGAGGGAGATTCGGTGAAAGCACCATTCAGTAAGATACATTCCAAACATGATCTATTATTTCAAAAGGGCCAATATACCTAGGGCTCAACTTTACCTTCTTTCCAAATCTCATTACACTCTTCCAAGGATATATTCGTAAGAACACTTTATCACCAACATCAAACTCTAGGTCTTTTCTTCGGTTGTCGGAAGAACTTTTTTGTTGACATTGAGCTGCTCTTATGTTTTGTTAAATATATTTGACCTTTTCCGCCATCTCATCAACCAGATCAGGTCCTATAGATTTCTTTCCCCAACGTCATCCCATCAAGTTGGAGTCCTTCATTTCTTTCCATGGAGAGCTTCATAAGGAGCCATCTGGATAATAGAGTGAAAGATAATATTATATGAAAATTCCATCAAATGTAGGTGTTGATCCCAACCACCTTTGAAATCCATAGAGAAAGCTGTCAACATGTCTTATTGATTTTGAATTGTCCTCTCAGACTGACCGTCTGTCTGATTATGATAAACAGTGCTGAAACTCAACTACGTATCTAGAGTATGCAGAAGACTTCACCAAAATATCGAGGTAAACCTCGGATCCCAATTAGATATAATGGAAAGTGATACTCTATTCAATCTTACCACTTCCTTTACATATATCCTAGAAAGATGATTAAGATAAAATATTATCTAATAGCAATGAAGTGTGCTGACTTCATAAGATGATCATCTATGACCCAGATAGCATTATTGCCTTTGGATGTTTTAGGAATTCCGGTGACAAAGTCCATAGTGATGTTTTCCTATTTCCATTCTGGTATGGATAATGGTTGTTACAACCCCTTAAACTTCTATCTCTCATCTTTAAATTGTTTACAAACCAAGAATCGAGAGATATACACAGCAACATCTCTTTTTACACCATCCCACCAGAATTACTACTTCAGGTCCCTATACATCTTCGTGCTTCAAGGGTGAATAGATAATGAAGAACTATGAGCTTTATCCAAAATATCCTTCTATAATATTGGGATGGGGGGAATACAAACCTGATTCCTAATCCTTATTATTTCATCACAATAAATGTGGAATTCTGTAACATTTCTCACCTACTTTTTTAACTCTACATCTTTGTTCTATTCCTCTTTAATCTTCATAGGTATATATGGTTGAACATTCATTGGAGAAAGATAATATTTTTCCCCTTCGATTATATTTCCGAGATCTATCCTTTGTAAATCCATAAATATTCGATCTTTTGTCATCCTCATCATGGATAAGATAGCATGGTCTTGTTGACTTAATGAATCTGCCACCTTGTTTTCTTTCCCAGGGTGGTAATGAATTGAGCAGTCATAATCCTTAATCATCTCCAACCATCTTCTTTGGCGAATATTCAGATCCTTTTGTGTGAAAATATACTTCAAACATTATGATAAGTATAAATATCACACCTTTCACCATAAGGATAATGCCTCCAAATTATTAATGCAAAGATAAAATCAAGTTACTCCAAATCAGGAGTTGGGTAATTTTTCTCAGGTATTTTCAATTTTCGTGGGGCATAATCTATCACCATATCGTTTTGCATGAGAACACACCCCAATACCTTCTTGGATGCATCACTGTAGATCCCAAACCGTTCTCCACTACAAGGCAGAGTGAGCACTATTGCACTAGATAATCTTCTTTTTAACTCCTTGAAATTCTCTTCACACTCCTCCGTCCAAACGAACTAAACTCCTTTTCGAGTCAACCTGGTGAGTGGATTAGATAATAGTGAATTTTTTTTCACAAAACATCGATAATACCCATCCAAACCAAGAAGACATTGGATCTCAGTTAATGTTGTTGGTCTTGACCATCTTTCGATAACCTCTGTTTTTGTTGGATCCTCAAATATCCCCTCTTTTGAGATTATGTGACCCCGAAATGATACTTTTTAAAGCCAAAATTCACAATTTGTAAATTTTTCATAAATCTTATCTTTTCTTAGGGTCATCAATACAATTCTCATGTGATCTTCATGTTCATCATTTATCGTTTAATATACAAGAATATCATCTATAAATACTACCATAAACTGATCAAGATAGTCTCTAAAGACTATCTTCATTATATCTATGAATATAGCAGGGTAATTAGTAAGACCAAATGGCATAACTATAAATTCATAGTGTCCATACCTCGTATGGAAAGTCGTCTTTGGTATATCCTCCCTTTTGAACCTTAATTGATGATACCCTGAACGAAGATCAATCTTGGAAAAGTATTAAGATCCGCATAGTTGGTCAAATAAGTCATCAATGCGTGGGAGAGGATATTTGTTCTCGATATTGATCTTTTTAAGTTCTCGATAATAAATGCAGAGTCCCATTGATCCATCTTTCTTCTTATCAAAAAGAACATGTGCTCCCCAAGACGATGGACTAGGGAATATGAGTCCCTTATCAAGATTATCTTGGAGTTGTTTCTTCAATTCATGCAACTCAATTGGGGCCATTCTATAAGGTGTCTTTGAAAAAGGTAAAACACCCAGTACGAGTTCTATTGAAAACTCAACTTCACAATTTAGTGGAAGACCAGGGAATTCCTCCATAAAGTCATCATCAAACTACCGTACAATGGGAATATTCTTAATCGTGAGTTTCACTCCTACCATTTGAGATAAATAACTTTCATTTATTGGAATCAAGACCCATAAGATGGAAGAAATTTCCACTGGAAGGTTATATTCATCCTTGCATTGATAGATGATAGTAGATTGATCAGGAATATTAATTGTGATTTCCCTTATTTGGCAATTGATATGAGCTCCGTATAAAGAAAGCCAATCCATTCCAAGAATCACATCAAATTCTACTATAGGAAGGATCACAAGATTTGTAGGAAGCCCTTTCCCACAAACTTCAATCGGAGAAGAATTGTAAGCATTTGATGCGACTGTTGTTCTGTTAGAGGTTTTCATAGCTAATTCAATATCTAACTGCTGGAGTAATATTGAGATACCCTTATAAAATTCTTCAGAAAAAAAAGAGTGGGTGGATCTAGAATCCGATAAAGCATTTTCTACATTAGAGTGGATGGTACGTGTACCTTTCACTACTTAGTTATCATACTCTACTTCACCGATAGAAATTTCATGTGACTTTCCTTTGTCTTTGGCTTTAAGAGTGTTTTGATGTCGATCATCATCAACAACCCTTGGATTATGGCATTGATTGGCATAATTCCCCATTTCCTTGCAATTGAAACATTGAAGTGTAGGAGGTCCATTCTGTGTATCCCTTTTTTGTTCCCATCATTAGGAATATTCTTCCCATTATTTCAACATTAAACTTCCTGATAACCTTCTTTTCCACACTTAAAACATTTAATTGTCCCTTTAAGACAATTCCCTAAATGTTTCTTTCCACACTTTGAGAATAAGGTAAAACTCATCTTCTTTTCAGCGTGGTCTTTATATTTTCCTTTGAATTCCATTTTCCTCTTCTTATCAAACCCATATGATTTATGGGTTACTCCAATCTCCATCTCAACCTTGAGAGTACATAGAACAATTTCCTCATAGCTATTGAAGTCCCTTATGGCTAACACACTTCGAAGACTTCGTTTTATGCCACTAAATAATAGATCGATTTTACTCTTAGGTTGGATAATAATTTCGGAAGCATGGACTGATAGTTTTGTAAAATTTTCTTCGTAGGTACCAATAGATTCATCATCCTTTTGCTTCAGTTCAGGAAACTCTTTCTCTATCTTTATTCAAAGAATATGAGGGAAGCACTTATTGAAAATTAAGTTCTTGAACTCGTCCCATTCTATGGACACAATTTCATCCCTTTGCCTCATATTCTTAATAAGATTCCACCATGGATCAGCTTCACCTTCAAAAAAATATACTGCTAGGATGACTTTATCATGTTCATAACATTGTAGAACTGAAAATATCTTTTCAGTGGTACTGATCCATTGTTCTGCCACTAATGGATCAGTAGAACCAATGAATGAGGGTGGACGCTACCTCATGCAGGATTCAACAGAATATTGCTCCTTCATTTCCTCGTTTGGAAGTCCAACATGATTCATAGATTGAGAAATATGTGTGATCATGGCTACAAGGTTTTTCATTCCAACTCTCATAACGTTTGGTTGCTTAGGGGACAATAATTGCATTGCCCATCACATTCCGCATTAACACGGTTCCTTCGAGTTCCATCCATTGACTAAAACCAAGAAGAATATTGTGAGAAACACTAATTATAACAGGAAAACAACATAATCAGTAATAACATTTCACACTTTAGGTCTTATCATAGGTTACTCATGGCCATTTCTAAAACCCTAAGATTGTGTTCTATTCTTAGAAATATCCTTAGGGTTCATACTAAGGGTTTCACATCCTAGTTTCTAAAGGTTGACTATACCTTCCCTCTGATACCAACTATAATGACCCATACATTACATACATTGTTATTATTTCAAAATTTAAGCACTCTTATTACAAAAAATAACAAAACCATGAAAGGACCGTATAGGTATAGTGTCTTTAGAAACTGGGAAACATAAAAAACTGGTTCATAAATCATCTACATTGTCTCCCTTTTATTTTATCATATCTAGAGTCCCTTATGGGATATATTACTTAATACCCTTCTTCCTGACCTGGGGAAAAGAAAACATATAAAAGGGTGAGCTCAAATGCTCAGTATGGGTAAACAAAAGAAATATCAATCATATCATATTTATAAGAACATAACATTTTGAAAATCTAAACCTACAAAAGTGATCATAATATTAAAACATGGGATAAATCATAGTAGTGAAATGTAATTTCAATAATCATAACATAAAATATGAAACATTGTGTCAAAGACACATAATCATAAAAAATCAATTCATATTAGTCAAGGCTCATTTCCAAGACCATCAAAGCTGACAAAGTCCATTATTGAACCGAGTTCACTCCTCGTTCCAGCCCTGTATCACTGAACCAGATTAACTTGCCGTTCCAACCATGTCTATCTCATGAGATATAAATATTTAACCAATGCATTGGAGGGGAGATATAGGTCCCACCCATCTCATAATGAAACCATTCTTATGTGTGCCACAAAATCATAAATCATATATCATAGCATAACCCTTGTAATAAAAATGGGATTCTTAAACATCATGCCATCATAACTTAATCCATATAAGATAATAGGACATCATAAAATTAATTCCATCATAAAAAATTCAAATAAATGTAAAAATATGGATAGAAATAGAACCCTATATTATCTTAGATGTAAAATAATTTTGATAAAACTATTGAACTCCATTATGAGGAAAATATCCTTTCTACTTCAAAAACATTTTTCCTTTCAGAACATGTCATAAAATTTTAAACTAAAAGAATTTGATTAAAAATAACTTGAAAACTTGTAAAGGAACACTCATTGAAATAATGTTATATAAAATCATAAAAATCAATTCATGTTGTATAAGTTAAAAAATCCCTCTCATACTTTGGCTGGAAAAGTCAAAAAGTACATCGTACTAAAAATGACAAAAGATTACTTTCATATCTTTTACTAAAAACTCACCAATGGGTAAAATACGATTAAAAAAATTGTAGGAGGATATAAATAATATTACATATTGAGGAAAAATGGATGTGGATGATAAATATTCCCCATTAAATTCTGAAGTATAAACAATCTCGGACAAAAATGAGATTGCGAGATTTTCCCATACCTTAGGTCTGATTCTCTTCGTACGTATCTGAAACTCCTGTATAATGATTTAAATAATGTCATTGACTTATTAAAGAATCATATTCATTGTTTTTATATCATAAATTTTCATATTCTTATCTTCTTATTAGTAATATTTCATTTCTACTTGTTATTTGGGTGTTCATTGCTTTATGTTCAAATGAATGTTTTGTCTAATAAATTATTATTCTTATTTTTTGGTTATAGATACCTCATTAGAAGAATGTTATTAGTGTAATATATATCATATTTATTCATTCAATTAATTTATATAATCATTATTCAATGAAGATCTTGTAGAACGAGTCGCATCACATTGTGGAGACGGTAGGCCGTACGTACGCACGAGCGATGATATCCTTCCCAGGATCGTGAAATTGTTTTGAAGTGTATGTATACTATTTATGAATAAATATCAATTTAAAAATATCATATATAGTAATTAATTACACCATTATACCTATCCATGTAAGGTGGTGGTGGAAAAAACAGATTACACCACATCGTGGAGACGATATTCCGTACATATGCACGCACGAAGATTTCATTTTCCATAAGATGGATAGAAAGTGAAATAGGGTTTTTTAATATTTATAATAACATATCAGTATATGAGTGATTATGATTTTATTACTTCATAATTAAAAAAATAAATATGATAAAGTAGAAGAAGACATAAATTTGAATGATTCGGTAACAAATATTACCTCTTCTTCAACACGCCTCTTTGAAACCTCTTTTTAGGGCACTAAAATTGGTATTTGAAGAAGACCAAGACCTCTAATATGTTTCTAGGGATTCTTAGAAGGAAAATGGGCTGGGGTTGGCCGAGATTTAAGGTTCATAATTGTGTGAGTAGGAGAGGGAGTAGGTGCCCTTTTATAAGGAAGGAGAGGGGCACATTTGGAAAAACTTAAAATATTATTTTATAATAAAGTCATATTCAGTTTTCAATAGCTCCAAATTAATTTATTTCTAATATAAGGTGGGTATGGTTCTAAATAATCTCAAACAATAGGTTTTATACAAGTTTATATTACTATTTTAACCTTATCATTTAGATTTAACTCTAAGTTAAATACTTTAAATTTTACCTTCTTCTTGTTTTCTTACACTATATGGTCAATAAACATACTATAACAAGTCAAAAGAACCCAAAGTGGTTAATTATTAATATAAATAACCATATATAAGTCATTTTGTAGAACATTATATTTTTATGAATAAAATAACAATTTATAATATAATATTTGTTTTAAAAACTATTTTATGTCAATTATGACACTATTTGGTAATTGATTTTTGTGAAAATCATAACAGCATGATTAGTTCGAAAAAAGTTAATTAAATCCATAATAACATGTCATATTAACCTATAAAAGTATTTGAATTTATAAAAAGTCTCAAATTACATTTATTTCGGTATTTATAACATCAATTATGTTAATATTTCATTAATAAGGTAATTACTGCATCATCATTGTGTCATAAATAAATTAATTTATATAATGTCTAAAAATTTTAAATATAATACTATTATGTAGGAAATATTTGTATATTTATAATTAATATTTATATGCGAATTTATCGTATGTATAACTCCATATTAAAAATGTTTTAGTTATTAAACTTTGATTTTAACTCTTTTAACTCTTTTTTAAATAAAATAATAATAAGTGTTCTAATCTAATCCAAGTGGACCTAAAGGGTAATATTTAATTCCTAAGTCTGTTTTTGGTCGAATTACACTTATACAATAGAATTAGGACATGTGTTAGGGTAATAATAATATAATTTTTACCCATAATTACCCAATTTACTTTTAACTGTGGTAAAAAAAAGTAAAAAGATACTATTGACCAAAAATTATTTTTATCTTATTGAACCGCATTTTACTCCTTAATATTAATCATATCTCCTGGATTTTTAAAATATCGCTCACCAAAGAGGTAAAAATATTTTTTATGTAAATTTTCAAATTCTCCTAGGAGGTGGGTAAAAGATGGTGAAAAGTTCAATAAATTTTTTATATATCTAAAATTATTATAAAATGACTCCAATGAATTATATTGAACTTATATAGATATTATGTATCTATTTTGACAGAAAATAAATTTTAATAAATTAAATAATAATTTAAATAAAAATTTGGTTTTAAACTATAACGGAGTGTTTTTCACTATTCATCAAAAATTAAAAATATTCAGAAAAATACCAAAAATTCACCCTAGGATAATTTCGATATTCCGAATCGAAAAATAATGTCCATTTTGAATGATAAAATTTATAAAATTTTAAAAAGTTGGTATTACTCTTCATAACAGCTAGTTTATATAATATTTTAATAACATATCGTTGTTTAGTGAAACTCGGTATTGCGTACAATGCAAGCTATCGAGGAAGGTTTCTCCTGCGTGTAATGTAAGTCCAGACAGTGATGTGTGTAGTAAAAGATTCCCTTGGTGATGCATATAACATAAAACAAAAATATTTCTCATAAAATCTCAGGTGTTACACAAAAGATCTAATATTTACAGATTTACAAAGGATGGATCTTGGAATTATAATGGAAGGGGAGAAATATTATCTTTGTCTAATGAATTTTCAACCATCTATACATGTGAAGATTAAAGAGGCACACAAAGAAGATGTAGAGTTGCAAAAGAAGGTGAAAAATGTTCTTGAATTCCACATTGACTGTGATGAAATAATAAGGTTCAGGAATCGGGTTTTTGTTCCTCCCATCCCAGAATTAAAGAAGGAAATATTGGATGAGGCTCACATTTCTTCATTCTCGGTTCACCCTGGAAGCATGATGTTGTGTAGGGACCTGAAAGAGTACTTCTGGTGGGATGGAATGAAAAGAGATGTTGTTGAATATGTCTGTCGATGCTTGGTTTGTCAGGAAGTTTAAACTGAGAGACAGAATTCTAAGGGGATGTTACAACCATTACCCATACCAGAATGGAAATGGGAAAACATCACTATGGACTTTTTCAATTGAATTCCTAAAACATCCAAAGTCAATAATGCTATCTAGGTTATAGTTGATCATCTTACGAAGTCGGCACACTTCATTGCTATTAGAGAAGATTTCTCCCTTGATCAGCTTTCCAGGATATATGTAAAGGAAGTGGTAAGATTTCATAGAGTACCACTTTCCATAATATCTGATCGGGATATGAGCTTTAGCTCGATGTTCTGTTAAATTCTTCAGTATAATCTAGATACAGAGTTGAGTTTCATCACTTCTTATCATCCTCAGATAGATGGTCAGTCTGAGAGGACAATTCAAACTCTAAAAGACATGTTAAGATCTTGCTCTATGGATTTCAATGGTGGTTGGGATCAACACCTACCTTTGGAGGAATTTTCTTATAATAATATCTTTCACTCCAGTATACAGATGGCTCCTTATGAAGATCTCTTTGGAAAGAAATGCAGAACTACAACTTGCTGGGATGAAGTTAGGAAAAGAAAGCTATTAGAACCTGATTTTGTTGATGAGGTGAAAGAAAAGGTCAGATCTATTCAACAACACATAAGAGCAGCTCATGTTCGACCACCAAGTTATGTCGACCACTGAAGAAAAGACCTATATTTTGTAGTGGGTGATAAAGTTTTCTTACGAATATCTCCTTGGAAGAGAGTAATGAGATTGGGAAAGAAGGGCAAGCTGAGCCCTAGGTATATCGGTCCTTTCAAAATACTAGATTGTGTTGGGAAGGTAGCTTACCGATTGACGCTTCCACCGAATCTCTATCAAGTTCATGATGTGTTCCATGTAACTCTCTTCAGAAAGCACATACCTGATCCTTCACATGTACTAAGCTCAGAAGTTGTACCGTTAGAGCATGATAATTATTATGAAGAACAACTGATAGAGATTATTGATCGTAGAGAAAAAGTTATATGAAACAATACCACTCGCTTGGTTATAGTTTTATGGAAGAACCAAAAATTAGAAGAAGCTATATGGGAGCTTGAGGATATGATGAGGGAGAGGTATCCTCATCTGTTTGTTAAGAAGTGATGAATTTTGAGGCAGGATTTCATTTTAAGGGGGGTAGAATGAAACACCCTGAGATTTTATGAGAAATGTTTTTATGTCTTATGTTATACGCAACACCAAAGGGAATCTTTCACTACACACAACACAATCTTGGCTTGCGTTAAGCGCAAGAGAAACCTTCCTCAATAGCATACGTTATATGCAATACCAAGTTTCACTAAACAATGATATATTATTGTAATATTATAAACTAGACGTTATGAACAGTATTAATTGAATTTTGAATTTTATAACATTATAATTCATCTAACACAGTTTCTAGAATGAGGTATGAAAACAAGACCAATTTTTCGGATAAAAGAAGTATTTTTAATAAAATGCAGTTTTACCGCCTGTTGATGGCGCACCCAATTTAAATATATATTTTGACAATTTTATAATTTCATTTTTACATAATAAACATCTTATTTTGGAAAATTATATAAAATTTACATTGGATAATTTTTTTATACTTTTCCGATAACTTTTATATTTTGATGAATAGAAATAATATGCTAATTCTTAATTGGAAACAAATTATTTCAATCAAAATAATTTATATGGTTAAAATTTATTATTGAATTCTTTTAAAGAATAAAGAGAATATATTTTTACCATTTAATATAATGTATGTCATTAGCATTAATTTTTCATTGAATTCACAAGTAAAAACATTTCCATCTTTGACAATGTTTTAACTTTTAAAACCCATTTTCTTAACAACGGGATTAATATGAAATTAATTTCTTCTACTTCTGTGTTTTTAATTTTGAAAAATGGATTACATATTTGGATTCAGTGGGTCTAAATTATTTTAATAGGTTACTATTTTTTTTTTATTTTGAATAGTAACTACGGTATTTCTTATTTACTACAGTTATAGGTAAATCGAGTAATTAAGGGTAAAAAATATGATTGTAAAATTACCCTAACACTTTCCAAATTTCTATTGGATGAATAAAATGCGATCTATATCACCTAAGGGTCAGAATAAACTCATTTCATGGACCTTTTACCCTGAAAATGATATAATTATTATTAAAACCAAAGAAAGTGATAATATGTCACTCTCTTATATCTTATAAGTATTAAAATATTAATTTAGTGATAAACTTCACAAAACATCAAACATGAATAGTCTCCAGAAAGCTAATAGAATTATATACATCATTTAATTTTTTTTATAATTTTTAGGGATTAAATATTTATCATTAATGAAGACACAATAGTGATGTTGAAATCATTTTATTAATTGAAATATCAAATAAATGGTGTTACAAATAATAAAATAAATATTATATGAACTAATAAATGTTCTACAAGAATTTTCTAGATAAATATTCTATGTTATGAATCTATTAAATCTTTTATTTTGAACATATATTCTATGTATATTTCATTTAAATTCAAATAAATTAAAAGTGTCAATTTTGAAACTATTGTTATTTTATAAAAATAACTTATTATAAAATTGTTTAAAAATCATAAAAATGTTTAAAAATTATTAATTAAAATTTATATGATCTAAAATCTAAAAAATTATCCAATTACAGACAATTCAAAAAATATAAGTAATTATCTCTAATGATTTAAAATTTAGAATATTATTAAGACAAATAAAATTAAATAGATTAAATAAGGATAAATCAAATTGATAAAGTTTAAAATAAATTCCCAACATGTCTAAATTTTATTGTTTGATGAGATTACATCCGTATATCATCTAATATTATAATTTGAGTAATTTTGGAAGTTTTTATATCGGGTTTGAATTTATTATAAATTTATATATTTTTAGATTTCCAAAGGTGCCCCTCTCCTCCCTTATAAAAGGGAAACTCCTCCCTCTCCTCTTCACAAAATTTTGAGTCTTAAAGTTCGGAAAAAACCAACCCATTTCCATTATTAACTTCCCTAGAAACATACTAGAGGTCTTGGTCTTCTTCAAAGATCCATTTTAGTGCCCTAATAGGAGGTTTCAAAGAGACGTGTCGAAGAAGAGGTAATATCTGTTACCGATTCTTTCAAATTTATTTCTTATTATACTTCATCTTCTTCATCTTCTTCATTTGTTTCAAATCACTTCGTGTGCATACGTACGCAATACCGTCTCCACGCCGTGGTGTAATATGTTTTCCCCCACCACCATACATGGATGTGTATAATGGTGTAAAGAATAAATATATTTGATTATTATAACATGATACTAATTATGATATGTTCTATTATCCACTCTAATACCATTCAATAATTATGGGATCGATATCGTCGCTCATGCGTACATACGGCTTACCGTCTCCATGGTGCGATGTGATTCGTTCAACATTATCGTCATTAAACCATAATAATAGATTCGAATTGAATGAAAAAATTTGATATATATTATACTAATACCATTCTATAAATTTTGTGTCTATAACCTAAAAAGAGGAATATGACAACCATGCTTTTATTACAAACTTAAACATGATTTATTACATAAAACTTCACTTGATACAACAAAGAAGATCAAGAGGAATAGTGTCTTTGGGGCTTAGGATCGTTACATAAAAATTTGAACAATGAAATACAACATCTTTGTTGGAGAAATCCTTTACATGACCACTAAATTCCCTCGTACTTAGCATTGCATGGGATAACCTGAGGACATGCATAAGAAAAGGGTGAGCTATAAAGCCCAGTAAGGGAGTAAACATGGAATAACATGAGGAGTACAATAAATGTTATAAAATAGGCATATCAATAGAGCATAAAAGAAACATTTTCATAAAGACATGATAACGCATGATAATCATAACTTGGAAATGTGGCAAAAACACTTATCTTGAAATTAGCATGAGCCAAGGCACATTGCACATGGAGCATGAGTAAATCCTCATTGCACATAAATCACGTGTAAACCCTCATTGCACTTGAATTAGCATGAGTCAAAACTCATTTCACATGAAGTATCATGATACTATACTTTACCCAATGCATTGGAGTGCTATAAGGGTGCGCGCCCTTCTTAAATATTTCTTTTCATGCATAAATGTGACACATGGGTTATAAAACATGGATTCATAAAACACAATAATTTATTCCACGATAAAGGAATGTGAAATTCATACATGAAACTTTATAATCAACAAGTAAATGTGCATAAAGGTGAATACTGTTGATGGAGAAATGGGCATGGTATTCACTACACAATGACTTTGGCTTAGAAAATCGGTGTGATTTCGGCAGCGTAACAACGTGACATAAGAATTCATAAAAAAATGGTTGATGAGAGATAAAGGGGTCCTGTATAATATTTACATTTAATGGAAATTAATGAGGTCATATAGTTACATGTACCAAGAAATTGTAATTGAATTTAGATTCATGATACAAAAGTATTGCTTGAATGTAAATGAGGAGAGAGAAGTTCCTTTCAGAATTTCGGCATAGTAACGGGTGTACATGTGAGGTATTTAATGAGAGAGAAAGGGGTATCACCTCATTCAAACATAAATATAGCAGTATGAGGGAGGTTCAAAACCATACCCCAACATTAATAATTGAATTTAAAAGGGGAAAACAACTTAAAGAAAATTTCACAAAATGAGAAAGGAAGAAAAAAACCCTTACTTGGAAGTGTGCTTCCAAAGGCTAGAGAGAGGCTTGTGAAAGGCTTCTTGGGAGCATGGTCCACCTTGTGAGGATTGTAGAGAGAGTTGGGCAGAGGTTGGAAGAACTCCAAAGGCTTTGAGTGGGGAGGAAGTGGAAGATTGGGTGGGTTTATATAGGAAAGGTGAGAGAATTCTTTATTATATAGGTTTGGGTCCCCTTACATAAAATTAATCCAAACCACAAACCATCCAATGGTTTTTTGCCCACGGTTTTGGAAAAGGGAAGAGAAATACAATATTTTATAAGGCCAAAGTCTGAACTTCTTAAAATAATAAGTTTGCTTATGTGGAGTTGAGTCACACTCCCATGGAAATTAATTTAGAAAGTCAAGGTGTTGAATAAGTCTTGAGGGGTCCATTAATGCTTTTAAAAGTAAATGAAACAAACCCATAATCACATTATATTAATGTTAAAACAAATATATGCCGAACATAAAGATTATATTATTTTACTACATCACTATTGGGTCATTATGATGTCATCAAACACATTATATATTTAAACGGTATTTAATTTTTACCAAAAAATTCGACTGTCTCAGAAAATTATGAAAAATTCACTGTTGGATAATTTCGACGTCCTGATTCTAGAAATAAAATTTATTTTATCTATATAATTTTCTAAATATGTTAATTTTCACTTTTAAAATAAAAACTGACATTTATCGAAAATTCACGGGTTTTGACAGAAATGGCTTTCAAACCTTAATAAAAATTATAACTGCATTCATAAAATTATAAGATCATATATATTTAATAAAAATTATTTTATTAATAATATTATTTTATTAAAATATTATTTAATTCAGAAATCCCTTAATTTAATAAATTAGATTTCTTAATTAAATAATAAATAAACACACCATTTGTACTTTAAAAACTATTTACAATGTATCAAAAAATGTATAGAAGTTATATTCATTATTATATACAAAAATAATGTACATGAACATAGTACTACTTATTTGTTACATAACCCCTTAAAAAAGCTGCATAATACCTGAGGGTAAGGTGTGCGATTGTGACAGACTCTTGGGGTGGCTCGGATAACATCGCTCGAGTGGTAATTTCAATCAACATCCACTTTTCCCGTAGATGGTCACGTTTGAGCTTGAAATGATGAAGCTCAGCTTGGGCTTGGTCAAGAGAGAAGCCCAAATATGCCACCTCTTTTCCAAGCTATGAAAAATGGGCTTCGTATGGGTAAATTCTACTGGATGAGGCCATCGTTTCCTTTGGCTGAGTAAATAGGATTTGTTAAAGTCCTATATTTATACTAATCATGTGATCACTGTTCAACGACTATATTTGCAACGGTCAAAATTATTAACATAAAACCAAGGAAGTTGACATTTTATAAAAAAATAATGAGACATTTAATTATATCAAGAGGGATTTACATTAATGAAACTTTGGGCCGTTACTATATTCCACCCTTAAGAAATTTCACCCTCGAAATTTTCCTTTTCCCACACTAAAACAAAACTGGGTAACTCAGCATCATCATATCCTTTGATTCCCAAGTCGCTTTGTCAGACTTGTGGATTCTCCACAACACCTTGACGAGGGGCATTGTCTTATTTCGTAGAAATTTTTCTCTATGATCTATGATCTTCACTGGTTGATCCTTATAAGAAAGATCATATTCCAATTGTACCACCTCAGAAGAGAGTACATGTGAAGGGTCCAGTATGTACTTCCTTAAGAGGGATACATGAAAGACATCATGTACTTCGGCCATAATAGGTGGATGTTCTAGTTGATAGGCCACAGCCCCGACACAATCAAGAATCTCGTAGGGGACAATGTTCCTTGGACTTAACTTCCATTTCTTTCCAAACCTCATGAACTTCTTCCACGGAGATATGTGTAGAAACACCATGTCTCCAACATTAATCTCAAGGACCCATCGATGATTATCTGCATAACTCTTTTGTCGGCATTGGGCTACATTGATATGCTGCTGAATGGTTTTCACCTTCTCCACTATTTCTTCGACCATTTCTGGTCCATGCAGCTTACGTCCACCGACCTCATCCCAACAAGTCGGTGTTCTGTACCTTTTCCCATACATGGCTTCATATGGTTCCACTTGGACGATTGAGCGGAAACTGTTATTATAATATAACTCAACCAGATGAAGTTGTTGATCCCATCCTCCCTTAATGTCTGTTGAGAATGCTCTCAACATATCCTCAGGTGTTTGGATAGTCCGCTCAGACTGGCCATTAATTTGAGGGTGATAGGCCGTACTGAAATTCAGTTCAGTATTCAGAGCATGTTGAAGACTCTTCCAAAACATAGAGGTGAATCTTGGATCTCGGTCAGACCCAATAGATAGTGGTACTCCAGGAAACCTTACCACTTCCCTGATATATATCTGTTCTAGTTGATCCAAAGAGAAATCCTACCGAATAACAATTAAGTGGGAAGTCTTTGTAAGACGATCCACAACAACCCAGATTGCCTTGTTGCCTTTGGTTGTCCTTGGAGGTCTGGTGACAAAGTCCATAGTGATGTTCTCCCATTTCCATTATGGTATGGGAAATGGTTGCATCATGCCCATAGACTTCTGCCTCTCTGCCTTCACTTGCTGACACACCAGGCACTTTGATGTATATTCAGCGATCTCCTCCTTCATATTATTTTACCAAAAGTTTTCTCGGAGATCTCGATACATCTTTGTGCTCCCTGGGTGAATAGATAAATTTGAACTATGTGCATCATCCAAAAGTTCCTTCTTCAGCACCTGATTTGATGGAACAAATAATCTTTTCCCAAACCGCACAATACCTTCTTCATTAACATAAATCTCTAAGGATTTCCCTTTTTTATTAGCTTCCACTCTTTCTTAAATTCCTGCATCATCCTTTTGAGCATCCTTTAAACATTCCAAAAGAGACGGTTGAACAATCATTTGTGAAAGGATTGATTATGTTCCCTTCTCTATGATTCCCACATCTATCTTTATCAAGTCTAAGAAGATTGGATCCTTCTCAGTTCTCATCATTGACCGAATCACTAGGTCCTTTCTACTTAGGGCATCTGCAACCTTGTTCACTTTCCTAGGGCGTAATGTATTGAACAGTCATAATCCTTAATGAGCTCTATCCATATTCTCTAGTTTATATTAAGATCTTTCTATGTGAATATATATTTAAGACTCTTCTGGTCAGTATATATCTCACATTTTTCTCTATAGAGATAATGCCTCCAAATTTTAAAAGCAAAGATCACAATCGCCAACTCCAGATCACGTGTTGGATAGTTTCTATCATGGATTTCCAATTGACTTGAGGCATAGGATATCACTTTATCATTCTGCATCAGCACACAACCTATTCCCTTCTTTTAAGCATCACTGAATACCACAAAAAGTTCCACACTTTTGGGTAAAGTGAGCACGGACGTAGTGATAAGCCTCCTTTTCAACTCTTTGAAGCTTTCTTTGCATTCATCACTCCAATAGAACTTTAATCCCTTTCGAGTTATCTTGGTAAGAGGGTTGGAGAATCGTGAGAAATTTCTCACAAATTGTCGATAATATCCAGCTAACCCCAAGAATCTACGGATATCTGTTACCTATTTTGGCCTCAGCTATCCCTCAATTGCATCTGTTTTGGAGGGGTCCACATGTAACACCCCGAGATTTTATGAAAAATATTCTTTTTAATTTCATTAATGTCTTGTGTTGTACGCTACACCAAAAGGATCTTGCACAACACGCATCCTTGACTTGCCTTTCATTACACGCAATCATGACCTTCCTTGATAGCGTGTGCAGTACGCAATACCGAGTTTTACTAAACAACGATATGCTATTAAAATATTATTAAAACTAGCCGTTATGAATAGTAATAACCACTTTTTTAAATTTTGTAAATTTTATTTTTCAAAATGGACTTCATTTTTGGATTCGGAATATCGAAATTAGCTTAGGGTGAAATTTTGGTACTTTTCGGATAACTTTCATATTCTGATGAATAGTAAAAATTACTAAATTTTAATTAAAAACAAATTTTTTAATAGAAATAATTAATAGTGATAAATTATTAATTTTAGTGTTTTTAAAGTATATTTAGAATATATTTTTACAATTTAATACAATGTTGGTCATTGGATGTAATTTCACATTTAAACCAGTTATAAACTAGTGTCAATCTTTTGATAGTTATTATCTCTTAAAAACACGCTATTTGTTTTGACGATGAGAATTAATTTTTAAATTAGTTAATGAAAATGATATGTTTTGAATTTGGTAAAATAGACATCATTTTTGAGTTCATAATATCAAATATAGCTTAGGCCTAATTTTTGGTATTTTTCTGAAAACTTTCAATTTTCGATAAATAGTGAAACCACTAAGTGGTAGTTAAAAAAACGGAATTGTTCATAAAACATAATTTTACCGCTTCTGTGAGTGGAATTTCGAAAATCCGAGACACACGGTTAATATCTAGGACTAAAATGTGGTTCAATGAGATGATAATAATTTTTGGTGAATAGTAACTTTTTAGTTTTATTTACCACGGCTAAAAATAAATAGGGTAATTAAGGGTAGAAATGATATTATTATTACACTAACACATGTCCTAATTCTTCTGGACAAGTGTAATTCGACCAAAAACAATCTTAGGAATAAAATATGACCATTTAAGCCCACTTGGATTAGATTAGGACATTTATTATTAATTTATTTAAAGAAGGGTTAAAAGAGTTAAAATCAAAGTTTATTTACTAAAACATTTTTAATATGGGGATATACATAGAATAAATTCGACTATAAATATTCATTAGAAAGATAAAAATATTTCCTACATAATGGTAATTTATTTGTAATTTTTAGAAATTATATAATTTAATTTATTTTTGACAAAATGATGATGCAGTAATTATCTTATTAATGATATATTGACATAGTTCATGTTATAAACACCAAAATAAATGTAATTTGAGACTTCTCATGAATTACACTAATTTTATAGGTTACTATTATATATTAGTGTTTATTTAATCCACATGGTTCGAACATATAATTCTGTTATGACTTTCACAAAAATCATATATCAAATAGTGTCAAAATTGACAGAAAATAGTTTTTAAATCAAATATTATATTATTAATTGTTATTTTATTCCTGAAAATCTAAGGTTCGGCCAAATGACTTAGATAAGGATATATATATTAATAATAAATAATTTGGGGTTATTTTGGCATGTTATAGTAAGTGTATTAACCATATACTGTAAGAAAACAAAAAGACACGGTAAAAGTTAAATTATTTAACTTGGAGTTAAATCGAATTGATAAGGTTAAAATAATAACATAAACTTGTCTAAATCCTATTTGATGATAGGATTTCTACCCATCCCCACTTTAGCTTCTAAATAAGACCCTTTTGAACCATTATAAACCGATTTTGACTTTAATATAAAATAATATTTTGTGATATTCCTAAGGTGCCCCTCTCTTCCCTTATAAAAGGACACCTCCTCCCCCTCCTCCTCACACCAATTTGAGAACTCAAGCTCGTCCAAACCCTGCCAAAATCCCTTCTCCACTTCCCTAGAATAATCCTAGAGGTCCTGGTCTTCTTCAAAGACCAATCTTAGTTCCCTAAGTGGAGGATTCAAAGAGGCGTTTCAAAGAAGAGGTAATATCCATTACCGATCTTTTCAATTTCTTTCTTCTTCAACTTCTTCTTCTTTAGTTGTTTCATGATAAAGTAATAACATCAGTATTACTTACATACTGATATATTATTATAAATATTAAACAACCCTAATTCACCTTCTATCCATCCTACGGAAAAATGAAATCACCACGCGTGCGTACGTACGGAATACCGTCTCCATGCCGTGGTGTAATCTATTTTCCACCACCACCTTAATAGGATGGGTATAATGGTGTAATGAGTAACTATATATGATTATTATAAAGTTATATTGATACTGAAATAGTCTACATACACTTCAACACAATTCCACGACCATGGGAACGATATCATCACTCATGCGTACGTACGGACTACCGTCTCCACGATGCGATGAGATTCATACTCAATGATTAACCATTCATGAATGATTATAAAGTATATATAATAAGTACTAATTAAATTTATGACATAATAATGATACTGGATTTATGTAAATTTATATGTATGTCATCTACTTAATTCCATTCACTTCAATAAGGAAACGAAAACAGCGTTCATGCGTACGTACAGACTACCGTCTCCATGAACAGTGTATTTCATTCCATTTATCGATATTATATATATATATATTCTGAATATATATATATATAAATAAATCATGTTTTACATTCTAGATATAAGTAATCATGATCCAAGTAATTATATTAATAATTACAAGTTAAAAACCCAAACGACAAATGAGAAGATTTTACCCAAAACGCTACTTTAACATGAATTTACAAAAGAACAAGTAATATAAAGTCATAAGTGGACCATATATGATATAATAACAATTAATATGATTCTGGAATAAGTCAATAACATTATTTAAATCATTATACAGGAGGTTCGGACACTTATAAATCAAGTTGGACCTAAGGTAAGGGAAATATCACTATCTCACTTTTATCTGAGATTGTTTTTACTTTGGTAATTACTGGGGTGTATTTTATCATCCACATCCATGTTCCCTCAATATGTAATATTATTTCCATACTTCTACAATAGTTTATATCCAATTTTACCCTTCGGTGAGTTTTTTTGTAAAAGATATGAAAGGAATCTTTTGTCGTTTTCGTACGAGGTACTTTTTGACTTTTCCGACAAAAGTATGAGAAGAATGATTTTTTAACTTATACAGCATGAATGGATTTTTAAAACATTATTTACAAGAAGTTTCCTTTACAAGTTCTCAAGTTTATTTATAATCAACTTCTCTATGTTTAAAGTTGTATGACATGTTAATAAAGGAAAAATGTTTTTGAAGAAGAAAGTATATTTACATCAAGAATGGAGTTCAAGTGTTTTATCAAAATTATTTTCTATCTAAGATAATAATGGGTTCTGTTTTTATCCCTATTATTACATTGATTTTATTATGTTGTGATGGAAATATTTTTATGAATTCCTTTATCGTATATGAATTTTTTTATGATGTCATGATGTTTAAGATTCCCATTTTTATTACATGGGTTATGTAATGATGTATGGTTTATGATTTTGTGGCACACATAAGAATGGTATCATTATGAGATGGGTGGGACCTATATCTCCCTCCAATGCATTGGTTAATGATTTTATATCTCATGAGATAGACATGGCAGGAATGGTAGGTTATACTGGTTCAGTGAAACAGGACTGAAACGAGGGTTAGTCGATTCAGAAAGGGACTTTGTCCACTAAGATAGTCTTGGCAATGAGTCTTGACTAACAAGAAATTATTCTCTATTATTATGTGTGAATGCCACAATGTTTCATGTTTTAGGTTATGATTATTGTGATTACATTTCACTGCCATGATTTACCCCATGTTATAAAATTATGATCTCTTTTGCAGGTTAAGATTTCCAAAAGTTATGTGCTTATGTATATGATGTGATTGATATTTATTTTTTTTTTACCCTTACTGAGCATTTGAGCTCACCCTTTTATGTTTTCTTTTCCCCAGGATATAAAGAAAGGTTTTAGGTATAATAAAAAGAAAGATCTTTATGGGAGATGTTGAAGATCTTTCACCAGGATTAGAGGATTATATTCCGAGTTCCCAAAGACACTAAACTATTACGGTCCTTGTGTGTGTGTTTTTGTTATGTACTAAGTATTCAGCAAATGTAATGTAATGTCAATGTACGTAAAGCTTCGGGTCTCTACAGTTGGTATCAGAGGAAAGGTTTAGTCAACCTTTGGAAACTAGGATGTGAGAACTTTAGTGAGATCCCTAGAGATATTTCTAAGGTGTGTCTAGGGATGTCTCTAAGGTTAAGTATACGTATAGGTTATAGTACTATTATTACGCTAACGATCATAGAATTAAACCTAAGAGGTTAGATATTGAAGGTAATCCCCCTTTATTATGTTGTTTTCCCTAGCATGATTTTTTCCCTCTCACACTATTCTTTTTGGGTTTTAGACGATGGATGGAACCCGAAGGAACCGTGTTGATCAATGCAATGGAAAATGCAATGATTTCCCTCCTGAACAAACAAATGTTATGGGAGATGGAGTGCAAAATCTTATTGCTATACTTTCTCAAGCTATGAATCATACAGGACTTCCAAACGAGCAAAGGAAGGAGCAACATTCTGTTGAATCCTTCATGAGGCAGCGTCCACCTTCTTTTAGCGGGTCTACTGATCCATTAGTTGCTGAACAATGGATTAGTACTACTGAAAAGATATTTTCAGTTCTTCAATGTTCTGAACATGATAAATTCATCCTAGCAGTGTATCATTTGGAAGGAGATGCTGATCAATGGTGGAATCTTATTAAGAATTCTAGGCAAAGGGATGAAATTGAGTCCATGGAATGGGACGAGTTCAAGAACTTATTTTTCAATAAGTACTTCCCTCGTATTCTACGAACAAAGATGGAGAAAGAGTTTCTTGAACTGAAGCAAAGGGATGATGAATCTGTTGGTACCTATAAAGCAAATTTTACAAGACTTGCAAGGTACGCTTCTGGTATTATTATCCAACATGATAGTAAGATCGATCGATTCTTTAGTGGCTTAAAACCAAGTCTTCGAAGGGATTTAGCCATAAGGGACTTCAATAGCTATGAGGAAATCGTTCGATGTTCTCTCAAAGTCGAGATGGAGATTGGAGTAACCCATCAGTCATATGGGTTTGATAAGAAGAGGAAATTGGAATTCAATGAAAAATATAAAGAGCACACTGAAAAGAAGATGAGTTTTCCATTATGCTCAAAGTGTGGAAAGAAACATGGAGGGAGTTGTCTTAAAGGGAAAGGTAAATGTTTCAAATGTGGAAAGGAAGGTCATCGGGCATTTGAATTCCGCGATAATGGGAAGAAGATGTCTAATGATGCAAACAAAGGAAGGGGTACACAGAATGAACATACTACACTTCAATGCTTCAAGTGCAAGGAAATGGGGCATTATGCTAATAAATGCCCTAATATAAGGGTTAGTGATGATCGACATGAGCAACCTATTAAGGCAAAGGATAAAGGGAAGTCACATGCGATCACTATTGGCGATGTTGAATATGACAACGATGTGGTGGAATGATTAAGTGTTTATGTAATGGGATTCCAAAATAATGTTGTATCATGGAGTATTGGAATATTTATGTATTGGTCTAATGTGGTATTCAAAGTGATTGAGATATTTTTTGAAATAAGACGATATGCGCATAATGAAGGGAAAATGAGAAAATGAAATGTTTCACAGTATTCATGAGCTCATGATTGATATAAGGACTAAGTGATATCATGTTTTGATTATAAAGAATTTTGAGTATTTTGGTATGTGGAAAGTGTTAACGTTTAACTGCATTCATGTTTTCACTAAGGTTCAATGGGTATTCAAGAGAATACATGATTAAGGACTTTGAATGTTTAGAATGTGACCAACAAGACATATCTTATGATATATGGGGATCAACTATGGTATTAAATCTCTGGTAATTGTTTTCACTATATTATGAGAGTGGACTGCAGTATTATGGGTAAGCCTAAAGATTGGAATGGATTATGTTGGACATAAGTTAGTATTGTTTAAGGATAGAAGTTTTTTTCCGATATTATTGATGGGGTGTTATAGTATTATAGTTTTAGAAAAAGCACAACCTGCAGGACGGGCGACAGCCCATCGCGTCGGACAAGGCTGTGGGAATCGAACCCACAACTGAAATGCGACATGCCTTTATCGCCTACCACTGGCCTACATGAAGTCCCTGTTTAGTAGAAACTAGTTTTATTTTATTAAGCGGTATGATATATGAAGTATAAGTTCATTTTTGGAACCATATACGATTAATCTAACCATAAGATGAACTTATAACTTTTCAAACCTTTTGTTTGAGACAGATGGAATGACCCATCATTCTATTACATGATCTGCTTACACATCACGAATGACAAATTCAACTTCATTTCTTTAAGAGATGAAGTGGAAATTGTCCAAAGAACGACCAACGGTGAGACCATACCGAAATCACGAAAGTATTTCTTCTAAATCCAATTTAATCAACTTTAGGGAAACGATATTGAAAACCAAAAATGTCGTCCTAGTGCTCTTATATCTGATTAATCCGATGGTACCTTAGATCGTCACAAATTTATGGATTTGTGATTGTTGGCTTTTCCATATCCATGTTCTCTACCACTCTCCATCAGAACATGATGGTTAGATTTTTCTTCCATATCCATATTTTCACCTATGTGGAAACCCAGTGATTAGTTTATTTGGGTAATCGTTACATTTCATACTTTAGTTTTTAAAGCCATGTTTTGGTATTCCTTTTTATGATGTGGGTTTATCAAATAAAATTTCGAATAGTAAACCATTTATAACCCCGACGAATTTCAAGGGAGAAATTCATTTTAAGGGGGGTAGAATGTAACACCCCGAGATTTTATGAAAAATATTCTTTTTAATTTCATTAATGTCTTGTGTTGTACGCTACACCAATAGGAGCTTGCACAACACGCATCCTTGACTTTCCTTTCATTACACGCAATCACAACCTTCCTTGATAGCGTGTGTAGTACGCAATACCGAGTTTTTCTAAACAACGATATGCTATTAAAATGTTATTAAAACTAGCCGTTATGAATAGTAATAACCACTTTTTAAAATTTTGTAAATTCTATATTTCAAAATAGACTTCATTTTTGGATTCGGAATTTCGAAATTAGCTTAGGGTGAAATTTTGGTACTTTTCGGATAACTTTCATATTCTGATGAATAGTAAAAATTACTAAATTTTAATTAAAAACAACTTTTTTAATAGAAATATTTAATAGTGATAAATTATTAATTTGAGTGGTTTTAAAGTATATTTAGAATATATTTTTATGATTTAATACAATGTTGGTCATTGGATGTAATTTCACATTTAAACCAGTTATAAACTAGTGTCAATCTTTTGATAGTTATTATCTCTTAAAAACTCGCTATTTGTTTTGACGATGACAATTAATTTTTAAATTAGATAATTCAACTGATATGTTTTGAATTTGGTAAAATAGACATCATTTTTGAGTTCATAATATCAAATATAGCTTAGGCCTAATTTTTGGTATTTTTCAGAAAACTTTCAATTTTCGATGAATAGTGAAACCACTAAGTGGTAGTTAAAAAAAACTGAATTGTTCATAAAACTTAATTTTACCGCTTCTGTGAGTGGAATTTCGAAAATCCGAGAGACACGGTTAATATCAAGGACTAAAATGTGGTTCAATGAGATGATAATAATTTTTGGTGAATAGTAACTTTTTAGTTTTATTTACCACGGTTAAAAGTAAATAGGGTGATTAAGGGTAGAAATGATATTATTATTACCCTAACACATGTCCTAATTCTATTGTACAAGTGTAATTCGACCAAATACAAACTTAGGAATAAAATATGACCATTTAGGCCCACTTGTATTAGATTAGTACATTTATTATTAATTTATTTAAAGAAGGGTTAAAAGAGTTAAAATCAAAGTTTATTTAATAAAACATTTTTAATATGGGGTTATACATAAGATAAATTCGACTATAAATATTCATTATAAAGATAAAAATATTTCTTACAAAATGGTATTTTATTTGTAATTTTTAGACATTATATAATTTAATTTATATATGACACAATGATGATGCAGTAATTATCTTATTAATGAAATATTGACGTAATTGATGTTATAAACACCAAAATAAATGTAATTTGAGACTTTTTATGAATTAAAATAATTTTATAGGTTACTATGATATATTATTGTTGATTTAATCAACTTGGTTTGAACATAAAAATCTGTTATGTCTTTCACAATAATCATATATCAAATAGTATCAAAATTGACAGAAAATAGTTTTTTAATCAAATATTATATTATTAATTGTTATTTTATTCCTAAAAATCTAAGGTTCGGACAAATGACTTAGATAAGGATATATGTAATAATAATAAATAATTTGGGGTTCGTTTGGTATGTTATAGTAAGTATATTAACCATATAGTGTAAGAAAACAAAAAGACACGCTAAATGTTATATTATTTAACTTAGAGTTAAAACAAATTGATAAGGTAAAAATAATAACCTAAACTTGTCTAAATCCTATTTTTTGATAGGATTTCGACCCATCCCCACTTTAGCTACGAAATAAGACCCTTTGGAACCATTATAAACCGATTTTGACTTTAATATAAAATAATATTTTGAGATATTCCTAAGGTGCCTCTCTCCTCCCTTATAAAAGGACACCTCCTCCCCCTCCTCCTCACACCAATTTGAGCACTCAAGCTCGGCCAACCCCTGCCAAAATACCTTCTCCACTTCCCTATAATAATCCTAGAGGTCCTGGTATTCTTCAAAGACCAATCATATTTCCCTAAGTGGAGGATTCAAAGAGGCGTTTCAAAGAAGAGGTAATATCCACTACCGATCTTTTCAATTTCTTTCTTCTTAAACTTTTCTTCATTAGTTTTTTCATGATAAGGTAATAACATCAGTATTAATTACATACTGATATGTTATTAGAAATATGAAACAACCCTAATTCACCTTCTATCCATCCTACGGAAAAATGAAATCACCGCACGTACGTACGTACGGAATACCGTCTCCACGCCGTGGTGTAATCTATTTTCCACCACCACCTTAATAGGATGGGTATAATGGTGTAATGAGTAACTATATATGATTATTATAAAGTGATATTGATACTGAAATAGTCTACATACACTTCAACACAATTCCACGACCATGGGAACGATATAATCGCTCGTGCGTACGTACGGACTACCGTCTCCACGACGCGATGAGATTCATTCTCAATGATTAACCCTTCATGAATGATTATAAAGTATATATAATAAGAACTAATGAAATATATGACATAATAATGATACTGGATTTATGTAAATTTATATGTATGTCATCTACTTAATTCCATTCACTTCAATAAGGAAACGAAAACAGCGTTCATGCGTACGTACGGACTACCGTCTCCATGAACAGTGTATTTCATTCCATTTATTGATATTATATATATATATTTATATTATGAATATATATTATATATAAATCATGTTTTACATTCTGGATATAAGTAATCATGATCCAAGTAATCATATTAATAATTACAAGTTAAAAACACGAACGACAAATGAGACGATTTTACCCAAAACGCTACTTTAACATGAATTTACAAAAGAACAGGTAATATAAAGTCATAAGTGGACCATATATGATATAATAACAATGAATATGATTCTGGAATAAGTCAATAACATGATTTTAATCATTATACAGGAGGTTCGGACACTTACAAAGCAAGTCGGACCTAAGGTATGGGAAATATCACAATCTCACTTTTATCTGAGATTGTTTTTACTTTGGTAATTACTGGGGTGTATTTTATCATCCACATCCATGTTCCCTCAATATGTAATATTATTTTCATCCTTATACAATATTTCATATCCAATTTTACCCTTCGGTGAGTTTTTTGTAAAAGATATGAAAGGAATCTTTTGTCGTTTTCGTACGAGGTACTTTTTGACTTTTCCGACAAAAGTATGAGAAGAATGTTTTTTTAACTTATACGGCATGAATGGATTTTTAACACATTATTTCCAAGAAGCTTCCTTTACAAGTTTTCAAGTTTATTTTTAATCAACTTCTTTAAGTTTAAGGTTGTATGACATGTTAAGAAAGGAAAAATGTTTTTGAAGAAGAAAGGATATTTACCTCAAGAATGGAGTTCAAGTGTTTTATCAAAATAATTTTCCATCTAAGATAATAATGGGTTCTGTTTTTATCCCTATTATTACATTGATTTGATTATGTTGTGATGGAAATATTTTTATGAATTCCTTTATCGTATATGAATTGTTTTATGATGTCATGATGTTTAAGATTCCCATTTTTATTACATGGGTTATGTAATGATGTATGGTTTATGATTTTGTGGCACACATAAGAATGGTATCATTATGAGATGGGTGGGACCTATATCTCCCTCCAATGCATTGGGTAAAGATTTTATATCTCATGAGATAGACATGGCTGGAATGGTAGGTTATACCGGTTCAGTGAAACTGGACTGAAACGAGGGTTACTCGATTCAGAAAGGGACTTTGTCCACTAAGATAGTCTTGGCAATGAGTCTTGACTAACAAGAAATGATTCTCTATGATTATGTTTGAATGCCACAAAGTTTCAGGTTTTATGTTATGATTATTGTGATTACATTTCACTGCCATGATTTACCCCATGTAATGAAATTATGATCTCTTTTGCAGGTTAAGATTTCCAAAAGTTATGTGCTTATTATTATGATGTGATTGATATTTCTTTTGTTTACCCTTACTGAGCATTTGAGCTCACCCTTTTATGTTTTCTTTTCCCCAGGATATAAAGAAAGGTTTTAGGTATAATAAAAAGAAAGATCTTTATGGGAGATGTTGAAGATCTTTCACCAGGATTAGAGGATTATATTCCGAGTTCCCAAAGACACTAAACTATTATGGTCCTTGTGTGTGTCACTAGTAGGAAAACAGTTTTTAACGTCGGTTTTTTTTTATTTTGGATGTCGGTTTTTAACCGACGTCAAAGTCACCGACGTAAAAAATATGAATTTTTACGTCGGTTTTTGTAAACCGACGCGAAAAATGAATAACATTCGTTTTTTGGCATCGGTTTTGTAAAAAACCGATGAAAAAAAAATAATTCATAAAATTTTTCGCGTCGGTTTTCATAAAAACCGACGCGAAAAATTTAAAAAAGTAGTTTTGGCGTCGGTTATTTAGAAAAACCGACGCCATAAATGAAAAAAAAATATTTTTCGCGTCGGTTTTTATAAAAACCAACGCCAAAAATCAATTTTTTTCTAGGTTTTAGATCATTTCCTAAGCTTCGATTTGACAGGCTGTGGACCTAAAACGGAGTTACGGTTCAAAAGTTATCGCCGTTAGAAGTTGAACCTATCAAAGTTTTGATTGATACAACTCGTTTCAAAGAAAACATGATAAACATAAATTAAAATCATATACACCAAATGTAATAAAATAATCACAATACATCAAACATATTTCAATGGTTTTAGGGGCTTCCATCGAAATGATTTGTTTTTTATTATCATATATCTTTTATTTAGAAATGAGAATGAATCATCATTATAAGAAATCCAATCAAGTTGTTTAGAAATGAAGGATAATAATAATAAGGAAAACAAATGAATAGAATATGTACCATGTTCAAATTAATGATTGAAGTCGTATTGAAATCGTGATTGAATCGAAGATGTTGAAAATGATGAAAGAAGGAGAAACTGGATATATATATAGTAAACGAAAATATTTTCAATTGCGTTGTATGAAAATGTAGGCGGGATTTTAAAAAGTTAAACGCGCATTGTGAAAAAAATTAAAATTCTGATCCCGCGTTACTCTTTGGCGTCGGTTTTGTTTGAAACCGACGCAAAATAGTTTTTACATTGGTCTTTTGGCGTCGGTTTTTTAGAAAACCGATGCAATAAATGTCAATCAATATCCTTTTTGGCGTCGGTTCATAAAAAAACCGACGCAAAAAATGAAAAAAAAAATTTTGGCGTCGGTTTTTATGAAAACTGACACCATAAAAGTTTTAAAAAAAAATCTTTGGCGTCAGTTTTTTAACAAACCAATGCTAAAAATTTAAAACAAACTACATTTCGCGTCGGTTTTTTTTTAAAACCGACGCCAAAAACAAAAAATAATTTTTTGGCGTCGGTTTTTAAAAAAGCCGACGCGAAAAGTTAAAATATATTTTTGGCGTCGGTTTTTATGAAAACCGACTCCAAAAATTAAAAACAAAAATTACAGTATTTTAGATAATTCTCTAATCTTTGATTTGACTGGTCGTGGAGCAAAAACAGAGTTACGGATTAAAAGTTATGGATGTCGGAAGTTGACCTTCTCTAAAAGAAGTCTTAAAGAAGTTCAACTTTCAAAGGCCATAACTTTTAATCCGTAACTCCGTTTTTGCTCCATGACCAGTCAAATAAAATATTAGAGAATTATCTAAAACAATATAATTTTTTTTTAAATTTTTTGGCGTCAGTTTTCATAAAAACCGATGCCAAAAATATATTTTAACTTTTCGTGTCGGTTTTTAAAAAAACCGACGCGAAAAGTAGTTTTTTTTTATTTTTTAGCGTCGGTTTGTTAAAAAACCGATGCTAAAAAATCACCGTAAAAATTATTTACGTCGGTTTATAAGAAACCGACGTCAAACTGGCGACGTTAACAATCATTTTTCTACTAGTGTGTGTTTTTGTTATGTACTAAGTATTCCGCAAATGTAATGTAATGTCAATGTACATAAAGCTTCAGGTCTCTAAACCACAGATATCCCATTGCTTATGATGATATGGCCCAAGAATGAGACCTCCTTCAACCAGAACTCACACTTGCTGTACTTTGTATAGAGCTTATCCTTTCCCAAAGTCTCTAGTACAGTTTTTAAATGCTCCTCGTGATCCTCCGTGGTTTTGGAGTATATTAGAATATCATCTACAATGACTACCAAAAATTTGTAAATTTAATCTCTAAAGACTCTATTCATCAAGACCATGAATATTTCTGGAGCATTGTTGAGTCCGAAAGGCATTACTATGAATTCATAGTGCCCGTATCTTGTACGAAAAGCAGTCTTGGGGACATCTTCCTTCTTCACCCATACATGATAATATCCCGACCGCAAGTCCACCTTGTGAAGTATTGTGCTCCACATAGCTGATCGAACAAGTCATCAATTTATGGGAGAGGATACTTGTTCTTTATCGTGATTTTGTTAAGTTCACGATAATCGATGCAAAGCCGCATTGACCCATCCTTCTTATAGACGAAGAGGACCCGTGCACCCCATGGTGAAGAACTTGGGCGTATAAACTATTTATCCAGATTCTCCTATAGTTGTTTTTTCAGCTCTTCAAGCTCAACAACAGCCATTATATATGGAGTCTTGGATATTTGTAATGCCCTAGGTATAAGTTCAATTGAGAACTCAACATCTCTTCTAGGAGGAAGACCAGTCAGTTCCTCGGGAAACACTACAGTAAATTCCCTCACAATAGGAATTTCTCCAAGGATGGTTTCTTCCTTGGACTCAATCATCTATTCCAGATACACATGCTCATAAGGCAGTAATATACATGCTTGAGATGATATAGCTAAAGAAGATTCATCTTCCTCCTGACACTTGTAATGAATCGGGGGTCGATTCTCCATATGAAGTGTGATTTCCCCCTCCCGACAATTTATGTTGGCTCTATATAAGGAAAGACAATCCATGCCAAGAATTGCATAAAATTACACCAGAGGGAGTATGACGAGGTTCGCTGGGAAATTAAATCCACAGATCATAACAGGGGAGGACTTATATTCATGGGATGCAATGATTTCCCCATTTTCTGTACTCACTGACATCTTTACATCCATGATGTGTGGTGGTGCTGGGATTGTTCTAGTAAACTTTCGAGATATAAAAGAATGCATAGAACCTGAATCAAAAAGTATGTTCTCTATTCATGAATGAATAACTAGCGTACCTATCACCACTTCGTTGTCGGGGTTCACTTCGGCAGAAGTGATGGCAAAAGATCTTCCTTGCTGCCTTGGAGGTTGTTGGTTGTCTCTGAAAACCCATGGATTAGGGCACTGATTTGTAAAATGACCCGGTCCTTTAAATTTTTAGCATTGAACAATGAATTGAGGTTCGAACAGATCATTCTTCTCCTCTGTCGCATCCGCGGGTCTTTCTTGCTGATAGTTAACAGCTAGGTGCCCTTCTCTTCCACACCTGAAGCATTTCCTCATCTCCATAATGAAATCTTTAAGATGCTTCTTTCTACACTTTTTGGAAAGTGGGGTGCTGGATCTTCTTAGCACTGTTGGATTTATCCATTGGCCCACCACCATTGAAGTACACCTCATGCTTCATATCCCCATGATACCCCTGTGATTCTCCAATCTCCATTTCGACCTTGAGGGCACATCAGACAATTTCTTCATAGTTGTCGAAGTCAAGGATCGCTAATATTTTCCATAGGCTCGGCTTCAGCCCACCAAAGAGGCGGTCAACCATTCATTTGGGGGTAATGACAAATCCAGAAGTTTATCGTGCAAGCCTTGTGAAGTTTTCCTTGTACGCTCCAACAGATTCTTCACCTTTTTTCTTGAGGGATAGGAAGTCCCTTTCCATCGTAATCCGGAGGGTGTGTGGAAAATATTTATCAAAAAACATATTCCAGAAATCCTTCCATTCCAACGCCTTGATCTCCTCCTCAGGCTTCGTATTTTTGATCAACGTCCACCATTGATCAGCTTCACCCTCCATACGATAATCTTCTAGGAGAACCTTCAATTGTTCAAACATTGGAGGATGGAGAATATCTTTTCAATGGAGTTGATCCATTGTTCGGTGATCGTGGGATCAAATGATACACTAAAAGTAGGAGGCCTTTGTCTCATGAATCTCTCGATAGCGACATGTTCTTTCATAGGGGGGGGGGGGGGTTGAACGTTCCTCTTGACCCGTGTTTCTATTCAAAACTTGAGTTATCTTAGAGAGAAGTATGACAAAGTTCGCGATTCATGCTCCCATTGTATTGGGCATCTCATTAGTATAGTCATCACACTGATCTTCACAACGATTGTTAGCCCGAGTCCTCCTATTATTAGCCATTGGATGGAATAAAAGTAAAGTTAGGGGTAACACATAAAGGGTAATCCAAAGATAAAACTTGATGACTTATAAATAAAATTTTATTTCTTTAACTCATGAGTCTATAGGCTTCAATCTAGGCTTTTCAAGATCTACTTTCTAACATATATTTGTAGGGGCATTTTTTTAATTCCCTTAATAAGGGTTCATACTATGATTTTTAATTTATCAAAACATATCCCCTGGGTGTGTCGAAACCAAGAGTGCAGCAAGGCCCGTTTTCGTGCAGCAGTTCCCGTTCGAGTCTAGCTTAAAGCAGTGTTTTTGGGTTTTACCCCTAGGATACATCAATGCCAAAGCCGCCTCTACCTGCTCGTATCCAGACAGGGATGTATTTTTTTTGATAAACCACTTACTAAGTACTTACCAAAACTTAGGGATGTTTATATTATACATAGTCTTGTATCTAAGGCTTTACATGGGTTTCCTAATCCCATAAATAACTAAACCTGTCCTTTGATACCAACTATAACAACCCTGCTTTTATTACAAACTTAAACATTATTTATTACGTAAAACATCACTTGATACAACAAAGAATATTGATAGGTTTAGTGTATTTGGGGCTTTGGATCATTACATGAAAATTTGAAACATTAAATACAACATCTTTATTGAAAACTTACTTTACATGACCACTACATTCCCTCATACTTAGCATTGCATGGGATAACCTGAGGACATGCATAAGAAAAGGGTGATCTATAAAGCCCAGTAAGGGAGTAAAAATGGAATAACATGAGGATTACAATACATTTTAGAAAATAGGAATATCAATAGATAATAAAAGAAACATGAACATAAAGGCATGATAACGCATGATAATCATAACATGGAAGTGTGGCAACAACACTTATCATGGAATTAGCATGAGCCAAGGCTCATTTCACATGGAGTATTAGTAAAACCTCATTGCACATAAATCACGAGGAAAACCTCATTGCACTTGAATTAGCATGAGTCAACACTCATTGCACATGATGTATCAAGATACTATACATTATCCAATGCATTGGAGAGCTATAAGGGCACACCCTTCTTAAACATTTCATTTCATGCATAAGTGTGCCACATGGGTCATAAAACATGGATTCATAAAACATAATAATTTATTCCATGATAAAGGAATGTGGAATTCATACATGAATCTTTATAATAAACAAATAAATGTTCATAAAGGTGAATACCCTTGATGGGGAAATAGGAATGGTATTCACTACACAATGACTTTGGCTTAGAAAATCGGTGCGATTTTGGCAGCATAACAGCGTGACATAATAATTCATAAAAAAATGGTTTATGAGAGAGAAATGGGTACCTCATCATATTTACATATAATGGACAGTAAGGAGGTCATATAGTTACATGAACCAACAATTTTAATTGAATTTATATTTATGATACAAAAGTATTGCTTGAATGTATATGAGGAGAGATAAGTTCCTTTCGGAATTTCGGTATAGTAACGAGTGTACATGGGAGGTATTTAATGAGAGAGAAAGGGGTCTCCCATTATTAAAATATAAATAGGGAAGTATGAGGGAGGTGAGAAACCATACCCAAACAATCATAATTGAATTCAAAAGGGAAAAACAACTTAAAGAAAATTGGACAAAAATGAGAAAGGAAGAAAAAAACCTTACTTGGAAGTGTGCTTCCAAAGGCTAGAGAGAGGCTTGTGAGAGGCTTCCTGGGAGCTTGGGACACCTTGAGAGGATTCTAAAGAGAGTTTGGAAGAGTTTGGACGAACTCAAAAGGCTTTGAGTGGGGAGGAAGTGGGAGCTTTGGTGGGTTTACATAGGAAAGATTAGAGAATTCTTTATTATTTAGGTTTGGGTCCCCTTACATTAAATTAATCAAAACCACAAACCATCCCATGGTTTTTGACCATGGTTTTTGGAAAAGGGAAGAGAAAAAAAATATTTTATAAGGCCAAAGTCCTAACTTCTTAAAATAATAATTTTTCTTATGTGGAGGTGAGTCAAACTCCCATGGAAATTATTTTAAAAAGTCAAGGTGATGAATAAGTCTTGAGGGGTCCATTAATGCATTGAAAAATAAGTCAAACAAATGAAAAATTTCATTATTTTAATGTTAAAAATATATTCACCGAACATAAATATTATAGTATTTTATTACATCACTATTTGGTCATTATGATGTCATAAGACACATTATATATTTAAACAATATTTAATTTTTACCCAAAAATTTAACTATCTCATGAAATTATGAAAAATTCACCGTTGGATAATTTTGACGTCCTGATTCCAGAAATAAAATTTATTTTATCTAAATAATTTTCTAAATATGTTAATTTTCACTTTTTAAATAAAAACTGACATTTATCGAAAATTCACGGGTTTAGACAGAAATGGCTTTCAAACCTTAATAAAAATTATAACTGCATTCATAAAATTATAAGATAATTTATATTTAATAAAAATTAATTTAATAATATTATTATTTTATTAAAATATTATTTGATTAAAAAATCCCTTCATTTAATAAAATAAATTTCTTAATTAAATAATAACTAAAAACACCATTTGTACTTTAAAAAACTATTTACAATGTATAAAAAATGACTAGAAGTAATAATCATTATTATATAAAAAAAATAATGTACATGAAAATAGTACTACTTATTTATTACATAACCCCTTAAAACAACCGCATAAGACTTAATGGTAAGGTGTGTGATGGTGACACACTCTTGGGCTGGCTCGGATAACATCGCTCAAGTGGTAATTTCAATCAACTCCCACTTTTCCCGTAGACAGTCACATTCGAGCTTGACATGATGAAGCTCAGCTTGGGCATGGTCAAGAGCGAAGCCCAAATATGCCCCGTCTTTTCCGAGCTCCGACAGATTGGCTTCGTATGGGGCAATTCTACTGGATGAGGCCATCAATTCCATTTTTTGAGTAAATTGGATTTGTTAAAGTCCAATATTTATACTAATCATGTGATCACTGTTCAATGACTATATTAGCAACGGTAAAAATTCTTAAAATAAAACCAAAGAAGTTGACAATTTATATAAACATAAAGAGACATTTAATTAGATAAAGAGAGATTTCCATTAATGAAACTTTGGGTCTTTATAAGGAATACAAATTTATTCGACAAAACACGCATAAGATCATAAAGCAATAAACACCTGAATAACAAGTAGTAATGAAATATTACTAATATAAAGAAAATAATATGACCATATATGATATCATAACAATGAATATGATTCTGTAATAAGTCAATGACATTGTTTAAATCATTATATAGGAGTTTTAGATACGTACAAATCATTTCAGACCTAAGGTAAGGGAAAATCTCGCAATCTCATTTTTATACGAGATTATTTATACATCGGCAATTACTGGGGCATATTTATCATCCCCATCCATGTTTCCTAAATATGTAATAGTATTCTCCTACAATTGTTTAAATCCAATTTTATCTATTGGTGAATTTTTAGAAAAATATATGAAAAGAATATTTTGTCGTTTTCAGTACACTTTTTGACTTTTCCAGCCAATGTACTAGGAGAATGTTTAACATTAACTTATATGGTGTGAATGGATTTTTATGATTTCACAGAACATTATTTACATCAGGCTTAAATTAAACGTTTTCTAGTTTATTTTCAATTAACTTCTTTTTGTTTAAAATCGTATGACATGTCGAGAAAGGAAACATGTTTTTGAATAAGAAAGGATACTTTCCTCAGAAATGATGTTCACGTGTTTCATCAAAATTATTTTCCATCTAAGATGATATAGGGTTCTGTTTATATACCTATTATTAGTTTGATTTAATTGGGTTATGATGGAATTATTTTTATGAATTCCTTTTATCTTATAAAAATTATTTTATGAGGTCATGATGTTTAAGAATCCCATTCTATTACATGGGTTATACTATGATGTATGATTTATGATTTTGTGGAACACATAAGAATGGATTCATTATGAGATGGGTGGGACCTATATCTCCCTCCAATGTATTGGGTAAAGATTTATATCTTATGAGATAGACATGGCTGGAACAACAAGCTAATCTGGTTTAATGATACAAGACTGGAATGAGGAGTGAACTCGATTCAGTAATGGACTTTGTCTGCTATGATGGTCTTGAAATAGAGCCTCGACAAATATGAAATGATTTTCTATGATTATATATATATGAAAAAAAGTTTCATGTTTTATGTTATGATTTTTTGGATTAAATTTCACTAATATGATTTATCCCATGTTATGATATTATGATATCTTTTTCAGGTTAATATTTTCAAAATGTTATTTTCTTATAAATATGATATGATTGATATTTCATTTGTTTACCCTTACTGAGCATTTGAGATCACCCTTTTGTATGTTTTCTTTTCCCAGGGCCAGGAAGAAGGGTATTAAGTTGGATATGCCAAATGAAACTCTAGATATCATGCAATAAATGGGAGACAATGTAGATGATTTATGAACCAATTGTTTATGTTTCCCAGTTTCTAAAGACATTATACCTATAAGGTCCAATCATAGTTTTGTTATATGTTGTAATAAGTATGCTTCTCTTCTGAAGTAGTAAAACTGTATGTAAATTATGGGTCGTTATACACCCATTGACTAAAACCTAAAATCATAGTGTGAGAAACAATAATCATAGTGGGAAACGACATAATCATGAAAAATTGTTTATATGATTTCTAAATCGTGACATCTTCATGAAAATCTGTACCATATTTGTCTTAACCATAGTCATTCATGATCATTATTTAATTCCTTCATGACGATTCGTATATATTTTGTTAATTTCTAAAACATATAGCCATAGATTGTCAAACAAGGTACTTTATATGGCCCATTTTTTTTACCAGTTAACACTCAAGTCAAGAATGAAACACCGTTTTTATTGTTATCACCCGAAGATACATCTGTTCCAGAATCAAATCCAATTGTAGAATCCCAATATGGATTCATTTGAAGGAAATGACTCAATATATCATTCACCAATATTCTATGATATTTTCATATAACTATAATTATCCATAGACATATCCTTAGGGATGTCACTAAATATTTCTCATCCCAGTTTCAATTGAATAACTAATCATAACCTCTGATAACAACTATAAAAAACCCATATTTTCACAGATAAGTATTACATATCTTTAAATGAATATCCACTATATTACACAAACACATGAATGACTATTTCAAAGATATAGCTCCTTTAGAAACCTTGATACAAAAAGAACTAGTTAATAAGAGTTCCACATCGTCTCCAACTTAGGTCCTTATAATTATCACCCTTCTTAGACATATAACACATAATACCTATCACCATAACTTGGGGAATAGAAACAAATGAAATGGTGACCATAAATTCCCAATTAGGTTAAACAAGTAATATATGTAAACATAATGTCATCCTAATATTGTGAGAACATAATAATTACATATAAAAACCATAATCTGTATATCAAAGAAACAAATCTTGAGTCATGGGATAATGATTATCCACTCATTTGTCATGAATTATAAGGAAATCATAGAATCTGATCCATTGGAGTATAACTTTAACATAAGACACAAAATTATGGCATAAAAATAAGAAAAAATTGCTTTATAATAATAATACCCATAATGAAATTCAGGATATGTTGGTCTTGGTCTAACAAAAAATGTACATTTTTTTGGGATGGGGATGACCTCACTCGTACCCTATTTTTGGGCTTCTGATAACCTCCTAGATAACCTCTATTTAGAAATAACATTAATCATTACCCAATTAATTGGTTATAAATATAGTTTACACCAATCACAAAATTTAAATAATATATATGTGTTCCAAAATATCATAAGACATTTATTGTATTATAACCCATGAAAGGAAATGGGTTTTCATAAATATTTCATCAAATCATTTTAACAAACCCATGGAGAATCTATCGAGTTTAACATACATCTTTTAATTTTAAACATAAACCATTTAAAGAAAAAATAAGAAGGGTTTCGATGTATATTATCACTAATAAATCATAATTTACCTTAAGTGGTGTTATGTTAGATGAAAATTGATTTTTAAAGAAAAATGTCTTGGAAAAGTTCTTGTAGAAAATAAAATTTCTTTAAAAATCACATTTTTTAATTTAAATTTCTCAAAATATTGTTTAAATTCATATCATTGAAAATAAACTCGAATAATCATAAAGGAATATCTAAAAAACAAATTAAAAATTTCTTGAGGAAAATATCCTTTCCACTTTGAAAATGATTTATTTAAAACATACAAAAATGTCGAAATCCATTTCTTTGAAAATTACCTTTTAAAATTATAAATGTATCTTCAAAAAAATGTGTGGTCATGACTATTGGAAATTTTGTACATGTTAAAACAAATATATCATTCAATTTTTTTTATAAAATCCAAATGAGACTTGTTTTTATAATTACTCGAAGAAAATTTTTTTAATAAATAAAAATTGGGTTAGTTTTTATTAAAAATCTCTGATGGGTAGTAAAATATTTTTGAAAACATTTTTAAAAAACATTGATAATTAAGAATAATGGGGTTTGAACTGAAGAGAGAAATAAATTTAGTTTTCTTTATAAGGAAAACTTGTGAATCATGAGTATATAAAAATAGGAAAACAAATGTAAAATATGTATTCTCAAGAAAAAACCATATGGGAAGAAAATAAATGATTTTATTGAGATATATAACATAAAACATAATCATTGAAAGTATAATCATAAACAGTTTTGATTAAAAATGAGATCATAACGATTAACCCTTACCACATTGGTAAATTTGGAATGACAGGAAAGATTAAATAATGAAAGAAAAATAAAAATATAATATAATTTATAGAGATATATTTATGATATAACATGTCAAAAGTTATGTTTATACACTTCATAGAATATAATAGGTGTAAAACATAACATATGTCCCAAATAAGATAGATTGGGGAAAAATATCTTACCTTAAGGATCAAATTCCATTATACATGTTTGAAAATAATATATAATAAATATAATTTTATTATAAATATTTTATGAAACCATAAATTTAAATTTTATACCATATGCTATTTACTTATATCCTTTTATTACCAACTTAATAGCAATTCCATGGAAAAATCACATTTCGATCAATAAATGATTTGTTTTTCATATATGTTTTGATTTTTTATTTTCAATCATCTCAATTTGATCAAGGTTCCATAATATAAATAATTTTAATCATGATATAATTATAAAATATATATTCATTATATAATTATTTATAGTATTCCATAAAAGTTAGATATTGAAAATGAAATACACCATCTGTATAGACAGTAGACCGTATGTATACATGAACAATATTTCAATTTTCTCAATAAATGAAATCAAAGAATGTTAAATAATATGTAATCTTTAAGAAATAATTATTATTTGATATTTATAATATATATTTATTAAATTTACCCTAGTTACCTTCTATGAAAAGCATTAGTGAAAACAGAATCACATCACTTCACGAGGTGATAGTCTGCCATACACTAGAAAGACTTTATCATATCCTCAAAGAAATGGAAATTAAGAATGTATATATGGTATAAATATTTAAAACATATAAAATATATTCATTTAATTTTTCTTTATTACCATCCAATTAAAATAAAATGAAAAACACATCTAATTAGTTCATGAGGTTGCAGTATGCCATACAAACAAGTGAAAATTTTGTTTCCCATTTGATTAAAGTGGAGATGGATATAGGTTATTACATTAAAATAATAAAATATCAGAATATTTTGGATAATAGTGTCTTTATATCATCATATTTTAGGAATATTTGATGTAGGCCAAAGAAGAAAAAAAAACAAAAAAAACATGTTTATTAATTTTACCTCTCATTCTAAGAGCTCTTTATGCTTAAACCTATATTCTTATTAGGTGGGTTTAACAATAAAAATATTTCCTATAGGAAATGTATAGTTATTTATTTAAATAATTTTGTTATATATTTGTAGAAAAAAGGGTTTTGTATGTGTGAATTGTGGAGGAGTTGGGTGATATTTTATAAGTGCGGGATAAGACATAATTAATTTTTTTAAAAAGAATAATGTTTAAGCAGGTTTTTCACATTCAAAAAAGATAAAAATGAGACATTATCGAAACATAGAGGATATAAGGTAAACATATTCCCATAAAATTAGTGTTTGAAATGTTTATCAGTTATTTATCCTTATCATTTCAGTTTAACCCCTAGAAAACCCATTTCAACTTAACCATAATAAATAATGTTTACTGTTTTAACCATTAATTATGAAAAACTTATGTTGAAATTATTTTGTAATATAATTAATAATAATTTATAATATATAAAACATTTTTAAAAATACAATTACCATAAGTGGAAAATTTTAATTTTAATGGAAACTCATAGAAATGATGAGAAGATGATTATCCAATGATAAAATATTCAAATGTTTAAAAACAATTTATATCAAAATTCAATATGATATTTTTAAAAATTACCTAAATTGGATTTATATATATATAATTGAACAAATTTTTTCATTTAAAACCATATTAAAATGAATTTATATAGAAAATTATTTTAATTAAATTCATTTTTATAACAAAAACTAGTATTTCACTATTCAATAAAAAATTTATCTTTCCAAGAAATTTTCAAAAAATCACACCAAGATAATTTTTAAAAGAGGATTTATAACATTAATTTAATTATTTCAGATAACGTTTTTGTAATTATAACAATTTTATTTTTAAATCAATGCGTAAAATGGGACAAAACCGTGTTTTAGAAAAACACATTTTTTTGTAGAAAATAATATTCTTCATATCTTATTCTATTAAATAAATACAGTGAATGTTAATAATTTTATTATTTATATAATATATAAATTTCATTAAAATAATTCACCAAAATTTATTTATTTAATTTATTTAGATTAAGAAAATTGAGCTTCTACAAATAGGTTTTCGGAAAATAATTCCCTTTATTTTCAAATTGGTTTTAATTTCTATTTTAAAAATATTTCACCAATAAAATATTTTTATATAGAGATATACACTATATATTTTCATAATTTAATTAATAATATCGATACCCACCATTACAATCGCTTGGCGATGACTATTATATTAGATAATAATGTTTTAGTAGTGAGTCTCATTTCATTAAGACTTGGTTTTTCAAATAATTAAATCTATTAATGAATTTAAATTTATTTGAAAAATATATTACATAAAATCATGGATTTTTATATGATTTCATTTAGTTAGTGGAGATTGTGTCATATTATTGTAATTATTTTGGAATTTTCTTTTTTGAGTCCTCCATCATTTTCTATAACTTTTGTGAGCCCTTTCCTTCCAGATGAGTAAATGGTTTCCTTAGAATTATAGTATTTCAGTGAACTCTTATAAGGTTTGGCCACAACTATAAGTTAGTAATTTTAGAGATTACCAATTTCAGTTAGTGTCTTAGGTTTGATTTCATGTGGTTGGAAACATTTTCTGTGATTATTCTCTGACCATACCCACCTAATATTATAATTATGACATTTTATAGTTAGCAGACCACTTCTTGGTATTTCCCTATAGACCATTTTAGTCATGGAGATCGTTGGGTTTTGCTTTTATGACTTAAGGAATTTATATCATCCCATCTTTTGGATACCCATAATTGTCTTATATGCAATTAAGTTTGTATCTGATGATGTTATTATAAAAGTATTGTAGGTACCATTTCAATATTGAGGATTACATCATCAATTGATAGTGGTAATTTCAGTAGGTTAAAACGTTTTTAAAATCTTGACCTTAGTATGAGGATTTTACTTGTTTCTTTTTGGAGCTAGTAAATTCAGAAAAAGAATTTATGGTAAAAGAAATCATTATGGTGGGGAGAATTGGTACACCATGACCTCATTTTATTTTTTATTTTAATTATTTAATTATATTTATTCAAATTCTAGAATTTTGGGCCAAAATATTTTAATTTTTGATATTTTTAAATTTTTGTATAGGAAAACAATTAGAACATAATTAGTAGGAACTATGAACATACCATGGAAAAAGAATCTATATTTCAGAAGAGGTGAAATGTAGGGTTAGAATAAAACTTACTAATCCTTGCATCCTCATTGGCTATGGTATCGAAATACTATAGCAGTATTTTTATGGTTGGAACATGGTTTGGACTATAAGATTCTTAATAAAAATGGGTTTTAATATTCATATCCTTATTTTCTCAGTAAATTATCCATAGGCTTCTTACCCTATCCCGGTATCACAACACATGGCCCATGGGGCTCCCTAATGTGACCCTCATCCTCTATGACCTCCCTTATTCTTGTGGTTTCATGGGTAATAGTTTGGGTTAGGGATTCCTCCCTTTATCCTCCTCCTCCATATCCCACATTCCCCCTATTTCCTTTTCCCCTCACTACTGTGCAACGTTATCCAAACCATTAGTTGTCTTCATGAAATATTTTTTTTTATTTTTCGTTATACCTTATTTCTTCTTGATATTCTGGGGTATACTAGACATGACTAAGGAGTATTCTGGCCTCCCTCATCGTTAAATGAAATTTTTTATCCATTTATTAAATATTGACCATTTTCTAAGAATTTTAATTTTAGAACACTTATATCTTGATTTATAACCTATTTTTTTGGTCCCATGTGAAAATATTAATTATAATTAACATATATTTCAATGGATAACTTTTCCTCACATGGATTTCATTTCAATTCATGTGATTTATTAAGTTAGATGCTTAGTAAAAATTATTACAATTAATCTCACACCCCCAATGATTGTTAAAAAGCAAAATGTCTCATGTAAATTAATTATATGTTTTATGGTGTTTTTTAGATCATTAAATTATCATTTCAATTATAACTTTTATTTTACATAGTATTTCATGTAATTCATGTAATTTTATGTATCAATATATTACATCAAGGATGGATTTAAATAAAATGTGCAATTCTTGGAAACATCATTTAATGCAATAGATAGTTATAAAAATATACATGGTTATATATTTATATATGTTTGTATGTACAAATTCACATGAGAATATATCAATTATTTAGTTGGAGGAATATATATACATATATAAATGTATATTCTTTTATCTGTAAAAAGTGAAACCATGGGAATTAAAATGTTTTAATATTGTGTGATTCTCGAACATTTTTTAAGTGATTACTAAAATAAATTTATAAGGATCATTTTTAAACATTCTAAAAAGTGTTTATTCCTTTTATATTTTAATTTTAAAATACTTGGATATTATTTGGATTTCACCTTCTTAAAAGGCATGATGTGTGGCTTAAATCTGCACTTTGTTGCCATTGATCATGTGTGATTATGGTAATTGGGTAATTTTATAGTGATACTAGAGTCTATTGTCATGTAATTTTTATTATTGTTCAAAATTTATGGTAATCCCATATACTTGGGTCGGTGACCATATATGGGGCTTGCTCCCTTTTCACAAGCTATTCTAGTGATGTTTGTGTATTCTTTATACTATAAATTGAGTTGTTACTATCTGTTTCTTCTATATGCCTGTATATTATGTTATTGGTTACTATATCTCTTTGAAAACCATTATTAAGTGGGTCCTTGAACCCTTTTATATTTTTATAATAACAAAAATTTATTTTTTTAATTCCATTAAGTTTCTTAACACAATGAAAAATGTATTGATCAATGTATGTTAATCCTTGAGGAATTGATAATATTTTTGATTAAAATATCTCTATATTTCTTGGTTTAATTGTATATAACATGTTTTGTAACGTTTTTGAGGATTTATGAGGCTAAATATGTTATTTGGGACATTAAAATTTCATATGATCATGTTTTTTTTCTATTTCTACATAGCTATCCTAAAATCCGCATTGTAGATTTTCTATAATCGATTACCCTCTTTATTTTGAATTTGTATTTTGTAACATAAATCCAAATTGAGTGATTACATTTTTTAAAAATAAAATAAACATATATAAATTTATTTAGAATAAATAAACTTCTTGTATCTATCTTTATATTTTCTAAAATTTTGATAGAAATTACTTAATACTTTTAGACTGATTTCTACAGTTTTCCAGAAATGATTTTCTTATGTTTCTGAAACATAACATGAGAAATATAAATCTTATTAGGCATATAGTTGATTCCATGTAAATACAGATAATTTTTTAGAAAATAATTTAATTTGATTTATGGTTTATTCTTCCCTTAACAATGTCTTTTTTCGGTCTGAAACTTATTAAGTCACTCTATTTACATATTTCAAAAATTCCAATACATGAATTACATATGTAATTCACTTATATGAGTCTCCTAAATCAATTTTTACTATAATAATCACTCATGTGAGTCATATAATCGATTATACAATGTACAGAAAAACCCTTATATGAAATTCACTTACATGAATTTTCCTATGTAGTTTAATGAAATTTGGACTACTTATTCTAAAATTTAAAAATTTTCTCTATTTTCTGTAATATTTCATATTTTGATTTACTAAAAGTTCATTTAAATTATTAATAATTTTTATAAAGACATTATAAAATCATATTCAATAGGTATAACCTATGTAAAGTGTTTTATATTGTTTTAAATATGTTTTTATAATAACCAAATAGGGTTTTATTTTAAATAATTAATTTCATAGCTTGAAACTCTAAAAATTCATTTTTATTATTTTATATTTTATATTTTACTATATTATTTATAAATTAATATTAATTGTTTTTAAAGTCATGAGAACATAATTTTATAATTTTCAATGTAGTATTATTATGTTTTCTATATACTCCGTATGTTTACTACAGGTTTTAAATTAAATTATTTTGAATAATTTATTTCAATTTCAAACTAGATATTTTCATAGAATATTTCATCGATTGATTATTATAGAGACTATTTAAATTATTTGACACTTATTTATTTTTATTTAATTATTCTTTATTATTTTGAATATTGTATGTGAGATTAGTGATTTTTATGTACTTACAATTTCTTTGTTTTCTCTGTCTCTCATAATCCAGTTTTATTGTTTTTGGAATTTTAATTATCTAACCTGTCTTCATGTGCTGAGTTTATTTGTTTTTAAAATATGTTTTTATGTTGTTAATATAACAATCTACTCATGAGATAATTCTTCAATGAGATCTTTCATATTTTCATGTGACATATTACAAAGTGTGTAGTGGTGTTGATACTATGAAGCATTGTACATTATTCCTGTGATGAACATTTCCAAATACTATTGGATGATCTCTAAAGGGATGAATAAAACTTATAAGACATATTTTAGTACCTTGTAGAGATATGTAAGTTGATAAAACAATCAATAACTAGTACAAGTGTTTTATTCTTTTATTATTTATTTAATTTTGGTTTCTCGAGCCTGTAACAACTATTCCCATCTTTCACATGATTTCACTTTGTATTTATGATTTTAGATTGAAAATAATTATTATTATCTTTCATCAGGTTTTGAATATTGGATTTTAATCTATAGAATTTTCACGGTGTGACTCTCATTGCCTAAATTTGGTGTTGTAATTGGTTTTTGACTCCCCATACAAATTTCATGAATCATGGTTATTGTTCCATGAGAAAATGTAGTTTGTAATCAAGCTGTGATTCCCATAAAAATTTTGATTTGTACACAATGTTTATCTCACTAATTAGAGAGGAATAATAGTATAATAGGTCCTTTATAGACCAAACTAATAAAAAAAGCATTATGTTCTTTTATTTTATTTTTTCCACAGTAATTAAACAATCTTAAATGTCATTAATAATTAATCATTCCCTTTAATTTTTTTGACATTGTCTATTAACCCCCCTTTATACAATCTTCAATTTACCATTTGGGAAATAATTATTGGTATCAAATAAAGGCCATATTTGGAATTTATTATTCAATAATTTAGTTTTACTACCCATTTCTAGACCTTATATCTTACTTGAAATGAATTTAAGAAGACAAGAATAAATGAAAATAATTCCTGGATTTCTGAAAATCTACCTCACTTTGATGGAAATTATTATGGTGATTGAAAATCCAAAATGGGGACACACCTCATATAGTTGGAAATTGAAATTTTTCAAATCATTATAAAATCATGAACACAACCAAAATCTGACCAACATACTGTCATAGTGAACAATGTTTCAAGATGTGTTTTAAATTTAAAAGTTTTAAATATGCTAAATTTTGATTTTAATTTTAGTTTTTTTAGTCATACATATTCATGTAATAAAAATCATGAGATTTTGAATATTCTACAAGTTACTCACCTTGTACCAAAAAAATTTGATACAAACCAAACATGGAATGATTAGTACTCTATGTTAGTATTTCTAGATGGTTGAAGAAGAAACTGTGAAACAAAAAGTCCACTGATTCAAAATAATTATGAATGAAATGAAATACCTTAGAGAAGCTTTATAGAACCCCATACTTATTGAATGAGTACTCTGGGAAATACCAAAGAAATTGAATTCAAAGAAGGTCACCATTCATGAAAAGAATAACATTAAAGAGTGAACTCTTGTTGAATTGATTGGTTAATTGATTCAGTACAAAATTGAATTTATGAACATCACAAAAGGGAAAAAATAAAAAAGATGTAGAATTTAATTATATTAATTTATTTTCTACTGACCCTTATTATTTTAAACTACATGATAGTAAAAACAATGATATGGTTTAAATTTAGACTGGAGTCTACAAATGAATGAAAATGAAAGGGAGATAAGAAAATTAGTACTAAATATAATACATTAAAAACTACATTTTTGAAATCATAGATAAAGGGAATATCATGCTCAATAGTCCAAAACTAAATAATAAATTGGAATAAAAAAATAAAAACTGAAAGGCAATGATAAATAGTTAAATTTGTACCAAAGAATCCAAGTTTGGTGAATAATATAAAAATGATAAAAAAATATATTAACATGTGATTAAAGGATTCTATGAATGTGGTTAGTGATTATAGATTTTATTCCAGATATTATTATTATGAAAATATGAATGATTCAGAGTTAAATAAAGAAACTTACATGTTGAGAAAATATGTTTTCAAAGATATTTATTTATATAATAATCTTACTGAAAATAATGAGAAAATTGTTTTTAAAAATAACAATATTAAATAAGTGAATGATAAATTAATAAATAATAGTTCATATTATCATTCTAATGTTTATTATGATTTTAAATATTCTTTCAATTTGAATGAAAAATTTATGATTAAAGATGAAAGTATTTAGAATTATTTTTCTACTTTTATTCATTGTCTGGAGAAAAATCAAAAAAATGAAGTCATTGAATAAATAAAATAAAAATAAATATGTTATTAGATAATATATAATATTATCTAAAAATTATAAAAATTATTTTATTAATAGTAAAAATTGTTGTACTTATACTGCTGCATTTTTTCAATTTGGCATTAATAGTCTATGAAATTGATATTTCTATTAGAATAAAACATCCTTGGGGATTTAAAAAGGCTCATATTTATAAATCCTTATTATATATAGTATTATATAATACATTTTTAAATTATATGTGTGAAACTAAAAATTATATTACTAATATGATTAGACCCGAAGTAAATTGGGTACCAAATATCTCAAGTAATTGATTATTGTAGGAAAAATGAATTGGATGTATCAAGAATGATATATGATGCATATAAAGTGGATACTCTAGGAATTTTACTAGAGATCCATAATAGTTTATTAATTAATAAAACATTGGTCTTTATACCATTAAATTTGAAGATAATTCCAATGTAAAATTAAAAGACTTTGATAAAGTTAGTATCTCTATTTCAACATTCATATCTAATGATTAATATATGGATGTTTTAAAATATCATATAATTAGAGTATCTCAATTAAAATATTGTGAAATAGAAGATAAATTTCAGAATAATAATTGTATAGTTTTTAATAATGATTCTATATTATTCTATTTTAATCGAGAGGAAAATATTTATACTACTATTTTTATAGAACCAACTATTCAATATTTTAATTGTTTGATTGTTGTGCATAGTTCTAAATTACATAGCATTGATGATTAGGTCATGTTAATTATTTAGTGTCATATAAGTTCTCGAAACATTAGAATGATCCCCAGTTACCTACTATTATGAAATAAGAACATCATGTTTGTGATGCTTATATGAAAGGGAAAAAATATAAAGCATATTTTAAACCTTTCACACATATTAGTACTAATATAACTAAACTGTTAGTACATACTAAACTGTTTGGGACAAAAAGAATTTATAGACTTGGATTAAAGAAATATGCATTAATTAATTTTGATGATTATAATATATTTATATGGGTTTATTTCCATTCTAAAAAAATAATATCTAATAAATATTAATTTGTTTTTGTAATCTCGTTCAATATAGAAATGGTTGTATGATTATTTCTATTCGTAGTGATAATGTATGTAAAATTCATAATTTATAATTTTTTTGAGAATAATTGTTATGATCATAATGTTTCTAATCCTAGAACACCAAAATAAAATGGTGTTGCATACCAAAAAAATATAACACTTATTAAAATGGATGGAAATGTGTTAAGTGAAAAATATTTTCCTATAATTAATTTGGTAAAATTAATTTTTATTACTTGTTATATTTCAAATAGAAGACTTTTTAGAGATCTCACAATGAAAAATTATTATGAACTATTTATAGGTAAAAATCCTAAATATTTTTATTTTAGTACTTTTGGTAACATTTTTATTTATTTTGAATTTAAAGATAATTTTGATAAATTTGATGAAAAAAATGAAATTGGTATATCTCATGGTTATTCTAATAATTAAAAATATGACAGAGTTTGTAATATAAGAATAGTGGTTATTAAAGAATCGTTTCACGTTATGTTTGAGGAAAAATAATGATAAAGCCTATTTTGATTTGGTTGTTTTTTATGATATTTTTGTGAATTTTAACTATAGGGAAGAAAAACATCAGGATATGGAAAAATCAATTGAGGGGGGGAATACTAACTTTTGACCTGATCCAATATCATGGAATATTAATTATGATCATTCCATTTAAAATGTTATTGGTAATTTTTGGTTCTTGAATGGAAAGAAAAATATCAATTTCAAATAACATTTCTAACATTTATTTTGTTTTTGATCATGTTACTAATAAGGTTACACTTGATATAAATGATCCAAATTGTATTATTACAATTCATGATGAGCATAGTCAATTTTTTGGAAATAATGTTTGGTCTTTAATTAAATTACATATGAATAAGCACATAATTAGAACTAAATGGAAATTTTGAAATAAGCAAGATGAATTTGGATAGGATTAAAAAAATAAATGAAGACTTGTTTCCAAAGGATTCAATCAATAAGATACTATATAATTCAATGATTTAATATAACCAAATTATTGGTTTGAGGTTATTAAAATATTGTTTTATTTTTATTATTTTCAAGGTGTAATGTTTTATCAAATATTTTTGAAAAATAATTTATTAAATGGATTTAGAATTGAATATTTTCTTGATTTTATGCACCATGGTTTTGAAAATGCGAAATTTAAAAATCAAGTTTTTAAATTATTAAAATCCTTGTATGGTCTCAAACAAGATCCATGTGCTTGGTATAAGAGGATTTGATTGTTTTTATTAGACAATGGTTCCAAGAAAAGTAAATTTTATCAAAATATTTTTACTAAAATAATTTCTAATGATACATTACTTATGAAATTTTATGTTGATGATATTGTTTTTGGTTTATCTAGTGAATTTATTTTTATTTAATTTTTTACATTGAAGTAATATGAGTTTGAAAATAGTTTAATGTGAGAATTAAATTACTTTATTTGAATTTAAATTTAATAAAGGAAATATGGGATCTTTATTAATAAATATATGAATGTTGAATTTTTGGTTAAAAGGTGTGGTCTTGATTCTTGTAAATCTATGAAAACTTTCATGAATAGTAGTTGTAAATTATATATTAATTCATACAGTAAATCTGTTGATATTACATTTTATAGTGAAATGATAGTTAGCCTATATTTTTTAATCATATCTGGAACCGATATCATGTTTCATGTTTTTTATGTGAAATATTTCAATAACATACTAACAAGATTAATATTAAATCTATAAAAATAATAAATATATATGTCAAATGAACTATTAACTATTATTTTTTCTATCCTAAATATAACTATTTTAATTTAATATACTTTTATGACACTCATTTTAGAGGCTGATGAATTGATTGAAAAATGACATCAGGTATGTGTCATTTTCTTGGAAATTTTTTAATTTCTTGCTCTCATAAGAAGAAACAATCTATTTCTCTATATACATTAATATATGAGTATATTTCTATTTGTTGTTGGTTGTGGATTTATAATACATTGTAATATGTTGGTACTTATCTTGATAAATTTACTATTTATTGTCGAAAAACATCAATAATTTATATCTATAAAAATCTATTACAATATTATAGAATAAATAATATTGATGCTTGATTATCTTTTATTGGAGATCATGTGAATTGGGGAGATATTGTTTTAGGATATATCCCTACAAAAAATCAACATATAGATATAATTACTAGTCCTTTTAATTTATATTTGTTTCAAAAAAGTATATTTGAACATTGTATGGTGGAGATTTAAATTAACCTTTACCGAGAATCAATTTTGGTTGTTTTTGAGTATATGTACATGGTGAAATTTTCAGATTTAAATCAAATATGTAAAATATGGAAAATGTTTTCAGTTTTTTAATTAATTTATATATGTATTTGTTTATTATATGACTATTTAATACCCAATCATACATCAAAGATGATTTTACCTTAATATTTAATCCTTCAGTTTGTATAAAATCATATTTTGTATAGGATTTCCCATTATTTTTCTCAAAGAGATTCTGAAAATTATAGTCACTCCATTTAATTATATGTTTTGATAGTGGGTGAATTTATTGTGGTACCTTTATACATGTTTTTAAAATTTCAAGTTTAATAACAAAATTTATAAAATAAATTAAATTGTATTTATGTTGTTAACTTATAACTTACAACCCATTTTCCTAAATAAAACCATACCTTTTTTAAAATTTCAATAAGGGGGAGAAATTTGTGAAATTATACTTTGTTTGGAATTATCACGAATATGAAGAATGCTATATAGTCCCTTAACGATCTGTATGTTCTGATAATTATTAATATTTATTTTCATTATTTCTTTAAAATGTCTCAATACATTGAATTATTTATTGACCAATATATGGTTAACTGTTATTATATAAAAATATTTAGATGCTTATAATTTCTTTATTTATTTTATGATTTTTTAAAACATGTTTTAAATGTTTTTTAAAATTTTCCAAAGATAAATAAGTCATTTAGTATTGTGAAATTTAATTTATACATGTTTTTTCTATTTCCACCTAGCTATTTCAAAATCTATATGGATGATTTTAGAAAATCAGTTACCTTATGTATTTAGACCGGTTCATGAGTCACAGAACTCCAAATTGAGTGAATATTTTTTTTATAAATATAATAAAAATATAAAAATTTCATTATAATATATGAAAGTATGAACCATTGAAGATAAGGACAGAAATTAGGTTATATGTTTTCGTATGTTGTTAGTCTAGTTTCTATAGTTTCTCATAATAGTATTTCTTCTAATTTATAATGATATCATACATTATATGAAGTTTATTAAGCTGAATAATTATTATTTAGAAAGGTAATGTCATATTATGAATATAAGTCAACTATATCAAGGATTATTATGTATTTATCGAGGTATTATTTAGGTAAAAAACTTGTTAAATCTATCTTTTAATATATTTCAAAAATTATGATTTTGAATCCCTTACTTAAATCACTTATGTGATTCACCTACAACATTTTTACCACATGAATCTCTTACATGAATTTGTTATGTAGATTCACCAATGTACAGGAATAATCTTATGTGATTTTCACATAATTTAATCTTCAAACATGGGTTAATGAGATTAATACAGGTCATTAAAAAAATTTGAAAGTTTTCTTTTTCATGTAATATTTCATATGTTTATTTAATACATGTTCATTTCATGTATTTAAACTTCTCTAATGGATTTATAAATCCATAGTAACTATTTGTGACATATGATAAGTGTTTTACGTTGTTCTATTTTCCCACTTGAAACTTACAGCTTAAACCAAAAAAATTATTTTCATTATTTTATGTTGTTTTCTTAGATTTTATTGTTTTAAAATTAATATTAGTTTATAATAAAATAATTCAAACTTTTATTAATGATTTTTTTAATGCAAAGTTGTTAATCTTTTTTTATTCTCATCATGCTTAGTTCTAGTTTTAAGGATTAATTTTGAATTTCATATGTAAGACTCAGACTTTTAATTTTCATAGGATCTTTAATTGAAATATCATTACAAAGAATATTTACATTATTTAATGTTTATCTCAAATTGTTTTGAATTATTATTTAATTTTCGAATATTAGATGTGAGTTGAGTGATTATTATACAAAGATAATTTCACTCGTTCCTCTCTCTCCCATACTCTCAGATAATCCAATTCTATATATTTTTAAATTTTCAATTCTCTAAAAGAATCTTGAATGTGTTGTGAATATTTGTTTTAAAATAATTTTTTGACTTTATACTATAATAGAACAATCATTCCATTCTTCTTTGATGGTAGTTATTATATTTTCAAGTGATTCAATGTGGCGGGTATGGTAGTGTTCATACTTTGAATAGATTTTCATTCTACCTGTGTTGAAAATTTATTACTAATATTGGAAAATCTCTCAAGGGATGAATAGAAAATTGAATTGCTTCTAACACTTCCCTGGAGAGATAATCAAGCTGATCAAACACACAAGAACCAGTATTATTTTTTCATTATTCTTGTATCTATTTCATTTTATATTATTGAGTCAGTAATAGTTCTTCCGATATCAAAAATAAATCCACATTACCTTTTATGTTTTTACATAGAAAATAATTATAATTCTCCATCATAGGTTTTTAGCTCCGATGTTATAAATTTAGAACTTTTTAGGTCTTGATTCCCATATTATGACTTCAGTATTGTATTTGGGTACTGAATCCCCATAAATGTTTTTGGAATATTAGTTATTTTTCCTCTATATAAATTAGTTTTTAGTTTGGTAAAGATTCCACTTAAATAAATATATTTTTAAAAAATGTATCTCTCACTGATTAGAGGTATAAGATTTGACTAAATACTCTTCAGGCTAAAATACTATAAAAAAATTCTTCTGTTTTTTATGTCTTTTATTTTTAACCATGTAATTTAAATAACTTATTTATAATTTATAATTAATCATTTTCTTTAAAAGTTTTTATGTTGTCCATTAACCCCCCTCTTGACCATCTTAAATTACCCTGTCATGACCTAAAACCACTAGGGTGCATCCCCCATGATGCTACTTTTATATTATTATTTTTTAATTTTTCTCTTGCCCTTTAATTACTTCATAATACTCATGGATGTGTTTATTTTATGTATGTATTTATATTTTTACCACATTAATAAAATGGTGTTTTAAATCTTATCAAAATTTTTACTTCAAATTTATTTGAAAAAGTAGTTTTCAATTGGGTATTTTAAATATTGTATTATTTGGACAAAAAATGATTTTATGTGGATATTTTCATTTAAAATGTAGAAATGAAAGTTTATAATAGTGATATTGGATTTTAATTACTTAGGTAATTAAAAAATATTTTTAATAAAGTATTTTAAATTAGTATAATAAGGATCGTTTATTAAAATACTAAAACATGGGGTGGGGTTTCTTTAAGAAATCCTATTGAGCTATATTTTAATTCCTATCATTATATTGAAGTTTAAGATTCTCATTTTAATCATGAAAATTAGTTATTTTTTTATTAGTATTGGATGGTGAATTAAATATTTTGATGTAGATATATTTGTATTTTTATTTGTTTTGTTGTATTTTCATTATTAAATCATCAAAATATCCCTTTACATTAAATTTTTAGTAATTATAACACTTGGTGGTCAAAAAAAGAATGTAATACAACTTTATAGCTTCTAATATATGAGGGAGACTAGGATAAGTCGAGGGACTAGTTTATATTTTATTTTTTATTGTATTTAAACTTTTCTATTGATTTATATTCTTATTGTAATGTTTCTATTAGGGAATAGACCTCGAACGTACAAAGATCTCATGTCCATGTTCTACTATTTCATAACACTAATTATTTATTAATTAGTTGTTATAAGTTGATTCCCTGGAACATGACAGTAGCGCAGGGTTATGTGGAACTCACCATAGGGATGTTGCGGGCCGACTCAATCTTCTGATGGAGGGATTAATTAGGATGATTTTTGACACTAAAGAACTATGATACAATGATGGTAGTGACAAAAAAATATTTCTCCCTCTTGTATAATTCATAAAAAGATGGAGGCAATTATATTCCATTTATATTAAGAGTAGGAGATAACTTAAAATATATTACCATTAACAGTAAGTCCAATTTTAAATTCTAACTATCATCAATCTTTCATTTATTATTTAACAATGTTCAAATCAAACTATCATTGAAATTCTTATAAAAAAAACAACACATCAATGTTATATTTTACCTCAGGATATCTCAAATTTAAAATACGAATTTCATCATTTATTTTTTATATTTATATAATTAACACATTTTTTTGTGTTTCCAAATTAAACAAAAATAATTTCCAACCACTGAAAATACTAGTCAGTTAGAAAATTATTTTTATATTTTTCATATTATTATAATCTATTCAGTAAATTTTTTATTCTTTTTTATGATTTTTTCATAGATAACACCATAGATGAAACAAGTATACATTTGTTATTCTATATTGTAGTTGATAACATGATGTCCCTTCTTTATAAATTATATAATATTGATTCCCCTTTACAATTTATTTATAAATAATATTATCTACTAGGATACCATTCATACTGAACATAATCATTTCATGCAACTGAAAATATTAATTTTTATATGAATCAATTACTCGAATACCTTCCTCTAATAAGTGTTTGAAATCATAGATTAATTGTGAAATGTAAACATCAATATCATTTCTAGGATATTTTGGTCAAGAAATAATTAAACTCAACCTGATATATTTCAATTTCAAATAAAATTTAGGAGATATGTTTTAAATTTCCAATAATAAATGATATAGACTATGATTTCTAATAAGATTTAAATAATAATTCATTTTATATTTTCGAAGTCCATGTTTTAATTTTCTTACTTATTTTTCAATGTTATGAAATTTTTGATAAATTCTCACCTATTATAGAAAATCAACTAGAAGATGTAATCTTCTATGATATATATACTTATTTACATGATATATTAACATTATTCATCATTTTAACTTTAAAATAAATTTTAAAAATTTTAAATTATATGATGATTCAAAATTAACTTAGTTGGATTCAAGGTACTTTGCATAATTGATAAATGAACCTATTAGTTTTCTTTCAACATCTAATGTGATGTCCATATTTAGGAAACATGAACATACATTAGTATTTATTTATATATAGCACATAATAATTTGGTATTATTTTATCTTTTTATACCTCTAATACCATTGGGTATAATATTCTATTTTGAATTGAAATTTGAATATGGTAAACAATTGTCTTCAGAAATTATGAATTTCAACAGCTATAACAATTTTTTTAATACTATTTTCACACCATACATTGTTGATTTTCATGTTTACCAATCTTAACTCTATTGATAAAACCTTAAATATTTTATTACAAGGAAACAATGGTTTTTAGTTTTCACCATGTATGAACTTGGCCACTAGTATTTTCTCAATTGATTCTACTTCAATATCAAGGATCATTCCATCAATTGAATCAAAATTATCTTGTTGAAAATATCCATCATTATTATATCTTAAAATTTTCCTAATTTAACAATGAAAAATAAAATAAACATTACTCAGAATAAAACTATTGAAAATTTAATGATCTTTGATTTATCTTTTTTCAAATTTCTCATTATCAAACCTTTCATGCTTAGATATAAAAAAAGATCACTATTTGGAGAAATTGTTTTTAACAATTAAAAAAACCATCATCCAAATTCCAATATTCATCACAAGTTCATCATGTAGTAATACAAATATAATTGATTATCACATAAATAAGTTTTTAAAAATTTAATATAATTTAATCTATTTTGATATATTAAATTCAAATTAACATTTTGAAACAATAAATCAAAATAATATATATTAAAAAAAGAATAAAAATAATGATAATAATAATTTCAAATATTTACATAAATGATAAATATTTTCTAAAAAATATTACAAAATTTATACACTATTGGACTCGTTATGATTTGTCAAGGACAGAAGACTACCCATTATTCAAATATGATAGTCATTATTAAAAAATAACACTTTGACAATTCAAAACATTTTCCAGTCAGTTATCATGATTCTATGACAAATCTATTGTTATATATACATTTCTAAGAATAAAAATGCAACAAAAAAGTTATAAAATCGCTAAAAGGAATAAAAATAGTTAAATTTAGAGGAGTCTCTTGATATGAAGAACTTAAGATAAATATTTGGAATTGAATATATTTCCAGACCCAATATTTCAAAATAAAATCCAAATAGATATGAAATGTCACCTGGATAAACTAAATGTCACAATAAGAGTGTGAAAAAGATAAATAGGTGGGCATTTATCCAAGTATGATAATTTTAAAAACATTGGAATTACTTAAATGGATACATCTAAAATCTAAATACACTTGTAAGAAAATTATATCCATAACATTGTAGAGACTCAAAATTAAACAAAAAATTTCAAAACAAAGAACAAGAATTATTAGGATACCAAGACAATGATGTATCATTATAAGGATAAAATTTCCTCTGTTAAAACAACATCAAAAAAATATTAAAAAAACAAAAAAAATGATAAAATATCATATTGCCGGTAGGAGTCCAAATTTTAAAACCAAAAAATTTAGTATACTATAAAAATATAAATTAACTCATTTATTCTTATATAAAAATGAAAATTTTCAATTAACTAAAATATTGAAACTAACATGAATATTATGGACCATAGAAAAAAAAAATAGGAACCAAAAAATTAATCTTCATGGAACAATTTTTTTATACGGATAGTTGAAAACTCATCCTTCTGAAAAACTAAAATTGTAGATAATAAATATCATGGTGGTAGCATATAGAGGATGAAAAAATATTGTGAAGAGAGGCTAAGGAAAGTGAATGAACGTTTTTAATAGTGGATGAAGGAAATTAGTGTCAAGGAGGATTGATGAAATAGTGATTAGGGATTGGTTTGGGAGACAATATTTAATGGGCTCGAGTGATGAAAATAAAACACAATGTGGGGCATGAAACTTTAAGTTTTTCAATACAACATCAAAATTAGTTAATAATATATATAATGTAAAAAATATGTTTTACATCATATATTTCAAAAGTAATAGTATTATTTATGTTGGTTATATAATAATAGTTTTTAAATACTTTGACCAATTCTTTTTTGCATCTATTATTTTATAACAAATGTTAACAATCATTAATAATATATTTTATAAATAAAAAACATTATAAACTCATCATTTTATATAGATTATTTTCTAGTTTTATAAAATACTAATTAATCTATGTGGATTTGGGCATGTCGTTACTTTCACCATGATGTTATTTATTATCAATGGAATAAATAATACAGTTATGATGAAATAGAAGAACACAAATGGGAATTTATACCTCATGGGTAGAGAGAAACAAAAGTGTTATCCGACTAGGGAAAATAGAAAATATGTTTTTGAAAAAAAGTTTTACAAACACAAGGGAAAATTATATGAAAGATTTGGTGAATAATGAAGGAGATAATGTTGTCCCGAAACACTCACACGGTCTCACTCACACATGTGATACTTTTAAAAAGTGGTAAATTATTCATAATTAATACAAGTTGATGGAAAAATAGTGAATAAAGATACTTTATTTGGTGCATGATGATGCTTGTTAGATAATATCACCAAAATAGAAAGATGGATAAAGTTTTTATGTGTTTTTTATATATGATTATAGTATGATGGAATGGATAATAGTGATCTACTGTAAATCCAAAAAAATTTAGTGTATTATATGTTATGAAATACTAGTGGAGAGGATAACTAATATGAATATTTAGAATATTTAAACAACAGTGAAATAAAATTGTCAACATTATGTTGGAAATATATATCGGGAATCCAGAGATAAGGGACTGAATTTTAATAGTGAGAACAGATCTATAAAATAGTGTTCTTGAGGGGAGGAACTATAAAATTAACAACATGGATTAAATGATGATCATTGAAAGAATCATATGAGATATATATTAAAATAATTAAATCTTGACATTGGTTTACATTTAAAATTGTGAGTGGTTTTTTTGAATGAATGGAAGAAACCTTTTGAGCTATGTTATGGAATGAAAACAATGCTGAAAAATCATTCAATTTTTTTTGGAGAAAGTGATTTAGTTCGAACAAGATGAAACATATATTTTTTGAATCCATGATGGATAATGTTACATTTCTATATTTTAATCCAAGATCAATAATGTGGTACAATAAAAGTATGTGAAAAATTCTTGAAATTCAAGAAAATATTGTGGAATAAAATGAGCAGATTTGTCATCAAAAAAATATAACAAACTGATTCTAAAGTGATAAACCTTATAGATCACATGTGGAATAAGTTCATTTAGATTAATATGTCTAAGATGGGAATATAGGGAAATATCATCAATAGTAAATAACTTAATGATAATATCTGAAATCAAATTATAAAACATCATTTCTAACAACATTACTCTAATTAAAACTATAATGATGAAGTATCAACAAAAATATCATTCCTATCTCATGTAGAGACAAATAATTTTAGGGATGACACTAAAGATGAAAATTATATGGTGTTATAGTATAAAGATCTTGACTAAAGGGAGAAGAATCAAAAATAGGAGATTAGTCAAATGACAAAGGATAGAAATATTATTGAAACCAATTGGATTTTATATAACAAAACTAATTGAAGATGATAAATTAAAAAATAATAATTCAATGTTGGTGTGTAACTGATATTACAAAATTTAGTGAATTTATATGGATGGGGTTTTTTATCTAGTGGCATAACTAGAAACAATCCCACATTTATTGTCCACCGTAGTAAAAAATTGATTTAGTTTATTCCAAATATATTCTATATATAAATTTCATAGTTTATTAGTTTAATAAAAGGTATAAATTTAAGTAAAAACTGTTTTTTCATATTGATGAATATAAGATAAAGGTATTACAGTTCTATAAAATCTTATATTGGTAAAGACAATCACCAAGATCGTGGTATTATAGACTTGATCAATACCAAAAAAATATTAATATTACATAGTGAGTAGATGATCACAATCTCTACATAAAAAATAATAATGGTCAAATAATTATGGTTTTTAATTATATTGATGACATAATATTTTTAGGATCGGGGAAATAACATTAAAAATAGTTTACATATATTATTATGATTGAATTCATGATTTATATAATTTATGAGTTATTATTTTTTATTTACTGAATAAGTGACATAACGAAAGCATGTAATATTTATGTCAAAATCAAAATATTTCAATGAAGTACTAAAAAGATATAATGCAATATTTTAAGGTGATATCAATATATATATCCAATCGGATAAAGTTGATAAGGGGAAATGATTGAAAGATAGGAAATGTGAATGAATATGGGAAAATAATTAGGATTCTATTTTATATAAATACTAAATGACCCAATATTATGTTTATCATATTTCAAGGAGCATGGTTCCAATGTAATAAAAATAATAATTCCATATTCAATAATTAAAATATATATATTGGTATGTTAAAATCATTGTGGATTTTAGAATAATTTACTGTTCTAGCTTGCAATAAGAATTATTAATATTGGAAGATGTTGATTTTCATGTTTCTATGGATCATATCAAGTTGACATTATGTTGTTCATTATATCCTAGAGGATTATATTTTTCTTTTTTAATAGAAAATAATTATTTCATTTCACATATCACTATGGAAGAAGAGAATATTTTAGCTACCTAAGTATGTACTATATTATTATGGATGAAGAAAAAAATTTCATTGTAATATTTGATGTCTAAGCTCTTATTTCAATAAAATATGATAACTAAAGTGAAATAAACGTTGGAAATAATCTTATCCCTCACTAATGGATGAGGAACATCATGATATAATATTACTTCCTAAAAAAGATGATTGAATAAGTGATAGGGATGATAGAGTACGTTCTAAAACAAAATCATGCTTATGAATCATGAAAAATTAACTACTAATGGATTATTGTTAATGGAAGTTATACTCTCTTGTATTCAACCCTTCTTTATCAAATCGGATGGTTTAGTGAATGGAGGACCCCCATTACGCTCTGTAATTTTCTATTTATAGAATGGTACAGTAGTTACAAATAATTAATTGTTTAGATTTATAACCCTCTATTGTTAATAATCAGGTAAGTAATATTTTAGTTCATTTCTAAAGGGGAATAAGTTTTTCATGTTTCAGATACGTTTTCAATGACTTTGAGATGTTAGAGATGCATAGAAGGAGGTCACGCGGCGGAATCGTTTCACCTGCTTTTCTGACCATAATTTGTACCCTCCTTTTCCTGAGATTCAGATCGGGCCGATGGTACATGGATTTCAGAACGGAGACCCCGTGGTGCATATCTCGGTTCTGGAGATCTCAGAAGCTAAGGGTCTCCTTGATTTAACTTTTATTGTTCGCTTCAGGAGGTCTCGACATTCAGTGGACGATTTCGACAGGTTCATCGCCAAATCTTGGGGACTTCAGCTTCAGTCGGTTGTTGGTTTGCTAGATAAACGAAGTTTGATGGTCCGCTGCTCTTCTTCGGAGGACATGGTTCATGAACTGGTATTCACTCCCAGGAAGTGCGGAAGGTATGAGTTCCATTTAAGTATATGGTCCTACGATGTTCATATGAACCATGATTCCCCCCTCATTCTGGTCTGAATTAGCTTTCCCCTACTTTCCCTTTCCTTTCAAAACCCAGATATCATGCGGGTGTTGGGGAACATGGTTAGACGATTTCGGTGCGTTGATTCCCGTACAGCCTCGGTGAGCCACCCGATCAACCCAAGGATGTGCGTGGCGGTTGATACCTCGAGAGCGCCGGTGGAGACGATTTGGATCGATGCTACTAAGGAAATCCGATGAAAGCAACCAATGATCTTTGATCATTGGATGGAGTTTTGTTCAGTTTGCCGTAGTCTGGGACACACCAGGGCCTTCTGCCGACGTGATGGCCACCAGAAATCTGATACTGTGAAGACCAGAGATGTTTCTAAGGTCAGCAATGGAGGAGATAACAGGCCTAGTGGAAACATGCTCATTCTTGCTGAACACACCTCACCTGCTGCAAAGGAGGGTGTAAACCCATCGGTGTCTAGTGTTTTTAGCAGGCTTAAGGATGATCTCAGGGTGAATACCATCGACACTATTGTTGGTAGGGAGGCAATGGAGACCTCCTTGCAGACTCTAGCTAATTCTAGCAGTGGTGGACACCAATTCATGGGACGCGGTTTCGACCATGCAACAAATACAATGGTTTCTGAGCAGCCCCTACTAATCAGCACGGAACTGGTCAGCGCTAATCCATGGTCCTTGAACCGGTTCTCAGCACTGGAGGAGGAGGAGAATGAGGAATTTAATTCAAGGGGAAATTATGGGAAGATAGTGGCCTCCTTTGGTGACCAACTTCAGAATCTGGAAGGTGTGGCGATCAATCCAGACTCCCCCTTCAACCGGCTGAAGGAAGATCGCGCGGGAACTCACTACGCTAGGATGCATGATAAAGGTAAATACAAGCATATGGAAGTGGAAGGAGAGTTGGATGGGGGCCAGTTCTTGGTCCACACGTCCAGTAGTGAGCATGTGGAGTCACTTGGTTTGGATACTATGAAAGAAATGAAGGGCGGGGAAGATGTCAGTAAGGGGAGGCAAGGGAGTGCGAGCTACTCAACCCAGACCCCAACCCCCCGGGGTAATAGGTTTGACGGTTTGGTGGAGGTAGGATCGGGAGAGGTATCACATGTTGCAGTTGAGGGAGAGGAGACAAGCCAGAAGAATCTCGATGGCTTTGGGGGAGAGGAACAAATTGCAAACAACAAGAGTTTATCTGCTGGGGAGTCCAGCCCGAGGAGCAATAAGATAAATAGGATGAGGATGGGCAGAAAGGACCACACATCTTTACCACCCCACATGAAGACTCGGTCAGCAAAAAAGAAATTGGATGAGCAGTTGAACAGTGGGGTCAGGGGTCAATTTGAACCTCCTGGCCATTCTGCACTTCCCTTGGAGTTGATTTTATGTTCGGATGATGAGGTGACAGAGCAGGTGTTACTTCTCAATGCGACAGAAGAGGAAGCGACCAAGATGATGGGTCGGGACATTTAAGTGAAGCTTAATGAAGAACAATATTTTTGGGTCGACAAACAGGACACAATCCTAGTTTGGGGCTTCAATAAGGAGAAAATTAGGCTGGAGGAGTATATACAGGTCTGGGACAAATTGGCCTCGTCGCTTGAATCCTTTTCAAGGGGAGACCCGCACACCCAGGTATCCTCTATATCCGGGAGGTTATTTAGAGATACAATTACAGTTAGAGTAGAGCTGTTTTTCAACAAAGATGCTTTACAATCATTTGACTAATGCTCGGGGTGCTCTCTTCTTCTTGAGATGTTTGGATAGGCGGCAGTGCTTATTCAGTTTGTGTGTATCGTGGTGTTTTAAGGCTTTTCCAACAAGCTTTATGGTCTTGCCTTATATGAGGTTTATACCACAAGGTCGTCGCCTCTGCATATCACTTGGAACGGAAGACTGAGAGGGTATGGCTTGGCCATTCGTACCATGCCCGTGCATCCTTGCACGAGACTGTTTGCCGAGTCCCATGCTTTGGTGGAGGCCTTCAAATGATGAGCTGCTAGGTAAGGGCAGGACCATTTCTTGTTTGGAGTTTTTTGTTGTTTTTTGTTTTTGATGGACTTGGGGTTGCTCACTTTCCCTTAAAGTGATTTGATAATAAAATAAAAAATAATTTTCAGGCCGGAACAACCAAAATATTATTATCTTAATGCGAATGTTGTAGTGTAGAAGTTAAATTGGTTAGTATGAATAAGAATATATATATTTTTAATTATAAATGTTATAATAAATAAAAATTTATTGATTAATTATCTGTAAATAAGAACTTAATTTTTAGTAAAGTGCCTTTTTATTCAAAAATACGTTTTTTGTAAAAAAAATTATATTACTTATTATGAGAAATTATTATACTTGATTTTTGAAACATTTGAAAATTTAATTCATACAATAAAATAATTTTTTAAACTATAATATAAAAAATAGAATTATGTGATATTTTGATATTTTTTTGAAAATATTGATTTTTTAACGATTAGTGAAAAATACTTTTTTATTAAAAATTTTATTTTATTTCTAATTGTTTATAAGGAAAAATTATATTTTGTATTAGATTTAAATTTTAACTAGTATTTTTTTAAAATAATATAATTAGTGGTTTATAAATGAACATTATACTTGAATCTAGTACAAAAAAAATGTATCCCTATAATAGGAATTTTTTTGGAAAAAGAATTTTTCATCACATTTTTTTCCAGATTAAATTTATATTAAATTATAGAGCTTATAGGTTTTTAATTATAAATTATATATTCCATATTTTGAATCAGTGGGTGAAATTTACAAAAATATGTTAGTTTTATTTTTAGTCAATATGAATAGTATCCTTAATAATTTTTGTTAACACGGTAAGGTGTAAATCGGGTAATTAAGGGATAAAAATAATATGACAAGGCCCATAAAATGAAAATAACACTAAAATAATTTTTTTTATTTTATATTTTTCCTAATATTACAATATTCATATATATGGCCTTTTATTTCCATTTGGGTGTGATTATGACAATTTTATTATTATTTGTAATGGAACGAAAAAATATCACCTTTTTTAATAACTATAAAATTTTTAATATTAGGTTAAACAAACTATTTTATATAGATGTTTATTTTAAATATAATTTATTTATATTCATCATTATAACTAATTTTTAATTTTTAGGGTAGAAATAAATAACTGAAATTCTTACAGAACACTTACCGAGTAATTATTCAAGTAATGGAGGAATCAAATAAATGATATTAAAAATATTTAATGTCATATAATATGAGATAATTATTGTTATAAATGAATTTTTTTGATTAATATGACACATTAGGGATGTAATAATGGTTTTTTAAAATTTCATTTGTTATGATGATGTTATTAATGTCAAGGTAATGAGTAGTTCTAAAAATTGACATTAATCATATTTTATAATAAATAATAATGTATTAAATGATATAAAATTATTAAAAATATTATATTTGTAAAATTTATTACTATATGTTTTATAATATCAACCATGGTCTATTTATGGGTCTTTTTTCAATTTATAGTAACAATCATGACCCACAATGTGTAAAAAAGCATTTTTGTCACAATAATTGTGAAATTGGTTAACGCGGGGTTAAAACCAAATGACATGTGTAGAAAAAGTCCAAAAATTAATAGATTTTTTTTCATGAGATGTATTATTCCAATAATCATCATATATTCCAAAATATTCACTTTTATCAATTTTGAATGGAATTTTAATTTATATTAATTTTATATTTTGAAAAATTCCAATAGTGACCCTCACCCTCTCTTATAAAAGGTAATCTCTTATTCTATTTATTCCACTCTTGAAAAATGATTTTTTCCCCATGATATTCCTAGGAAAATTCGTATGATTACTCCAAATGATTTGGAGCCTTATATATGGTAGAATACCAACCTTATTTTTCTTAAGGTGTTATGAAAAGGTGGTTATCTAAAGAAGATGTATTGTTATTAATAGAGCATTTTTGTTTTATTTATTCCTCCACATCCTTCAAATATTACATAAACAAGATTATAAAATAACTTTAGTATCTTGAATATACATATATATTTTATTATGTTAATGTAATAACATATATCCATCACTAACCACCAACAAATTGGAAAGGAATCCATCATTTGTGTGTATAGAGGACTGCCACCTCGTTGACTAATGTAATTATCTTTCCCTCTTCACATCTCATGGCTTGATAAATGATGGATTTAATATATATATATTATATTAATTAAATTATTAACATTTTTATAATATAATATATCAATTATTTTTTTACCATTCCATTCATTAAAAAACGATAACATTGTTCATGTGTACGTGTAGACTATGAACCCCAAAAGGCCTTGTGATTCATTTTTCATCAGTACATAAAATGGATGATATATATATATATGTATATTTTAAGAAGTAATATGATACATATAATATTACTATCATTATGTAAATATTAAATAATACTGACCTTTTTTGCAAAATGATCTTTGAAAAATGGGAATGTCACTCACGTGTACGTACGAACAACCATCTCAATGATTGTAACATAGTTTATTTTTCATACCAATTAGTAATGATTTTTTTAGTAGAATAATGTTTTCTATTAAATTGATACTATATAATTTTTATTATTATATTTATGATTTAATATATATATCTTTTACTATATTAAACCTAATAAATTAATTTTGGACATATGAGTTGAATATCCCCAAAACACCAGACATGAACTAAATTGTTTAAGTATTTATATAAAAAAGGTATTATGTGCAATAAAAAAATAAAAATATTAAATAGTATCTAAATAAAATAAATAATTAACATATTTTTTTTCATGATGATAATTAACATATTTTTTGAGTCAAACTTGAGGTAAGAGATACTTTACTTCTAAAACCTAATTTTATATATTCTTACATTTTATTTTCTAAATAATTCTCTTCCATTTCCATGAGGTTATAAATTTTTTAATAAAAAATATTATTTTAAAGTTAGATAGTGTAAAAATTACATTTTAAACAATTTTTTATTCTTTAATTTTTTTAAAAGGAATAATAATTTTATTATTTTCCATAAGGAACTTTCTTTTTTAAAATTATTCTTTTATGGTTTCCCTTAAAATTAATGTTTTCTTCAGAGTACTTTTTTTTTATTTTTTAAAGATTTTATTATATAGAAAAATAATAATTGTAAATGAAATTTTATGTATATTGTGAATTTTTATGAATGTTTTTCAAAAGTATTCCTTTTAAGGAATGTTTTAGCATTCTTTAAAAAAAGACAAAAGGAATGTTCTATTTTAACATATATTGTAATAATGAAAATTCCCACCACTTTAACTATTATTTTATTTTTGGATTCCTTTAATATATTTAATTTTTTCATAATATAAAAAATACACCTTCTCTAGGTTCTGGTTAGTTTTAAAAAGGTTTTTAAAACATGAATTATATCTAAATATATAAAAACTGTTTCTTATTAAAAAAAGAAAATATTTTTGATAAAAGATTTAATGTATTTTGTTTTCATTAATTGGAATTGTTTATAAGGATGGATGGTTCCATTATAAAATGAGGTTTTGCGATCCTTTTATAGAACTCTAATAAATTGGTTAAGGGGACAGAGTTAACTGAATATTTTTCTATAAAGAGGTTATGGGAATATACTATGATGGTTATTCATATTGTAAACATGATGGTTATCTTATGTGTAACCATGATGGTTATTATATGTGTAACCTTAAAGGTTATCCCATTTGTAATAGTGTTATGAAAAGGATTTCACCAGTTAACCACATGATTTATTAATTATATTTATGAGTATTTAATATAATATTATTATTTCTGAAGACATTATAATGATATTATGTTTAAAATAATTCATATGATACTTTTTAAATGTGAAATATTTAACTTGATTTAAATTTAAATATATTTTTTTCATGATTTTAACTATACTATTATTAGTTTTATTTTTTCAAAAAATATTTATTATGATGTGATTTATGAAAATATTTGGGAATAAATTTGTTTTGGTTTAGAAGAAGTTTGCTTTAAGCAAAACATTTATTTTGAAAATATAATTTTTATATCCATTCATGGAAAAACGGTTTATTTATTTATTTGTTATGTCTCTTTATGAATTTTTTTATGCCCATACCACATCTTAAATTTTTTTCACATGATGAATAGGTATAAGGATGAGGTCATTGTAAAAATTGTGAAGGTGTTTCATTAAATGAAAACTTTTTTCTTTATGTTTATTATGGTAAAAATAGATACTACATAGAAGGACCCACATTGTAGTATATACATTTTTTATGTTAGAGTTATGACATAATTATCAACAAATATAACCAAAAATATATTTGGGAACTAAAAAAAGTGAATTATAGTTTAAGTAAATATAATATGTAATGATTAAAGATGGGTCCTTACTGTTTGTATCAGAGTTGGCTTAAGACAATAGTTTTTTTTTCAGGCGAGGTTTTATTATGAGATGTGGATAAAATCATGGGTTTATATCATAAATTTTTTTATGAATTCAATGTTTTAGACACCCTTTTTTCGATTTAAATGGACTTATTTTTAACAGATTAATAAATATTTTGGGGTTTTTATTTTTATGGGTAATAGAATTAGTTATAAAGGATTTGAAGGTTAATATATTGTGGAATTTATAATGGTATTTTCTTTACAAGGACCATTTAATTTTAACATATATTAATTCATTTAATGTTTTAATGGTGTTACTTATAAATATTAAGGGTTATTTATCATTATCTAAGGAATGAAATCAATTACACAAATATTATTCCTTCCAAATGATTTGATTATCACTATTAAAGAAAAATACTATTCAAATGATTTTGAGAGCTCATTGAGTATTCAAATAAGCTGAAAGAAATTGTTTGATATTTCAAACAACATTTCATTTCCCTAAAATTTCTATAGATAATGGTGTCTCATTAATATGATTTTAAAATCTAAATATATCCATCTCATTCAGAATAGGAAATAAAATTTAGGATATGACTATTTAAATTATATAGACATGGACTACATAATAGACATAAAAAGAGATATTAACAACATAAAATAAGACCCTAATATCTAGATTTAGGGTACAGATTATATTATTGTGTTTAAGGTATGAAAAATTATTGGGTTTATAATGAAAAAACATATGAACATATATCATATGTTTGGTTTTTTGGTAAAAATTATTAAGGAATAAGACAAATTTGAAAGGAAAATAATGTACATATGTGTTATGTATATAATTTTTTTGAATTTTTATGTAGTGGTTTTTATCAATATTATGAAAATTATCAAACACTTTAGGATTAATATATAGTAGGGTTTGATTTCAAAATTTGGAAACATATGATAGATGTAATTTATAAATTCAAAAGACGATGTAATGAAAATATTAGAATATTTTACGGAAAATTATTGAGTTTTGGTAAATTTTGTATGTATATGCAACCTTCATGTTTAACATTTGAAAAAATTTATTTGAGTAGTAATGCATCAAATTTTGTTGGACATATGTTTAATGGTATTGTTCGACTTTAAGGATTATATGATCTCTTATTTTTAGGTAAATATGGTTTATTAAAATTTGGAATCATTTGTTTCTCATATAAATAATCATGATATTGGTAATTGATTGTGTGATTAAGTGATTAATAAAACTTCGGGAAGAGATCACTATAATTTTTGGAACCTTATATGATTAAGGTAAATATAATATTATTGGGTTTTGTTTTAGGAATAAAGGCTGAATTTACTATTGGAAGAATATATTATTTTATTTTATAATTATGGCGATTCATGTTATCTATTGAAATTGTTTTCATATTATGGAGACTATGATTTAGAAATATAAATTTTTTGGAAGTAGACTTTAAGATAAATTGATTTTTTAGAGATGAATGATAAATTTATCTTTGAGGAATATTTCACTAGGTTTTGGGTTTCAATATTAGTGTAGAATATTTTTGACTAATTTTTAGTACGATTGTTCACTAAATGATCTATGTTGAACTTTAAGTATCAGGGTTTAATTTTTTTCATTAAAGAATTTTTTTTAGTTTTTTTTAAATTTTTGGTTGTTATATTATATTATGATAACCATTTTTGAGTTGGTTAAAATCTACGTATATGGTGAATATTGTTTTTCCTCTAATAGATTGTGTGATTAATTAGGAGTTCATTTTAGTGATATAGGAAAAAAATTCACCTTGGATACTGATTATTTGGATTAAAAGATGATATTGTGGTTGAAGTTAATTAATGTATGAGATTTTACTTTTCAATTAAGTACATTTTCATAAGTTTTTAGTCCATATAAAAAATAAATTCCAGAAAATTAGTAAAAATATCTTGACAGAAAAAATTTATATGATTACTATATTTTTTTATGAATGAATGTTCTTTTTCACATGTCATTAGGTTATAGTTCTGTGGTAATTAATATAACGACCCATACTTTACATACATTGTTAATACTTCAAAATTGAAGCACACTTTTTACAACATATGACAAAACCACAAAGGACCGTATAGGTATAGTGTCTTTAGAAACTGGGAAACATAAACAACTGGTTCATAAATCTTCTACAGTGTCTCCCATTTATTTCATCATATCTAGGGTCCCTTTTAGCATATTCTACTTAATATCCATCTTCCTGACCTGGGGAAAAGAAAACATAAAAGGGTGAGCTCAAATGCTCAGCAAGGGCAAATAAAGGAAATAAAAATCATATCATATCTTTTTGAAAATCATAACCTGCAAAAGAGATCATAATATCTTAACATAGAATAAATCATAGAAGTGAAAATGAGATCCCCATAATCATAAAATAAAACTTGAATCTTTGTGGCATGCACACATAATCATGGAAAATCATTTCTTGTTAGTCATGACTCGTTGCCAAGACTATCTTAGCGGACAAAGTCTATTTCTGAACCGAGTTCACTCCTCGTTTTAGTCCTGTATCACTGAACCGAAATAACCTTCCGTTCCAGCCATGTCTATCTCATGAGATATAAAATCTTTACCCAATGCATTGGAGGGATATATAGGTCCCACCCATCTTATAATGAATCCTTTCTTATGTGTGCCACATAATCATAAACCATACATCATAGCGTAACCCATGTAATAAAAATGGGATTCTTAAACAACATGACATCATAAAACAATTCATATAAGATAAAGGAATTCATAAAAATATTTCCATCACAACATAATCAAATCCATGTAATAATAGGGATAAAAACATAACCCTTTTATTATCTTAGATGGAAAATAATTTTGATAAAATACTTGAACTCTATTCTTGAGGAAAATATCCTTTCTACTTCAAAAACACTTTTACTTTCTTAACATGTCATACAATTTTAAACAAAAATAAGTTGATTAAAAATAAACTTGAATACTTGTAAAGGATGATTCATGGAAATAATGTTTTAAAAATCCATTCATGCCGTATAAGTTAAAAAAAAATTCTTCGTACTTTTGTCGGAAAAGTAAAAAAGTACCTCGTATGAAAAACGACAAAAGATTCTTTTCATATCATTTACTAAAAACTCACCATAGGGTAAAATTGGATTTAAACAATTTTAGGTGGATGGAAATAATATTACATATTCATGAAACATGGATGTGGATGATAAAATACACCCCAGTAAATACTTACGAATAAACAATCTCGGATAAAAATGAGATTGTGATATTTCCCTTACCTTAGGTCCGATTTGCTTTGTACGTGTCCGAATCTACTGTATAATGCTTTAAATAATGTTATTGACTTATTCCTGAATCATACATATTGATATGATATCATATATGGTCATATTCTTAGCTTCTTATTAGTAATATTTCATTGTTACTTGTTACTCGGGTCTTTATTGCCTTTTGTTCTTATGCGTGTTTTGCCGAATAAATTCTTATTCTTCTTTTAAGGTTATAGATACCTTATATCCAGAATGGTATTATTGTAACATATATCATATTTATTCATTCAATTAATTAATATAATTACTATGTAATGATGATCATGTAGAACGAGTCGCATCACATCGTGGAGACGGTATTCCGTACGTACGCACGAGTGATGATATCATTCCTATGATCGTGGAATTGTATTGGAGTATATGTATATTATTTCAGTATCAATATTACTTTATAATAATCATAAATAGTTACTCATTACACCATTATACCCATACTTGTAAGGTGATGGTGGAAAATAGATTACACCACGGCGTGGAGATGGTATTCCGTACGTACGCACGCGCGGTGATTTCATTTTTCCGTATGATGGATAGAAGGTGAATTAGGGTTGTTTCATATTTATAATAACATATCAGTATGTAATTAATACTGATGTTATTACTTTATCATGAAACAACTAATGAAGAAGAAGTTGAAGAAGAAACAAATTGAAAAGACCGGTAATGGATATTACCTCTTCTTTGAAACGCCTCTTTGAATCCTCCACTTAGGGAACTAATATTGGTCTTTGAAGAAGACCAGTACCTCTAAGATTATTCTAGGGAATTGGAGAGGAGAAAATGTCAGGGGTTTTCCGATCTTGAGTTCTCAAATTGGTGTGAGGAGGAGGGGGAGGAGGTGCCCTTTTATAAGGGAGGAGAGGGGCACCTTAGGAATATCTCAAAATATTATTTTATATTAAAGTCAAAATCGCTTTATAATGGTTCCAAAGGGTCTTATTTAGAATATAAAGTGGGGATTGGTAGAAATCCTATCAACCAATAGGATTTAGACAAGTTTAGGGTATTATTTTAACCTTATCAATTAGATTTAACTCTAAGTTAAATAATTAATCTTTTACAGTGTCTTTTTGTTTTCTTTCACTATATGGTTAATACACTTAATATAACATGCCAAACGAACCCCAAATTGTTTATTATTAATATATATATCCTTATCTAAGTCATTTGGCCGAACCTTAGATTTTTAGGAATAAAATAACAATTAATAATATAATATTTGATTTAAAAACTATTTTGTGTCAATTTTGACACTATTTGATATATGATTTTTCTGAAAGTCATAACAGAATTATATGTTCGAACCATGTTGTTTACATCAATAATAATATATCATAGTAACCTAGAAAATTAGTGGAATTCATAAAAAGTCTCAAATTACATTTATTTTTGTGTTCATAACATCAATTATGTCAATATTTCATAAATAAGATAATTACTGCATCATAATTGTGTCCTAAATAAATTAAATTATTTAATGTCTAAAAATTATATATAAAATACCATTATGTAGGAAATATTTTTAGCTTTCTAATGAATATTTATAGTCGAATTTATCTTATGTATAACCCCATATTAAAAATGATTTACTTATTAAACATTGATTTTAACTATTTTAACCCTTCTTTAAATAAATTAATAATAAATGTCCTAATCTAACCCAAGTGGGCCTAAATGGTCATATTTTATTAATAAGGTTGTTTTTGGTCGAAGTACACTTATCCAATAGAATTAGTACATGTGTTAGGGTAATAGTAATATCATATTTACCCCTATTTACTATTAACCGAGGTAAAAAAAGTAAAAAGTTACTATTCACCAAAAAAATTTTTATCTCATTGAATAACATTTTAGTCCTTGATATAAACCGTGTTTCTCGGATGTTCAAAATTCCACTCACAGAAGCTGTAAAATTAAGTTTTATGAAAAATTCAGTTTTTTAACTACCACTTAGTGGTTTCACTATTCATCAAAAATTGATAGTTTTCAGAAAAATACCAAAATTTTACCCTAGGCTAATTTCGATACTCCGAATCCAAAAATAAAGTCCATTTTGAACGATAAAATTTATAAAATTTCTAAAAGTTGTTATTACTATTCATAACGGCTAGTTTTAATAATATTTTAATAGCATATCGTTGTTTAGTGAAACTCGGTATTGCGTACGATGCAAGCTATCGAGGAAGGTCGTGATTGTGTGTAAAGTTAGCCAGGCTAGTATGTAGTGAATGATTCATATGATGATATATAGAAACAAAATATTACTCATAAAAATCTCGGGGGTTACATTCTACCCCCCTTAAAAAGAATTTCGCCTTCGAAATTCGTCACTTTGTAACAAACAGATGAGGATACTTCTCCCTCATCATAACCTCAAGCTCCCATGTAGCTTCTTCTAATTGGTGGTTCCTCCATAATACTTTCACCAATCGAGTGGTCTTGTTTCGTAGGAATTTTTCGCTACGATCCAGAATCTCTATCGTTTGTTCTTCATAAGAAAGATCTTGCTCCAGCGGTACAACTTCTGAGCTGAGTACATGTGAAGGATCAGGTATGTACTTTCTCAAGAGAGATACATGGAACACATCGTGAACTTGAGAGAGATTCGGTGGAAGCGCTAATCAGTAAGCTACCTTCCCAACATGATCCAGTATTTCGAAATGACCGATATATCTAGGGCTCAACTTCCCCTTCTTTCCAAATCTTATAACCCTCTTACAGGGAGATATTCATAAGAACACTTTATCACCCACTTCAAACTCTAGGTCTTTTCTTCGGTTGTCGGCATAACTTTTCTGTCGACTCTGAGCTGCTCTTATGTGTTGTTGAATAGATCTGACCTTTTCTGTCATTTCATCAATGAGATCAGGTCCTATTAGCTTTCTTTCCCCAACTTCATCCCAGCAAGTTGGAGTATTGCATTTCTTTCCATAGAGAGCTTAATAAGGAGCCATCTGAATACTGGAGTGAAAGCTATTATTATAAGAAAATTCCACCAAAGGTAAGTGTTGATCCCAACCTCCTTTGAAATCCATAGAGCAAGCTCTCAACATATATTCTAGGGTTTGAATTGTTCTCTCAGACTGACCGTCTGTCTGGGGATGATAAGCAGTGCTGAAACTCAACTCTATATCCAGAGTATGCTGAAGACTTCGCCTGAACTTCAAGGTAAATCTCGGATCCCGATCAGATATAATAGAAAGTGGTACTCCATGCAATCATACCACTTCCTTTACATATATCCTGGCAAGCTGATCAAGAGAGAAATCCTCTCTAATAGCAATAAAGTGTGCAGACTTTGTAAGACGATCAACTATAACCCAAATAGCATTTTTGCCTTTGGATGTTTTAGGAAGTCATGTGAAAAAGTCCATAGTGATGTTTTCCCATTTCCATTCGGGTATGGGTAATGGTTGTAACATCCCCTTAGACTTTTGTCTCTCAGCTTTAACTTGTTGAAAAACCATGCATCGGGAGACATATTCAGCAATATCTCTTTTCATACCATCCCACCAGAAGTACTCCTTCAGGTCCCTATACATCTTTGTTCTTCCAAAATGAATAGAGAATGAAGAACTGTGAGCCTCATCCAGTAGATCCTTCTTTAATTTGGGGATGGGAGGAACACAAACCCGATTCCTGACCTTTATTATCCCATCACAATCAAGGTTGAATTCAGGAACATTTCTCACCTTCTTTTGTAACTCGACATCTTCTTTCTCTACCTCTTTAATCTTCACATGTATAGATGGTTGAACATTCATTTGAGAAAGATAATATTTTTCACCTTCCATTATAATTCCAAGATCCATCCTTTGTAAATCCATAAATATTGGATCTTTTGTGATCCTCATCATGGATAAACTAGCATGGTCTTGTCGACTTAATGCATCTGCCACCTTGTTTGCTTTCCTGGGTGGTAATGGATTGAGCAGTCATAATCCTTAATCAGCTCTAACCATCTTTTTTGACGCATATTCAACTCCTTTTGTGTGAAAATATACTCTAAACTTTTATGATCAGTATAAATATCACACCTTCCACCATAAAGGTAATGCCTCCAAATCTTTAATGCAAAGATTACTGCAGCCAACTCCAAATCATGTGTTGGGTAATTTTGCTCATGGATTTTCAACTGTCGTGAGGCATTAGCTATCACCATATCATTTTGCATAAGAACACACCCCAATCCCTTCTTGGATGCATCACTGTAGATCACAATCCTTTCTCCACTACAAGGCAGTGTGAGCACAGGTGCACTGGATAACCTTCTTTTCAACTCCTTGAAATTCTCTTCACATTCCTCTGTCCAAACAAACTTAACTCCTTTCCGAGTCAACTTGGTGGGTGGATTAGATAATCGTGAAAAATCTTTTACAAAACTTCGATAATATCTAGCCAAACCAAGAAAACTTCGGATCTCAGTTACTGTTGTTGGTCTCGACCATCATTCGATAACCTCTTTTTTTGCTGGATCCACAGATATCCCATCTTTTGAGATTATGTGACCCAAAAATGCAACTTTTTGAAGCCAAAATTCACACTTGGTAAATTTGTCATAATGCTTCTTCTTTCTCAGGGTCGTCAATATAATTCTCAAGTGATCTTCATGGTCTTCCTTGCTCTTTGAATAGACAAGAATATCGTCTATAAGGACTACCATAAATTGATCAAGATAGTCTCTAAAGACTCTATTCATTAGATCCATGAAGATATTAGGGGCATTAGTAAGACCAAATGGAATCACTATAAATTCATAGTGTCCATACCTTGTATGGAAAGCCGTCTTTGGTATATCCTCCCTTTTGACCCTTAATTGATGATACCCTGAACGAAGATCAATCTTGGAAAATTATTGAGCTCTGCGTAGTTGGTCAAATAAGTCATCAATGCGTGGGAGAGGATATTTGTTTTTGATAGTGATCTTGTTAAGTTCTCGATAATCAATGCAGAGTCTCATTGATCCATCTTTCTTCTTAACAAATAGAACAGGTTCTCCCCAAGGTGAAGCACTAGGGCATATGCATCACTTATCAAGATTCTCTTGGAGTTTCTTCTTCAATTCCTGCAACTCAATTGGTGCCATTCTATAAGGTGTCTTTGAAATAGGCAAAGCACCCAGTACGAGTTCTATTGAAAACTCAACATCACGATTTGGTGGACGACCCGGTAATTCCTCCGTAAAGACATCATCAAACTCCCGTACGATGGGAATATTCTTAGTCGTAAGTTTCTCACCATCCATTTGAGATAAATAACCTTCATTTAGTGGAATCAAGACCTATAAGATGGAAGGAATTTCCAATGGAAGGTTATATTCATCCTTGCATCGATAGACAATCGTAGATTGATCTGGAATATGAAATGTGACTTCCCTTCATTGGCAATTGATATGAGCTCCATGTAGAGAAAGCCAATCCATGCTAAGAATCACATAAAATTCCACTAAAGGAAGGATCACAAGATTTGTAGGAAGCACTTTCCCACAAACTTCGATCGGAGAAGAATTATAAACTTTTGATGCGACTGTTGTGCCATTAGGTGTTGTCACAGCTAACTCAACATCTAATTGTTGAGGTAATACGGTGATACCCTTAGAATATTTTTCAGAAATACAAGAGTGGGTGGATCCAGAATGAAATAAAACATTTGATACTTTAGAGTGGATGGTAAGTGTACCTTTCACCACTTCGTTATCGTACTCCACATCACTGATAGAAATTGCATGTCACTTTCCTTTGTCTTTAGCCTTAAGATTTTGTTGACGTCGACAATCATCATCAACCCTTGGATTTGGGCATTGATTGGCATAATGCCCCATCTCCTTGCACTTGAAACATTGAAGTGTAGTAGGTTCATTATGTGTATCTCTTCCTTTGTTTGCATCATTAGACATCTTCTTCCCATTATCACGGCATTCAAATGCCCGATGACCTTCCTTTCCACATTTGAAACATTTACTTGTCCCTTTAAGACAACTCCCTCCATGTTTCTTTCCTCACTTTGAGCATAAGGGAAAGCTCATCTTCTTTTCAGTGTGCTCTTTAGATTTTCCTTTGAATTCCATCTTCCTCTTCTTATCAAACCCATGTGACTGATGGGTTACTCCAATCTCCATCTCGACTTTGAGAGCACATCAAACGATTTCCTCGTAGTTATTGAAGTCCCTTATGGCTAACGCCCTTCGAAGACTTGGTTTTAAGCCACTAAAGAATCGATCGATCTTACTCTCAGGTTGGATAATAATACCAGAAGTGTACCTTGCAAGTCTTGTAAAATTTTCTTCATAGGTACCAACAGATTCATCATCCCTTTTCTTCAGTTCAAGAAACTCTTTCTCCATCTTTGTTCGGAGAATACGAGGGAAGTACTTATTGAAAAATAAGTTCTTGAACTCGTCCCATTCCATAGACTCAATTTCATCCCTTTGCCTCGTATTCTTAATAAGATTCCACCATTGATCATCATCTCCTTTCAAACGATACACTGCTAGGATGAATTTATCAAGTTCAGAACATTGAAGAACTGAAAATATCTTTTCAGTAGTACTAATCCATTGTTCAGAAACTAATGGATCAGTTGGCCCGCTGAAAGAAGGTGGACGCTGCCTCATGAAGGATTCAACAGAATATTGCTCCTTCCTTTGCTCATTTGGAAGTCCTGCATGATTCATAGCTTGAGAAAGTTGTGTGAGCATGGCTACAAGATTTTTCATTCTAGCTCCCATATCGTTTTGTTTCTCGGGGGGACAATCATTGCATTTCCCATCGCATTCCGCATTAACACGGTTCCTTCGGGTTCCAGCCATTGACTAAAACCTAGAAGAATAGTGTGAGCAACACTAATTATAATAGGAAAACCACATAATCAAGGATAAAATTTCACACTTAAAGTCTTATCCTAGGGTATTCATGGCCATTTCTAAAACACTAAGATTGTGTTCTATTCATAGACTTATCCTTAGGGTTCTTACTAAGGCTTTCACATCCTAGTTTCCAAAGGTTGACTATATGTTTCCTCTAATACCAAATATAACGGTCTAGAATTAATTCCAGTGGACTATAGTTGATACCTATCAGGGAACTCCATGGGCGGCTACACCCCCTGGGCCGGACACACCACCATCCCCAGTGGTATCCATTTCCTCATGAAGCCCTTGGGCGGAGAGCCATGCTTCGTCCAACGCTCACATGTGAGAGTTCCCAAGGATCGGATACATTCCTACCTCCTTTGCCTCTGATACCAACTATAACCACCCATACTTTACATAAATTGTTAATACTTCAAAATTGAAGCACACTTATTACAACATATGACAAAACCACAAAGGATCGTATAGGTATAGTGTCTTTAGAAACTGGGAAACATAAACAACTGGTTCATAAATCTTCTACAGTGTCTCCCATTTATTTCATCATATCTAGGGTCCCTTTTAGCATATTCTACTTAATATACAACTTCCTGACCTGGGGAAAAGAAAACATAAAAGGGTGAGCTCAAATTCTCAGCAAGGTCAAATAAAGGAAATAAAAATCATATCATATCTTTTTGAAAATTATAACGTGCAAAAGAGATCATAATATCTTAACATGGAATAAATCATAAAAGTGAAAATGAGATCCCCATAATCATAACATAAAACTTGAAACATTGTGGCATGCACACATAATCATGGAAAATCATTTCTTGTTAGTCATGACTCGTTGCCAAGACTATCTTAGCAGAAAAAGTCCATTTCGGAACCGAGTTCACTCCTCGTTTCAGTCCTGTATCACTGAACCGAAATAACCTTCCGTTCCAGCCATGTCTATCTCATGAGATATAAAATCCTTACCCAATGCATTGGACAGAGATATAGGTCCCACCCATCTTATAATGAATCCTTTCTTATGTGTGCCACATAATCATAAACCATACATCATAGCGTAACCCATGTAATAAAAATGGGATTCTTAAACAACATGACATCATAAAATAATTCATATAAGATAAAGGAATTAATAAAAATATTTCCATCACAACATAATCAAATCCATGTAATAATAGGGATAAAAACAGAACCATTTTATTATCTTAGATGGAAAATAATTTTGATAAAATACTTGAACTCTATTCTTGAGGAACATATCCTTTCTACTTCAAAAACACTTTTCCTTTCTTAACATGTCATACAATTTTAAACTAAAAGAAGTTGAGTAAAAATAAACTTGAATACTTGTAAAGGATGATTCTTGGAAATAATGTTTTAAAAATCCATTCATTCCGTATAAGTTAAAAAAAATATTCTTCGTACTTTTGTCGGAAAAGTAAAAAAGTATCTCGTACGAAAAACGACAAAAGATTCCTTTCATATCTTTTAATAAAAACTCACCGAAGGGTAAAATTGGATTTAAACAATTTTAGGTGGATGAAAATAATATTACATATTGATGAAACATGGATGTGGATGATAAAATACACCCCAGTAAATACTTACGAATAAACAATCTCGGATAAAAATGATATTGTGATATTTCCCTTACCTTAGGTCCGATTTGCTTTGTACGTGTCTGAATCTCATGTATAATGGTTTAAATAATGTTATTGACTTATTCCAGAATCATATATATTGATATGATATCATATATGGTCATATTCTTATCTTCTTATTAGTTATATTTCATTGTTACTTTTACTCAGGTCTTTATTGCCTTTTGTTCTTATGTGTGTTTTGCCGAATAAATTCTTATTCTTCTTTTAAGGTTATAGATACCTTATATCCAGAATGGTATTAGTGTAACATATATCATATTTATTCATTCAATTCATTTATATAATTACTATGTAATGATGATCATGTAGAACGAGTCGCATCACATCGTGGAGACGGTATTCCGTACGTACGCACGAGTGATGATATCATTCCTATGATCGTGGAATTGTATTGGAGTATATGTATATTATTTCAGTATCAATATTACTTTATAATAATCATAAATAGTTACTCATTTCACCATTATACCCATCCTTGTAAGGTGATGGTGGAAAATAGATTACACCACGGCGTGTAGACGGTATTCCGTACGTACGCACGCGCGGTGATTTCATTTTTCCGTAGGATGGATAGAAGGTGAATTAGGGTTGTTTCATATTTATAATAACATATCAGTATGTAAGTAATACTGATGTTATTACTTTATCATGAAACCACTAAAGAAGAAGAAGTTGAAGAAGAAAGAAATTGAAAAGATTGGTAATGGATATTACCTCTTCTTTGGAACGCCTCTTTGAATCCTCCACTTAGGGAACTAATATTGGTCTTTGAAGAAGACCAGGACCTCTAGGATTATTCTAGGGATGTGGAGAGGATAAAATGGCAGGGGTTTCCCGAGCTTGAGTGCTCAAATTGGTGTGAGGAGGAGGGGGAGGAGGTGCCCTTTTATAAGGGGGAGAGGGGCACCATAGGAATATCTCAAAATATTATTTTATATTAAAGTCAAAATCAGTTTATAATGGTTCCAAAGTGTCTTATTTCGAAGATAAAGTGGGGATGGGTTGAAATCCTATCAACCAATAGTATTTAGATATGTTTAGGGTATTATTTTAACCTTATCAATTAGATTTAACTCTAAGTTAAATAATTTAACTTTTACCGTGTCTTTTTGTTTTCTTTCACTATATGGTTAATACAATTACTATAACATGCCAAAAGAACCCCAAATTGTTTATTATTAATATATATATCCTTATCTAAGTCATTTGGCCTAACCTTATATTTTTAGGAAAAAATGACAACTAATAATATAATATTTGATTTAAAAACTATTTTGTGTCAATTTTGACACTATTTGATATATGATTTTTGTGAAAGTCATAACAGAATTATATGTTCGAACCAAGTTGATTAAATCAATAATACTATATCATAGTAACCTATAAAAGTAGTGTAATTCATAAAAATTCTCAAATTATATTTATTTTGGTGTTTATAACATCAATTATGTCAATATTTCATAAATAAGATAATTACTACATCATAATTGTGTCATAAATAAATTAAATCATTTAATGTCTAAAAATTATAAATAAAATACCATTATGTAGGAAATCGTCTTAGCTTTCTAATGAATATTTATAGTCTAATTTATCTTATGTATAACCCCATATTAAAAATTATTTACTTATTAAACTTTGATTTTAACTATTTTAACCATTCTTTAAATAAATTAATAATAAATGTCCTAATCTAACCCAAGTGGGCCTAAATGGTCATATTTTATTAATAAGGTTGTTTTTGGTCGAAATACACTTATCCAATAGAATTAGGACATGTGTTAGGGTAATAGTAATAACATATTTACCCCTATTTACTATTAACCGCGGTAAAAAAAAGTAAAAAGTTACTATTCACCAAAAAATATTATTATCTCATTGAACCACATTTTAGTCCTTGATATTAACCGTGTCTCTCGGATTTTAAAAATTCCACTCACTGAAGCGGTAAAATTAATTTTTATGAAAAATTCAGTTTTTTAACTACCACTTAGTGGTTTCACTATTCATCAAAAATTGAATGTTTTCAGAAAAATACCAAAATTTTACCCTAGGCTAATTTCGATACTCCGAATCCAAAAATGAAGTCCATTTTGAAAGATAAAATTTATAAAATTTCAAAAAGTGGTTATTACTATTCATAACTTCTAGTTTTAATAATATTTTAATAGCATATCGTTGTTTAGTGAAACTCGGTATTGCGTACGACGCAAGCTATCGAGGAAGGTCACGATTGTGTGTAAAGTAAGCCAAGCTAGTATGTAGTGAAATATTCCTTTGATGATATATATAAACAAAATATTACTCATAAAAATCTCGGGTGTTACAATTAACATTATCAACAATATTAAATTTCTTATGATAAAATATTTCTATCACTCTACATCATCATTTGAACATTAATTTTTTATTCTATTTACATATTTTCACTTCCCCATAATTTTTTCCTATTTAGAAACCTAGTATGTGTTATCCGAGATGACCATTATACTTCACTTTTCCTCATTTCAATAGGAAGTTTTCTTAAACCATTTTATGATGTTAGAATTAAAGAAATATTTTTTTAAATATAAACCTTTGATTATTGATATCATGGTAAAATTGTCAGCACATAATTTATAAAGGCATGGGTGAGAATGTAATATACTAATATTTTTTTAAAAGAAGACTATGTTCAATAGTATATAAAATATAAAACACCCACCACAACCTAACCAACAAAGATTTTTATTTAAATGTGACATATTAAAACTTGTCATTAAATTTAAATATATAAATAGTATTAACTAATTTTTTAAATATAATGGTTCTAATCAATATAAATTTATTGATTAATTCTTAGTAAACAAGTACTTAATTTATAGTAATGTCATTTTAATCTTCAAAAATATTTTTTCTTGAAAAATGTTATTTATTTATTTATGGGAATATATTTTAATTTATTTTTGAAACATTTTAAAACTTTATTTTATAAATTTATTTCATTTTTTAATCATCATATGAATATTAGATTAAGGTGACATTTTTAGAATTTTTTAAAAAGATTAATTTTCAATAAATATTAATTTGTATTGAAAATTATTATTTTTGATTATTTAAAAAGTAATATTATATTTTGGAAATGTTTTAAAATTTTATTAGATAATTTTTTTTTAAATTTTCCAATTATATTTTTTTAATTTACATTTATAATTTAATTTAATATAAAAATTATATATATAAAATATGATTTTTTACTAAAAACCTCATTTTCATCATGTTTTTTCAATTCAATTTTATATTAAATTAAACAACTTGTATATTTTAAATTTTGGAAAACGTATTCAATATTTGGAATCTATGGGCTGAAATTTGGTAAAGAGCCCCATTTTAATTTAGGCATTATGAATAATTGCAACAGTAAATTTTAGTTACCATGGTTAAAGGTAAATCAGGTTGTTAAGGGTTTCAATTAATATTTTAAGGACTATAGAATGACACTAAAACTTGAATTAATTTAATTTCATGAGTGAAAATCATGCATACTCATCCAAAATTACATTATATGGATTTTTTCCCACTTATGTGTCATTAATAACTTTATAATATTTTATTTAATGAAAAGTAAAAAATGTCACACTCATGTATTTAATTATTATAATATTTTTAGCCTAGGGATATTCAAAATATATATTCATTTATAAATATAACTTTGAACTTAAATGTATTTTTGCATTATGATAATATATTTTTAAAATTTACTGAATAAATAATAACAAAAAATCCTTATTGAATGATAACACTATAATTATTCATATAATAGAAAAATAATATTATTGTTATTAATTTAATGAAATTAATATAATTTAAGATAACAAATGAGATAAATTAATGTTAATGATTATAACATTTTAGGTATGTAACGAAATATTTTTTTTCAAATTTTATTTTTTTCTTGATGTCATAAATTTCAATGTAATGAATAGTTATAAAAATAAGCATTTATGAAATTTTAAAATAAATAATATTTTATTAATTTATATAAAATACCAGAAAATGTTATATTCATCCATTTTATAAGGATATTGTGTATAATTTCAATCATGGTCAATTGAAGGTATTTTTCCATTTCTAGTTACTATGCTGACCCGAAACGAGTTAAATTCCTTATTCTCATGATAATGTAAATGGGGTTAACAAGTGGATAAAACCAAAATAAAAAGGTAAAAATATATTAGAAACTATTATAATTTTTATTTAAATAGTTTATTTAGACCCATATTAATTTTGTATTTTAAATAAATTATTTTTGAGATATTTTTATTTGAAAATTAGTTTATATGAATTTAATATTTTCTGAAATTACATGAGTGCACCTCAACTCTCTTATAAAAGGAAATATATTCGTCAATTAAACAAAAAATTAAAAACCCATTTGTGTAACACCCCAGGTAAATAAACAATATGACATTTTTATATTTATCCATATTTGTGAATAAAATATTAATATTACTTTAAATCGGATGCTATGCTCGATGACGTACCCAACACGCAACAACGAGTTTCTTGGGAATCTTACGTTGCACTCTAATAAAAAAATAATATTATTTTAAATAGTAGTTAACGCCTAGCCGTTGTAATAGCAGGAATGAACGGAACTAACTACAAAAAGATTATATATGTTTGTCATATATTTTTACATTTTACAATAAATGTTAGAGGATTAAAAAGGCGAAAGAATCCAATTTTAAGCATAAACATTCTAATATTATTTAAAAGGTCGATTAACAGCCTTTTGATGGCGAAACTCTTTTAAATCCACTTTTTGACAATTTTATGTGTTATATTTGACAAAATAAAATTCTTCATTAGAATCGGGACATCAAAATTTACTTTGTGTAAATTTTTGGTATTTTTCCAAAAAAGATCAATTGTTAATGAATAGTGAAGAATGTTGTATTTTAATTTAGAACCTCTTTTTAATATAATTTATTTATATGATTATATTATCTTTTTAATTGGTTTTAAAGTGAAATTAGAATAGATTTTTACCATTTAATACAATAGTGGTCGTCGTAATTAATTTCACTTTGAAATTGGACTTAAGCTAGTGACAATCTTTTGATACTTATTGTTTCCAAAAAAACACGCTATCTGCTCTGACAGCGGGAATTAATTATTAAATTAATTTATGCAACTAATATGTTTTTAATTTTGTAAAATAGACATTATTTTTGAATTTGGAATATCAAATATATCTTAGGGTGATGTCTTGTTATTTTTCTGAAAAACATCAATTTTTGATGAATAGTGAAACCACTAAGTGGTACTTATAAAAACTGATTTTCCGTTTAAATTAAATTTTTCCATCTTTGTGTTTTTAATTTCAAAAATCCTACATACATGGTTTTAATTAAGAAGTAAAATGTGGTTCAATGGGATTAAAATAATTTTTTGGTGAATAGTAACTTATTAAGTCTTTAATTGCGATTAGAGATAATTAGTGTAGTTTAAGGTAGGAATAATGTTTTAATAAAATAAAATGACCTAGACACATGTCCTACCCTCATTGGATGTGTAATGGACGACCTAGACAATCCATGGGTCAACATGGGGACCCCATGGATCCACTTTGGTTGGAAAATGACATAAATATCTTTTTATTTAATGTTAAAGTAAAAATGAAACAAACATGACATGTTTTACTAAAACAATTTTTACATGGGGTTATACAAGTCATATTTTTGACTATAAATTTTCATTTGAAAGATAAAACGATTTACTACATCATAGTATTTTTTTTATAATTTTAGACATTAAATAAATAAAATTATTTATGACAACATGATGATGCAGCGATGACCTCATTATTTAACGATTTAAATAAAATGGAATGCTAATGTAAAATCTAAGACCTACACATGTCCAAAACCTATTGGATGGGTGGATTTCGAACCCTTATCACCTTATCCTAGAAAAACATCAACGTGGGACCATTAAAATCCGAAACTCATTCTAAAATAAAGTAACATTTCTTTACTTTCCAAGAGTGCCCCTCCTCTCCTCTTATAAAAGGCCCTCACCTATACCTCCGTAACCACACATCCAAATCCTTTGGCTCGGCCAACCCCTATCCATTTCGTCTCTCCACATCCCTCAATTACTCCTTGAAGCCTCACTTTGGGCAGAAGTCTTTCCAAGGAAGCCTTTGAGCTCAAACCAAAGGGAGTTACCCGATTTTAAGGTAATGTCTTCACTTGTGTCCTTTTCTTTTATTTTGCTTCTCCAACCCCCTAAAATTATTTTATTCATTTATTTTGTAACAACTCCAGTATCTTCAATATTATATGATGTTATAATAAGAATGATTCGAGCTGCACTTACACAAACCTTTGTCTAATGGTTAACGAACATACTGTTTCTGTGGATGGAAAATTTCTGTCTCACGAAACGATGATTGTTCAACATTCTTCTAACACCTTCAAAGGTGGCCATTAATATGACACTATATTTATATATGATATATAATATGTTTATGATTTAATTAATCTTCTGTATTTTTCATTTATGGCATACCTTCATGGTTTCCATTATGGGTAAACACGATATCTTCATTTAAGGAAGTGCGGACTACTACCCGCTCAAAGTGATTTGATTCGTTAATACCATATGTGGTACGTATAAAGGATATATTTAATGATATTATATATTATACCATACTAGAATTAAAATACTTTTATGTATTATTATGTTCTAATTACATTAAATATGAAATAGAAATTGAAGTAGCGTTCATGCGTACATACGGCTTACCGTCTCCATGAACTGTACATTTCATTTCTTATCTCAAAATGTAATGTACTATTATAAGTACATATATATAATGTATATATATTTAATATATTACATCTAAATTATGGATATCATTCTAGAATTATAACATATATATATATATATATCTCATTTTGTTTTAATTCCATTAATATGATAAAAAATGAAAGTAGCGTTCATGCGTACGTACGACCTACCGTCTCCATGAACGGTGCTTTTAATTTTTATCTCCAAATGCTATGGAATAGTATAAAATGAATATATACAAGATATATATGATATTAAAAACATAAATACTATTCTGGATATGATGTACCTATAACTACATGGAAAATTATTTTCCAACAAGTTCAATTTTTGACTCATGTACCAAACATCGACAAAGACGTCTAATATGAGCTCATATTATTAACCAATTATTATAACATTAAAATATGTTATATGAACTGAATAATAATATTTATAGGAGGTCCTTAAGAAATTATAAATTGACCAAAGTTTATTATTCACAAATACAAAGAAACGAACAAGACAAGTTGGACTTGAGGTATGGGATCATACTCATCTCTTTCTTTATTAATTACACTCTTTTATATCATTCCTTTTAAAGATCATCTTTCTTGTTATTGGGATGTTCTTTTATATAAGTCTTACTGTAATTTTTCTGTTCATATGATGGGAGACCCTATTCTCTCTCATCAATCCATTTCGTAAGTTTTGAGTGGCGTCGTTAGGCTGCTGAATTTTCGTAAGAGATCTATCCTCTCTCTTTCTTTTTAAGTAATCTCCATTATGTCACTTCTTTGAAGATCCTATTTGTTATGTTGGGGGATGTTATTTTATATTCCTATTTCTGTAAACATTATGTTAACATTATGAGAGACCCTATTTGATCTCATCAATCCATTTTTTGAAGTTTTATGTGACGTTGTTAGGCTGCCGAGTTTTTGTAAGGGATTTTTCATCTCACTTTTATTCCCGTGAGATTTATGCTATATTTTGCACAATTTCATTTGAGTGGTGTATGTACTACCCATTATTTTACTCATTGTGTAATATAAATTTATTTATGAGTATTTACATCAATGTTGTATTTTCATTCTTTCACGGGGTGCATGTCTCGAAAGATACCCATGTCGGTAAGGGAACCTTTCACCCTCCTCTTCTTAAAAGACTTCTTTAGTTATGTATTTTAAGTCACATACTACTTTGTTGGGATATGTTCTCCTATATCCTTATTGATTTAAATTTTATGTCCAAGTGATGAGAACCCTTTTTATCTCTCATCAACTCCTTTTCTGAATTTTGAAGTGATGCCGTTAGGCTGTCGAATTTTTGCAAGGGAACTTCGTAACACAATTTTGAGTATTTGGGATAAACTTGTACTCCATGAATATGTCGTTCTATGAATATGTGTGAATAACCTCTGATTGTTTTAAACTTAATATCCACCTATATTTCGTGTATTAATTTTTCTCACATAATTATGTAATTGATTTATCCTTAATCCAAGGATACTGTCTTTGTATGGGACTTCGTCTAAATCTCCTTTGATTGAGGCATATTTTGTTTTATACACATCTTTCTTTTATACGATGTATAAACCCCTTTGAATTTTACGTTTATTCAAAAAGAATCTTTTTTATATGAAGTGTTTACTAAACAACAAAAGGGAATGTTTTTTTCATACGTATGCAGTGACAACGACTTCTCCGCCGCCATGACCATTATTTGAGTTTCGGCTTCCTCTACAAGCCATACCTACTTTTTAAAAGAAAAATAAATACCATGTTTTACTTTTCATTTATTTTGGTATTGAAAATGGTTTTCATAGTGGTTTTATGTCAATTTGTTGTATTGGTATCTTGTTATTGAAAGGTGGCAATGTTATGATTCATTTATGCATGTTTTATGTGATAAGATTATGTTATGGTGCTTGGGAATTGTTATGAAGATGGGTGGTTCCGTGATAATCTAAGGGCGGGTGTGCCCGATATAGCTCTCCAATGCATTGGGTAACGCGAAGGAGTGAAACGTTAAGGTTTCTCTGAAGAGATTTAGGGAATATACTGTGGTGGGTATTCCAAACGTAACCAAGAGGGTTACTCCCTACGTAAAAATGTTATGAATGCCTCAAGTTACCTTTTATGTCTTATGATTTTTATGATTTTTCATGATTTGATGAGGAATGTTAAAGTGCCCATGTTTTATGGGTAAAGTATGATTTCATTATTATTTATATATGAACTCATGTTTCCTTTCCATATTTTTTAATAACCCTTACTGAGCTTTTTATGATCATCCCAAGTTTTTTTGAAATGTTTTTCATAGGTCAAGTGAAAGGTACATGATATGATTATAGTGTCAAGGAAGTGTAAAGAAAGAATCCATGCTTTATTTTTAAATATGTTTCCGTTGATGGATAAAAAATTAATAATATCTTTTATGTAACCACTTTGTTTAAATGTGGAATGTAATGAATGTTTTATGTTCTAATTCACTAATACTCTAAACCTGAAAAGATCCTCAATGTGTAATCTTGTAATAACTCAAGATTAAGTAAAGTTTAAGGCTAGGGCCTTATAGTTGGTATCAGAGGTCGGTTTAGATAGCTTTAGAGGTTAGGGTATCCTCTAAGCATAAGTGACATTACCATAATGGTTAGGATTTCAGAAAGAGTCCTAGTTTTAGATAAAGTGAATAAGTAAGTATATCTTAGTGGTTATCTTCCTCATTAGTACATGATGGTTTTGTTGATATACTCACACTGATATTTCAGTTTTTAGTGAATGGATGGATCTAGCAGGCATCAAAGAGACAACAGGTTTGAAGGAAACTGTGGTGGTTCTCTGATTAGGATACTAGATAAAATGGGGGATTCAATGAGGAAACTCGTGGTTGTTCTAAACCAACTATCAATGAGTCATGATCAACCACTTGAACCATGGTATGTTCTGTAATGCATCATGTACGAGATGACCAATAGATGTGGAAGTTCAGGTAATAATTATAAAGTTAACCATTAGGGTTTATATGATCCTTACTTGTGAGGTAATTATGGGTTGTTATATGTTATGATGGAAAATGAAAGGCACAAGATAAAATTGAGGTTAAAATATATTATGATTATTTTTTTTGAAGATTTTATCTCATTTTGGGGAATGTTTTATGAATTATATAGTTTTGGAAAAAGGAAAACACAAAGACCATGTGACAACCCGTCGCGCCAGACAAAGGTGCGGGAATCGAACCCACAACCAAAGTGTGACTGGTATTTATCGCCTACCACTGGACTACGTGAGGTCCCTGGTGAGTTTGACAAATTCTTTTTAGTTAGATGATTTTAGGAATCAAGAGTAAGTTTATTTTGGGTTATCTATGAATATTTATTAACCTATCATGGAGGATATGTGATTAGGTTAATTACTTTTCAATATGAGACATTAAGAGCAACTAATGTTGTTTGGAGATAAATGTTATGATTTATCTTGGAAGACTATGTGACTAAATCCTTCAAATATTTGGGTTTCAATCTTACTTTAGTTTACTTTGAAGAATTTTATGGACAAATTGTTTATCGAATGGTCCTCGTTGAACTTTGGTTTTTTTTTGGGGAAATTTGGGAGATTAAGAATAGATTTTCTTTTTATAAAGGGTTATCCTTTTCTGGATTATCTGATCTTGTTCTAACCTTTTTGGTTTTGGTTTTGGTTAAAGTCTAACGAAATGGGAAGTATATAGTTCTCTTTTATGGATTAGGTGATTCTCTAGAAGTTGATTATAGTACTCTTAATGTGAACAAGTCTTCCTAAATACTCATCTTTTGGATAAAATATGAGTTTGTGTAAGGAATTTAATAAATGATGAAAGTCAACATGATAAGTGATTATGTTTCCTTATGAATAAATTCCTCAATAAAAAGTTACTTAAAACAAAAATGTTGTCTATTAAATTTTCCTACTGGGGAATCGAATACCGTTTAACCCATCACAAGTTTATGATTTTCTTGTGGTTATGTTTCTCCTAAACATGTTTTCTATCACTCTCCATCAGAACATGACCCTTTTTTCCACCATGTCCATACTTTCATACTTGGAATCCTATTATGGGTTAACTCGGGTGACCTTTGTACTTATCTTTCTTTATTTTAATGTGATTGTTTTACCGACTCGTGTTTCGATGTGGGACTTTCAAGGATGTTTTCATGCTCAATTTTAAAATTGCAAGGATGAAATTCCCAAAAGGGTTGAAGGATGTAACACCACAAGTAAATAAAGAATATGAAATTTTTTATATTTATCCATATTTGTGAATAAAATATTATTATTACTTTAAAGGGGATCCTATGCTCAATGGCGTACCAAATACGCAACAACGAGTTTCTTGGGAATCGTACATTGCACTCTAATAATAAAATAATATTTTTTTAAATATTAGTTAAGGCCTAGCCATTGTAATGGCGGGAATGAACGAAAATAACTTCAAAATGATTATATATGTTTTTCAAATATTTTTACTATTTACAATAAATGTTAGAGAATTAAGAATGAGAATGAATCCAATTTTAATCGCAAACATTCTAATATTCTTTAAAAGGTTGATTAACAGCCTTTTGATGGCGAACCTCTTTTAAATACACTTTTTGAAAATTTTATGTGTTATATTTGACAAAATAAAATTCTTCTTTAGAATCGGGACAACAAAAATTACTTTGTGTAAAATTTTGGTATTTTTCCAAAAAAGTTCAATTTTTAATGAATAGTGAAAATGTTGTATTTTAATTCAAAACCTCTTTTTAATATAATTTATTTATTTGATTAGATTATATTTTGAATTGGTTTTTAGTTGAAATTAGAATATATTTTTACCATTTAATACAATGGTGGTCGTTGGAATTAATTTAACTTTGAAATTGGACTTAAACTAGTGTCAATCTTTTGATACATATTGTTTCATAAAAACACGTTATTTGCTCTGACAGCGGGAATTAATTATTAAATTATTTAATCAAACTAATATGTTTTGAATTTTGTAAAATAGACATCATTTTTGAATTTAGAATATCAAATATAGCTTAATGTGATGTTTTGGTAATTTTCTGAAAAACTTCAATTTTTGATGACTAGTGAAACCACTAAGTGGTACTTATAAAAACTGATTTTCCGTTTAAATGAAATTTTTCCATTTTGTGTTTCGAATTTCAAAAATATGACTTACATGGTTTTCATTAAGAAGTAAAATTTGGTTCAATGGGATTAAAATAATTTTTTGGTGAATATTAACTTATTATGTTTTTAATAACGATTAGAGGTAATTAGTGTAGTTTAAGGTAAGAATAATGTTTTAATAAAATGAAATAACCTAGAAACATGTCTTACCCTCATTTTATGTGTCATGGACGACCAAGAAAATCCATGGGTCAACTTGGGGACCCCATGGAGCCACTTTGGTTGGAAAATGACATAAATATCTTTTTATTTAATGTTAAAGTAAAAATGACACAAAGATGAAATGTTTTACTAAAAAAAATTATACATGGGGTTATAAAAGTAATATTTTTGACTATAAATATTAATTAGAAAGATAAATATATTTCCTACGTCATAGTATTTTTTTATAATTTTTATACATTAAATAAATTAAATTATCTATGACATCATGATGATGCAGCGATGACCTCATTATTAAACGATTTAAATAAAATGGAAAGATAATGTAACATATAAGATCTAAAAATGTCCAAAAACTATTGGATGGGTGGATTTCGAACCCTTATCACCTTATCCTAGAAACACATCAATTGGGGACCATTAAAATCCGAAACTAAATCTAAAATAAAGTAACATTTCTTTACTTTCCTAGAGTGCCCCTCCTCTCCTCTTATAAAAGGCCCCCACCTCTACCTCCTTACCCACACTTCCAAAGCCCTTGTCTCGGCCATCCCCTACCCATTTTGTCTCTCCACATCCCACTCTTACTCTTTGAATCCTCACATTGCGCAGAAGTATTCCCAAGTAAGCCTTTGAGCTCAAACCAAAGGGAGTTACCTGATTTTAAGGTAATGTCTTCACTTGTGTCCTTTTGTTTTATTTTGATTCTCCAACCCCCTAAAATATTTTTATTAATTTCTTAGTAACAAATACAGTAACATAAATATAATAGTATGTTGTTATAAGAAATATTCTAGCTACACTTACACACACCTTTGTCTAATGGTTAATGAACATACTGTTTCTGTGGATGGCGAATTTCTGCCTCACGAAACGATGATTGGTCAACATTCTTCTAACACCTTTAAATGTGGCCATTAATATGACACTATATTTATATATGATATATAATATGTTTATTTTTTACTTAAGCTTCTGTATTTTTCATTTATGGCATACCATCATGGTTTCCATTATCGGTAAACGCGATATCTTCATTTAAGGAAGTGCGGACTACCGCCCCCTCAAAGTGATTTGATTCGTTAAAACCATACGTGGTACGAATAAAGGCTATATTTAATGACATTATATATTATACCATACTGGAATTAAAATAATATTATGTATCATTATGTTTTAATTCCATCAAATATGAAATAGAAATGGAAGTTGTGTTCATGCGTACGTACGGCTTACCGTCTCCATGAACGGTACATTTCATTTCTTATCTCAAAATTTTATGTTCTATTATAAGTACATATATATAATGGATATATATTTAATATATTACATCTATATTATGGATATAATTCTTTAATTATAACATATATATATATATATCTCATTTTTTTTAATTCAATTAATCTGACAAAAAATGAAAGTAGCGTTCATGCGTACGTACGGCCTACTGTCTCCAAGAACGGTGCTTTTAATTTTTATCTCCAAATGATATGGAATAGTATAAAATAAATATATACAGGATATATATGATATTTAAAACATAAATACTATTCTGGATATGATGTACCTATAACTACATGGAAAATTATTTTCCAACAAGTTCAATTTTTGAGTCATGTACAAAACATCGACAAAGACGTCTGATATGAACTCATATTATTAACCAATTATTACAACATTAAAATATGTGATATGAACTGAATAATAATCTTTATAGGATTTCCTTAAGAAATTATAAATTGACCAAAGTTTATTATTCAGGAATATAATGAAACGAACAAGACAAGTTGGACTTGAGGTAAGGGATTCTACTCCTCTCTTTCTTTTTTAAGTACACTCTTTTATATCATTCCTTTTAAAGCTCATCTTTATTGTTATTGGGATGTTATTTTATATTATTCTTAATATAATTTTTATGTTCATATGATGAGAGACCCTATTCTCTCTCATCAATCCATTTTGGATGTTTTGAGTGACGCCGTTAGGCTGCTGAATTTTCGTAAGAGATCTATCCTCTCTCTTTATTTTTAAGTACTCTCCTTTATGTCACTTCTTTTAAGCTCCTCTTTTTTATGTTGGGGGATGTTATTTTATATTCCTCATTCTGTAAACTTTATGTTAACATGATGAGAGACCATATTTGACCTCATTAATCCATTATTGGAAGTTTTAAGTGGCGCCGTAAGGCTGCCGAGTTTTCGTAAGGGATTTTTCATCTCACTTTTATTCCCGTGAGATTTATGATACATTTGCCACAATTTCCTTTGAGTGGTCTATGTACTGCCCATTATTTTACTCATTGTGTAATATAATTTCATTTATGGGTATTTACATCAATGTTATATTTTCCTTCTTTCACAGGGTGCATGTCTCGAAAGATAGCCATGTCGGTAAGGGAACCTTTCACCCTCCTCTTTTTAAAAGACTTCTTTTGTTATGTCTGTTAATTCACATACTATTATGTTGGGATATGTTCTCCTATATCCTTATTGATTTAAATTTTATGTCCATGAGATGATATACCCTTTTTATCTCTCATCAACTCCTTTTCTAAATTTTGAAGTGACACCGTTAGGCTGTCTAATTTTTGCAAGGGAACTTCATAACCCAATTCTGATTCTTTGGGATAAACTTATACTCCTTGAATATGTCATTCTATGAATATGTGTGAATAACCTATGATTGTTTTACACATAATATCCACCAATATTTCATGTATTCATTTGTATCACATAATTATGTAATTGATTTATCCTTAATCCAAGGATACCCTCTTTGTATGGGACTTCGTCTCAATCTCTTTTCATTGACACATATTTTGTTTTATACAAAACTTTCTTTTATACGGTGTATAAACCCCTTTGACTTTTACGTTTATTCAAAAGGAATCTTATTTTATACGAAGTGTTTACTAAACGACAAAAGGGAATGTTTTATTCATACGTATGCGGCGACAACGACTTCTCCGCCGCCGTGACCATTATATGAGTTTTGGATTCCTCTACAAGCCATACCTTATTTTTAAAAGAAAAATAAATACCATGTTTTACTTTTCTTTTATTTTGGTATTGAAAATGGTTTTCATAGTGTTTTTATATCAATGTGTTGTATTGATATCTTGTTATTGAAAGGTGGAAATGTTATGTTTCCTTTATGAATGTTTTATGTGATAAGATTATGTTATGGTTCTTGGGCATTGTTATGAAGATGGGTGGTTCCATGATAAACTAAGGGCGGGTGAGCCCTATATAGATCTCCAATGCATTGGGTAACATGAAGGAGTGAAACGTTAAGGTTTCTCTAAAGAGATTTAGGGAATATACTTTGGTGGGTATTCCAAACGTAACCAAGAGGGTTACTCCCTATGTATAAATGTTATTAATGCCTCAAGTTACCTTTTATGTCAAATGATTTCTATGATTTTTTCATGATTTGATGAGGTATGTTAAGGTGCCTTTGTTTTATGGGTAAAGTATGATTTCATTCTTATTTATATATGAACTCATGTTTCCTTTCCATATTTTTTTATAAACCTTACTAAGCTTTTTATGCTCATCCCACATTTTTTTGAAATGTTTTTCACAGGTCAAGGGAAAGGTACATGATATGATGATAGTGTCAAGGAAGTGTCAAGAAAGAATCCATGATTTATTTTTAAATATGTTTCTGTTGATGGAAAAAAATGAATACTATCTTTTTTGTAAACACTTTGTTTAAATGTGGAATGTAATGAAAGTTTTATGTTATAATTCTCTAAAACTCTAAACCTGAAAATATCCTTAATGTGTAATCTTGTAATAACTCAAGATTAAGTAAGGTTTAAGGATGTGGCCTTATAATTTTTATATCCCAAAAAATAAAAAATACCTTCATATAATACCTACCTAAATTATAGTGGCATTAGTTATTGGAGAATACCAGGCATAGTCATCTAAAGGTGTTAAGAAAAAGAGGTTGTTCGAAGAAGAGGTGTCGTTCTTAGTCAATCATTTTTGTTTTATCTATTCTTCAAAATAATTAAAATATCCCTTAACCATTATTAGATAATAAAATTAGTATTTCAAATATACATATATGTAACTATGTTAATGTAAAAATATATATACATCTCTAACCTCCATCAAATGGGAAAGGATTCCATCATTTATGTATACGACAAACTGCTGCCTCACAAAACGATGTAAATAATTTTCCATCACCACATATCAATATTGGATAAATGGAATATTTAATGTATATATATATTATTCATGGAATAATTATAATTTCTAAAATAAAATATATTATTTTCCTTTTTACATTTCCATTCACTGAAAAATGATAAAATCATTCATGAGTACGTGTGGCGGAGCACCATCTCAAAGGGATGTGATTCGTTTTTCATCACCACATCACATGGATGATATATATAAGTATATTTATGTAATTAATATGATATTTATTATATAATGATAATTATTGAAATACATAATAATTCTTACCTAATTTCCAGAACTATCGTTGAAAAATTTTAAGGTTACTTATGAATATATACGACCTATCATATCAATGATTATAACATAGTTCATTTTGCAAAACTATATATCATGATTGGTTTTAAGAGTATAATTTATGTTTAAAAATTATAATGACGTAATTAATAATATTAGATATATTATTTAATAATAGCCTCTTTGACCATATTCAACCTACCAATGAAACGTTTGACACATGATCCAAATATCCCCAAAACACTCATCTTAAACAAAATTCATTAATTAATTATATATAAAATGGTTGTAATTGAAATAAAATGAATAATAATATTTAATAAGTTTATCAAGAAATTAAACAATTGAAATTATTTTATTATTTAATGTGATAAAATAATATATGAAGAGTAAAAATTGAGGTAAGGAATTGTTTAATTTAAAACCATGTTTTAAATGTTTTAATGTTTTATTCATTAAATAATTATTTTCCATGTCTATGAAATTAAAAATATATTAATAAAAAATACCGATTTATACATAATGTTTTTTATAAAGTCCAGTTTTGTACCATGTTTAACATATTTTCAATTTTAATAAATGAATGAATATTTTTAGAATTTTAAGTATGATGATTAATTTTTTAAAATTTCATTTTAAAGGTTCCCATAAAATAATATTTTTCTTACCTACCCATATTTTTAACAAATAATTTCAAAAAAATTATTATATGAACATAAAATATTTTTAAAATTCATTTTATGTCCCTTTATATTTTTTTATGGTTTTCAAGAGGGTTGTTATTACAAAATGTTTTAATATTCATTACATAAAGACAAAATGAATGTTAAATTTGAACATGTTTGAGAAAAATGACCTTTCTCACCACTATAACCAGTTTTATATTTTTGGTTTCATCGAAAATAATTCATGTTTTCTAAAAAAATCCCACATACCTATGTTTTGGTTATTTTATAAAATTATTTATAAATGGAACAGTTAATCAATATTTAAAAATGTTTTCTTATAGATGAAAAAACATTTTTAGGATGAAATATGTTACATATTATATTATGGTTGTTAGGAAAGTTTTATAAGGATGGGTGGTTCTATTATAATCCCAGGGAGCGTTATACCATTATATCTCTCTAATTCCATGGGTAAAGGGACATATTTAACATTTTAGATTTCTCAAAGTGGTTGTGGTAATATACTATGATGGGGATTCTAATTGTAACTGTGAATGATATTTTATGTGTAACCGTGATTATTATACTATGTGTAATTTTAAATGTAATCCCTTTTGTATTAGTGATATGAAAATAATTCCCCGGGGTTCTAAAATTATTTATTTATGATTGATATGGGGTTTTACAGGAATCTAATGATTTCATAGGGTAATGCAATGATCTTATTTTTAAAGGAAATTATATTATACTTTTTAAAGGTAAAATTTATTACTTTATGAGAAGTTTTTATGAGTTTTTATGGATTTCAAAGAAACCTTTCTGATTGTATTACCTTTTTGTTTTTTATGAAGTTATTTATGAAAATAATTGGGATGATAAGTTGATTTCATTCGTGTAAAAATGTTTGATTTAAGAATAATGTATAATTTTAAACATAAAACATCAATAAGTATTCATGAATTGAGGATTTAATCATTTAATTTTTATGTTCCTTAATGATATTTTTTCCTCATACCAAGACTTAAAAATATTTTTCCTAGGATGAGTAGGGAAATGATAAGGTGAAGAAAAAAATTGTGAATATTTTTTGCCAAATGAAAACATTATTTTTTAATGTTACGTTTTTTGGAAAAATAGATATTGAATAGAAGCATCCAATTTTTAATATATAGATTTTTAAATATGAGTTATATCCTAAATCACTAAAAAAATATATACATAGAATATCTTTGGGTATTTACGAAATTTAATTATGGTTAATCTTACTATAATATTTAATGATTATTGTATGTTCCTTAAATAAAGGATGTGTTTTGACATGGAAATTTTCATTCAAATATTTTTAATAATAATGATCATTACCCATATAACATTAAAGATGATGGTTAGTGAATCATTGATACACCATATTACAGTAATAGGTTCTAGATTATGTTGATGATTGATGATGATAGATCCAGATCAAGATTTATTAGATTTGTCTAAGGATTGTCAAAAAAACTCAAAGGGGGATATTTTTAGAAAACATACCAAAGGATTATTTTATTGGTTCATGTTTATTAAACAGATTTCCAAGAGAATTATATATAGATCAAAGATAAATAAGAACACAATAATACTAAATTTTGAGGTGTTTGGGAGAAGTTAAAGAAAAATAGGACAGCTATTTCTAAATTATATAAATAACACAACAACTATATAAATAAATTCATATTAGGTCTTATTTAAAATTAAATAATTCTCCCTAAAGATATGAGTTTCTCTATAAGTATAGCAGCCTCACCATATTTGACCTATATAGATTGAGTTAGAACCTACGTTAGATTAGTTAGAGGCAATGTAGGAATAATTCAAACCTATATAATATTAAATTAAAATAAACCATCAATCAATGAGTTATTCCATTCCATAAAGTAGATATACCAGATTAACATGACTAAAAGGTTACAATTGTGAATGGTGTTTGACACTATGAAGGTGACCCCATGGAATTTATGGGTATCATTTCCCAGTACTAAAAGGGTGATCACACTAGAAGTAGTATATTTTATCTATGATGCGGTTAGTGTAAATTTATAGTTACATTCCTAGTATATGATGGAAAAGTCATAAATGGAGAATTCCTTAACAAAGTTCCTAGTTGAGGGTCTTTCTTCATACTTTTCCATGTTTTTAATGTAATATTTTTTTACAAAACTCAAAGGTAAATGTGTTTTCTTCTTTAAGGAAGTGATCATACAATAGTAGTGTCATAATTGTATATTTCTTAAATCTATGTTTTTAGGCAAAGGAAATAATTATGATGTGATAATAGTGGTCACACCGTAATCATTTTGAGTCTAGAATGATATAATGGATTCAATGTTTACATCTTTTATGGGTTTTATGTAACTCTAATTATATTATCCAGACATGAAAGAAAATAATTTTTTTTTGAAAAAAAATATATCATGTTAATAAAGGTGAATTTAAGGATAATTAAAGGGGAAACATGGAAATCCTCTCAAAGTACAAGAGATATGATTTATTTATGAATAGGAAATTAGGATCATGAAATTTTAGGGAGCGTAAATTATTTATCTATTTTGGAAATAAATAATGAATAATAGATGGAAGAGTAACGAGTCTCTATTAATGAAGGATCCATGAGATAAATTATTTTCATCAAATGAATAAAGGATGAGATTGTTGATATATAGTTTATGGTATAATCTCAATTTTAGATCAAGTAAGATTTAGATAGTTTCAATGAGATTAGTTTTGATATTCTTAAATGATTTAGATGAATGAGTTATTTTTTTATAATGGTTGAAAACTTAGAGGGTTAGTGTGGATTCAATAAAATATAGAGAAATAAGTAGAACACATAGTGATTTTAGTAAATGAACATATCATTAGTTTATTCTACTTGTATTAGACAAGATTATGTGAAACATATAGAAAATTAAATGTATCTTTATATACATGATCTATCACTTTATATTCATTATAAGGGAGAGTGATGTTCCAAGTTGAAGGGGAAATTTTTTATAGGGGTTGTTCAAAGAAATCAACATACCTTCATTCCCCATCCTTAAGATATTTAGACATTTAGAAACAACATGTGGTTAGATCCCCATGTTTTTCATGCATAATGAATCATTTATGTGTAAAATTTTATTTTATTTTTTGATACTTATCATATAAATTTCCTTTTATTTTTTTCATTTATAATGATTATATTTACTTTTATTTTTATTAGTTTTTCCAAAAAAAGTGGAATATAATTTGGTTTCATACTTATGTAATCCATAAAGGTAATTTTTAAATGTATTTTAAAATTGTACATTATTTCATCCCTTGTTGTAGTTGATATCCTAGAGTCTCTTCTCTACAAATTGGAAAATATTTTTTTCGATTAACATTGTATCTATAAAAAATCCATGTGTTGGGAATTAATTCATAGTAAAAATATGTATTCCATTAAATTAACAATATTATTTTTTAAATTTATTATACACACAGATAAAACACTACCATAAGAGATTAAAATCATCAATTAATAGTGACAGGTACACATCTGTATCATTTACAGGCTATTTATTTCTAGAAATCATTAAAATCAATATGTTAAATTTTTTCATATTACATAATTTAGGAGAAAATATATAAATTTTCATAAAAAGAGACCATGAGATATGTTTTCTACTAAGTATAAAATATGGGTTCATTACACTTGTTCATAATCCTGGTTATAGATTTATGACTTAATATTTAAATGTAGGAAATTATTGATCATTTTTTAACTCTGTAAAATTATCTTGATGACATATTTTTCAATGAAATATTTCTTCATATAATTTAAATATTAACCATTTTAATCATTTAAAATTGATAATAAATGTCTTAGATAATGAATTATATGAAAATACCAAATTTTATTCATTAGAGTCTTTTAAATGTTGTAATAAATAAATCAACCAGTTATTTTTCATTCAACTTATACCACGATGTCCCATATTTTGGACACCATGATCATTATTGACATTTCATCATATATAACACGTAGTTATTGTGTTTGGCATGTATATTCTTATACACCAATCTAATTAGGAATAATGTTTTTTATATTATTATATGAATATAATCAATCATTATATTCAATAATTATGTTGTTAAATAGTTATAGAAACTTTATAGAATAATTTTCAGTGAATATATTTTTGGATTTCATGGTTACCAATTATAATTTTTTTTTTAAAACTATAAATTTCATAAAACCCAGATTCTTTGGATTTTCAGCATCACCGTATAGGTGGTTTATCATCAATTTTTACATAATTTCCTCCAAGTTAATATCAAAACCCTTTTCTTTATCATTATTAGACATATAATCCTAAAAATCTACATCATCATTAGATCATTTATTCTACCTAATTTCACAAAAATATAAATTGATTGTAAATTGGATTAAAACCATTTATAATTAAATTATCTTTGATTAAACTTCTAAAAAATATCTCATATTTAAATATTTCATGGAAGGATACAAAAATGGGTCATTGTTTCGAAAAATTCATTTCAAAAATTATAAAAATCAACCCTTTTTTCATATTCATCAATTTTTCATCATGTAGTAATCAAACTATGATTTATTATCACCGATAAAAAATTTATTTATTAAATATATGTTACTGTAATTTTAAATCTAAATTTATATTTACTTAATTAATAACTATAAAAAATATTTTTCTAATAAATAAATATAAAAAATTAAAAATTATAATGTTAATAATAAGTATAGTAATTTTCAAAAATTCATTTATAACACACAATTCCCATTATGCATTGCCAATAAATAATGAAAATTTATTTCAAAAAATAAAAAAAATAAATGTATTAAAAAAAATATAAAAAATAATGATAAAATATTTGGAAAATAAAATAGTGATAAAAATTTCTACAGTTAGAAAAAAAATTAAAAACAAAATAGAGAAATAAAAACATGAATACAAACATATTCATATGACACAGATAATTAAAAAAAATAAAAATAAAATTTAGAATACTTAGAAAATAAAACATTTTTAAAACAAATACATTAAAATAATTGACTATAGATATCCATCTTCCTAAATTTGGGAAAAAATAATCCAATTAAAAAAAAAATGAAAATTAATAACTTGAGGGGAACAATAAAAAATGTTATGTCGAATAATGTGGAGAGGGGATAAAAATGGAGATAATTGATTGATGATATAGATTGTTTTCTATGAGTGTGGATGGCAGAGGGGAAAGTTTTTTATTAAAGAGATATATTTGGTGTGTGTTGAGCGATTAGAATAAACAAATCCCATGCTGTAAATTTCAATTTTTTTAAATATTATTGAAATTTTTTAGTATAATAACTAATGATTAAAATTGATTTTTAACATTGTTAATTTGATAAACAATTTCAAAAACCTATTTCTAGGATTAATATACATTAAAAACAAGGAAAACAAAAACCAATGGGTTTTTAAATTAGATATTTATTAACCAATGAAAAAACCATTTATAAGATAAATTATAAATGAATCAAATTATATATAATTTTTTTGTAAATTTTATTGTAACAGTTTCTAAATAAAATTAAAAGATGTGAAACTCTGTGTTAAACACATTTATAGGTTTAAGAGACATGACATGGCATATAATGGTTACCTGAGCACTTGAATGGTTTCCAATTTGACTAAAATAGGATGTATTTTCATAAATGATGTTTTTCCCATTTTATAATTTAAAATCAATTTTAGGGTAAATAGATAAATTCTATAACTTTTTCCATGACCATTGAGTCCACTGAGCGTAGATTTATGCTTTCTGGGAAATCATTTCATCCCCAATCATATTTGGGTCCAATTCATTTGTGCCATAAATTTTTCCTAATCCATTAAATGTAATGCTTAATGAGATAAACCATTACTTTTTATTAAGACACCATTTATAGGATTTCAAATTAATGAACCTTTTTATCTTTTTCTTATATCATTATTTTTTTATCAACCATTTTCCAAAGGTATGAAATGGAATGTCTTAGCAATCAAAGATAAAAACTTTTCCCCAGATTCCCTTTGGGGGTTTTCAACCTTGAAATTCATTATAAAATATTCATTCATCATTTTACTATGATCTAATTTTTTTCTGTCCATTGTAATGAAATTTATTATCAGGATAATACTTGAATTTTATAAGGGTAGACTTTGGAGGTTTTTAACCAAATAAGTCTTTGTCACTCATTCCTTAATTACATTCTATGATCTATCATTTTCATATTCCATGAAAGGTAATAACATAGTTAGAGGAGACTTTAATTTTTCTCATCTCTCAATTTATGCATTTTAAATATGATAAGACTTTGTGTATCTTTAATTTATAGTTTATGGTATTGTAATTAGAGAAAAACATGTTAAATGAACGTTAGGTCACATAACATAGGCTAAATACTAATAATGTTTATGTTCATAATTCTTTGAAAAAATTGGATAATCTTTAGGTTCATATGTATTTAACAAAATGTGATGTGGCATATCCAACAATATGATAAAAAAAAATTTGAATTAGGAGGCTATATAATGTGAGGGGGTTTGATAATGATTATACTTATGGTTGTCCATTGAATAAGAAATTTTATAATCCCTATATATCTTACGGTAATATGAATCAATCAATAACAATATTCTTATATAGGATGGTTTCATCCTAGTGTAGGGTCATTAGAGGGAATGCGACATGAATTAGAAAACACATACACAAGGATAATGTAGAGGATTAGATGGGAAAGTGATTTTCTATATAAACCTAAGATAAATTATCTTGGAATAGATATATATATATTACGGAAATAAGAGTCGATACATATATAGTTATTAGAAAGGAATCCTCTATATTGATCTTTCTCATGTACAAGAGATAAGGAGAGAAATGTGTGGGTGATCTAGTGAGAGACGGAAGGATGAAGCCTGATGTGAATCAGTAAAAGGTCACATCAATATGGAATAAATATGAATGGGAATATAATATATGGATAAGCATGCTATGAGATATATATTAATCACTACATATCCTATTTTAATGGGAATCAATCCACACATCGTTATGGTAATGGGGATTTTTTTTGTTAACGGTTAAGTGAAACTATCAATTTGGGAATGAATATTTTCCAAGAACATCAAATATTTTATAAATTATTTCTCATACATTGATTGAGTTCTAACAAAATTAGGGTATTTTTAATTTGAGGTCACATGGAAAAGAAAAGTCCAAGATTTTTATGGTCATGTTGCATGGATAAATCAGAATTATTTAATGTAATGTTAGATGGACTACATGCCATATAGTTTATGGTAATGTATAACAGACCATGATTTATTCAATTGAAGTTATTATGATGAGTATGTATGATTCCGGTGGTTTAATGTCATAAATATTCCACCATGGTGTCAAAAAAATTATGTTCATGTGACATGGAGCCTCCTTAATTGTGTCTATAATCGATAAGGGAAAAACCTAGAGATATTTTTGATCTGTTTGAACATGGGGGGAAACAATTAAGTAGACTAGGTGTTAATATTTCTGAATCAAAGATAATGAAATCATTGGCTATGGGAATATTTGATCTTTAGTAATGGATAAACCAACACCACACCATGATAAATTAGAGCAATTAATTATTGTGACCCTCTTTTGAGAGTGAATTTATTTATTAGGGGTTACTTAGAAACAGAAATGAAAATGGTATATTCACCACGTATTACATAGGAAGTCCATTCAAATGTGAAAATTAACCCATTTATAAATTCTATGAGTTGGTAAACCCAAAAGAGTAACTAATGTCATGGTTTTGGTTTTTCAATTGATGAATCGTGACTTAAGGAACATTACTTTTCCAGCATAGGAATACTAACATGAGGTTTTTTTAATATATTTTGATTAAAGCATCAATGGTATGAAGTAATTGTTGTGGAATATGAAATGTATAAAATTTATTTTAATACACTATAGTTATAATATCATTTATTGGAAAGGTTATTTCAGAAAAAGGAATTGACCCACAAGTATATGGAAGAAAAATGATTCCTCATAAAAAAATGATGTGAGGTTGAATATGTAATGATAGGTATATTGAAAATCAGTTATAAAAAAAATTATTTATAAGGAATAAAATAGATTTTTAGATGTATTTAAACTCTCCCATATAAACTTAAGAGGATTTTCATGTATGATCTATTACAAAAATGAGGGGACACACCGACATAAGTTCATTTTTTACTTAATAGTTCAAATAGTTTAAGTTTATATGTGATAGACTATGAACATCATAGTTTAAGGTATTTTGTTAATGTACCCATGTCATGTAGTTTAGGGTATTATGATAAGAACCATTTTCTTTACAGTTTAGAGTCATGTAATAAAGAATTCAATTATTTGATGTGGTAATTTAGGCATGATACTTATATATTATAGTGAGAATGACCTGAATACATGTTTCATGGGTCTTGTGATTATATAGCTATATTAGGACGAAATCAATCTACTTATAAAGATAATTGTTAAAGAAGAACAACTTATTGATTGTATGCCTAAACAGTTGATGTTATGGGAAGTAATTTACATGGTCTCTCTGATTTTAATCTATTGTTCTCTTGATCCATGGGATCTCAATCAAATCAATCTCTAAAGAAAGGGTGACATATTCTAAAACATTCTTCATTTTTATGAAATATACCTTATTCTATCTGAACCTGTTACGTTAACAACATTATTTACCAAGAATGCAACATTTTCACTAATCAACATGATCACATGACTAAATATGAGATTTGGGTTGTAGTGTCTTTATATAAAACAATTTTGGGGAAGATATTGATGTTATTGATGGCTATGACATCTGTGGTTCCACCCATCTACTGAAAAAAATCCAAATATATTAGGGACTATATAGTCATCACTGAGGCCGAACGATGTCCACAATAAACCCAATGAGGGTTGAATAATTTTAAAATTACCCCATCCCTATAGATTGTTGTAATACACTGTAAGGTGGGCCACTATATCAATATATTAACATGTTACCATAAGAAAATATCCACATAGAAACTCTATAATTATGCACCATTTTTTATTTTATTACTATAATTATGTGATCTATTATTTAGTTGAGATACCTATATTGCATCAGGATAGTGACAAGAAGATGACATGAAAACATTATTTTCGTTCATAATTACATTATGGGTGTGTAATGATGGAAGTCATAGTTGGGACACCCATGACAAGATATTCCTATAACATTCTTCACATACTCTATGAACATTGTATTTTGAGGAATCAAGAGGGTTTAAGATGATTTAATTATAGGAATGTGGGGTATCACCAGGATACTCTTCATTAATTCTATGAGTAGAGGATGGAAAAACCATAGGATCCTTATAATATTGTGTAATTTTGTAGCCATCTTTATCTATAGTACACTCATCCAAAAAATGGGAAATTGTTTTTATATATGAATGATACATTGTTTATTGAAATATAGGCTCCCATATCGAAAAATTATTCTTTATTTAGAAACTCATTCATAAATCAAATAACATTAACTAAGGTGAACTAGTTATCCTCATCAAAAGAGTATCTCATTTGGTGGGATAGTTTCCATAGACTTTTTTGATGGGATGATTCTACTTATCCAAATGATGGGGGAATAAAATACATGGAGTTTTTTACTTCATTTATAGTCATTACAGGAAAATATTTTTACATGACTTAATTATATCTATTTATTTAGATCTTGGTAGGTTGATAAGTAACAGGGGTCACAGTAAGAACTGAATAGTGAGTTAATGTTATGTCTAGTTAATTCAGTCTTTCCATGATGATGGAACATACATTGTTTACTCTATTCCAGATCATACAGTAACAATTATTTTATATTACTATATTATATCTTTTATATTTCTTATACTTATTTTTGTAGAATGAGTGAAACACATGTCAAATGTTCCTTGGAATAATTTTATGATAATTGACAATCATCAACTAGTTTTTTACTAGCTCTTTAATGATAAGGCATTCTTGGATTGTCTAACCAATCATAAGCTAGTATGGGAAATAATTTGGGTGATTATTCCACCATGAATCATCTAGGTTCCTGATTTCGAGGAATGAAAATTTTTTATTATCTATTTTATAGATGAATTACACTAGAACCTAATAACCATGGATGGAATATACTTTATTCATTCTATTTAAAATGTGTCTTTGCCTCAACCTTATTAGCATTAGGGTAAAAAATATTTATTATTTCCCAAGATTCGATATCAATGGTATTGGTTCGTGATGATATTTTCCTTTTTTATTTTAATGGGCCCCCTAGATGTTTTATAGAGTCAAAGGAACTTAGAAATCATAAGGGCGCATCATGGCGATGGGTGTGGTTGGAAAAGTTTCTTATAATTTTCCACCCTAAACCATAGAAATTATTCCCTGAGAATCTATATTTACATAGATTATGTCAAAAACATTCATCATGAAATGTTATCAACAACTATATAATTCTATCACTCCATGCAATCAGAGCGGTCAGAGAAGTTTTTCCACTCAATGTAGAGATGAATTATTAAAGGAATTGCCGATATAGATATTATTATTTTTAAATAGTCCTAAATGTGATGTTATTGTACCAAATAAATATGGTATATTCAAAATTATTCTGGAAGAATATGAGTTTGGATTCTTTATTTTTTTACGAGGTTCCCATCATTGGGTTGAAGTTGGATGAAACATGGGTGAGATAATACATTGCATCACACATTATCTTGAATCTTGGCGAATTATAAATCTCAATGTTTGGAAGATGAAAAATTAAATACACCCAATAAATATATTGATTCTTCTATAATTATATCATTTCACATTACCCTTCAATAATATCCATATATTTATTAATTACATAAAGTAATTCTTGAGAAGAAACCACCAGAGTTAGCCTTATGAGAATTTATTTAACTGGGGGTTGATGTTTCCAGAGTGGTGTGAACTATTGATAATGAACCCATGTTATATTTATGTATGATGATATATTTGAATAATGATTCATGAGGTGGATCAATTTTTACTTTTTGGGAAAACAAATATCCCCTTATAAAATAGGGTTAACTGAAGGGGGAATGACAGATTCATCATAGAAATCATACTATGTAGGAATGTTTACCCTGAGAAATTATGCATTGATCAACCCAAGATTCTCTATTTCACAATTGAATCGAGCAATAAATGATTCTTTAGAGATGGTCTCACAATCTTCATGTGGTGGGTTGTCCATAGATGTATACATTCCTTTAAATTTTTCTTCACAACTACCTGATTGAGTAGTTGGTAATGTAATATTTAAATGAGATCCCAAATTATAGGTTTTATTTTGATACAATGCTTGTACTCCTTCCTCATGTTCCTCTATGTGAGTAATATTATATATATAATCGTCCATTTTGTCATGTTATTTTAATGAATAATATTCTGCAATATCTATTGGGTAAATAGAGATGAAATTTACTAAAGTGAAACCCATTGAAAGGAACACAAATTTATTAAAAGGTGGAATATCTATAGTCTACACATATTCATTCCTAATAGATAATACGATAGATGTATATGGTTGTAAAAATTCCCCATACCCAATGTGTTATGAGTTCCCTTGGGATGTTACAATACTAGATGCAACTTCCCTCTCTTCTCAGGCCTCTATTTAACTAAGTATCATATGTAGTGGGATACCATATATAAAGACCTATATATTTGATAATGATCTTCTACAGTGGTGAGGGGTTAGTTGAATCTATCTTTAAGTTCCACTTTGATGATGTTTGTGGATTATGGATTTTGGTGATCAAGAATTTTTATTATTCCACCATTTAAATATACCAACGAGACTTAGGGATATTATTAGCAACATGAATATAGATATAATCTAGAGTAATAGTGTTTAGATAGCTTCAATGGGATCTTTTTAGGTTAAATATTCTAAATTATAGAAGATAACCAAAATTCCTGCAGAACATCTTATATAATTTGGGTCTAACATTAGTGTTTTATTACCTCAATGAATAAGATCCTTCTTATGAAGCTTCTGTACTTTTTATGGACATAGTTTACATCCTCATATAGCTCCTTAAGATAATAAATGTTTTAGTTTAATTTCACCGAGGATATACTCTCAAATTATTTGGATGTTGATATGTGGGGGATGTATATCCCTTGATGGTATGTCTACATGGTGTTGGACTTTAGAGATTCATCCCCTCTAAATTATAAGAGTATATTTTAAAAGATGTAATGATCCTACCAGGAAGGTACCCTTTCACTATTATATTACCATCCATTATTTTATTAACTAGTTTGGCGACAATTTATATTGGTTCCTCAGTGATGGTGAAGTCTCAATGACAACAGTTGTATATGATCACTGTTCAATCAGGTAGTGGTTCATGTTAATATAATTATTTAGTGATTTATCCTATGATGGTTATTGTGCCTAATCATTTATGTTATGTTTGTAAAATATTCCATTTGAATTCAATGGGAGAAACAAAAAAACACTACATTGTAGTCTCATAAATGATAAATATGGTCACGTAACATATTTAATGATTAAATTATTTCACATCTGTTTTATTCATTCTCATGGGACCTTTTTGATTATTTCATGTCACAGGTGAATCTCCAATATTCAAAAGCTAGGGGACCTATCTATCAACTTGGGTGGAGATGATGGAATCATTTTTCAGAAGAGATGAAAAGAGGCCTCCTCATCCCTTAAGGGGTTTAATTTCCTATTATAGGACTCTATTATATATTTAATTAATTTTCATGAAATTATTTATGTTATTATTTATGTTTAACCTTCGGTGAAATTAATTTAACGAGGAAATGGATTGAAGAGGACACTACACATGGTAATTATATCCTCTCCCAATTGATCTATGCATTTTTGTTCTCTATAGTTTGAAGTAATATAGGTTGAAACTATAAAATTTGTCAACATTTATGGAGATTTTGGACACCCATGATAGAAGGTATGAGGTTTTGTGGTGTTGGGATATTGAAAATGAGAATGAATTCCAATATATCCCTATAAAGGGGAATAAAAAACCATGTAATATAACAAGGACCAATGTGATACCTTTTATGTTATTGAAACTATGGATTTTACCAAGAAGTTTATGTCATCTGGAGTAGATTAATAGTTAAAAGGCACCTACCATTGGGTTGGTATGAGACTTATGAATATGTGAACCTTTCTCATTTAACAAAACATATGAATGTAGTGAATAAATTTTTGGAACTAATTACTGCATATTGGCTAAAGTAATATGAAGAAACCAAGAGGATTATCTCAAATCAAAAAATATGAGAAAAGAAAGAGGAGTGTCTTGACTCAAGGTATATGGAGATACTGAGGTCAGATTCTCAACTCTAGAAATATAAGGAAACCAATAGAATAATCACGACTTTAGGCATATGAGGAAACCAAGATGAGTATCTCGACTCACAGAATCCATTATAGGAGTAGTTTCCAAATCATGTTTCTCCTTAGATAAAATCTTCTTAGTGTGACTCAAGATTTTTCATAGCATTCTATATTAGAAGTTGAGAAACATAGAAATGTTGGTATGGACTAATATGGCAAGGATATTTACCAAGGTGGGTGACCTGGGTTAGTTGGAACTGAGACATATAACATGGGTGTGTTGGTTCTTTATAAGATGATTAGGGTGATTAGGAACCCATTAAGGTATCCTAGTAATGTGGGGTAACAAAGTAGGTGAGCTCAGTGATTGGGTGAATTTCTATGATGTCTTAGGAGATAATGTGCTGAAATGTGACCATATTATCAGGTTAAAATCCAATTTAATGGGTTTTTGTGTTATGATTCATCACCCAAGTGAGGAAATAGAGGGATGGGCCTAAATATACTCAAAAGGAGGTTGGCTACCCTGATATTTTTTCCATGGGTTATCCTATAATATCTTATAGTGTCTCAAATTTTAAGAAGGTTGATCACTAAGGTTGTTATCCCTTGTCCTCAATACCATTACCTTAGGTTTTTATTAAATAATAACCTGTATGAGTCCTTGGAAGGTTTGGTTTTGGTAGAAATGTGGTTCATGTGATCATATTATACTGGTCTTTCTTCTATATTAAAATAGTGGTTTAGGGGGTCCTTTTCTAGGAAAAACCTAGCCTCAATGCCAATGATCGAGATATAACTACCCATAACTGCCTTGACTGCCTAGGTATGGATCAGGGTACGTGAGGATGGGTGTTCTTTCATGGTTTGGATGTGAGTGCTTGTAGGTTAAGTTGGGAACTAATTAATGTGGTGAAAAATAATAGGGCATGGGTAGTAGGTCTCCTAGAGCAAAGTAGGAGGCCGAGTACCAAGATAGGGCGTTCTAGATCTCTTCAAGGTGTAGATTGACCGAAATTTGGAAAAAATAATTCAATATTAAGAAAACAATAATATTTTATTCCTAAGTCTAGTTTGGATCAATGAGCTATAAAATTGATGATTTTGGTATGAAATATAATTCCCTCTAAAATATTTTCTCAAAATTTATTTCTTACAATGAAAATATTTGTATAAAATGGAACATAATACAACTGTTAATAACAAAGAAATATATTATTCCATATATGGATGGATTCCATAACCTAATCCTTATGTTAGGTTCTCAACAACACATCACTATATTGTGAATTTTTTTAAATGGTCTCCAAAGATCATTGTGTGAGTAGTCATGGAGCACATAGAGATCATATTTGTGTCATCTTCTTTGAGTGTGAAACTCCTTCATCTTTTATATATCTCCTACCACCCTAGTGAGACTCGTATTATGGTCCTTATTAAAAAGCGTAGGAAGCACAATTTTGGGGAACAATGAATATAATGATAATTTACTCTATATTTTACGATTGAAATATCATATGTTCATATAAAACTATTTATTGAGTTTAAAAAAAGATAACGTTCTTTCAACTTTTCATGGATTTTTCAAATTCAAATATCAAAGAATATATAAATGCATAATTATATGTTTAAATTATAATTAAATGAAAGAATAAGAAGGTAAAGAGATAAACATTGAGATATCGACATATTACTACTATATATATCGAATTTCAAGGATTTTTGGAGGATATGATGAGTTGATTTAGAGAAAAATGAAAACCAATGGTGTAATACTATTGTAAATTTTATGCATTTAAGAAAAAATGTAGATAAATTAAAAAATATGATGTAATTATGTAGTTTTTATTGTATACATTTGGATGCTTATATTGTTGAAGAGATTAGAGATTCTATTACTAATGATTATAAAATTTAATGATGAAAATTAATGAAGATGAAGGAATAATTGTTTTTAATTCTATAATAATTTTGGGATCATTCTTAAGGATACTACATTGAGTTATAAAGATGGGTGTGTATGGTATTATTGATGAATTCTTTGTCAGTCTACATTATTGTTTGAGGCAGAAAATATACTATTACTATGGGAGTAGTATGAAAGATTTATTGAGATATTTTTCAAATAGTTGGTTCAACCACTATAGACTGTAGGAAACTAGTTTAAGAAACTTTTTGGGTGATAGAAAAAATGTGGAAATATTAATGGGGTCAGTAATAATACCTTCCCAAATTAATTAGCCTTCTTATATTATGGTATATATTTGTATTATATTGAATTGATCCCAATAGGGATATAATCAATCACATTGAGTGAAAAACTTATTAATATATCATGTACTTTTGTGAATTTTATATTTTATCATTGCATGTGGTGTGTTGTGTTGGGTATCACATTTAATATCTAAGCATCTTAATCGGATAATAAGTTTAAATTATTATAAAAATAACAACAATTTAGTTAAATATTTACCATACTAAATTTCCTCCCTCAGTTGGTATCTAAATAATTTTATTGGGAATTACAAGTGTTATCTGAATTAAGACCCCACATAAGATTGGATGTAATGTGTTTCTAGAGTTATTTTACCATTTATTTATGAGGTGTATTTTTGATGAATTTTGTGTTGGATTTTTTTCCTAGAACCAATTTTGTTAATTTATATTTATTATATATTCATAGAAGAGAATATTAATTAAATATAACATTTCTTATTATTTACATTTCTATGTGAATTTTATATAATAATTTAATAGAGTATCTTTAACAATTAAAAGGTTATTATAGTTCCATACTATGACGAGTTATATATAATGGTATGATTATATTATTAAATATTTTATATGATTAAATAAAATTCGATATGGGTCATATAGTATTTTTACTATCCAATGAAATTACTCATATGATTATTATTGTTTATTTCATATTGTTCTCACTTGTTAATCTATATGATGGGAGATTAAGAGAAAAAAACCACCAGTACGAATTCCCCATGTATGCATGTAATTGAATATTCGGATTTGTGAGTATGTGTAATGATCCTTAGACTTGAATATTAATATTAAATAATTTCATAAACTGAAAATTTTATGTGTTGGTGGAAACCATGACAATATATGATCACGATGAACTAGGGAACATTAGGTTTCTAACAAATGATGTGATATTAATAAATAAAATAATGAAGGATTTTCCATTCCATATTTATAGAAGAATATATATAATACCTTTGATTTAAATACAATCATTATATTACATTCAATGTCTATAAGTGCATTTACGAGTTCATTATAGAGAGTTAATGAAAGATGTATCATGAATATAGATTGATGACAAAGATGTGCGACCTTTTTTATTTTACATTGCAACAAGGTGATCATATTACACTATGAGAATTCATATGTGGTTATTGTGTTATGGAATATCAATTCACTTTATGTCAACCCTAATACATTTATAGAGAGTATAACTATAATTTAGGAATGTCTGTCTAATGAAACTCAGGAAGAGTCCTAGATAACCACACTGAAAGTGTTTCGATCAATTTCATTTATATATAATTTATTTAAAAAAAGAAATAAATTATATTCTCGAGATCTTGAAATAATAATATTTCAGGATTTATTATTTGGTCATTAATATTAAATGAATATTTATTTAGAAGATCATTGTTTAATTACATAAATATGTAATATTTATTTATATATTTTTATTCACAAGGTAATAAATAAACATTTATTAATTAAAAAATAGTTATTTAATTATGATAAAATTCAATAAATATTTATTATCTAGACTAAAAATATAAAATTTAATTGAATTATTAAATGAATAATATTTTTTAAAAATATTTATTCACTTTTTATGTAAATTATGGAAAGAATGAACAAAATGAGTTTCTGTTATGGGGTTTAATAGATTGTATAATGAATATTTATCACTTTTCTAATTTGTTCACATCATAAGTAATATAATAATAATAATATTAACATGTAATAAGGTTTTTGGGGATTAATTTATAGTTTAGAGAATTTGGTAAATTCATTAGTTTTAAACCATAACCCTTGATCTATTTTTATACACCTATGTCAATTGGAGTAAGGTTAATCATTTTGATCAATTGATTATTCTCAAGATCTCTGTAATATTATTTTATCTAATGACTAAGAAAACATTTTACATTTTTCATAGACCAGAATGATGTAAAATAATCCAGGAGAAAAATTAAAGATGAGAAAGATGTTTCATTGTAAACTGAAGTTTCATCGATGTTGTTCGGAGATCAATGGGGAACATGTGCATCATTGCTAGGCATGATCTACTTTTGGTCATCTGGAAGAAACAACGTCACACATATCATGTTCAGATAATAAAAAAATAAATGAAGAAATATATCAAAATTGAGGTATTCATTATTCATGTGTTTTTAAATTAATTACAAATTAATGATAAAAATTTTCCCTATCTTTTTTCTGGTGATTTAATTTCTGAATTTTATTAAGAAACTTTTCTTGGTTCATGATGTTTATTGTCATGTATAATGTAAAATATTAGTTTAATTAGATGATGTTTGATTTGAAAATTATCCCAATAGGTTATTTCTCTATATATAGATCCATCATGGGTTATGACAGTGTTCATTATAGATTTATAATTATTTAATTACAATTGATCCTTATGAACATTTAGAGTTAGTTTTCATGATGTAATTCTTTTTTTAATCCAATAATCAAGATCTCTTCTTCTTCCATATCTCTTTAAATATCATATAATCTATATATTTTTAAATAGTAGGAATAACATCCAAATAAACCTTCAAGAGGTTCTGATAAGTATTTATGAAAAACATAGGATTACAGAAAGTGTAACTGGAGTACACACCCAGTATCATCTTTTCTTTCACTAGGAGTTACTAAGAAATAATTCACGACAATATATAAAGAATTACATGCATTGTATTAAATTATTCATATGTTTACCAAGATAGATTTATAAATGAGATGTGGGACTAAACACCAAGTAACTGGTTTACATATATTGAAGTTCATGTGTTTTTTTAGTAAAAAAATGAAATCAATTACATGTTGAGTATTAATTTCATGATGCATAACATTTGAATTCTATGAAACAAATATGCCACAATAAATGTTACATATATAAATGTTGTGTACCCCACACATTTTCATGTAAAAATACAAGACCTTTGACTATGCGTGTATCAAAACCATATGTTGGGAAAGATACATGATTTATAGTTGGATATACAATATGTATTGCAAAAATTTTTATGAAAAAATTAAAATTAATTTATTAATCAAAAATCCCTATCATTATGTGTTTCATGTATCATTTAGTGACTCATATACTCCGTAAAATATCATGTGTAAGTTATTAAAGGTTTAATTAATTTCGTCATAAAATTATAAGCTTAATACCATGTGTTGTTGTAAGTTGTGATCTAGTCCATTCACATTAATGGCATTAAATGATATGATAATTAACATGTGTTCCATGTTTCATTTATTTAATTGTATACAACATTTAATTACATTATACAACATGTATTCTATATGCCACAAGTATATGTTATAAAAAAATTAATGACTTCTAAGTAGTTGAAAGAGGTACCCACCAAGTTACTTCTAAGTACAATATGTGTACCTATTTTATTCATTGTTAAATAATATTTATTAATTTTTTAAAAATAATTGTGGATGGTTTTCTATAAAAATGTTTGTATATAGATACAGATAAATAAATTAATTGATTAATAATATATTTAATCTGATTAATTATCACACATTTTATCTTAATAAAAAAATGAATATCTTAAGTTATATAAAAAACATATTCATTTCAATTGTGGATGACCCTAAACATATAATTAACTATGTTTGTTTTTTGTTTCTATAAACTTAATTTTTCATGTTTTTTGTTATTATTAATTTGAAATTAATTTGACGGTCTCTAATTCATCCCTCTATTGTTATTATATAATTTTATGCAATCCCAAAAATCTATTTTATGAAAAAAACTTCTAGTTATATTCATCATTCTTTGAAGTAAAACCATGGTTAGGTTGGGGATACAAGCTGAAAAAAGTTGGTAAATGATAGATACATGGTATAACCAAACCAAGGTGATACACAAGACATATGTGGAATACTGCAACTGAAGCTAAAACTGGGAAAAGGAGTTTTCCCCTAGGGTTAATAATTTGTTTATTATCTTCTAAATAAAAAACATCTAGATAAATATCATGGCCATACATGTTTAAATTTATTTTATTTACATCAGATTAATGATTTAGTTAATTTATTGAAGGTAGTGATCACATAAATAAATGGATTAATATTCTTTTAGGAATTAAAAACAAAGTATAATGTATAAATATTTTATTGAAACATGGTTAATCACTTAATTAAAATAGATTTAATATGTACAAGACAAGTAATTACATAATTTAATAATGTTTTAATAGAATAAAAAAATAAAATATTTAAATATTTATTCATTACAACGTACTTTATCTCAATTAAGATCTAATATAGTCAAAGGGTCAGTTCAGGCCATATTTACAGGAACATTTAATTTTTAGGGAGTTTTTACTTAGATTATAAGTTGAATTAACCAAACTTGTATTAAGTTTAACCAACATTGTTGTTTTTATAAAAATTTATAATCAAGTGTTGAAGTTTTTAGAGCTAGTATTTCATGATTAGGAGGTCCACTCACTGGAACAATGAATTACAGGCTCATAGATGGAAATACCACCTAACAAAACACTTTATTATTGTTTAGATTTCAAAATTATATATCATAACGTGGTAAAAATGGATACTTTCTACTATAATTTCTAAAGAGATGTTTCATGAAATTTTTATGGAGATTTCCTTTAAGATGTGATAAAATAGCCATAGAATTAATAAAATTAAAAATATTATGTCTCATATAATATACAATAATGTAAATTACTAATAATATTCTAAATTATTTTTATAAAAAAAATTTATTAATCACCTTACCTTTGAAGTTAATTTTTGAGAAATACAACCTCTTAACTGGATTTAACTTCCACGAAAGGTTAGAATTATTATGGTATGTGTTGCACCACGAATTAAAGTCTTACAATCTAAAATCTGCAACACCCAGCCCTCCCTCTAAAGAGGTGAGTGATTATATTATAATTATTTATGATAAAAACCTAAACGATGAACATGATGTTCAATGTTTAATATTGTCATCCATTTCTATAGAAATCAGGAAGTCAAATGAGAATATAGATTTCTATAACATGCCATAGTATCACCGTGATCTTGATTAGGAGAGATCCTAAAAAGATGGACTAATATATCAAAGGTAAAATTCACTAGAAAAATTGGAGAAGTTGTGCCTGGTAGGCCTTGTGTATTCAAACAAATTTCCTACATTGATCATCTATAGGTTATAATGCTTAAGATTCCAGATGAACTACACACTTATATCATTCTTTCATTACTCTCTCGTAGCATTACAAGTTTTTTTGTAAATTTACACATAAATATCATATTTAACTCTTTCCCAAATCATCCCACTCTACTTTTCCATGTTCATATGTATATAAATCATGATAACCCTTCCATTCTTATGGTGAATATGTAAAAATTCCATAAAAACATCCTTAAATAAAACTCAAAGAGTGAATATTAATTACAATATTCTTATAAGGAGAAGAGAGTTAAAGTGACATAAGGGGAACAAGAAACTATATATTTCTCATGGTGAATGCAAGGAAAAAGGAAAAAATTCACCTCATCGGAGAATCAAGTGGAAGCATCAGGTAAATTTTCTATCGAATTATATTTATCTATTTCTATAGATTCACTATTAGATATGAAATGTAGTGCTCACATATCCGTTAAAAGAAACTAACCAAGTCGATTGCAAAAACCTAATTGTGGTGATTTGGATCTAATAGTAACCAATAGAGATATACATATTGTCATTTTTATGTACACTACCACATCATATTTCAAACTAGAATGATCTTTTATTTGAATGATTTTTATTATGTTTTATTAGTTACCAAAATCACTATACATGTTTCCATATTTAATATATAAAGATTATTTTCATGTTTAGGAATAAGTGTTTCTTATTTTACTATGAGAAACTTTTTTTTATCATAAGGCATATTTAAATAACTATATTTATGTTTTAGATTAGAAAAACCATGTATTGATGTTTTTTAGAAGGAAAAATTCATAGGAACTATATAAAAACCATTTATGATGTGAAATAATAGGCCATGTAAATGAAAATAATTTTAGAATATTACTCTAAGAGAGATAGTTATACTCATTTAAATTAAAACTAATTTGTGAATGCCCTAATTATTTTCTAGAAAAAATGACTATATCCACTTTTATTGGAAAAGGATAATGTAATGAAGATATTCTTGAGTTAGTGTAAATCTATTTATGTGGACTTTTTTAATTGATTATAAGTTTGGGTACTCATTATTTTTAAAATTTAGTAATTAAATTACTCAATATGAATACGTCTACATAATGTGGTGAAATTTAGATTAATTTGACCAATTAAATGAATATAAGAATTAATTTAGGAACTAGTTGGGCAATAAGATTACGAAATTTGGTTTAGACCATGTAGAAGTATATTTTAATCATGACATCAGTGTTTTTTATGGGAGTTTGGGATTTTATCTCAAATAACTCCACATTTTACACAAAAATGTAAAGGTTTATGCGAGAGGAGTAATTACACCTTATAAGATATTGTAAGATCAATAATGACTCATAAAAGACTTCCATTATCATTTTGTGGGTACACATTGCATAAAACCATATATATTGCTAAATGAGTGCCAACTAAAGTATTATCCACTATTACATATAATCTATGGTTATGAAATTGACCCATTATTCATATATATGGGAATTCGGTTTTGAGGAATTTTTAAGGCTATTTCAAGCAATAAGCATGAAACCTAAGGCACTAAGAGTATATTTATAGGGAATTGTACAAAATATAAAGGAATCTATCTACAAGTCCATTCAAGTAAAATTGTTTTGGTTAAATGACATCCAATATTTCTTGAATGGGTCACATATCTATAGAAGATAGTTGGAGGAACATAGACATTGATAAATTAATATATTATGATACACAAGATTTGGCACAAGAACATTTTTCTAACATCCCCATAGAAGAGGAAGTAGTAGAGAATAAATTAATAAAAAAGACTACAAGAGAGGTCAGAGAAGCATGCAGATATGGTTTTCCAGTCACTGAGGATGGTGAGTCATTATTAGTATATAATAGTGAGAATATAATGTATAAATAAGTAGTACTCTTCATAGAATACACAAAATTTAAAGAATCCATAAATTAAAGAATATATTCAATCAATCAAATCAATGTATGGATTTTGATAGACCCACTAGTCGATGTTAAATACATTTATTTATAATGGGTTTTCAATAAGAAATTAGATATGGATAGAAAAGTAAGTACCTATTATTCTCTAATATTTTCAAATTGATTCAAACAATATAAATTAATAGACAACTATGAATCCTTTTTACTAGTTTATTTTCCTAAACAGATTTGAATTACACATGCCATAATAACATACAATGACTATAAGATTTCGATGATGGGTTTCAAAAAAAAATTCCTAAATGGGAACCTTTAGGTATATTTTATAACATTTGATATAATGAATATATAATATAATTCAGTTTTATAAATAATGAATCTGATACATGTGTCAATAATAGGTTTAGTGGGAGTGTGGAAAATCATCCAAATTGTGTATTTAGATTAAATACTACATATTTGTGGTCTTATAATCTATTAAATATTATATTAACATATTATTTTTTGTATAGTACTTAAAAAAATCATCATATATAACTGAGATCAAAATCTATCATGATTGAATTGATATTTTTTTGAATAAGTCAAAGTACATATTTTGATAAGATACTAATGGGATTAAATATGTAATAATAAAATAGGGGATTATTTACAATGTCACACGGAATTCATCTTTCTAAGAAAATAAGTCCTCATTCACATGAGGAAGTAAAAAGGATGATAATTGTTCCATATGTGTAAAGGATTGGATCAACCATATATGAAAAACTATGTGCATGTACATATGTTACCTATGTCATAAGTTTGGTATGAAGATATTATTATAATCCATTTGAATTCCATTGGATGGTAGTCAATACTATCCTTAAGTTATTTCAGTTTATTAAGGATATGTTCATAGTATAGAGAGGAGGTGAGGAACTAATAATCAAGGGACATGAATATTCTAGTTTCCAAATAGACAAAGATGATCTAAAATCAAAATTGGGATACATAGTCACTCTCAATGGAGGTTCTATGAGACTGGAGATATCAATGAAATCCATGTTCACTCAATATATAGTAGATTTTTAGTAAATTTCACGTTATAAGGTAGCTAAATAATTGGTTTGGATCCTCAAATTTGTCTAAGATCCAGATATGGTGTGTTTCGGTAAAGACTCTATCAAATTCTATTGTGATAATACTGTAATGGCAGATCATGGAAAGGAGTAAATGAAACATTATCATATGAGGAATGTAAATAAGTAATATAATCTCATGAGGGATTTTTCCTACATAGATGATTTCATATTGAAAACAGTTTCATCAGAATACAATATGATGGGATCCATATCTAAAGCTGTAACTTATTCCCAACATGATCATCATGTGAGAAATAGAAGACAATTTGTCATTAGCAGTTGGATATAGTCAATGTGAGAGCTAGTTGAAGTTGGTTTCCTCAAAATAACTGTTTGTAATTTACATTCCATATTTATTTGAGGAGGAGAATATTTAAAAAAATATTTTATCCCATATTGTTTATTTTTCTTTATGACATTAATTTAAAAATATCCTAGAGTATCTATATCATTAAAAAAGACATATCATTTCCCATATATGATGTGAAACTTGAAATTTAAGGATTATATTCTTAATTATTATTTTATATTTTGATGAAATTATATGATTTAACATGTATAATGTTTACTATAAGGTATGATTAGTCATAAGTTTATGTGACTTCATCTCATAATATTTTCATTTGGTAATCTCTATGATGAGAGATTATGAGGACAGACTAACTTGTATGAATTCCACATGTTTATTTGTCATAAGATATTTCTATGTATGAGAGGGTGTCAAAGTACATATAGTATAAGATTATTAATAATATATGCCATGAATGATTCACTTTGATGTATTTCTATAAACTATAGTGAAATATGATCATGGAAATGTTGGTTCTGATGGGTATGTAATGAATGACGTGTGATTAATGAATATGTTGGGAATGGTTTTCCCCATCCCTTTTTATGGAAGAATATATTTCTTCCCTTTTATTTAATTGAAACCATCACCTTAAATTATATTTTCATTATTTATTTAAGAGTTAATTATTATTAATAAAATAATAAGTATCAAACATAAAGGTGTACTCCACATGTGTGAAACATGATTGATGAGATATCACTAAAAATGAATTATATAACATAAGGAGTATTTATATGTGGTTTTTTTCATTATTACATATCTTTTTCCATTATGAGTGCCCTAAAATATTTCTAGACTATAATCCTAAACATTAGGAAATACTAACTTATGCCACTCGAGAGGGTGCCAGATGATCACACACAATTTATTTATGTTGATCTTTATAAATATTATTTATTTAAAAAGCATAGCATATTTTATTATATATATCGAGAAATAATATTTATTCAGGATTTATTAATCTATCAAAAATATTATATAAATATGTAATCACAAGGTTATTGGTTAATTATGAAGATATATAATATTTAGTTATCACATATTTGTTTCATGGTAATAAATAATTATTTATTCAAGAATAATTATTTTATTTAATTATTAGGATATTGAATAAATTTATATTCACTAGATTGTGAATATATTATTTATTTTATTTATTGAATGATTAATATTTGTTTAATGATTTAGTTAGTAACTCAATAAATGAAGGAGAGAATGAAAAAACCAAGTTTCTAGTTTAGTGATTAATATTTATTTTCCACACTATAAAATAGATATTTATCTTGGGGTTGGTTTGTAAAAATCTTATGTAGATGAATAATATCATTATTATAAACATAGAATGAGGTTTATTAGGGATTAATTCATATTTTTGGTGTTTTTTAAAGTTAATTGTTATTAAAATCTATCCCAAGGTCTTTTTATAGATTTTTATTGTTCATTATAGAAAGGTTAATCATACTAAACAAAATTTTACTTTGATGATCTCCCTCCTATTTCCTTTTAATGTTGGGAAAATAAGAGATATTCTTTGAGGCCTAAAGGAATGTGAAGTAAGAAAGGAATATAATTTAATATTATTAACCCACATTTCTAGAAAATGAAATTTTATTTACATTGTTCAATGATTGAAGGAGAATGTGTGGATCACCACCAGATGGTCTCTACTTTGGGACATCGTGATGCAAAGATAACAAATCTATCAGGGTTGAAAGATCTATGCAATGAATAAAGAATGATATCAACTTTGGGTAATTATTTCTTCTTGTGTTTTTAATATAATTATAAATTAACATGATAATATTTACCTCTCTTGGTTTCAAAAAAAGAATTTATAAATATATTTATACAATTTATCTTTATTCATAATGTTCATCATCATGTACATTATGAATTATCCAATAAATTTGATAAAATATGAGTGATCCATAGGCCAAATTACACTTCCACTGGATCTAGAATCATCAGTTTGTGGGTTATCTATTAAATAAAATATAGATGTTTGGTTAAAAAATAAGAATATCATGGAAAATAGAGAAATTGATAAATTAATGAAATATCATTAATAATAAAAGTAAAATAGGATTCTCCACTAATTTACAGAAATCATATTGTCTAAATTATTATTATATATGTTGATAATTATCTTCTTGTAGAATCTATTTTAGGCTATGATGAGTTTTTTCTATTGAATAAAATGGTGATTTTTTACTAACAAATATTGTTAATATTAGAAATAAACTAATTAATTTTTTTATTTTAATATTTTAGTTTTTAAAGGGTTTATAAAATGAGAAAAGACAATTGGATATGGATGAAGATACATTGGAAAAGGCACTGACTATGAAGTTGATGATATTGAAGAATTTGAATAAATAAGTGGTAGCCATGGAAAAATTATAATTTTTTTAAAGGAATATACTCCATGATAAATGAAGAATATTAATATATAATTGATGAGAATACTGAGCCAATAGAAGCATGTGAATATAGGAAGAGAAACAAAATAGGTTTATTACTATCAAGACTTATCGGTTAAATAGTAATTACAATATGATATATGATCTTGAAAAGTTTATGCAAGAAAAGAATAAGACACATGAATACTGTATTGACATGATAATAAATGAATGTGAAAAGAGTTAAGATAGATGAAGTGGGTTAAAATATTCTAAAAATAGAATTTACATCACTTGAATTAATGTTCAATATCATTGATGTGGTACATGATAAATCATCATATAATTTTGAAATAAGTGGTTCCTCTAATAAAAAATATGAAGTGATTAATTATTTATAAACACTTAATCTAATGGGAAATGAAATCTTGAAAATATATAAATATTTTCTTACTATAGTGTTGATTAATAAAGAGCAAACATTTGTTCCCTTAAATTTAACATTTCTTAATGACGCATCCACGAAATGTTCATCCCATATAATTTTTTTTTTGAAAAATATGGATTGAGAACATTGATCAAAATCCTAATTTCAAATCAAGGGTGGATATGAAAAATAATATTATAAATATTACCCGAAAATATGCTAAAATACTATTTTATTTTATACAAAAACATCAAGGTGTTGAAACAGGACCACTATGTTTAAAAGAAAAAATAATGATTTATTGTGAAATTTTGGTATTGTTAAAAGTTTGGGAATAAGACCTTCGATTATTTTCATAATACATAAATTACCTGAAGATAATTAAGTAAATCATCAATGGTGATAATATTTTAATTAAATGAAAATTCTATAGATTTAAGGATATATACATTGGAAAATAATGGTATGAAATAATTAATTTCAAATATATTTGAAATCATGGATTAGTTATATGGAAATTTTAATAAGAGTGGCCATTGTGAGGAATAATGGTGGTTCAAATAAACCATTATTTTAGCAAAATATGTTAAGAAAATAGGACCACAAAAGTTGAAGATGAAACAATGAAGTGATGCTGATGAGTCCACCTTGGGGTACACACAAAAGGAATGAGATAAGAAAAATACACCTAATAATAATAAGAATGATTCCACACTAAGGATGAAATAATGACTCTATTATGGGAGAGAAAAAAACCATCTAATATTTAATACAGGGAATAAGATTAAATGTTGGTGGAATAAATTAAGAACAATAATAATGATAATAAATTCAACAAATAATTAAATGGATGTGTTTGGTGGAAGAAATTTATTAGTGTAAAAATAATATAGTTTCATAAGATTTTTACGAAATAAGGTTACAAAAATACTATTGAGAAGATTTGTGGAAGGTACAGGAAATTCATACATATTTTAATAGAGTGCATGAAAATACTTCCATCACAGGGGGATATGTTTAATAGAATAAAGAAATCAAAATGGAATTTATTTTATATGCTAGTTGCTATGAATAAAGAAGTCACACACAAGGAATAATATAAAATATCAATAAGTCCATTTTCCAAAGGATATTTTTGAATAGATATTTAAAATAGAAAACATTATGAGTAATAACAAAATTTGAATTGCACTACTAGAAACATGATCTTTCCCAACACTTCTATACCAACGGTTTGTACAAACCGTTGGTATAGCTACCATTTCCCAACGGTTCACCAAAACCGTTGGGAAAGGGCCTAAAAACACACCCTTTCCCAACGGTTTTGGTGAACCGTTGGGAAAGGGTGTGTTTTTAGGCCCTTTCCCAACGGTTTTGGTGAACCGTTGGGAAAGGTTACTCTTTCCCAACGGTTCTAAAAAAAAATCCAGCATTCGCTCAAATAAAAATACAACCACCCAGAACCTATCCCAACGGTTTTGACAACCGTTGGGAAATGTTCATTGATTTTTTTCCAGATCTACTAACCGAGAACATTATATAAATCAAAATTTTAAATAATTATGATAATACATATATATATTTATGAAATTATGTTTACAAAAGTGATGTTATCTTAGTGGTTAAGTCGTTCGATTATAAACGAGGGGTCCTGGGATCAAATCCCAGCGGATGTTTTATTTTTGGAATTTATATACCAACGGTTCCATTACCGTTGTTATAGATTTCATATTACCTATACCAACGGTTTCCAAAAACGTTGGTATAGGTCTATACCAACGGTTTTTGGAAAACCGTTTGTATAGACCTATCCGAACGGCTTACTTGGCTACGGTTCTCCAAACCGTTGGTATAGGCTATACCAACGGTTTGGAGGCCCATACCAACGGTTACAAACCGTTGGTAAAGGTTAGTTTTCCAGTAGTGTTGAAATAAAAATATTTTCTGGGTTGAAAATAACTCTCAACATTGTTGATGTCATTAATGAGAAAATAAGAAACAAATTTTTTACCATATTTATTTATTAATTTATGTAGTGAATTAAAAGTGATATAATCTATGGGATATCTATATTTGTTTTGAAGGTATTAAAAAAATGGAAATTTCAATAATAAATTAATATATCAATGCTTCATCAGTTCTTAAGGATAGATTATTAAAATAATACATTGAGTTTATCTGAAAGGGATATCATCCTTGATAAAGTGATTATTGGATTTTACCCAATTACTATGAGAGAAGTTGTGCATCTATCTAGATACTTATTTTGAACCTATAAAATATATAATTACTAGATAATGTCATTTATTAGGTAAATAAATCATTATTTTCATTTGAATATTTGATTAAATTAATTTTAATGTAAAAGTTGAGGAATTCAATGAATTCAACGACATTAAATGATTGTTGATATTAAAGATGACCTTATTGTGAAAATAATGTTGAGAATTTAATTTACCGCACTTTTTTTCTATACCGATCATTAATAAAGTAGAATTATTATTTATTAATTGATGTATCTCATGGGTATCATACATTTTATTTATTTCCAATAACCTAGTGAATATTTACTTTATTTTGAAAATGATATTGAAATGATTTTTAAAAAATGTCTAATGGGTGATATTGAATACCCATTGAATTGTGATCTATATTTTTATAATTATTATAAATAGTTTCTAAAAAAATTTATTTTTAAGTGAATTTTGAATCAACCAGTATGGTAATGAAGCACCTAATATTGTAGTGAAGATTAAAGGAAACCATTGATTGAGATATATCATGGATTTTCAAACAATTATTTTGAATGAATTAGATTTCATAGAAGAATGAGTTGATGATTTAAGACTTTATATATAGAATCTTATGTTTATCTTGATGAGTTGATATTATTTGGTGATTTTATTTAAATAAATAAATGTTAAACATCCTAAAAGAGTTATTATGAAAAGTTGATATTCCCAGGTATCTGTAAATTAAAGGGAGATGTTGAACTAAATAACATAAAACAAAATGAAAATTAATTAAAAGATGTTGAGTTTCATAGAGTTCATAGATTTTTTAACATGTTTTATCTAGAAAGATTCTCTAGATCTTGATGTGAATAGGAAATGAATCATTTTTCTGAGAATTAAATTTATAATTCAGATAATAATTTTTTATGAATAATTATACGTGTTTTGATTATTTTACATGGATGTTTATGAACAAAAATATGCATTTTTTAGTGAGATGAAATAGATTCTATATTTATTGACAAAGACATAAAGCATTATTAGTGAAATATGTTTTGAGTATGATGTTTAAGGAGTTGAGAGAGTGGATGTTTCATTGAAATAATAAAAATAGATTTCTCATTTATTTTAGGTTGTTTTTACATTGTGTTTATCACTATAATAGAATTACGACGAACTCATGAAGTGATTTGATTTATTTTGAGAAGATTTTATATAGATGGTTAATTTTTTGAAGAAGTTATAAGTTGATCATTGATAGTTTGAGAAATCGGGATCTCATATATAAGATTTAATCTAGAGTTGACTTGGTATATAATATCCTAGAGTTAATAGATAAATAATAAAGGAAATATTAAATATTAACTATGTAATTTTCAACATATGTGTAATAGTAACTTGTATTTTTCAATACATTATTAAGATCTCATAGAGGTGGAAATTAGAAAAGTACTAGCATATGAATTAATCTAGTGATATATAAGAATAACTGTATGGTTTCACAGATTATGCAAGACTAATTTTGATGATATGTTAGAGTGACATGTAGTTTCAATGGAAATTAAAGATCACTATGGAAGTCACATAAGATTATGTTTGTGGTTTCTTATAAGGATTAAGATGAAAATCGATGATTTTATGTATATATTAATGTATTAAATTTTACAGTGATTCATGGTGCTCATGATTCAATATACAGTAACTAGAGTTGATGCTGTTCTATAATAAAAAATATTAACCTTGAGTAGTGGTTTACATATGTCCATATAGATGTGGAACATATATTGTGAGTTTTTTGGTTTATTATTGGAAGGAATAATAGATGATGAAAATTAAAGATTATCATTATATCTAAATAAAATTGAAGAAGAAAAATTTATCAACCATGGTTTTACTGTAACCATGAAATGATCATTCTAAAGATAATGTATTGATTTAGAAAGACCAAAGTGAGTGTATTGTTGTTTATTATTCTAGAATTCATGGTTCTTGTGTGATTAAGAAAATATACGAAATATATTTTAGAAGTGTATAGTATTTATAGAGATCATTTTTCATCTTTCTGGTACACCCATTGTAAACTAGATGGATCTAATATAAATAACCAATCATATGACAACATTGTATAGTGAAATAATAAAGGGTTCATGGATGATACTTTCCATAATGTTTCCATGATAATATATTAGTGGATAGATTTATATTGGATTAAACCAAACACAATAAAAACATATCCCCTCACATTGAGGGATAAGCCTATAAAAATATCATGTGTTCCTTATTATTTTTAATTTTATAATTTCATTAGGTGTATTACATTTTTCACCAAAAATATAATCCATTCACCCGAACAGTTTTAGTGGTTTTAAGAATAAAAAAAATAAGAATTTAATAAAATTTTTATTATGTTGATTTATCACAATGAGAATCGACGAACTAGATGATAAGGAATTAAACTAAAAACTTCATTAATAAAATATGAGGAAACACATGAAATTAATGGATAATTTCATTGAAAACAAAATTAAAGGAGGCTCATGTAATTAATAGAGAATTTTAGAGAAACCCTACGTCATAAGGACCATAATACACTATCATTGATCCTTGATCCTCGAATACGATGAATCAATGGGGAGGGGTGGTGGGATTGATTATTTAAATTAAAAAAAATATCAAAAAACAAACCAATGGTCAGGTATAAATACCAAAATATACTAACAACGTTGATAGATGCTTTTTTATAGAATCACTACACCAATGGAATTGAATTCCAAGAAATCATTTTTATGAAACTATAATAATCACATCATGAATAAGATAAATTAATAAATAAATAAATATATTGTTTAATTTATTAAAACTTTACAAAATTCAATGGATTAAAAAACACACAAAATTTTTAAAATAAGGTAATCAATGAATTATATGATTTAGAGTGTGTTTGGAAATATATTATTGGGGTTTTAACTTGGAAAAGTTTACTAATTTACACAACATATGTGAAATTAATAAAACATCATTCAAGATTATCAAAACCAAAGATTAAAATTTTTAAACCTCTAAGATAACGAAAACATAATCACATTTTGGATAATAAGTCTTATGGGGTTTTGACTACTTTATTCCATATGTCATTCCTTGAATTTCATGTATAAGGACACATCAAAAACATAATCCTGATGCATCAAATTATATCTCAAATACATCACCTAATACTAAATTTCATGAACTGGTATTGAAGTTATTATTCTCTCAAATTCTTTAACTACTTTCAAACACATATCATATCATTCATATAAACTACTTTCAAAGTAAAATTTTTCAATGGAGAAACTAAATTTGAGAAAACATGAATAATAAACATATAATATCCAAATAATATAAGAAAAAAATAGATTTTGAAGTCATAAATGAACTTATGTCAAAACATAACAAACATATTTTTTCAGAGAAACTATAAATTTATTTATATAAAAATTAATTCAGTAGAAAATTTACCTATTGAATCTAGAGGTGGAATTTATGGAACGTTTCATACAACTTATATTAATGAAAAATTATACAAATTATTTTTATATATTTCTCATGATATATTATTAATCTTGAGTAAATTGAGATATAAATAGAAACAAAATTTATAATATTATCAATATACTTGTGTAAAATATTGTTTATTAAATCCATGAATAGTTGATGTGTATTAGTGGCATTGAAAAACATAGGAATTTTTTTAATGTCAATAATGATTTTGGAATGGCATATTTGGTATGTATTCTTATTTTACACTTACTTAATGATACATATAGTAATGATTTATTTTCTTATAACCTTAATATCCATTTAACAAATCAAACATATCATAAATATAGGGTTAATGATAATAATTATTTACATTTAATTGATGTATTTTATAATAGTGAATACATATTCCGAAACTATCATCTACATTCTTCGAAAATAACATCAAGACCTTAAAAGGTGAAATGATAGACTAAATATATCCTTTATAACCAAATTCTTCCACTTAATTTAGTAATTATTTAAAATTTTTTTATTTATTTATCTTAAATTGGTAGATAAATCATATTCAATCTATGTAAAATAATAATTGAAAATTCAACCTCATTTATTTGTTGTATTCCTAAGAAATATTTTTGAAATTCATCATGATACCTATCAAACACCATATATATGTCTTTTTAAGATACCAATAGTTGTGGATTATCTGATAAACCCACATATTTACATGAGATAGACCAACGTATTGATTAATATAACCACTTATACTTGCATTCAAATATTATTCTCTTTGACATGTATGATTAAATAAATTTTGTGAAACACAGAAATAATTTTAAATATAGATGTGTGTATTAGACTTGTACTTAATATGTGACATTATCCCAATGAAAATGATATATATTTTTATCAGTAGGGATAAAAATTTACATGGGATACATATATCGCCACTCAAGATGGTACTTGATGATTATTCAAATCATTTATATATATTTTTTAGAAAATGAATAAATTATGAATGTATGACGCATTAAATCAATATAAAATTGATAAGGTTAAATAATCATATATATATATATATAATTGAATGAAACAATTACCAATTAATTTAGTAATGTGTAATGAAGTAAAAAATCACCAACTAGAATACAAGGAAATACATATTCAAAAATATATTCCTCAACTACATGACCATGTGTAAAAATTTATCCATGTTTCTTATGAGTTATTTTTAATATCCCTTGGAAAAATAAAATACATTCATTTACATTATACACATATAATTTTGAACCATACATCAAATTGGATTCTCCCCCATAATTCACTTGAGATAAAAATTTATTAAATTTTACCAAATGAACTATCATTCAATGTTAATGAAAAATTCACGGTCGAGTTTTGCAATGAGTCATATTAGAACCATTACCTTCGTAATGATTGAATATTAGAATCATCCCACCATGAGAATAACTTAATGATATCTTCATGGATTTAATTTAAAAATAATTATATTTTATCTTAGGTACTCTGAAGGAATTCATTCCTCCTATAATATATAGAAGGGAAAATTTACCACTATACACCACTTCTATACATAATACCTCTACAATTGACCTAATCACCACTTCAACATAATTGGATATTTTATTTAATACCCGTTGAAAAAATATCTGATTGTAACTATATATCAAACCTCCAATATTTATTTTTTATATTTTCCTTGAAATCATACACATAACACACATGCTCAGTAAATTATGAATTATCTATTATTATTGAAATATAACCTTTTTTATAGTCTATAAAATCTGATATTTTGTTAGGTTTATATCACTTGGACAAAATTAACCCTCCAATATATTAAAAACATTATCATTGTGAGTTAGTGGAGTCATATGATATTTGGATTTCTTATATTTTGAGGAGTGGTGTTTTGATAATTGAGATTTAGATGGAGATTTATCCAATTGGGATGACTCTATGATTTGTTTTTAATATTATAATTTGTTTTTATTGTATTAGGAAGAATCTAGAGAGGGTAATATTATCAGTGAAATCTCATGAAAATGAAAAAAATATGCACTTGGTACCCGGTATGGATTCACTAGGTACTCGATGTAGCATCCAGATGTAGGAAATCCCATGAGTGTACACCTGGTACACACTGGACTCCTCATATGTTTTGAAACACAATTTAATTAGTCATATATATAAAAATTAATCCCCCTATCATACCATTTTAGTAATCAAACCAAACATAGTAACCCCCGTAAAATCCAATTTTATCCATCTCCAACTCATTATAAAGCCTTACAAAGTGTCATATTTTTTCAAATCAACATGTTTTCTAGCTTATGAGTATTACATTAATGAGGAAAAGGTAATACATGGGTTACCTCTAAAATATATAAATTTTTATACATTTTCAACAATATTCACTCTATACTTGGTACATTTATTTTCCTCAACAAATAACTAAACAATATCAGAATGAAATAGGTTTGTGTTCAATATTTTTGAAGATGAATGTAAGGGACACATTCAAAAGGATTCAATTCTAATTAAATCCATAAGAAGAAAATCAGCATACTCTCTGTTTGAATGATTGGTTTTGATCTAGGTTATATTTCATAAATATAATCCAAAATAGTGATTTATTTTAAGAATGTTAATGATTTTTCATTCAACATATTAAAACCAGCATCATGTTAATTATTATTTTTTAACTAGTCACAAACATAGAAAACCTGATTCACAAAATTTATTACTAATGAATGTAGTTTTTCATCCTCAGACAATGAATAAAAAAATCATCAAATTCTAAGAATTAATTACAACCATGACCCCCTTGGTATTCCTACATGATGTGAGTTTAGTCACCTCATGATATACACTTATATTTTACATATTCAACCAAATATACAATGAAAACAAGAAAATTGAAAATCTAGTAGCTTAAATAAACCAAGAAGTGAAACCATTCATCTCTTCTTCTATTTATTTATTTTTATGTGAATTGAAAATATTTTATTATTTTAAGAGGAAAATTTATTTTTATAATTAACATAGGATAATATTATCTTCCTCATTATTTTCATCCACTATATGGACTTGGTACACATATTTTATGCCATGAAGAGTAATTTATTTACCATCTTTTAAATAAAATACACACGAATTGAACAATATTAGAGATTCTTATCTCAAGTAACAAATAAAAATAAATAGTAGAAATTATTCTTTTCATAAATAATTGATATTATTTGAAAATATTAAGAATTCCCCTAAACCTCAGTCTAAAATAATTTCTATATTCAATGAAATATTATTTTTAAGTGGAACTAAAAGAAAATATAAACCAAAAAAACAGTAAAAAAGTAAATCCATTCAATTTTTTTCGTGAAAAATCACACATACTAATATTGAAATAAAATATTTTAAAGACTATCCATTTAATTAAATATGGTAAATTTTATGGGATTTATATAAGAAATAGTCACACACTGTAATTAAAAACATATTAAATGAAACCCCCACGTAAAACACAATACCATCCTAAATAATGGATTTCACGGTAGTGATTAATTTAATAATTTTATTTAAATAATTCTAACACATTGTAGTATAGAATATTGTGAAAATATAAGAACACATATTTCCAAACATCATTGGGTCAAAAAAGTTTTTAAGGTTATCATATATGTTTCAAATTAATCTCAGAATTGTTTTAAAAATAACTCAATTAAATTCATACTAAAATATATTAAATTTCCACAAAGTAGTTCAATTCAGAATAAAATACCTCAAGGTAGAAAAAATATATAAATAATAGTCAACAATAATCCTATAATCAATTGAACTATGAAGATTTTTTTAAATGAAAATTAAAATTTATTAGGAATAATTTTTGTCACATAGTGAATGTAAGAATACATGTTAAAATTATAAATAAAATACTTTTCCGGTGATGTATGAATCTACACCTAATATATTATAATGAAAATCTATTAGATTTATATAATTTTATTAATTTTAAATTTTTATTAAACTTGTAAAATTGAGAATTAGATTTTTTTGTATTGAAAAAATAAATTATGTAAAAAATAATATAAGGGTTGATGAAATAAAAAATCAATATCCTCTTCTATTGGTGTGTTGGGGTGCCCCCACAATATGTGGAAGCAGAATTTTGGTGTATTTGTGACAAAAAGAAGTAATTATAACAACATTAACATCGAGAAAATTGTATACAAAATGTATAAAAATTGATGACTTTCATTTTAATGTCGAAAGGGAAGAAAAGTAAAAATGAAAACATATAAATAATGTTCTAACACCCATGAAGCACTATATATGACGTCTGTAGCTATACAAGATGGAAAAATCATACCATGATCAATATATAGAGGTAAATTTCTATGATTTTTCCCATTATATTGCATGAGAGATCATCACTATAATACTTTAAAAGTCCCACAACTCAAAAATTTGAGAAGAATATCTAGAAATAATCATTGAACACATATATAACATTAATTATCAACTTAGTTTTAATGAGAAATTTAAAAAATTAATCATTCTAAATAAGTGAAAATAGAATATAAAATGTGACCAAGGTGTTTATATAATTATAAAAAAATTAATTTACTTATTAGTCTAAAAATAACTAATTTAATAGAAATTAGTTTAGTAACCATCTCACATTCCCTAAAAAATAATATAAAAATAATTTTTGATTATCAACAATAAGATTTGTTTCACACTTGAAGGCATCCATTGAATGATAAAATATTTCATAATTATATTCAATACTTGATTTAAATGAATTAAAATTTTCAAATATTAGTTCTAAGTCATTACTAGTAGAAGATTTTCCACTATGAAGAAAATAGAGTTACACTAGTTAAACTACTCCTTGATTTTCCTAAACCACAAGTTGATTACCATTCTCAAACACTCTAAGAACATCAAACTATGAACATATATATATTTCTATAAAATTACATCTAGAAAATTCCTTGATATAATCATGAATAATTATAACAAAATAATTAAAACACACTGTCATAGTTTTAGCAACAGACATATCCTCTTCCACATTTATTATCAATCAACCCTTCTCTTTTGTATTTTCTTACTATATTTAATGAAACATATTTCTTATTTCTCAAAAAAAATGAAATTTTCCCCTTACTAAAATTTATAATAGTCCCTTGTTGATAAAAAATGGTCTCTCTAAAATAACATGAACTTTCGAATCCATCTCAATACCCAAAATTAATAAACTGATGGAAAAAAGAGTTTTCCCTTTCAAACTAATAATTCATCATCCCTCATAAAAATAATTTTATTAAAATATTAGTTAGTGAAATTGATATAAAAGTGGAAGTGAGTCTACCTAAATCTAAATATTAAAAATTATATAATGTTTTGAGATTAATGCTAGATCTTAATTCATAAAGTATTTTCAATTTATGATTCTTTCAATTTGATAATGGCTGACAAATATAAAGAAATATTGCATCATTATAGAATATTTTTTTTTAAAATATATGCGGAAACTTTAGTGATTCAAATAGAATAAAACTAGTATAATAAGGTGATTATCCTTTTAAAAAAAATCATATGAATGGATTTTAAATAAATTAGCTATAAATGAGATATTGACGGGATGATTTTCGATCATCTCTAAAAATTTGAGATAACATAGATGGAAGTTATTTTATTTCTTCCTATACGGGTAAATGAATGTTTTAGAAAAAAATTCCATTAATTTAATTTTATTACAATATCCACTAATACGATCATCAACTATTTATTCTTTTTTCTATTTAAATTTATTTTCAGGTACTTTTTTGGTAGAGAATTTGAATTTATCTCAATGTTGATATTTTGGACAACTTTTTCAATGGATGGCTTACCAAAATTATTTTTTCAATAATAAATTGTAACATAGTATAAATAATTCCTAGGATCCCACTTGAAAATTCATTTATTTTAATGACCACTACTAGTAGTGAAAACATTTGTATTTTCCTTAGGATTAGGTTTAAGAGTTTTAGGAAACTACCATTTAATCATCTGAAAGAAATTTAATTTTATAGTGTAGATTTTAAAACCCAATCTATCCATTTAAGATTACATTTTGAATAATATTTTATTCACTAAACCCTTAAAATTCTATTGAGGATTAGAAGAACTAAATCTATCTAATATTTTCATTTAAGATTAGTTAATTTTGGGTCTTTTTTTATTAACCACCCCTTGGTCCCTACCAGAAGGAATTGGGTGATTTTTTCAAAAAAGGTTATAATTAATTGAAAAAGATATAATATTACCCTATCATAAACCCCCTCATTTAGAATATTATGTAGTTTTATAGTTTTGAATAAGAATTCCAATATCTGGACAAACATTCCATGTATACCCACATACACCACATTATATGCATGATTTCCTAATAAAACTATACATATTTTTAATTTAGACTATATTTATTGTTTTATATTACATTTTGTTGGTTTTTTCTATTAATTTTATTATCATCCATGTTTTTATTGAGGTTTTTCATTGGTTTATTCTTTCCTATAGAATTGTCTTATCTTGAAATACCTCTATTGAGAATTAATTGCAATTATGTTATAAATTTGGGTATACAATTTATTATAAATTTTTGTCTTATTTTCCATCTTATAATTGGTATAATATATATCAAAATAAAATTTCATGACCCATATAAAAATAATTCATCAAAATAAGGGTTGAAATTTGGTGATAGGAACATTGTATCCTAATTTCCCAAAATCCATCCCATGCCTTTTGGAAAAACTCATTCACATCATGAATGAAACTAGTTATATCATTTAAATGTTCATCAGATAACTTATTCTATAGTGTTCTAAATATATTTTCCACTTATAACTATTACCCTTAATTAAGGAATGAACAAAAATATTTAATTATTTTACCTAGACATATTTATTAAAGCAATTAAGGGTCAAAATAATAAGGTATGTATTTTTAAAGTATCATTTTTTTTCTAAACTGAAAATAAATTTATAGTGGTATATGAAAATAATTTATTGGTGAAATTGAGTATAAATAGTATTAAAATTTTGTAGAATGATATTTTGTGACCACATAAAAAAAGGTTTATAGAACAAAGATTAAAATTCAATTAAGAATAATAGGTAGAGATGAATAATCAGACTGAAAATATTTGAGGAATGAATGAGAAAATAAAAGATGAAAAATACACAAGACAATAACATTAGGGATTTTAGATTTGAAACAGTTTATTAAATATAAAATATTCTATAATATTTATTTCATGAAAAAATAATTATTAGAAAAAAATTTAGTATAAATATCCTCACTATCACAAAATAAATAAACATCATATTATATTCACTTAAATATAATAATAATAATATATTGATATTATTTTATTGTTATGGATAATTCATTCATGGAAAATTATTGTGGATTATATTTCACCTATCATTTGTTTTTCTAAACCCTTGAGGTCAAATATTTTACTTCTTGTCATTATCAAATAATTAAATTAGCAGAAATGTTTTATCTTATGAATTAGTTTTTAAATGTAAACAGAATAATAAATATTTATTAAATTGATTTAGCACATTATTTAAATGAAAATGATTATATATTGAATCTTCCATGATAAAAATTGAACAGTTACCTTCACATATAATTACATTTATTAAATCTAGTTGAAATGATTCAATAAAGAATATATACAAGTACAAAACAAATCTCTGTCTTGAATAATAGATGGATGAGTAAAGGAATTAATTTTAAATTACATCATCCTAACCTACAAACTATTTTTATCCATTAAATAAATACATAATAAATTCAATTTTAATAATATAATTAATGTTCACATAGAAGAAAGTTATTAAGAAACTATAAGACAATGAAATAAATAGGAAAAATCCATGTCTTAGAAGCTTGGATATACCCTGGAATAATTTTAAACAACCACCCATTTTCATATATTATTCTCTTATAATCAATACATATATTTCCCCAAGATAACACATGACTTACTTATTTAATATAATTACAAACATAATAAAATTCAGATAATTGGGAATTTGAAGTATCATGTAAATTCCCATCCATATCACTACCTTCACCCACATAAATATTTATTAAATCTAATAGAAAATCAATTGATCCCTTATAACTCCATAAAAATGATTTTAGAATATAAGGAAAAGGGTTGTACTTTTGTGTTTCTTTAAGAGTTTATATAATGGGAACACTTGTTATTTATACATTTATATTCCTACAAGTTTAGGAGTAAAAAAGAATTAAAAAAAATATGGACAACTATAATGGAACTCTAAAATAGAGTGATGAAATAAGTTGAAATCAGTTTTGCAACCCAAATAGGATAAGAATTTGTCTCTCATATGTTTAGATAGACATGAGTTTTTTCAGGGAAAATGTTGATCATTGGAACTCCATACTCACTAATAAAGGAATAAAAATTAAAAACATTTCTGTAATTGATCTTAATACTAATTGAAAAATGATCCACAACTCATTTTTTCCATCAATCAAAACAAAACCTACTCCTAGTGTGGAACTTCTATAAAGATCGACACAATTCTGGTGTATGGAATTTCTATATACTACTATGTGTGTTCCACTATAATTGATTAAAGACGGTATATATGGGAATAATACAAATGTTCACTTGAAATGTGATTTCAAATTCTTGATATAATATATCTAGATAAGTCATTATGATATAAAGGTTAAAAATATTGATCTTGGTGACCTGAAATTACAAGTTATGAATCCAGGTCAAAAACTAATGTGTGATGGTAGATTGTTTCAATTCATGATGAAAATACGGTTGGGCCATAGAATTGGATCTGAATACGAAAATTAGGGATTATCACTATTTAAAATGATGTTCAATGGGGGATTCATAGATTATCATCGGGGCTATCTAAACTAGACTTGGAAGTATCTAATGATTTATAATTTCTATATTTTTACTTTTGGACATATGTTTTATTGTTATTGGCGTCTACATTTATAGATTAAAGCATTAAAACATTGGGAGGTGCGTTTAATTGAAGACTAAACAAGTCCTGCAATCTAAATTTTTTTAGGTTGGGTGGATTTCATGAGAAATACAATAAGGGTGCTTGGTAAGAATTTTTTACAGTGGTACAAGGTCATAGGGTTCAACCTATTTTATTTTTCAATTTTGGAGATGTGAGAGAGTTTTTGTTTGAACTTCTAGTGTGTGTATGAGATTTGAATATATATATATATATCGATATTTAATTATCTTCATGTGATTAAAACCATTTAAGTTAAAATATAACATATTTATATGTTATCTATAAATTAAATGGAGCTTAGAAAACCTTTGAAATGTGTGGCAAAGAACATGGGTGATGAATTCTAATCATGTGAATGTTCTTGGTTAACAAGGGAGAGTTCCTCAATATGTATTCCAGTGAGAATAAAAAGAGAGATACCATATTTATAGCTACATTGGTGGAACATTGACAGGGAGAAAAAACAATTTAAATGTTCATTGAAGTCAGTTTCAAGTATTAAAGGTCTTCGTGATATGATAATTAGGTGGCATGTCATAGTTATTAGGACTGGTCGTAAATAGAATAATGAGACAATAACATATATGTGATGACTCATTTTTAGATGGATGTTCGAAAATGTACTTCTTTTTATCCACATAATAAGGTCTTTCACTGATGTATCTCTGAGCATGATTCTTTCTATATAATGGTGGAATTTTTCACCATTATATTTTTCAAATTGATTCAAATGAGGCCTATCGGTGTGTGATTTTCACAATAGTTTTTCTATGTTATCATTTTAATTAATGTTTTGGAAGTTAATTTGATTTTATATTCTCTAATTCATCCTATAAATTCTAGATTTACTACATGGTTTTTAATCCCCCACATAAGAGGGGTTTTCATCTTAAAAAAATATAATGTATGATTTTATTTTCGTTTTACTTATCACCTCCATTTTTCATTAATATTCCCAAAAATATTTCACATCTTCTTTTCTTCATAGGATCAGCATTCTCTAGTACAAGGGTTATCTGAGATGATGGTTTGATATTTTATTTTTCATGATAATTTTGTATGAATTTAATAGGATAGATGGTCCTTACAAGATTAATAATATGGTTTAAGAGCTAAAGCAGAATAGTTTTGGTGTTTCTTTCCCTACACCCATTTCATTTTTTTCCAAGGGTTCCACTAGAGAGGAAGAAATTAAAAATTAATTATCATGGTGATGTGTTATGAGGTAAATATTTCGTTCTATTGTTTATCCAAATTTTTGGTGATCACTATTTTAGGGGAGTAGACGATACTAGTTCATGTATTTCTCATCAAGTTATTATTGATTAAAACATATAAAATCTTTGGAATTTGGATTTTGTTTAAAGGAAATATGTAAGGTTTTTTGGTGTTACAAGAGGCTATATTCATATTTTATGCAACAGATTATGGTTGTTATAGTTCCAATTGGTTTTCTTTCCATATAAGTTTTTAATATGTAATAAAAATAACTTATATGATGGAGGGGAAGATTTATATTTCTCAACATGTTTTAGTTTTCATATTTAATGACAAGTTAGAGTTTTTTATTTGAACATTTTATGTGCATGTGATATTTGGAGTGATATATATATATATATATATATATATATATTGATAAGGCCTATCATCATGTGGTGAATCATTTAAATGTTTAATATATAATAAAATTATATTATATAAGTATTTTAATGGGATACTTAAAATCCTTTAGAAGGGGAGATAAGATATGTTGGCGATGTCATCTACTAATGCAGAGGTTCTTAGAGAATGGTAAAGTTTTCTAGATGATATTTTCCTCCATGAGGAGAAAGAGAAATTCTAAATTTTTAGTAGCCTAGATGGAAGAATAAAAAGAAGTAGTGGTAAGTCATATAGTCATTGATGTGGGTGTCATGTATCAAAATTCTTCTTGATGTGAATATTGTATGTTCTGGATGCAGTAGAAGCACATGATGAGTGTGTAACCAACATTGAAAATTTCCATGATCGATGATTAATATGAGATCAATACGATGATAAACACCAATATCTAATGAATTGAATCAAATTTAAATGACAAATGAGAGAACATAAAACCAAGAAGTGGATAAACATATTTTTTTTAATTACTTTGAATAAATTAAAGAACTTTCCCTAAGGCGATTATTTAATTGTTGATGCATTCAACCATGGGTTAGAGTTGTTGATTCTTTTTTATATATAATACAAGGATAGTATTCCTCTAGCAGTGACCCACATATGATCCACGTATCTATAGATGTTTTCGAAGGAGTCTCTTTGTGCTACCATGGACGATCATTCCACTAGAGATGTCTTCCTTTGATAATATTGAGAATCACATACAAAGCATTCTCCTAGATCCAGTTGTGGAGGATCTCTCTCGTTATTGAGAGCGTTTTTAGAGTGGTAAGAGCTATCTAGGCTCGAGAGATTTTCTCCAAGGATGTTGTGAACAGAAACATTGGCTAGCAGGTGGGATGACCCCTTGGATAATTAGATAATAATAACATAATAGGGAATTTAACTCACCATGTAATAATAAATAATTATAACTAGTGTTGTTACTTATTTAATTATTTTGTGCGAAACTCTAAGACTAATAATAATAGAAATTATATTATTTCCATGACATGTTCATAACTTTCATATTATATTTAAATATTTTTAACTAAATATAATTTAATATTATTTCTTATTGGACCAAGAACTTGGTCCTCCAATCCCCTTCAATATTTACAGGGCCATGAATAATGGCTATTTATTAATTAAATAAATATAACTACCTTATTTATTGATAAATAAATATTTTTCATGAAATATATTCACTCTTATACTAGAGATGAAATAAATGCGATCATGAATAATTGAATAATTATTAAACCACAACAGGGAATAATTATTATTTGACATATTAAATAATAAAATATTAAACTGAGATACTGGACATGCTTAGTATCTAACCCTCTTGGCCTCTTTCTCATAGGCATTATGCAGGTGTGCCTAAAGTCTAAGATTACAATAAATCAATGGGTAATGGCACCCAAGGGAAACAAGTTTATCTTATAATGACATGTCACTTCATACAAATGATTACCATGAAATATAATACCTTTGTCCTAATATCTCAAGTCAATAAGGTTTCATGCAAGTTCAATCAACCCATGTGATTGATTTCACATTCATTGACTTCCCGGAATTGAACATGCCTAGAGAACACCATGGAAATGGATTTTGATAGGCTATATCATTTCCATAAAAGGTCCTTAGATATCTACTTCCATAGAAGTCAGAAATACTTTCTTTCATTATTCATTAATTCAGTATTACTCATGACACAATCAATATATACTACCTCACCATGAAAATATTCCATCACAATTTTCATCAATACATCTAAGTGCATCAGTCATAATAACTATAAATAATAATCTTAATGTATAAGGAACTATACACACATCCTCATATAGGAACATCGAATGAAACTTTGGAATATGGATTTCCTACTGGATGGTCTTGTTCTCAAAATATCCTCTAGGATATTACCAAGGGAGAACGCCTTGAGAAGGTCCCTCAATGTTTCATGAGTCCCCATCCCTGATAGCCTAAATAAATTGTGTCACTTCAAATAATATCATCCACCCATTGAAAATATATTAAGGAATATTGTTATAGCACATCTAGGTTCCCATCACAGCATGGATCCGCTATGACATTTTAGTGCTAGAACTATTCATAGGACATTATCACATACTATGTCACGCAGAAGAACAATCATGATATGATAAGGATTTTATTAATATTCATCCAATTAATACAGGATTATCATAAATTACAAATAAGATGGTTTCTAGGGAACCAAATCCAACAAATTCCACTTTCACTAGATTCAATAGTAAACAACCATTGGTCCACTATCTCTCACATGATATTCATGCTTCTAATGAGATATGAATTTATTCAATTGGATCACCACATTCTCTTATATGGACTCTCCTCTCACTAAAAATTAATCCCTTCGATAGAAATCCATCAAGAGGCAATACTTTTAGTGTATGTGCTTTGTCCCTTGATGTTCCCTTGGCTCCTTTGTAAGATCCACCACTGTGGTATTATGACAATAAAATGTAATGGGATACTTAATTATAGGTACCACATCAAGACCATTACCAAATTTATGAATCCATACGATTTCCTGGGTTGTATCATAAGCCTCTATATATACGGAATCTACTGTAGAATCAGTGAAAACTGGCTTCTTTGAACTCTTAAAGCACATAACTCCTTTGTTGAGACAGAAAAATATCCTGATTATGACTTCACGTCATTATGATCTGTCTGAAAACAAAAATCATCATACCCTCTAATGAAATGATCCCCATCTCCTCTATACACTGTGAACATATCCTTAATTCTCCATATATTTTTAAGGATAGTCTCAATAGCAGTACAATGTTTTTCTACTGGATCTTCATGATATTTTCCAACCATGCTCAGTGCATAGAAAACATCTAGTCTCATACATAACATGGAATACCTAATAGATCTCATTGCTAATGTGTATGGAATCTCACTCAACCATTTATTCTCATGTTGTTTCTAGGGACACATTTTCCAGGAATCATATATACCATGTGACACTAGAACCAATAATATCTTGGATTGTTCCATAATAATTCTCTTTACTATCTTGTTAATTTATGTACATTGAATTAATCCAAGAAGCCTCTGGGATCTATCACGAAAGATCATGATCCCTTGAATGCAGGCTACTTCACCTAAGTCCTTTATGGATAATCGCATGTTCAATAATTCCTTAAATGATTACATTACTGGTATGTTATTTTCAATAAGCAAAAAGTATATAACATAAACTACTAGGATAATGACCACATTTTCATTATAATTATTGTAAACACAAAGCTAACATTAAATCTTATGGAAACCAAATTCTCGTATGGCTTCGTCGAATGGAATTTTCCAGGACCGGGATGCTTTCTTTAATCCAAAAATTGATCTCTGCAACTTTTATACCCTTTTAAAATCACTTGGTGTCAAAAACCCTTTTGGTTGTTCCATATAGAAATCTTCCTGAAGGTTCCTATTATAAAATACCCTGTTGACATCCATCTACCAAATATCAGGGTCATATAAAACTGTTATTACATGTAATATTTTTATGGATTTAAACATGGAACCTGGTGAAAATGTTTAATCATAGTCAATTCCTTGAAGTGGTTTAAAACCTTTAGACACTATCATTACTATATAAGTAAAAACATGACCTTCCATGTCCAGTTTATTCTTGAATACCCATTTACACAAAACATGCTCTACATCACCTGGCACATTGACCACAACCAAGACATGCTATTGATATATGGAATCCATCTCTGAATTCATACCTACTTTACATCTTGTAGCTTCTAAGCTCTCTACTACTTACATGTAGGATAGAGATTCATCATTGTGAAAAATTAATGAGTCACTTTCCTTGGTGAGAAGGAAGCCATATCTCTCTAGTTCCGTTACTTCTCATGTACCCATACGTAGTACTTGTGTATTAGGGACTACCTATTCTACAGGGACTTGTGGAACCTATTCATGTTCCAAATATTATGTATCACAAGCATCAACTATATTGAATTCAATATTACTCCCACTAGCCTTTTGGAGGATGTGCTCCCTCTCAATAATGATGGACTTTCTAGAAGCAATTAATTTCTTTCATGAGGGGTTTTATAGGTAGTATCCCTTTGTTTCTTGGGATAATCTACGAATATACACTATATTCCCTAAGGTGATTTTTTTTCTTGAGAAAGCCTTAAAAAATGCATAGCATCCCCATACAAGTGTATATGAAAATGTTGGTTTCTTTCGATTCTATATCTCAAAGGGAATACCATTTCCACCTTAGATGGAACTTTTTTTAATGTATATTCCACAATTTGCAATGCATATCCCCAACAAGATAATAGAAGATTTGTATGACTCACCATAAACCTTACAATGTCCAACAACATACAGTTCCTCCTTTCACCAACACAATATTACTATGTTTCATAAGGTGGATTGAGTTGAGATAGAATCCCATTCTCCCAGAAAAAGTTGATGAACTCTTCTTTAGGATATTATCCACCTTAATCCAATCAAAGATTCTTTATCTTATTACCAAGATGATTTTCAACTCAGTTATTGAATTCCTTAAAATTATCAATGGCCTCTAACTTATAACTCATTATATAAATATACCCATATATACTCAAGTCATTTGTAAAAGTTATAAAGTATGAATATCCACCTCTAGCCTCTACTTGAAATGGTCCACATACTTCAGTGTGTACCAATCCTAGATGCTCTTTCACCCTTTCACCCTTTCCATCAAATGGTGGTTTGGAAATTTTACCTTTTTAACAAGTGTTACATATCTCAAGTGATTTTAGCTCAGAAGAGTCTAAATAACCATCTTGAAAGAGCCTTTTCAAATGCTTAAATGACCAAGAAATTGATTCCACAACTGGGTGTTTTTTGAGTCATGTGAACTTGTTTCTTTATCAATTTAGCACAATTATTTCTTGTAATATAATATATATATACAAATATATAAATATTCTATCTAAAACATATGTATTCCTTATAAAAGTAACAACATTTATTTTTGAACATGAAAATTAATCCATCTATATCTAAACTCGATACATAAATTATGCTATTGGTAACACTAGGTTCATAAAAATAGCCATGTAAAACCAAAATTATTTATGTCCACAATTTGAGGTGGTAGTCAACAATGGAAAGTGCAGTCAGTATCACACTATCGGTATCTCACAGATCCACATCTACTATAGAAAGTTTCCAAAATATACATGGTTTCTACATTTGAATAATTATTTAACCAATAAAAGTTGTATCTAATACCAAATGTGTAGAATTTGATAGATTTTACTAGATTAAAAATTCACCTTTGGATTACCCTTGTCTCTGGGTACAGTTCCTCTCAGGGGGAATGATAACCTGAAGGTACCTTTTCAACTCCTAAAAATTCAGGCATATGAGAATGTTTTCCTTCCCAAGTATGGATCACAATGATATATTTGATTACATTTTTTATGTCATTTCTAAAAATAGTATGAATACATTTTTAGTAAGGTATCTTGGTAAATATAGAAAAATAAATAAATTTGTATCTTTTTGTATCCCACTATGTTATCGAAACCTAATATCCATCATCATTAGATTTGAAATATCTTAGTTCTTGCACATTCTAGTAAAAAGGAACTATATTTACCTTCACATTACCCCAAAAAGGGTTGTTCAAGAAACTTAAATAGTTTTAGGTTGGAATTCCAAATGCCAACTGCATTAACTCACGACTCCTTGATTTGTTGAGTGGACTCCCCAATCATAAAATCCTAATTTTTGGTTTTCCTCAACCCTTTCCTCTCAATTACAATAAGTCCTACTGGGGTAGTCAACCATTTATGTAAACTAAGTTAATTCCACCTAGAACTTCAAATTATAATTCACCAATAATTTAATGCACCACAACTAGGGTTGGTCAAGAACTTTTAACGTTGGTTTGATTCTAAGCATAGTAATTCAAGGCTATAACAACTTAATATTTAATTGGGGGATTATATCCTTTATTCATAAATTGATACTTATTATCTTTTCACATGTTTTTTAATATTAAGTGGGATATTCATAAGTTATTAACCATGTATAGATAATATTTACACATAATCAATTTTATTTTAGTTCCATCTAGTAAGCTTGTAAGTTTATTAATTATGTGATCACATTTACCATCCATAATGAATAACCATACAACTGAAATAAATAAATAAAGGGTATGATCATGAGAGTTACTATTTTTTTAGTTTATCTAGGGTTTTATAAACTGACCCTGACCGTGGGAAGAGACACCTTGAACCGTTTAAGGTTCATGATTATAGCTTTCCACATATCCACCTTGGTATCTCCTTGGATTGGTTTCTCCTCGGCTACTAACATGAACTGCATCCCCTAGCTTGAGATCTCCATCCATTAAATATTCCTATAACTCACATGTAGGTGAGGGGTAAAAGGGGGTTTACATAAAATAAACCATGGGAATTCATGACCAACATATTAATTAGGAAAAGGCAGGAGGCCAACAATTTTAATTTAATAAATAAATTAAAAAGGAAAGAATCATATACAAAGGTCTAGTATAGCTCATGATCATCCACATACATGAAATAAATTATGAATTTAATAAAACTATCATTCAACTATTTAATATTTATTATTACGAAAAATTACACACGAATCAATTAATTATTATCTGTAATTAATCAATTATTTTTATCTTAATCCATTTCTGAATTTTCATGATATTTTTATCCATAACCTAGTACATAATGTGTACCTTGGAGGAAACCTAGTGAATACCAATCAAAAACTACCTAGCATGCATTTATAGTTTTATACACTTTATTTTTTGTTACATATAGCATGCTCATAGAATTATAAGTGTAATATAACTCATAGATGATGTGTAGATCATTGAACATTTCTCTGATGTTAATTAACCATTATATATATATATCAAAAACCTATGACATGTTTTGTACTAATTTTACACCCACACGAAGGTACATGTCTCATGGGTCACATAATATAACAACAAATTTTTATATGTATGTAATCTGGAAACATTACATGGTTTGTATTTCTGAATACACAGTGTGTACCCTCCTCACCATCCATCTAAAGTAAATGCCTTGGGAACCACATGTTATGTGTACATCATAAATCTTATGAGTACATGGTGTGTCCATTAGGCCACAAAACATGTTTACTCCTTGTTACAAGGCCACTAGCTAAGAAAGCCATGTATAGGATACATGGCATAACCCTAACCTGCAGAGACTACATGCAATGTCTAGTGGGACACACGATGTGTAGCCTTGTTGAAAGTGCACCAGTATTCCTTGTTCCACACACATTGTAAGAATTAACTACACTACATTTCATTAGTGCACACTAATTGTGCAATTTTTTAATGACTGTGGGAGTATTGAACACAACTACACAAAGTGTAATATGGATTACATGATCTGTGTGGAAGATTTCATAGTTTCTAATTATGAATACATAGTGGGTACTATCATGTTACCTAGATGGAATCATAGACAAATCGTAATGAGATCCTTGATGTAATTTTAATAAAAATATTATTTGTTTCTATTATATTTGCGAGAAACGAAAGAGGAATAATAGATCATGAAATTCAGATTTCAAGAATGATTAAACATGAATAGAAAAACTAAATTATTAGTATGTAAATCATCAATAAATTATTTAAATAATTATAAATAGATATATTACTTCTTTGATACCATTTGTAGGTTCTATACATAGTAGAGCCACATGATGGAAATATACCCAAATTTTTAATTTTCTATGATCGATTATTAATACGGGAACAATATGAAAATAAAAGATAATAAAAATGGATTTGAATCAAAGATAAAAGGAAAATGAGAGAACATAAAACTACAAAGTGGATAGACATATTTTTTATAGTTAATTCAATTAAATTAATGTATTAACACCCAGGTGATTATTTCTTTGTTGATGTGTTCAAGAACGTGTACGAGGTACAGCTTTGTTGCGATGTAGAATCCAAGGATATGAATTCTATAGAGGTGATCCACATGTACTCTATGTATCTCCAGACATCTCCAAAGGAGTCTCCAGGTGCTAGGGCAGATGATCCTTTCACTTGTGCTTTCCACATTTGATCACCATGAGATTCACTTCGAAAGTATTCTCCTCGATCTAGTGGAGAATTATCTCCCTCGTCGATGAGAGAATTATGGGAGAGGGAAGAGTTCCCTAGGATCACGATCTTTTCTCCAAGGATGTTGTGCAAAAAAACCATTGGTTACCTAGTGGGATGACCCCATAGATAATTAGGGAATAATAGCATAATAGGAAATTTAATTCGCCAGGTAATAGTAAATAATTTGCATAAGTGAAATTAATTATTTTATTATTCCATGTGAAACCCCATGTTAAATAATAATATGAATGCTATTATTTCCATGACACATGCTTAATTTTAACAATATATTTAAATATTATTTAACCAAATAGTATTTAAAATTATTTATCACTGATCCTATAACTCGGCCTTCCAATCCTCCTTAATATTTATTTGGCATTAAATAATAAAAATATATTTATGAGATAAATATAAATGAATTAATGAATGATAAATAGATATTCCATCTACAATATATTGTCTTGAATAACTAGTGATGAAATAAATATGGTCAGGGATACTTGAATAATTATTAAACGAAAACTGTGGATAATATGTATTCAACTTGTTAAATAATATTTAAATGAAATACTAGATACACCTAGTGTGTTACTGTCTAGGAATCTTTCTCATTTTCATTGGACAGGCGTGCCTAAATTCTAGGATGACGGTCTAATAATTGGTCGAGGAACCCAAGTGAAAAAAGTTTTTGTCTCAACGACATGTAACCTCATATGAATGCATAATGTGTAATGTAATTCATTTTCCCCGATATATGAAATCAAGCCGGTCTCATGCAAGTTCTATCAACCCATATTCTCGATTTCTCATTATTTTGTTTCCTGGAATTGAACTTTTATAGAAAAAATCATGTTCGTGGATTTAGTTAGGCTATTTAATTCCCATAAAATGGCATAAGATATCTACTTATGTATAAGTGAATAATCCTTTCTCAGATTATTCATTAATTCACTATTACCCATGACATACCCCACAACTCCTACCTCACTGCGAATATCTATCATCACTAAGTTCATCAATACATATAAGTGTGCGATTCATAAAACCCATTAATAATAATATTAATGTCTAAGGACCAATACACATGTTCGTAGATAGGAATATCCAATGACACATATGAAAGGGTATTTCCTAGTGGCAGGTCTTGTTCTCATAATATCCTCGTGGATATTACCATGGACACACACCATGAAAAGGTGACTCAACGTTTCATAAGTCCCCACCCCTGATATCCAATATAATTTGTGTCCCTTAAAATGATATAATCCAGCCCTAGAAAATATATTTTAGAATAGTTTCATAGCACTTCTGGGTTCTCAACATAGCTTGGATCTGCTATGAACTTTTAGTGGGCCAAATATTCTTAGGACGTTATCACATACTATTCAATGAAGAAGAAAAATCATGATGTGATATGATGTTTATTAATATTCATCCAATCAATACATGATTATAATAAAGTAAAAAAGAATTTATTTTATAGGTCACTAACTCCAAAAAAAATTAGGTAGCATGTACAAGGTAAGAGGATCAATGGTTCATAAGATTTTTACTTAAAAAAAAATTGTTTATGATGAATGTTCAGATGCAATATCCTCAAAGTAGTAGAGTGTACTAATACAAGTGTGATGTTTATTATAGGAATATCTCAGAGAAGGTTTTTTTTTCATGGAACAATGGATTTTAAACCATGATTCCCTTTTATAAAGAAGAAACTGAGGCCTATTAGGGTGAGGTTTTGACATAGGTTCTCATATATCTTGATTTTAATTTAGGATTGAAAATGTAGTTAGATTTTATACTCTCTATTTTCTAATGTAATTTTTTGAGTTTTAAAGGATACTTTTAATTCTTCACATTGGAGGGGTTTTCCATGAAAAAAAATCATACATGATAATTTTTTTCTAATTTGATTTATTGTTTCCATATTTCATTAAGATAATTAAAAATATTTCATTCTTGGTGTTATTTCTTAGATTTCGATAATCCCGAACACATACATGATCATAAAATCTTTAATCAGGTGTAGGTGAGCGATCCGTGATGGTATTGTTGAGCTTGGCATCAACCAAAAATTAAACACACCTGAAAATCCAATCTGGTTCTTCCATATTACATGAATCAAAAGATGATTATCCTACTCTTCAAGAACTCAAATATCAGCAATTACCGTGACTAATAAAAATCCAATGGAATCTCAACCCTATAATGGGTGTAAAACCCAATCCCATACAACTAACACGCAATAAACCACTGATCGATGTATATCTTCCTCCATCTAATGGAATGTGCACTCATAGTTGTCAACTACCTCACTAAAATTAAGTAATTGGTTAACCCATGATATGTCGATATTATGAAATTCAATATGGAAAATTTTAATCCCCAGATAAAATGAATCAATCATTTATTTATTAAAATTAATTGTAAACTGAATTTTAATCCAATCAAAAATTGCAAGTAAATTTATTAAATATAAAATTTGTAACAAAATACTTATTATGATTTTCATAAAAAATAATGTTCAAATGTAGAAATTATTTTCAATGAAAAAAAAATTCAATTTCTAGGTAAGTATAATGTTTTAGTAGAAAGTACACTTATATTCTTGTTCAAAGTGTTTTTTTTAAATAATAAATTAACAATAATTTTCATAATAGAAAATCTATCCATAACGTATTTAGAAATTGAATATTGTTCATAAAACATTATTTCCGATACCTACCAATAGAATTTTATCATGAGGAATTTTTTAATCCATATTATATTAAAATAAAAAAATTATTTACATTTTTTCTAAAAAAATATAAGTATAATAAATATATAGACTATTTTATCACAAACTCAAAAAATCATTATAAAAAATTTTAAAAAAATTTAGATATAAATGAAAAAAATAATATTCAATAATGAATTTTTTTTCTATACTCATTATTTGGAAGGACATATTCAACATAAAGATAACTAAAAACACACAATCAGTGAGGAAAATGTGGGATTTACAATAAATAGACATTTTCTGTACAAAAAAATATTATTTCATTTGAATAAAACTATCCCATATCACCTCTCTTGAGGTGTAAATATCATATTATGGATTAATTTTTTATTTCTCAATTTTAGGAAAATGGAACCCGAAAATATTGAACATTTTACCTCCTATAATCACAAGGTAGTTACTAAATTTAATATCTAAAAAAATATGAATATATGTATCTATCAGGAAAACATGTGACCTTGTGGTTAAGGATTGGGATTTATTATAGGTATTATGTGGGTTTTAAATTATGTTATTTGATATAGAAAATCCTTCTATACTTAGAGTTGGGATTCTATATTCCGTTCTAGGTTTTTAAAGATTACATATTTCAAGGTCACCAATTATAATGACCAATAGATTCATATGTCAATCCATGATCAAGTATTACCCTAAGTAATAAAGTTGAAATGATGTTGAGTGATCCTCAAATTTTGGGTTATGGTGTTTCTAAGAGGTTAAATCCCTAGGGTAGTAATTTTGATTTTTGGATAAAATTTGTTATACATGGGTGAATTCATGGGTATAGTCTATGGACCTCGAAACTCTCTAGAAATGGATGCTTTAATGATGATGGGGTTAGTGGTACCTGATTACCCTATCCAAGTTAGGATTTTTTGTTAGTAATGTTTTATAAAGTAGTTTGATGGGGAGATCATCAACAAATGTATTTATTATGACACTAATGAGGAGGAAGGAAGTGTAGCATTGATCCTATTTCTTTCAAACCCCCCTTTTTATCTAGATATTGAACATGTAATGGCATGGGAATTTATATAATTCATTGGATGGATGGATAGTATGGAAAATTATATTACTTGTGGATAATGTGGGATGTATTAGTGCCTCTATAGTTTATTTTACAATCCTAGAGTGTGAGTAAGAGATTGAGTAGTCATAGATAGTTATTAGAATTTGATACTCAATGGTATATCAAAGTGGGACATCACTTAGGTCACTTACGGTCATAGTGCATGGGAAAGTGTTGAAATGTATGTTTTGTACTTTTAAACTACCTTAGGGTGTTTTTTGGGTATAAGTGAGTTGAGTAAACATTAATGTAAATTTAATTAAGACATTATGTAGAAGTCTAATACCTTTCATGTATTTTATATATTATTATAGAGTAGTTTGACTGATGAGTTTGGATTGGTATATTTATTGCTTCCTAAGGGACTGATGATCATCATGGGTTATGGTTTTAGATATATTATAGGTTTAAGATGACTGGTAAAACTGAGATTTGATTGGATGAATTTTTCATGGGCTACTCATCTGATATACTCTAGTGTAATGCTAGTAATTGAAGGTTTTTTAGCTTGGATTCTGGATATGAACTATTTTTTCCATAATTTAATTTATTTATCCTTCCATGTTTATATAGTAACTTATTAGGAAGAGGCCAAGACACCTTGATATTAGGGGCTCATATTACAATGACCAGGTGTTTTATATACTATATTTCTTGGATGATCATGGTAAAGTGTGATGATTCCATGCTACTCAAAAACATGGGTCTAGAAATCTAAATCTTTTCCCTAATTTATTTTCTATATATGAGTCTATCTATGTTTTATTCCTTATAAAAAATGAATTTTATGACATCCATACTCTTTGGTAAAAATTTATATATGATTTATTACATAAGATTACAAATAATAATACATGGGAGGCCTATAATCAAAATGTATTTGGAAATTATTTATATTATATAAAAATATAAATTATGAAATAATTCATCTTTATTGAAAACATCCTTAATATGAAAATAATATTCCATGTGTTTTAAAATTTCTGGAGATTTCCTAGGGACATAATAAGAATGGGGTGAAATATAAATTATAGTAGGGTAATAATAGTGGAATAAGGCAAAACATGTTACTAAATATTAATATCATTGGGTAATAAAAGGAACATGATAAATAATTCATGATATATAATGACAATTGTAACATGGTAAATGTTGCAAGAGATTAAAACACTACAAAATAAACATAGGTTGAGGATATATTCTAAAACATATTGGCTGAAAATGTCCCATAATGTAATCATGTTCAATCTCAATCCCAAAATGATATCATGAGACTAAATAGTACCCAATTCGTTGGACCACTATATAATTTCAGAGCACCTATCACATTAGTTTCATTCACATTCTTAAGTGTGCCACATGGATCATACAACACGGATTAATTAATTATCATATTTTATTCCATGATTAAGAAGTGTGGAATAAATAATTATATTTCCCAATTAAAATAATTTTAAGTTTATAGAGGTTATCACCCTTGATATGGAATGGGTATGTTATTCACTACGAAATTGTTTTGGCGTAGAAAATCACGGTGAAATTTTTGTAGCCTAACAACATCACTTAACAACTCATATAAATTGGTTAATTAGAGAAAATTGGTTTCAAATAATTTGGACAATAAATATTCAATAATAGGGACATGTAAATTAATATCCCAATAATAATAATTTGAAATATAAGGAATAAGATAATAAAGAAACTGTAATAAATAAGGGAAGGTGAGAACCCAGTAATAAATTTCAGACTGGTAACAAGTCAACATAAAGGAACATGGGAGGGACAAATATGAGTTAAATGTATATATCAACCTTTATAAATAAAATGGATAGTAATTTTTATATGTAAGAACATATCCCAACAATAATAAATGGAAATTAAGAATAACAACATAAAATATGTTCTTGAATTGAAATGAGAATAGGGAAATCCATTACTCGAGTGTGTGAATCTAAAGCCTTGAGAGGAGAATCTTGAGAGATTGGGGGTTCCTAGAGAGGAATATATAGATGTTAGGGTAGATTAAGGACCTTCTTCAAGTATATTTAGTTAGAGGAAATGGGATATTTGGTGGGTTTTTATAGTAAACAAGTGAGGATTTATTTATTATTTATCAAACATAGGTTTTGGACTCTATATAATAAATTAAAAAAAGTTAAGAACCTTCCCTTGGGGTTTCTCAAGGTTTATAAAAAATTGTAGTGGCCGCCATTATTTTATAATTCCAATTTCTAAAAATAAAAAAAAATTAATTCCCATGCTTTTGTGGAGTTGAGTTATACTCTTAATAAAACAGTTTTAAAATAGTAAAATATATGAATCATTTTGGGGGATTCAAAATTTCATTATAAAATTAATGATATAAAATTAAAATATCAATATTTTAAAAAAACATATATTTGGTCATGGGTAAATTTTATAGTACTTAATACATCATTTTTGGGTCATTATAAAGTCATAATACCCAAATTACATTCATACGATATTTATTTTTTATCTGAAAATTTAGTTATCTTCTAAAATTTTGAAAAAATCTCCGTTGGATAATGTAGACATTATGATTCCAAAAATAATATTCAATTTTTTTCTAAATAATTTTCAAAATATGTAAAATTTTAATTTTAAAATAACAGTATTTATTTATTTATAAATATTGTATTATTTCTGAAAATAAAAAATTTTGAACCCTTATAAAAATTACATTTGACTTCAAAAATATTATATGTTATTTCATATTAAATAAATTTTATTTAATAATAATATTTTATTAAAATGTTATTCACTTAAAAAATCAATAAATACATCAAAGTAAATTCATTAATTGAATGTGAATAATATAAAAATACCATTTTTGTTTTATTAAATAAAAATATTTTTTAAAGTAAAAATAATAGGATGAAAATATATTCATCATTCTGTACATACTCATATTTCTATGGTATTGATACATATCCATGTAATACACAATAAAATAATCCTAAGGGTACGGAGCCTGATAGTGAGACTTTCATGGCTGGTTCGGCATACATAGTATTGGTTGTGATATTGATGAGCTTGAGATTCTCTTGGATACTATTTGACTCATGATTAAGTTATTGGATCTATGCATTAAATTGTTCAAGGGAAAATCCAATAGATTCTATCTCCCTTAGAATATTTAGTAAATTGCATCCATAAGTTATTATTTCACTGGTTGAGTCCATAACATCCTTTGTCTTTGTTAATTGGATTTGTTAGACCCTTATATTTATACTAATAACGTTATCACTATTAAAAAACTATGTTATCAATGGTAAATATTATTAATAGTTTTTTAAATCGAATAGTATAAAATAAAACCAAAGAATTTATCTTCTTTTCTATAACTATATTACATAATGATACTTTTAATTAAAAAAATAGTGGAATTTTATTTATAAGATTTTGGGTCATATAATATTGCACCTAAAGAAATTTATCCATAAAAATTTTCATTTACCATACTAAGACATATGAGATAAACTCTTTTTAATAACCTCCTCTACATCCAATATTTATTATTCAATCATGTGGTCTCCCTACAACACTTTGATAAGGTGAATTGCCTTATTTCATAGATCTTTATCCTTATTATCAATGATTTTCACCAACTAATCCTCTTAGGAAATGTCATTATAACATTTTACCACCTCTGTATTGAGTATATTTGATGGGTTTGGTATGTACTTTCTCAATAGGGATACATTTAATACATCATGTAATTGAGATATGTTATGTGGGAGTTCTAGTTTATAGGCCACCGCATTGATTCTATCATGGATCTCAAAGTGGAATATATATCATGGACAATGATTTCCCTTATTACAAAATCTCATCACTTTAGTCCATGGAGTTATGTGGAGGAATACCATATCTCAAACATCAAACTCTATGCCTCATATATGTTTGTCAACATAGATCTTATTCCCTCTCTGAGCAGTCATTATATGCTACTTAATGGTTTTATCCATTTATACGATTTCCTTGACCGTCTCAAGACCTAGAAATTTTTGTTCCCCAATATCATTGTAATGCCCAGACCCCAGTTACATAGAGTCGGTGAATTATTACGTATCATTGGCATGATCACAAAAGATCAAGTCTCGAAAAATCGATTAGTTTAGTAGCCTTGGAAACACTAGATATATATTCATAAGTCTTACATTACATAATAATGTGAAAAAATATAACAACATCTTGTCTTCATAGACTACACTCATATCACCTCATACTATCCCAACATGTCATTCATAAAATACTTCTTCATATCCTGGGTAAAATAAAACATAGAAAGGAGGGAGCTCAGATGCTCAGTAAGGATAAAAATAAAGATTAAAACTTTCATGAGCATAAACATTTAAGGCAATGTATAACTAAAACAAAAGCCATTTAAACTTGAACTTCAACATGATTTGGAAATGATAAAATGAAATAATTCCATTTACTTATTCACATGGATATTCTAATAGTTGAATAATCACATGAAATATCAATAACCAATTTCAAAATAATGTAATCCATAATGCCGTACATTCATAACCACATAGTCAAGTCCCTGTGCCAAGACTAAAAATAAGATTTTGTTAAGGCCTTGTTCCAAGACACTAGTTTGCCTCATGAGACCAGCCGATGCATCTAGGAGCTATAGCGGGCTCCAGCCATCAGTTACTAAGTCCAATGCATTACTCTTTTGAAAAGGATTAAATATAACATAAACATTCATATTAAAACTAGCATACGGAATTTCAATACTTTATCCATAAACCATGAATGGTATAAAAATAACACATCCACAGTCAACATATCACAAAACCTTCAATACAATATGGATGATTTGTATCATAATAAATCAACTATAAAAAGCTTAAAACCCATCAAAAGAAGTTGACATAGATGAAGTCAAAAATATTTGAGAGAAATATCTCTTTTTTGAAATCATTTAAAAGTAACATAATTATAAAAGAAAACATTTACTTTCAAAATATTCATATTATCTATTAAGGGAAGCCTCAATGATTTTATAACGGAAAAAAATAGAATATCGTTGTTTAGTGAAACTCGGTATTTTGTACAACGCAAACTATTGAGGAAGGTCATGATTGCGTGTAAATCAAGCCAAGATAGTGTTGTGTGTAGTGAAAGATTCCTTTGATGATGTATATAAAAACAAAATATTTCTCATAAAAGTCATGGGTGTTACATTCTACCCCGCTTTAAATGAAATTTTCCCTCGAAATTTGTCACTTTGTGAAAAACAAATGTGGATACCCATCCCTCATCATATCCTAAAGCTCCCATGTAGCTTCTTCAAATTAGTGGTTCCTCTATAAAACATTCACCAAGAGAGTGGTCTTGTTCTGTAGGACTTTTTCGCTACGATCCAGAATCTCTATTGGCTATTCTTCATTAGAAAGATCTTTCTCCAGTGGTACAACTTCTGAGCTGAGTACATGTGAAGGATTAGGTATGTACATTCTTAGGAGAGATACATGGAACACATCATAAACTTGGGAGAGATTTGGTGGAAGCAGTAATTGGTAAGCTACCTTCCCAACACGATCCAGTATTTCGAAAAGACTGATATACCTAGGGCTCATCTTTCCCTTCTTTCCAAATCTCATTACTCTCTTCCAAGGAGATATTAGTAAGAACACTTTATCACCCATTTCAAACTCTAAGTCTTTTCTTTGGTTGTCGGCATAACTTTTTTTTCAACACTGAGCTGCTCTTATGTTTTGTTGAATAGATCTGACCTTTTCTGCCATCTCATCAACAAGATCAGGTCCTAATAGCTTTAATTCCCCATCTTCAACCCAGCAAGTTGGAGTCCTGCATTTCGTTCCATAGAGAGCTTCATAAGGAGACATCTGAATACTAGAGTGAAAGCTATTATTATAAGAAAATTCCACCAAAGGTAGGTATTTATCCCAACCACCTTTGAAATACATAGAGCAAGCTCTCAACATATATCTAGAGTTTGAATTGTTCGCTCAGACTAACCATCTGTCTGAGGATGATAAGCAGTGTTGAAACTCAACTCTGTATCTAGAGTATGCTGAAGACTTCTCCAGAACTTCAAGGTAAACCTCGAATCCTGATCAGATATAATAGAAAGTGGTACTCCATGCAATCTTACCACTTCCTCCACATATATCTTGGAAATCTGATCTAGAGAGAAATCCACTCTAATAGCAATGAAGTGTGCTGACTTTGTAAGATGATCAACTATGACCCAGATAGAAATCTTGCCTTTGGTTGTTTTAGGAAGTCCAGTGACAAATTCCATAGTGATGTTTTCCAATTTCCATTCTGGTATGGGTAATGGTTTTAACATCCCCTTAGAATTTTGTCTATCATCTTTAACAAGCTGACAAACCAAGCATTGAGAGACATATTCACCAACATCTCTTTTCATGCCATCCCACCATAAGTACTCTTTCAGGTCCCTATATATCTTCGCGCTTCAAGGATGAATAGAGAATGATGAACTATGAGCCTCATCCAGCAGCTCCATCGTTAATTCTGGGATGGGAGGAACACAAACCTGATTCCTGAACTTTATTATCCCATCACAATCAAGGTTGAATTCAGGAATATTGCTCACCTTCTTTTTTAACTCTACATCTTCTTTTTGTGCCTCTTTAATCTTCACATGTATAGATGGTTGATCATTCATTTGAGAAAGATATGATTTTCCTCTTCCATTATAATTCCATGATCCATCCTTTGTCAATCCATAAATATTGGATCTTTTGTGATCCTCATCATGGATAAACTAGCATGGTCTTGTCGACTTAATGCATCTTCCACCTTGTTTGCTTTCCCAGGTTGGTAGTGAATTGAGCAGTCATAATCCTTAATCAGCTCCAACCATCTTCTTTGGCACATATTCAGCTCATTTGTGTGAAAATATACTTTAAAATTTTATGATTAGTATAAATGTCACACCTTTCTCCATAATGATAATGCCTCCAAATCGTTAATGCAAAGATTGCCGCAGCTAACTCATAATCATGAGTTGGGTAATTTTGCTCATGGATTTTCAACTATCGTGAGGCACAAGCTATCACCATATCATTTTGCATAAGAACACACCCTAGTCCCTTCTTGTACGAATCACTGTAAATCAAAAACATTTCTCCACTACAAGGAAGTGTGAGTACAGGTGCACTGGATAACCATCTTTTCAACTCCTTGAAATTCTCTTCAAATTCCTCTTTCCAAACAATCTTTAATCCTTTTCATGTCATCCTGGAGAGTGGATTAGATAATCATGAAAAATCATTCACAAAATGTCGATAGTATCCATCCAAACCAAGAAAACTTCAGATCTCGGTTACTATTGTCGATCTCGACCATCTTTTGATAACCTCTGTTTTTGCTGGATCCATAGATATCCCCTCTTTTGAGATTATGTGACCCAAAAATGCAACTTTTTGAAGCCAAAAATCACACTTGGTAAATATGGCATAATGCTTTTCCTTTCTCAGGGTCTTCAATATAAATCTAAAATGAACTTCATGTACTTCCTTGCTCTTTGAATAGACAAGAATATCATCTATAAAGACTACCAAAAACTAATCAAGATATTCACTAAACACTCTATTCATCATATCTATGAAGATAGCAGGGGCATTAGTATGACCAAATGACATCACTATAAATTCATAGTGTCCATACCTTGTACGGAAAGCCGTATTTGGTATATCCTCCCTTTTGACCCTTAATTGATGATAGCCTGAACAATGATCAATCTTGGAAAAGTATTGAGCTTCGCGTATTTTGTCAAATAAGTCATCAATGCATGTGAGAGGATATTTGTTCTTGATAGTGATCTTGTTCAGTTCTCGATAATCAATGCAGAGCCTCATTGATCCATCTTTCTTCTTAACAAACAGAACAGGTGCTCCCCAAGGTGACGCACTTGGGCGTATGAATCCCTTATCAAGATCCTCTTGGAGTTACTTCTTCAATTCCTACAACTCAATTGGGGCTATTCTATAAGGTGTCTTTGAAGTAGGAAAAGCACCTGGTACGAGTTCTATTGAAAACTCAACATCACGATTTGGTGGAAGACCCATCAATTCCTTTGGAAAGACATCGTCAAACTCTCGTACAAAGGGCATATTCTTAATCATGAGTTTCTGACCAACCATATGAGATAAATAACCTACATTTAGTGGAATCAAGATCCATAAGATGGAAGAAATTTCCACTGGGAGGGTATGTTCATCCTCGCATCAATAGATGATCATATATTGATCTGGAATATGAAATGTGACTTCCCTTCTTTGGCAATTGATATGAGCTGCATATAAAAAAATCCAATCCATGCCAAGAAGCACATCAAATTCCACTATAGGAAGGATCACAAGATTTGTAGGAAGCACTTTCCCACAAACTTCAATCGGAGAAGAATTATAAACTTTCGATGCGACTGTTGTGCCATTAGTGGTTGTCACAGCTAACTGAACATCTAATTATCGATGTAATACAATGATAAACTTAGAAAATTTTTTATAAAAAAATGAGTGGGTGGATCCAGAATCAAATTAAAAATTTTCTACTTTAGTGTGGATGGTATGTGTACCTCTCACCACTTCGTTGTCGTACTCCACATTGCCAATAGTAATTGCATGTGACTTTGTCTTTGGACTTAAGAGTTTGTTGACGTCGATCATCATCATCAAACCTTGGATTTGCACATTGATTGGCATAATGACCCATCTCCTTGCACTTGAAACATTGAAGTGTAGTAGGTTCATTCTGTGTATCCCTTCCTTGGTTTGCATCATTCGACATCTTCTCCCCATTATTTCGACATTCAATTTCCTGATGACCTTATTTTCCACACTTATAACATTTACTTGTCCCCGTAAGGAAATTTCCTCCATGTTTCATTCCACACTTTGAGCATAATGGAAAACTCATCTTCTTTTCAGTGTTGTCTTTAGATTTTCCTTTGAATTCCATTTTCCTCTTCTTATCAAACCCATATGACTGATGAGTTACTCCAATATCCATCTGAACTTTTAGAGCACATCGAACGATTTTTTCCTAGCTATTAAAGTCCCTTATGGCTAACACCCTTCGAAGACATGGTTTTAAGCCACTAAAGAGTCTATCGATCTTACTCTCAGGTTGGATAATAATACCAGAAGTGTACCTTGCAGGTCTTGTAAAATTTGCTTCATAGGTACCAATAGATTCATCATTCTTTTGCTTTAGTGCAAGAAACTCCTTCTCCATCATCATTCTAAGAATACGAGGGAAGTACTTACTGAAAAATAAGTTCTTGAACTCATCCCATTCCATAGACCCAATTTCATCTCTTTTCCTCGTATTCTTGATAAGATTCCACCATTGATCAACATCTCCTTCCAAACGATACACTGCTAAGATGACTTTATCATGTTCAGAACATTGAAGAACTCAAAATATCTTTTCAGTAGTACTGATCCATTGTTCAGCAACAAATGGATTAGTAGACCCGCTGAATGAAGGTGGATTCTGCCTCATGAAGGATTCAATAGAATGTTGCTCTTTCCTTTGCTCGTTTGGAAGTCCTTCATGATTCATATCTTGGGAAAGTTGTGTGAGAATGGATACAAGATTTTGCATTCCATCTCCCATAATGTTTGGTTTCACATGGGGACAATCATTGCATTTCCCGTCGCATTCCGCATTAACATGGTTCTTTCGGGTTCCATCCATTGACTAAAACTAAGAAGAATAGTGTGAGAAACACTAATTATAATAAGAAAACCACATAATCAAGAATAAAATTTTACACTTAAGGTCTTATCATAGGTTATTCATGGCCATTTCTAAAACACTACGACTGTGTTCTAGGCTTAGACTTATCCTTAGGGTTCTTACTAGGGCATTCATATCCTTGTTTCCAAAGGTTGACTATACCTTTCCTCTGATACCAGCTATAATGAACCATACTTTACATATATGGTTATTACTTCAAAATTGATGTACAATTATTAGAACATATAACAAAACCATGAAAATTCCATATAGGTATAGTGTCTTTAGAAACAAGGATACATAAACAACTGGTTCATAAAATCAACTACAATGTCTCCTGTTTATTTCATCATATCTAGAGTCCCTTTTTGGAATATCCTACTTAATAACATTCTTCCTGACATGAGGAAAGAAAACATACAAAATGGTGATCTCAAATGCTTAGTAATGGTAAAAAAAGAAATATCAATCACATCATATTCATAAGAACATAACATTTTGGAAATATTAACCTGCAAAAGAAATCATAATTTCATAACCTGGGATAAATAATAGTAGTGAAATGTAATCCCAATAATCATAACATAAAACATGAAACTTTGTAGCATACACACATAATCATAGAAAATCATTTCTTTGTAGTCAAGACTCATTTCCAAGACTATCTTAGCGGACAAAGTCCTTTTCTAAACCGAGATCACTCCTCGTTTCAGTCATGTTTCACTGAACCAGTTTAACATGCCGTTCCATCCATGTCTATCTCATGAGATATAAATCATTACCCAATTAATTGGAAGGAGATATATGTCCCACCCATCTCATAATGATACCATTTTTATGTGTTCCAAAAAATCATAATTCTTACATTATTGCATAACCCATGTAATAAAAATGGGATTCGTAAACATCGTGACATCATAAAACAATTCATATAAGATAAAGGAATTCATAAAAATAATTCCATCACAACATAATCAAATCAATGTAATCATAGGGATAGAAACAGAACCCTATATTATCTAAGATGTAAAATAATTTTGATAAACACTTGAACTCCATTCTTGAGGAAAATATCATTTCTAATTCAAAATATTTTTCCTTTCTTAACATGTCATACAATTTTAAACTAAAAGAAGTTGATTAAAAATAAACATGAAAACTTGTAAAGGAATCTTCTTGGAAATAATGTTTTATAAATCCAATCATTCCGTATAAGCTAAAAAACATTCTTCTCGTACTTATGTCGAAATAGTCAAAAAGTACCTCGTATGAAAAACGACAAAAGATTCCTTTAATATCTTTTACTAAAAACTCACCGAAGGGTAAAATTGGATTTAAAAAATTGTAGAAATATATAGTTATTACATATTGAGGAAACATGGATGTGGATGATAAATATTCCCCAGTAAATTCTGATGTATAAACAATCTCGGATAAAAATTGAGATTGCGAGATTGTCCATTACCATAGGTCTGATTTGCTTCGTAAGTGTCTGAACCTCCTGTATAATGATTTAAATAATGTCATTGACTTATTCCAGAATCATAATTATTTTTATGATATCATATATGGTCATATTCTTTGCTTCTTATTAGTAATATTTCCTTGTTACGTGTTATTCGGGTGTTTATTGCTTTTTGTTCTTATGCGTGTTTTGTTGAATAAATTCTTATTATTCTATTTAGGTTATAGATACCTCATTTACAGAATTGTATTAGTGGAATACATATCATATTTTTTCACTCAATTCATTTATGTAATCATTATGCTATGAAAATCATGTAGAACGAGTCGCATCACATCGTGGAGACGGTATTCCGTACGTACGCACGAGTGATGATATTATTCCCATGATTGTGGAATTGTATTAGAGTGTATGTATACTATTTCAGAATCAATATCACATTATAATAATCATATATAGTTATTATTTACACCATTATACCAATCCAAGTAAGGTGGGGGTGGAAAAATAAATTACACCACTGCGTGGAGACGGTATTCCGTACGTAGGTACGCGCGGTGATTTCGTTTTCCATAGGATGGATAGATAGTGAAATAGGGTTGTTTCATAATTATAATAACATATCAGTATATGAGTGATACTTATGTTATTACTTTATAATGAAACAACTAAATAAGATGAAGTGGAAGAAGAAATTAAGTTGAAAGAATCAGTAATGAACATTACCTCTTCTTTGAAGCGCCTCTTTGAGACCTTCTTTTAGGGAACTAAAATTGGTTCTTTAAGAATACCAGGAGCTCTAGGATGTTTCTATGGAAGTGTAGAAGAGAATTTTTCATGGGTTGTCCGAGCGTGAAGACTCAATGTGGTGTGAGGAAGAGAGGGAGGAGTTTCCCTTTTATAAGGGAGGAGAGGGGCACCTTATGAAAAACTAAAAATATTATTTTATTATAAAGTCATATTCGGTTTTTAATAGCTCCAAATTGATTTATTTCTAAGATAAGATGGGGATGAGTCTAAATCCTCTCATCCAATAGAATTTAGACATGTTTGGGTATCTATTTTAACCTTATCATTTAGATTTAACTTTAAGGTAAATAATTTTACTTTTACCGTGTCTTCTTGTTTTCATATAATATAAGGTTAATAAAATTACTATAACAAACCAAAAGAAACCCAGGTTGTTTATTTTTAATATATAAAACCATATATAAGTCATTTGTCCTAACCTTATATTTTTAGGAATAAAATAACAAATAATAATATAATATTTGTTTTAAAAACTATTTTATGTCAATTTTGACACTATTTGGTAATTGTTTTTTTTTTGAAAATCATAATAGAAATATTAGTTAGAAAAAAGTTAATTAAATCAATACTAACATGTAATATTAACCTTTAAAATTGTTTTAATTAATAAAAAGTCTCAGATTACATTTATTTGGGTATTTATAACATCAATTATGTCAATATTTCATTAATAAGATAATTATAGCATCATTATTATGTCATAAATAATTACATTATTTAATGTCTAAAAATTACAAATAAAATACCGTTATGTAGATATTTCTTTTATATTTTTAATTAATATTTATAGTCGAATTTATCTTATGTATAACCCTATATTAAAAATTATATAGTTATTAAACATTGATTTTAACTATTTTAACCCTTCTTTAAATAAATTAATAATAAATGTCCTAATCTAATCAAAGTGGTCCTAAATGGTCATATTTCATTGCTAATGTTGTTTTTTGTCGAATTACACTTATCCAATAGAATTATTACATGTGTTAGGGTAATAATAATAACATTTTTACCCTTAATTTCCCTATTTACTTTTAACCGTGGTAAAAAAAGTAAAATGTTACTATTCACCAAAAATTATTTTAATCTCATTGAACCACATTTTAGTCCTTGATATTAACCATGTCTCTAGAATTTTATAAATTCCACTGACAGAATTAGTAATGTTATGTTTTATGTAAATTTTCAAATTCTCCTAGGAGGTGGGTAAAAGACGGTGAAAAGTTCAATAAAATTTTTATATATCTAAAATTATTATAAAATGACTCCAATGAATTACTTTGAAATTATAAAGGTATTATGTATCAATTTTTACATAAAATAAATTTAAATAAAATAAATAATTATTAAAATAAAAAGTCAGTTTTTAAATAGTAACCTAGTGTTTTCACAATTCATCAAAAATTTAATGTTTTCAGAAAAATACCAAAATTTCACCCTAGGCTAATTTCACTATTCCAAATCCAAAAATGAAATCCGTTTTGAAAAATAAAATTTAAAAAATTTCAAAAAGTGTGTATTACTATTCATAACAGCTAGTTTTAATAATATTTTAATAGCATGTCGTTGTTTAGTGAAACTCGGTATTGTGTATGATGCAAGCTATCGAGGAAGGTCGCGATTGCGTGTAAAGCAATCCAAGCTAGTGTTGTGTGTAGTGAAAGATTAATTTGATGATGTATATAAGAACACAATATTTCCCATAAAATTCTAGGGTGTTACCCTTTTGGCCGAACCCTAGATTTTAAAAAATAGAATATCAATATAAATATAATATTTGTTCTAAAAACTCTTTTATGTCAATTTTGACACTATTTGGTATTTTATTTTTGTAAAAATAATAACAACATGATTACTTAGAAAAAGGTTAATTAAATCAATGATAACACGTCATATTATCCTATAGAATTAGTATAATTCATAAAAAGTATCAAATTACATTTATATGGGTATTTATAATATCAATTATTTTAATATTTCATTATTACGGCAATTAATGCATAATCATTGTGTCATAAATAAATTAAATTATTTAATGTCTAAAATTTATAAATGAAATACCATTATGTATTAAATCTTCATATATTTCTAATGAATATTTATAATTGAGTTTATCTTATGTATAAGCCTATATTAAAAATGTTTTAGTTATTAAACATTGATTTTAACACTTTTAACTTTTGTTTGAATTAAATAATAATAAATGTCCTAATCTAATACAAGTGGACCAAAGAGGTTCATATTTTATTCCTAAGGTTGTTTTTGGTTGAATTATATTCTTCCAATAGAATTAGGACATGTTTCATGGCAAAAATAATGTCATTTTTACCTTTAATTACTCTATTTACTTTTAACCGTGGTAAATAAAAGTAAAAAGTAACTATTCACGTAAAATTATTTTCTTCTCATTGAACAAAATTTTACTTACTAATATCAACCGTGTCTCGAGGAATTTTTAAATTCCAATCACATAATATGTAAAATTATGTTTTATGATAATTTTCAAAAGCTCCTAGGAGGTGGGTAAAAGACAGTAAAGAGTTAAATAAAATTTTATATATATAAAATTAATATAAATCGACTCCAATAAATTAAATTGATATTATATTTTTATTATATATCTATTTTGACCTAAAATAAATTTAAATAAAAAATAATAATTATTTAAATAAAAAGTCGGTTCTAACTAATAACTCAGTGTTTTTCACTATTCATAAAAAATTGTAAGTTTTCGGAAAAATACCAAAAATTTACCCTAGGCTAATTTCGATATTCCAAATCCAAAAATGAAGTCCATTTTGAAAAATAAAATTTATAAAATTTTAAAAAGTAGTTATTACTATTCATAATGGCTAGTTTGATTTGTTGTGGTTTGTTAGAACTCGAAATTGCGTATAACACAAGCTATTGTATTATTCACAGAGAAGAGTCCATTGATAGCTTTGTGTGATAAAATCATCCCATAAATCAAGTGTTATTAACATTTTTACATAAAGGGATTCATAGGGATCCCTTTGGATGATTGAGTGGAAACTGTTATTGTAAGAGAACTCAGCCAAAGTTAGTTGTTGATCATATACTCCTTTTAGGTCAGTTGATCGTGACCTCAACATGTTCTCAAGTGTCTAGGTTGTTTTCTCAAATAGTACATCGGTTTGGGGGTGATAATCCATTATGATGTGCAACATAGTGTTTAAATGATGTTGGAAACTTTTACACAAAATTTAGGTGCATCTCATAACTTTGTTAGATATAATCGATATCGGTCATCCATGTTGCCTCACCAGTTCTCTGATGTATAACTGTCAAATTTGAACCATTGAGAATTCTCCTTGAATCACAATGAAGGGTGCAGTCTTTATAAGACGATCCACCACAACCCAAAGAGAATTATTCTCTATTGATTTCTTTGGAGGACTATTTAAGAAGTACATAGTGATATTTTTTCATTTCCATGTAAGTATGTGTATTGGTTTCATCATCCCCTTGGTTTTCTACATTTCACCTTCACTAGGTGACATAGAAGACATACTGATGTATACTTCATGTTATTCTTCTTCCTATAGTCCCACCAAAAATTTTCATGGATATCAAAATACATTTTTATGTTTTTTAGGTGGATAGAGAAGTTTGATCTATATGCCACATCCAACAACTCCTTCTTTAACTTAGTATTTGACGATACACAATTTCTTTACCCAAAACTCACAACTCCTTCTTCATTAACATTGAAATCATAGTATTTACCTATTCTTATAGTTTCCACCTTCTTCTAAATTCCCACAGCATATCATTGAGAATTCTATATCCTCTTCATATGTGATGGTTAGATAATCATTAATGAAAAGATTGATGATGTTCCTTCCATTATGATTCCCATATGTATACTTTTCAAATATTAGAATATCTAATACCAATCAACTATCATAAATGATACAATTTATTGATCTTTTCTACTTAGATAATCCTGTACATTATTATATTTTGTAAGACAATATTTAATTGAGCATTAATTCTCCTTGATTATCTCTAACCATCATCATTGGTGACTGTTTATATCTTTAGGTTTGAATATATACTTTGAGGATTTTGTGATATGTATATATTTCAGACATCAACAGAGAGAAATAATGATATCATATTTTCAAAGAGTGGATCACTTTATCCAACTCAAGATCATGAATTGGTCAGTTCTATTCATGAAATTTAAACATCCTTGATGAATAGGAATTGAATTTTTCATTCTTCATTAACACACAAACTGACGCCCTCTTTGTACAGTCACTGGACACCAAAAAAAGTTCTCCACTTGAGGGTACTGTGGGAACAAGTGTAGTGATAGGCCTCCTTTTCAACACCTTGAATCTATCTTCAAATTCATCATTCAATGAAACATTAATCCTTTATGAGTTAACTTGGTTTTATGGGTTTTCAATAAAGATAAATTTATCACAAATCAATGATAATATCCTGCTATTCCACATAAACTATAAATATATATCACATATTTTTACCTTATCCATCCTTTAATTCTTTATATTTTTGAAGGGACCACAGATATCCAATTTCTTGTGATGATATTCCACAATAATGATGCTTCCTATAACCACTCACATTTTCTTGAACTTGGCATAATGATTTTCCTTTCAGAACTCCTTTAACATAGTGCTCAGATGCACCTCATACTCCTCTTTATATTTGGATTGTATTATAATATCTTCTATAAATAGTACCAATTTTCTTCAAGGTAATCCCTAAAGTCTATATTCATTATTCCCATGAATATTTATGGACCACTAGTGAGTTATAATGACATTACTATGAACACATAGTGCCCATACCTTTTACAAAAAATAGTCATGTGAATATCCTCATTATTCAACCTTACTGGGTAATATCCCAACTGAAGATCCACATTGAAAAAAGTATTTTTTTTCATGTAAATGGTAAAAAAGTCATAAATTCATGACAGAGGATACTTTTTCATTATCTTGATCTAATTTAGATCACAATAATCAATACAATGGTGCATTGTCCAATCTTTCCTGACGAAAAGGATTCGTTCACCACATGGTGACAAACATTTTGGTATAAACACATTATCTAGATTCTCTTTCTGTTGTATCTTTATATCCTCAATTTACAATATATCTATTATATATGAATTCTAGTATAATGGAAACACCCCAGGTACATGCTCAATTAAAAATTCAACTTATGTGCTAGGAGGAAGACCAAGTTATTCCACATGAAAAACATAAAAATATTCCATCACAATGGGAATGTTTTCAGGGATGTTTTTCCTTAAAATTAACCATTTAATCCCGAAATAGTTGATCATAGGAAATAATATGTACTCCAAATATATTGGTTCCAAGGAAGATCTATCCTCCTATTTTCAATTGTACTAAATTGGTGGTCAATTTGTAAAATGGAGACCGATTTACTTATCACAAGAATTAATGTTGGATCTACATAGGGAAATCTAATTCATACCCCAAATTTCATCAAATTCCACCAAATTGATTCTGAAAAGGTTTTTTGGGAATTTCAGCTCACATTATTTGATAGGACAGGAGTTATATACATGGGATAAAATAATTTCCTCCTTTTCCATTTTCATCGATAGCTCTACTTCCCTGATTTTTGGTGGAATTTTAAAAGTTATAATAAAATTTCATTACATGAAGGAATGTATTAAACAAGATTTAGAAAATTATGTTCTCTATTCTAGAATGAATAACTAGAATACATATCACAACTTCTTTTTCAGGACCCACCTTGGTGGTTGTGTTGGAAACAAATCACCCTTGTGTCATTGGAGGTTGTTGTTTGTCTCCATAAAACATTTTTTGTGGATTATATTGGAAGGTTCCCTAGATCTCTATAGTTGAATTAATGAACAATACACTGATGGTTGACTATGGAATTCAATTCCTTTGTTTCACTAGCAGGTTTCCCATATTGATAGTCACTATCATGGATCCCTTTCTTTCCACATGTAAAGAATTTCCTTGCCCCTGTTATGAAATTTAAGGGGTTATTCATTATGAACCTTTGAAAAGTGGGACGTTGAAATTTCATGGAACAATTATATTTCCCCATCGGACAACCAGAATTAAACTCTACCTTCCATTTCTCATCCCTATGATACCCTTGAGATCTAGAAATCTCCATTTCTACTTTTAATGCACATCAGACAATTTCCTCATAGCTATCAAAGTCAACGATCACTAGGGAATTTTTTCTACTAGGTTTTATCCCAACAATGAAGAGTTTAACCTTGTATTAAGGTGTAATGAAATGACCAAATTTTTATCATGCAATTCTTATGAATATTTCCTCATATGCCCCGATAGATTCATCATCTTTTTATCTTGAAGTAAGGGAAGTTACATTCCATTTTATGTTAGATATTGTGAGGAAAATATTTATCAAAAAACATTTTCCATAATTCCTTCCACCCCCTTTCTTTGATATCTTCCTCAGGATTCGTACTCTCTATCAATTTACACCACTGGTCAGTATCTCCCTCCATATGATAAACAACCAGTAGAACCTTCTCTTATTCGAATCATTAATGATAGAGAAGATCTTCTAAATAGAGGTGATCTGTTGTTCCATGATTAAGGGATAATATGATCCATTGTATGTTGTGGGACTTTATTGCATAATGGACTGAATTCCAGTCTGTTATTTATTAGTTGGATTTGTTTGAACCTCCTGATCAAAGATTATATTCATAACCTAATACAGCAGAGATAATATGATCACAATGTTTTTGATTCCTTATCCCATCAGGTTGGAAATCTCATTAGGGTCATTTATCTCATTACCAGGAACATTTATTTTTTTTACAAGATTCATCATATTTCCATCCATTAGCTAGAATAAATGGAAAATTAGGGATGATTATCATTAAATTATTAAAAGAATAAAAGTAAATCCAATGAAATTAAAGTGATGACATATAAAATACATGTATTCCCCTAAATAATGAATTTATAAGCTTAAATATGTGTTATTGGTGATCTATTTTTTAAAATATTTTCTTATATGTCTTTTTCCCTTAATAATGATTCCTAATTAGCTTATGAATTTACCAAAGAATATCCCATGGAATTGTCAAACTTGGTGTGAAGTAATGCCCATTTCCATGTACCTGGTTACACCGAGTCTGGCCCGACACACCTTATTGAAGTTGTTACACCTAGGTACATCCATTCTAGATCCATGTCCACTTTTTGTGTTATGATATGTATTTATTTTCTTAATAAACCACAAACATTATACCTACCAAAATTTAGGAAAATTTTATTATACTTGGTATTATCGCTAAGGCTTTCTCTAGAGTTTTAAAATCCTAATTCAAAAATTAAATTAACCTTTCCTTTGATACCAATTATGAAAAACCGAATCTTTATTAATCATTAATAAATTATTTATTAAATAATATTACAATTAATTTAACCAGGAATATTGAGATGTTTGGTGTCTTTTGGAATTATGTACATTGAATAAAATCCTAAAACAATAAATACATAATCATTATCGAAAACTTCCTAAACATTATCATAATATTACATGATATTTAAAACTGTACAGGATATCATGGGGACATAAATAAGAAATGGGTGAGCTAAAAATCCTAATTAGTGAATAATAATTGAATAATATAAAACTCGTCATTCAATAGGCATATAAATGTGTAATAATAGAAACATGAAAAATAAGGCATGATATAGAATGATTATCATAACATGTAAAATGTGGAAACAACAAAAAACACTGCATCATAAACATAATTCAATGATAACTTCCAAGATATATTATTAGAAGACATCCAATAATGGAATCAGGTTAACTCTATGTCCAAAAATGATTCCGCATGAGACTAAACATTACCTAATTCATTAGACCTCAATATAATTTTGAGTGAACTCATCACATTCATTTCAATCTCATGTTGAAGTGTGAAACACAAATAATTCAACAAGGATTCATCCATCACAATATTTAATTCCATAATCAAGGATTTTGGAATTAATACATTTATATCACAATAAAAATTAGTATATGTCTATGAATGTTAATACCGTTGATAGGAAATGGGTATGTTTTTTACTACATAATTATTTTTTCATGAAAAATCATATTGAAATTTTGGTTGCATAATTACATCTCTTAATAATTCATAATAATGTGTTGATGATATTTAAAGGGGTATATCATATTTTTGAAATCAAATAAGAATTAATAGGGACATTTAAATACATATACCAACAAATTTTATTTCAAATATAAGTCATAGGATAATAAAGAAACTGTCATAAATAAGAGATGGTGAGGATCCCGTTCTAAATTTCAGAATGGTAATAGGTGTACATAAAAGATCATGGGATTAATATATGAGAGTTGAATGGGTATATCATAATTTATCAATAAATTGGATAGTAAGGGAGATATGTAATAACATATCTAAATAGTAAAAATTAAAATCTAAGAACAATAACATTAAATGGGTGCTTAAATGGAAATGAGAAGAGAGAAATACCTTCCATGAGTTTGTGCGACCAAATGACTGGGAGGAGATTATTGAGAGCTTGGTGGAACCTTAGGAGGAATCTAGAGAGGATAGGGAAGGGTAATCACATTCTCTAAGTAACTTTAGTTAATAAAAATGGGATATTGGGTGGGTTTATATAGGAAAATAGTGGAGATTTCATAATTATTTTACAAACATGGGTTTTGGACTCAATATAATAAAATAACCAAAACCACCAACCTTCCCTTGGGTTTGATAATGGTTTCAACTAAATGCGAGCAGATTGTATCATTTTACAATTCTAATGGAAGAACATAATAAAATAATTCTCATGCTTATGTAGAGGTCATTCGTACTCTTAATGAAATGTTTCTAAATTTGAAAAATATATTAATGGTTCTGGGGGATTCATAATGGCTATATAAATTTAATAAAATAAACATAAAATCTATTTATTTTAGTGAGAAAAAATTTATAGGGGGATGGATACCTTTTATTGTATTTATTATATCACCTTGGGGTTATTATTATGTGTTAATACAAAAAGTATATTTATATGGTATTTTATAACCCGAAAATTCGAATTCCTCAAAAGAATAATGAAAAATTCATTGTCTGATATTTTAAACTTATAATTCAAAAAATAGTATTCATTTTTTATAAATAACTTTCTATATATGCGAATTTTCACTTTTAAAATTATAATCATCATTTATTGATAAATGAATGGTTTTTTTTGATATTAATTGTTTTGGAAAGCTTATAACAATTACATTTGACTTCCTAAAAATTATATGATAATTTATATATAATTAAAATTATTTAATAATAACATTTTACTAAATCATTATTTATTTCAAAAAACCATTTATTCCGCAAAAAAATTCCTTACTTGAATTTTAATTTTAACCAAAAATAACATTTGTGTTTTATTGTATGAAAACTTCTTTATAATGTAAGAATAATAGGATTAAAATATATTCATTATTCTATACATAATCATATTGTTACGGTTTCAAAACATATCCCTTTAATATACTAGAAAACACCCCATGGTTAATGTGTGTGATGGTGAGAATTTCATGGGGTGGTTCGACATACAAGATTTGGGACATGATCTCAATGAGCTTTAACTTACCCTATAAATAGTTTAAATTAGTCATAAGTTGTTGGATCACAGATTGTTATTGGTTAAGGGAAAATACTAGTGATGCTATATCCCTATGATGTTCCAATATATGGGATTCATAGGGGACGATCCTACTACTTGAGGCCATCACTTCCTTTTTTGTGTCAATTAGATTTTTTAAAACCCTATATTTATACTAATAATGTAAATATTGTTCAATGACTATATTATCAAAAGTAAATATGCTTAATATTAATTTAAATTTGATAGGATATAATAAAAACAAATAAGTTCATGTATTTTATATAAAAAAATTACGTAATAAGACATTTAATTAAAACAAAGGGGGAAATTTATTAATAATAGTTTGGGTTATTACAAATTTCCAATATATTATGGTGTTTTGGAAATCATGGTGTTGAGTTACCCCACATTGGTAAACATTCCATCAGAGTTTTAGGGAGATCAAAGAATAGTGAGAGGATCCCCAATTTCTTATTTATTAAAGGATTTATATGTTAAGATATCACCTAATTCATCTCATATCTTATATGGATGGGATTGGCCAATTATTTCTTAAACTCTTTTATTTTCCTCATGATATCCCCTTTGGATGATCTGTTCATGTGACAATATATGATTTTTATGAATAAAATTTTATATAACATTACTAATGAATATATATTGTTGATTCCTAACACCTATCTACAATTCCTTACATTCATTCCACCATTATTGTATGATTCTATTATTAATATGTCATCATATATAGAGATACAGAGAGTATTATCTCCCCAACTTGGTAATAGACTCTATGTCAGTTGAAATCCGTTACACGAGGATGCGTGGAAGATGTCATGTACCACCACTTGATTGAAAAAAATTAGAACATGCATGGGATTGAGAATTAAAAAATGGAATGAGATCCTTGTTTTTATTTTCATAATATTTTGGATGTTGTAGATAAAGATATGATTGGTCTAGATTTGGGATGTACAACAACCTTTTGAGTCATAAAAAACTACATTCTAGAATTATAAGATACCAGGGGTGTGTGATTTTTGGTTATTTATTTTTTATACATTAGTTGAGTTTTTCATACAAGTATTATGTGATGTTTAATGTTTTTTATTATATTACTCTTTAACTAGGGGAAAGGAGTGAATATTATCTCTTAAAAGGGAATTTCCCATGTGTGACCTTTTCAAACCCTCCATATAAGGAAACCCCCTTCCCCACAAAGAGGTCACTCCGAAGAGAGCCCCAGCAAGGAAGGAGCCATTTCCAGCCGAGATGGAAGAGCATCCCAAAGAGTGACAACCCGAGCGATGATGGTTCATCAAGAAATCTGTCAGCACTGGTGGGCTGCACCTCATTTTTTCCACCTATTCAGAAACCTGGGGTCCCGGCGATGAGAGTGGATCCCGAGGGAGAGGTTCACCCCGAAATATGACTCTCATGATTTGAACCTTGAACCTCCCAAAGAACGGCGTTGTTATTCCCCTCTCCTTAACCACTACGCTGCCATAGAAGCAGCAAGGGAAAAGAGTACATGTTTTTATGAACATTACAAATAATGTATGAGTATTTAACATGTAAATAACCTCTTGTGAGCATGGAATGGTTTTCAGAACCTGGAAAATATTTTTATAAGTTTTTCTAGGAAAAATTAATTTTTAATTTCATTTTGGGAATCAAGTTTTGATTAATTAAAATATTAAAAATAATTTATTTGATGTTTTCCTAATTAAAAATATTGTGCTGAAATGTATTATTAAAACTAAAATACATAGTTTCTAATGTTAATTCTGGGATATTACGTTTCCTATATCATGATCACATGGTAGATGAAAACCCTATTGTGGGTCGATTTGAGTGGATGATTTATTTTTGTCTGAATCCGGGAATGTTTATCAGGGATATGGATTAGTATTGATAAGTGATATTTTTGTTAGATATAGGACCTTCAATGGGTCAAGATGTAATATGGTATATTCATGGGATAATTAGGTATAAATATCTATGAATTTTATAAAGTGGTTTGAAGTAAATATAAATTATTATTCCCAGTATGTAGTTAGATATGGGATTTTCAGTTAGTTGGGTAAATAGGTTTTGGATTCTATAGAGGCAATTGAAATGGTACTGGTTGTTTAACTAGGTGTGTATGATAGTAAACCTAAAATATCTTGTGATAATACATAAGTATATAATGTTTTGAAAAAATAAATACACTTTTAAAGTATCTCGGGGGGAAATTTCATGCTTATATAATACCGGTTGATACTGGGATATGATCCTATTATGATATTAAAACGTGGTTTTTGATTGAATGGGTGTCAATTTAGAATTGTGTAATCACATGCTAATATTTGATTGATACTTATCAGTGGGATATTGATTAGAGGTAAAGGATATTACTCAAGTATTTTTTGTATATATGGATATACCATTAACCATGATCATGTTATAGGTTCCTAGAGGCTCTAAAAAGGGTTACAATGGGAGAAGTGAAGACTGTGTATGAAATCAATGAGTTTCCGGAACAAACATATTGTTTTTTTGTCGATTACTTAGGGTCTTTCATCATAGATAATTAGTTGTAAATTTTTTTATTATCCAGTAAATCGAATATTACATTGATGTAAAATTGGGTGTAGATAGTAGTGTTTAAATTTAGAGATGATGAATCTTAATGGTGGATTGAAATTGACCTAAAGGGATGGAATAGAGAGTTGTTATGGGTTAAATTTCATCCCCCTTCTATGATATATTTTTTCCAGTGGTATAGAACTAGTGAATTTCAATAGTTATTGGTTCCATGGTATTTTTTAAATTTCAGTGGATGAATATACCTCTCAATAAAAATGGTATTTGTTTATGTCACCCTTGATGAGGATTGAGATTATATTAGCATGATACATTGACAGAGTACTTAACTACATATTGTGATTATGAGTGTCGTTATATATACAAAGACAACAATATGGAGGTTTTCAATAAAAGATATTTAGTATTTTAGAGACACATTTATTTTCATAAAATAACCTTTGTAATATGATAACATATTTCTAAGAATGGATGTTGGATGGAACACATTAGGGTGAGAGTGATGGGGTATTATAATAGAATAGTTTAGGACCCCCATAATGAAAGAGAAATATTGATGTGGTATGTTACCAATGTTTAATACTAAGGAATATATGTTATCATTGTTTTATTAAGATAATGTACTATCATAATTTTTTTTACAAAATATGACAACACAAGTGGTTCTAGATGACGATTTATATATGGAGTCATAAATTATGAAAATAAATGGGATATCACTATAATTATGTTATGCCTATAATGAAATTTTTTTATAACATCAATTTATATTATTGAATCCTTTAATATATGTTTTTCTCACTGGATGATTCACTAAAATAAATAGATTATGGATATTCAAGTGGATAAACCTATCATTATGTCTAAGATTGGATCATTAAGGGTTGTATCCATGGAATATTGTATATTGGTTTTATGTATAGACCAAATTATTGTATAGGAAGTCCTATCACAAGAATAATAATTAAATTTTATGAAAAAGTAACCATTACATTAGTAGGATTTTTTTGATATTTTCAAGTGGTAAATAATTATTATATCTATTAGGCTGATGAATTTAGCACTCATTATAGATAAACAAAGGTTGATCCATATCTAGTTTTAAAGAAACACCTGATTAGAATATTCAATATAGTGGTTAGTATGGTCAATGATTTTGGAAACTAATAGGGAGTAGGATTTCAGGATTGGTCAAATTATATCATTAATTTTTTCAGGATATTATTTGATGATTAAATTATGGCTTAGGTGAGGACCCCCTTGTCCTGAGTTGTGAGCTAGAGTATATTGAATATATGTTGGCATATCATAACAGATGCTCAATATTTTACATGTAATTGGTTATAAAATTATAAATTTGGTATTAGGTATGTTATTATGAAAATTAAAATAAAATTTTATGGATTGGAACAATGTTTTCTGGTGAAAAAATATTTTTTGTAGATAGAGTATATGCGAAATAAGAACACATCTCGTATAAAATTATAAATGATCAATGGTATGAGGTTATAATCGATGGATTGAGATTATAGATATCTTTATGGAACTTCTCATTAATTTCAATACCCATTGTGGGATTTTTTAATGACCCACATTTTATTGAGTTAGTAGAGTCATATAAGATTTTTATTTTCTTCAATTTATAGTATGAGTGTTTTTGTAATTTAAATTTAAATGTATATTTTAAGAGTTTTCAGGACCCCAATAGCTTCATTAACAAATTTTTAGGGTGTTTTTGTGAAACATTGAATTATTAATTAATGGTCATGGGGTTAGTGAAATATAATATTTATTTATAATATCTATGATGGTAATAGGAATGGATTAACTATGTACAAGGTGTGGTATCCGTAATTATAGGAGCACACAGGTGGGATCCAAGTACAATGTTCAAATCCATTTGGTACTCCATTGCCTCCGGAAATAATATTGTTTTAACTTAATAAATTAATTTTTTTAATATTTAAACTCCTCCCTACCCTTTATTTCCCTTAACCTAAACACAAAAAACACCAATATTATATAATTCTCTCATTCTCCCTCTCTATTGAAGGCATTTCTTGATGTCTTCTTTTATTAGATCATTGTGATTTCCAGATAAGGATTCTTTAATCAACATGGATAAATTATGTTCTAGGACTCCTCTCACATCTCACATCATATCAATAAAATTCATTCATGAATCTCATTTTAGGGACTATATATGAATTTTAAAATTTTAATTTAATAGACCCAAACTATGTTTTAATATTTGACATGTTAACAACTTTAAGAACTATTTAGGTTGTCCCAAAAATATATAATAATATATAACTATATATATATGTTTCGTTGATGTATATTCCCATGGGTTTTGGGATTAATAATTCCATATAGGAACCTTTTGAGTTAAAATTTGTGTATTAAGATATGGAAAATCAATCTTGAATAATATAGGGTATTTTAGGATTAATATCATTTTTTATGTTTGGTTTCTATGAAATAAATCGAAATGACCTCTAATTTTAAATAAAATTACATGGGAATGTCTTTACTTTATTGAAAAATTAGTATCGACTTTGTGTGATCCTCATAGAGTGGGTTTCAATATTTCACAGTGGTTAAATTTCTAGGGTAGAAATTTCATTTTGTGTAAAACCTTGGGTGTTATGTGGGTAACTTCATGGGTATTTCCTATGGGTGTTATAACTCAATAGAAATGGGTATGTTGATGATGGTAAGGGTTTATAATCATGGTTAGGATTGTGGGATTATGATATTTTGGTATTTGTCTCAAAAATGGTTTAATGGAGGGATCATCCACAATGGTTTCATCTTATTACATCAAAGGTGAGGAAAGAAGGGTAAAATTGTTAGTTTTTAGATAGAACCACCTTTTTAACATGGTATTGAGTATGTTAGGGAATGGGAATTTATTATATTACAAGTAGTATATCATAGTGACGGTAAGATAAATAAATTTTCAGATAGTGATGTGTAGTAGTTCCATTTTGGATTCTTCTACATTCCTAATATTAGAGTGTAACATCCAAACCTAGAGTAACTGAATAATACCATATCTATAGTGCCACATGGCCCAATTTACACCCCCATACACCAGATATTGTTTATTATAATTGAGTACCTAATAGACCATGTGGGGTTCTTATAGACTCTAGTATCATTACAAAAATTCAACAAATAATAGAAAATTTATAATAAGTATGAAAAAAATTTATAGAATACATAATTTAACATTGAAATAAAAGAATAATAATATAATATCTTTTCTCTTAAAAATTTAAATCATAAATTTTTTATAACCATGAAAAAGATACAGGATCACCCAACAACTTATCATTTGAAATTTAGGATAAACATAAAATAATATACATAGTAACACAACCATCATCCTGGACCTCAACTCATGAATATCCACATAACCACACTATTCTCTCAAAACTCATCATCCTATACTTTGTACATCACCAAACCCTTCATACCAAAAAATAAGGTTTTCATGCATACCAGATTTCATGGGTAGGTTCTGAGAATAAAACTCAGCAGTTCACCACAAATGGTGTCCAAAATAAAAACTACTATATATGTATGTAAATTAATAAATGAAATTAACTCTTATCATCAAATTAATACAATAATCACCTCTTTGGGTACTCATGTAGTAACCCTAATGGTTTATACAAAACTATTTCATCCAATTTAAAAATTGGATGATGATACTATAGTCTAAAGACAACCTGTACATGAATGATCTATCACCACTCATATCATTAGTTGATAAGATCAAGATATATGTATGTTATAAAATTTGGAAAAATAATTCATCAACCATGTGATATTAAATGTGAATGATATATAAATAAATCATATCTAAGGTGAACATTATTTTACAAAAATAAATATATGAGGTTAATTTTATATCAATATACTTATTAACAAGTGTTGATGATGCACCACAAAAAAGAAATGGGATAATAAGGTATCACACAATGAATGATATTGAATTTCCCAAGCTTGGATAATATTTTTTCCATAAATACGGTGTGATAAATTTTTAATAGGTTTTTTAGAAATGTGGGAAGGGATTTTTTGGTTCTTCTATTGAATAAATATTAAGGATTTATTCTTGGGAAAATTTATTTTCTCTAAAAAAGATTATATTGATTTTTTATTAGAAGTGGATAGATTCAATGTGACAACTTCATTTATGATGACTAATTTGATCATATTTAATTGAGAGAAACATTTTTATATGTGGAGAAAAACTATATAAAACATTGTCCAAGGGAGATAGAGCTACTGGCCAAAAGGGGAGATTAAAGGACCATGTTTAAAAAGAAAAGGCTAGCTTTGAAATACAAAAAATCATATAAAAGGGTTTGTTTAGTGAATATGTTTTGATTTTTTTGAATACCTTTTTGATGGAGATTTTGAACTATTTGATATGTTATTTTGAGTTTATTTTTTCAAGTAAGAGATGAGTTTCTAATGGTTATATTCCTTGTTAGATATTTCAATAATTTTGTATGCAAGTCTGGAAAATGGAAATGTCATAAACATTGCAATACATTGTTGATCCATGTTTGACTGTGATGGACCACAATCAATTTTGACTCTATTCATATGAAATTTCTAGAAGAATGTATGACTTTTGAAACCGACATATGACTTTTGGTTATACATGTACAACTTCAAACTATGAGTATATGAATTTTTCATAGGTAGGAATATGACAATGGTTGAAGTGCTCCCCATGCTCATATTACTTGTGATGGGATGTGTATGACTTTGTAATGTGTATCATACAACATCAAAATAATGTTAAAAAATATAAAATTCAATTTAATTAAGTGGAATATCATATGACTTCCAAATTTATCGATTTGGGAGAATTTATCGAAATTATTGTATATTAGGAAATGTGTGATTACTCTGATGTAATGGAGGATATATTTAGGCGATACATATAATGATATTCAAGGATTAAAATGTCAAAAATGAAAATAAAATTTCTTTAAATGCAGGTGAGCATGATGGATGAGAATAAGAGGGAGATTTTGGGTCCTATGAAGGGTTCCAAGACATCATGAGAAGGTTACTCATTATAATAACAACATGTAAATATTTAAATAAAATATTTGAAAGAGATATTGTAGTAAATATGAGATGTAACATTTCAATATCTAATGGATGAGGAAAATCCATTGAATCATAAAGATTCAAATGATGATAAATAGATGGATTTTTAATGAGTATAGATGAGGTTTATAAATGAGTATTTATTTATGTTGAAAATAAGAAATAACTCAACTGATTATGTTGACAAAAAATATTATAATATTCAATGTACTGAATATTATGGAAATAATATTTATGAATTATATGTTGAAAATATACACAATTGAAGGTATAGATGATATACAGTCCGTTGATAGTACTACCCTAATAAAAAATAATATATTCCAAGAATAATAGAACCTCATTATATCTAGAAGAACAAATAAATCCTTTAACTGAAGAAGAAGAAGGGAATTGAATCCATGAGTTTCTCTGTGTTGAATAAGTGTGATAAGATTTTTCATATCTAAAACGAAGTAATGGAGTGATCAAGGCTAATGATACTTGTCTAACAAGAGATCTAGGATTAAGGAAATTAAGTGATTAATACTGATACACTGTAACATGAAAAGGAAGAATTTAAAGAACTATTCAAAGGATATTGGTTGGAGGATTCATTTCACTAACTATGACAGGTAGTCAACACCAATAAATAAGGTTTATCTATGTGGAAAAAATTAAATAACTATTGATATTATGGACTGCTGGAGGTAGTATATATACATCTAGTGTAATGTGGGATCACATGGGGTGATGCTGTGTAATAATGTATTGAGGCCATACTATGTAACGTCATGCATTAATAGTATATGAGTCTTTAATTTGGGAATCTATACATTCACAAAATGGAGTATGATCGCATTGAGCAAAAAAATCAGATTCTTATGTCTTATAGCTTTTTCATTTTTCAGATTCAGGTAATACTAAGAGACAATAAGAATAGTGGATCATGATCAAAACCAGTCACCGTTGTTATTTTAAAAGGAATATATTCTAAAAATTAAATGAGTCACAAATTTAAACTGCCAAACTCATTATTACAACACTGAACATGGTCTCTAAAAATGGTAATAGACAAAATCTAGGCTCCCTTTTAAATATCAATACTTTACTGAAGTTGAAGATGTAAAAACTGAATCCAATCAACAATATAGGTGTTTCTATATTTGATTGGAAGAAATTTAAGTATATAATGTTATAATGTCACTATGAATTCCATTATAAAGACTACATGTTACTGATTCATTAATAATATATTTAATTACACATAGAATATAAACACTCATGATGTTTGTTGAAAAAGGAATTTAGAAGTTTATTGTAAAGATATAAATTCTTTATTATAACATTTATCTAATAAAATCCACATTATGGTGATATTATTTAAATATAACAAGGATACATTGTAAAATATTGATAATATGTATAAAGAGACTTCAAATAGTGATTAGGGGTGAACTGACCAATAATGAGTAAATGATGTGATTTTATTTTGAAGTATTCTTTGAGATGAATACATATCTGAAGAAGAAAATTAAACTGATTGAGAATGAAATATTAGAATATGATAAGGAGAGTAATCACATCAAAGAGATCATGAATTTCAAGGTTATTATCATAGACCAAAACAAAATAAACAAGAAACTTAATGTTAATATGGCTAAAAAAGAAAAATAGATAAACAAGAAAATATTCGAGTGATATAATGATAAAAATACCTTTATGATAATGATAACTGGTTAATAAATAAAATTATATATTTAGGATAAATAATCATAGGGTTCTAAGAATACCATCCCTAAAACTAATGTACAAAATGGTTTTAAATTTTCACGTGACACTTAATCTATTTACCCAAAACATATAGATTATTAAGTAATGTCTAGATATGATTGGGAAGAATAAATAAGTGAGATGTTTACTCAAAGATCATTTATAATTATATTTTCTAAGATGAAGTAATATTAAATAAGAATAGGGATAAATTATTGTTCAAAGATTCATAGTCAATAAGAATAATTTAAGGGAATATGTTGAATAATCAAGCATTATGTGCTATTTTGAGTGCTATATTGATTATGGTCTATGATCCTTTGATTGCAAGAAAATAATTACGTTATCGTAGAAATGGAATGACACCATAGGATAAATCCTAGAAAAATAAAAAGGATTTTTTTAGAAATATATAAAACCTCATAATGTATAAATATACAAAATAATAGTCTGCAAAGAATACTCTATAGACATATACTATTGATAACTATCTAAGAATAAGTATCTAAATTTTTTAAAATAGTACATGTCAAAGTGGATAACTAAGGAAATAAAAATATAGTTATCATATATAAAGAAGATACTAAAAACCATCAGAGTTTCGTGGGATATTTATGTTCATTGGACATGTTGTAGTGGAATGAATGTCATACCTACCTTGATAAAAGGAAAATATGATGAAGAAGCAAGAACATTAGGAAGAGTGTGACTTTATGGATAAAAAAGCATACCCACACAAGGATAATATTAAGATGAAAGATTCAATAACTATTATTGAAAAAAACAAACATAGAACAATTATAAAGGGAGTATCATAATATATTTTTCCCAAAATAGATGTTGGAAGGATTAAAATATCTTGGTTGATAGAGAACTCTAAACCTTGTTTTTTTCTTATAATATATGGATTTACTCCCCTCTTTATTCCTTTTAATTTATTTGTGTACTATCAAAAAAGTAAATGAAGGAAATAAAAGAAATGTAAATCTAGATGATGTTGTCAGTACAAGGCAATAAAATAAAGTTTCTTATGATGAAATAATCCCCCTTCCAATATAAAAAAATTTAAAGTGAATCCATCAAGTTGGATAAAACACAAATAAGAGGTTTCAAAATAAAAATATACATTAAATATAAAATACTCAATATCCATAAAAAATGTGAAGTTAAGGTATTCCAATCAATCTTTTCAACCTTGTATTGATTATGAAAAATTTCCTTACAAAGGATTAATACTAATTGATGTGTTTATTAGGATAAATGAGGAGTAATTTATCTCACAATTTATTTTTGTTATATTTTTTAATACGAGTTCATGATATATGTATTTATTAAAAATCTATTATACCAACCCTAAATCTTGAAATTTAGAAGTGGTGTCACATGAATTGGAATTTATGGACAACTTAGTTTTCTTTTTAAAGACTATATTTTTATATACATCAGGTTTAACCACAAATACAAAGTGTGGATTAACTAAAGGATATAAGATATGTTGTGTGAGGTGACATCATTATATCATGAATGTATCATGATGAAATTCAGAATTAAAGATGAATAATATGATTGATTAAGATGATATAAGATAAAATATTTTCTCTAGAATCATAAAGATAATATGGTTAAGGTTCATACCATACCTAAACATCATATTTATTATCAATAATGGTGAGAATCTAAATGATCCTATATAATGAACATGTTGATTTTTTGGAAATTACAACAAATATAAATAGGGATATTTAAGTCACCATGCATAAAAAATATTTTTTTATCATGGAATGTGTGATGAGATATAAATATCTGTTAGGGAAATATACGATGTGATGATGAGGCATTCCAATTGAAGAAATATTAACTATAAATTTTAGGATGCATTTATTTAGTGGAAAATATGTGAAATTTCTACTAAATTAGAAGTAGACATGTTCGATATAGAAGCCTAATTTTTTATGATTAATATACTATCAATGAATTTGGTGACATGAGTTGATGGATGAAGAAACAATATATACAACATATTCCTAGATATATGGAGGTTCTCATTAAATAGGGATATTTAAGACCTTTGTTTGAAAGGAAAAACCATGATTTAAAATTTGAGATATCATAAAAAGTTGGACGTTTCTTAAAGATTCTATGAAATTGTATTGATGTAATTGTGAATGAAAATTATGAGATGTTTGAGAAGTGTTTTGAGTTGATTAGATGTATTCGGAGATGGATTCTAAAGGTTTTTATGATTGAATAAATTGGAATATATAAGAATCACAAGAAAATAGAAAATTATTTAACATCATAAATCCTTTTTGATTAATTTAGTAATTATTTGGGTTTAATATGACATTTAGTAGGGTTATATTAAATTTTTAGTATCTCTTCTGAATTTATAAATTATTTTATTAATATTGGTTATATGCTATTATTTTCATTTCTATTCATACAAAATTTTATATGGTTAGAAAGTGGATAAGGATGTAAATTACCCACTATAACTACGAGGTGTGTTGGTATGTGTGTGAATATTCCAAGAGTCCCATATAAAATTAAAATAAGGGGGAAATTTTAAAATGAATTAGTCTAAAGGTGAATCTTTTAGGACATAACAATTTTATAATTTTGGATATTTCTATAAACATTCAATTTCTTATGTAATGTGGGATTTTTATGAAATAATGGATAATATATTTAGGAAATTCTTCTATAAATATACATGGACTAAGATATTGAAATCATTATAAAATGATTGTGATTCAAGTATAGGATGAAGAATTACTAACCAAAGGAGATGTTGGGTGGTGAGATGAGTTACATGAATTTTGGAAAACGTGTTTCAGAACAATTATATCATGGAATAATTTAAAGAAAATATCTTTAGTAGTTTTTTGTATATGAGACATGATATTTCAATATAATATGAAGGAGGAAATTCACAAGATTCATGCAGATTGAAATGATAAAAAAATAATGATTTTAAATTAGTTAAAATTAGGATTAAAAAATATTTATACCAGTTTTAATGATAAATATGATATATGAATCTATAGACTATAAATATAGGAGAATATAAATAACAAAATATTTTGTAGATATTTTTTTAATAATTTTGTATATAAAATATACACAGGTGAAGATATAGGTGATTTGATATATCCTTCAATTATGCTACATTGAAGGAAACTGATCTAGTAAAAGAAGAATAAAACCCTATCAAATCTTGATGAACTTATGTATTAAAGAATAATGGAAAAATATGATGAATGCATATAGGAGTTATGGTGTGTTGGAAAATTGTTAGATGAGTTATAACAAAATAATAAAAGTTACAGTGTGAAAATGGAAAGTGATCCCAGTATAAATAAATATATTTGTTTAAGGAAATAAAGATAAGAATGTTAAAAGACCTCTATAATAGGATTCATCATTTGAAGACATATTTGAAGTATATTCATGGAAGGATCCATTTCACTAACTATGGGAGGGAGTTGACACTATCCAGGAGGGTTGAGTTATATGAGACATCAATTAGAACCAGTGGTAGGATGATGTTTACGATGTGGTATAAAGGTATCTAGTGAGATGCTATATCACCTAGGATATACATTCTATGCTTGGTGTGAGGATATACGATATAACTACATACATTAATAGCAGAAGAGCCTATGATTTTAGCATCTTACAAAACATTAAAATGAATATGCTCATATTATTTCTGAACCATGTAAACCATTTTTTCTTTTTTCCTTTTACATTATTTATATTCTGGAAAGGTTCAGAGAAAACATGATGAGTGGGTTGAGATACTAACTTGTTGCGTTTGTTTTTTAAAAGGAATAAATTTTAATAATAAATGCGACAATATATTCAACCCATCACACCGTCAATGAACTCCTTAGTGTTGGGTTCTAAATGTGGTATTATAAAAAATCTAGGTTCTCTATAAAAGATCCAAAATTGAATAAATTGTTTGCTAGAAAGCCTATTTTTTTCCAATAATTGAAGTAAATAGATCATCAATTGAAAAAATTATCATTTGTTTAATGATATATTATTTCCATAAATTCAATCATAAGGCATAGAAGTTATTGATGAAATTAATATGTGTATTACTTCACTTAGAAGAGAATATTAGAAGTCTTTTTTTGAAATAAGGATTATAGAAGTGGGAAATATATTTAAATTCTATATTTTAATCTATATATCATAAATTCTATACGAAGGTGATGATAATTAAAAATTCTAATGTGATATGTTATAATATTTAAAATGTGTACCAATAGTATTCAAATATTGATGAGGGAGGTGAAGAGACAAATAATTAATACATTATGAGATCTAATAAAGTAGTCATCCTGGTTAAAATATGTGAACTCAAGAATAAAATTAAATAAATTTTGAAATGAAAAATAGTTGTATATGAAAATGAGAGTGATATCATTGAAGATATCATGACTTCTTAGGTAAAAAATGTAGAATAGAATAAAATAATAAACGGAATCCACAGTAACATAGAGGAAAATTTTAATGATATAAATAATTAATAATCTTGTTTCTTTAATGATGGTAATACATTGAAGAGGGATAAATATAATTATGATTGAATAGTGGTGATTTTTGTTAAATCATCCATTTTTGTAGAGAATAAGAACCCTAAAATAAAGGTGAAACCTACTTCTAATTTTTCATGTTACCATGAATATGTTTTTCCTTATAAATACACATTCCAAATTAAAAACTTGAGGTGTTTAGGTTTAATATATATGAGAGGATGATACTCCAACATCAAGGAAAATTAGATTTATGGAATGGTAGATTTACTCTTTAAGGAAAATTTTAAATAAAGGATGGAAGAAACCTATAAAATAAGAAAATTTTCGTGGAAATACTTACTAATATGTTGAATCATCTTGATTCAAGGGATATTTCTAGTGTTGTGGGTATTTTGGGAACAATTAATTTGATTGTGGGAAAAATATGTTATTAACATAGAACATGAATAAATGTGAGGAAAATAATCAATGAAAATAAATATTAAATTCATTGTAAAATAGTTAAAACCATAGAATATAAAAAAATTTAAATTAAAATTCTATAAATGAAATTACATAAACTATAAATGTTGATATGGATGAAAGAAGATGTAACTCCCCGACCCGAGCTACCCAGAGTCGGTGCATTACTTCGTAACATTGGTATGATCACAAAAGATCAAGTCTCTAAATAAAAATTAGTTTACTAGCCTTGGAAACACTAGACACTTTCATAAAAGTTACATTACATCATAAAGTGAAAAACTATAATAACAAAGTCTCCATAGTCCACACTCATATCCTCTTCTGACTATCCCTGCAGGTCATTCATGCAATACATCTTCACATCCTGGAAAATATTAAAACTTTGAAAGGGGTGAGCTCAGATTCTTAGTAAGGATAACAATATTGCAGAAGCTTTCATAAATAAACATAAACATTTAAGGCAATGTACGACTAAAACAAAAGCCTTTAAACTTGAACTTCAACATAACATGGAAAAAGTAAAATGAAATAATTCCATTTACTTATTCACATGGATATTCTACTGGTCGAATAATCACATGCAATATCAATAACCACTTTCATAATGATGGAATGCATAATGTCAGACTATCATAACCACGTAGCCAAGGCCTCGTGCCAAGACTACAAATAAGATTTTGTCAAGGACTTGTGCCAAGACACTAGTTTGTCTCATGAGACTTGCCGATGCATTGAGGAGCTATAGCAGGCTCCACCCATCACTTATTATGTCTAATGCATTCCTCATATGAATAGGTTTAAACATATCATAAACCACAACATAATCGTATCACATAAAACATGCATAAAGGAAACATAAAATTTCCAAATTTCAATCACAAGATATAAATACAACACGTTGATATAATAAAAACACTTTCAAAACCATTTCAATACCAAAATAAAAGAAAAGTAAAACATGGTATTTATTTTTCTTTTAAAGAAATGGTATGGCTTGTAGAGGAAGCCAAAACACAAATAATGGTCACAGCGGCGGAGAAGTCGTTGTCGCCGCACATTTACGACAAAAAAATCCCCTTTTGTCGTTTAGTAAATGCTTCGTATAAAAGGAGTCCTTTTGAATAATCGTAAAAGTCAAAGGGGTTTATACAGCGTATAAAAGAAAGTTGTGTATATAACCAAATATGCCTCAATGAAAGGAGATTGAGAAGAAGTCCTTAAAAAGATCATTTTTAAAATAAAATAGATCTATTATGTGTATTAACTATAGGTATACATAAATAAAGTAAAAATACAAAATAGTACATAATAATATCATGATATAATTTGAAAGTAGGAGATTAACCCAAAGAATGGAAATTGGGTTAAGAAATTCCCTTACCTTGTGTCCGACTTGATTTGACCGTTATATAACCTTATGAATAATAAATTAGAGTTAATGTCTACCTTATTAAGAACCATTTTCAATTTCATTATCCTTTTTATATCACTTATTACAATGTTATGAACGTTATGTAATTATTTAATTTAATAACGGTCGTTTTGTCGATCTTTGGTACTTGAGTCAACAAGAAACTTCTTATAATTACAAGTTGTTCATGTGGTAAAATATCCATTACATCCAGAATTATATTCATGATGTAGATCTCATATATATCATATATATCCAGTATATACATTCATTCATAATATTACGTAACATTTAGAGGTAATAAAGGAAATGCACCGTTCATGGAGACGGTAAGCTGTACGTACGCATGAACGCTACTTTCATTTCTATTTCATATTTAATGGAATGAAATCATAATGATATAAATTTAAAATATAATTCCAGTATAATATAGAATATAATACCATTTACTCCATCCTTTATACATCCCACACATGGTATTAACAATTCAAATCACTTTGAGGGGGCGGTAGTCCGCACTTCCTAAAATGAAAATATCACGTTTACCCATAATGGAAACAATAAAGTAATGCCATAAATGAAAAATATAAAATCATAAGTAAAACTAAAACATAATATATATCATATATAAAAATAGTGTCATCATAATGGCCACCATTAGAGGTGTTATATGAGTGTTGAACAATCATCGTTTCGTGAGGCAAAAATTCGCCATCCACAGAAACAGTATGTTCTTTAACCATTAGATGTAGGTGTGTGTAAGTCTAGCTTGAATCCTTCTTATAAAAACATACTAGTATATTTAGGATACTGGTGTTTTTAAAAAATAAATGAATAAAAAATGTTTATGGGGTTGGAGAAGAAAAATAAAACAAAACAACATTAGAGAAGACATTACCTTAAAATCGAGTAACTCTTTTTGATTTGAGCCAAAGGCTTCCTTGGGAAGGGTTCTGCCCAAAGTGAGGCTTCTAGGAGTAAGAGGGGGAAGTTGGGAGAGTATTTGGGCAGAGTTTGGCCGATCCAAATGGCTTGAAAGTGTGAATGAGGTGGTAGAGATGGGGGCCTTTTATAAGTGGAGAGGAGGGGCACTATTGGAAAGTAAAGAAAAGTCACTTTATTATAAAATGATTTTCGGATTTTAGAGGTCCCACACTTATATAATTCGAGGCTAAGGTGATAAGGGTTCGAAATCTACTCATCCAATAGGTTTTTGACAAGTGTAAGCCTTGAATTTTACACTATCGTTTTATTTTATTTAAAGCGTTAAATAATGAGGTCATCGCTGCATCATCATGATGTCATAAATAATTTAATTTATTTAATGTCTAAAAATTATAAAAAAAATACTATGATGTAGGAAATCTTTTTAGCTTTCCAATTACTATTTATAGTAAAAAAATATGACTTGTATAACCCCATGTAAATTTTTTTTTAGTAAAACATTTCATGTTTGTGTCATTTTTTACATTAACATTAAATAAAAGGTATTTATGTAATTTTCCAACTAATGTGGCTCCATGGGGTCCCCAAGTTGACCCATGGATTGTCTTGGTCGGGTATGGCACATCCAATGAGGGTAGGACATGTGTCAAGCTCATCTCATATTATTAAAACATTATTTTTACCTTAAACTACACTAATTACCTCTAATCGTGATTAAGAACTTAAAAGTTACTATTCACAAAAAAAATTATTTTAATCTCATTGAACCACATTTTACTTCTTAATTACAACCATGTATGTCAGATTTTTGAAAATCAAATCACAGATGTGGTAATATTTCATTTAAACGAAAAATCAGTTATTTAACTTCCACTTAGTGGTTTCACTATTCATCAAAAATTGAAGTTTTTCAGAACAATGCCAAAATTTCACCCTAAGCTATAATTGATATTCCGAATTCAAAAATGATGTCTATTTTTCAAAATTCTAAACATATAAGTTGCATTAATTAATTTTATAATTAATTCCCGCTGTCACAACAAATAGTGTGTTTTTTAGAAACAATTTATAACAAAAGATTGACAATTTTTTATGTCCAATTTCAATGTTAAATTAATTCTAATGACCACCATTGGATAAAATGGTAAAAAAATATTCTAATTATACTTTTAAACCACTCAATAGAATATCTTATCACTATAAATTATTTTGATTAAAAAAGTTGTTTTAAGTATTTTTCACGATTCATAAAAATTTGGAAGTTCTCAGAAAATTACAAAAAATTCAACATAGGCTAATTTCAATATTACCAATACAAAAATGAAGTCCATTTTGAAATATAAAATGTCTATAATTTTAAAAAGTGGTTATTACTATTCATAACGGCTACTTTGATTAGTCGCGGTGTGTTATAACTCGAAGTTGCGTACAATGCAAGCTATTGCATTATTAAATAAGAAGCGTATCATGGAAGCTCGGGGTGTTACATTCTCCCCTCCTTCAATAAATTGTGTCCTTGCAATTTGAAATTTTTCTTTGAAAATAAAATGTTGAAAATAGAAAATAACTTTATGGAAACCCACATCGGAAATAAGGTTAATAATATTTAGCCATAATAAGAGGGAAAGAGAAATGAAAAAGTCACCACCCAATTATGATTTCGAATAGAAGAACATTGGTGGAAATTAGAGACATATAATTGGATGAAAAACGTAAATATTTGTAGGGAGTGATTGAGGTCATCAATCACAAACAAGTATCAAATTGAGGGCCTCAAAGCCTTCAATCTATGTTGATTTAAAACATCATCAGTTCAACAAGACATAAGGTATTAGGATAACACATTTTTTGTTTTAATATCCCTTTAATAAAGTTTAAGAATTAATTTATTCATAGAATACGATATAGGTATATATATATATTTATGCTTGACAAGTAGAGTTTCAACCTTCAACTAATTTCTACCACAAACTCATCTTTCACTCAAAAAGATAATAGAACTCAAAAATAATATATTTATCCTAACCGTACAAGGTTCAAAATATTAGAACATACCATTTAGATTACAAAAAATATTTTGTAATATCTAGGGACTTCCTGTAGGCAAGTGGTAGGTAATAAAGGCATATCGCACTATGCTTGTGGGTTCGATTCCTGCAGCTTTGTCCGATGCGACGGGTTTTTCCCCACCCTGCAGGTTGTCCTTTTACTAAAACTATAGTATTATAATATTCCAAAAATAATCTTCAAAAATGCTTTAACCTTAAACAATACTATCCAAAGATCAACTTAATCCATTCCATCCTTTATAGTTATCCAAAATACTTCTGTCCAACTCACAGTCCAAATTTTATAAGGAAGGTAAACATAGTTAAGATCCTTTTTTCCCACGTAACAACATGTGAAAACCTTCATCATGTATTCTTTTTAAACATACTGAATTACCATGGCCCATTATTCCTTATAGAATACTAGATATACTCCTTCTATCCAAAAATGTATACAAATCATCAATCAGTTTCAAGGAAGTTAAGAACATCCAATATAATTTATCCAAATCAATCACGTCTTATTCCAAAATCACTATCTCGATATCAGAACCATATTATTGTTTATCTCCCTCTCAACCATATATTTTCCAAAAATTTAACCTAATGTGGAGTCACTTTTCTTGGTTCCACACAATCTCAAGTCCTTGATGAAATAGTACTGCAGTACAATCCTTATATACTCCATAATTATTATAACCAATACATCATTGATACAACACTCAAATTAAAAAATTATTTAATAACAACATAATAACTCTAATCATTAATCCTCATCTGTGGTAGTATCATAACTTTATTATTATCCAATATCATCATTTGGGGCATACTTGGATGATTTGGACATTGGTTTGTGTAGTGTCCCCAATCCTTCCAGAAGAAGCATTGTACATTTGAAACCATTTTCTTACCCTTGCAGTCACGCACTTTGTGTCCTTTTTCTCTACACTTATAACAAACTCCCATTCCCTTTAGGCAAGTTCCATGATGTTTCTTCCCACAATTACCACATATTGGAAAATTCTTCTTTCCCCTCATCCATTTATCTATCATTTTCTCTTCCATCACTTTCGTCTCTTGCTTCGCTTCAAATCCATATGACTCAAGGAATTGTTTACTTATCTTATTAATACATGATACTATTTCTTCATATGTTGAGAACACATAGGACACTATTTCCCTTCGAAATGTTGGCTTAATACAGTGAAATATACGATCCTTCTTACTCATTGGATCATACGTATTGCTGGAGTTCACATTCCTTCTACTGGGCGTCATTTCTATACAATGGCATAAACTAGGGTAGTTTATGAATTACAATGAATAATTCAAAACTTTTAAAATTCTTAAAGTAAATTGAACGATTTATGGATATAATCCATAATCATAAGAATGTTTTCTTTGAGGAAGTATATACTCATAAACCCGACATAATGGTTTGTAAAGAAAATGAGAATTATCCTATGCAAATCCCCCGGGAGTGTCGTATCCAAGAGGGTAGCAAGGCCCGTTGTCGTGCACCAGTTCTTGTTTGAGTCTAGCTCAAAGCGGTGTTTTCGGGTATTACCCCTAGGTACATCTGTGTAAGAGCCGCCTCTACCTGCTCGTATCCAGACAAGGATGTATTGCTCGGAAAACTCACAAAATTTCCATAACAACAATATTCTAGGAAGTTCTTCTATACAAATCCTCAAAGTATATCTTTTTGCTATGTGCTTTAATCAGAGTTTATCTAAATCTAGCTTCCAAGGTTAGTACTAACCTGCCTCTGATACAAACTGTAACGCCTTGACCCCAGCTACCCAGAGTCGGTGCATTACTTCGTAACATTGGAAAGATCACAAAAGATCAAGTCTCGAAAGACCGGTTAGTTTAGTAGCTTTGGAAACACTAGATACTTTCATAAATGTTATATTACATCATAAATTGAAAAAATATAATAACAAAGTCTCCATAGTCCACACTCATATCCTCTTCTGACTATCCCTGCAGGTCATTCATGCAATACATCTTCACATCCTGGAAAATATTAAAACATTGAAAGGGGTGAGCTCAGATGCTCAGTAAGGATAACAATATTTCCGAAGCATTCATAAATAAACATAAGAATTTAAGGAAATGTACAACAAAAACAAAAGCCTTTTAAACATGAACTTCAACATAACATGGAAAAAGTAAAATGAGATAATGCCATTTACTTATTCACATGGATATTCTACTGGTCGAATAATCACATGCAATATCAATAACCACTTTCATAATGATGGAATGCATAATGACAGACTATCATAACCACGTAGCCAAGGCCTCGTGCCAAGAATACAAATAAGATTTTTTCAAGGCCTCGTGCCAATACACTAGTTTGTCTCATGAGACCTACTGATGCATCGAGGAGCTATAGCGGGCTCCACCCGTCACTTATTAAGTCCAATTCATTACTCATATGAATAGGTTTAAACATATCATAAACCATAACATAATCGTATCACATAAAACATGCATAAAGGAAACATAACATTTCCAAATTTCAATCACAAGATATAAATACAACACGTTGATATAATAAAAACACTTTCAAAACCATTTTCAATACCAAAATAAAAGAAAAATAAAACATGGTATTTATTTTTCTTTTAAAGAAAAGGTATGGCTTGTAGAGGAATCCAAAACTCAAATAATGGTCACAACGGTGGAGAAGTCGTTGTCGCCGCATATGTACAACAAAAACATCCCCTTTTTTCGTTTATTAAATTCTTCGTATAAAAAGATTCTTTTTGAATAAACATAAAATTCAAAGGGGTTTATACACCGTATAAAATAAAGTTGTGTATAAAACCAAATATGCCACAATGAAAGGAGATTGAGACGAAGTCCTTAAAAATATCATTTTTAAAATAAAATAGATCTATTATGTGTATTCACTATAGGTACACATAAAGAAAGTAAAAATACAAAATAGGACATAATAATATCATGACATAATTTGAAAGTAGGAGATTAACCCAAAGAATGGAAATTGGGTTAAGAAATTCCCTTACCTTTTGTCTGACTTGATTCGACCGTTCTTTAACCTCCTGAATAATAAATTAGAGTTATTATCTACCTTATTAAGAACCATTTTCAATTTCATTATCCATTTTATATCACTTATTACAATGTTATGAACATTATGTAATTATTTTAGTTAATAACGGTCGTTTTGTCGATCTTTGGTACTTGAGTCAACAAAAACTTCTTATAATTACAAGTTGTTCATGTGGTGAAATATCCATTATATCCAGAATTATATTCATTATTTAGATGTCATATATATCATATATATCCAGTATATACATTCATTCATAATATTACGTAACATTTATAGGTAAGAAATGAAATGCACCGTTCATGGAGACTGTAAGCCGCACGTACGCATGAACGCTACTTTCATTTCTATTTCGTATTTAATGGAATGAAATCATAATGATATAAATGTAAAATATAATTCCATTATAATATAGAATATAATACCATTTACTCCATCCTTTATACATCCCACATATGGTATTAACGATTCAAATCACTTTGAGGTGGCGGTAGTCCGCACTTCCTAAAATGAAAATATCGCGTTTACCCATAATGGAAACAATAAAGGTATGCCATAAATGAAAAATAAAAAATCATAAGTAAAACAAAAACATAACATATATCATATATAAAAATACTATCATCATAATGGCCACCATTAGAGGTGTTTTATGAGTGTTGAACAATCATCATTTCGTGAGGCAAAAATTTGCCATCCACAGAAACAGTATGTTATTTAACCATTAGATGTAGGTGTTTGTAAGTGTAGCTTGAATAATTCTTATAACAACATCCTAGTATATTGAGGATACTGGTGTTGTTACAAAAGAAATTAATAAAAAGTGTTTAGGGGGCTGGAGGAGAAATATAAAAAAAATCAACATTAGAGAAGACATTACGTTAAAATCGGGTAACTCTTTTTGATTTGAGCCAAAGGCTTCCTTGGGAAGAGTTCTTCCAAAAGTGAGGCTTCTAGGAGTAAGAGGGGGAAGTTGGGAGAGTATTTGGGCAGAGGTTGGCCGAGCCAAATTGTTTGAAAGTGTGAATGAGGTGTTAGAGGTGGGGGCCTTTTATAAGTGGAGAGGAGGGGCACTCTTGGAAAGTAAAGAAAAGTCACTTTATTATAAAATGAGTTTCAGATTTTAGAGGTCCCACACTTATATAATTCGAGGATAAGGTGATAAGGGTTCGAAATATACTCATCCAATATGTTTTTGACAAGTGTAAGCCTTGGATTTTATATTATCGTTTTATTTTATTTAAATCGTTAAATAATGAGGTCATCGTTGCATCATCATGATGTCATAGATAATTTAATTTATTTAATGTCTAAAAATTATATAAAAATTACTATGATGTAGGAAATATTTTTAGATTTCCAATTACTATTTTTAGTCAAAAATATGACTTGTATAACCCCATGGAAAAATTGTTTTAGTAAAACATTTCATGTTTGTGTCATTTTTTACTTTAACAATAAATAAAAGGTATTTATGTCATTTTCCAAGTAAAGTGGCTCCATGGGGTCCCCAAGTTGACCCATGGATTGTATTGGTCGGCCATGGCACATCCAATGAGGGTAGGACATGTTTCAAGCTCATCTCATATTATTAAAACATTATTTTTACCTTAAACTACACTAATTACCTCTAATCGCGATTAAGAACTTAAAAGTTACTATTCACCAAAAAATTATTTTAATCTCATTGAACCACATTTTACTTCTTAATTACTACCATGTATGTCAGATTTTTGAAAATCAAATCACAGAAGTGGTAATATTTCATTTAAATGAAAAATCAGTTATTTAACTTCCACTTAGTGGTTTCACTATTCATCAAAAATTGAAGTTTTTCAGAACAATGCCAAAATTTCACCCTAAGATATAATTGATATTCCGAATTCAAAAATGATTTATATTTTAAAAAATTCCAAACATATATGTTGCATTAATTAATTTTATAATTAATTCCCGTTGTCACAAGAAATAGCATGTTTTTAAGAAACAATTTATATCAAAAGATTGGCAATTGTTTATGTCCAATATCAATGTTAAATTAATTCTAATGACCACCATTGGATAAAATGGTAAAAATATATTCTAATTATACTTTAAAACCACTCAATAGTATAACTTATCCCTATAAATTATTTTGATTAAAAAAGTTGTTTTAAGTATTTTTCACTATTCATAAAAATTTGGAAGTTCTTAGAAAATTACAAAAAATTCAACATAGGCTAATTTCAATATTACGAATAAAAAAATGAAGTCCATTTTGAAATATAAGATTTCTATAATTTTAAAAAGTGGTTATTACTATTCATAACGGCTACATTGATTAGTCGCGGTATGTTAGAACTCGACGTTGCGTACAATGCAAGCTATTTCATAATTAAATGAGAAGCGTATCATGGAAGCTCGGGATGTTACAGAAGAATAATGAAATTTGATAAAAATAGTACTAATCAATGTGGATAGCTATGAAAATTACAAGATAGTGATCATGAAGAAATTTGATAGGGAAAACAAGAGGATCGTTGTAGGGGAATAATTGACACTAGTCATGTTGAAAATGAGTGTATGAAATTCATACATATAAAAAATGAAATGACAAGGATGAAAAAGATATAATCTGAGGAAAAATGTTTCATTATAGATTAAAAACATGTTACCACATAAAGAGAATTTAGATATGAAAAAGTATATCATTATAGTCATATAAAAATAGTCTTGGATAGTCAACAGAGAGGCTAGCATGATGTGATTCCCCAAATTAATTGTCAGAAATATTAAATGACCTTGGTTAAGTGACAACTCTCAACTCTTCTAATTTTTTAATACGAAAGGATATAATACCCTCTTTATTCATGTAAATTTTATGTGTACTAACATGGAGGAAATTAAAGGAAATAAAATACAACATCAGATAGAAGTGGTTGTAAATACTAGAAATAAAAAGGATTTTTCTCATCATGAAGTATTCTCATCTCCCTGACGAACAAATGAGAAGTGATTCCCTTAAAGGAGAGAAAACATGACAAGGATATATCAAAATAAAAAATTTCATTATATATGGATTCCAATAATCCTTAAAAAATTGCTGGTTTAGATTTTACAATCATTCTTATAAACCTTATGTTGATTATGAAAATTATGTTTATGAAGGGGGAATAATTATTGAGGTGTCTTTTTTGAGAAAGGTAGAGTAAATTGTCCTAAAATTGAATTATTATAATTTGTTTATCAAGATAAATGTATGATGAATGTTGTTTTTGATAAATATATTGTATTAAAACTAAATTGTGTAATTTTTATGTGGTATCACATGCATGTAAATTCACGGAAAACATAATTTTCTTGTAGATGTATACCTTTTTTTCACAATCTTTCCCCATTTTAAAAATGAGTAGATTAAAAAGATTTTATTAGATATGTTATTTGGGGTTTTATCCTCTTATCGTATCTAAAATAGGTTGTCATCTTGTTTTAAATATGAAGAAGAAGTCAATTCAAAACTAAATAAAATATTTCCATTTAATTAGAAGAATAAAGATATTGTGAGTAAGGTTCAACCCCTATACGATCCTTTTTTTTCTTATAAATAAATATCTGACATCAAATGAGAAAAAATATGTATTATAAAGCTGTTTTTTCGTATTAAAAAAAAAGTGGGATATTGATTTTTCCATGGGTGGATTGTGTTTGTTTTCAATAAAGAAGGATTGAAAACCTATCACTATATACTATAGAAATTTGAGAAGAGATACTAAGGTTATACAATTAAAGAACACTTAATGATGTATTTGAGGTTGAATTTATATGGTAGAAGAGAAGGTAATATTTATAACAAATTATAATTATAATGATTAAATGTGGTAACATAAATTTTTCTTATTGTTTAGCGGATATTTAATTTAGTGACATGTATTTTTGGATGGAGAAACATTATATATAACATGATTGATGGGAGATGGAGGTGCTTGAAAATTGGGAATATTGAAGACATGAGTTTCAAAGTAAAATCATAGCTTTGAAATGTGATAAATCATCTAAAAAGGGTTATTTATTGAAACTCATATAAAAAGGAACTGATAAACAATTGTAAAAAGATTATGAAATTTTAGAGAAGTGTTTTTAAATTATTATTGGTGGCCAGATTTGAGTGTCTAAAGTTTTGGTTCTTTTTTTTAATAAATTTTGAATTCTACATGAATCTTTAGAATATATAAATGTCTGCAACTACATAAGAAATTATTGAGACATATATGAATTTTTTGACCCACGTATTCTATTGAATATTTTTCATATGAAATTTTCTATAGCGTATATGACTTAGTTAATGAACATATGATTTCAGATTCTTTTTGTATTAATTTCAACTCCACGAGTAATACATAATCTGAGATAAGAAAATAGAGAATTCAAGATTTTACTCTCTTCTCGCATGACTTATGATACTCCCATTTGAATTTTTGAAGAGTATCATTTTACATTGAAATAAGGGCAAGAAATGGAAATGTAATGAATCTTATGTTGATTTTTTTATGAATTCACGCATTTTAAATTTTGTTTATTTAATTAAATTTTAAAAGTATTATGGAAGATGATATTATTATAAAATAATAGATATTTAAATAAGGGATTATTATATATATTCAATAATTGAAATTTAAATATAATAATAAAATTACTAATAATACGGACTAGGATAAAACGTTGACCAAGTGAGGGAGTTTTTTGGTGCTGAGATGAGTTCCACAACAATAGGAGAAGTTGTTACAATACAATGTCAGTTTTAAAATATTTTTAAGAAAGTTCAACATGGGATTTTTTTGTGAATAAGAGATGCATTTTTTCAGTATTGGAGGAAGAAGAAAAATCCCAAGATTAACTAAAAATAAAATTATAATAACAAGAATTATTTTAAACGAGTTTATATTATGATAAAAACTGAAAATTTATATTAGTTTTAAATGATAATTATCTTATCAGAATCTGGGAACTATAATTTCTTGAGAATTAAATATATAAAATATTATATAAATAATATTAATTTCATTCTTATGTATAAAATATTTTTGGGTGAAGATATAGGTGATGTGAAATATCCTATAATAGGGAATATTTTGGGAAATAAAATATAATTTAGGAAGAATAATCCCTAAATTCATAAAAAATAATCCATATATTAAATAACTGAGGAGGATTAAACAAATTGCATTAAAGAGTTTATATTTTTTTAAGGAGGTGTGGGATAATTTCATGAAATCAACTAATGTAATTAAGTGAGAAAGGTCATAGATCCTAGTCCTATCAATGATTATAGTGCAAAGAACTGAAGAGAATAACTTGGAATGCCTTTTATGAGAATATTTAGAATAAAAATAATCGTTCAATGGAAATTCAAATAAGGATCCATTTCACTAACTATGTGTGGTAGTCAACACCAATAGGGAGGGGTATGTTGTATGAGACAGCCAAAATAACAAATGGGAGGATAAACTATGTGAGGTTGCATAAAGACATCTAATGTGATGTTGTATCGTATGAGGGGATACTATGAAAGAATGATGTAAGGATGTTTCATGTAACTTCATACATTAATAATGGAAGAGTGCATGATTGAGGAATCTATCTAATCACAGAAAGGAGTTATCCCACATTGATATTTAACACTAAAAATCCTTGTTTCTTCTGCCATTCACTTTTTATATATTCAGGATGTTCTAATAGAGAAAAAGAAGAGTCGATTGAGATACTAACTAGTTAATGATGAATCACAATGCTCATATCACTAATGCGAATTATGTAGCTCTAGTTGAATGATGTATCCCCATAAAACAAAAATTTAATTTGATGTATTTATAGTTGAATTATATATCACTATATAATAATACAGTAAATGATGTATCACTAGGTTAATGATATATAACTGTAAAATAATAGGAAATTGATATATTATTAAGTGAATGATATATCATAAAACAATAGTCTCTAAATTGAATGATATATCATCAATAATATCCAAGGTGAATGGGCAATCACAAATTCACTATTCTCCTAGCGAAATATCTACCATCACTACCCTGATCACGATGAAGGATTTTTCAGCAAATTAGTATTATTTTTTGAGTGAATCACATGTCATTATAAATACATGTGTATCAACACATGTCATTTCCCTTGGGAATGGATCATCACCTCACACATCAATCCCACTAACCTAATATTATCCCATGCCACACACCCCCATGATATACCAAACATATAATAGATGCATGAAAATTTATATTTATAAATATATAAATGTAAATGGAATTTCAATATATTTTTATTTTCTGGATTATAATTTTGAGTTTGTGGGATCAAAACATGATGGAATTTTATTAACATGACATTTTTTAAGTAGTTTAGCCAAACCATTGGAATAGGACCACCCATTCCCATAGTTTTACCAAAAAGATGGTATATAAAGCCTAAAACCACACCAATACAAATGTTTTATTATAATATATTTTCATATGTTGATTAATTTATCTTAAATTTCTAAAAAGTGGGATAAAATATTAAATATATATGAAGTAAATAAAAAGGATAACCAATAAAAAATTGATTTAGATATTAATCGTAGAAGATCATAAAATGAATGATGATGAAATTGTGGATGAATTATTTACCAGGGTTAAGGAAACTGTTAGAATAATAAGTGTTTTGGGCTAAAATTTCAATGATTTAATGGTTTTTAAGGAGATTCAACACATTCTACCATAAATTCATGGTTCTAGAATCATAGATATTAAAGTATGTGATCCCGTTAAACTCCCTTATAATGATCAATATATAATTATAATAAATTTTAAATCATGTAAAGGAAGTGTGTTAAAGATAAAATCCACGTCTTAAAATGAAGTTTCTTTAAAAGAATTTTTAGAAGAGAATAATAATAAATATGTTGATGAGGATGAAGCTGGTCATTCATAATTATAAGAATATGTTGAGGAAAATATTGATAAACATATATCACTCACCAAAATAACTATGAGAATAAGAAAAGTAATTTTATGGGGAAACATACAATAAAATGATTCATGTTTAGAGACATTGATAATTTTTTAAAAAATTGTCCAAGATATAATGAAGAAGAAATCAATGATGAAAAATCTAAAATACCAAGATGATAATCTAATAATAAAGTAACCAAAATTGATAAATTAATGTTTTTCTCAAAAGGAAAGGGAAAAAATATTTCTAAATATTTCTAAATATAAAATTATGTTCAAAGGTAGAAGATGATGGAAGTAGTGATTAAGATGAGGATTATGATACTTTTTGTGATATTTATGAGGAAAATACTTATTACTAATGTTAATGAGGGGGAATTCACTAGTAATTATATTAGTGATTCTGGGAGTAAATAGGAAACTAATATGTTGTTTTTATGTTTTTCTAACAAAAACAAAATGTGAATCAACCATAATGTTTTTTTTGTATTCATGGTCCTACTTTCCAAAGGAAGTCGGTCATTAAGACATTACTAGTGACACCATGAATTTCATTTTGGTCAAGAGGTTGTGAGTTTATTTTTATTATACCATTTTATGGGGGATTTTTTTCATACTCTAATACTTTATTTTAGGATGAATTTATGTTCACCAATCCTTCTAAGGTTCAAATGAATTACTTATTACACCCATGATAGTGAAATGATAAAAATTATGCATTGATGTGAACATCTATTTTACCATACACTATCTACCATTACCTTTATTAAAAAATTATGCTATATTTATTAAAATACTATTCAAATCGAAATAATTTTTTAATATAGTATTAAACACCATCCAATGTGGCACAAGGTATTTATGTTGTTGGGATCAAATCCACAAAGCGGGTTACTATGTATCCCTATGTGGGGAATCCGAACCCACATAGTTTGGTATATTTTTTGGAACACATCATACATTTTATAGACATATGATAAGTAAAATTTTCATTATATTTATGTATACAAATACTGGGACACATTGAAGTAGTTCAAAGTCATATAGAGTATAATTTTAAGAGAATGAGGCATAAATTTGGTTGTAGTGGGGCTTATGTTTGAGAATCAATTTTTGGTTCATCTTAAGGGAAATATGGCCAATTAGTACAAGTTTTCTCTATAGGTAATTTGATCATAGTGAAGGTAAGAAGGTTCCTTAGAAGGAATATCACCTAATGTGTAGGAGTGTCCACGATCATATGGAAAACATCCTAAAGAAGAAAAATGTATGTGGTTTTTTGAAGAATATGGCCCTATGAAGATGGATTCATTGGGAATACATCCAAAGTTATGATATTAAAAAATGGTGATGACTGATTTTAACTTCAAGGAGTCATCTTACATATCTTAATAATGTAGTAATCAATTTCTATTTATTTTGAGTTATATAGTTTATATTTTTGTGATAGGAAAGTATCTTGCAGTTTAATGTTGTGTTGTAAGAATGTTGTCATATAGTTTTATGTCACCAGAAATGGACGTCCATTTTTTAAATATTGAAAAAGATATTTATTAATGGGGATTAACTGTGGGAATCCAATATATGTACTTCTCAAGAAATATTTTCTTTCTATGGATTATGATCTCATGGATTATGACCACCAAATGAAGGTTTCACAGGGGATATGACCTCATGGGAATGAGTTGGGGAGTATACATTATAGAATCCATGATATTGATCATGAGAAAATTATCATGATGATATCATTAATTGGGGGAGATTAATCATGTATTATATCTTGGGTATAGGACCAACTCTTTCATAGGTAAGATAATGATATGTGTATAGGTCTTAAGCAAGTTGTTTCCCATATGAAAATCCACTTCCTTCTTACTAGTGGTTAGAAAAGGAACGATGATTGGAAGCATAGGGAATATAAGCCTAAGTGAAAATATTTGGGGGATAAAACCTTATCCAATGCATGGGTGCAACACTAACATAGGATTCCACATCGTCCTTTCTTTCTCGTTGTCTCATTGATGAATAATATTGATGAATTATTTAATGGAAATATAAGTGGGGATTATACAAATAAGGTGGTCCAAAAACTCATGAATAATTTATTAGATTGGGGTTTCTAGGTTCAACACATCATTATAAATGATGGTCATGATTAAATAAGATATACGATTTCAATATCATGTTGATGGAGACACTTGTTATCATGGTGATACACACTTATGATAACCCCAAGGGAGTTTTCTATATCATAGGAAAAAGTTTTGAGAAAATTTTTATCATGGTAATACATGGTTTAGAGGATGTACGCTGATGGGTATAGGATTACCATGTATGTTTTGAGGATTTATAGGGGACCATGATAGTTTAGTGTTTAGATAGGGTACCAAACTAAGTGAAGACATCATTATTGAAATTAGGGTGTGTATGGTGCCCTAATATGGGATATTCAATAGTTGGTTAACCTAGATATAGTGATTATCCATAGAGAGGTCCTATATTGATGTTCTTCTTCACCTTAGTATGATCTAAGATAAGGTGAAACCTCACCCTAGTAATGGATAATAAAAGGGTCTTCTTCACCATAATAAGGGATAAAGGAATGTTTTACCTCTCCCAAAAAAGGGATAAGTGAAGGGTTCATACTTTACCTTAGTAAATGGATTAATGAATTGTATACCCTAGTGAGGGGAACTAGGTTATGGTTCTTCTTATGGTCATAGGTTGAATGCTTGGGGATTTAGGAAAATGTTTCTATGGTGTGTAATCCAAATTGGGTCTTCCACCAGTGTCTATGAACTAGAATAAAAGCAATATTCCATGAATATTTTTTGGATTTAAATATGTTAATAATACAACTACCATTATTGATTGGGTTATTCCCATAGGTTTTCTGTATCTAAGGTTACTTAAAGTTATATTTTATATTAGAGTGAAAGTATATCCATGAATATCTACACATTATCTTAACGTTTAAATGAGGAACCATTGGGTCATATTTATAGAAAACAATGTGGTCCTGGTAGAATAGGATGGACATATAAGGTTATTGTATTCTGATTATTTGTATTGATAGTTTGGAGTGGAAACCCCATAGTGATTAATTATATTTTTGAAATTATTTTTTCTTAACTATTCAGAGACTTGGGTGAGGCATGTGCAATCTCATTAGGATCAAAAACCTCTCTGGTCTGCATACTTCAATTATCAAAAGGAGCAAAAAACAATCCCTCCACCAATAGTTGGTATTAATTGACATAAAGTGTTCTGAACTCTATGTTTGAAACATTTGGGTTCTCAAATATGAATGCTGGTCCTACACTCCCACTACAATGAGAATTTAGTAGTTAAATAAATCTAAGAACACTAATTAGTGACTTATATAAATAACAGTGTAGAGGTAATATAGTTCTTTTTTGAATATCTATGACTTGAGTGATCTCTGAACCTTTTACACTATCTGTTCTATTAATTATCTAACACTAAATCTAGTTAAAAAAATCGTTCACATTAATATAATTGTTATATCCCAAGCTATTCACTCACATATATAATGATGTAATGGTTTGGGTGAAAGGGTTGTGTAGATCTTTATCATGTGAATATTATTGGGTGCATTAATTTGGGGAAAACTAGCCACACCATTAAAATAGGGATAAATATTACATTTTTTCATATTTTCTCTTAGTGAGTCCTATTCCCAAATCATGAAATTTATTCCCCAATTATTTAGTCTACTAATGTCATTGTTTATCTTCTTAATGGAATGAAATGGCCCACACCTCCTACAATTTATCTGACACTACTATTAGGGAATGATTCAATCTTACGAATCATGATATAGATCTTGAACACACCAATAGTGTTAATGATTTAAACCTTTCGTAGAAAAATATTTTTAGAAGAACCACTTATACTACAAGGTATCAGATGTTTTACCACATTATGTTCATGTAATTCTCATAGATGTGGATGTTTTGAGTCCCGATTCTATCCTTCCATGTGAATGGTACACTTCACACAACTACCTTAAAGATAAAACATATTATCAAAGGTAGTTTATATCAATGATGGGGAGTTAACTCCTTTATTCGTAATGATCCTTCCAAGGCTTCCCCTGACAACTTAATTATATTCCTCAATTTTAGGGTAGTCAATAATAAATCAAAATATGGGGTAAATGGAAGATTGGGATTGATTCCAAGGTATTTTCATGAAACCCATGTTTACATGGAAATAATGGATCCATCCAACAATTCTTGACTTAAAATTTCAAAAAAATCCAAAGAAATTTTTGAGTTAGTGTAGATCTTGCATAAATACATTTACCAAAACATTGAAAACTTTTCTATGTTGCTTATCCTATAGATCACATTAACTAAATCATTTAACATAGTATATGAAAATGTTTGGTGTATAATATGGGCCAATTAAAAGAAATCAAGGGATACAATCTAAATTGGGATATTAAAAATGTTAACCTCTAGGTATTTTGGAGGACATTTGAAGGATTCCCACACTATCAATACATTTCGATAGGGGGTGATAATGACAAGGGGAAATATACCCTTTCCTTGGTGTGATGTTGACTCTGAAGTTAGTGTGGACATATTTTTGATCAATTGTAGTGAAAGACCCTCATACAAGTTCCCAAAAAACTACACCTTAGTGTATATTATGGAACATATAGATATATGTTATCCCAAACTAGAGAGAGGAAAATATAATACATGGGGATATAATGTCAACCCAAAAATATATCATTTGACATAAATTTAAATGTCATATTTCATATGTCGTTGTGACTACTTACTTCCATATCATTATTTTCATATCTGTGTTTGACCAAATCAATTTATAGTAGTAGCCTAATTTTTATAAGGGAAACCCATTGGGAAAAAAATTAAAGTAATAGCATGGATACTGACATTTTTATTTCATATCTCTAGTGGTAAGGCTATGTTTCATATCTCTTGGAAATGTTATGTGATATGAGGATGAATAACTTTAATCATCAATTTATATGAACTTCTCAAAGGTGTATAAATTTCATACAATTTATTAATACAATTTAATCATACTATTTTTGACATTATGACACTATCTATGAATTGTTCCCAAGCCTTGAAAAAAATACTTTTGAATTGAGAGGTCAAATTTTTCTTACTATAGTGATCTCACAAACATGATAAAGGATAGTGTAAGTGGTGGAAATAATGTTATTTCATAAAAAAAATTCTTTCTTTGGATTTTGTATTGGTATCTTAGATCGATTATGATATTATATTCCTAAATTACAGAAACTAATTATTTTGTAGGATATTATTGTGTCTATAAAATTAAGTGGTGAAACTATAAAAATGATTGTGTAAAGTAGAAAAAAAGTGGTGTTGAGAAAACTCAATGTGATGATAGTCCGTGAGGATACTCAATTAATAATCAAACTACCTTAAATGAACAATTTTATCAGAATAGTACCCAGATATACCTGATCATGTGTATCATTTTAACTAACTAGGATTCTAGACACCAAGGTAAATATTGTTACAGTATTCTATTCCTTATTAAGAGTAAGATATCCAATTAGAAGATATATAATAAATGTGTCACATGTGAAGATTTTGGAAAATGTATAATCAGAATGCAAGGCCTCCTTCCAACATTGTATTGAAGAAAATAGAACAAACAGAGTTAGGAAAATGTTAATCAAGTTAGATACTATGGAGAAGTAATTATATTAAAAATGAAAGTATGTATTAGAAGATTATGTTGGAAAATCTATGGGAATCCTTAGGGAAAAAGGATACGATAAGAAACATTCTTTTGGAGGATGTGTATCCTGAGTATTTTATTCTTTGACTTAGTGGAATTACCACCACATATATTGGGGACCCATGGGGAATCGTCTAAGGTTGTAGTCATAACACTAAGATTTGAATTGAGAAATATCACATGAAATTTGGTACCAAATGAAACCTGGCGATGGTGGAGACATACATTTGAGAGACGGATATTCTCATCTCAGCCACCAACATTAATGTTACCATCACTCAGTGTGTGTGAGATATCAGGGACTAAGGATACCTTGATATGGTACTCAATAAATCTATTTATAAAAAATAGGATTCACTTATCTATCAATAATATACGAGTTTTATCCTCTATGCCATGAATCATTTTAGCTCGGAATTTATTATGATGGATATTTACATGTCTTATTTGAAGATAGTAAAAGCTACTACATTGATGAATGACTCTACTGAGTATGTTTGGGGAGATACTCTAGAGGATGAACCCGAGGGGTACCTAATGAAAAGGAAATGGAATTTTCCCCCAAACAAAATAAGATTTATAAGGGGGAACAATATGTATTTTCTTCTATCATACATCCTCCAATGATGATCAAGTCAATAATAACGAATGATTCCTCACTATCAGAAATGAAGCACTCAAAAAATTCATTGAAACTGTCCAAGAATATTATTCCTGATAAATGTGGTAGGTCTCTATGTCCATACGTGTATATGAGCTCCAAATTGATAACATTATATATTATTAAAAGTAGGATCTTTCCCCACCTAATTTTTCAATAAATTCATTGAGGATAATGATATGGGAATCTCAAGAGAGGGTAAAACACATGATGTTATGACAGATATATCCAAAATAGGGGGATGATGGATAGTGGTCAATCTATACACCCCTGCTAGAGGAAGAGGAGATGGTGAAGATAAAACATCCGAGAATTATTAGAGTGTTTTAAAACACATATTGAACCCCTCATTCGTAATATAGATCATTGTGATTTATAAGTCCACATAATCAATGGATGATCTCCCCAAGCCTGTAGATTCCTCTAATTCTATATATTATTTCATATAGGATAACAATGTATCAGATTAACTTGAGTTGCCTTTAATTCTTATACCACCCCTACACATAATTTCATTATAAAAAATTTATTCTATATATGTTAATGTCAGTAGTCCAAACATTTTTAGTGGAAATATCACTAATATTCCTTTAGAATTCCATTATAATACTTATAATTATGCGATCCACCCAAATGTATCTATAAATCATAATGATGAGGAGACTATTGTGGGAGGTGTCGAAGACCCGATGGGTGGCTAGACTATAGTGCATAGTGAGACTGATTTCAAGGTACCTACGAGAAATGTTGTGTTAGTAATTAGTCTCTTACTACCACTAGTGACAAAAATATTTTTAGAGTAGATGATTATGGTGATCTTCCAGTGGGGATGATTCCAATCAAAAGTAACTATACATCAACAGAGATAGTTGATTAATGAAATTTTCCTCTCTAAACTTTTAAATTTATTTTCCAATAGTTACATCTCATACCAAATTATACACTTCTAAAACAAGTGATATCTCTAACCAGGAAATCACTAGTCCCAATGCTCCAACTTCCTCACAATACAGAGGTTAGGTCTTTCCTAATGTCATGCGCATGATGAAGTAAACGTAGTATTTTATTTGAGATAATTTTTTCATTGAGTGTGCTTCACTATCTATATGTGTAACTGAACAAGATGATATGTCCTTATAATTACATCATATTTCCCATAAAAATTATTAGAATAGTATATAAAATATTACTTCCAAAACAGCAATGGGTTTTCAAAGAAGGATGATTCAGCAACATCATTGTCAATTCATATTTTTGTGAAGTTGGTGTTTCAATGATCAAGATATCTCTCTACCATGAAGGTGATTATCTTAAAACATGAGAATGGATAAAAAACCCCTGAATTTATTTGGGAGGTAGAATAAACCAAATTATCTAATAAACGTCATGATATGGAACTTTAATTGCACTTCCACTACATGTAAGTGAAATTCAAGAAACGACATCTGGCTGATGAAGAGGCTTATCAAATAATCTGACTCCAGTAGTATCTAGATACCAATGATGGAAAATCGATGGAATAAAAAAATATATATAAATAATCTAATATGGAGAGGAAAAAGTGGGTTTTGAGGTGGAGAGTATCATTCTTGATGAGGGTCTTGAAGATATAATTATTTTTAAACACTAACATAATTTTAATGAGGCTTTAAAATCAGTTAAAAAACTCTTGAAAGAAATTGTGGGAATTATATATATGTCACTATAAATAACAGAGAATAAAATAAATGGATACATATATTCCCATTTTTAAAAATGAATGAAAAAACATCCATTTTAATTTTTTTGATACCGTTGCCTCTTTTTAACTCTGAATATCACATCATGGTGACCTGAAAATACTTCAAAGAGAAAGATCTAAAGAAATTTCACCCACATGAAAATTGAAACATAATATACTAAGTAAATAATACATCTGATACACCTTATTCAAAGAGATTTACTTTTTTATTGGGCTCATAGATGGATATAGGCATGAAAAATTTCATTGAAATACTATATTTGGTCCATTTTGATGTAGGATTATTTCATGCTATCATAGATCAGGAATTGGTATTATCATAATTAAAATCTTCATAAAACTGTTGTTGGTTGATATAGAAGTGAGACATGGATAGCTCATTGTTAAGAGGATCACACAATTAAAAGTCGGGATTGAGGATTATGATTCCCAAAATATCTCGGATACACGGGAACTATATATTTCTATATTCCATAAACATTTTCATCCAAAAACATTGATGTAATAGAAATTATGTCTTATTTTTTTCCATGGGAAATAGATATAGGGATAACAACATGGACCATTATATCGTTATATGGTGGTACCTAAATGATTTTAGATATTATTGTTTATTTATCTTATTTTTTCCTAAATATCATTTGGGAAAGATTTAGCAGGAAATAAAATTTATTTTTCCTAGGCATCTCTTTATTTTTTTAAACATGAAATGATATATACCATTTCTTCTTGAATATCCTTATTCTTTTCTACGTTATACAATATGTATAAGCCATGTTCCGAGAATCAACATTTTCCCAATCCGTCATATATGAATTATTGACCTGGTGTGTATAATCAATATTTCCTTATCTAATCCATGGTTATGAAAGTAAATCCAATGTAGATTGTATTCTAAATAAAAATATCTTAACCAATATGTATGTTATTATTAATGAGAAATTGAGAGGAGAAAATACAACAAGAATACAGGTCCCTAGTGTCACTTATTTCAACAACCTCGAAGGATGGTGCATGTAGTTCAAGGTCATAATGCTCAGATCATTATTTCAAGTGGCTTAGGGTAAAATGATAAGGACCATGTTGGATATTAAGATTATATTGTCATACTCATGCCTCAAATATGCATTCAATGAAAAAAATCAACTTCAACTGTATTGAATCAACTTTTATAGATGGATTGTTGGACATGTAACTGATAACATGAGTCGTTTGAATCAGATATTGGTGGCATGTGATAAGTATAATGTGGATGGTCAGGAACCACATTTTAATTAAGTGTCCCACTATGATTCAGTAAGGGTGTATAAATAATAGATGGACTTCTTCGCATGATGGCGATGGATCTGGATGGTAGGCCATATTGTGGGTGCCTATGCTGTGACATATTAAGGAAGTATATGAATATCAAAACCAAGGTGTCCCTTGGTGATAGATATAATCATTACTGATTGAAAATGAAATATTGGATGATATTTAAGAATATAATCAATATAGTATATTTATAGAATTGTGGGTAATGAAGAAGGGATCATGCACCCTATACATTATTGCTCTATATATTAAATTTATATTAGGAGTGAAGGGTTATGAAAATCAATTTCATTCACTTGTTATTGGAATATTCTGTCTAATGAGTGTATTATTGGTTTTACTAGGTTTATATTTTTATAACCAAAATCTTTATGCATTTCCATATATTTAATCATAATTTTTCATAGTTTATAAAAATTGGTGTCCGGACAAGTTAATCCATTGATTTTTCTTAACCGACACATTATGTGTGTTTTTCCTAATTAGAATTATATATTTTTCATTTTCATTTTCTAGGGCCTTGAAATTTATAAAAAATGGGATTTCATATATAGTTTCATAGATTTGAAAATGTGTTGATGGTATTTAAGGTTGAAAAACCTCACCAAAAAGGTGATATAATCCAACTAATGAGGGTAAACAGAATATCCAATGGGAATAAGGACACAATTATAGTAGATATCAATACATGGGATAGTGCAAGAATTTAGGGTCATGATTCACGAGACATGAAAGTAACACAATCCATGTTATAAAGGAACATAAATCACCACATTAATTGAGGATCAAAGTATACTATAGTCTATCAAAGAGTAGTGTATTTAGTTTAAGTTCATGGTTCTTATATAAAAAAAAATTTAAGGTCACATAGAGTTGAAAAAAAATGAGATGGTATATTTAGATAGGAAAATTAAGCCCAACATGAATGAGATCTGCATGCTTTCCTAAATATTTTCAGAAAGCCGATGAACTCAGCTTAAGGTCATGGTTTATAAACCATAAATAGGGGTGATTCATTAAAAACCTAATGGTTTACAAGGTTTAAGATAATCCAAACACCTTTGATTTAAAAATTTTATTGAGTTAAATCGTGATCTAATGTATTCACATTGAGAAATTTAGTTGGAGGAAGTATTCCAATGTTGACTGATGACCAATGATTGAATGAACGGTTTCATATAAATGTTGTCAAAGGCATACCAATATTAGATGTCCTTATCTGAAAGATGAATACACATCTAATTGGTGGGTCCAAATATAGCACCACTGTTGATCATTACAAAATATAGGTTTTTCATGAATCTAGATACAGTTGTTACTAATATCCATGAGATGTTTGCAATTAAAACACTTAAGCCCTGAAGAGTGATATATTGATGGAAATATTTTAGAGGTGATAATAACATCCATGTACAGAAATAAACACAATTTGGAAATTTTTTAATAATTTTGGAGTTAAAAAATATGAAAATTTGAGATTGGGTCTAAAATATTTTATTAATAAGTCACTATGTATCCTAAAGAAATTAGAGTCAATTTACCAGTAGTTATTATGATGGATAGACTCTACATTGATATTGATCAAATACCGAGGAGGATACATTTAACATTCATTATGTGATTGAAAATAGATGAAAACACATGGTTTTTTCTAGGGAAATTAATTAATGTATTTTTGAAAACTTGGTGTTTTATTGGAAAAGTGACATGTTAACCTACTGTAGGGTTCCATGCTCCATAAAAACATATCTTGATTTTTCTCTCACATGGGAAAGGTATCCTGAAAAAAAACTATAGTGAGTAGCTTTGGATCATTCATGATTGACCCTATTTCATAATCATATGATGATGATGAATGTTTTTTATAGTTTAACATAATATGATGAGTACTTTACCATGATGTTTAATTTTATGTAGTATGTAAAATTCTTGAAGTCCACATGAGTTGATTAAAACATGACAGGGATAATTTTCTAGTCTATAAATTTGATAAACCAAAATAGCTGATGAATAAAATGTTACCATATCCATGTTGTTGTACAAAAATATGGATTCTATGGATGATGGAATAAATATATTTTAATTTAAAGGATAAATTACTCTTTTTAAAATCTCCTATTTATATTTTTCCTTTACTAATGAGACATGGGAATTTTATTCACCATCTACCAATGGATATGGATTTAGGTATTAGTGATGATATTGAACTGATCTAGATTATGTGGAGGTAAATCAAACCATATAAGGTATACCCCAATAAATATGTCACATTTCCTTTATGATAGAAAATACAACATTTATTTAATGTCATAAAACAAGGGATTTGTGTTGTACCATTTACAATCATGCATCTTTGACTTGGATAGTCTGCAATTTAAAGGCTTACCATTAGACATGAAGAATTGGAAAATTTTTACCAAATCATATGGTCAGAGACTTGGAATTAAATGTCGGAGGCCTTGTACTGATCCATCTTGTGCACTTTAAAAGATGGTTCTTTATCAACAATAGCCCCACTGGAGGGAAACCCAAAATGGATAGAAATGTGCCAAGAATTATGAAACAATATTGATTTTATCAAGACATTATTTTCAGTCTGAGGATAAGTGATCTTGGTGTCTCTAAATATCATGAAATATCAAGTATAAATCTATACATAGTTCTGATGAAAAACATCATTTAATGATCAAACTCCATCATAGGGTTGGGGGATTTTTTTCTCTCAGATGCAGGAAGGTCATGCACTGGAAATTTCTACACAAAACCAACAATTATATATAGTAATAAGGCCATGTAGCGTAGGGTAATACAAACAGTTATGATTTTTTAGGATGGGCCATATATCATGTAGTTTATTAATGTTTCAAGGATTGGGGTGTTGTGCAGTTTATAGTAATTATACCCATTCATCTATATTGTTTCATCTATGTGGAGGGCCTCTAAAAAATATGATGAAGATAAGGATACCCAATATCTCTAAAAAATGGGTGATATTTTACCTTTTAATGGTCTCAAATATGGAGAAGCTAATGCTTTATAGGGGATTAGTTCTCATACTAGGATCATATATAAGAGAGATTGGTTTCATAAAATGGTTCAATGTATGCAGGTTAAGGTATTACAGGTTAGACCATGATATGGGATTTTTCATTGGTCTAATTCTTGTGAAAAAATGGTGTTGCTTTGTCTAATGATAATTAAATAAAGGAAAACAATATGTGAGGGAATATGTCTAATCACTGATATTAAGGGAGTAGATTTGGTTGGAATTTGTGACTGGTATTAATATATGATATCTTGTAATTACTAGATATCCTTTATTAATAGGAATCATGCCACACATTTTTATGATATATGGGTGAAATTTGGATTTCCATTTATATGTTTCAAATATGGAACCCAATATGAATAGAGTGATCTAGCACTATAATGAATTAGTGGGCATAATTATTATTGAAATAATAGATGGGTCTAGTAGTTCATATGTTACAATGTATCTTGAAATAATATTAGTCGATCCACACATTGTTCTTATAAATATGATGATGGAATTTTATCTAAGTTCACTTGAATGAGTGATGAAGGGGAATTCACCCTAAGGACCCCTACATGGATCTTGGACCCATGTGAGAAAACATTTCTTATATAGTCTCCTAAATAGTTTGTGGTAGTGTGTATTGTATACCTTATATCAAATTTTTTTAAGTTATGCAACAATGATTGGACTTCTTACCTTCAAACATGATTCAGTTTGGTTGTACTAGATATAGTAATAAAATGGAAATTTTAGCCTCACATGATTCATGGTGGGTATGATAAACAAGATGAAATCATATGATCACCCATATTATATAATAGAATAGGGTATAATGAGATAGAATCACATACCATGATGTTTTATGTAATGTGAAAAAGACATTTTAGAAAGTTTTATATCATGCAGCAAGGAAGAAATAACATATAGTTTAATGTCATGTAACTTAGATAATTATAAAATATAGTTATATTTATGTTTCAACAATTTAATTCTTTATAGTTTAGATTCTTATATATGGTCCATTAATATGTACCCAACATGATGTTATGTCAGACACATCACATGGAACCTAGAATCCTTGGCAGGGATGATACTAACTCTATTAATTGATATCAAGGAATATGCTCTATTGGAGTAGACCTTATTCATGGAATAAGGTCTCTACAATTTATGTCCATGATTCAATGGTTTCATCCTGATTATAATTTTAATTGTGATGTCCAATACTATCTCCCATAGGTGGAATTACTAGAGACAATATTTCTGATTGGATTCTCATGTAATTTGGATCTGATGAATTTTTAGGTTATGTAGTGTGCTATGATTTCTATCATTGAGAAAATATAGCTAATACTATCACTTTTGTGATGATTCATCTCCAGAAAAATGGTTGTAGAAAGAAACAAAAAGAGAGGGTAGAGAACCTCAATGAGAAGGACTGCCATTATTCAATATACAAGAAAACATGGTTCATCTTATGTAACCATATGTGTTTATTTTCCACAATTGCACTATTCATGTTATAGGTTATCTTTAAAGGATTTCATGTCTAAATCTACAATTATTTACTAGATATTAGATAGGTTCTTGATATAATACTATATCATTACTTTTTCCAGCACATGGTTACAATATAAGTTGTGAGACTAAATTTTTCATTGATGATTCAACCCATTCAAATTCAAATCATGGAAATTGGTTACATTTTCCATTAAGAATGTGTAAGGGATAGTAAATATTGAAATAATTTTGTACATAAAAAATTTTATGATAACCTCTATTAAAAATTTATTGAGGGGTATTTCTTCAACCCATATATATAATATGTTTTTTGGATGTATGGATTTACTTAAACATATTGTCTTTAAGTGGGGGATAAGACATCATGTCATTAAATCTCCAAAAAAAATTCCAAGGGTATCTAATGGTATGAAACAATCCTATGGGTTGGATGATGACGTTGGGATGTATATGGGAAGAAGATAAATTCCTAGTGAACTCCATCTATATTTAAAACATAAATGTAAATTAGTATCTAAGACATTGGATTTTATGTAATATCTTTGTTCATGAATCATGATCATTACCCGCGCTGTTGTGAAATTCTTTCATAATTTGGACAGTTTTACCTCATTCAAAAAATATATGGAGGAATCTATAAAATCCTTATTTATAGAGGAATTTATAATGAAATTTCAAATTTATAAAGGATAAAATTAATTTAATTTCATCATATCTATTCTTTCTTAGATCAATCTGATTTTATTAACTTTTTAGGTATTCCATTATGGTGGGGACATCAATATAGTTGTGTTATTAGTCAATGAGGATATTGGGTCACCATATTCATTAGTGGTATTAAATTCTTTGAATTACTCTATATCATTATTAATGAATTAAGGAACCACCCTACGATGCATGATTTTAATGGAAATCTTGTGATGGCCCATATTTTCCAAGGCAGTGGCTACATTATATAATGCATTGTCGTGGGTGTTCCATGAAATAATATTTTATGTATTGTTGGATCAGAGATAAATTATTCTATAAACCATCATACATAGTAAAATAATAACATTAATTAATCCCTTTTTTATGGAATAATCTATTTTAATCTACTTGACCACCATCATTAAATCACATTTTCTGTTCAAGCCTGCCACACATATCTAAAGAGTTAGGTCTAAACCTATTATGAGAGAATTATAATCTTCCCCATAATTGTTGAAATACTTGTATAGAAATAAGTAATATGGAAAGAATAAATTTAATAGGTATACATGAATAATACCCCTAAAAACTTTATTAAGCTTTGAGATTTCAATTCTCCTTCATGTTGGGCTTTTTAAAGCACAATCGAATTACATTTCCATTATATAGGGAGTGTATCAGATGGGGAAAATATATTCATTAGGGATCTCGGTATTTTACATGGAATTACTAAGGATAATATGTTCTATAAATTTTATGGAATAATCCTACAAATTGATGGACTTTTGAGACATGATATAGATTTCAAATGTCTATAGAATAATCATCCACTATTCCAGATGTCGAGGTAATATTTTGTGAGAAAAAATATTTTTGAGTTGTTATATACATGATTTGAGATATACCTAATGGTTTTGTAGTCAATAAATAATATAAAATTATATAAAAATCATCCCCACACATTTATTCTAAATGTTTGAGTATGGAGTGTCAGTGTTTAAGATGGTTCGATTGAGAAAATTGGGTCTTGTCTACATTACTATGCCATTTTTCTGAGTAAGGAGAGCACCAAGTGATATCATTATGGATAAAAAAGAAATAATATGGGGTTTCCATTCTATTGTAAGTATCAACACTGGTGGGATTAATTTTTACTAACTGATAATTTTGAATGCTTCATGATAACTCTCCTCTTAAAAGTAAGTGACCCCTTTCTTTATAAACATTATGATGGGTAACAAGCTTATTTTATGGTTAACTAGGGAGCATCTGATATAGTTGAGCCATGCCTAAAGCCCTATCATGACTTTTAGATTCCAAGGTGGAGGCATATCCGGGATTTCCATGGTATTCATAGGGGTAACTTCAATACCATGATGACATACCATAAATCTGAAAAATTATATTGATGCCACCAAAATCATAATTCAAGTGGTTTGTATTTGGCTTGTGTTGCCACAAATTATTTTAAAAAATATCTTTTCATCAATATGATCACATTATTACTGATAATTAGGCACTAATTCATCTATATAACACTGTAATATTATTCATATAATGTTCTGGAATATATATCATACATAATATTGGTAGGTCGAATCAATGTTCTTCAATCCAAATGGAACTACCTAATAATAAAATTCCACCTTGGGTGCCCACAAAGTTGAGGAATCATCTTAACTTGAGACCATGCAAATTTAATTATAAGCAAAAATATGCTTTTTTGATGAAGATATCATGGAACTTTGCAGTTGAATCAGTCAAGATCTCATTGATCTTGACCATGAAATCAACATTTAGTAAATGGAAATTGTGAACCCTAAAGTCAATGAGAACATTGATTTTCCTATTATTTTTCTGAATGGTATAATATTGGTGATCCATTTTAGCTTTTGAACTTCCCTAATGAAGATGTATATGATTATAATATTAACATAATCCACTAATTTGGAACCCTGGGTGGTATGAATTCTCCAACTACTTATTTGATTCCATGGTGATTGTCCGGAAATTCCAAATGATGGGGAGACACATGAAGATTATGTTTAGGAATCTAGGTATAGCTACTGAAAAAAATGTCCCAGTCCTATACTAGGAAGGTGATATATGCATATTTTTTCTCTAGTGACATCATTATATTGATCAATGTGGGATTCAAAACCCCATCTATACTCAAATTTATATTCTAGATTTCATCAATAGTCATGGATATACCTTCCCCAAATACTAGAGGGGAATCACTGAGATCTTCCTCCTCTCCCACCTCTGCTTCAATATTGTCAAAAGTAGAATATGTGGGTGGATCTTGGGATCTAAAATATAGTATTAGTGTATTCTTATGTCATATATAAGAAGCGGGAGTTTCTAATGATATTACGGGTGTTGATGCATGGTCAGTATTATCAGATGTATCATGAATAGGTTCTCAATCCTAAACATTATCATCAGGGGTAAAAGTTATTTTTTTTAATTAGATCTAGCGGATGACATGGGGTTATTAACAACTCTCATTGATACTTTGGAAATATATTAGGATCCTAAAAAATCAACACAAATGGAATATATAGACCCTACAAGTGATGCGTAAGTATAATCATCATGAGAATTTCTATTTTCCACACTCATATTATTATTATGAACATACATTTTAAGTGAATGTAACTGATATCATGATGATGGTGGTGATTGAGACCATTTCCTATTACATATCTATCTCAAAGGTTTGAGATTGATTTTCTCATGGATCCTCATTTGTTTGGTTTAAATATTTCTTAGATCATCCCTCATATAGAGTCAACCAAGAGAAGTATTTATTCACATAGATATTGTGGTTAAATATTACTATATTAGAAATATATACTCTATGAGATTAGTTATCTGACATCATATGACAGGAATGTGGTCGAATTATTTGTCCATTAAAATGATACCCTCCTAACACTATGATTATAGATATATGGACTGACTAACTCGGTAGTATTTATTGGCAGATCATACTCATCATTGATTAAAGGAAGCAATTTGATATGATCTATCTCTAGACCACATTGAATTACAACATGGATGGGATAATTGATCATTAATTATTTTTCATCCCTCTTGTAAAAACATAAAAAAATATATTTGGAGCCATATGATTTAAATGGAGCTCCATAAACATTCAACACTCTAACATTTTCATTGAAATCATATTTATGGAATGGGTGGAATAATAGGAAAACCACTTCATTTCATTGAAACCATTATCTTCCCAAAAAATATTGAAGGCTATGTCCTGATGATCTAGAATGAACATGGATGCAGATTTCAAATCATCAAAATATGCTCTGAGTTTTATCATCTAAAGTGTATTTTCCTTGTTCTTATCATATTGTTGAATTTTCAGTTTCAAGAGGAACTATTTTTTATGGAAACATAATAAAAATCACCCATCCATGAGAGTTTTGTGTGAATGTCATTGGAATTTTGTTTTCTAAAGGTAGGAGATCACTAAGGTTTCTCACTATAAAGAATTATTGTGTACATTGGTCAAGAGGGTAGGAGTTCGAACTCATCTCAAACATTTAGTTGAAATTATTTCCTACTCTAGGAATCTTAAATAGATTGATTAAATTTTCAAAAATCCTTCCCAAACAATAATGTGGTACTTAATAGCGCAATGAAAAAAATTAGATCTAAACCATGAAGATATGTGTATGCTTGTTTATATTAGAGGTCTTCATTCTATTAAATCATCTATATGTATTAATGGTTCTCTATTGATGAAACCATATGTATTTAGTCAAGGTTCCCTGTCTTTTTTTTACATAAGGATTATTAGTTTTATTATACTATAGTTTATTGCCACACAATAGTGTGCTTCAATGTTTTAACCATCATGGAAGGTAGTATTTATTGTGGAGTTAAGTTCATTAATATAAATGGAATTCTTACAGAACCCTATTAAGGTAATTAATACACACATAATATTATTCCACATAATTTTAAATAAATTACATTTATGGTTATGTGATGGGTACTAATTCAAAAAAAATAAAGTTATACAGAGAGTTCTTCTAGGAAGAATATTCCTAGTAATGGTTGGTTTGAGACATATTTTGAGGGAGAAATTTTTTCTTACCTGAAATGGAATATAACACAACGATGATATGTTAGTTTTTTTACGCAATATTTACCCATTAGGTATAGGTTTTTCTTGGATAAAAATAGTATGGTCCACAATGGAGAATATGGTTTTGGTAGGTAGATGGGTTAATGAATAAAATATTGAGACACGTAGAGGGAATATCTCTCTCCATGTTTTTATATTTAATTATTAGAAGTATGTTCTAGATAATATATGATTTTTTTTTAATTTTTTTGGAACCCTATATAGGAACCCTATGTATCGTGATTAACATGAATCAAATATGACATAGTAGTATTAAAAATATTTATGTTTATGTGACTGGACCATAATAGGAAATTTATCATCATGGAGTAAGATCATTTTCTAAATTTTTTATGTTTTGAGACTATGAAATTGGATACATAATTTAACATCACAATGTTGGGATGTTTATTTCATGAAAGTTGAGAAAACATAAGACTGATTTGGACTTATATATATATAGTTATTCACTAATATACTCTTTTCCATAAATATGTCCCATTGAAGGAATATGAAAAATAATAAGGAAATATATGGAAAATGTATTAGGCATTGTAAATTTGGATACCCTTTTCAATAACTGTTATTAATGATAAAATACATCATTGAACTCAAATTTTAAAGCTACTCCTTGAGTAATTGTAGTTATCCTAGCCCATTGATTGGAATAAGGAGTCCAACAAAAACCAATGGGGATTTGGTTTAGGAATAATTGTTCTAATTCGTGATCTGTGTTCCATGAGATATCATCCTAGATTCATCATGATAGATTCCCCAATTATAAAGGAAACAACATTTTGATTTCTCATGTTATTATCATTTAGGGAGAAAACCAAAATTGATCCCTCTTATTAAAAGAATACATGATTGATAGGGTTCACATAGGTTTTCATTATAAGATCATTAAAATCATGTTTCCTTGGATATGGAATTAAGTAGGAATGTATATGGGTTTTAATGCACTTAAAGGTATCATTGATGGTATTTAGGGTTTTATTCATCTTAATATATAGTTTAGATGAAGATTGTGAAACCATGGATGTCTAAAATTCTATTTCGGAGCTGGATGGTAAAGCCAATATTTACAACTTAGTCTTCAGAAAACATGAAATGTCCCTAAAAATATACAATGTGTGAGGAATTTGTTTCCTAGGTCTTTCTCAAGAATATATCCTAATGAATTTATTTTATTCTAATCCACATTGTTCACTCACGGGGGTTGGTTCACATTATGTTAGTTACACAATAGCACAAGCCAAGAGAGGCAGGTATATTGCCCAAGTGGTGGATCTTTACATGTGGTTGAGTCTTCATAGAAGGGGGTGTGTACTAGAATATTTCTTCTAGAAATCTCATAGTGTTCTACATGAGTTTTAATTCGTTAAAACATGCTCAAGAATGAACATTTTCTAGGAATATTTCACGGGGGATAAAATAAACAATTATTATCCTTTTCTCTATCTCTTCTATCCCCTTCCACCATGTGTTCTATTTAAATAGTAATTTGTGCATTTATAAAAAAGGTCAGGTATCAATACCCTATAATTGGAGGTCATGGTAATAAACATAGAACATCTATGGAGAGTAGCATAATGACTCCTCCTAATAGAAATCTCACGTAGGGTAACCTAGGTGATAGCATAAGCATCACCCATGAATGAGTCAATGATCGGGTATAGGTAAGTTCACTTAAAAGAAAATAATATTCATGTATTTTGGATTGTAGTAGGGAGGAAATATCCTCCAAGGGTTTTGTCATTTATGTATAAGAATCATCCACTTATCACTCCTCACAAGGAGAAGTTGTAAATTCCATTTACATAAGATGGGAAAGTAGATAAAACCCAAACTTATGGAGGATTCAATTGATGATTTAGGAAACCTGATATGATAGAGTGAAATCATAAGTTAAATCTCATGGTTCCTTAGAAAAGTAACTATGTGTGTTTTATGGTTTTCCACCATGTCGTTCCATGGTGATTACACATTGGGTAATAATGTATGGTGTAATCATTCCAAAATGGAGCCCAAATTAGAAGGTCTATAAATATTATTTGTAACTCTATTTTGGCTCCATGATTAGTCAATGATAATACTATAATGAATTATATACCTAAAAATATTGGGTTTTCATTTAAAAGGTTTTTTATATTGAAAAAAATTTCCCAAAAATACCCACAAAATGGATTTAAGGATTTGAGGGCATTTTTATGATCAATGGATGAAATGAACGTTCTACTCTCAGTGGGAGGATCTCACCACCACATTAATGAAATGGGTAATGTTTTTGAGTAATCTCTATCCCTAGGGGTGTGAGAAATAATGCAGAACATAGAGAACCCATTTTATTCTTCTATGAGCCAATTGATTCTATTATTTTTAAAAATTACTTGTACTCTCCTATGTGGGGACCATATTCTTGGTTTAGAACAAAGTATGAGACAAATTCATTATGGTTTTAAAAAAATCCCCCTAAAATCAGATTCAACTTTGAAGAAAATATTTTATTTTTAATGTAATATTGGGTACTTTACACATTATATGATCATCTAGTAAATTTATAAGGATGAATCACCAATGATTGGATTCTTACAAAGAGTAGGATTAAAAATCTGTATTCTCATGTGCCCATGTATTATCAATTCGTGAAAATCTACAAAACTCATATTGTGTAGCATCAAGGAAAATCGATTCCACTTCAACATGAAGCATTGAATAATAAATTCATTCATGATTCTGAATTTTTTTAAAGATGTTTCTCAAGGGTGTGGTTCATGTATGGGTATAAGAATAGGTTCTTTCATTATACATTACATTCAGTCCATTCAGATATTGGTGAGGTGACTCAAAACAATGAGGGAAAAAATGGAGGAATTAGATTGATGAATCCAATGAGTACCCTGTAGGAAAATTCTAATGAATTTTATAAAAAACCACTACACTGAGGTTTTATGGATACTTGGAAGATTTCCATTTTTTCTAGACCATTGGGTATAGTAAAAACAACTTTAATTTTGTTGGAATCAAAGGTGGACCCAACAATATTGTCTTCTTTTTATTTTTTACCCTAATTTTTGTAAAAGCCTTATATTAGAGAGGATTAATAGGTTTGGAAATTTATTTTTCATAGGTATCCATCTATGGGCTTTTAGAATAACATATTTTGTTCCTATATCATTTAAAATGATCGAGTATTCTTATATTGTGTGAGATTAATTACTAGTTATAAGTGAAATGAATTATTTACATAGTTTTTACTTTGTGGGTTTTAACATAATGAGTTCTATTCATTCTGTTGGACTCACATATTTTGATAATACCAAATGATGTTTTCTTCATGTGATATTCGTTTTTTCATCCTATGATAATCATATTTCATTCAAGTCACCATTTATAGTACTCACAGTCTCACTGCTTTATTGATTCAGTCAATGGTACAAATCAAGGACACCCATACAAGGTCACCATTACAAGGTCACTGATACAAGGTCACTATTACAAGGTCACTGATACAAGGTTACCATTACATGTTCACAACTATATGGTTATCGTTACAAGGTCATAACAACAACATTACTGTTACAAGGTCACAACTATTTGGTTACCATTACATGGTCACCGTTATATGGTTAACTCTACAATGTAATAGCTACTAGGTCACAGTTAGAAGGCTACCGATACAAAGTTATCGTTGAAAGGTTACAATTGGATATTTTCTATGTGCACCTACTATTGAAGCCTACCGATCCAAGGGCAACCGTTACCAGTCTACCGATGCATGTTCTTCTATACTTTTTCAATTTCTTGACATTATTCTAACGGTCATATTTGATAAAATAAATGCTCTGACATTAATTAATACTAATTGTAAACATTTCAGGAGGCAATATCGTGGACAGTACCAAGGTACAAGAAATAATGCACCTGATCTACTCATTCCCATTATCAGACATCCAATATAAGAAGTGAAGAGTGATACAAGTTGTAGATACAGCGTGAAAAATACAAGGAAACATACACGGATACAAATTGTGGTGGAATAAGAAGTGAAATAGAGCTTACATTCTTGATCAAATTAGAACCATCCAACACTAACACTGTGAACCCAGAAGAATCACGAAGATCATTCTAGGACAAAATCACTTCTACCTTTTGTGCCTCTTCAGCTCTTGATCAATATCAGAAGAAGAAAACTGAAAGCTAGAACTCAGAGCTATGACAGTCTGTTCAAAAGAAAAGTTTCATTGAAATACTCCACAATCAAATTCTTCACTATGAGGAGTCAAGATATGAACTTAAAACACATAAATCATTCTATACTCAACATTATTTTTTTAGGTCCATTGTGTTCTTTCTTTTTACATTTCTGAGAAATGTGTTATTATTCCACACACTGTCTCTTGTGATTTAACTAGGGGATACTGAAAATCCTCACTCAAAACTCTTTCAACTCCTATTTCCCATGTATAACTATGGAAGAAGCCATTTGTTTCTTGATTTCTTATTTTCCCATGTAGAACTGTGGTAAAGGATGTTGATCCTGGACAGTTTGTGAAAAATGTTGTAAATCCCAATACATGTTGTGTATCAAGTTTATTAATATAAAATGCTTGGTGGAGGGGACCACCAAGTGGAGAGGATTATGTCTCTACTTGATACTGAACCTCTGGTTCTACTTCACTATGAAGTTTATTTAGTTATACTCTGTTTTGATATTATCCACTGCTTATATTTACTAAAACATAAAATTGTTTTTTTCTTACACATTGATAGTTAGCTTTGGATAGTGTGTGTATTTGTTTAATTCAGTAAACTTGTTTTTAAAGTTGAATAAGTTTTCTACACTGATTTATCGTAGGATTAATCACCCTTTAAGAAACCTATTGACCAAATGAACATTCACATTTATACTTCCTTAATTAACTGGGCAGGTTTTAAATTGGGGGTTTTGTTTTGAATAGAAATTTTAATTGGAACTCAATTCACCCCCTGTTGAGTATCCACTCCAACCAACATTTGGTATCAAAGGATGTTTATTTTCATGTTTTCACATTATTTTTAACTGTGATTGTAGTTATTTCGTAATGATATTAAAATTTCTGTTATATCTAAATTTTTAGTTCTTCAAAATTATAAGTTACTATTGAATATAGAGTCGAGGTTGCTACTACTCACAAGCCAAATTTAATTAATGGTAATAACAATGCTCAGTGAAAATTAAAAATGAAAATGTATCAAGAGAGCATTGGACCTGAAATATGGGACACAATTCAATAACAACATATATTTTCTGCTACTACTACAGAAACATGGTATCAGTTGATGAATGCCACATATAACAGTAATTGTAAAGCAATGAATGCTTTGTACTATTCTCTATGTGATGAGGAATTAAATAGAATATCTTTTTGTTAGACTGCTAATGAAATTTGGGTTACTTTAGTTTTTTCTCAGGAGGTAACAACTAATTTTTACGAAATGTGATTGAATACATATACTATTAAATATGATAATTTTAAAATGAACCCTGATGAAATCATTTTTGACATGTATCTCATGTTCAATGAGATAGTAAATACTCTGAGTCGACTTTGGAAACCTGTGGACAACAAGGACCAGATTATGAGACTGCTTCGATGCCTACCTAACAGATGGATGGGAAATTGTTTTCATCTAGGATTCCTGTGACATAGGCAAACTACCAGTGAAGGAACTAATTGTGAAGCTTATAATGTATTAATAAGAACCTAAGGTGAATTAAGAAGTGGATGAAGAACTAAGGAATAATTCTATAGCATTCAAGACTACTACCTCAAAGAAAAAAGACAAAGATAAACTCAATCTCCTATAGATACTTCCACAATTGAGGACTCAGATAGTGATGAGGACACGAGTCATCTTGCTCGAACGTTAAAAAAGTTCTACAGAAAGAAGAAACTCTTTATGAAGTTGAACTATAAGGGAAAGTATGATAGAAAACGACAATGAAAGAAAGATAGGAAATTAAATGACAACTCAAATGAAATAATCTTCTATGAGTACAAACAAAAAGGTCATGTGAATGTAGACTTCCCTAAGCTGAAATATAGGAAGAAATATGAAGATAAGGGAAACGGTTATAAAAAGGCTATGAAATCCAAATGGAGTGCTTCATAAGAAATCTCTAGTTGATTTGATGCTTCTGAAAGTGAACATAACAATCAAGAAAACTTATGTTTCATGAAATAAACATCTCAGGTAATATATAACTCCCCTATGCCTAATGATTATTACTTTGGGAATGAAGGTTAATTAAACAATGATGAAAATATGACTAAGGATGAACTTTATGAATGTTGTGGAATGCTTGACGATACCTTTAATGAACTCAAGGATAAATATAAACTACTAAAAATGAAACATACTTTAAATACTAATTAGAAATCTGATCTAGATATTGATAAAGATAAATGTTCTTATATACTAAAAGAAAATACCGAACTCAAATTATCAAATGATCAATTAAACAGAGATTTGAAAAAATTACTACTGGTAGAAATACCTTGACTCAATTGATAGGACAACACATTGCCCCAAAATATTAAACTTCTCTGGGATATAAACTAGGACAGAGAAGGATTATTAAAACTAAATTTTTTACAGAATCTGGACAACTTACAAATAATTCATGTTCTGGACCATTTTTTGAAAAAAAAAATTATCCAAAGGACCATGAAAAGTATTAGTGTATCAAAATATATGTGTTGATTATAAAAAATCTATTATACAATATGGGTTCCCAATGTTTTACTTGTTAACCTCTCTGGACCCAAGATAATTTGGGTACCAAAATTATCCCACACATAATCTGTTTTGCAGGAAAATTGTCTGAAGAGCTCTGGTAAAACTCTATGGTACTTGGTTAATGGATATTCAAGACATATGACAAGAGACAATTCATTTTTCAAAATACTAATTAAATTTTATGGTGTATATGTCACATTCAATGATAATGATAACGGTAAAATCATCGTCCTAGGCCAAATAGGTAACCCAAATACTGTATTAATTTCAAAAGTGATTTTTGTTGATAGGTTAAAATACAACCTGCTAAGTATTTCTCAGTTGTGTGATGATGGATTTAATGTTAAATTTTAAATTGATGCATGCAATGTTTTCAATTCTAAAAGTTCTTTAATATTTACTGCTCTCAGAAATGATAATTTTTATGCTGTTGATTTTGATTCTTTATTTATGAAAAATGTTTCTTGTTTAAATGTGTTTTATAAGGAATCCTGGTTGTGGCACAAAAGACTAGGACACTGCAATGTGAACTTACTTTGGAATTTGACTAGTAAAAGTTTAGTCAGAGACTTAACTAATTTGTAATTCCCTCATAACAAAGTGTGTAATCCTTGTTAAAAGGGAAAACAAAACAAAGTTCCTTCCAAACCAAAGAAAGAAGTTTCTACTTCTCAACCACTTGAGTTGGTTCACATGGATTTTTTTAGACTATAAATAGTTTCATGATTAAATGGGAAGCAATATGTTTATGTTATTGTAGATGATTTTTCTAGGTAAACTTTGGTATACTTTCATTCTCACAAAAGTAAAGCTTGTTCTTATTTTATCAAATACTCTATGGTTGTAAAAAATCTCAGTGGACTTAGAATTAAGACCTTGAGAAGTGATCATGGCCATGAGTTTGATAATCAAGAGTTTGAATATTATTTCTCAAACAATGGCTATAGTCACAACTTCTCTGATCCTAGAACACCTCAACAAAATGGAGTAATATAAAGAAGAAATAGGACACTTCAAGATATTTCCTGAACTATTCATAGTGAGTATAATCTACCTATTTATTTTTGGGCTGAAGTTGTTCATACAACTTGTTATACCATCAATAGAGTTTTGATTAGACATGTTCTTAAGAAGACCCCTTATTAAATTTGGAACAATAGGATGCCTATGGTAAACTACTTCATAGTTTTTGGATGCAAAGTCTTTATTATCAACCCTAAGGACAATATTGACAAGTTTTCCTCCAAAACTGATGAAGGAATTTTTCTAGGATACTCAATCTCGAGTAAAGCCTATAGAGTGTTTAATAAGAAAACCAAATTTGTGGAAGAATCTGTTGTTGTCAAATTTGGTGAGACTGATCCACAAGAAACCAAAATCTCACTTGAATATCTTGAGGAAGATATGTCAATTATGGACCTCAATTATATTGATAGTGAACCCCCTGTAAAAGTAACCAGTTCTGGGAATTTTCTAGAATCATCACTTGTTAAGCCAGAACCAAAAGACAACCAGGAGGAGTCCAGTTCAACTATTTATAGAGGTATTAGAACTCTTAAGAATCATATTTTATATGTCGTAGTAGGTGATTTAAATATAGTAACACAAACTAGATATTCTCTAAGAAACCAGGTTGAACATCAATCTTTTAATTCATGGCTTGAACCTAAGAATATTGATGATGCAATCAATGATGAATTTTGGGTGATGGCTATGCAAGGAGAATTAAATAAATTTTAAAGAAACAAAGTGTGGGAATTAGTAGACAGATATAAAGACACATTGACAATAGGAACTAGATTGGTTTTTAGGAAGAAAGCTGATGAATCTATAAATATAGCTAGAAAAAAAGGTGGGTTAGTTGCACAAGGGTATAGTCAAGAAGAAGGAATAGAATATATGGAATCCCTTTCTCCTATAGCTAGAATAAAAGTCATTAGAATACTATTGTCTTATGAAGCTCATCTGAATATCAAACATTATCAAATGGATGTCAAAAGTTCATTTCTAAATAGATATATAATTGAATATGTATTTGTTGAAAATCCCCCTGGATTTACAAAACCCCATTTTCCAAATCATGTTTTTAAACTATCTAAATCATTATATGGTCTAAAGCAACCTCCCAGAGCTTGGTATGATAGACTTATATCCTTTATTATTTCAAACGGTTTTACAAAAGGAATAGTAGATCCTACTATTTTTATTAAAATGATTTCCAAAGATGTTTTAATAGTAAAAATTTATATAGATGATATAATTTTTGGATATTCTAATCATTCTTTATGTACAAATTATTCATCAATGATGCCAGATGAATTTGAAATGTGTTTAATGGGAGAAATTAAAATTTTCCGTGGATTACAATTTTTTCAAAATAAAAATGGTATTATTGTAAATAAAAATAAATATCCTAAGGATATTTTAAAACGTTTTGGTTTGGATAGTTGTAAAGGTAGTGATACTCCTATGAGTACCAATTGTAAGTTGTATGATGATGAAACTAGGAAATCAGGGGATCAAACTAATTACTGAGGTATGATTGGGAGTCTACTTTATCTTACTTCAAGTAGACATGATATTATGTTCAGTGTATGCATGTGCACCCGATTTCAAAAAAAATCCAAAAGAGTTTCACTTAAATGATATTAAAATGATTTTTAAATATCTCATGTATACTATAAATTTAGGACTATTTTATCCAAGAGGACAGTCATTTGAGTTAATGAGTTATTCAGATGCAGACTTTACTGGTTCCAAGTTAGATAGAAAGAGCACCATTGGAACATGTCACATTTTACGCAAGTCACTAGTATCACGGCTTAGTAAGAAACAAAATTTTGTTGCATTATCTACTGCTGAAGCTGAATATATAGCTGCTTGTATTTGTTGTGCTCAAATTCTGTGGATGAAACACACTTTACTAGACTACGGATATCAATTCAAACATGTATCTATAAACTATGACAAAAAAATTGAAATTAAAATTTCTAAAAATCCAATATATTATGATAGGACAAAGCTTATTGATGTAATACATCACTTCTTGAGAGATAATTTTCAAAAAGGTGATATCACTCTTGAATTCATTGGTACTGAACATCAATTGGTTGATATATTCACAAAGCCTTTGAATTATGAGAGGTTAAATTACATCAGACATGACGTAGGTATGATAAACTATTGATGATAAAACCTCCCCATTATACCATACCGATAAAAACTCACCGTTAGACCTTACCGATAGAACCTCACTGTTAGACCTTTCAGATAGGAACTCACCGTTAGACCTTATCGAGAGAACCTCACTGTTAGACCTTACCGATAGGACCTCACACTTAGATCTTACCGATAGGGCCTCACTATTAGAGATTACCAATAGGACCTCACCATTACACCTTAATGATAGGACCTAACCGTTAGACCTTACAGATATGACCTCACTATTAGACCATACATATACCTCCTTACCGATAGATGAGGACTTTGTGTTTTATGTGCACTCAACCGGAATCTGAAATGTTTTCTAATATTACTTATTTATTTTAAGCATTTTTCTTTTTTTGATACCTAAATGATAAAAATAGAACACATTCCACTTTTATATCCACATCAAACCCTCTCTTGAACCTTTTTCTCTGAAATCTCAGAACCTAGACCTCTACTGAAACCTCGATCCACTGAAGATCAATGGAAATAGTCAAAAGTCTGTTAGTTGCTGATGATGGAGACATGCCTAATCCTAAGAGACCCAGATCAGAGTCGAGTATTGGAAGCTAGATAGTAGCTATGGTCTTGAACCCACATTTATCCAAGAGAGATATAGTAGGTGAGAAGGAGTTATGTTCAGAGTGGCTACTATCAAGCTGATCGTTAATTCTTAAGGCACTGGAAGAATAGGGATGAGTTAAATGTTTTGAAAATAAAAATAGACCCTATTACCCGAAGTTAGTGAAGGAGTTTTATGAGTACCACAAGTTTGAATAGTCTGAGGATGAGCATCGAATGATTTCCAGAGTAAATGGAGTAAGTGTGAGCTTCTCCTCTACTGAATGGGCTAAATGCTTAAGGGTTCCTCACAACGGAATTTTTGATTATTACTCATTATTGGTGCCTCCCACTAGTGATTTATTCTATTATGAAGAAGCTTTAGCTAAGTTGACAGGTAGTAGGGTTCCTAAGAAAGTTATTGCTACTAAAATGGTAAGAGAAGATATGCTGCTTTTCAAATTTATTTAGCATGTGATAAGTCCCAAGAGAGGGGACTTCGCTATTTTGAAGTATCAAGACTTATTCAAACTATATTTTCTGAATAATGGACATAATATCAACCATTATAGGATTCTGATGGCTCATTTAGAAGATATCACCAAGCCTAGTTCTAAATCCAATGCCCCATTCCATGCCAAGCTGATATCTTTTATGTTGAAAGTGAATGGAGTTTCTAGAGATAAGGAAGAAACTATTGTGCAAGAGAACTGTTGCACCACCAATGTGATTTGCAAGCTGATGACAATTAACTGGAATCCATGGCTGAGGAGATGGGTGAATTATGAGACGAATGTGTATGACGTGTTTAGTCCTATGACTCATCCTACTAGGCCTAAGAATAAGAGATATCCCGGTCTTAATCATGATGAATTAGATCCTGCTTATTCAGATGAAGATGAAAAAGTGGCTAGGTTGAAAGAAAGGGAGGATTCTCTTATAGATGAAAAGAGTGACCCTAACCTTCCCTACAATCCTCATGCGACTACTCTATCCTTTGGTGCACCTATCCCACCAAAGAGATTACCTAGAAGGGAAGTTTCCCTAATGGACAATGATAAGGAAACCAGTGAAGAATAAGCGGATGAAATTGTCTTAAGAGATGTTAGAGATACCACAGATGAGGATGGGGATTCTAAATCAACTCATGCAGACCTTGAGACAACTGATGATGAAAATGAAGAGGAATTTCTAAGTCCTAGTCCTTTAATAGGCCATACAAAAATGGTTGAATGTGGAGAAGAAGAAGCTGCAAATTCAGTTGAAGCTAGACCAGTTTTGGAGGTAGTTGAGGATTCTGAGGAGGAAGTGGAAGTGAACCGTCCTGGTGTTGTAGTTGATCAAGGAGGTCTAGAGGAAATGAATTTGGATGATCACGAGATTTCTCCTATTGAGGGGGAGGAACCTACTATTACAAGTTCAGTTGCTATTGTACATGAGATTGAGGGATTTTCTGAAGACCCCAGATTTCTGGTGTTGGGTCGAGAATATGATGACTTAGAGGATGAAAGGACACACATAAGACCTTCAGTACCAAACCTCACTTTTGTCCCTCCAAAATCCTCTTTCCCTCAAGACTATATAAAGAAGGATTAATTGGATTCTTTTAAACCAAAAATGATGTCGTATATTGATGAACAAAACACTGAGATAGAAAGAACAATAGCTCATAATCAAGGACTCATGACATCTATAGTGTAAAGGATAGACTCTACCTCTCACTCACCTGTGTTACATGTGGTCATGGAATGTCAAAATTAGGTAAGAATCTAGAAGAATCTATGGTATTAGTGAAACAGTCTATTTCCATATTAGATACATATATGGATTCCAGAGCTCTGGTAGACAGAGTCCTCAGCTATGTTAAAAGTGCGGTTTAGAAAATGGTCATAGTGTTTGAGGGCTTTAATAAGTCTGTAGAAACACACATGAAAGGCCATGATGATGATGTTAAAAGGCTGACCAATGGGATGACAAAATATTTTAAGGTGACTGTGGATTTGTCTATAGCACCTCGGGGTGCATCTGCTTCCACTTCAGCTTCTCCTCCAGATTATTTTGAAGCCTTCTGGACAATTGTTAGAGAAGAAGTTGACATGTTCTCCATTACTAGTTCCTTAGTTGCTCAGGTTATTTTCATTACTAGGGAAATTCACAAGCTTGTGGGAGAATATCTATGGAAAGATGATCAGGATCAGAAGGCCATCAAGGATCAAGTTTATTTATATTACAAACGAGTATACACTAAGAATCAAATGGATGGTCACTTTAAACTGTTATAGGAGAACATGAGAATCCCACCTTTCACACAGGTCTTTAAGGATCATGTTAGCAGGATCAGAGAATTGACTCGTGCTTTGGAAAAAATGATGCAGAACAAAGGTGATTTCATCTCCACTATGGAAAGAGGGGGAAACATCCTTTTGGAATTTATAAATCATCTGTTACCCTTCCTTCATGTGGACTGCACTCCAATCATTGTTCCTCCTACTCTTCCTGCCTCTTCAGCTACATCAGGTTCCTCCAGTGTAGATCCATTGATGACTCATGTCCAGGCCATCTGAAGCTTGACCCCAATGATTCCTCGACGATCTACTCACTATCAGTCTACTGATGCCTCAGTGGCTGCTCCTCCTACCCTGCTCACTGCCATTCCTTGGCATATACCAACACCTTCATATTCTTCCTCCTCAGCTTCCAAAGATGAAGCTCCACTAGAAATCTCTGATGTGGATTGAGTGTGCATTGTCTTCGCTGATAGGGATAGATGTACTTTTTTCTCTTCTACTAATGTTTTATTAATCCAAACAGTCTCATTTCTATATATTTTTTATCTACTTTTTTGTTATCTACTCTTTTTTTAATCACAAAGGGGGAGACAATATCACATTTTTTACCCTGAACATTCTCAGTTACCTGAAGGGGGAGAAGTGTTTATATGAGTTTATATATGTGATATATATATTCTTCCTAAATATAGTAAAATTTTTGTATGGTTACATCACTGATTAAATTAGAAGATGTGGTTAACCTTGATTCAAAACTCTAAAATCTAATGATTCAATGACATAATTTGTGATTATCAAAAAGGGTGAGATTGTTGTACTCACCTGTTTTGATAATCCCAAATCATGTTTTATTCCTGTGAAAATCGTTTTTTCATCCTACAATTATCATATTTCATTAGATTCACCATTTATAGTTCTCTCAATCTCATTGCTTGATTGATTCAGTCTATAGTAAAAATCAATGTCACCGATACAAGGTTACCATTACAAGGTCACTGATATAAGGTAACTGTTACAAGGTCACTAATACAAGGTTACCTTTAGAAGTTCACAGCTACAAGGTTATTATTACAAGGTCACAACTACAATGTTACCATTACAAGGTCACAACTACTAGGTTTCCTTTACATGGCCACCATTATATGGTTACCAATACATGGTCACAATTACATGGTCATAGTTACAAGGATACTGATACAAAGTTACCATTGGAATGTTATAGTTGGAGATTGTCCATGTGCACCTACTATTGAAGCCTACTGATACAAGGGCTAACGTTACCAGTCTACTAACTCCTATTCTTCCATACTTTTTCAATTTAGAAATATTATTCTAGCAGTCATATTTGATAAAATAAATACTCTGACATTAATTAATGATGACTGTAAAAATTTCAGGAGACAACATCATGGATAGTACGAGGTATGACAAAGCATGCATGTGATCTACTCATTCCCATTGTCGGACCTCCAATATAAAAAGGTAAGAGTAATACAAGCGATAGATATGATGTGAAAAATAAAAGGACACATATTTTCATACAAAGAGTGGTGTCATACGAAGTGAAGCAGAACATACTTTATAGATCAAAGTAGAACCATCCTACCCTAACATTCTGAACCCACAAGCATCACAAAGATCATTCTGAAAAAAACTCACTTATTCCTTATGCACCTCATCATCTCTTGATCAACATCAGAATCAGAACAATGAAATATAGAACTCATACTTATGACACTCTATTCTGAAGACTAGTTTTAGAGAAAGACTCCAATATAAAATTCTTCACTCTAAAGAGTCAAGAACTGAACTGCCAACACATAGAGCTTTCTAAACTCAAGTTTATTTTCTTAGCTCCATTCCATTCTTTCTTTTTACATTTCTGAGTAGTGTATGATTTTTACACAGACTGTCTTCTATGATTTAACTAGGGGATACTAAAAATACTCACTCAAAACTCTTTCAACTCCTTTTTCCCAATCATAACTGTAGAAGTGGCCTTGTGTGGCCTGATTGCTTGTTTTCCCATGTAGAACTGTGGTAGAGGTTGTAGAACCTGGATAGTTTGTGAAAACTGTTGTAAATCCCAATACAAGCGGTTTATCGTGTTTATTAATATAAATTTTTTGGTGGAAGGTGATCAACAAGTGGAGAGGATTAAGTCCCTACTAGACACTGAACCTTTTGTTCTATATCACAGTGTCCATTATTTATTTATAGTATATTTTGATATTATCTGCTACTTATATTTTTTAAAACATAAAACAAATTTTTCTTACACATTTATAGTTAGCATTGGTTAGTGTGTGTATTTTTTTAATTTAGTAAACTTGATTCAAAAGTTGAATAAGTGTTCTACACTGATTCATCTGAGGATTAATCACCCTTTAAGAAACATACTGACCAAATGAACATTTACATTTCTACTGCCTTAATTAACTGGGTCAGTTTTAAATTCGGGGTTTTGTTTTTAACATAAATTTTAATTGGAACTCAATTCACCCCCACTTGAGTATCCACTCCAACCAACACATTATTATATGAAATTTTTAGGGTTATATATGGTATACCAATGTAGCTAATTTTTATGTATAAATAACCTTGATTAAGTGTTAGAGTGATTTGTGAAGTAACTTCAGAAATGAAAACATTACATTAATAGAGGGCACATTTCCATCATAAATCTAGATACATGAACATATTTTAATTATTTACTACTTAGACTATGAATGGATGATGTAAAAGGTCAAACATATTTGAAAAAAGAGAGTGAGGATGATTTTATGGAAACATAATTTAAATAAACATGCAATTAATGAGAAGCCCATTGTAAAAAATGTGGGTAGTACTAAGTGATAACGAGAGTTGTTTATGGTCATAATTATGAGACCAAATGATGTTTAAATTTGAGGTTTTATATCTTTAATGAAAAAGAAGTAGTCAATATTGTTCCAAGGTAGAGGTAAAACTCAACTTGAATATAGGGATCATTATATCAAATATAGAATAATGAGGAGATAGAAAATGTATTTTATGTTAACATTTTAAAATAAATGTTGAAGACACATCCGGTTGAAATTTTTTGAACAAACATGTGGGAAAAATCAGCTAGAAAGGGCCCCATAATCAATTATATTTTCTATTTACACTTTAATTATTTCTTGAGACCTATAAATAAATAACATAGTGATAAAAAAACATGGATTTATCTTTGGAAACCCATTATTGGGTTTTATCCTAACCAATTTTGTGGCTTTTTCACTAGTGGTTTAATGTATTTCGATTTGGAATATTATAGCTAGATTTTAATGTCATACCTATTTTATTAGAAGTGGGGATATACATGAAATAACTAAAAGGTAACACATGACTTGAAGGAAGGTTCCATTATAAAACTAAACTATCTTAGTATTTATGTACACAAATTAATGTCATGGGGTCTAAAATATTATGTAAATGGAATTTAGAAACTAAAAACCTGAATGCGGAGAATGGTTAGAAACACCCAAATATCCTTTAATCATGGAGATATGAAGATGTATATCATAAAATAATGTTATTGGAATTTTTTTTAACATGATATGGGTATACAAAGGATTACCATGGACCATGATTAAATTGAATGTTTTTTTTATAATGCTGTGATGGTGTAGAAATTAGAAGACCTCCTCCTTATGATAAAATATGCCTTTGGGTGACATGCCGTACAGGGGGAATATATGAAATTCTGTATGAGGGTAACACTTACATAAAAAAACTAAGATTTCAATTGGAGTTTAAAACCCTCATTACTAATAATAATGGAAAATATATGATAATATATGACACTCGATAATAAGTGTATGGTTTATAAAAGTGTGATGTATAGATAATGTGGTGAAGTCAATATAGTCTTTATCTTAACATATAAATGATTTTACGAAACATTATAAATTACTGAGAATTTATAATGGTTGTAGTAGGTTGGAACACTGGGTTTTTAATTCATAATGAAGTAATTTTCCCCTAGTACAAGATCCAATATATCATGTTCTTCCACATGGATCATGATTTCGAATATTATAATTATGGAATTAGGAATGGGTTACATGATATTTTTTTTGGTCATATATGATGGATCATGGATTTTATGGTCTAACATCATTTTATAATAACTCAGATGTCTTGCAATTTAAATTCATTAGATTTGAAATTGAATATAACATCTAAAGGTAAGAGGATTTGAAACTTATAGATATGAATATGATATATGTTCTAGTAATAAGTACATATACTATTAGAACTATAATCAAGAAACATATAGTTCGTATAATTACCTTGTGTAAGGTTCCATTGGAATAAACCTGACACAACTCAAGATTAATCCAACACTTGGATGGGGTAATTATTTCCTTTAACAATGAAGGTTAAAAGAAGAATCAATTAATGATGATCTTATATTGATCAATATGATAAGTAATAGGGGATATTGTAAATATATTTTTTAGTTCACCCTAGGATATAGGATCCATACATAACTATGTTTACTACCACAATAAGAATAAATCCACACATAGTTCTTGAAGGTAATGGAAATTTTTACAAAATACAGATCAATGCACTAAAAACTATAACATTGATTTGGCTATCATGTATGAAAATGACATTTCCAATAGACTATATTTAATGGATTGAGAATCCATCTATGGTATAATTTTTTATATGATGATTAACATCTAGAGATCATCACATAACTCCATGCCTTGTATATAATTCACCATAATCAGGAAACTTGTGCGATTCAATGGGATTTATAAGCTCAAGTGAGTCATTCTTAGTGTGAGATATTATATATGACTATTCACTAATACATTTTTATTGATTGTAAAAGAAATTTTATAAATTGAAATATGGGGGGGGTTCATTTATCATTTTTCATGCATGAACACCTAGACTGATCCTACTATCATGTAGGGATGAATGGGTTATGTGTGTTTGAAAATATAATCTAGGAATCAATAAGATTCCTTTAGTATCAGTTATAAAGACATGTATAGTTCTTATCCAATGGATAAATTTTCCCTTTTTTAAAGATAAATAAAATTGGATTCCTTACCCAATGGGTTATATCGATCAGTCACCAATGTAATGGATTCAAGCTTTGTAGGGTAGGTTTCTATGTGTGCTTTAATGTCTTGTAAGGTGGTCCATGAACTATGAAATTTAATATAATATTTATAGGATGGATGAATTTTGTTTAAAATCAATTGATAAGGATGAAATTACACATATTTTTATGTATTATGGACATGAAAAGTGGTTTTCTTTAATGAATTGATTAATGAATGTGTGATGTTTTCCCTATTCTAGGTTACACAGGTTAGGGTCATCTGAAACATATGCTAAGAATGATGTCTTTTTATCAAGGAAACCTGACATATGAGTCAATGATAAGTGACTCTGGACATATGTAGAAATACTAACTATTCCCCAATCACGCCTTAAAAAGTTTGTAATATGTATCCGCTAATATTTTGATCATAAATAGAGGACATGTGGAATTTTCTGTGGAATAGGTTGATGAAAAAAGAACCTTTTGTTGGACACACCTGTGTATATTTTCCTCATATGTAGTATATTGGAGTTATAATGTTTTGTGAACACATACCCAACTTATTCAAGACCATAAAGAGTGGCCTTAGTAAAAATTTCTTTTCATAGTGTAGAAATTAAAGAAAGGTAAAAGATAAGGAGTTGGGGAATAATTACATATCCCATTAGAGTAAGAATAAAGACACAAATAATTAATAAAAGTGATATGGATGGTTTTTAACAACAATTGGAGAATACCCTCTCAAATGAGTATGATTTTATTTTTTTTAACTTAATGTTGCAGGGATATAAGAACTGACATTAAAATTTTACAAAGTACTTTTTTAGGAACCATGGATTGCTGGGATGTGTAATTAATTCAACATCCATGTTGATTAGGGAATAATATTCATTGGAATAAACCCTATATATGGAATAAGTACCTTCTCACAGTAGTTCATTTTTGGCGGATTCATCCTAGGTATCATTAATGTTTTTTTGATCTAAAACCAAATCTAGTTGGAAAATGATAAAAGGTGATATTTCTTATTGAAGGATTTCCCAATTCAATTATTTCAGATTTATAGGTTTTGAATTAGGTGTATATTTTTATTATATAGTACCTCTATCCAATAAATTGACATTTGGGATTGTTAATTTTCCATGAATTTACCATATATAGAATCACAGAGTAGGAGAAATTGAACCTTGATAGGTAACACTACAACTATCCAATAGAAAAGTAAATATGGGGTTTCTTCTGTGGCATCACAATTTGTTGTGTAGTAATACCATAAGTAATGTATAATTTTTTATGGCCGATACATATTATAATTTTCCACCATATTCAATAGGACATTTGATAAATACTTTTAAAAGGACTCTATCTTCCATTTTCCACTACATGGTATGGGGATGAGTGGTTGGGATGGATGTCATATTCAAAATAAAAACATTTCAACTCAAAGGAATAGAAACTGGTTCCATTTTCTATTAGTATTGTGTGAGGAAGACTAAATCGATTGATGATGTTAGCGTTCATGAAGTTGATGATATTATTTTTTTAGGAATTTATTGAAGGATTCATCCTGAAACCATTTTTAAAAGAAATCATTTCTAGTATGAGTGGCTGAGGTACTTGTGTGATCTTTATTTAATGTATCATTTAGATGCCATTGTAGATTATGATTTTTCGAGTACTTTTGGTTGATCATGAATTATAGTCATTTTTTTATTGTGTGGACCACAAGATAAGGTTTGATTGATGGATTTATCATGGGGATTACATGGATGCATACGAGGGTAATAGGGATGAATGATTTGATTCTAGTTCAGTCATGAGTACCTATAGGTTGAAACTCTCTATTAGTATCACTATGGTATATTGTTCAATGAGTTTGGATTTGAGTCAACCTTTCAAATATTTAATGGACGAAGTTTAGAACCTTATTGTTCCATGGTAAGAAATTTTTGTATGAAAAGTATTTATTATTTTAATATGAGATTTAATGTATTTGTAACCTCGTCTTGAAACCTTTAATATATTCCTTGATGGTGTGTTTCATTTATAGAGATGAATTGTCTTTTTATGGTTTTCAATGTTTGGTGATACCATATTTTTTCCTTTACTGATTAATTAAATATTTAGTTTTGGTTACATTCATTCTATTTGGTGTTTTTAGTATATGTTTAACCATTTTATATGAATTTTAAATGGTCATAGGCACTATGATATGTCACTATTTTATTATGTATTCATATAAGATTCTTTTGATTTGGGTGATCTTTAAGGATGTTTATTGATGTGTGAGGATTTATTAAATGGATATTAAGGAATGGTTGTTTGTGTGATAGTATTTTTAAATGGGTAGTATATGGTTTTCTATTCCCTCCAAACATTGATTATTGAGTGTCAGTTTTTTACCATTTCACAATTTTTACCATTTTAATTGAGTTTGTAGGGGTATAATTTTTCATGTTAGGGAATATTATGGAACCCCCTTGTCATTATAGTATTATATATTATTTTATTTTGGAATATTTTATGTTTTTGTAAATTTTTACATGTTTTCTCATTGTTTTGAAAATCGGTGGATCATTTTGGAGTGAGGGTGACTTCACTGTGCTATAGTGACCCGGATATGGATGTTTTTGCAAATGTTTTTATAAATGTTTCCTTATGGAAACGTTCCATGGATGAAACTCCCATATTTGGAATTTGAATAGGCATTTGGGTCAGCTATTCTCCCCTATGAGAAATGGTGTACAAAACCACATTGTGGCACAAATCCTAGTGGTTATAGAAATTAATAGGGGAAGGGTTATTTTCTATAGTAGATGGGTATGTAAAGGGTTAAAGAGTACTACCTGGGGGTACACCTTGGTGTGGTGTCATGGTCTTCCATCCATCTGAGTAAATTTTATGATTTTACCACATTTTAAATTATTCAATTATTATGTGTTTTAGACACTTTTGTACTTATTCTCTCATTAATTCAGACAAAGGGTGATCTTATGGATCTCCAAAATCTTAATCCTCCTTCTTTGCTACCCCCAAAGCTCTTCTTTATTCTATTTCAGGAAATTATTCGATGTTAGTTCCATATTTTTTATTAATATTTTCTCACATATTCGTTCTCCATATGGTTTTACATTCTCTTGTGAACCCAAATCATGATGGGGGTTGATTTTTGGGTTTAATATTTGTCTAACATGGATCTTGTGTTGTTTAGGGATCGAGGGGATTGTTTTATTTATTTATTTGGAATCTTTCATTAAAGGTGATGTTGTGTGTCTTGTTTCCACTTGGATTAGAGTACGTGTTTATATATAATTTATTAATATTATATTCTATGCGATTATTGGAGGATATAAATGTTTTTATTTTCAAATTATATCTATATTCATTACATATGTCTTGAAAAAAAATCAATGTGTTTCTTTTTTATGTGTATTTAAATGGTTAAATGCAGTTATAAGTGTTGATTTATTTTAAAAATGTGGAGTTTGATATTTTAATTATTTATTTTATTAAAATGGGGTGTATCCTTCCATATTTAATGATTTTAAGGATAATTAGTCTTATTTTATTATAAATTATATTCAGTGGTCACTAAGGGATCTTAAAAAAAGGTCTTAGCAGAAATTTTTTCCGAAGAATGTTTTATTTTAATAGTTTTAGAGGTTCATAAAGTTGCTTCAAATTCTATACAAGTTTTCAAATTTGCATTCAACGATATGTTAATATGTGTTGATATGTAATTTTTATTTCCCTTGGTTCTTATACACTTTAATTTTGTAATTCTCAACAAGGACTGTGGCCTAGTAGGGGACATTTATTGTTGATTCTTATGCATGGATGGGAAATAGGAAATTTATTGAGAGGGTTTTTGAGGAAAATTGAGTATTGTTGATAATGATATTAAAAATTGAATCATTTTTTATTCACATTATTTTCTCACCTCCATTTATTGATATCATGGGAAACGTATGTATGTATGAATACGTTATGGATGGATGTCACACAATATCATTTTTCAGGGGAAAGATAGATCCCTAGAAAATTTACAATATCCTAGGGGATTGTATTATGCTTGGTGCCCCATTAATGGTGTTGAATGGGGTGTTTTGAAATCACATTGGTCCCTAGATATAGTGATCTTGTAAACCATGTCAATTATCGTTCATTCCAGATATGAGTGAATTTCCAAGATGATTAGATCCTTTTGAGGTTGAATTCGGGGATCACGAACCATATAACTTATTTATATCCTTCAATGTTTGATTTGGTTACATGGAACCTTGAATAGGTTTTTTATTTATTATTTTGTTCCATTGATGTATTGGTTCTAGTGGTATTTACACCTTAATTTATGTTATAGTTTTAGTTTACATTCAAAGTGGATTATAAATGATTTTAAAAAGTCTGATTAAAAAAAAATGCAATGTAGTGTTTATTTTAAAAAGTCATTCTAATTTTTATTGGAAAATGGATTTTTTTTCTTATGAAATGAAAATTTTACACTTTTCATGGATTTAAATATATGTTAAATAAAATAATTAACTTATAATTTTTAAATTGAAACTATATTTCTAGGCCATATGATCCTTGTTTGTTCTTTAAAATTACATAAAATAGGTTCAAAAATAAATTGGAAGATGGGAATACTTTTTTTCTTATACACGTTTTCATTTGAAATCATATATAAAATATTTTACAACTAGATATTATTTAATGTAATAATAAATAAACATTATAGAATCATCAAAAAACAATACTCATTATGTTTGTGTCAAACCTAACATTTATTCAATGTTTGTATGTATTAATCTATTATGTTTTCTCTCAGGTACCCATTATTTTTACCATTAACTGAACTATCATTGGTTTCATGTTTGGAAGTGTTGAGATAGAGTGAGTGACCATGGTTGATGTGTAAGTTTTAGTGCAATTGTTCTGGTTTTGTTTTATTTTTGAGGTGTTTAATTAGATTGTTTTCTTTGAGGTATTATATATATTGTATGCGTTTTATTTTATTCCAATAAAATTTTATTTAGTGATCCATTTTTAGGATTTGGATATATTTTTATTTCATTATTCCATGTTTTCATTATTCTTTATTAATATATTCGTATTTTAGCAGATGGATATCCACTATCTAGATGGGTTCTTCTATATTATTAGTTGTATTTAAAGATTTTTTATTGTTATGTAAGTTTTAAATAATTTATATTGATGCAGGATAATACCCTTAGCACTTTTCTCCAACCTGAGGGGATCAGGAATACCCATTCTGCTTTGTTGTGAGTTAGGTTACGTATCGGTTCAATGGTAGACTGAGCTGATTTATGATATACTTCATCAAGAAACACCCCAATAACAAACCTTAAACATCATAATACAGTGTATAACCTTTTCCCTGTTACGGAACATTGAGATTAGGTGCCTATGTATGCCTTTATTTTAGCTCATAAATAAACTATTTGAATTTTCAATATTATAATTTCATTCACTTTTGGGTTAACTTCATCAAGGTAAATGTCAATTTATAAATATACTAGATGAATAATATATAATATATAATTAAACAAAGAAATATTTAGATCCAAATACATTATTTGGGTTTTACTAAGGAATATCTACTTGAATCATCTCCACATTTATAAAAACACCTCATTAGGAAATGAAATGACCTATGAATTTTTAATCCTAAAAAATGTGAAATTAAATAGTTTGGAATGCAATGGAATAAAATTAAATGTACCCAAAATGATATCCAATTATTTCTCATCATCCTCCCTCTAACTATAGTAAACTAGAATATCATTCAAAAATACTATTAAAATGAATTCAAATCATTTAATGGAGATAAAATTAATCAAATATATAAAGAACATAGGATATTTTGTAAGAATAAAAGTCAAAATGAGATATTCATAATTCATATACCTAATTCAAATACAATATATTTGATGAAACATTTTTTTAATATAAATTCAATTTCTTCGATAGCGCAAATTACACAGAACACCTTGTTTTAACAAACCGTGAAACAGTATTAATATTATATGTTAAACATGACCATTATAACCTGGATATTAAATAGTGGCATGGAAATAAAATGTTTTTTTAATATTATGTATAATGGTTTCAAATAAATAAAACATATTGAATAAAAATTAAACTTTTTTCAGTAATTCCATTATATGATTCAAAAATATTATTTTCTAGAAAAAAATGTTTTTATTAAAAAATAATAAAGGAAATTTTTTATCCTTTTTGAAAATTTATTTTAAAAAATATATTAATTTTTTTAAGTCTATATGTATAAATTATATTTGAGTAAATTGACTACAATTTTATGAGATGATTAATTTTATGATGAATAATAAAAAATATTAATTTTTATTAAAAATTGTACTTTCATTTAATACATTTAGTATATCCATTTTATTTTAATATGGTTTAAAAGTAAAATTAGTTCAATTATATATATTTTTACCAAATTTAGGTCAGTTTAGTCAATTTAAAATTGATATTTGATAGTATAACTTGCCCTACTTATAAAATCATTCACATTGGAAAACCAATTTTCAACCTCATCCCTGGGTTTTATTTTTTAATTAAATTATACCAAATATATAAATTTAATTTTAAAAAAATTATTCCATATTTGGAATATCTTTAATTAATATTATATAATAAGATAAAAAATTGATGATAAAGATATGTAAAAATCATAAAAACATATTTCCGCGGTAAAGGATAAAAAATGTTTTGTGAATTATATAATCTTGTATTAAATTTAATTTTCAACACACATAAGTACTCAATTTATTAAATTGGATAAATATTTATAATAAATTTTTATAAATTTTAATCCATGTCTAATAATAATTTTATTTTTAATAGATAAATTACCTATGTAAATAAAAAGAGACTAGTTACCTTAATGAAAAATAAAATGGTAAAAGTGAGTAAACATAAAGATTAATGAAACACATGATTATTTTTTTCTATTGTTGAGGTGTGCGTATAAAATATAATCAGTCCAATAATTTTTCTACAAAATTTTGTGGTACTTGAAATGTGAGTGAATCCTATTATTTAATAATTTTTGGTGTGTTCCGAAATGAAAGTCCACCTCAATTATAAAATTGAACCTCCTCCCCCCACTTATTCACACCTAATAATCTATTTGGCTCGATAAACCCTGATACATTATCCCCCAAACAACGTTATATGTGTAATATATCTTATATTCTTCCCATAACACCAATACTAGGGTCCTTAATAAGAGATCTAAAGGTGGATTTTCTAAATAAAGTCAATTGTCTTCACTAAGCCCTTTCCTTTTTTCTCTTACCACCTACATTCATGTCCTAACAATTAAAATATAATAAATACATTATATATCATAAAATTATATTTGATTATTTTTATGGGATAATAAATATCTATATCATTTTCCATTAAGTGGGAAATGAAACTGTCAATATTTTCTATGACAGAGAACCGCCTGCCGAACTAATATAATTTGCTTTCCATTACCACATATCATGGTCAAATATAATGATTTTTTAACATAGAAATACGATACAAATGACATAATTTTATATCTTAAATTAAAATATCACATTTATCTTCTCACTTTCCATTTTTTGTTAATATAGTAACGTCACTTGTGTGTATGGTGGACTACCGCCCCATGAAGTGTTGTGATTTGTTCTTCACATAGACATTATATGTAATGTGATATGAACAGGATTAATGAAAATATATGATTTATATGACAAAAAAAATTATGTTTTAAAGGTAATATATTATTTACCTTTATTTTTTCATTTTTAGAGAAAATGGAAACAACGTTCACACAAATATAAGACAAATCTACTTTATGAATAGTGTAATTAATTTTCAATCTATAAATTTAATAGATTAATATAAATACATATATAATTTATATAAATATATTTTTATCATGGATCACATTTTGGGTATGATGGAACCTTCAAAAATGTAAAAGTGAAAAAATATGAAATCATAATGAACATGAAAAATGAAACATTTATCACAAATAAATATACTTTAATAAGGAATTGTTAGAAAAAGGGAAATAAATGTCATAATTAAATCGTATATTTAATGATAAATATGAGTATGGTCATGTAATATATTTATAATGTACTTATATTTATTATACTTGAAATTCTATAGTGTATGAAGGAAGTTGAGACATAAGGTGAGGAACTTCTGGTCTCTCTTTTATTGTTGGGAGACATATTACAAATTCAACATTAGTTTGGTTTGTGTGATGTAAATACTACCCCTTTGAAATGTTGTGTCTTGAATATAAATATTTTAATGATATTTTATATTCCATTTTATATTATTCATTAATGGGGATTATTAGTCAAATGTTTCCAATGTGGTAATGGATTTGAGTATCCCCTTAATTTCCTTGATTTGCATGCCATATTCATCACTTTTTTCTTTTATATGGTTTAAATAATACGAATGAATTTATTTTATGATAATTACTGGGAATATTTTTTGGGATTTACATATCTACATATGTTTATTTACTTCATCGGGATTACAATTCAAAATTTTCTAATGTGGAAAAAGTTTTAGGTTACAATCTCATTATTGATAAGGATTGCTTATGATTATATTTCTTAGGATGAAATATTATTGAATAACTCCAAAAAATCATTTAATTTATTATAATATGGTTATTTAGGAATAATAAATGGTTTTTGTAATTTTCCATTTATTAAGAACTAGAGAGGACAAAATATTGTTTTTAAGAAAAAAGACATTATTTTTTGTCTTTGGTTGAAAATTATTTTCATTCCATGTTGGATCTTGATTGGATAGACCCTAACTCTCCCAAAACACACTCTCATGGTTTCAATGTACCCCTCCAGTGTTTCATTATGGAATCTATGTCTTCTTCCATTGATTTTTTTGGTATCTCATCTGCATCTCTCTTACTTTGGCCGTGATGTGATTTGGTTTTGTGTTTGGGTTCATTTTGCTTTTGGTTCGTCTCAGTCATTTATTTTATTCCATACATATGGTCCCTGATTTGTTGTGAACCTCATCATTTCTTCATCATCTTATTATAGCCTTCCTATTCTATCCCATGTTAAGTGTCAAGTCCTTGAAGGTGACTATTTCTCAATGTTGATCTAGGTTTCAATTTTTGTGGTTCCATAAAGTCTCGGTAGCATGCCTTCCATCCCCAAGAGGCGATTGTTTTTCTACCCTAACCTAGAAGTACGAGATAATTTCAAAGATAACATGTTTTAATCATCATACATGGTTTCTTATAGTGGACCTATCCTTTTACATATAACGTTATATCATTTTATGCATAATTATACATCATAGTACAAGATACAGATTGTGAAGTCTAACGTCTTTAAAGACTAGGTACATAATCAAACATTATAAAAAAACTTTTTATTTAAAAACCATAATGATCTTTTATATTACAATGTTCTTATAAATATTCATAGGATAATTGGGGGATAACATGAACAAAGGGATTAAATAAAACCCAGTGAGGGAATGGACATAAGAATAAGTCTTTAGCACATTGGTTACAAAACATGACATAATGAAATGAAAAGGAATGTAACATAAGGAATAATAAAATATAATCATGGGGTAATATAAACATGGAATCATAGAAATGTGGTAGGAACATAAAAATGACTTTAGTATGAGTCAAGGCTAACTGCCAAGATCGTTTACCATATTAGCACAAGCCAATGCTAACCACCAAGACCATCGCACATAACATCTCATGAGACATAAATTTACCCAATGAATTAGAGCTCTATCTGGACACAACCATCTTAACATGTTCAAGAATATTATTTCCACATAAATAAACATACATAATCAATCATACATAAATGTAAGGGAACCCATGGCGAGAAATGGGTATCACATTCATGACATAAAGCATAATGAATGGGTGTATAATAAAATTGTCCATAAGAGAAAGGAATTAAGACATAAGTGGACATTAATAAAGTAAAATAGGCCTATAGAGTTGTATGTGACGTAAAAATAATTAAAAACATGTATAAAGAGAATTTAGGGAATTCTTAGCATTAAAACATTTTAGTGGGGTTTTAAGGAAAACTCTAAGGAGGTTTTAAAATAGAGAAGGGAAAAATATTTTATATAAAACTAGAAGGGAACCAAAAAGGTTTTAATAATAACAATATTTATTTTATAAAGAAAATGGTGTCTTAATATATAAGATAGAGTGCACTGGTAATTGGTTAAAAATTTGGGAAGTTCCCTTAAAACGAGTTTGCTTACTAGGAAGTATCGAGGAGGGAATCACTTAAAAGCATGTATATCCCCAAAAACGAATGACAGGTTGTTCATGAAACATTATTTTAGAGCATACAAATATAATTTATTTATTTTACATAAAAATAAAAGACAAATTCATTTGGGTAAAATGAAACATAGAGCAACCCGTAGGAATAATTGTGGTTCTAGTAGAATTCCTTACGGATTATCGGCATTATATCAGGAGTACATAAGAGGAATTAATGAGAGATAAAGGGATTTAACATATTCTATACATATTGGGGACGTTTTCTGGGAGGTTATTAATTACAACAATCATTTCAGATTACCCATAAAATGGAATGGCATAGAGGTCATTCTTGAATAAAAGTGGAATGGAGAGGATCTATTATCGTAAGCCCTGTGGTGTTATCCACTTGTTTTTAATGACCTGAATAAAAAAATTAGGTTTATTAAATAATAATTATAGAACCTTGTCTATATTTAAAGGATTTATTATAACCTTCTTAAGTTCATTCATGAACATTTTAATGGGTTAATAAGTTCAATTTCATTTTTTGGGACCATTTTTTTTCTTGGTTTTCATGATTGGTTTACATATATTCATGTTCGGATAAACACATATGATGAAAGTGGTTTTCTAGAATTGATTTTTTATGTTATTACTGAACATCCAAGAGATTACATGGTTATAGAAATTTATTTCGTTATTGGGAGTGAAGGTGAATTATTATATAAAACCTTAGTGAAATCCATTTTTGTTAATCTTTGGGTTTTTATTACAATGAACATGTTTTACTTTATAACATTATACTATTTTTACAAAATGATTAAAAACCCTTAAATAGGGTATATTACATATATAAAAATCAGGTTCAACCATAACTCAATGTGGTTTCATGACAATAATTAAATATGATAACAGAAACTGATAAACTGTTGTCCTTGAAGGTGCTAAATTAACACATCTCAAATAGTGTTTTCATTTATTTCAAATAAAAGGTGTTGGGAGGAGAGATGATATTGAAATATCCCATTAGAATAAAAAAATTATAGTACATTTATGGTACTATATTTTTCATACCATTTTGATGAGTAGATGTTTGGAATGAAAATAAAGTAATAGAACTTAAAAATGAAGGAAAAGAAAAGCGGAATTTTACTCCTTGAATCATCCTTCCTTGCGAGCTTCTTAAGGGGAGGGGTTTTTGAATTTTTTAGGATTCAAATAGCTATTGGACGTGGGGTGGGATATTTGGGAGTTATTTGGGTAGAATATATGTGAGGAAGAAGTCTTGAGAAGAGTAAAGAGAAGATGGATTGGGGGGGCTATAATGGATGATAGGAGGGTTATCATAATTTTTTAATCATTAATTTCGTATTTTCCCTAAGGACTAAAAATAATGATGATTCTATGACCAAAAATAGTAAATTGGTCATGTCAATTTTAACCAATGGTGGTGACATTGGCCACAAATCTTGAAATAGTCTATTTATCTTATAATATATATAAAAAGTATATTATAGTATTTTAATATTTATAAATCTCGTATTTCAAAAAAATATAAAAAAATTACACTAACCATTTTTCCACATGTAGAATCAAAAAATTAAATCCATTTTTCAAAAATAATTTTTAAATATAATTATTTTAATATTTAATTAAAATAATAATTTTTTTTTCTAAAAAACAGTTTTAAAACATTTATTTACTTATTCCAAAATATAGGTACATAATACTTTAACTTTAATATTATTGATATACTATCATAGGTAAGGCTTTTATTCATTAGGGAATGTCACTATTCATATGTTTATGTTAATATTCACCAAAAATTAAGTTTCTCATATTAGAATCCAAATAACATACTGATCACAACCATGTATGTAATGTTTTCGAAATTCATATCATAGAAGTGAAAACATATGTTTAGAGGAAACATAGAAATTTGTAGTTCATTATGTTTTGATTTAATGTGATTATGAAATATTTATAAGAAAAGAATTTCCCTTGAAAAACAATGGATTCTTACATGCTTCCCCCATTATTAAATTTTTCCCTCGAAATTTTTTTACATTCTAATCCATAAATAGGTGCAAGTACTTTTTTTCATTGCTTCCTCTAGTTCCCATGTTTTTACATTGTACGTATGGTTTCTCTAGTACCTTGACCAGGTGAGTAGTCCTGTTACGTAGAAATTTATCTATATGATCCAAGATCATCATTGGATAGTCCTCATAGGAAAGATCATCTTCCAGCCTCACCACCTATGAAAAGAGTATATGTGAAGGATCTTGTATGTATATCCTTAAGAGGGATACATGAAATACATCATGTACTTTGGGCATGGTAGGTGGAAGTGCAAGTTGATAAGCCACAACCCCAACATGGTCATGAATATCAAAGGGGTCGATGTATCTAGGATTTAACATCCATTTCATTCTAAACCTCATGACCTTCTCCCATGGAGATATATATAGAAATACTATATATCTAACATTGAACATATGGTCTCATAGATGATTTTCTGCATAATTATTTTGTCAAATTTGGGATTCCTTGGTATACTGATGAATAGTTTTCACCTTCTACACCATTTCTTCGACCATTTCAGGTCCTAATAGTTTACACTCACTAACTTCATCCCAACGCACCGGTGTTTTTCACCTTTTACCATAAAGGGCTTCATATGGTTCCAATTAGATGCTCAAGTGGAAATGGTTTTTATAGATGAATTCTACCATTGGAAGATGTTAGTCCCATCCTCCTTTGAATTCCATAAAACATTCTCTCAACATACCATCCATTGTCTGAATAGTATGCACATATTGGCCATTAGTTTGAGGAAAATATGATGTACTGAAGTTTATTTCAATAACTAGAGCATGTTGGAGACTTTGCAATATAATTGAGGTGAATCTCAGACCATGATCAGATACAATAGATAATTGTACTACATGTAGCTTTACCACTTCTTTAATGTAAATCGGTGAATGTTGATCCAATGATAGGTCCTCTTGAATTGCGATAAATTGACCTATCTTTGTATGATGATCGACAATGACCCATATAACATTTTTTCCCATAGATATCCTTGGATTTCTAGGGAAAAAGCCCATGGTAATGTTATCCCACTTACATGTTGGTACTGGTAGTGGTTGCATCATCCCCTTATACCTTTTCCTCTCAGACTTCACTTGTTTACATACCAGGAACATTGATGTATATTCAGAAAACTCCCTTTTAATTTTGTCCCACCTAATGTTTTCTGAGAGATCTCAATACATCTTTTTGCTCCCTAGGTGAATAGAGAAGTTCTAGCTATGTGCATCATTCAAAAGATCCTTCTTTATCTCGGGAACGGATGGTATGAATAATCTTGCCCCAAATATTACAACTCCTTCCTCATCAATCATAAAATTTGATGATTTATCGTTTCTGATAGCTTCCACCATTTTCAGAATTTCCATATCTTCTAATTGAGAATCCTTTATTTTCTCCATGAGAGATGGTTTAGCAATCATTTGAAAAGGGATTTATTATGTTACTCCCTAAATTATTTTCATGTCCATCCTCATAAAATCTATAAAGATTATATACTTTTAAATTATCAGTATTGATCAAGATGCACGATCTTTTCAACATAGAGCATCTACCACCTAGTTTGCCTTACTGGGATGGTAGTGGATTGAGCAGCCACAATCCTTGATAAGATCAATCTATCTTCAGCAGAACATATTAAGATCTCTTTATTTTAATATATATTTGAGACTTTTCTGTTCAGTATATATCTCATACTTCTCCCCAAAGAGATAATTCCGCCATATTTTCTATGCAAAGATCCCAACTGCCAAATCCAGATCATGTGTGGGATAGTATTTCTCATGGAATTTCAGATGCCTTTAGTCGTATTCTATCACTTTATAATTTTACATCAGCACACAACCTAAGACCTTCTTTGAAGCATCACTATACACCAAAACAAGTTATCCACTTGTTGGTAGTATGAGTATTAGTGCAATGATAATCCTTTTTTCAACTCCTTGAAATAGTCTTCACATTCCTGTGTCTAGAAAAACCATACACCCTTCCATGTCAGCTTGGTCAATGGGGTTGAAAATCGTGAAAATTACATTAAAAAATGTCAATAATACAATGATAGGCCCAAAAATCTATGGATATACTCTACAGAAGTTGTGTTGGGCCACTCTTCAATCACCTTTTACTTAGAAGGGTATAACGATATCGCTTTTCTAGTGATAACATTCCCCAAGAATGATACATCCTCTATCTAGAACTCACATTTAATGTACCTTTTATTCAACTTCTCCCTTCACAATGTTTTTATATTAGTATTCAAATACTCCCCATGTACCTCCTTTCGATTGGATTATATTATAATATCATCAATAAATACTACCAAAAATTTGTAGAGGTAATTGATATAGAATCTATTCATTAAATCCCGGAAAATTTCTAGAGAATTAGTGATTCTGAAGGGCATCACTACGAACACATAGTATACATACCTAATTCTAAAAGGAATTCTTGGTAATATCTTCCATCCTCACCTTTAGTTGGTGATACCCTGACCAAATATTCAAATTAAAGAAATAGAAAGCCCCACTATGCTGATCAAAGAAGTTATCTATCCGGGGAAGGGGATACATGATCTTTATCAGGATTTTTTAAGATCCTGATAATCAATACAGAGGTGAATTGATCCATCATTCTTCTTGAAAAAGAGGATAGGAACCCCCATAGTGATGCACTTGGGAGTATAAAACCCTTCTCAAGATTCTCATGTAACTGCTTCTTCAACTCTTCCAACTCTATAATGGCCATTCTATAAGATTTTTTTGATATAGGTAGAGATCCAAGAATGATTTCATTTGAGAACTCTACCTCACGATCATAAGGAAGACCATAAAACTCATTTGTGAATAAATATATGTAATCCCTCATGATATTCATGTCTTCAAGAATTATTCTCTTCTTTGTCTCAATTATTTGAGCTAGATATTCTTTCTCATAAGGCAGAAATATCCACAATTGAGATGATGATTCTAAAGGTGATTCATCTTCCTCCTTACACTTGTAAAGAATCAAAGGGTGCTTCAGGATGTGAAGAGTGACCACCCTTTCTTGACAGTTAGTGTTTGGATTTGTACAATGATAGCCAATCCATTCCCAAGAGAGCATTTAACTCCACTAAAAAATGTATTATGAGATTTTCTTGGATGTTCAATCCACAAATGTTAATCAGGGATGAGTTCTAAACCATGGACGCAATAATTTCCCCATTTGATGTTATCATAAATTAACTTTCCTCTAAATTTAGAGGTGGTGTTTGAATTGTTCTACATATCCTTCAAGATATGATAGAATGCGTAGAACAAGAATCAAAGAGTACATTTACTATTCCTGAATGAATTACTAGTGTACCAATCACTACATCGTTTTCTAGATCCACCACAGCAGTAGTGATAGAATAATCCCTTCCTTATTTCCATAGAAGTTTTTGTTGATTCCCTCGGATAAACCTTGGATTAGGAAATTGTTCGCATAATTACCATGCTCAATGCAGTTGTAACACTACACCACTAGCCAAGTGTTGATCTGACCCTTTTTTTCTTCTTCCATATTACCTGGATTTGTAATATCCCTTCGGCAATTCTTGTAAAGATGGCTGATATTTCCACATATGAAGAAATTTCTTGTTCCCTTTAGATAGTTCCAAGGATAATTCTTCCCACAACTTTCACTAGTGGGATATTCAGTCTTCTTTCCATTATGATATTTTTTTGTTGAACCACCCATGTTTTTCTCCATTTTCCCCTTCTTGTCACTAGGACGAAGAGACCACTAAGAGTCTCTAATATCAATTTCAAACATGAGAGAACAACAGAGAATCTTCTCATAACAATCAAAGTCTTAGATCACCAACACCTTCCATAGACTCGGCTTTATCCTAATAAAGAATAAATCCACCCTGGATTTGGTGTGCATGAAAAATCCAGAGGGGTACCTTGCAAGCCTTGTAATGTTTGATTCATATCCCCCATTGAACATATCTTCATTCAGCTTGAGTCCCAGGAAATATCCTCTCATCATGAGAAGGAGGGCTCGAGGAAGATATTTATTGAAAAACAGCTTCTTGAATTCCTCCCAATCCATGGAATCAATTTTCCCTTGGGACTTTGTAATCTTGATCAGTGTCCACCACTGATCAGTTTCTCTATGAAGACGATAGAACGACATTACAAATTTCTATTGTTTCTGGAACTGGAGGATGGAGAATATCTCTTCAATAGAGATAATCCACTATTCCTTGTGGAGGTCATCATATGATCAACTAAACATGGTAGGTCTTTTCCATATGAAGGATTCTACAACAACTATCTCTTTCCTGGGAGTGGGAGGTTGTACAACATTAATGAAGTTTTTTTTATTAAAACATGGGCCAGCTGACCAAGTAAAGTCATGACATTTTGAGCACCTGTTCCCATAATATCATGCATATCATTAGGTAGATATTCAAATTTCCTATCAAATTGGTTGTTGGAATATGTTCTTATATTTTCACCATTAACTGGAAAAGAACATATAATTAGAGGGATTGGATACTTAGATATTGATCATAAAATGGAAAGTCTAAGAATAAAAGGATAAACATGAAAAGGAGAAGTATATCGTAACTTCTGATTCCTTAGGTTTAAATCTTGGTTATCATCGATCAATTTATCAACTAATATTATTATAGGATTTTTTGTCCCTTAATAAGGGATTTTACTAAGCTCAAGAATCTACTAAATCATATCCTCCAAGAGTATCAAACCAAGAGTGTAGCAATGCCCATTTTTGTGTACCTGGATACCTAGGGTAATGCCCAAAACTCCTTGTTGGAGTTTTCAATCCTAGGTACTTCTGTTCTAGAGATGCCTATAACTTTTTTTATTCACCCATGGATGTATTTTCATGATAAACCACTTACTCTATACTTACCAAAATTTAGGGATGTTTTCTTATACTTCATCTCAAACTTAAAGATATTACTAAAGTGCTCTATTTATTAATATACAAAAATATATAGACCATCCAATGATACCAACTATAGTGACAATATCCTTTTACATAAATCATTACATGATTTTAAACATAATTATACATCATAGTAAACACTAAGGATCATGATGTCTAGTGTATTTTAATACTAGGTAAATAATCAAACATTATAGAAATAAATTTTTATTTAAAATCCAAAATGAACTTATATAATTTTTTTTATCATACATATTAATATGATAACATTGGGATAACATGAACAAAAGGATGAGCTAAACCCCCAGTCAAGGAATGAGCATAAGAATAAATCCTTAGCACAAGGGTTAGAAAACATGGCATAATGAAATGAAAAGTCATGTAACAAAAGGAATGATAACATATAAACATTGAGTCATATAAACCATGAAAAATATAAATTTGGAAACAACATAAAACATGGATTTAGTTTGAGTCAAGGATAACTGCCAAGATTTTTCCCATAGTTGAAGAAGCCATGGCTAACCACCAAGACAGTCACACATAACTTCTCATGAGGCTTAACATTTCCCATTTAATTAATGCACAATCTTGGAACACCCATATTAACATGTTCATGAATATGCTTTCAACATGAATAATCATAAATAATCAATAATACATAAATGTAAGGTAACCCATGGAGATATATGTGTATCACATTCATGGCACAAACCATAATGAATGGGAGTATCATAAAAGTTTCCATGAGAAAATGTAATTAAAAGATAAATGGAAATTAATATGTCAAAATTTTAATATATAATGGTATGTGATATAAAACAAGAGTGAAAATATGTAAGAAGACTATTTAAGAAATTATTAGCATTAAAACATTTTACTATGGTTGTAAGGAAAAAACTTAAAGAGATTTTAAAATAGAAAATGGAAAAATATTTTTTATAAAACTAGAATTGAACCAATAAGGTTTTCATAAAGAATGAATGATTTTATAAAGACAATGGTGGCTTAAAAAATAGGATAATGTGCACTTGAAATTGGGTAAAATTTTGGGAAGTTCCCTTTAACAAAAATTTCTTTATAGGAAATATCGAGGATAGAATCAATAAAAAGAATGTTTATCCCCAAAGGGGAATGAGGGATGCATATTGAAAAATGAGTTTAGAGAATATAAAAAAATTGTAGATATTTTAAACAAAAATAAAAATATGACTTCATTTGGGTAAAAATTATGATATAGCAAACCGAAAGAATAAAGGAAGTTCGGGTAGAATTCCTTATAGATTATCGATATGATATTAGGAGTACTTAAGGGGGCTTAAGAAGAGATAAATTTATTTCTATTATTTTAAAAATCATGAGTGAATTATGGGGGAGGTGTGTAATTTTACCCCATCATTAGGGATTACCCATAAAATGCAATAGAATAGAAGACATTCTCGAATAAAAGTGGAATGGAGAGGAACCCTTACCATTTGTCTGGTGGTGTCATCAACTTGTTATTAATAACCTGAATAAACAAATTAGGGTTATTAAATTATAATTACATAACCTATTATATATTAAATGTATTTAATATGACATTTTTACGTTCATTCATAACATTTTTAATGGGATAAGTTGTTCAATTTCATTGTTCGGGACCATTTGTTTTCTTGGTTATCAATATTGGTTTACTTGTATTCATGTTCGGATAAACACATATGTTGAATGTGGTTTTCCGGAATTGAAGTTTTATGTTAATAGTGAACATAGAGGATATTACATGGTTATAAAATTTCATTTTTTTATTTGTATTGAGGATGAATTATTATATAAAATCTTAGTTTCAACCATTTTTTTATTTGGTGAGTTTTGATGACAACGAACATGTTTTACATTATAAATTAAAACCATTTTTAATAAAATATTAAAGAATCATAAATAAGATATATTAAATACACAATAATCTTATTCAACCACAAATCAAATAGTTTCATGACTAGAATTAAATATGATAATAGAAATTTATAAACTGTTGTCCTTGAATGTGCTAAATTAACACATCTCAAACAGTGTTTTAATTTCATTCAAATAAAAGGTGGGGAGAGGAGAGATGATAATTAAATATACCATTAGAATAATAAAATTTCAATAATTTTATGGTATAGGGGTTTTCATACCATTTTTATGAGCAATGTTAATAAAATAAAAAAGAAAAAAAAGAACTTAAAAATTAATGAAATGAAAAGAGGAATTTTACCCCTTGAATCATCCTTTATTAATAGATTCATAAGGGGAGAGGTTTTTGTATTTTTAAGAGACTAAAGAATATTGGACATGGGGAGGGAGATTTTGGAGAGATTTGGAAAGAATATGGGGAAGGAAAAAGGATTTAGAGGAGTTAAAAGAAGAGGGAGCGAGGGGCATTTTTTATAGTAGAGGAGAGGAGGGTTTTCATAATTTTTCAATCATTAGTTTATTAATTTCCCTAAAGACCAAAAGTAGTGATGATTAATTGACCAAAATTAGTAAATGTTTCATGTGAATTAGAACCAAGGGTGGTGAGATCATCCATGATTCTAGGAATATTCTATTTAGCTTATAATGTATATATACGACCAATTACATTATTTTACTATTAATACAAAATAAAGTATTTCCGAATAATATAAAAAAATAAACATAAACATTTATATAAATATAAAATCCAAAAATAACATTCAATTTTAAAAAATAATTTTCTAAATATTATTAATTTAATATTTAATTAAAATCATAATTTATTCGTAAAATATATTTTTAAAACTTTTATTTACTTATTCCAAAATTTTGGTACATCGTACTTTTTGTTAAATCTAATTTATATACTATCATAGGTATGGTTTCTATTTATTAGGGTATATCACTATTCATAAGGGTAACATTACTATTCATAAGGGCATATTACTATTCACCACAAATTATGTTGGTCATATTATACTCCAAATAACTTACTGACCGCAATCGCGTATTTCATATTTTCAAATTTCAAATCACAGAAGTGACAAACTTATGTTAAGAGGTCACATATATCATATTAGATCATTATGATGTGATTTCATGTGATTATGACATATTTATAAGAATGTGTTTTCCATTGAAAAACATGGGTTCATTACATTGCTAATATATTATTAAATTCATTTCATTTTTATACTCTATCCCATTCTACTTCATTGGGTTTTGAATTCGTTTGGAGATGTGGAATATAATGCCCCAATATCAAAGAAAACCTTTCACAGTGGTGACATTGTGTGATGTATATGTAGTTAGACATTGATTATGTGTTTTGATTCTTTAGTTGTAGTTTCTCTAGCATTTTTATTCTTTCAATGAAGTTTTCAAGTGGTTGAAGGTTGGCATTAGTTCAAGGTCACTCGATAGTGGATATTGTGGTGTTGAGTAGCGGTTCTCGAGCATCCTTAATCGTTTGTGTTGACGCAAGGTCTCGAGGGGGTGTAGGGATCAAGGAAAATGTTGTCCAACTCAGATGTACTCTTGTCTAGCCACACTTCCCTCTTTTTCATGATTGTTTTTTGTTTTTAAATTTGAATTTTTTATTGATATATTAGAATTTTGTGGTTTTAGGTAAGGTTATTTTGATGTTTGGGTTCCACTTTAACCCTTAATAGTATTTCTATATGATAATAATAAAAATAATAAGGCCTTTTCTTCAATTCATTGTTTTTTTAAAATGATTTAGGGAAGTTTTTATTATTACCAATGATTTTTAATTTCATTTTTATATATGATTTCTCTAATATCAATTTTTTTAAAAATATTAATTTTTCATTTTACAAATAATTCCGCTTTGTATTTTTCTGAAAATGTGAAAGGAATCATTGTATTAATATGTACAACATAAATATAAATTTTCATCACCATCACCTATCAATTACTTGAATATAAGTTTACAACTTTTCATTGTTATTTTCAACGAAAATAAATTCCATATAATTTGGGAAATTTATATATTTTTAAATAATTTTTTTGAAAATGGAACGGATATTTCGTCAAGAATTATTTAATGATCTTTTCATGAAATTTCTACTCATTATAATCATCAACATTTGGAGTTTCTTATTATTTATAGGGCATATTACAAATTTTCTAATCCTTATTCTTTATCAAGATGGTTTATTATTATGATTTCGAGATATTTAGGAAAACAAATCTTTTTCTATGAGTTATTCTATGATGAATTTATGAGAGAATTTTGAAACCAATTTCCATTATATGGTTTATACTCTGATGAAATGTTTATGAAACCCATTTACTTTATATGGGTCATGATATGGGGGATATTTTATGTTCTTATTTTTAAAATATTAATAGTTTATGTGTTTTAGGGGACTTATATATACCTCTAATTAATTTCTTAAGGATTAATATCTTATGAGATAGAGATGGGAAAAACACAGTGTTTTTGATCCTTTATGGGAAAAGGCCAATGTCCTTGATCCCCTTTGGATGAAATGTGATGTTTTTGATCTGTTATGAAATGGAAAAAAAGTGTTGATTTATGATCCATTATTATTTTATGTTATTATATGGTTACAATGATATGAAAAATGTTTTCTATACTTATGATGGTACCACACTTATATGACATGATCTTCTGGATCATGATTTATTTGTGATGATTTTTTACTTTTATGGGTCATATATTTTGAAATGATAATTCTTTATTCTGGGACTCATTCTTAAAATCCACGATATATTGGGAATGAACTTTTTATGTTATATTTATAACCTCATACCCTTATTCTTATATTAAGCTTTCATATGATCATTAATTGAGATCTTCTATTTTTATCTTTACTAAGCATATAATGTCACCTATTCTTTTGTTTCCTTTACCAAGGTTATCAATAAAGCCTCAAATAGGGTATATCTATGAATAAAATTAAATGGTAATATATTTATTGTAGAATTTGAATATATTTAATGAATTAATAAGATTGTGAAACCAATATTTAAAGATTATAATCCTTTATGGCCCGTAGTTACATATTTGAAATGTATTGAATATTCATAACAAAGAGAACAATACATTAAAAAATTATATATCATGTTCCACAAATACCATCTACCCATACAACCACCCATGGTTCCAATGTTTATATGATTAAAATAACCTCATATCATAACATTACCATCAATTTTTTAGTTGAACAATGAAGACAATTTCATTATGGTATATGGATACATGAATAAAAAACATCAATAAAAATTATACACTTTTTTATACAAACCTTTACCAACTATAAAAAAATAAAAAACATGGAAGCCATATTTTTAAGTCAAAAACTCTTCCAAATACAATTAAAATATAAAATGACCATTTGATAATTATAGAAAACACATTTTCAGGGAAAATATTATTTTAATGGAATGATTCTTGAAATCCATTAAAATCCTTCACATTACCAATTATAATTAAAGGAAAGGGAATAAAAATTTAAAGTAAACCAATGGATATTTATATAGTTATATATTTCAAAAATATATTATTTTATAATATGAATGTATTGAAATTGCACCAAAGGAGAATAGTATATATTGGGAGACATACTTATGACCACATAAACCTTGTTGAAATCTTCATATACTATTTTATTGGAGTATGATTTATTATTTATGGATCCATGGAAAAAATCATAGATTAAAATATAGTATATCTATAATTGTGGCTACTAAGTATAATTATGCAATGTAAGGAGATAGAACATGAAATGAGAAGATAATAAAGGAAGATATGAAAAAAAAAATATAGGGAATAGAGGGATTGTATTAGAAAAAATAACTTGAATAAAAAGAGAAACACCAAGTATCATATAGAGGATATGAGGGACATAAATATATGAATCTACAGTATATAGTGAGGGTATTGCTAAGGAAAAATGATATAAAATCATGGAGGTGAAAATTTGTGAATCGAAATTTCCAATTCTGGGTAGATCGAATTGACTGGGAAATTGTGCACAAACTATGTGGAATATTATGGAATTATTATAAAAATATGAATTATTTGGGAAAATAAGTCATGAAATTGAATATTCCAATGTAATTCCTCATTCAAATTAATATGGATGGGATGAACATTAACTACAAACTATGTGCTAATCATGCATCTTCCACTGTCCTATTAATTTTTCATATTTTCATAACCTAAACTCATAAATCATAATAAAATCAAATCAAATAAATTAAATATGTAGAATAAATATGTAATAGTGACACATGTTTTTCACAAATGAATTCATAATTCTCAATTCACTAATTTCATACACCAAATGTTAATGTTGTTGGACCATACCATACCATCACCTATTTCAGGCTATACATAAGTATCACTTGACCATTTTAATTAAAAACCATAGTTTTATCCAAGATAGCATACTCTGAAAATTAATAAAAATTATATTATTCAAATAATTATACTCTTATGTTACTACTAACACAACCATATACATAGTCACCAGGTAGGTTTGTTTCTTCAAATTCATACGTGGTTATTTATTAGACTATAAATAGGAACATATGATCACCAACTAAAAAATAGACTAACTTCACCAGATACTAAATATTAAATCCCTATCATTGAGTATTTTATGTCTACAATATATAACTATTCCAATAATCTTTATGAGTTGATGTAAAACCACAACCACCTCTAGGTTGGGCCGACCAACATGTCACCACTAACATTTACCATTATTCCATGAAATAATCCCTACACTTATAGAACATATATTGTGTGTACTTGAAGATAAAATATCTCTTTTTCTAACTCAATTAGTATGAAAATTCATGAAATAAACATTCATAAGAGTAATAAAACTCATTATATACACTTATTATGTTCAGATAGTCCTGTTACATTAGCCCGGTTCTAGATTCTATTTGATTACATTGATCTATGTTACAATTTCATAATTTTTTTAATGAAATAATCCCCCAAAACATCGCCTTGTCATGATCACAACCACATGAATCACATTTTCAAAATAGCGCCATACTACATACAATGCCTACCAGAAATTCCATTCAACTATTGTACCCAAATTAGTGTAGTTGAGTCACCTTCATGAATCCTCATTATCACACCAACACACATGGTCCCTTGGAATCTTATAAGGCCAAACAACCATCCGAAAATATTTCACACCCCATTAGGATCATAACTCATTCTTCATGTGAGATGACCATTGGAATAACAAAAATCATCATTACCCCTTTGTGATATCACCATTTATTTATGGATAAAAAATCTCATGCACAAAAATTATAACAATTTATTGGGTTTACCTGGCCTATCATGCCTAAATACCCCTATAGAAACCTTTACATTGATTAATCCACAATCCAATGTCAAGGGACAATACCATTACAGATTCATCAGCTTGGAGATGGTTTCACGCACATTTGTTCCATCTCATCATACTTGATAACAAAACAAGTGTGATTATTCCCTTGAATGTCATTGAATGATCCTGAAATTAATATAAGAATTCATACAAAAAAAATGATTCTAAGAATCCATATGGTATACAGGAACCTCTCAAGGATCTACCCTGATATGGGTTATATGGGACCAAATATATGCTCCACCTTGACTAACCCACACTATTGGAAATAATCACCTGAAATAAAAATGCATAAACACTATCATAATTTCCTAACACCCAAATTCATTCAACATTCATCACTCACTCCCTCGATCATGGAGACTTTCCAAGATTCTAAAAAATGGAATATCATGCTTTCTGTGTTAGCCAATCCCACCTAACTAGTAATAAGATCATCAATACTTGAAAAAGGCTAGGTTACATCATTCCACATTCCTCATTTTGTGTAAAACATCACACACTTATTTCCATGGTAAGATATTATTATATAAATACTCACAAAAAATCATATCTAGCTCCATTTTTAGAAAAATATTATCCATTAAATTGAAAACCCTAATTCTATCCCACTATACAACTTATATCATTCCATAATTAGTCATATCCCACCACTATTAGACATAAATTCTTAATTAATAAGCATACCATGCCTCCTATGTATTTTAGACACATTCTTTACATGAAGAACCACATGTTCCTTTGTATTCAAAGCATAATTAAGGCTGCCATTAGTTTTTTTCCCATATACTCAATGGAATATCCCATGAATTATTTCAATCACATGAAGACCCTAAAATTATAATTATCTTCATAGAATCTACATACTTTGGATATCCCTTTCCCTCTATCTTTACGATAAAATCTCTAATATCATCTCAATACTAACATAGAGGGATCTATATTATTATTGTTATATGCCCTTACTCAATATTATACCATCTATCATATCGTCATCACTAGGTCATAGAACAATGTCTATAGACCATACCCTAATGGATAATAGATTAATATGCATCCATGATGATTCTATCTATAAACAAAGAGGTAACTCATATTCCATCGACCATAATAGGCATGCCATCAATCACAGGTGTCCTTGTACCCATACTACCCACTCCAAGGCCCTTTTAAAATCTATAAGCATAATAATGATGATTACCCCAATCTACTCATCTCTTTATGTCATCAGAACTGGAAAAAATAAGTAAAATGAAATGATCCTTGCTACTTCATACACACCTAATGACATAAAGTGATCATATCACTTGGACCAAACTCTTTGCTAACCTACCCAATATTAAGATAAGTATTAGACATAGATCTATCCATATAGCCAATACATATAAATAAAGTAGGATCTTGGATTTATGGTTGGTTTAAGGGAATTTCACCTAGAATTTATATGGGATTACACTATATAAGATATTGTTTAAATAATAAACAACAAAACAAATATCATAATAATACCACTATTCAAATAAAATCAGAAAACTCTGAATCCTTTATACTGAATATGATGTAATAACATGTACCACATACCACCTTGATCTTGGAGGAAAACCACAAATCAATAAAATAGAACATAATTATTAGAATTATTTAAATTTCCTATATCATCAAAAGAAAAAACACCAATCTCAACACTCTAAAAATAGGGACATTAGCCCAAACAGGTGTTGAATAGACTCAATACATAACATACATCATAAGTTCTATATATTCTTATATCATTCTACCATGTCCTAAATTACAAGTCAAATAAATAAATATCTATGATACCACTTTGTAATATCCCATCCCATACATCCAAAATAGTATTAGACGAGTGGTGCCATATAATATCTATTTACAATATTCATGTTGTAGAGGATGATATATATTATTGTGGGTCTAATAAACCATGTTAGGAGACTGTATCCTCTAGTATATACACAATAATAACTACCCATAACAGAAAATCTATAACAAATATGACATAAAACTGATAAATATAGAATTATAGATTAAATGAACCATAATAATAATACATCCATGAAATAATAAAATGAAGATCATGAATGTTACACAACTATAAAATATATGAATGATCCCCCAATGAATGATTTTAAAAAAATAAACGATAAATTGAAAATAAATGAAATAGATATATGACCACTCTCCTCATCCTCATCCTAGACCCATCTCCATAGCCCCACTGAGTTCCATAGCCCATTAAATTTTCCAAGGATAGTCACCCAACCCTTCATGCCAAACATAATATTTGTATAAACACCATGTTACACATTTAAGGTTTAAGAATAAAGCATAGTAGGAGATTATCATTGATGCACCTAATAAAAATAGGTATATATGTTCATGAATGTATGAAATTAAATTAAGATATATCATCATATGCAGACCTCGGTTTCCCCATTGGGTACTCATGGAGTCACACTATTTGCGGTTATATAACAAAATTTTCATGTTCCAAAATTAGATGATGATATAAATGTATCAATATAGACTTAGAGTAAATGAACTATAACTACTAAACTCCTTAGTTAAGAAAAATGATATATCTTCAGGTCATAACATATATGTGAATGATATTTAACCCATAATATTGTCATAGTAAATGACATATTACTAAACCATATTGAATGTTAAATATTTATCACTATCTTTATCAATATGTGTTGATGATGGACCAAAACATTCAATTTTGGGTATGTGGTATTTATGGGAGAAAGATTTATCACCATAAAAAACAATGGAGGATTATTTATTTCAAGATGTATGTAAAATCACTATATTGATACCACTATGGAGAATGGGATATCCCTTTCAGAGAAATGCGTACTAACAAAAAAATAGGAGAAAATGATGTATCACTAAGAAAATGATATTTCAAAATACAATAATATGGTGAATTGATCATATATAACCAAAAATATATATATTAAATTATCAGCGGGTTGATAATATATTTCCACCAAATAACCATTAAAGTGAATGACCTATCACCGATTAACATGACATTAGGTTGGCGATTCACAATTTGTACCACATATTTGGTGAATGTTCCTTCACCACAAGTAGAAAAATTTAATTGAATAGATTATCATTATAAAAAAATCATATCAACATATTTTATCACATTGATGAATGGATTATCACACTAGGAATTGATCCCACAAACCTAATAATTATATAGTCTACACACTCCAATGACATACCACACATAGAATATATGTATGAAACTTGACCATCCATGGATTGGATTGGGGCCTCTTAAAACCACTTATCTCACAAGCGTATTTCAATAATTAAGATTTTAGACAATATACATATCATAAAGGCTATCTTGTGACCTAGATTAACCCACACATGAGTTTACTTATCTAAGTAACACTCAAAAAATTTATAAAACGTATGAAATATAGGATAGGATCTAGAAAACCCCTCATGTTTCCATTCCCTAGATTTCTTAATACATTCTAAGGTTTCATGTCCACTAGAGGCCATGTATCCAACATTAAAGATTTAAGGGACCTACCATAATATTGGAATCCTAATCCCATCATTCAAGATGAAATTAAATATCATATGGTTCCAAATCAGATCAATTTCACATTATTTCTCATGATTATATCTCATATAAACAATTCCATAATGATCCAATAGATTCACCCTTAGACACCACCCTATGTGAAAATTACTTACCACTACACAACCCTCTTAGGTTGGGAGTGACATATATTAATGATTGGACACCCATCATTGTTCCACCTCTCTAAAACCAAGCCTTATACATATACCAAATTCGTATCGATGGTTAAATAATAAGTGAATAACCCCTATGTTAATTCTAAGAGTTTATAAAAACACTAAAATCATGCCTCACGAAATTTCAATTGATCATAACTCCAAATAGATTAACTCAAACCTACTTAAATTTTCCTGTGTACCAAAAAATCATTAAAAAATGATATAGACGGTAATATTAGGAACCTCCTACATCAATAATGTAGTTAACCCTTAATAATTACAACTTACCCTTAAAACTACTCACCTATGGCCACTATGACCCTTTTTTATCCCTAACACGACCTAACTACATCAATCATCCAATTTTATTAATTGTGAAAAAATAAAACTAATAAAAATAAGTAATGTAGAATAATTTAATTTACAATGATTGAGGTTAAACACATTAGTCATTTTATCATAACTGATACCTCATCCAATGTTAAATGTTCCAACTCGAAGGCATCCTCGAGCACACTTCTACTGGGAAAATTTCTTGTTTCATATTTTACATTATTTCATCAAAATATTACATAATATTCGACCAAAATGTCAATATTCTAAACAAAATCCAAAATATTTTTTCCTGGGGAAGAGTAAAGAAAAATAATGCATGGCCTCAAATTATCAAAAAGGGAAAAAAAATATCATTGAGACATAGAGAATTTGATCATAATAATCTGAGAAAACATGACTATTGGAGAAATACATAACTAAAAAGAAATGTTATTATATGATTTGTCCATAGGGAATGATATAAGAAGATAAAAATTTAACAAATCATCTTTGTAGTATAAAATATACCATGGTGTAATAATATAGAATCATGACACAACAATCATGGGCTTTATAGAAAAATAGAGACATAAAACATAAACAAAATCATAGGTAAACGATAATTTTTTGAACGTATATTAACACAATCAGTACCACACTTAAGGGTAGTAAAATAGATAAATGAAATCATATTCAAAAATATAGTAGTGAACCCATATAAACAAATTCATGTCTATGAATATACTTGTTAACACAACTACATTCCATAATTTCTATTAAAAGAGTTAGGAACATAGAAGAACATGATAATTTCCAATAATAGTGATTTGAACACAACTAAACACAATAATGCCAAGACATAGGGTTTTGAATAAAGGTAAATGAAATTATGTTCATAAGAAGAGTTTTTAACATAGGTATCCACAATCATATCAATTCAAAGAGTTTTTAACATATCTAAACACAATCATGTCCATTCATAGAGTTATATAAAAACATAACCCTTATCATTTTATAGAAAACATCATTATATCATGGGATATAAAATTTTACCAAATTATTTGATGGGATATATCAGACCCAATTGTCACACAATAAAAAACAACCCATTACTGTACAACATGTACATGATCAAATTCCTAATTCCGTCAGATCATAATCATCTAGTGAGAAAGAAAATTCTTTGATGAATTTTTTTATAAGAAATATTTATTCTATATATATATAAAGAAGTTGGATGATATCCATAGATTATATATATGGTGAATCATTATATAAATTAGATAATATTGACATATATGAGAAATATTTATAAGATAATTACAAAATTTAATGGAAAATAAGAAGAAAAATCCCCAATTATATATAATTATTTTTAAAATTATATAATTTTTAAATGAATAGTTTTAATAAAAATATTATAAAGTAATTAATTGTTTCATTGGGAAATAATGAGACCAAATAAAGGAATATTTATAAAGAAAACTAAATAAAATGGCTGATGAAAGTAAAACATTGAGATCTATTCCTATCACTTATATTTATTGAATAGAAATGTTAATATAAATTTTCATTTTTCAACCATATATGTACAGATAAGGACCTCCATAAGATTATTTGAAAAATATAGACATGAAGGAGAGATATTCTACATGGAATAGAGGAGATAAAGAAATATCCTCTTAAATGCATTGTCTCAATTAAATTATGAATGTAATGTAAGTGAAATAGTAAGGTTAAATGTAAAAAATAAATATAGGAGAATAAACAATATTTGGTGTTATATAGAATGAACAAAAAAATTTCTAAAATGTAAATTTAGTTTTAAGAAATATTGATTTTATGTTTAGATCTGAAAAAATGTACTTCTTTTTCTAACCCTTGAACCAAAGTTCCTTAAATTGAAAATAATTATTTATATTCTTATATAAAATAAATAAAAACATAATAATTATAAAATATTTTATATATGTATTATAGGCCACATATTAATGAAATATTTTCATCTTATGAAACATATCTCAATGATAGTAAATTTAGATGAAAAACTATTACCTAAGATTCTCACTGAGATAAACATGTACAAATTTATTATATAATAAATATTGGTTTATTATTTATCTATATAATGACCATATTTATTTTTATTTTTATTGAATCTATTTATTAACAATTTATATTTCCCAACCATTAATCATATCTTGTTAAAATTGATATTCATGTATTAATTGTCGTATTTATTCTATTATAGATTTGGTATGATGGTCCCCATCCCTAGTAATTTTTCATGTATTCTTCAATATAATAGTTTCCATAGATTCAAAAATGGTGTGTCTTATATATTTATTGTAGTCCAATGGTCATTTTATGGAATTTACAAAAGAATTTCATAAAGATAGGTCAATTTTTCTAGTGAATTTAAATTCTATAAAAACAATTTACAATAATAATGAATATAATTATATATATTAACATTACCTATGTGTGAAAATAATAATAAATTAATTATTATATGATAATATTAATATTATTTAAATTTTATTTTTCATTAAAGTTGACTATGATATTATATTATTTATATAGTTTGTAAAACCAACCAAAACATGAATGTGTTCTAATAATGAATGAGTAATAATATAGAGTTATATTATGATAATATTGTCTTTATAGAATAATAATTATGTAATTATTATATAATCTAAGTGGTAAAAGATATTTAGGCATATCTTAGAAGATAAATTAATTGAAATTAATATATAAGAACACATTAATTACTTTGAAAAAATACTCCACTTCACAATGTGCTTCTTCAGAATGGAGAAATTAGACCTCTTAATTATGAAAAAAGGATACCAATAGAGGAATAGTACCTTAGGATATAGAATTTGGGTTGTAATATCATATAAAAAACTTCTATATGTATCTTGGAGTGGGTGAAAAAAAATATCATGTATGTGTGAAAGTGAAGTGGATTTCTTTTGAAATGTAAGAAAGTGAAGGGTAAAAAAAAAATTACATGATATTTTGGTGCTTAAAAAAGGAAATGTTGGAATAAATTTTGGGATTTACTAAAAAATTAAAAATATTATTCTTAAATTTGGTTAAATCATTTTAATTTTACAATATTTGAGCCATTTTAATTTATATATTTTACCTTTTTTTAACTTCTTTTGATTATTTACGATGGTAATTATGTTTTTACTAAAAACAAAAGATGAACTGTATTACAAAATTTTTACATTTTGATTCCAAATTTTTACTACATATTTCTAAATCAATTTAAGAATATCATAATTAAATTAATATATATAATATATAATTATTTTTATAGAAAAATCTATCAATGAGCATCAAGTATTCATTATATTATAAACCACTCATTTCATTAAAATCCTTTTAAATTAGAGATAAGAAAAATTAATTAAAAAAAATAACATTTACATAACATGATTCAATTAAAATTAGGTTCTTTTAATATAAAATTATATTTTACCTTATTACTAACTAAATAATAATCAAATAATGAATGTTCATTATTTTTTGCTATATTTTTTAAAAAATATGATTCAATAAATTTAATAATTTTAATTTGATAAATTTAACTTTTAATATATATATATATATAATACAATAATATATAATTTTATTATCATTAAATAATTAAATTATATTTCCTCATAGTTACTTAATTATGTATATGATGTTATTAATTTATTTTATTAATACTTCCTCAAATTTTGTCAAACAATTTTTTTGATTTCATTCTTTCAAAAGTATTAAATAAAACAATTTTTTTAAAAAAATAGATTCATTAAATTTAATAGTATTTTAAAAAGTCATATAGTATCCATGAAATATATTAAATAATAATTTATTTTATTTAAAAAATAATAGTAATATCAAAATTTATATTTTATAGCATGCAAATATTATTTATTTATTTCAACTAAAAACATATAATTTCTAACTAGAAACATGATTTTTGTTATTATACAAAAAGACTATATACCATTTAATAAAAATTATTATAGGCTATATTACCCCCAATTAAATTCAATGAATTCATTTTATTATCACAAAAAAAGGTCACTTCTTATTATTAATGTTTCTCTTTTTGTATTTTATGACATACATTCTCTATTCAAAATGTTCTTTTCATTATTTGATTATCACTACTAATGGAGATTCACTAGGGTGAAGATAATTCTAGGTAATTACTTCTTATAAAAATATTATTATATTTTATTTATTGTCTCATTTTAATTTATACGCTGTTATGGGATGTGATCATACATCATGTATAATAATCATGGGTACGTAATACATGGTTTCAGGTACTTCTTTTGTAATGATCTATAATGAGTGAGTAAATACTTGTTAATTGTATTCATTTATTATATTATTTACTTCATAATTATGTTTAGATTCATTATAAAGGGGAAAAAGTAATTTTATTAAAATAAAATAAAGACATAAATCGTGGATGTTACATAATTAGAATGACCTCTTCCATTTTTGAACACCCCTATATAATCATTAGACTAAATAACATATCCTAATATAAGTAAAACAACCTTTGTTCCTTTTAATATGGTCTCTATGTAGCTCATTATTTTGAGGTATTCATGGAAATATTTCAAAGAAATAAAATTACGTAAGTGGTATAACCCCTTATGAATATTTTGATTGCCCATAAAATATTTCAAAACATATGATAAATTTCTAAAAAATATGGATATAAAAATAATGGGTACCATTATAATATAACATCACCAAATTCTTGAGATAATTCATATTTACAATATCAATAAATTCAAAACACATATATTGATTATCTCTCTATGCTTTATCATTCAATCACCATCTAAAACAACTTTCACTGAAAAGCAAAAATTTAGAGAGGGATTTGATTAGATGAGTAAATTGATGAGATGTGAATCAGAATATATCATACCATTACTATATTTAAAATCACATAATACTCCCTCAAAAATTATTTCCCTATATGAAACTCCTTCATTGGTTGATTTATTTCCTTCACACTCACTATAATTAAATTTTCTCTATTTCAATCACATGGTTGAATAAACAAAAAACTGATGTTCAATTGTGTCAATTAATCATTACAATGAATATTTTAACCTAATAATTTTCAATGTTAGCATTTCAAACCTAAACTCATAAAAAATATTTTCCCATATTTATGAAAAATAATCAATAATAAATCACATGTGAGAAATAAATATCATATAATTAATAAAATAATTTAATATAATTTTACCTATCCGAAGTAAATAAGACATTAAATAATAAACTCAAGTAATTTTCCATATTCAGAAAATATATTAATGATATTTGTTTTATAGCCCATAAATTATTATTTCATATTTATCCATATTATTAAATTATTATTATATTTTATAAATTCCTTCTTACATCAAATTAATAATATATATTACAACATGAATCATATAATGTTTATCATGTATGATATTATTATTTTAAACGACATTTACTTGATTGATAGACATTTTAAAAAGTATATCACTTGAAAACCATTTCATAAAAATTACTATTGTTATTATTAATATGGAAAATTATGAAAATTTTAAAGTGGTGTTTCTAAATATATCTATTTTGAAGAATTATATTGACTTCATTGATGATTTGGTTAAGAGTAAATGATGATGATTTTATAGATGATGATATATTAATAAATTAATCTGAGATAGTAAATTGTTGAAAATAATGTTCTCATCAATATTATTGAATATGGAGATGGATATGGATATAGAGATAGAGATGGTAAATTTTTTTATTGTTGAAAAACAATGAGTAGTCCATTTATTTCATTAAATTTTAATTAATAGGTTATTAATATTATTTTGTATAATTATTAATTACTAATATATTTTCTGATATTATTTTAAGATTTAGGTGGAATGTAAGGACTAGGATTGACTTTTTACCAAGGTGGACATGTTCAAGTTACAAGATAAAGAAAATGTCAAACCATATGTAAAATAATGTGGTCATTACAAAACATCTAATGAAACTCTCTAACCTAGATGGATGGGAGGAGGTCATACTAGGTTGACTATTTCATGTCTAGATATAGTGCATTGTATGTTTCCTGTTTTAGATCATCATAAATAGAAAATTGATAATTTTTTAATTAAAATTATACATTTTTTGTTACATTTTTCAATTATTTAAAATTAGTTATTTAAATTATTCTCTCAAATTTATAGAATATATCATTATTCAAGAATATTTGATACTCGTAGATCACATCCTTTCCCCATGGTTGTAAAAGGAGAAAATTTCCCTAGAAATTATGATTATATTTTCAATATTTTGTTATTATGTAAAAAATTGTTATTCTCCTTAAATAATACCCTTATATTTTATTTTTTAATGGAAATGTTGGATATATATTACCACATAGATTATCCAATTCAACCCTTGTTCAAGAAGTTATGAGAAGCATTTACACATGAGAGATTTTATTAGTCATTTCGTTTTTTTTGTTGGGAGTGATCCATTAGGATTTAAAATTTGTATTTAATAATTTTTTTGTTTCATTTTCTGTTGAGTATCATCCTCACATGGACAAATAGGCTTTGTGTTCCAAATATATAAGAGAGTGTTTGAAGAACATTCCATATATAGTGATTATAGCTGATCCACCAAAATTAATATGAAAAGATAATGAAGTGAGGTATTTAGTGAGTATTATAGGCAGATGGTATATAATATTTTTATATATTTTAGTTTTTATATATTTTCAATTTAATTTATACATTTATTTATAAATTTAATATGAGACGACAGAATTACTATGTTTTATATATACAAGAATATATATTCTGATCATATTTTAAAGATGGATGGCTAGTGATAAGAAATTTATTATTATAATTTCTACATATTTTTATTATTATAAAAAAAATACTGAAACATGAATAATAGTTCATTATTATTTTATTTATAATTTAAATAATAAGTTGTATGTGAAAAAAAATATTTATCGTATAGAATAAATTCATGATGTAAATCAGGGAATAAGGAATCCAACTAAGGGCTATATTCTAGTTCCATCAACCGTTGAAGAAGATGGTTGGAACAAAGCGAGTGGAACAAGGAAGATTTATTTTATTCTTAGTGGATTGTGATTCACATTAGAAAATGTTTCTCAAAATGTATTTTTTGATTCACCATCAACATTTCATAAATTTTCGGTAAGTTCAAAGTCCTATTTCTATCCCATTTTTTAAAAGGTTGAGATCTTAGGTAGTGTTCATAAAGAAAATAAGGAGATATCTTGAAAATATATCGATAACATCCTCATTTTTTAAAAAATTAAAGACACTTTTGGTTATTATTTATAATCTATTTATGTGAAAAATTTATAAATATTCAACGTAATTTTTACCCATATATATAACATATTATCTACATAAGGGAAAAACATCATTTAAAAAACTATGTAAAGGTAAGAGGATTTTTACCTTTGTTACATATAGGTATCTAATTTATTTAATGCACTGTATAAGGGTATTCCTCGCTTAAAATAATGATAACAATCTACTTTGATAGGTTGGGTGAGGGTAAATCCTTTTTATATATATATTCTGTAAGGGTAATATTGAATTTTTTATGTGTAAATGCATGTGATTTAAGGATACATAAGGGTACATCTGGAACTATATAAGGGTAGTTTTGATCTTTATAAGGGTTGGGAAAGAAACACACTTCTCATTTAAGGGCACCTCTTTGGTTTTGAGGGATAAGTAAGGGTATGTTTGAGATATTTAAGTGTCAAAAGTCATTTTTATACGATTTATAAGGGTAGGACACATTTTTAAGCAAAAAAGAAAATACCCTTACACAATGACCTTTTTAGGATGAAATGTTTTTAAATCCCATTTTTTTGTTCTACTTACCAAGAACAAACCATAAAATATGTATTCAAAAAAATAAAAGAAAAAAAGAATGGTAATTAATTTATTTCACTTTTTTAATGTTAATAAATCATCTTTGGAAGGGTTTAAATGTTCTACATTACTGATATGATTAAAATACAAATTACATGATGGATTTAATATTTAGTTTTTTATGCTGTGAACTGAAATGATGAATTCATTCATAAAAAATACATGATACTTTATATATTTTTAATTTTTTAATTTTCGTAATGTTTAACTAGTATATAAATATTAATCCCTAGAATGCGATTTTTATCATCCATCCATTGGAATTCTCGTTTTGGTTTCTGAGCATGTAAGACCCCTATTTATTCCCTTATTCATGAGTATAGAGTTGAGCAAGGGGTAAATTCCAATTTTTAATTATACAAAATCTCTTATATTTTATTTTTAACATAGATAGTCTTTGAATTGAGATTACACAATATATTTGGAAAATATATAAGAAATTATTGAAATGATAATAACCCAAAATTATTTAAATGAAGATGAAATGAATTATCATGCTAAATTTGGAAATTATCTAGCAAATATAATGATTTTTAACTAGTAGAGTTTTAAATTGTTTCAAAATAAAATATGCCAAATGGGTCCTAGGAAACCATGGAATTATGTTTTAAATGATTAATAGAAAGACATGATTCAACTGATGATTCATTTATGAACTATGTAGTTCTTCATTAATAACCTTGAAGTAGGAATCCATTGAATTTAGCACATGTTTTATATTAGTTATTGGAATGATTTTTAGTGTGTGTTTATCCTTGAGAAATATATGTTTGATGATTGAATATATGATATATATATATGTGTAACCATTGACCAGCTATTGGTTTTTCATATAGATTGTGATGACTATGATACTTTTATATTTGAGAAGATGATTGATCTATCATATGTATCTTATATCATATATGTTTTAATTTTATCTTTTATAGTTGATTGTTCTAGTAGAGCCTATAAGACTATCTCCAAGATGGATGTGTCATATTATTGGTCAGTATGCGTTAGACTATCCCTCTAGGGGGTGACATTCTTGTCTTTGGACTATCTGGTGAAGGTGATATTTTAGGATGTTGGTCGAGGTTTCTTCTGGTATGGTTCCAAATCATCTAAATCAAGTCTCTAAGGACCCTGTATATGTTTTGTAATCTTTATATTGATCTATCATACATTATAAATGTTTTCATTTGTTTTTTATTACATCAAAATTTTATATATTTTGATCTGTATATAGTATTATAACCTGATAGAGATTTGATAGATATTGATTGGAATTTACATCAGATACCCACTAGAGAAAGATGTGTCATAGTTGATTTTTGAACCATACCATTGAGGAGGGGTATGTGTCAGACATGGTTAGAAAATCTCCTTCTGCTATTGTACTGAAGAAAGTAGATCCGTTCTCTGAGGACCCAATATATGTTTTTTATTATGATATTGATTTTTCATACTGTATAAATGTTTTCACATGTAATTGATTGTATCTATAGTTGAAACAAGTTTACCCACAATGGACTATTCTCTGTTGATAGGGATGTGTGAGATATTTATCAATATCTACCTAGGCTACCATCTTAACCGGGATGTGTCAAACATGTTTTGTGAACTATCCCATCGAGGAGGGTGACATTTCAGACATGGTTGGTGATGTTCATTCTAGAATGGTCCTAATTTAGGTAGACTCCCTCTCTAAGGAATCAATATATGTATTGTGGATTTGTTATATATTATTATTAGATCTGAACAATGTTTACATTCAAAGAATTCACCTATACATTATATGAATTTTTTATATGGGATTTTCTTTGTTATCTACTCAGAATTATACTCACACCCTACCCGGCAATTTAAGTGATCTTGTAGATTTAATAACTAAGGATCTGATAAAGGCAAGGGGGAAAATAGTGGATGGTTGAGATGGCTTAGTAGGAGGATATAGATTTATCTAGATGGAGATTCATTGAGATGTCTAAAACATCTTTTATTTATTATCATTAACTAATATTTTATATCATTTTTTTTGGTTATTTATCAAGCAGTCTATATTGGTACTATAAGGGTTGGTCTTATTTGTATATATTGATAATTTGATGGTTATTAATTTATTCATTATTTTTTGATTTTTTTCTTCACAGCCATTATTGTAAGTTAATTTTTAACAAGAAATAATTTTATAGTCTTTCAACAATGTTCTGTAGGCCCTCTCCCCTAGTCTGTAGCCTCTTGCATATGGGGCGGCATGCATGGGGTCATCTGGAGCTTTGGATCTGACCGGATGGTTTCAGGTATGAAAGTTACAAAATTGTATTATATCACTAGGTTCATAACCTCTATTCTTATATTACCTTGATTTGGGATCAGACATACATGAGATATGATGATTCATACACTGTTATTTAAACTGTGTCATTGCATGGACAACACTTTATGGAGGTCCACTTAGTTACCGTCAAAGATGAAATTTATGTTATTACTTTTTGATGTTATCTTTTTGTTAAATCAACTATTGGTGATGCACATGACATTAGTTCACAAATCTATGGGATTTAGTGTGTATTAATTCATCAATAAAGGAATGTAGTATCACATACCATATATATGTTTCTTTCATTAGATAGAGCCGAAATAATAATATTCAATTTTAAAATATGATATTCATTTTGGTAGTTTTTTTCTTGAATTATTTATTTTGGATTTCTTTATTCTAAACATGAGTGTTTATAAGTGGTTATGAATAAAAATCTTGTAATGTAGGCTTCCAATTGGTAATTGGTTATTCATTATGGGAATTATTTTTTCATGTGGGTATCCTCTTATGTTGAACCTTGTTGATAATACTTGTGTGTTACTATGTGGTTTTCTATTTCCTTGTTTAAGATATCAGATTTCTATAATTCATGTTGTATAATTTATGAAAAATATCTCTCACATATGGATTGAAAATACATTCGAACCCATGTTGTGTATTAGGATGAAAGTGAACACGATCTATTAGTTATTATTGTGGTTCTAGGTGTATAACTGTTCTAGCGAAGACTCATACTACTAGTATCGATTTAGGGAAGAGGAGACCGTAGGGGTTGTCTAGTGATGGTAAATTATACTAATGACTTATAGATCTAGAAACTCTCATCCTTCCTAGGAATTATATTCACTATGGACATGGATGAATTGATATAGATAATTGGGAGAATTTTCAACCTTATAGAGACCCCACTGGATCATAAGGTTAATATTATATACATTATGTATCAAAGTAAGTAACATGGTATTCAGGATAAATGCTTCATCAGATAGAGTTCTTCCCTTGGTGGTGATCATGTATTGCTCCCCATGAGTTTTTTATGGCCACAATAAGTCGAATCGTATATCTGTAAAGGATCAGTACATGTTTCCAAGAATCGATGTCTTATTTGATCATCTGAGAGGGGCCAAGTGGTATTAAAATATTGATCATTGTTTAGGATACCATTTGAATTAGGTTAGAGGGAAATATATACAGAATATGGAATTAAATAGTAGGTATGAGTGGAATGAGTATATATTTATGCCTATTGACCTGATAAACACTCTAAAATAGATCATCGAACTTATGAAAAAGATCACTCACCCACACATGGACTATTTTTTCATTTTGTTTATAGATCACATCCTTATATATTGTATGATTTTAAAAATCATCATAAAGTTTTCTAGATATCATATTGAGTACACTTTAGGAACATCAATTTTATAGTGAATACATGATGTTTCACTTTTGGATATTCGAGGTGAATTTTATTGGGAACATGGTTTCGCTGGATGGAATATTAGTTCAACTAGAGAAGGTTGATATATTAATGTCTTGGACATGACTAGGGAAATTATTCAATATGTTTAGTTTTTTCAAGTAGGATGGGTACTATAGGAGGTTTATTCATGACTTTTATCACTTGGCATCTTCGATGATCATACTGACCAAGTAGGGAGTCAAGTATGAATAGAAATATCAACGTGAAAATGTATTCTTATTGATGAAAAAGTGGATGAATTCCGCTCAAATCCCAATTCTTCATGATCCTAGTGGTGGGCATGCATTGTATTGTGATGGATCTATAATTGGATTGGGAAAACATATTATTTAGGGGGACAAGGAAATCACTTATATTGTCTTTCATCTATTATACCAAAAATGGAACATACATACCCCTGACTTAGAGTTTGAGGATGTCATTTATCTATCAGGACCCATCCCCTGGGGCCTCTGTAGTGACTCCCCCAAGACCACAACCCAATGGATATGGGTTGGCTACTAACAATTAAGGTGTCAACCTGTATGTGGGAGGAACTTTCCTGAGTACCTGTACACACGCTCAAACAACCACATCCCCGGAAAACTGGAATAGAGATCATGTATGCTACTAATCAACCACTGAGTGTAATATTAAAAACTGAAAGTAAACAGGCCAGAATACAAACCCAACAAATGAAAACTGCAATATTAGAATTCATGAGTTCAAAGACTATCCACCACTGCAAACCCCACATGATGGGTATGTATATATTAGCTTCCAGAAGTCGTAGACGCACACCCTACGTACTTGATCTCACTATGAACCACATGGTCTTATGATAACAAGTCCTCTTTAAAGTCATCGATCATCTACACCAAACACAACATGTGTGGGAAAAACCCATGTAGGGGTGAGTAACAAAATATTTAGTAGGTACCCCAACTATAAGGAAAGACCACAAATCAATCCACAAAGAAAACCAAAAATAATGATCATTATGCAAGATAGGACAAACATGTATAATCTAAGTACGAAAAGAAAGACTATCTATTGTAACACTGATATCCTTGGACTATTAAGGTAATCATCCCAAATGAGTGTTGTGGGTCTACCAGATCACATAGAGTGACTTATACCCGATTCACATAGGGTACCTTGGAGATGATACACACAGGGTCACTATGAGATGATCCACATAGGGTTTCTAGGAGATGATCTACACAAGGTCTCTAGGAACTGATCCACATATGGTATCTAGGAGATGATCCACAAAGGGTATCTATGAGAAGATCCAGAGATAGTTTCTATGAGCTGATACACATAGGGTCGCTAGGAGATCATCTATATGGGATCTCTTGGAGCTGATCCACAGTGGGTCGCTAGGAAGTGATCCACACAGGGTCGCTAGAAGCTGATCCACACAGTGTATCTAGGAGCTGATCCAAACAGGGTCCCTTGTAGCTAATCCACATAGGGTCACATGGAACTGATCCACATTGGATTTCATGTCTTCGAGACTCATCCATCCATAGGATTCCCACAAAGAACACACTTGATTCGGGGTGAGTCTACCCCTCAATCCATCAGTAGTATCTCTACTACCACTAAAACACTCTTAGAGTATTCCCACGAATCATCTAATCAAAAAGGTCACAATGCCAAAGACAACACATCAATCAGATAGATGGTTAGAATGATATTGATGTTTTAGTAAATAGGGGAAGGTAGGGTTTGGGACCAGTCTGACTTGTTCAGAACGACATGACCAATCCCGCTCGGGGGTTCCTTATGGCCCGAACAAATTTGACCAACCTAACCAGACCTATTTTAGGTCTAGGTCGGCCCTATCTAACCGGGCCAGTGGGTCATGCACATTGGGCCTCACTGAAAACTGCTAGGTTCTGCCGGGGCTCCTGCCTGCCCAGTCGCCCAATGACCCAGATTGATCAGGCATGGCCTGCAATGGATAACAGATTTTCTATACCCACACGGGCTACACAGGGGCCCAGATTTATCTCGCAGGTACATCCCAAAAAAGGGAGATTTTAATCCATTCCAGTCTACTCATCATCATGGTTCCTATGCTCCGTCCTGGCCCACAATGCGGGCCAGCCTCCTCTAGCATGATTTCCAGGTGGGCGTATGGTTTGGCCCCATGGTCCACTCTTCTCCAGCCTAGACGCAAGGAGAGAATCTGATTCAGTGCATGATGGCTTGGCTCGCAAGGCTTTCCAGTCTACTCTAGACTGAACGTCGGGTGGGTTTATGATTCAGCTACAAACTGCCAGCAATATCTGACCACCCCCGGGTCCATATTTTGATCTCTAAACCACATGCCATCAGGGATTCATGGCCCACGCCGCATGAGATGCTCCACCTAACACTTCTAGTTCACCGTGTCATATCCCCACCAACCTCTAAGTCATGCACTAGATACTCCAGCTGCACCACTACGGCCCGTGACAGTCACTACTTTTTCCTCCGATGCGCACCGCCCCCTGCTCACGGTCATCGCCGGTGGAACCTTTCGTAGACCACTGTGTCCACTTAGATGGACCATTTCATGAACCGTCTATGTTGACGGTCTTCTCGGGTCTCCATCTCCCCTGATATGGCCTCAAAAACCATTTCCCACCATTTAAAAGGTGTGACCATGAATAATTAACACGAACACACAAGGTTGGAGGGGCTCATTCCTTGTTTGTGTCATCCCACACCCTCCACGTTAGAGTTTAAAATAATGGGGATGCTTATGATTATAAAAAGAAGGCAACCCTGATGGAATCCTCAAGTATAATAACCCTCCCACAAGAACAAGAGATCCTCAGATCAACATGTTCGTGGGTTGTTCCACGTTCATTGTTTTAGAATGAAAAACAGGGAAACAGAAAACAAAAAATAACAATTTCTTAGGATAGATTCACTGGTCGAGGAAGAACATGGTCACTCACCTTAATTATCCATTCTTGATCTTCTTCCCATGCTACTAGAAATATTTATATGGGTGGAAGGAGAGGGCATTCTTCATTCTCTATTGGAGAGGATTTCTCTCTATAGATTCATCAGAGGAAATATCTTATCACCAACATTTTATCCATCCCGTTATCACATTAAAAGGGGAAAATTTCATAGCATTTCGGTTATGCTACATCATCACATTGTTATGTGGTTTAATTTATGTTATATAATCTCTATTATGCTTCACTTAAAGAGAATTATTAATGGGGGTTTGTTTCTACCTCATCACTGCACTACAGTTATGGCATGAAACCCCTCAATGGTGAGGAATAGAAAATAAAATAATTTTTTGATTTATTTTATTTCTCTTCTAAACAGTCAAAAAACTATCTTTTCTTGTACACCCTGGCCGATCTATGTTAAAACGCTTTCAGGTAATTTCATCATTCTAGATGCAGCGGTTCCCTTATATTTTCAATCAAGACACCTGTTTAGAAGTTGAAGAAACTTCCCACACACACCATTTTAATTCGATTAAAATATGTTTCAAAAAATATGTTTTAACCTCAATTTGTACCAGTCGAGGATAAACTCCACCTAAGGGAACTCACCATCAAGATATCAAAAGTACTCTCCAATTTCCAGTTTTAGTTACCATTTTGGAGTTTTAAGGATTTCAAAATAAAATAATTGTCACTGATTTATTTTATTTATGATCAAATACTAACTTCCACCCTTGTTCTGCACTGACAAATATTTCGATTTTCCTGAGGAAATCACACCCTCATGAGCTCAACAGTGGTCTCATATTTTCAATCTATGTCACCGTTCGTGAGTTTTATGAATTTTAAAAATAAATAAAATTATTTAATTATTTTATTTATGATTATTCCATTTTCTCTTTTTCTCACTAGAGGCTTGAACCGACTAAACAGAAGTTGTGACTAGTGAAAAAATTCCATCCTCAATGTAACAGTTCCTTCATATTTCTGATCTAGGCACCTGTTTATGAGTTATTCGGCATTTTTAGGAAAAATAATCACATGTTCTGTTTAAAACCTCACATTTTTTGATGTATCATTTCGGGTACTCCAGCCTCAGAATCGCACACCATCTCTATGCTTGTTACTGAAATAATTCCATATAAATAAAATAATTTACATGTATTTTCCGAGATATTACATTACCCCACCTTTAGGTCATCATTTCCCCATATGCCGAATTGAGGATAAACAAAAATATGCGGGTAAAGAGTCAAAATATGAGCCACCCGCTCCTATGTTCTTTTCTAGAGATTCTCGTGCTACCACAGAAATCACACTAGAAGAATACACTATCCACAAAGGACCTTCTCATGTTGATCCTCTATCTGCACTGGACGCTCTGCACAAGTCATCCCATCATCAATGTCCTGCTCACCCCAATCGATGAAATTGGATGGATCATGCACGTACCTCCTCAATTGTGACACATAGAAAACATCATGTACCTGGTGCATCTATGGGGGGAGATCTAGGCGGTATGCCACCTCGCCCAATCTACTCAGAACCTAGAAAGGATGTATGAACCTCAGAGACATTGCGCCTCCCTATCCAAATCTATGTATCCTTTATTATGGAGAGAACCAGAGGAATACATTGTACCCCATAATTGAACTATAAGGGAATCTGTCACCTATCAGCATGGGACTTTTGTCAGCTTTGTGCTGTATTCATCCACTTTCGGATGACCTGCACCTTCTTAGAGGTAGCATGTACCATATGTTGACCAATGAGTGGTGACTCCCCCGAGTCTGTCCAGCATAACGGTGACCTACATGGTCTTCTATAAAGTGACTCTAATAGTTATATATTGATGGTTGAGTGGTATCTTTTATTATACGGTAACTCCAATAGTGTTAGGTGGTCATCCCAACTGTAACCAAAATCAAGAACGCAAGCACAAAGTATGCCCTATAAGGTTTGTATGGACTGCTCCATCTGACCATACGTCTGTTGGTGAAAGACAGTTCTCAAGAAAAACTAAATCCCAAACACCTCCTCTAATATTTTCCAAATCATGGATGTAAAGCATGCATCCCGATCTGATATTATCGTAAATGGGACTTCATGGAGTCGAATTATCTCTTGCATATGGAGGTGTCTCGTGATCTCTACTAAACTCTGTTCTCAAATGGGTTTGATGTTGGACATCATGGTTATTTAGTCTACGATCACCCAGATGGTATCAAGACCCCAAGATGTATGTGGTAATCCCATCACTAAGTCCATCGTTACCTTATACCACTTCCTCTCCAGTACCTCAAGGGGTTGTTTCAGATCTGCTGGAACTTGGTACTCAACCTTAATTTGCTGACAAGTGAGGCATTTCTAGATAAAATCTGCTACTACATTCTTATTCCTCGTCCACTAGTATTGACGTCTAAGGTCCTCGTACATATTCAAAAAACATGAATGTACCAAAAAAGGGGGTATGGTAATCCCTCAACACCTCCTTATGCAATGCCTCTAGTACTATGGTGCGTCCCCTAAAAAGATGATGTGCTCCCAACCTTTTTTAATATCCGTCAAGGACATGCCCTGTGGATGTCTGGGAACGTGTAGTCTTGTTGCTGGAATCTTTGAGTTGTTCCTCCATGACTCACTGTAAGAGTGGAGTAGAAATAACCATCAATTGAAGAAAATATGTCTCCTCTCTATACATGAAGGATATCTGATGTGTGTCTAACTGCTCTGAGGTCTCATTTAATAGCTATGAACTCAATATCATATTTTGATGATCTGCCACCATGTTCCCCTTCCCGGGAGTAAAGACTATCTCAAAGTCATTCTCCTGGAGGAGCTTTATCTGAAGTTTATATCTAAGATTTAGATCCTTTTGGAAAAAATATAATTGTGACTCTTGTGTTTAGAGTATATGATGAACCATTCACCCATCAAGTAGTGACACCACATCTTCAGTGTGAAAGATATCACTAAAAACTCAAGGTTATAAGCCATATAGCTCTGGTCATGCAGGTTTAACCATCATGATCCATAATAAATAACTCCTTGCCCCTACATCAATTCACAACCAATCCCGGTTCTGGATGCGTCATCATACACCACATAATTGGTGCACTCCTCTGGAATCCTCATGATAGGAGAACTCGTCAAACATTGTCCTAGCTCTTGAATGCACTACCGGAATCCTTCTGTCTACATGAAGGGTCTTATCTTCTTCTTCAATGTTGTCATGAGTTCTACCTATCTACAGAAGTCGGGTAGAAACCTATGATAGTACCTATTCATCCCAACGAAAATCCACACCTTGTTAACTATATTGGGTGGATCCCAAGAAATATCTTCCTCGATATTTTATGGATCCATCGCAACTACAGCCGATGAGATGAAATGTCACATAAATTGGATGTTTTGTATCCAAAACTCACGCATTATGATCGTTACATAAATATGGTTCTTTTAGATTGTGTCCAGAACCATCCTTAGGTGCATCACGTTCTCCTCCTTAGACGCTAAATACGGTAACATGTCATCAATGAAGAACACTAAATATTAACCTATGTACGGCTTGATGATCATGTTCATGAGTCCCAAGAACACTTCTGGGGCACTCATCATTCCGAATGACATCACAATGTACTCGTAGTGGCTGTAGCGACATCTCAAAGTTTTCATCGAGATGTCCTCATATCGTACTCAAAGATGGTGATAACCTTATCCGAGGTCTATCTTTGAGGACCATCTCTCTCCCTTCAGTTGATTTAAGAGGCCATCAATCCTCATCAGAGGATACTCATTCTTCATGGTCACCTAGTTCAGGAACCATAATTCTACACATAACCTCATGCTTATGTCTGCCTTCTTGGTAAACAACACTGAGGGTGCCATGGTGAAACGTTGGGCCTTACAAACCCCTTCCTCTGCAAGTCTTCCTACTATACCCTCATCTCTCAGAGCTCTGCAGAAGAAATATAATTTGTAGGTGTGGATATAGGTGCTATATCAAGGTATATATCAATGCATAAATCTACCTCTCTACCAAGAGTTAGTCTTGGAACATTATCTGAAAAGATGTCCTCGTACTCAACAAAGTCTCTGAGACTAACATTGGTTTCTTGCTTTCCTACTAATGAAATCTACTGGTTGTATCTACTTAGCAAAAGAACATTGAACCAAAAAGGTTCTCTCTATCACGCTAGTATAAATAGGAATGTAAATAATAATAGTTCTAGCTTATATTTCCCTAAACACCTCTCGATCGGAGGTCTGAGCCTTGATGCACTGGTCACATCGTATTCATCAAGTACCTAGAAGGGTAGGTGCACCTCAATGACTGCTCAACTACTGACATGCCATCCCATCAAATCTGTATAATATCTTGCGAATGCACAAACCATATCTTTTATGGAAGGATCCCCTTCTTAGAGAGAGGTTCTTAAGCTCTTTCCATGGAAAAGTCACCTCATTGTAAGAACAAGTGATCTAAACCCCATCATCTCCCTGATGAGACATATAGAAGGTTCACTTCCAAGACTAACATCTAATTTAATAGTTCCCTAACTAGATGAAAAACTCTATCATCACCTAAAGATAGTCCTTAGATGCCTGTGAGTTGGGATCAACTCAGAACCTTAGGGGTCTATGTTACTGAAACACATGTAAGGCACTGAGCCAACATGTGTCCCATACTAGTAGCACCGACAAAAACTACTGAACAATGGGAGGTGGTATCACTGACACACCGCCTGAATGTTCCATCTTTGGAAATAGACTATATAACAAAGCTTCATTAATTTATATACCATCCTCATGTTCACGAATTATAATCTTGGATGGCTGTCTGCATAGAGGTATCTTGAAAGATAACAATGATGAACCGTAATTAATTTATTATACCCTGTGAGTTGAATTTAACATAAAAATAGCATGGGAAAAAATTCAATGATGAATGTAACCAGGGTTTTCATGTACCATATTGGAAATAAATTCATGGTACTAGTGTATGGATACGTCGGTCACTGCACTAGCACTGGACACCCTGGATTGAACAAATAACTAGAAACACATAACATTGTCACCCAAAAACAAAACAATAGACTCCCAGTCATTCAGGTAGAACCATACACCTATGATACCAATTTTTCATGACCCATACACAAGGGCCCTTGTCGCGACTCCCCCAAGGCCCCTCTCAAATGCTAGGGGTTGGCGACTAACACCTAATGCGCCAACCTATAATTGGGAGGCATTTTCCTGTGTACATGTACACACGCACACACAACCACTTCCTAAGAAAACTAGAAAATAAAACATGCATGATACTAAACAACCACTGAGTGTAAATGTAAAAACTGATGGTAAATGGGAAAGAATACGAAAACAAAAAAAGATAATTACAACATGTGAAAGTAAGAGATCAAAGACAAGTAATCCACTGAAAAATCATCATGATGGGTAAGTATAGAGTAGTAGCCAGAAGCCATAGAAACAATAATTGCTGGACTAATCTCATTTGGCACCACCTGGTCTTGTGCCACCATGTCCTTAGTCAAGTTTTGGGTCACCTAAACAAGAAAAAACATGTGCAAGGAAAGCCCATGTAGGGGTGAGTAAAAAATTACTCAGTATAGACCCCAAACACAAGGAATGACTACAAAGTTAACCACAATGAAAACCACGAAGCATGATCATGAATCAAGATAGCTCACACAGGTATAATATAAGTACAAAAATCAAGACTATCAGTCGTAACACTGAACACCTTCGACTGTTGAGGTACTCATCCCAGATGGGTATCATGGGTCTTCTAGATCACATAGAGCCACTTCCTGCTAATCCACATAGGTTCGTTCGGAGATTATCCAAACAGGGTTTCTAGGTGTCGATCCACACATGGGTCACTAGGAGGTGATCCCCATAGGGTGGCATGGAGTTGGTCAACACAGGGTCACTATGAACTGATCCACATATGGTTGCTAGGATCTGACCCACAGAGGGCCTCTAGGAGCTGATCCACATAGGGTACCTAGGAGCTGATCCACAAAGGTTCTCTTTAATATGATCCACATAGGATTTATTTGAGCTGATCTACATAGGGCCTCTTATCTTAGGGTATCATCAAGCAATATGATACATCCCTAAAACATGCTTGATTTCAGAGAATATAATCTTGAAGCCATAAGTTGTATATATAATACAATGAAAACTCTCTTAGAGTATGCCCAAATGACTATCTCGTCTAATGGGTCACAACATCGTAGACTGGGCATCAATCAGACACCCAGAATAAATGATATTGACATTTTAGAAAACAGATGTTGGTTGTGTTCGGCCCCACACCGACTGGGTCTAACCGACCCGACCAACCCCGCCCAGGGGTCCCGCATGACCAATCCTGATTTGACCAACACAACCTCACCTAGTTTGGGTCTGGGATAGCCTCGTCTGACCTGACCAGTGGGCTAGGACAATTGGGCCTTTCTTGACCCGGCCCAGTTCGGCCGTGGGTCTAGACCACCATGTAGCCTAGTAACCCAGATTAATCCTATCCGGCCCACAGAGGAGGGCCATTTTTATTTCCATGCCTATACCGCCCAACGGCCTAACTCAACCCCGCCAGCCCATGATGCAATAGTAGGTTGTTTTACTACAGAACGAGCCACTCACCAGGACATCCTCTTCTAGCCCAGATGTCATGAGGGAATACAGTTTGGCTCCCCATGGCCCGGCCTGCAAGTCAAACTGGTCTTCTCTATCCTAGACAATAGGAGGGTGTTTGATTTGTCACCCCACAGCACATCCCACAATGGGGCTCGATCTTCTCCATCGCTGATGCAATCTGGGAATTTGGTTTGGATGTATGCAGCTGAAAGGATCCATCCTCCCCACTTGGCCTCTCATGATGTCGCTGGAATGAATACCAGCAAGTAGCCACGAGTTGCGCGGTGCGAGCTGCTCAACCTGACATGCCCGGTTGGCTACATCCCATCCCAACCAGCTGTTGCCGCAAGTGCTGGTGGCTCCTACTACACCACTTTAGACCAAGCCAACTATGGCCCACACGGGACATTGCTCAATCTGTAGTGTCACGCCACACCCCACTCATGGTCACCACTGGCAACACCTTCCACGAACCACCGGGTCTACTCCGATGGTCTACTTCACAAACCATCTATGTCGGTGGTCTTCTCATGTCACCATCTCCCATGTATGATCTTTAAAATACTTTCCCTCCATTTGGAAGCTACAACCATGAACAATAAACCAGAACACACAATGGAGGAGGGGATCATGTCTTGTTCGTGTTGTCCCATAGCCTCCTCATTAGAGTTTAAAACAATGGGAGGTTTAAGATTATAACAAAAAGGTAACCCCAATGTGAATCCCATATATAAGCACCCTCCTGCAAGAACAAGTGATTCATGGATCAACCATTTCATGGGTTGATCGGCGTTCATTGTTTTAGACTAAAGAACATGGAAACTCACAACAAAAAAATAACCCATACATGGGACAGATTCGTTAGTCGAGGAAGATCAAGGTTGCTCTTCTTCATTCTCGTTTCATGATCTTACACCCACGTTGCTAGAGATCTTTTGAAGGGTGAAAGGAGAGGGTGTTTGTGATTCATTGTTGGAGTGGATTTCTCACCATAGATTCATTAGAAGAAATCACCACTATCCATTCGTCAATCCAACACATTATCACATTAAAAGGGAAACACATCGTAACGTTTCGGTTACATTGCGTCATCGCACTTTTACACTATTTCATTTATGAAACAACGTATCTATTACTCTTTAGTCAAAGTGCCTCATTAATGGGGGTTCATCACAATCTCATCGCTGCACTACAGTGTTGGTATGCCACCACTCAACATTGTGGGAAGTAAATTAAAATCACATTTTATATTATTTTATTTCTCATCCAAAAAGTACAAAAACTATCATTTCTAGTCAACCATATTTGGTCTTTGTTAGGCTCATTCATTGGTAATGATTGTATTCCGAACATAATGGTGCCCTCTGATATTCAATCTAGGAATCCATTTAGATATTCCCAAAACCGCGCATGCGGGCCATTTTAAATTCGCTTAAATTAAGTTCCAAAAACTATCATTCACCCTCAACAGATGTCGGTGAAGGTTAAGCTCCATAGAAGGTAAAAAATCATCAAGATATCAACGGTACTATCATATTTCCAAGTTGAGTTACCATTTATGAGTTATATGTAATTGACAATAAAATAATTTTCACTTAATTATTTTATTTACGGCCAAAAAATAACTTCCACTGTTGGCCCACACCAGCTAACGTTAGGCTCTACCTAAGGAAATCATACCCTCACGAGATCAAGGGTGGTATACTATTTTCAATCTGAGTCATCATTCAAGAGTAATAATCATTTGAAAAAGGAAATAATTTTATTTAATTATTTAATTTACGTTTATGCCATTTTCTGGATTTCTCACTAGAGGCCTACGCCGACTAAACATAGGTCAATCTAAGGGTAAAACCACTATCCTGAATTCAATGGTGCCCTCATATTTCTTATCAGGGCACACATTTAATATTTATTCTACTTTTTGAGTAAAACCTCTTATGTGTTCTATTTAAAACATAATATTTTTTGACAGATCATTCTGGGAACTCCGGGTCTTAGAAACTCACACCATCTCAACATCTGCTCTTGAAATAATTTGATATAAATAAAAAAATTTACATGTAATTTTAGGGATATTACATTATCCATTAAAATGTGAGAATAACTATAACATTAGTTGGATATTTTTCATGAATATTGACCACATTATTTTATGTTATATTTTTTTCGAGCATAACCTAAACAATCACCAGAGGCATTGGATGGGGTATACAAAAATGGTCTACTTTGAGAAAGAGTTTGAAATGGATAATCTCAGTGGAGTTATAGATTCACTAGGAATGAATATGCATGAAGTGAAAGAAAATTCATCAGAAAGAGAATGGAATCTGATGAATTTATTGGAATAATAGTAGGGGATATAGCTTAGGATAGATGGGAAATAGTTGGTTCACCATTAGAGATAATGTAATTATTGGTAGAATGAGTGAAGGACTATATGGGGATTCATCCATAGTGTGGGGAGAAACAAGAGAGGCTGGAAGCTTGTGGTTTTATTTCATCATACAATGGTTTTAGATGAGGTGTGCTTCTGGTTCATGGTAGTATAATGTTTCAAACTTCCACAATAATGAATATGATAAAGGCCTATCAAGATTTTTCATGGGTAGTTCACCTAGTTTTGATAAAGAAGTATCATGGTGTTAAGAGGAAGTTTTCGTGTCCCATAATGAATACAGACATTGCAAGAATTTTCTCCCATTATCAAACATTTCATAGTATCAAGGTTGGGTATATGGGACTATAGGATTAAGATGTCTACTTATCATGCATTCTTATAAATGGAATGAGGTTATGATAGTATATATGACATGGTCACCAAAGTCCCTTATAGTTCTAAACCCCTTTTGGTAGGTAGTGCATCAGTTGACTATAATGGATCACATTATACCGATTTGGGGGATTAAATCATTATAATAGCTATGTAAGATCTATTTTAAAGATATTGTGTTTCTTCATAGAGTTCCTTATAACATGGTATCTTATAATTTTTTAAAATTTATATCTTGGTTTTCTAAATAAAAACACAAGGTGATGGGTACTCAGTTGAACCTGAGTATCACCATTCATCTATAGAATAATAGATAATCAAAAAGAATAATCTAAAATTGTAGGATATGTTTTGAGAATTTTTTATATATTTTATAGGATATTGGGATAATCACATGGCTCATGTGGAATTATTCTATAATAAAAGCTTCTTTTCAATGACTAAGATGACTTCGTTTGAGGCTCAATATGGGTGTCAATGTTGTTCAACACTTTCTTGGAATGAGACAAGTGAATCATTATATTTTGGTATTAGTATGGTACAAGGGACCTCATAGCATGTCCCATTTATTTAGAAATGTATGGTTACGACTTAGAACATATAGTTTTTATATGAAAACTAGAGGATATGACCACTAGAGTTCGATGTGGGGGACAAGGTTGTCTTGTAGGTGTCCCCTTAGTTATGGGTTAGGAATTTGAGGAGGCAATGAAATTGGTAACATGATATTTTGTTCCATTTGATATTTTTATGAAAATACCTCAAGGAGTTCTATCAGTGTTTTAGGGTATGATTGTGTTTGTTGAAAAATAAAAATTATTGTGCATGAGTATGGATGGGGTCTTCTGAAGCTGGTGTTTATAGTGGCTCAATTAACTGGCGTTTTCCAATTTTTTGGTAATAAAATAAGATATTTTTTTGGAGAAGGAAGATTTTATTCGTATGAGTAGACAATTAGAAGGTTGTAAAATGTTTTACATGGAACAAATTTGGGAAATATTCAAAGGAAGGATTCTTTATAGAAGTGATATGTGAACTAAAAATTGATGTACACTGATCACGTACAAGAAATGGTTCATGGGAAGGATTGTGGTTTATGGGAGGAAATAAGTCCGCAGAAGTATTTTTGTACACGAGATGGATCATTATATGTGAAAAAGAGGTGGTGATTTGTGGATCCATGATGGGATTTGTTCAGAAAAGAGATCAGCATCCTTGAAGTAATGAAGATGATTCACATACTATAAAGGAAAAATGGTTCACATAAGAAAATCAGTAGTTAGTGAACCCTATAGCACATCAGAGAGTTATGTATAATGGATTAAATTATTTTTTAGATCTATTTGACTATATAAGGATCGCTAATCTTGGTATTAAATAAATTTATTTTGGTTAGAATTTTGTTTTTCTGGGATAATTTGGTTAAGTCTAAAATTGTTTCACGAGGAAGGATTCTGCATGGTGAAGTGGTTCATGAGGGACAATTCCATGATAGGTGATGTTATTCGAGGGAACATTTTATAGAAGTGTTTTGGTAGGGATCTATTGCTCGAAAAAGGAATGTGTTATGTGGATATGAAGTTGTCCGTGGGGAAGAAGTGTTATATGTCGGCGGTACATAGAGATTGTATGTTGAGGTGGTTTATAGAGGTGATACTCGAAGGATGTATGCAGAAGTGGAGACATTCTGAATAAAAGAGGTGGTCCATGGAAGAGGTTATCCATCAAGCACTCACACTACATAGTTTATATTAGTTTGAAGAGGAAGCAAGTCAGTTTGTGAAGGTATTAAAATAGATTGTGAATAAAATTTCTGCTATGTGACAAAATGTGGAAAACAATATTTCATCTATGGATGAAAAGGGGCTCCAATAGATAATACATATATATTTGACAATGTATTCTTTCATGAAAATTAATGGTCCTCCATGTCAATAACTTTTAGTGGATCCCAACCATGATCAGTGAGAAAAAGAAGAGGAAGATGATTTTTTTCCACTGACACTGGTCTAGAGAAAGAGACAAAGGGTGTGAGCCATGGGAATGTAGTGAGAAAACCCTAAATCATGTAATGAAAATGTTCATGGGTATAGATGTGATCTAGAATGAACCATGTAATTTGGTAGTGTGATTTAGTGGATTTGGTATTTTTTCCACAATGATGTAGTATGCTCCTTGGATGTAGTCCAGTGATGGTGAACCATGTGAAAATACCATGTCTCGTGCATGGTTTAAATTCTGTTCATACATTTCAAAACGAAAGAGAGAGAAGTGTGTTTTCTTAAAAGAATAATGATATGCAGGAGAATTGGTGTCAATATTCCATACACTGATTCACCCCTAGGGTATTTCAAATAATTAGGGTGACATATGTCATTAAATTCATTCAGATGGTGGACTATTGTTTTAATCATCCCTCGCAGTATCAAAGAATTCAAAAGATATCCCTTGTGTATCAGCTTTAGATATTTGATCTAGATCCCACACGTTTTCTCAACAATATGAATTTTTACATAGAACAGGATTAATTTGTTTTAGAAAGACCCATTTACATAGTCTAATAATGTGAGAATGTTCCATAAGGATGGTCCATTCTTCTTATCTAGTTCTTATGGAAACATGAATGGACCTAAGATGAAACATAATATAAGGAGTCTAATGTTTTAACTCATTGGAATTACATGTTCAATAAATACTACAATAAATACCTCTCGAGGATGAGAAGTCATTTGAGTAGGTAGGTAAATTGTAAAATCATCATTCTGATAACAATTAGAAAAACTTTATTTATTTTAATTTATAATATTTTTATATGAGAAATTGAAAAAATTTCATTGTAGTTATTTCCATTATATAGAAACTATGATATATGTAAGGGTAACAGATGATTTATAAAGGAACCTAAATAGTAGGCGGAGTTACTCTTTTTTGGATTAATGGATACTTCTCTACCTGAGATATTGAGTAAGGGTGTTCTCAACTTCATGTAGGAGTTACCCTTATTTTAATGAGTTGTGCAAGGGAATATGATTTATAATCTATATGATGTGTTATGGGAAGGCTGACATGTGAAATCATAAGACCATATTTTCTATTGTTTGATAAGGGTACCTAGTGTGATACGTAAGGGCAGGTACAATATGTAGAAGGTCTAGTTGAGAAACCCTCTGCCCATGTAAGGGAAAATATTTAATTTCAAGGGATTAATAAGGGTATGTTTGAGGTGTATAAGGGTATAAAGTTATTCTTATGCATTTCATAAGGGTAGGAGACCCACATATGGGTAAAACCCTATTAAAAATATGTAGTACCCTTTTTGGAGAAAGGGTTTTCTCCCCCTTTCCATTCCCACATCACTAGAACAAACATATACAAGTGTATTAAAGATTTAAAGTCTAAATATCCATGTAATTAATTCATTTGACTCATTTAATGTTCATAAATCATATTTGTATGGTTAAAATGACATTAATTTATTATATCATTAAAATACAAATTAAATTATTAATTTTATTTTCGGTTTTCAATGCTACAAACCAGAATGAAAAATGATTTATTTTGAAATACATAAACCATTGTTACCTTTGAATATTGGTGTAACATCTTGTGTTATTATGAAAAATATTCCTTCAAATTAATTTAAATACATTAATATATTGAATTAAAAAGATGATAATTTAATCGTTCATTATAATCAACCCCATTTTTATCTCGTGTTGAACATACCATCATGTTTTGTCGATAACTTGTGTTACACACAATTCCATGTCTTACCGAACAACAACACAATTTTAAGATTATTATTTGACATGATAGTTATCACAGAGCCATTGGAATATAGGTAATGAATAATATATAATAAATTATGAAAATATTGTTTACACATGTTTTTAGAATGAGTTATTTTATTATAAATTAATTAAAAATAAAAATAAAAACTAATTGAATATAAAAGAAATATTTTTATAATAAAACTACTTTTATACAGTGAAAGGTATTTTATCATAATAATTTAGATAAATTAATATTATCTAATGAAGATAATTAATAATATATATATAGAAAATTAAGTATAATTTATAAAATTCATCCTGTGTGTTTTCTCGACATGACATAAAAATAAATCCAATTTTACGCATAAAAGCCGTATTTTTTTATTTTTTATTTTTCCTCCTTTTCCATGAGAAATTGTTTTAAAACAAAATTCTTATACTTTTATAAATTTAAATTTATAAAATATACTTCTTTTTTGAATTATTAATGTTAATATTTTCTTAGGTTTATTTTTATGTATTTTTCTGAGGAGTTTCAATTTTTGATGAATAATGAAAAATAAATATTTCTAATTAACAATTGACATTTCATATAAATTATTTAGATAGTTAAATTAAATTTTAAGTTGGTTTCAAAGAATAATTACATCCATTATATATCAATAAATACAATTTTTGTCATTTTAATCAAATTAAAACTTATATTAGATATAAAAAAATTTCATACTTTTCAATATTTCAACATTAAAAACATGTTTTCTCGTCATGTATGCTAGACTAATTTTAAATTAAAATTTTCCGATTTGTAATTTTAATTTCAAACAAAGGATTTATTAAATGGAATAATAATAATTTATATTTTCTTATATGGAAAAAATATACATTTACAAATTTTTTTAGTAAATTCATTTAAAATTAAATACATTGAATAAGGTAAAAACAAGTTAACTTAGTGGTAAAACTTTAATCTTATGGGAAATAATGACTTAGAAACATATCTAGAACCCAGTTTAGGGAACTATTACTAAATTATTGATTATAGTATTTAGTTTAATTAATTATTAGATCCACATTATATGAAACAAATGTGGATGAAATTCCATATTTACAAAATTTACATGTTTTCCGCTCGCTCCACTTATAAAAGGCCTCTTCTTATCCTCCTCTCTTTCACACCTCTCATGACCATTGGTTCAAAAATACCAAAAATTAACAATTATAATATTTTATATATAATAATTTATTCCTTATTGTTTTCAAAAATTCAACTAAGGATGTAATTTGGTGCAGAAAAAATGCAGATACTAGAAGAAGAGGTCACATTTTCCAATGAGAAAATCAATTTTATTACCTTATCCACCCAACACAATTTTCTTACACAATTATTATATAATATAATTAGTATCCTAAATATAGTGTGATATATTAATGATAATGGTAAAACATACACCCACACACACATCCATCAAATGGTTTATGAAATCATTATTCATGGGTAGGACAGACTACTAGCTCATGAACTGATCACGTACTTTTTTCCATTACCACAATTCAAAGTTGGGAATAATGATGGACATACTATTTATATATGAAATTTATGTTATTTAGGAAGTTATAATTATTTTGTAATTATAATATAACATATAACTTTATTCTTTCCATTTTGTGTGAATTGGATAATGTCGTTCGTGTGTAAGGTGTACTACCGCCACAAAAAGCGTTGCAATTCATTCATACATTACATAGAATATATTAAGTATGTGTTTAATAGAAAAATGTCATATATATTAAACTAAAATGATAAATTAATATATATATATATATATATATATTATTTACTATTCTTTTATTCAATATGACATGAATATGTAAACAACCTTCATACGTACATATGAACCATCATCTCCATGAATAGTTATTTAATTTCCAATCACTAAATTTAATGGATTATTATAAATAGATATATAATGAATATATATGACATTAATATCATGGTTTAAATTCCTTTAATTATAAAACAGTTATTTAATTAATAAATACAAAAATAGAAGCTCAAAACATATATGAAAAATAAAGATGTTAATACCTGTAACACATCTTCACCATGGAATCGTTAAAAAAAACCGGTAGTAAAGGTTCAAAAGAAAATAAAAAGTAATATTTAAAATATTAATATTTTTGTATGATAATTTTCTATCATTTTAAAAACCAATATAATAGATGTTAAATCATGTTATACCAAAAGGAAACAGGCGGTAAGGGGTTTTCTCTTCTCAGTTTTATTTCTGTAAGATTCATGCCTTATTCACCACTAGTTTTTGTCATATTTTGTTTATACATCACATAAATTTATTTCCTGAATAATAACATATAATTAATTTTTATTTAATATAAATTTTATTATATCTCTTTCATGGGGTTTATAATTTCAAATTTACCATGTTGTAAAGATTTTTCTCATCTAACTTTTATTTCCATAATATAAATCCCAGATTCTCAACATATTTTAATTTTCTGATTTATATAATGAAAATAAATGGATTTTATGATTATTATTGTTTATTTAATTGGTATTTTTATACACATTTTATGATTTATCTTTCATGAGATTTATGATTTCAATGTTACCAAGCATTAAGGTATATTTGTCACAATTTTCATTCTTGGAGACCTTTGTTAAGTGATAGACCTATCTTCTTTTATAAGGATAATATACTACCCATTTTAAATTATATATCAGTAATATGATTATAATTTTATATATTACATGTTTCATTTCATTTTATTCATTTTTAGGGATTATTATTCAATATTGCCAAAGTGGCAACCGTTCAGTGGTATAATCTCCTCAATTATTAGTATTGTTTGTGATTAAGTAACTAATGATGAAATATTTTGACATAAATATGTTTAATTATCAAGATTTTCCATAAAATAAATTAATGACATTATAATATATTTTTTACCTACATTATAATCTTTTTATATACTCAAGAGATTAAAGTAATGTTTTATGAAAAATCATCCTTTCGTTCGAAAACCTCTTTTCATCCAAAACCTTGTTTTTTAAAAATGTTTTTAAAAGTGTTTTGCCAAGGAAAAAGTATATTATCCTCATTTAAGGTTTAAAAATATTTTTAAAACATCTTTTATATGTCTACAAGGTTGGTTTAAAGGAAAGTTATTTTCAAAATGTTTTATGTTTTAGAAATGATTTTCAAAATGAAAATAGTATTTTCATCATTTTTTTAATATTTTAAAAATGTATGTACATTCATTAAAGTAAAAAAAACACGTTTTACATATGATTAAATGGTTTTTAATGATACAATACTCATTCCATGTTAGTAATAATTAACATTGTTTTAATGGGATTGTTATGGAACTCATTTTTTTACACTTAAAAAACATGTTTAAAATAAATTGTTATAAAACACTATTATTTTAAACAATTTAATCACAATTAAAGGATATTTTTAGGGAAATCTTTTCCTTTACATGGGTTTAACATGTTATGAAAATAATAAATATTTTTTCAATAAGTTTTTATTTAATAATTCTATATGTTCTTTATTAATTATTCAGGTCATAAACATTATAAATGATGGGTGCACCTAGATAGGGATGACTGAGACTGTTATATATTAAATTATGGGTGTGTCTAAATAGAAATAAAATTCATTTGGTAATTATTACATTTTCTATAAAATTTAATTGAAAGTTTGATATATGGTTGTTCAAATTTTTAATGGTTCTATAAAGGTTTTATGAGTGTCCTATGAACAGGTTGTCCCAAGATACCCAAATGTTTTATCTATTATTTCATTGGGATTATGATATTTCATTTGATCAGGATTCAAATCACATGGATACATGATTGTTGATTATTATGATTTTTTTCCATATTAATGCCTTATGTGCTGTTTTCTTGTTTTATGATCCATGTATTGATTGGTATGAACATTTTTATATTTTACTAGTACACCTTGATTATATAATCATACCTTTATGCTCTTATTATGACCGTTAAGGACATTCATTTGTTAATTATTAGGTTTTTCCTTACTGTGCAGTTTAGATAACACCTGTTATGTTTCATTTTCCCCATGTTATATACAAATATTTGAAACAAATTATTTATATAAGTGATTTCATATGGATGATGTTGATTATTTAATTTAAAATAAAAAAAAATCTATCTTAAATGGGTGAAATATTAATTTAAAATTATGTAAATTTTTTATGTAGCAGATTTTGCTAATTTTATGATACTCTAAACATAAAAGCTCCCAATATATTTCTGTTATACTTTTTTTCCTCTTCATAATGTATGATTTTAATGGAATAAATTGGGTTATAATTATTAGCATCAAATATGGAAATTTAAAGTTCATTATTTCAATAGAGGATCTAGGAGTATGGTTCATGGTCTGTTATAGTTTGTATCAAATGTTGGTTTAGATAACATTGGAGATTATTATATTTCCATGAGATGTTATATTATGATTTATTGATACCATCATTGTTCTATAAGATTATGAATGATTATATGTTCAATGTCCTAAACACCTCAATTTTTGTTTAAAGTAGTAATGAAATTTTATTTTATAAATGTACTCTTAGGAGATGTTTTATTTTGTTGAAGTATATATAAGAATTTAGTTTAAGGTAATGTATTCCTTTTATTATTAATGAAATAAGTTTTAATGTATTGATAAGCTTTGGGTTTATGTGATCTTGTATATTTAGTTAATAATGGGAACATATGTATTATCATAGAGATAACCACAAGATTTAAACATGATTTGGATACTAGGTGATTAATTTTACTTAAAAGAAGATCTCCAAATTTTTTAGAATTGAAATTTTGAAGGTATGAGATCATCTTTGAGGTTTAAAAACTATTTAAGTTTGAAGATATATAGGTTATTTAGGTATAGGGTTATGGAATTATATATTTTCAATTTTGTGTACAACTGTTGAATTTGGATTATTTTTTTATCATGTGAAGGTTTATTCATTTTGATAATTATCTTACCATGTGAACAAATTTTTGGTTTTTGTTAATAATTAAATATAGGAGGAATACATTGTTATTCCATTTATATTTATACATTCTTAAAAAAATTATTTGTGATTAAATTTTGATTTTATGGAGAAAAACATGATATTTTGGTGGAAATTGGTCAAAGGATGATTTTTTTCAAGAATATATAAGTCATTATGTTCACTATATATGTGGTTAGGGAATCCTTCAACTTTATGAAACAGATCATGAAATAAAATGTTATTATATTAACATATATTTTTATGATATCAATGAATTATTCCACAACTATTTGGATGGTGGTTTTGTTTTCATTGACTTCCTCTTGACCACATTCTTTATCACTCTCTAATATTCCATGGAATTTTTTTCCCATTGTAAATCAATCATTTAATTTTTTACCAATTTTATTCATATGTGGAATATTCAATATAGATAAATTTGGTTGATGTTTATGTTTCAAAAATTTAATTTAATGGGATATTATATTTATTTCTTTTTTTTCTACGATTCAATAAATAAATTCTAAAATAAAATAATCTTTTGATAACCAAGATGATTTTCAAGGGTGAAATTCATTTTAAAGAGTTATGCTATAACATCCGGAGATTTTATGAAATATCTTACCAAAAATTAATTTAAATTATCTGAAAGATTTCATTACAAGATATTCATAGTATATATTTCATTAAACAAAACACCCTTTTTATCTTGAAATGAAGACAACATCAAGTTTCTTCAATAAATTTTGTAACATGCAAGACCAAGTCTTACTGAACAATAATATACTATAAATATTTTTATTCACATGATAACTATCACCTAGATGTTTTAATGGAAGGATTGAATAATATAAACTAAATTATGAATATATGGTTTTAATTTTTTTTATAATGAATTATTTATGTATCAATTAATTATAAATGATAATAAAATCAAATGAATATAGAAGAAATGTTTTTATAAAAAACACTATTTTATTGCTCCCAAAGGCATTTTATCTTAATAAATTAAATTAATTACTATTATCGAATGATATTAATGAAATATATATATATATAATATTAAATCTATTGATCAAAATTTATAATATGATTTTTCAGGACAATATATAATTAAAAGTCTAATTTTACATATAAGAAGTATTATTTTTCAAAAGAATGTTTTGACACATTTTGATAGTTTATTGTACTAATAATAAATTTTGACAATATTATTATTATTTTTTGATAAAAATGAAATTAAATTTTAAATATTTAATTTCAGAATTATCTTAAAGTGATTTTTTTGTTTTTTTGGTGAAGTTTCAATTTTTATTTGAATAATGAAAAATACTGAATTTTAATTCAAAATTAAATTTTACATATAATTTATTAAATAGAAAAGTTATATTTTCAATTTGTTTTAATGTATTATTATTTCAATTATACATCATTAAATCTGATTTACGTCATTTTAATTAAATTCAAATTTAAATTTGATAAAAACCCATTTTAAACTTGTGAACATTTTCATTTTAAAACCCCGCTTTCTTATCATGTTTGTGGAACTAGTTATAATTTTTTTTTCATTTTTGTGATTTAAATTTGGAAAAATTTATTAAATATTAGGAATATAAATAATATATAATTTATAATATTTTTAACTTTGTTTCTGACCTAAAATATTAGTTAAATAAATTGTAATTAATTGTAATGATTAAGTGAAAATTGTGTTTAGGTAGTGGTTAAATGTTAATCTTGAGTTTCAAGATGACCTAGAAAATTATAAAAAACCATTTTAATGGAATTTTTATACCTTATACCTTATCATATATATTTTTATGCATTATTTGTGCCACATGACATGAAAAATACTTGGGTTGAATTCCCTATTTAAAAACATTACATGTTTCCCACTCACCCTACTTATAAAAGGCCACCCCTATACTCCTTTTTAACACTTATAAATCCATTTTTATAGTCTAATATATAACCAAAAATATTTGAATATTTTATACTAACATCCCAGATTCCTCATTTGGGATATAATTCCAACCAAGCATTTCTTTTAGTCTGAATTAAAATGATATACCCAAGGAAGAAGTAACATTCTCCAACATGAAATTCTATTTTATTTCTTTATCCCAAATTTAAATTATTCTAATAAAATGATTATATAATAACCATAGTATCATAAATATACTAATATTTTTATATTTTTAAATTAATACCGACACCCACACACACATCTATCATATGGGTTATGAAATCATTGTTTATTTGTACGATAGACTATAGCCTCACGAACCAATGTCATTCGTTTTTCCATTAACACCATTCAGGGTTGGGGATAATGATGCAGATAATGTTTATATATTATATTTATGATATTTATGATGTTATTATTATTATTTAATCATTATATAACACATATATACATGATTTCCATTTGTGTGAATATGATTACGTCGTTTGTGAGCACGATGGACTACCTCCTCACAAAGCGATGTGATTTACTCACTCTTTCCATAGAATGTATTAATAATGAGTTTAATAAAAATATGTGATATATATGATATAAAAATTGCAATTTAATAATATACTTATATATATCATATAATATTATTTCTTTCAATATGAGTTAATATTTTATATAATGTCAATGCGTATGTATGGCCTACAATATCCATGAATGATATATTTCATTTCTAATCAAAAAAATTTATTGATTACTATAAATACATATATCATGAATATATGTGATATTAATATGAAGATTTATATTTTTAAAAATTATGAAACAATAATTTATGTGAATGCAGAATAAAAGGAAAGTCAAAACATATATGTAAATTTAACGTGGAATTGTTATTCATTGGGTAGAAAATGTCATAAAAAATTACATATGAAATGTAAAATATTAATATGGTTATTTTATATGTTAATAATATGTTTAAAAACACTATACAAGAGCTCAAATAATTTTAAACCAAAAGGATGCATGAGATAAGGGTTTTTCTCATCCCACTTTCATTTCTGTGAGATTTATGCCTTACTAACCACAAGTTTTCTTGGTGTATACAATCCTCATGAATTTATTTTATTAATATTATATATAAATTTATTAGTATTTTAATATCCAATTTGTGATATATGTTTAATGGGGTTTACAAATTCAATGTTACCATGTGGTAAGGGGTTTTCTCGTCTCACTTTTATTTCATTGAGATACAAGCCTTATTCACCACATATTTTGTTTGTGTGGTGTATATACTACCCTAGAATATATTTTATTAACATTTAAATTTAATTTATGGTTATTTAAATAGACATTTTATGATCTCTCTTTCATTGGTTTACAATTTTGATATTACCAAATTGTAATGGATTTTTGTCACAATATTCATTCTTTAAGATATTTGTTATGTTATACACCAATATTATTTCATAAGGTGTATATACTACCACATTGACATGTTATATCATGAAAATAATATTTTATCCTGATATTAAATTTTAAATTAAATTTAACTATTTCATGGGGCTTACAATTAAATGACACCAAAGTGGTTAGAGTATCATGTTAAAATCTCATCGTTTATCGGGACTGTTTGTGATTAACTCTCAAATATTGATGTATTACGATCTTCCACTAATGGATTATCATGAAATTTATTAACCTATGTTTATATCATGATAATAAATTTGTTCCCATCATATTACTCTATTTATTTAGTCACTATTTCTAAATAATGTTAATTGATAAATTTTATTTTCTATCAAAAATTTATTTTCTTCAAAAAGTTTTATTTTCTAAAAATGTTTTAAAAAATGTTTTAAATATTTACTTCCAAAAAAATTTAACTTATACCAAATAAATTTTTGAAATGTATTTTTAAAATATAATTTATATGATTCAATTTTTTTCAGTGAAGAATTTGTTTTTAAAAATGTTTTATTTTTCAAAAATTTATATTCAAGAGAAAAAAAATATTTTCTTCAAAATGCTTTTAATAATATTTTAAAGATATTCTAACAATTCAATGTCAATAATAAATGATTTTAATTATAATCAAGTGGGTATATATTTTTATGAAACCATATTTGTTCCTTCTCATGGTTGATTAAGATTGATTCAATGAGATTGTTATAGAACTCGTTACTTTTACAAAGGATAACCATGTTTCAAATATATTTTTACGAAACCAATTTATTTTTCATAAGTTAATAATTCTTCAAAGATATTTTTATAGAACCCATTTAATTTACATTGATTAATTATGTTATGAAATTAATAATTTTGGATCATTTATTTCTGATGATGTATATTTTCTTTGTAATTTATATATTATAGGTTGAAGTAAATTATAAATGATAGTTTCAACTAGATAGAGTCCGGTGGAACTATTATAGCTCAAATAATGGGTGAACCTAGATTGTACCCCAATGCATTTTTTAATGAATATATTATATGTGTAATTACATTGTAGGGTTTTCATAGGTTTATTCAAATTTTTAGTTGTTCTGTAAGTGTTCTATGAAGACGATGTCCCCAGACACCGATATATTCTATCTATGAATTCTACAAGTTTATGATGTTTCATTTTATCATGATTGATATCTCATGGAACATTATTATTGATAATTATAACTATTTTCTTTCATAGATCCATATTCAATTTATTCATGTTTGGTGATCAATTTTTTATGGGTATGAATATGCATATGTTATACTCATGCACTATGATTATGTCATTATACCCTTATTCTCAACTTATGCTCATTGATTCCATTAATTTGTTAATGCTTATGCTTTCCCTTTCCATGCATTTGAGTTCACCTATATTATGTTTCATTTTCACCAGGTTATTATGAAATATGGTGAAAAAATAATTTCTAGAAGGGATTTAATATGGATGATGATGATGACTTAATATGAAATATGTAAATATAGGTTAAATGGGAGAAATTCTCATTTAATGTCATGTGATGTATTTATTAATGTGGTTTTACTAATTCTCTAAAACACCAAACCTTAGATGTCCACATATTTATAAGTGATCAAAATTTCCCTTTTCATGTCGTAAGTTTTTCATGGAAAAAATGGATCACAATTATCAACATCATTGACGGAAATGTAATGTTCATGATTTCAGGACAAGATCAAGGAGTTTATGTCACGGGCTATTATATGTGGTATTATCTTGATTTATAATTAGGGTATAAGTTTTAATCCTAAAACTATGAATATTTCCTCAATCACTAGAAATTATAATTCTAGTTTTACTTGAAACCCCCTAGTTCTTATCCCTTTTTTAGTAGAACATTGACTAAGGAGTAAAATCCTTGTAGAATTTTTATAATAAATTTTTATCTTTTTTTCATTGGATAGTTTCTAAATTATGATGGCATAATATTTATGGAATATTGATTACAAATTGTATAAATTATAATAACCAAAAATTATTAAATGTAATAATAAAATAATGATAATTAAAAGATGGGAAATTATCCAGGATAAATAATGATTTTATTTCTTATAGAGTTTTTATTTATTTTGGAAATACAATTTCTAGAATTGTTCTTATGAATCCTTGATGAGTGTTTTGAATTGACTAATATGTAAACGTGATTCAAGAGATAATTCCTCAGTGAATCATATATTTCATCATCAATAACACTAATGATGGAATCTCTTGACATTGTAGGTTTTTTATGAGTTATTTAAATGATTATTATTGTCCTTTTGTATCCCTAAGAAACATATGTATGATGCTTGAATATATGAGGTGTTTTTGTGTTTCCTTTTACATATTCTTGTTTGTTTTCATATGGATTGTGATGACTATGATACTAGTTTATTTGATATAATGATTTATTTTTGTAACGCATCATTCATTATATTATCTACTCTTATATCTTTTGTAGTTGATAATGTAGGAAGATCCTATTGGAATTTCCCAACACGGGGGTTTGTCAGATGAGTGGTCGACATGCATCAGACTATCCCATCCCGGTGGATGTTTCATACATGGTTTTGGACTCTTCCATTGTAATGACCCTATCCCTAGTACCAAATATCACATTATAACCTTGATATATTGGATATAAATAAAATTTATTACATACCAAAGTAATAAATAGTTTAGTAGTCTTGGTAAACTAGATACATTCTTAAATCTCCCATTCCATTTGAAAAAATAATATTAAAAATTGTACATTTTAATATAACTTCATTATAATCTCTATAATATCCATTTATATCATTCATTGTACACTACCTAAAAAAATCATTTAAAGGGGTGAGATCAGATGTTCAGTAAGGATAACAATATAGAGGAATCTTTCATAAATAAGCATAAACATTTAAGGAAATGTATAAGACTAACAAAAGCATTTTAAACATAAAATTCTTCATAAAATGGAAAATATAAATCAATTACTTCCATTTACATATTCACATGTATATTCTACTAGTCGAATAATCACCTGAAATTTCAATAGAAAATTTCATAATGATGGAATGCATACTGCCAGACTTCATAACCACATAGTCAAGGCCTTGTTCCAAGACTGCAAAAATGATTTTTGAAAGTCCTTGTTGCAAGACACTAGTTTGTCTCATAAGATCTACCGATGCATCGACGAGCTATAGCGGTCTCCACCTATCACTTACTAAGTCGAATTCATTCCTCATATGAAATGGTTTAAACATAAAATAAACATTCGTATTAAAACTAGAATACAAAATGTCAATAATTCAACCATAAACCATGAAGGGTATTAAAATAGTACATATACTGTCAAACATATCATAAATCATTCAATACAATATGGAAGATTGTATTATAATAAATCTACCATGATCAAGTATAATATCCATGTAAATGATGTTGACATAGTGAAAATGATCAGTAAATATTTTTGAGAGAAATATAATTTTTTGTGAAATCAATTAAATGTTACACATTTATAAAGGAATTAATATAAAAGGTATTTTGGAATCAAGGTTTCCCATACCACTTTGTAACTTTTGGAAAGAAATAATATTTTAAAACAATCTTGTCCATATAAATAAATCCTTAAAACCATTTTGAATACATGGAAATTAATGAGAATGATTCTAAAAAATAAATATTTAAAACATTTAAAATTATGATTTAGTTAAATATTACCTTAAAACAATCATTTTGAAATGTCTTATATAAAACATGGACATGGATAACAAATATGTCCCAAAAAATTATTTTACATTAACAATGTCAGATAATAATTAGATTGAGGAATTAACCCTTAATTTGTACTTTTCCTTGGTCAAGGGTATGTCAAACTCTTCTATAATAGTTAAATAGTTGTTATTAATTTATAAAAGAACCATATACCTAAATATGATATTATATATGATCTTCTAATATTCTTTGTTAATAATATTTAAGTATTATCGTCATTTCATGTGTTAACTGGTTCATTTCCCTTTATATGTTTTGTTACATAAGCCATTTTTGTTATGGATAGGATGTATTTCATTTATATCCAGAATGATTTTACGTTCTTAAAAATTATTTTTAATCATCAAATGTAAATTATTCTTGAATGGTCTTGATGGGGGAATTAATCTCATCGTGTTCGTGGAGACTGTAATCTGTACGTACGCACATGTGACAATATAATTATTATTTATATGAAAATAGTATGTAAATAGAAGGTATATCATATACACAGAATCATTAAAATGTTAAATTTATTATATACATCAATTATAAATCATTATTATACCCATAAAAAATAATGTTTTGAATAACAAGTAGACCACGACATGGAGATGGTAAGCCGTACATACACATGTATGGAGACATTCTCATTCATATGATGGATAGAATAATGAATATGGTTGTAGAATTTTTATAATAACATAGTATTATATTTATGATAATGGATTTATTATTTTAGAATAGAAACAAAAAATAAAGAGGATGTGGAAGAAGAAAAGAACTTAAAAGAGGTGATAAAATATTATACTCTTATTCATGTTCTTCTTTTTGAGTTGATCAAAAGAGATCCATAGGTTGGATTTATGACCAAATGAAGGCCTCTTGGATTAAGGGGGGACATTTTAGATGATATTTGGGAAGGGTATGGCCAGAAAAAAAGGCTTTGTAGGTGTGAATTTGATATACGGGGGAGTGCCCTTTTATAAGAGGGGTGAGGGGCACCTTAGGAAAAGATTGAAATATTATTTTATAATAAATTCATATTCGGTTTAAAATAATTTATTTCGAAGATAAGGTGGGGATGGTTCTAAATCCTCTCAACCAATAGGTTTTAGAGGGGTTTAGGTAACCATATTAACCTTATCATTTAGATTTAACTATTAGTTAAATAGTTTGACAATTACCGTGTCTCTTTATATTTTTATATTATATTGTTAATAACAATAAATTTCCATGAAAACCCCAAGTGATTAAATATTTATATATATAATCGTATCTATGTCCTTTGGCTCAAACATTGATTTTAGGATTATTATATAAATTAATTATATAGTATTGGTTTTAAAAACACATTTATTTCAATTTTTCCACTATTTAGTAATTAATTTTTTTAAAGTCCTAAAATCATTATTACTCAGAAATACATTCTTTTAATAAACCCTAACATGTCATATTATCCTATAAAATTCGTTTAATTCATCAAAAGTCTCAATTTACATTTATTTGGTAGTCTATAATATTAATTATTTTAATATTTCCTTAATAAAATAATTACTGCATCATCATTGTTTCATAAATAATTTAAATTTTTTAATATCTAAAAATTATAAATAAAATACAATTATGTAGAAAATATTTTTATCTTTATAATGAATATTTATAGTCTAATTTATATTATGTGTAACCCTATATTAAAAATGGAGTAGTTATTAAACATTAAATTTAACACTATTAACTATTCTTTAAATAAAATGAAAATAAATGTCCAAATCTAATACAAGTGGACAGAAAGGATCATATTTTATTCCTATGGTTTTTTGGTCAAAATACACTTATCCAATAGAATTTGAAAAACCATTAGGGTAATAATAATATCGTGTTATCTTTAATTACCCTATTTAATTTTAACAGTGGTAAATAAAAATCAAAAGCTACTATTCACCAAAATTTATTTTCATCTTTTTGAACCACATTATACTTACTGATATCAACCCTATCTCCCAATTTTTTTATATTTAACTCCTAGAAGCTGTAAAATTACGTTTTATGCAAATTTTCAAATGCTCCAAGGAGGTGGATAAAAGTAGGTAAAAAGTTCACTAAAATTGTATACATCTAATCTTATTATAAAAAAGACTCTAATTAATGGCATTGAACTAATATATGTATTATGTATCTATTTTTACTTAAAATAAATTTAAATAAAATAAATAATTATTTAAATAAAAATTTGGGTTTATACAACAATGTAGTGTTTTCACTATTCATCAAAAAATGACAGTTTTCAAAATAATAAAAAAAAATCACCCTAAACTAATTTCGATATTCCTAATTCAAAAATTAAGTCCATTTTGAAAAATAAAATTAATAAAATTTCAAAAAAGTTGGTATTTCTATTCATAATGGCTCGTTCGATTGGCCATAGTGTGTTAAAACTCCAAGTTACATAAAACGCAAGCTATTACATTTTTCAAAGGGAATAGTATTGTGGAAGCTTGGGGTGTTACATTCTCACCTCCTTCAAATAATTTCATTACTGAAATTTCTAGAATATTACAGCATAAAAATATTTTGGTGGTTCTTCATCGAAAGTTCATAGTGTTCCCACATTGCCTCTTCCATCTTATGGTTTCTCCATAGAGCTTTTACAAGACGAGTTGTCTGGTTTTTCAACACTTGTTCCCTAGTATCAAGAATCTTGATAGTCTCTTCACAATAAGAAAACTCTGGTTATAGTTTTATTTCTTCATAGGTGAGTACATGCATTAGTTCAAGCATGTATTTTTTCAATAGTGATATATGGAACACAACATTAACTTTGGAGAGACTTGGTGGCATAGCAAAATGATAAGCTACAAACCCAATTATTTCTAGAATTTAGAATGGTCCAATGTACCTAGGAATCAATTTACCCTTCTTATTGAAACATATAACACCCTTCCATGGAGATACCTTCAATAAAACATTATCTCTTACTTGAAATTCCAAATATTTACTTCGATTATTGGCATAGATATTTTGAAAACATTGAGCTTGTTTGATGTGTTTTTGGATTACCTTCACCATATCCATTGTTTCCTCAACTAGTTCGGGCCTACGATTTTTCTTTCACCCACATCATCCCAACAAGTTGGTGAGCGACTTCCCTTTATATATAATGCTTCTTTTGGTTCCATCTAAATACTTGAATGGAAGCTATTGTTATAGGAAAATTCTTCCAAAGGTAAATATTGACCCCACATACCTTGAATGTCAAATGAGAAAGATATCAACATGTCTTCTATGGTTTGAATAGCCTGTTCTTATTGCCCATTAGTTTGAGGGTGGTAGGTAGTGCTCAAATGATGTTCAGTATCCAGGGCCTTCTGAAATTTTTTCTAGAATGTTGAGTTAAAATGGGGATCACAATTCGAAACAATCGATAAGGGTAATCCATGAAGTCTTACAACTGTATTAATATATAGTCTTGCTAAATGCTGAAGTTGTAAATCTTCTTTAATAAAAATAAAATGTTCTGACTTGGTAAGACGATCAACAATGACCCAAATTCCATCTATTATTCTAGGAGTGTTTGGTATCCCCCTGAAAAAGTCCATCATAATATCATCCCATTTCCACTCAGGTATGGGAAGAGGTTTCATGACTCCTCTAGGATATTGTCTTTCAGTTTTCACTTGCTGAAAAACCATACATCCTGGTACATAATCAGCAATATCCCTCTTCATGTTGTCCCACAAAAAATGTTCCTTTAAATCACTATACATCATGGTGCTACCATGGTGTATAGGTAAATTGGAGCTATGAGAATCATCCAAAAATTACCTTTTCAGATCAGGTATATTAGGAACACAAAGTCTCTTTCCAAATTTCAAAAGTATATCTTCTTATATGAAGTCACTCAATGTCCCATCATTCACAGCTTTAATTTTCTTTTGAAACTCCTCATCATCAGTCTGAGAAATTTTTATACTTTCTAGTAATGATTGTTTAGAAACCATTGGAAAAAGTATCGATGTTTCAACTTCCATGATTATTCCGATATCCATATTTACTAGATCTATGAAGATAGGATATATTTGAACTCTCATCTTGTTCAAAACTCCATGATTCATTCTGATCAAAGCATCTTCCACCTTATTTGCCTTCCCCAGGTGGTAGTGTATAGTGAAATCATAATCCTTGAGTAGTTCAATCCATCGTCTATTCCTCATGTAGAGTTTTTTCTGAAGAAAATATACTTCAATATCTTGTGATCAGTATAAATCTCAAATTTTTAACCATAGAGATAGTGTCTCTATATTTTTAGAGAAAATATTATTATTTCTGACTCATGATCATGAGTGAGATAGTTTTTATCATGAATTATTAGCTGTCGTCAGGCATAGGAAATGACCCTATCATTCTGCATAAGGACACAACCAAGTCCATTCTTTGAAGAATCATTATAAATAACAAAACCATCCATACCTGATAATAGATTCAAGATAGGAGAATTTTATAATATCCTCTTCAGTTCTTAACTAAAATATTTACACTCTTTTGTCCAAAAAAATTTAACCCCTTTTCATGTGATCCTGGTTACTAGGTTATCCAATTGGGAAAAATTCTGGACGAAATGTCGATAATAACCTACTGAACCAATAAAACTACGTACCTTAGTTATAATTATTAGTGCTGGCCATTATTTGATTGCCTTTGTCTTAGAAGAGTCAACATAGATTCCATCCTTAAAGACAATATGGACAAGAAAACTCATCTCTTGAAGACATAATTCGTACTTTCTAAACATCCCATATAATTTATTTCTTCTAAGAGTATTTAGGATAGTTTGAAAGTAATTTTCATGATCTCCATAGCTTTTAGAGTATACGAAGATATCTTCAATAAATACAACTAAAAATTCCTCAAGATATTCCTTGAAAAATATTTTCATCAGATCCATGAAAAACAGAGGGGGCATTAGTCATCCCAAAAGGCATTACTGTAAACTCATAATGCACGTACCTGGTTTGAAATTTTGTTTTTGAAATGACTTCCTTCTTCACTCACAAATGATGATATCTTAATCAAATATCAATCTTTGAAAAATATTTATCTCTATGAAGTTGGTCGAATAAATCATCAAGGTGGGGTCAGAGATACTCGTTCTTTATTGTCTTAACATTGATCTCCCAACAGTAAATGCACAAACTCATAGATCCATCTTTATTCATAACAAAAAGAACAGGGGTTCTCAATGGATAAACACTATAACACCCCGACCCATGTTACCTAGAGTTGGTGCATTACTTCGTAACATTGGCATGATCACAAAAGATCAACTCTTGAAAGACCGATTAGTTTAGTAGCCTTGGAAACACTATATACATTCATAAATGTTACATTACATCATAAGGTGAAAAACTAATAACAAAGTCTTCATTTCCAATAGTAATATCCCCTTCAGACTATCCCTACAGTTCAATCCTAAAATACTTATTCACATCCTAGGAAAATTAAAACATTGAAAGGGGTGAGCTCAGATGCTCAGTAAGGATAACAATATTGCGGAAGCTTTCATAAATAAACATTAACATTTAAGGCAATGTATAACTAAAACAAAAGCCTTTTTAAACTTGAACTTCAGCATAATATAGCAAAAATAAAATTAAATAATTCCATTTACTTACTCACATGAATATTCTACTAGTCGAATAATCAAATGCAATATCAATAACCACTTTCATAATGATGGAATGCATAATGCCAGACTATCATAACCACGTAGCCAAGGCCTCCTTCCAAGACCACAAATAAGATTTTGTCAAGGCCTCGTGCCAAGACACTAGTTTGTCTCATGAGACCTACCGATGCATCGAGGAGCTATAGCGGGCTCCACCCGTCACTTATTAAGTCTAATGCATTCCTCATATGAATAGGTTTAAACATATAATAAACCATAACATAATCGTATCACATAAAAGGTGCATAAAGGAAACATAACATTTCCACATTTCAATCACAAGATATCAATACAACACATTGATATAAAAAACGCTTTCAAAACCATTTTCAATACCAAAATAAAAGAAAGTTAAAACGTTGTATTTATTTTTCATTTAAAAAAAGTGATGGCTTGTAGAGGAAGCCGAAACTCAAATAATGGTCACGGCGGCGGAGAAGTTGTTGTCGCCGCATATGTACGAAAAGAAAAACATTCACTTTTTGTTGTTTAGTAAAACGCTTCGTATAAAAAAGATTCCTTTTGAATAAACGTAAAAGTCAAAGGGGTTTATACACCGTATAAAAGAATGTTGTGTATAAAACCAAATATGCCTCAATGAAAGGAGATTGAGACGAAGTCCTTAAAAGTTCATTTTAAAAATAAAATAGATTTATTATGTGTAATCACTATAAGTACACATAAAGAATGTACAAATACAAGATAGGACATAATAATATCATAACATAATTTGAAAGTAGGAGATTAACCCAATGTATGGAAATTTGGTTAAGAAATTCCCTTACCTTGTGTCCGACTTGATTCGACCGTTCTTTAACCTCCTGAATAATAAATTAGAGTTAATTTCTACCTTATTAAGAACCATTTTCAATTTCATTATCCTTTTTATATCACTTATTACAATGTTATGAACATTATGTAATTATTTAGGTTAATAACGGTCGTTTTGTCGATCTTTGGTACTTGAGTCAACAATAAACTTCTTATAATTACAAGTTGTTCATGTGGTGAAATATCCATTATATCCAGAATTATACTCATGATGTAGATATCATATATATAATATATATCCAGTATATACATTCATTCATAATAATACCTAACATTTAGAGGTAAGAAATGAAATGCACCGTTCATGGAGACGGTAAGCCGTACATACGCATGAACGCTACATTCATTTCCATTTCGTATTTAATGGAATGAAATCATAATGATATAAATGTACAATATAATTCCAGTATAATATAGTATATAATACCATTTAATCAATCCTTTATACATCCCACATATGGTATTAACGATTCAAATCACTTTGAGGGGGCGGTAGTCTGCACTTCCTAAAATGAAAATATCGCGTTTACCCATAATGGAAACAATAAAGGTATGCCATAAATGAAAAATAAAAAAACATAAGTAAAAAAAAACATAATATATATCATATATAAAAATATTTTCATCATAATGGCCACCATTAGAGGTGTTATATGAGTGTTGAACAATCATCGTTTCGTGAGGCAAAAATTCGCCATCCACAGATATAGTATGTTCTTTAACCATTAGATGTAGGTGTGTGTAAGTGTAGCTTGAATCCTTCTTATAAAAACAACCGAGTATATTTATTATACTGTTTTTGTTACAAAAGAAATGAATAAAAAGTTTTTAGGGGGTTGGAGAAGAAAAATAAAACAAAACAACATTAGAGAAGACATTACCTTAAAATCGGGTAACTCTTTTTGATTTGAGCCAAATGATTACTTGGGAAGAGTTCTGCCCAAAGTGAGGATTCTAGGAGTAAGAGGGGGAAGTTGGGAGAGTATTTGGGCCGAGGTTGGCCGAGCCAAATGGCTTGAATGTGTGAATGAGGTGGTAGAGGTGGGGGTCTTTTATAAGTGGAGAGGAGGGGCACTCTTGGAATGTAAAGAAAATTCACTTTATTATAAAATTAGTTTCGGATTATAGACGTCCCAAACTTATATAATTCGAGGATAAGGTGATAAGGGTTCGAAATATACTCATCCAATAGGTTTTTGACAAGTGTATTCCATTGATGGTACATTATCTTTTTATTTTATTTAAATCGTTAAATAATGAGGTCAACATTGCATCATCATGATGTCATAAATAATTTAATTTATTTAATGTCTAAAAATTATAAATAAAATACTATGATGTAGGAAATATTTTTAGCTTTCCAATGACTATTTATAGTCAAAAATATGACTTGTATAACCCCATGTAAAAATTGTTTTATTAAAACATTTCATGTTTGTGTCATTTTTTTACTTTAACATTAAATAAAAGGTATTTATGTCATTTTCCAACTAAAGTGGATCCATGGGGTCCCCAAGTTGACCCATGGATTTTCATGGTCGTCCATGGAACATAAAATGAGGTTAGGACATGTGTCAATCTCATATCATTTTATTAAAACATTATTTTTACCTTAAACAACACTAATTACCTCTAATCGCGATTAAGAACTTAAAAGTTACAATTCACCAAAAATTATTTTAATCTCATTGAACCACATTTTACTTCTTAATGAAAACCATGTATGTTGGATTTTTGAAATTCAAAACACAGAAGTGGTAAAATTTCATTTAAATGAAAAATCAGTTTCTATAAGTACCACTTAGTGGTTTCACTATTCATCAAAATTTGACGTTTTTCAGAAAAATCCCAAAAATTCACCCTAAGCTATATTTGATATTCCGATTTCAAAAATGATGTCTATTTTACAAAATTCCAAAAATATATGTTTCATTAATTAATTTTATAATTAATTCCCACTGTCACAACAAATAGCGTGTTTTTAAGAAACAATTTATATCAAAAGATTGACAATTGTTCATGCCCAATTTTAAAGTGAAATTAATTATAATGACCACCATTGGATAAAATAGTAAAAATATATTATAATTATACTTTAAAACCACTCAATACTATAATTTATCACTATAAAATACTTTTATTAAAAAAGTTGTTTTCAAGTATTTTTCACTATTCATAAAAATTGGATGTTCTCAGAAAATTACAAAAAATTCAACTTCGGATAATTTCGATATTACGAATACAAAAATGAAGTCCATTTTGAAATATAAAATTTCTATAATTTTAGAAAGTTGGTATTACTATTCTTAATGGCTACGTTGATTAGTCGCGGTGTGTTAGAACTCTATGTTGCGTACAATGCAAGATATTGCATTATTGAATGAGAAGTGTATCGTGGAAGCTCAGGGTGTTACAAACACTAGGTCGAATGAATCCTTTATTACTCAATTTTTCTGGTTGTTTCTTTAGTTCCACTAATTCCATAGTGTCCATTCTATACGTGGTCTTCGATATGGGCCTTGAACCAGGAATTAAATTAGTGGAAAACTAAATTTCCCATTCTTGAGGATGTCTAGATAAATCCTCTGGAAACATATAAATATATTTTTTTATAATAGGTACATCCTCTTTTCAAACATTCCTTTACTCACCCACTATTATTTCATTCTCTTCGTCCCCAATAATTGTATTTAGTTGAGGTATTGGGGGTGGATCTAGATAAGAATTATATGGTAACATTTTTTCTCTAAAGATAAGGTACACCTTATCATCATAAAAAATTATAACATAATTTTTCTTACAATAAATGTTCAAATTAGGGTCCAAAAGCCAATTCATACTGATGATAATATCAAATTCAATAAAGAGTATGACAATGAGATCAGAATATAAAAAACATTTTTATTCCCTAATGGGAACTGATTCACAAAACATTGTTGTAATGATACTTCCCTTAGGAGTTTTGAATGAAAATTTCATTATTAAATAAAATTGGAAATATCTAAATTTCATAGAAAACTGGGTAGATATGAAATAGTGCGACGATCCAGAATAAAATAAATCATTGGCTAAACTTGAGGAAACCATTAAATTACCTACCACCACATCTTTCAAAGCTTAAACCTCAGCATTAGTGATCACATAATATTGTACTTGACCCCTTGGCCTTTTCTGAGGTAGGTTTCCCTGAAGCTTTGAAATTCATTTTCATAATGCGCCATTTCATTAAAACTTTAGCAATCAACATTAAAGGCCTCTTTCTTCCCCTTGCAATCACGAGCCTGGTGGCCCTTTTCACCACACCTATAACAGACTCACATTCCCTTTAGGAAAGTACATGGGTGTTTCTTCCAAAATTTATTGCAGAATAGATATTAAACTTTTCCTTTATTCCCCTTATTTTGATTTCCAGAGTGTTCAACATATCTCTTTTTTTCTTTCTTCTCGTTAAAGTCGTAATATTTAGAGAATTCCTTTTCTGTCATGATAGCACATGAGACAATATCTTCATATTAAGTGAAGGATTGTGAGAATAATGCTCGATAGGGAAATGGTTTTAACCCATCAATGAATCAATCAATCTTACTCCTTGGGTTACATATATAATTTTTATCATGCCATTCTATCCTTGAAAAGTAATCTTCATACTTTGCGACATTCGCATCCCCCTTTTCCCTCAAACTAAGAAATTTCCTTTACATATCCTCTCGATGGTCACACTGATAGTATTTTTATAATAAAAGTTCATTAAGCTCCCTCCATTACATACTTGATACTACTTTATCCTCTTTTCTGATTTTAATCAATGACCACAATTGATTTTTATCTCTTGTGTGGTGATAAACTGCCATGAAAATATTTTCCCTTTCACTACATCCCAAAGAATGAAATATTTATTCTAATGAACTTTTACATTTCTCAGCTACAAATGGATTTTTAGTCCCACTGAATATTGGTGGTTGTTACCTCATGAAGCGGTCTAATATAGATCCTTTGCATCACGGATCAGGTTGCTCTATACAAGTAAGGTTATTATTCATAACCTGAGTGAGTTGCCACAATATTGTGATAAGATGGTTATCTCCAGTTGCATCACCATATCCACTATTATTATCTTGATTTTGAGGGAAATTCCTAAATGGATTACATGCATTGACAGAGTTTATATTTATTCCACTAGGTGTCATTTATTAATAATGGCATATAATAGATTAGTTTTTGAATCGTAATACATAATTTCAAACATGTAAAACACTTAACATAACTTTAACAGTTTATGGATATAATACATAATCATTAAAATATTTTCCTTGAGGAGGCATATATTCATAAATCTTTCATAATTTTTTGTAAAGAAAATGTGAATTATCCTAAGCATATCCCCTAGGAGTGTCATAACCTGGATTGCAACAAGGCTCGTTGTCATACATCAGTTCCCATTCGAGTCTATCTCAAATTGGTGTTTTTGGTTTCTACCCCAAGGTACATATTTTTTAGATCTATCTCTACCTTATCGTATCCATATAGGGATGTATTTCTTGGAAAACACACAAATTACTTACATTACCAAATTTCTAGGAAGTTCTTCTATACTAATCCTCAAATTCTATCTTAGGGTAACATTTTATAATCAGATTTTTTCTAAATATATATTTCATGGATTGTACTAAAGATCCTCTGATACCAATTGTAACTCCTTGACCCCATTTACCCCGAGTCGGTGCATTATTACATAACAGTGGCATGATACAAGGAAATATTGTCCTAAATGACCGATCAGTTTAGTAGCTTTGGAAGTAATTGATACATTCATAAATTTGTCATTACATTATAAAATTAATAAAAACATCAACATTGTATTCATTAACCACATTCATATCCCATTTACTATCCCTCTAGGTCTTTCATTATACACTTAATCACATCCTGGAAAAAATAAACCATAGAAATGGGTGAGCGCAAATGCTCAGTAAGAATAACAATATAGAAAAAACATTCACAAATAAGAATAAACATTTAAGACAATGTATAAGACTAACACAATCCTTTTAAATGTAAAATTATGCATAATATGGAAAATATAAATCGAATTATTCCATTTAATTATTCACTTGGATATTCTACTAGTCGAATAACCAAATAGAATATGAATAACCAATTTCATAATGATGGAATGCATTATTCCAAACTTCATAACCACATAGTCAAGCCCTTTCTCCAAGAATATAAATAATATTTTCTCAAGGCCTTGTGCAAATAAACTAGTTTGTCTCATTAGACTTACCGATGCATTGAAGAGCTATAGCGGGCTCCACCCGTCAATTACTATGTCCAATGCATTCCTCATATGAAAATGTTTAAACATAACATAAACATTTGTATTAAAACCCGCATAGGAAGTGTCAATACTTCAACCATAGACCATGAAGGGTATAAAAATAACACATCCACAGTCAAACATATCATAACTCATTCAATACAATATGGAAGATTGTATTATAATAAATCAACCTTGATCAAGAATAATATCTAGTAAAGGATGTTGATATAGTGAAAATGACCAGTACATCTATTTGTGAGAAATATTCCTTTTTGTTAATTAATTTAAAAGTCACTCATTTATAAAAGAATTCATTTAAAAGTGATTTTTGAATCAAAGTGTCCCTTACCACTTTGAAACTTTTGAAATCAATTAATATTTTAAAACAATCATGTCTATATAAATAAATCCTTAAAATCATTGTGAAAACATGGACATTAATGTGAAATATTTAGAAGAATAAATATTTAAAACATTTAAAATGATGTTTTAGTTAAATATTACCTTAAAAATCACTTTTTGAAATTTCTTTTCTGAAAGATGGACATGGATAATAAATATTTCCCAAAAAATACTTACACATAAATAATCTCGAATAATAATGAGATTGAGGAATTAACCCTTACCTTGTACATTTCCTTGGGTGAGGGTATGGTAACATCTTATATAATAGTTAAATCATTGTTATTAAATTATAAAAGAACCATATACATTAATATGATATCATATATGATCTTCTAATATTTATTTGTTAATATTATTTTAGTATTATCGTCGTTTTGTTGTTAACTGATTCATTTTCCTTAATATATTTTGTTACATAAGCTAGGTTTGTTATAGATAAGATGTATTTGATTTATATCTTGAATGATATGATGTTCTTAAATATTATTTTTAATCATCAAATGAAAATTATTCTGGAATGGTTACAATGCAGAAATGAATCTCATCGTGTTTGTGGAGACGATATTCCTTACGTACGTACGAGCGACAATATCAGTATTCTTGATATTAAAATCATATTTTAATAGAAATTATATCATATATACAAAATAATTAACATGTTATATGTATTATTTACATAAATTATAAATAATTATTATACCCATCCAAAAAAATAATGTATTGAATAACAACTACACCACGACGTGGAGACGGTAAGTCGTACGTACACTCATATGGTGACCTTGTCATTCATATGATGGATTGAATAATGAATATTTTTGTAACATTTTTATAATAACACCATAGTATATAGAATATACTGATGTTATTATTTTATAATGTAAACAACAAATAAAAATGATGTGGAAGAAGAAAATAACTTGAAAGAGGTGATGAAATATTTACCTTTTTTTCGGGTTCTTCCTTTTGATTTGATCAAAATGGATCCTTAGGTTAGCTTTATGACCAAATTAAGGCCAATAGGATAAAGGGAGGATATTTTATAGGATATTTTGGTAGGTTTTGTCCAAATAAAAATGGATTTGGAGGTGTTAATTTGGGAGAAGGGGGAGTTCCCTTTTATAAGAGTGGTGAGGTGCACCATTGGAAAATATTAAAATATTATTTTATAATAAATTTAGATTCGGTTTATAATGGATACAAAATGATTTATTTATATTCTAAGGTGTTAATGGGTATAAATCCTCTCAAACAATATCTTTGAGAAAGGTTTAGGTCACCATATTAACCTTATCATTTAGATTTAACTCTTAGTTAAATAGTTTGACATTTACCATATCTCTTTGTATTTTTATATTATATGTTAAATAAACATACTATAAACAGCCAAGAGAACCCCATGTGAATAATTATTGATATATATAACCTTATCTATGTCTTTTTTCCAATTCTTAGATTTTTCAGGATATTATATCAATTAATAATATAGTATTGGTTTTAAAAACTAATTTATGTCAATTTTGTCACTTTAGAGTTATTTAATTTTGCTAAGGTCATAAAAAATTATTAAATCAAATAAATTAATTTAATCAACCATAATATGTCATATTAACATATAAAATTAGTGTAATTCATAAATACTCTAAATTTACATTTATTTGGGATTTTATAATATCAATTATTTTAATATTTCATTAATCAGTCAATTAATGAATCATCTTTGTGTCATAAATAAATTAAATTATTTATTGTCTAAAAATTAGAAATAAAATTCCTTTAGGTAGGAAATATTTGTATATTTCTAATGAATATTTAATGTTGAATTTATATTATGTGTAGCCCCATACAAAATGGTTTAGTTATTAAAATTTGAAATTAACACTTTTAACTCTTCCTTAAATTAAATAGTCATAAATGTCATAATCTAATCCAAGTGGACCTAAAGGATCATATTTTAATCCTATGATTTTTTTGGTCAAAATAAATTTATCGAATATAATTAGGGAATTTTTTAGGGTATTAATAATATCATGTTTACCTTTAATTACCCTTTTTACTTTTAACCATGGTAAATAGAAGTCAAAAGTTACTATGCACTAAAAATTATTATCATATTATTGAACCAAATTTTACATTATGATATCAACGTATTCTCCCATATTTTTTAAATTCAACTCACATAAGTGGTAAAATTATGTTTTATTCAATTTTTCAAATGCTCCTAGGAGGTGGCTGAAAGACGGTAAAAAGATCAATAAAATTTTATACATCTAATTTTGTTATAAAAATTATTCCAATTAATTACATTGAACTAATATTGGAATTATGTATCAATTTTTATATAAAAGAAATTTAAATAAAATAAATAATTATTTAAATAAAAAGCCGGTTTTAAACAATAACACAGTGTTTTCACTATTCATCAAAAATTGAATGTTTTCAGAAAAATACCAAAAAATAAACCTAGGATAATTTCTATACTCCCAATTCAAAAATGAAGTCCATTTTGAAAAATAAAAATCATAAAATTTCAAAATGTGGGTATTTCTATTCCTAACAACTATTTTGATTAGTCGTGGAGTGTTAAAACTCCAAGTTGCGTAAAACTCAAGCTATTACATTATTCAAAGGGAAGCGTACCATGGTTGCTTGGGCTGTTACAATATAATTTCATAAATTTAATCCTTAAACTAAATAATCCTGAATAAGGATGAGACTGTGAAATAAACACTTACCTTGGGTCTCCATTTATTTTTAGGTTATTTTAACCTCCAATATATTAAATTAAAATTTACTATAATTTTATAAAAAAATATTAATAATATCATATTTATTTAAAATATAACATTTCAATACCCATTTATTCATAATGTTTTATTATAAGTTTCGTTTCCGAGTGGTAACTGTCTCATTTTTAACATAAGTTTTGGATTTTTAGTTTTGGTCCATTCATATTTATCATTGTAGAATCATTTCCAAAAATTTATCCCTGCTATAAGTATCATATATATTTATTTGATAAATATTTATAATTATCCTTGAATGGAAAATGAGATAAACAAATCACATTATTATATAGAGGTGGTTGTCTACATTTACGCACAAGTGATGTTATTATTTTCTTAATGAGAGGAAGGGTAAAATTCTTAGTGATATATTATATTTATAGAATCAAAATTATATCATAAATATCACACACATATATATATATATAAATATATATTCATTAGTTCTGTATTTATGACCATCTAGGTATAATGGTGATGAAAAATGGATTACACTGCTATGCTAAGATGATAAGCCGTACGTACACACAAGATATGTTTTTTGTATCAATCAATATCTAAAGTAGATGGATAATTAATTTTAAATAATAAAAATAACATAAATATATTTATTTTAATTACGTTATTATTTTATAGTATATATAATTGATTTATAGGAGGTATAAAAATAAATAAAACTAAAACTACTCGATTAAGATTTATACCTTCTTATTGAGATACCACTTTTGGTTTACTACTTAATCATTGAAGGGATGGTATTTTGGTAACACCAAAAGCTATAAGTTGTTTAAACCAATATAGGAAGGTATTATGGTAGTTTTTTTCGAGATAAAAGGATTATGGATTTAGGATAAGAGAGGATACAATATATCCTTTTATAGAGGATAGAAATTACACTCATTGAATTACTTATAAGATTAAAATATATATATAACATAATCATGAAAACTAGATCTAAGGAACCCAAAATCTGATTATAAGATGTTTTAGGGTCTAAATAAATTAAAAAAATAACATTAAGGAATGTTTTGGATACATTTTGAGCATTATTTTATAGTTAATCCACTTTCAACCAAATTTAACCTCACCAAAAATAATTTAATTTTTATCCATGATTAATTAATTATAGAAAAAAAAATAAATCGGTTATTGTTAATTATTGGGAAATTATTATTACAAATTTGGAATACATTTTATAATATTTAATTTCGATAATATTCAGAAATTAATTTTAATATAATTACCCAAAACAAATGAAGAAAGTGTTTAGGAAAATACTCGATTTAAAGTTAAAAATCATTTACCTTGAAATAAAGTTATAGATTTTTGATAAATTTAATTGGATATATAATAAAAAAATGATGGATATTAAATTTTTTAATAAAGTAAAAATATGTATCTTCCATCCATGCCACTAAATTCAATGTCCCAAAAATAGTTTTTAATTTGAATAAAATATAATTAATATTCACAAAAGCCATCCTTCGGTTCCAAAATTAAATATAATATTTTGAAATAAATTATTTCAATCCCTATAAATAGGTTTGGTTGAGAAAAACTCATAAAATTGAATATATTCAAGTGTTCATGTCATTTTGAAGTCTTATCCATAATTTTAACATTATTTAATCCATTTTACCTGTACAGAGGTAAAATTATTTACCCTAGTTTATATTATTTATGAAATAAATATTAATTTAATATTATTAAATTATATTAATTATTACAATAAAATAAATGGAATTCATTTAAAAATATAAAATTCATAATTTTATTTAAATAAAGTTTATTTTACAGCCAAAATGAACTTATACCTAAACAATGTATAACATGGATTCAAATGTAATTAATTAAATTATTTCAAACTAAATTTTACTTATTATTTTTAGTATTATATTAAAATCAATATTGTTCATTTATTAATGAAATTAAATGACAGCATTACCAAAAAATTATATTTTTTCACTATTCACTATAAAATTTTAATTTTCATAAAAATATAAAATTATTCCCCTATAATAATTATGATATTTTAATTTACAAACTTATACACCTTATGTAAAAAAATTAATTAAAATATTTTCTCAAAAAATAAATAAAGGCCATTTTTGAAGAAAATGAATTTTTGAAACATAAAACTATTTTACATTAAATTAAATGATTACTTATCAATACAATTACAATATATAAATCCTTTATAAATATTTCTCATAATGTATTTATTCCCTTTAATACATCCAATTTTAACATCTAGTTTAATGTTTCCTAATTTAAATAATAATATTTATATCACGGTTTATCTAAGCTTAGTGTTGTGTTTAATGAAATTTATCAAGGAAATAATAATTATTCATAGAAAAAAATATTAAAAAATATCTAGGTATTACATTATACCCCCTTAAATAAATTACACTCTCTTAATTTTATCCCATTCATTAAATGTTCAATATTGTAACTTAATTCTTTTGAAAACCACAATGTTGAAATGGAATAATAAAATATCATTTGAAATGGGGATGTGAAAAATATAATAGTTACCTGAAATAAACAAGATTCAGGTTCACTATTAAGGATAAAATTGTAGGGATTTTAAAATTTAGACATGGAGGAGAAAATAACATATGTGGAATAATAGATAGTGATATATAACATTGTAATGAGTTATTTAATGTCTAAATTCCATAAATTTTTCAGGGGTTCAAAGACCACCTATTCTATAGAAATTTATGTAAAATGATGACATATTTTTATTTTATAATCCTTTACCAATATTATTTTCGACATAAACTAGTAATTAAAAAAAACTCAAAACTAAATAAACCTCATAAATCCAGATTATGTATAAGACAAAAAATATCCTAACAACCCATTTTTTATTTATGTAATATCAATTAATCTTAACAGATAATCCTCAAATTTTTATCAGTATAAAAAAATTCTGACTAGGTGTCTATTTTTCAATTAATTCTTATAAGGGTCTAGGAAAGATTAAATATCCATGAAAAGGTGAAAATAATTCCTTTAAATAAAATCAAATAAATCAAATATTTTATACTATGTGATATCAAAACTTGAAGATTTTTCACATAAGTTTTATTTATTGAATAAACATGGCCTTCTCCCTTTAACATATTTGATTGTATGTCCCCTATAAATTTGGGTTATTAGTGTTCACAAATATCTGTATACTTATAGTGTAAACACTAAAAAATAAATTCTTATTTCATACCCTTTCAATCACGAACCTGATGCAATTTTCATCCACACTTGATGAAATCTCCCATTCTCCTCAAGAACGTACAAAAGTGTTTCATTCCCTAATCATAAAATGTGGTATGTTCCATTATTCCCTTATTTTACTTTTCCTCGTTTCTTTCTTTAGTGCAAAATATTAATCTTCTTCTATTGATTTCATTTGAAATTATATGAATCTGTGAATTATTTCTCCTTTATGATGGAAATTGATACCATATCACCAGATGCAAACAAATTTTGAGTGCGTAGTTACCGAAAGAGGCTTGGAATAATCCATCCAAATAAATGGTTGATCATACATTACAAATTACATATGTAGTCCATTGAATTACTTTCTAATATTTTAATATTTTTCATTCAATTCACTATATCTCCTCTTAATCCTTTTTATTTTAAATCAATGCCCATCATTGATCAATATAATTTATTAAACAATACAATTATTGAGTAATCTTATCCCTTCCATCACTGTTCAAATGTATTAATATATTTTTTATGGACATAATCCACCATTAATTTATCAATATATATCCAGTTCAGTTAAATGATGGAGAAATATCATGTACGAAGTGGTCCAACATTAACGAATCATAGAATGATGTAGTTGGTTATTCCACATGGGAGTTGTTATTGGTCATAACTAGACTCAACTATTCTAGTATAGTCAAAATATTCTCATCTCCAACACCATTCATGTTGACTTGGTCATGAGGAATATCTCTACATTGACTATGGGTGTTGACACATTTTCCAATGATTTGATAGGAAACTATTTATAAATTACAGAAAAATTACATTTTTTCATAACATTATAAATCAAAATGTATAATTATCAAACTAGTGAAATACTTATCATAAATTTTATACTTTTTTCATAGATAACCATAGGTCCATGAGATCAGTATCTTTTATAATATATTCAATTCATAAAATTATTTTCAACTGTTTCATAATATTTTATAAATAAAATTTTAATTAACAGTATTACCTCGGAGTGTTAAACTAGGTGCATTCTAATAGAACCTTCATCGTGCACCATTTTTATGGTTGATATATAATCAAACAAATATTTTAGTTGATATTAACCCTAAATAAATATATTCCAAAACAATTTCAACTTTTAGTATCCAAACCATGATATATTTCTAGGATAATCATATAAGATACAAATTACCAAAAATCTATGATATTATTTTATACATAGATTTATCCTCAAATAGTTTAATAGGTTAACTCTCCCTAAACTATTTTTTACCTGAATCTAGTTTCCGAGGATTCTACTAATCCAACAACTAATAAGACCTGTAAGAAACATGACCCTAGTATCCTATAGATTATGTTTAATAAATTACATTGGTACTCGATACATGTGACCACATCCTAATGTACCAAATAGTTTAGTTGTATTTTTTAAATAGATATATTCTTGAATATCAAATTAAATTTGAAAAAAACAGTACAAAAGAGTATTTTCTATGATAATATCATTATTATCTGAATAATATCCATGATTGTCACTCATATTACACTACCTAGAAATATTATGAAGATAAACATAAGAACAATGTGTAATCACAATATAAATAAGAAATGTGTACAATGTAAGATATATAAAATAAATAAAATCAATATTAATATGGGTGGAATAAATGATGACAATATAATTCCATAAAAAATAAACTCATGATCTTAAAACTTATTTATGGATGACATAACTTTTAAAATAATCAAATGGAATTCAATAACCAAATTTAAAATGATTTAATTTATAATACCATATATCTTCAACTTTCCATTTGGGCCTCATTATAAGGAATCAAAAATATTGAATCAAGGTCTCATGACAAGACATATTATATAAATAGGTAAGCTCTACACCGAATACCCATCATGTTTTTTCTCATGAAACATAAAAGTACACCATGGAGATATATAATTCTAGTCCCCACCATCACTAAATATGTCCAATTAATACATTATAAGAGTAAACAATACACCTTAATAAATAAACCTTAATAATAAATAAATCCTAGTGTTAGAAGAAATAACATACAAAATTTCAATACATTCTCCGTGAAAACTATTAATAACAAATATAGAGAAATATGGAACATTGTATTATATTCTTAAATCCTCATTAATTTATAATATTTACCAACAGAATTTAAATTATATGAAATTAATTTAAAAATATAACTCGAACATTTCATGAGGAAAATACCCTTTCTTTTCGCAATCACAAAATTATACTAAAAAATATATTCAAAATATTAGGAAAAAATTTTTACCTGAAAATAACCATTTAAAAATTTAATGTAATCTTGAAAATTAAAATTTGTGATCATATTGGTAAATCCATTCGTATAGTGTATCCTAAACCAATGATTCCATATAGGGATTTGGGAAAAATTACCCAACTTGTAAAATAAAAAGAATATTCTTTTAAAATATTTTTATAGATAGTCATAAATTGGGTAAAACTATATTTAATAAATCATTACATAGTAAAAAAATTCGATTATAAAATTTTAAATAAAATATAGTCAATAATGAAAAGGATTCTCGATTGTATAGAATACAATGTCAATTTTCAATAAAAATATTATTTCGGTCTCTTAAGTACATAAAGTGCTAAAATAGAAAGGAAAGCATGTAACATTCATAAATAACACGAATAGAAGATAAATTAATTTTTTTAATATATAAATATTATATAATTATTTAAATGGAATGTAAAACATAAATGATCTCAAATAAGGATAGGATTGTGAAATTAACCCTTACATCAAGTCTAATATGCTTCATAAGTACATTTAATCTTAATTATAATAAATTAGAATTTATGATACTTCTAAAATATTCATATACACTCTTATAATATCGTATATAATAAACTAAGTAAATTACATTATCCTTTTCTTAAGAATTAATTGTTAAAATTGTCATACTTGAGTACTAACTGTTTCGTTTTACATGTATGTTTTAGTTTAGTTTGTCTAGTATATTCATTATTATCTTTGTAAACCCATATAAAAATAGTTAATAATGATTTAAATTTCATATATATTAATTATAAACATATTTATAATCATTATATAATTTTAGATATGAAAAATAAATGACATTGTCTCGTGGATGTGGTAGTCCACACGTACGCACGATAGAAATTATAATTTTTATGTATGATCAGAAATGTAATAAGGTAATGGAAATATATTATTTATATAATATTAATTATTAATTAAAAATAATATATATTTATTAGTGCCATATTTATAACCATCCAAGGATAATGGTGATAAATAACTATTGACACAGTTATATGGAAATGGTAATCCACCCGCATGCATAGGTAATGTTTTCACCTAACATAGGATTAAAACGTGGTGGACAATGGTTTTTCCATAATTAATATAAAAATTTGACATATTTAAGATACCAAATTAATTATTTTATAATAGGTAAAAATTATTTATATAATGTTGATGAGAAAAACAAACTCAAAGTACATAGTTAAGAGTTATACATCATTTCTGAGAATCTAGTTTTTTGTTTAAACCATAATCCTTGAAAGGATAATCTTGTGGAAATTCATGAAGTTAGAGAATATGGTTAAGGAATCAAGGAAGGAATAATAGCCGGGATTTTCTAAGATAGTTGTCTTTTTATGTGTAGATAATAGATTAGAGATGGCATCCTTACATAGGTAAGGGGAATGAGAAACATTGAATTACTTTAATGATAAATTATATATATATATAATAATAATTTCATGTGGCACCATGTAACCTAAAATTAAAATATAAGATGTTATACGGTTAAAATTAACCCATATATTCACATATTGGCATCTTTTAGATACATTTTAAACCTTATCTAATATTTAATCAACATTAATAGCATTTTAACCCTAAGCCTTATAATTTAACTTCTAACCATTATAACTAAATTATATGACCAAAATTAAAACGATCCATGTTTACAAACATGTAAATTATAAATCCAAATTTAGAATCCATTCTATCCAATTTAATTACTATATGTAGTATAAATTATATATTATATAAGAACACAAAATTCATGAAAAACAATTCCTTGAAAAATAATAGATTTTAGAGGAAAAATAATATGACCTTGAAATAAATAATTAATTGGTTTCAAAAAATGTTATTTCATTAATAATAAAAAATGATGGGTTTTTAGGATTTCAGATAAAGGGAAAACCAAATATCATATTCCAGCGATGAAACTGAATTTGAGGAAAAAAATCTATATTAGTTTTAATAAAACATAACTTATCTTCATAAAATTCACTCTTGTGTTATCAATTTCAAAATAATTATTGAAATTACTTTAATAAATAATAATGAATAAATTTGGTTGAAAACAAATCTGATCTTATAGTATAAATTCAGGTTTTGGTATTATTCTAAAGTCATATCCCATTTTATCAACCACGTTGTACTAGTTATACATTTATGAAGGAGATAAATATTTAAAATTATTACTATTAATGACAAAAAAAATCATCATAACAAATATAAATTATTTAAATTATTCACAATAAAAATATGGAATTAATTTTATTATATTAAATTTTATGAAATTTTAAAAAAATTATTTTAAAATAAGCACTTGAAACAAAACAAAGGCAATTTTTATAAAAATACGTTTCAAGTGTAGAAATGGATTTATTCTTATTACAAGCCTATTAAAAATATTAAAATTAATTTAAAATATTTTTTTTGAATATATAATATAAAAATTTCATTAAAATCATTAATTTTAGGGATATATTTAACTAAATAATATAAAAACACATTGAATATATAAAAACCATTATTTGAAACATTTGTTTTAAACAAAAAATAAACTTATACATTTAAGGACCTGTACTTAAAAAATTACATATTATATTGTTTTTAGAATGGAATTAACTTTAGTTATTTAGAAAATATATTTTATTTTTATAGTTTTGGAGAGTTAATTAATAACCCATACATAAAATAACTATATTTTACAAAGTAGAAACATCAAATTAGTTTCCATTTTTATCCAAAATATAAAACATTCAAAAAGAGTCATTTTTTCACTTCATGAGAAATTTTAATGACATTCAATTTGAATGTTGCTTTATTATTTAATATAATAAAAATCAATGAATAATTTATTAAACATGTAATTAGAAGAAAAATATTAGTAAGGGGAAAGAAAACAAAATTCGTTATTTTAATGAAAAACATGAAAACTGATGCAATGTTTAACATTTTCATTAATGTTATTTGTGTGTATTTAATAAATAATTTAAAAATAAAATAAATTTTTTATTATTCTCAAATAAAACCTATAAAACCCATAAAATGAAAAGAAAACCCATTTTAGGAATAATATAGCATCATATTCTTAAAACCCATTCAAAACCCTTACAATTAGCATAAGCATACATATGAATTCAAATATAATTTTTTGGATAACATAATAATTAACCAATTAATTGGAGAGATATAATGGGGATCGCAATTAACATATGTTTTATCAAGATCACCCATTTTTAATGATCTATAATGGGGCGTAACCCTTTATATATTCTACGTCATGCTAACCTGTGATTTATAATATGGTTCAACCCGTTGTATTAATTATATCATCCTCAACATTGAGTTATCATAGAGATCAATCAATCTTATGAATAGAATCAGGATGACTAAGTTAACATATAATTTTCATTTAACATATCATGATTAAAATATTTTATGATTTCATAATTTCATTATAAAATCATTTGAATTTTTTTTTATCCATAGGAAAAACATTTTCAAATATTTAAATTTCCTTTTCCTGAAAATTACATTAAATATCAAAATAATCTCAATAGGGAAATATATAATTTATATTATGAAAAAAATATTTCTTTTAAATTAATCTATAAATAAATTATCAGTTGTTATGGCATGAAAAATTATTATTGGCTTATATAATAAAGTAGAACATTCTATTTGTAATTTTTTTCAAAATATTTCTAATAAAATATTTACAAATATTCATTTTTAAAGAACATTTAATAATTAAAAAGGGACATAAAATTTAATTTATAAATATTTTATTTCTATATAAAAAAATATGTAATCAATTTTAAAAATATATGCACATGGGACAAATATAGTTGAAAATGATCCTTTTAAAGAATATTTTTAATGAATTTCCCTTAAAACTCTAAAATAATTAACACCATAAGCCAAAATAAATAATAAAATTTAAAGAAAATAAAATATCATGATTATATATAAATTATTGATATAAATTTTCAAATGGTTTTGTATATAATCCTCATAATATAATATAGGTTCATTACATCAAATTATGACTCAATGAAAGGAATTTGATAAAAAACTCCTTACCTTATGTAAGATTCATTCGGTATAATGTCTATATCCCCGAATAATAAATTTATGTTAATTATTTAAATTATTAATTACACTTTTTATGTATTTTATTCCTTTTATTTCACTTATTACAATAATATAAACCATTACCTAATCACTTATGTTCATATTGGATTTTTTGATGTTATTTAACATAGGTGTCAAAAATTACTTCAGTAGGTTGACTATGGTCAAAGTGGTCAATATTTAAATATCTCCATAATAATAATAATAAAATATTTCTCTTATATATATATTATATATACTTTTAAAACCTCATGATTGATTTTTATGAGAATAAAACTACATTACAATCATAGAGACGATACGACGTTCGCACACATGAGTTACATTTAAATTTTTCTAAGATTATTAGGGAAAAAAGGTAAGTAATATTTTAACACTAAATAATTATAATAATATCGTTAATAACATATTATTTAATTATATATACTAATATATATCATCCATGTGATTTGGTGATAACAAATGAACCACATCACTTTATGTGGCTGACAGTCTACACGTACGCACAAGCGACGTTGTCATTTTTCATTGAAAGAACGAAATTGATATATTTTCTTATAATAATGATAAATATGTATCTAATATAATTATTATTTCATATATATCACACATATTCATTGAATATTTTATCATCACCTTATATGTTATGATTTAGTGAAAATTGAATCACAACACTTTATGAGGCGGTCGTCCGCCTTACACATCAGCAATGTTAATGTATCCACCATTGAATGGAAAGTTATAAGGTATATAAAATAAAAAAAATTATAAATTAGAATTAAATTAAAAATACCATATATATAATATAAATCCAAAATTATAATAATTTTTGTGATTTGATGATGGAAATACAATTAAATCAGTTCTTGAGGTGGTTGTCGTCTAACACATGGATACTGGTTTCACTACCCATTTTACAGAAGATGTTATTGATTTAGATATTTCATTTCACATAATTAACTATATTTATATGTTTTATATTGGAGTTATTATATCATATTATTTTATGATGGTTTGATGTAGGTGGATGAAAAATTAAATAAAAATGCATGGTTAAGCACATAACCTCTTATTCGGACAACCTCATTATGTTATAACAAAAATCATTCTTAGGATGGATTTTTGATAAAACCAAGGGATATAGGTATGATATATATAATTAATTTATTTATTTTTTATTTAATTAATAAAAAAAGGGTTTAATGCTTTTAAGTGTAAATGAGAGGGGGTGTATGTTTATACGTCAGGTGAGTGGTATAATTCTTCTATTTGAAATGAAAAAATTATTCACATGGGTTTCACATGAAAAAGAATTTTTTTTACCATTATCAATAATTAGAAATTTTAATGTCAAAATATTGATATAAATAGATTTTAAATAATATTTTAGGCCATTTTGACCCTTATCATTTTGGTTTAACCCCCACTGAATCTGATATTACCTTAATCACAATAGAGGATTTTTACAGTTTCTACATTTCATTATTGCTTAATATTAAAATTAAATTACTATATACTATTAATAAATATGATTAAAAATATGGAATATATGTTACCAAATTAAATTCATATAATTGGAATTATTTATATTAAAAATATAACCCATAGATGTGACTAAAAAGTGGTTTTTATATAAATGTATTTTTTAAGCACAAAGAGATATAATATTAACTCTATGACAAGTAACAATCCTTATATAAATTTAAATTAATATATATTAATATATAATATATACACTATATTTTATTTATTTCTAATTATGGGTTATCTAATTAATTAAAATGTAGAAACATAAGCACATCAAAACAGTTTTCAGAGAAAACCATTTTTAATCTCAAATAAAAAAGTATACTAAAATATAATATAAAAATTATTGAAATGTAATATAGTGGATTAAATATAAATAAATAATACATGTTTAAAATTTAATTAATTTATAAAACTTAATGGTACTTTTAAATTTCATAATTTATCGAAAATAAATAACATTTTTTGAAACATCAGTATTTTTCAGTATTCACTGAAAAATAATTATTTTCTCAAAAATTTCAATATTTCACCCGAAGTTAATTTATATATTATGAATCCAAAAATGAAATAAAATTTCCTCAAAAAATATATTATTTTGAAATTAAACTATAAATTAAAACCTTATAATAAAAGAGTTTAATGAAAACTATTTCCCTTTAAATATAAAAATTACAAAAAATTTTAAAAATTAATATTACTATCGAATTCATCATATAAATAAACATGAAAATTAAATATTATATAATTACATAGGTTTTTAAATTATTCCCCATTTTTGGAAATTATATCCCTCAAGTTTAATTAACTTATTAAATAAGTGGGGATATTCTTCCCATAATGAATTTTCAGATTCCCATGATTCTTATTCAATCACATTAGTTTCGCATAAAAAATTAACTTGGTAAATCACATTTTTTTACAAAAAATGCTCTCTACAGTTATGAAACTGAATATTCTATGCTGTTAAAAATATTCTCATCAAATTAAACTACTTTAAGGATCAAAAAATGAGATGAATCCAACACATATTTATTAACATCTAAACATGAAATATTTTTTATATCTCGGTTAAAACTGAAGGAAAATACAATAAGTATAGAATATATTCAACATTACCTAGGATATCATACATTTCACTAAACCATGAAATTATCTTCCAATTTTTTTTAAAAAAATCCATGGATAATGTTTAAGATTAACATGATCACCTACCTCGATAGAAGTATATTCTCTCTGTTTTTCTGTATCATATTTCACCCCACAAGGATCCATCATCATATAGTGTTAAATCAAATGAAAATTTCGCCCATTTCCCCTATACACACTGGACCCATCTACTCCATTTCTCCTACTTCATCTGGGTAATATGGTTTCTAAACCGATTTCCATATAAATAATCAAATGGATCTATATATATACTGGAATACAATATCTTATTATAAGAAATATGATACAATAAATTTTGATGATATAATCATCCATGATAATAATTTTAAAAAGAATAAATCATATCATCTATTTTCATAATCATCTAATTTTACTGACCATCTGTTTTTGGATGAAAATCTATACTGAAATCTAATTCAGTACACAATAACTTCTGACATCCTTTCTAGAAATTTTAAGTTAATATAGGATTATGATTAAATACAATAGATATAGGAACTCCATGTACCATTACCATCTCCTTGATATATAATTAAGAAATATCATCCAAATACATAGTATCTCAAATGGGAAATAAATTCACATATTTAGTTAATCAATCAATAATTACCCCAATTATTTTGTTATGTTGAAGTGTATTTGGAAATCCCCCCAAAAAATACATTGATATATTTTCTTATTTCAACTCCGATATCATTAATGGTTGACTCATTCCCTTTAGTAATTTTTGTTCAGTCTTAACCAACTAATAATTAAAACATTTCATGGTAAATTCTGCAATATCTTTTATCAAACCATCCCACTAATAATACTCCAAAAGGAATCAGTATATATTAGTTCTTTTAGGATAAAAGGAAAATAGAGAATTGTGAGATTCACCAAATAACCATCTCTTCAACTGGAAATTAATAGGCACATATAATATTTTTCTAAATTTGATAACACCTTCTTCATCAACTTTAATTTCTAGAAACCTACTATTGTTAATAGATTATACATTTTCCTATAAACCATGATGCTATTTTTTATATTTCTTAATTTTTTTTAAATAGTTAACTTTAGTGAAACCTGAGAAAAAAGTATGTCCCTACATCAATAAATTCTAGTCTAAAATAAATCAAACTTGTAAACTAAGGTCCACGTACAAAACATGACATGGTTAATGTAACATTATTTTTATAACTAAAATCATTATCTACTTTATTTTCCATTCAATGAAGGTACTAACTTATTAAATCATAATACATAATTAGTTAAATTCATATTATCTATCTCATATTCAGTAATTTTTATGTTAATATATACAACATTTTCTTATTAGTATATATTTCACCCTTTAATCCGTATTTATTTTTCATCAAATTTTTTGATGAAAAAAACAAAATAATAATTCTAGATCATGTGTAGGGTAATTTATGTCATTAGTTTTTACCTAATATAAATCAAATTCAATTACCAGATCCTTATTCATTATGAACCAGTCAGGTCTCTTCAATGTAGAATCACTATATATAAAAATCTCACCATTTCTAGAAGGTATGGTTAAAACTAGTGAATTCATAAATCCACATTTTATTTTTTGAAAATATTAATTCTATTATATTATCTAGATGAATTTAACTACATTTTGAGTTAACATAGTTAATGGGAAAGATAACCGATAAAAGTGTTCAATAAAAATCATGTAGTTACCTACTAATAGAAGAAAACAAAGTGTGTATATAAAATTTATAGATCTCAAAAATTATTTAAAAAACATAGTTTTAGGATTTTCAAATGTTTTTCCATCTTTATAGATAATGTTCCCATTTAAATATATTTTTTCCAACAAAATTTAAACTAAATAAATTTCACATGTAATTTATTTTCAGTTAAGTCATAAAAAATTGTCTATAGGAGTCTTTCATGGTACTCATGACTTTTATAATATAACAATATATCATCAATAAAAAAAATTACTAACTAGTCATGGAAGACTCTATTAATAATATTCATAACTATGTTAGGTTTATTTTAAAAAACAAATAATATAACAAAAAACTAAAAATTATTATATTTATTCTGAAATATTGTCTTTGGAATATCTAACTTCTTTACTATGAAATAATGGCACCCCGACCAAAGATAAATACATAAATATTTATATAGTCCATGGATATTATCAAAAAAATCATCAATATGAGGAAAATGATAGTTATTAAAAGTAGTTATATTATTCAAGGCCCTATAATCAATGTAAAGTCATATTGAACAATAATTATTTTAATGAAACGAGATAGTAGAACCTAATGGGGGAGTACTAGTTTGAATAAACCATTTTCCTAAAAACTCATGAAATATAATTTTCAATTTCAAATGATACACATAATCCATTTGGAAAGGGGGTTTCAAATAATCTTTAAACAAGAATCTATTTTATATATAAAATCAATATCTTGATCCGGAATAACACCAGAAAAATCATCATGAAATAAATCATTGTATTTTTATACTATTAGAACATCAATAATTTTAATAGTTTATTTTTTTTAATAATATGTCCTAGGTAGATTTGACTTTCATCTCTAATAAATTCTTCATATTCTTAGTTATTTATCAAAATTATGTAATCACTGAATAGAACATTATTATTTATGAAATCTATCTTATCCTGATAAATTAAAAGAAAATAAATTCCAAGAATAACATGAAAATCAATCATTAATAGTCCAACATGATTGGTGGGATATTCCATCCCATTAATAACAATATGAAGGTACCATTTTTAATTAAATATTTCTACATGGAGTTTTCAACGAAATGTTAATCTTATTTTCATGAGATGGTATTACCATTTTAATTGTTAAATTTTCATAAATTAATGAATGAGATGATCTGGAGACAAACATGTTATTGAAATAGTTTGAATAAATATGTAATATACCTATTTCAACATTACTAGATAACCCAAAATCAAACCCTAAAGTATACAATGATTTACCAAACCATTATATTTTTTATCATGATGATTTCCACCCAAAGTAGAAAATTTTAGGAAAACATTAGCATAATATCCCACCCAGTTTCTAATAAAACATGTAACAATTTTTTGGATATATATTATCTCAACGTATTATTTTTATGGCTCTTGTCTTTATATTCATGTGCCTTTTAATACAACTTATCACACTGGTAACACTTTCAAGATCCTAAAAAACATCAAACAACATCCTCTTTATTGTACTTCGAATATGTTAGGGGATTATCTTTGTAATTATTAATTGGTTACATTCATACTATTTTCATACATGACCATTTCATAATTATTTATGTTAAGGAACATAAGCCTAATAAAATTCAATATCAACATTCTCAATATAATAAACAAATTTTTCATAATTTTTAAATTATAATATGTCCAATTTTTTTTTGTTAACTTCGTTTCAACCCTATGTAAAATCTACAAATTTTTCTATCTGTGTCTCGAATGAAAATCAGCACTTACCTGGACAATATTTTGATTTCTTCATCATACACAACCACATGTTGTTTGTTTTTGTCCTCAATTACAAAACTTGTTTCTCCATCCAAATATTAATAACTGTAAAGAAATATTTCTCAAGGAAAATACTACTGAATGTATCCAATTACATTGCATCAAGATCATATTTATCTCCAGTACTATAAACCAATGAAAACCAGCAATCGTTTTCATTATACAAATTATTAATGTATAGATTAAATTTTTTTGTTTTAAACACCCATGACATAAAATATATTCTCCATGTAATTATTCCATACATAGTATACTATCGGGTTGGATTATCCACTAAATGATCGGGGGAGTTATCTCATGAAATGATGCAATACTAACATTCTTCTATATAGTAGACTAGAATACTACATAGCATGGATACCACCACCAATTATAGATTTTTAAAAGCAATCCATCACTAAAAAAACTATTGTATTCTAATCCAATTTTCAGAAGATATTGAGTTAAAAGGAAATTTTATACTCAATGCATTCTCACAACACCTTCCCCATTTACCCAATGTAAAACCATTATGAAAAAATATTTTTTAGTTAAATAATCCCAATAATTATCAAATTCTATATCATTTCACTTAACCATGCTGTAAAATCATTCATGGGAATTCTATTAAAAATATTCAAACCTCTAATGTTATCAAAACCTTGATCTGATACCAACTAGAATGAAAAGTGTAGAGAAATTACAAATTCTTCTATGTTTAGAGTAGTATTAACTTTATTTCATTTCCAATGATCATTTAGGTTTATATTTTTAAAGATTTTGGTCATAACCCATACATAACACAACCATATTTTATAAAGTGGACATTTCTAATCAGTATCCTTTTTTTCAAAAATATATAACTTCTCAAATGATACATGTTTTATTTTTAAAAAATTTATTATATAAAAAATATATTAGTCCTTGTTCTTAAAAAATCGTAATTCATGTGAGATAATTTTAAAATGATGGATTACCATAAGAAGCTCAGTATGGGACTTAAAATAATAAATTACATTATTTGAGGGAAAATAGAAAACACCCTATAATGTTTACCTTTATATTTAATGTTCTTTGAGAATATGAAATAAAATAGTTCCACATAATAAAATAACATATTTTTTCTCAAATAAAAACATCAAAACTCATATCATGTAAATAAAACCCCATGTAGAAAACATAGAGATTCATATTAATAAATCCTTTTTAAAACCCTTTTAATTGGAATAACTGCATGGATGACACCCAATAAAATTACTCGGAGAACATAATCATTACCCAATTAAATAGAGAGTAATAATGGGGATCAAACATTTTATAATAAATATTGTGTTCTCCCAGTTTTCATTGGATTTAATGGAGATCACCTACTTAAATAAGTAATATCGGGCTCTACCATGTGCTATAATGGGCTCAACCTGTCATATAAGCTATATTAGGTTCACTCTAGAGCTATAATGGGGATGAACCCATCATATAACCTGTATTATGATAAACCATTTTCATATAATAATCATGTAACATATAATGAATAAAAAAAAATATTCTTCCACATTTCCAACATAAACTTGCTTGAAAAACTCTTTTGACCCATATGTAAATCACTTTTGGATACTGAAGTTCCCATTTATTTTTAAAAAATAATTTTCAAAACCATAATGCATAAAAAAATTAAAGTGGGTTTTTATTTGATGAAAACATAATACATTCAAAAGAATCCAAAAATAAAATAATGGTTATTATAAACAGAAATTTTTTGTCACTGTAAATGTTTAAATAGAACTTTTCTTTTGTCTTATTTTCCAAAAAAATGAATAAAAAAATTAAATATTTCATTTGAAACCTATTTAAAGAAAGTTGATAGTTATGTAAAATATCCTTTGTAAATATTTTATTTCCATATTAAATCATCCATAGAAAAATTGGTATGAATATATGGAAGCATGAGAATTTCATTAAAATATAAACTTTTAAAAGAAGTTGTTTTTATTGTAAGTCACTTACTTCTTTTGAAAACATGGAATAATAAGGCCCATGAAGGAATAAAATTAAACCAAATATTTTATTATATGATTATTGATAAATTCACAATATAAAATTTCAAATAGAGATGATATAAATTTCATAAATCAATATAAGTTCATAAAATCAAAATATTCCTCAACGAAAGGTACTTGAGATGAAGTCTCGTACCCTGAGTTTGATTCATCACTCACGTTCATTTTCTTCCAAAATAAAAAAATAATATTAATTATTTTCTTTATTAAGAATAATTTTCATGTTAATTATTCCATTCAATTCGTTTATTACTATTTAATATTAAACTACTTAATCTATGAAGTTTTCATTAGTTGGTTTTATGATATTCAACTTATTGCAAATAATGACTTCAGTATGCTTATTATGGTCGATGAAGTCTTTAATTAAACATATATAAAATTAAAATCATGAAATTATTCTCATAATTTTAAATAAATTATAATTTTAAAAACAATCATGAAATATGGTTATAAAAATGTACTACGTTATGATCATGGAGATGAAATGGAATATGCATTCATGAATAACATTTACATTTTGCAATGATCATTTTGGATGGAATGTAAGTAATATTTTATCTTTAAAAATGATAATCATATCATAAATATAATATCATTTCATTAAATAATATATATATATCTATGTCATCCATGGGATTTAGTGATGATAAAAAATCACATCCCTTTATAGAGGTGGCAGTCCACACGTAAACATGGACAACAATATCATTATTCATGGTATGAAAGAAAATTCTATATTATCAATTTTGTGACACCCCAATATTTCATTCAAATACATTTGGTTATAATAGATTATTTTATATGAAAATGAAATATTTGAAGATAATTTAATATCCAAATAATTTATGATATATTTCTTTTTTATATAAATTCTTCCCCTTCTATGGCCTATGATGAACACATCAATGGGTTTAAAAGAAATGTGACAGTCTATTAAAATATTATTCTTTAAAAATTGAATTTACAACTTAAACATTATGTTGGGTGGTATAAATTTTATATTTTACACATATATGAAATATATTCAATTTTTATGAGTTGATTATAAATTAAATAAGAACTAATTGAAGGAAAAAAAAGAAGGGTTTTCTGAAAAACATTATTTTTTAAAAGGTGGTTTAGTTGCTCTTTAAAAAAATAATTCAAAAATAATTTTTAAAAATTTTATATGATTTATTTTATAAAATTAAATTCACTTTTTAAATCAGAATATAAAAGTCTACATAGGGTGAAATTTGGGAAGTTTTTTATAAATTATTGATATTTTAGTGAATAGTGTAAAATACAATTTTTTTGGACAACTATCATTTATTAATAATAAATTAACTAATTTTAAAATAAATTATGATTGGAATTTGATTTAATGTAAAATAAGTATTATATATATATATTTAATATAATTAATTACATTTTAATCACCATTATTAATGTTTTTATGAGAAGGTTTTTTTGGGATTACAAACACATTTTTTTGAAAACTATTTTAATGTGGATAATTTTTCCACATTTTAATTAACTAAAATTACACCTAGTAAGTAATTATATAATTCAAATTTATTTATTATAAATACATATTTTTTATGTTTAAATTTATATAATGATTATTTCAATTCATATAAATAATATAATATCTTATTTTCCCTAAAAACTACAATTTCATTAAAAGAACATTTTAATCACATTTTTAGGATTTATTAGATATTATGTTATTTCAATTATAATAAATGAAAATTTAAAAAAATATTAAATATTTTAAATCTATATAATAATTATTATCTAATAATTATTACCTAAAATTTTTAACATAATTTTTTTCCATAATTAACAGGAATATATAATCAATTAATTACTATGGACAAGGTAAAAATTACTTACTAGGTGTTAAACTAAGAAGAGAAGTGTTAAAATAACCTAAAACATATCAAAAAACCATTTTAGGGATATATTTTTACCTTATTACATATAATTTTATAGTATTACTCAGTTGAGAGTATATTGGAATGAAAATAACATGGGTATCACTTTATCATTTCAAAAATTACATGTGTGTCCTCTCCCCCACTTATAAAATACAACCCCCTCTCCACCCACATTAATACAGAAAAGCCCATTTTGGTTTATAAAATAACTACCCATATGTATTTATTAATTATATTCCCACATCTTATATTCATTATTATGATTATAAATCCCTCCTAATAAGGATTTAGTTATAAAACCTAAAGGGAATCTCTCAAGAAGAGGTAAAATTCCTAAACGTGGGTATTTATTTAATTTCTTAATAAAACCCCTTATAATCTATTTAATATATGATAATATTATAAATAATATCTCCCATATACTGATATGTTTTTATGTTAATTTAAAAACATATATCTATATCATCTTCCATCAAATTGGGAATGAAGCCGTCGATCTTGTGTATGGAAAACTACCACCTCGCCGACCGATGTAATTCATTTTCCATCGACACCTATCATTGAAGAATGTAATGATGTTTTTAACATATATGAATGATATTTAAAAAAAATTATGATTATATAATTATTATATCATATATACCTTCTCAAATTCCATTCCACAGGGATACATTAATGTCACTCATGTGTACAGCAAACTACCACCTAAGAAAGAGATGTGATTCGTTTATCACATACGCTTTACATGGAACGTAGTAATGATGAACTTAATTAATATATTTGATATTTATGTCTTAATAATATATCTGGTATTATAATATCATGTATTACTTCTTATATTTCAATATTTTAGAAAATAATAACGTCGCTCGTGAGTACATATAGAGTACCTCCCCTACTTATAGATGTGAAATGATTTTCATTGTATTTTTACCGGGATGATAATAAAGATATAATTTAATTTTATACGAGAAATTTATAAAATAATTATTATTTTTATAATGTTTAATAAATATATATTTTACTTTTATCCCATCACTCAAGAAAATAGAAACATCTTTCAATTGTACGTAAATCATACCGCCTCCACGAACAATGTTTTTCATTTTATACAAATAATAATATAGATTTCAATAAATAAATATAAAAAATATATATATGAAATTAATATGATTGTTAATATTTATAAAATTATTTAACCATGATCAAATTATAAGAACTAAAATTACTGAACCAGAATAACTTTAAAAAGGAAGCAATGATCACATGAAACAATTATTTTAGCATTGAATTGTTTATAAATGGGTGATAAAATACTACAATAAATAATATATGGTATAAAATATATCATTAAGTTTATTTAAATGATTTATAATAAAATATTTTTTAAAATATTTGAGGTTTAAAAATATAGGAAGGAAGTCGTACATAAGGAAAGGGTTTCTCATCTCATATTTACATCGATAAGACATATGAAATATTTCACACCAATTACTTTCTGTATTGTATATAATACATCATTTGATATTTTATATCATGAAACCATTCCTCTTACAGGTATTTAAATTTTCAATTTGTGTTATTTATTTTAGATGGTATATGATTCAAATGTTAACAAAGTGGTAAGGATTTTTTTACAATATCATTGTTATTCAGGATTATTTATATTTAATTCTCATATGGGGGAATTATTTGATATTTAAATATTAATATCTATATATTTTGATCTTATATTGTTATTCATAATCTTTTTAATTTAATATTTCAAATTATTTACTAAATGTTACGTAAAATTATTATGAATTTTTTTCAACAAAATTCACAAGGCCCATTTGGCTATTACCAAGAATGTGAATAGAAAATTTATTTTAACATGTATAAAATTTACAGAATTTATTCAATCATGATCATTAAATGTAATAAATCATCTTTTATATTTTTTAAAAGATATTTTAATAGTATATTATTTTTAAAATATTGTTTGGGATTTTAGTTTTGAAAATACTTTCAATGTAATAATGTTATTTTCCTAAATTATATTTTAATTTTATTGGTATTTATTATCATCAACGACATAAAACAGTTATTATAATTTTTCTTCACTGGTGATATTTTTTAATTATACCACCCTTGTTATATATATTAATGGTTTAGGTTCAGTTTGAATGGGGATGTACCAATTTGATTCCATTCATATTACTCTGGATAATTTATGATTATGTATGTTGATTAGGGTAATTATTAACATTTCACGTGATATTCTGTCAATATGAATATTTATGTCGAGTATAGTTCAAATATTTATTATTAGGAATGAATTTCACATGATATTGATGAGAGGGGACCACTATAGACCCTCTTTTCATTATTATGTCTCATGTGACTATCTAACTTGGGGTTTTGGATGAGGCCTTAACCATATATGAAAGATGTCTTGGAACAAAACCTTGATATTATGGTTATGGTTTATGTCATTATGAATTCCATCATTATGATATTACCCATTTATTTCCACATAATTATACAATTATTTAGAATATCCATGAATAAATTTCAGTATAATGTGATTACATTTATGAAAGTATTTGATCACTATTAATACTTCCATATTATTATCATGTTATTAAATAAATGTATTTTTTCAATTATTTAAATTCTCATATTGATTATTATTTATTTTCTCATATCTTACTCCGTACTCATACCCTTACTAATCATTTGATATAACCCCTTTTCTTACATTTCCATCCCTATGATCGAAATATATGTATTATGATTGATATATAGGGTTATCCTAGAGTAGATAACAATTCAATCGAATACAAAAATATATTTCATTTTTTGTATTAAATTTTAATTTTAATTTCATTAATGTATGAATAGTACTAATATAAATAAACTATTTTGTCATTTGGGATACAATTCATTATAACCAATGCCAATATAATAAATTAACTATTGAATCTATCCTACTAGGTTCAAGGTATTGATATTTTTATAATGATAAATATGTTATGAATAGCTTAATGATTTAATATATATCACCTACATTCATTATATTTATCATAATTATGTTCTATGTAATATGTTAGTGAAAAATTAATCACATTGATACGCGATACGGTAGTCCACTGTACACACGAGCGACATTAAGGTTTCCCACACTAAATGGATGTTAAGAAGGTATATTTGATATACAAATCCAATAATTCTAATTATGCTAAAAATATCCTATATTTACTTTAAATACATAATTATAACAATCTATTAGAGGTGGTGACAAAAACTAAATTGCATTAGTTTATGAGGTAATAATCCTCCAAACATAACAATAATGGTTTCTTTTACAATTTTATAGAAGGGGATATGGACTTAGTTTACTATATTAAAATAATAATATATTATTATATGGGATAAATATCAGTATAGTTGATTAATATTTTATGTATGTGGAAGAGGAAATAAAATGAAAACCCCCAGTTAAGCACGATACCTATTCCTCGAACAACCTCATTATGATAATAATAAATCCTTCACAAGAATTAATTAGGATTAGAACATAGTATATAGGTCTTATATAGGGAATTAAATAATGTATTTGAGTAGTTTTACACTAAATAAATAGTGTTGAAGGTGTGAATAGGAGAAAATATGCGGTTACCTTTTGTAAGTGGGCTGTGTGAAACAGTTGTATTTTTTGAAAAGAAAAAGTTATTCCCACATTTTTTTACACTATAAAAGGATCAAAAATAGATTATTCTAAATACCAAGAAATTATAATGTCTATATATGGCCACAAAATAGATTTTACACATTTTTTAGTTCATTGTAAACCTTATCATTTTTTTCTAATACCATAGTTAATCTGTTATTACCATTGTTGGAGTTGGTGGCCTAGAACCAACTAATTTGTAATTTATTATAGTATTGTATTCAGGGATTTAAATATTAATAAATATCTTATTAAATATTAATTTTTCATCTATATGACAATGCATGTTATAATGTCCTAAGGATATCTATTTAACTAAAGGGTCATAGTAGATCCCTACTGTGATGAGATATTGGAAGTTCCAATACACTACTCTTGATTATATGTTCTATGGACGGATGATGTTATTTGAGGTACACAAATAATAATGGCCATTAGGGGTGAGTACTCGTAAAACATTGAGGGACCTTCTCATGGTGTGCACCCTTGGTAATATCCATGAGGATATTATGAGAATGAGACCCGCCAGTAGGAAATCCACATTTCATAGTTTCATTGGATTTTCCTATCTACGGATATGTGTATTGGTCCATAGACTTTAAAATTATTATTAATAGGTATTAAAACTAACAAAAATTGATGTATTGACAAAAACATTGATGACATACCATTTTTAGTAAGGTAGGATATATTGGGTGAATCACAAGTAATACTACATTAATATATAAAGCAAGAAAGGATTTTTTCCCCACTGTTCCTTAACTAAAGATGATATCTCATTGCCTTTGATGGAATTTATATAGCCTATATAAATATATGTCCATTTTTTGGAATGGGAAAGATCAATTCTGGGAAGTAAAATAAATAATAATCGAGCACATTGGTCAATGGAACTAGCATGAAAACCGCTTGATTCGAGATATCAAGACAAAGGGATTACCTTACATGATAATAATTCGTAGAAGGTGACACTTCATTGCAGTGTCAACCTCTTTATCTATGGGTAACTTTTAATGTTACTATATGATAACCCTTGGACTTTAGTTAGGATCTAATTAATGCCACTGATATTAAGGCATAGAGGGTCACACACTAAGTATATCCAAGTATCTAAATTAAATATACAATTAACAAGTTGAATAAATATTGTTTCGGATTATGAATTAATAATTATTCAAGGATAACTGACCTTATTTATTTCGACACTAGTTATTTGAGGGAATATATTGTGAGTGAAATAATATATTTATTAGCGAATAATGTAGTGATATTTATTTAATAAATAAATATTCATTATTAAAGGTCTAATAAATGAGTTGGAGGAAATAAAGAAAATATAAAAAACAAAATTACACACTCAATATATTAACTATAAACACCATGTAGTTTTTCATGATATTTGTGAGAAAAATATTATTTATTAAATAAATAATAACAGGTGTAATTCCCTGGATTAAAGTCAATTGATAATAATTGTAAAATGTAATGATAAGACATAGGGTCTTACTAAGAATTAAATGAAATGAATAAATGAATTTGTGTAATTTGTTCTCTTTATTATTATACCTAATATAAATCCAATGTACATTATTCTCATTAAACCTTTCCATTCTCTGTGTTTATGGAAAATGGATCTTGAGAAATATCTCAAGCCAAAAGTGAAATTATTTCCTCTAAGAACACTCTCATGTTACGAGAGAGAGATCATCGTCCACCAGGTCAAGGAGAGAGCTTTAGAAGCACCTCTCAAGGAGATCGAAGGCAGACATCGAAAGCGAAGGATATTCAATGTTATCATCCAATGATCCCTCCAGCGATGTACAAAGATATACAGAGCACATGTGGATCACTGTTAGAGGAATCCTACAATTATATTCTACGACACAATGAAAGATTGCTATTGATCATGACCAAAAACATCAATGGAGAGATAATTTCATCATGGAAATTATCTCCATTTAATTAAATTAATTACAAGAAACATATAATTATCATCATCATGGTTCCAGGAATTCCTTATTTCCTTTTAGTTCATCATTATTTTCTGAATATTTGATGGTCTATCATCATGATGGTTCTCAGATTGATCTTTTTAATGGTAAAATTAAAATTGGGCACAACCATCAACATCATTCCGCTGCGCCCGGAACCTACAAGTTGTAACAGAGCGGTCATATCATGGATTATAATTATTTTTTTATTGATGATTAATTAATTTAAAAATTAAGTTGATTCAATTCAATTTAATCATTTTTTAAATATGAATCTCGAGATCGGTTCCTCCTCTTTCATTTCTTGTTCACCTTATGAAAAAAAGATTCTTTTTCATATTTGGATTAACATAAAATAACAGATCATATTTGGAGGTGAAAAAGGTTCCTAATCCAACAATACCAGAACACAGGGCGTGTATTTGGTAGTACACGCCGTGTAGTCAAGGTTCAATGCATTAGGACAAGTCCGCAAAAACAATCCATGTGATTGTCGTTTTTCTAAGGCTTTATGACTCCATGTGTTGACCAGGAAAAGGTAGCACACAGTTTATAGATTACACGCCATGTGGCCCACTAGACACAATGTAGTCCCTTCGGATTAGGATTGGACCGTGTAACCCATCCATGGATTTCCTGGATGGATACTGTGTAATGCGGATAATACATGACGTATGTCCCACTGGAAACACCATGTATTCTGATGATATCTAAAGTACATATACACGCTACATCCTCTGGGAGTGTACTTCATATAGAAAGTGAACGATAGTACATGCATCGCACTAGGATCTATATTCTGTGAACTCATAAAAATTATGTATATTTATTAAAAAAATTATTATATTCTACAATCCTTTGAGACGTGTACCATGGTGTGGGCATAATGATTTGGAAGAACACGTGATAAGTGTTTTATATAAATGTATTTAATTTAACATTTTTGTAATGTTCATTTCTACTGATTGGGTAGATATGAATGAGAATTCACAGGTTTTCCTCCAATGTATAAGTTTTTAAAAAGATAATTTTAAAATAATAAATTTGATTAGAATTATAATGGATGAGAATAATAAGAAAATTTAGAAAAGGGTTCAAGATAAAAGTATTGATTAAATAATGATATTAATTAATTGATTCACACATGATTTATCTTAAATAGGAAAAATTAATGAACTGAATGATAGTTTTATTTATTATTAAATATCATTTTTTTATGGGTGATAATGAGCTAGATGAAGACCTTTATATGTGGATGTTTTATTTTAGTTTATTTATTTAAATTAAATTTTTTGGCTTGAGAGCCTTCTACTCATTGAAATATAGGGCCTATGTGAAAAATGATTATTTTATATAAAACCCCATTTTAACCCTAACATGTGTGTCATATACAAGAATATGTAATGGTTGGAGCTCTCCAGCTAGTAGACACAACTCATGTTAGGATCCAAGTTGAGACCAATCCAAGGAGATACAAAAGTGGAAAAGTGGAAAGTTGTAAACACGAACCCAAAAGGTTCAAGGTGATTTCTCCCCTAGGACTGGGTTTATATTATCATCATCTAGATAAACTAACCAATTTAACAAGCTCGTAATCATTACATTTATTTTATTTCTGTTAGTTTTATGGTTTATTTCACTACAACAGAATCGCCGTGTAGCGGCGGTTTAAACCGCTGCTATACTGTTTGGAGGTGGTTTACCGAAACCGCCTCCTAATAGAGCGTCAACAATCTATTAGCGGCGGTTTTTAACGTTTAGCAATGGTTTCAGGAAAGCTTTGTAGGTGCCTCATTTAGCGGCGGTTTTCCTGCATTTAGCGGTGTTTTTACGAGCCCTGGATATCTCTTTATTCGCGGTGGTTGTATCCACCGTGAATAAACTCAATTTCCAGTGGCGGTAAAACCGCCGCTCAATTCAGGTAAACCGCCGTGGAATGAGGTAGCCACGAAGCTTCTATTTAGTGGCGGTTTTAACCGCCGATAGAAGTAAATTTTATTTTACGTTTAACGGTTTTTTAAACAGTCGCCATTATACATTTCACAGCGGTTAAAACCGCTGCAAAATGCTTCCCAGAATAAAAAATAATATTTCTTGGATTCTGGTGCACCACTGCCCTGAAAAACAAATAAAACCAGAAAAAACAATCAAAGGTTCCAACACATTCCTCATACTCATGTATACAATATCCTAAATAGTAAATACTAGGAAGATATAACTCCATTGATACAACATTGTAACATCCCAAACTAGATTCCACTAAATCTTATAACTTCACTTTCTTAGGATAGATCATCCATAGAGATTCCACTCTACTTATAAAAATTGATAATTGTTGAATTAATAGTTATATTAGTACCAACCCATTTATATAATTATTTTTTTTGTTTTGTGGCCTAGAAACCATCCTTAGTACATATAATAAATTTTAACTGATGAAATAGATTAAATAATACATTAGAAATATATTGTTATAATAAATCATATTGTGGGAATAGTTTTAGAGTTACATTGGGATATAGCTTTTATAGGAATGTGGATATTTCCAATGAGTCTTAGTTGACATATTTTTATGTTGAAATATAGTTTAGGTATTAACTACGTTGTGGTGAGTGATGTAGACCAGAGTTTTTAGTGGAAAAGCTATGTTATCCTAGTTCTATGGATGACTATGTAAGATTATCGAATTTTATAACATCATCAATCTGGTTTAACGTTCAAGATGTAGTTACTGATGTTGATTGAATTTGTGCGCATGGAATGATGATTACATAATACATGTAATTATGAATAGACCATTTCTATTTATTATTAAGTGGATGATGTAAATCTATGAGGTAGGAAGTGAACCACAGGTTGTTCAAGGATGGAATATTAGTTCCAGATGAGGTTTCAGCGTATGCCAAGGATGGATTGTCGTAATGGAACATGGTATGATTATGTTGAATCACATCCCAGAACCATGTTTAGTGGTGGAGAAAGTGTTTTTCATGGGAATTATATTCCTATTTGTATTATAATGATTAATATTAAAATCCTATGGTGGGGATAATCACACAGGTCATGGAAAATGTAACATTTGGGAGAGTGGTTGTAGAAAGAATATTCATGAATGGTAAAGAAGAATGTTCTGGAAGTCCAGTAATTAATGTTTCATGACTGGAGAGCTTGTAATGAATCAAAAAATGGAATTAAAAATCATAATATAAATAATTTAGGGATATAATGATAGGTAATAATTACCAGATAGACCATGATTAAGTGGAAATTGAGTTGGTAATGTAGTTCAAGTCATGCAGTAACATTTCAGTGATCAAAACAGTTATGGTTGGAAATGGTCCATTGTAACCATCTTAATATTGATTTATTTGGTAGAAGTTGTTTTCTTAAAATTCATTTTTTTATAAGACATACCAATTTTGCATCAAGTCGACATCCATCTTCGAGATTATATTTTAATTTATAAAGTATTCTTGCCTATATTCATGGACTTATTATAATTTATCACCCCTTAGTCACACCTATATCTTAGTGAACCACCCTTGATTTAGAACATTCTCATGACATTTTAGACGATCTAGAGCATGTTTAGATACTTTTGACGCTTAAATGAGACATTTTCAACAATGTGCCTCACAAAAGTGTCTACAACACTATCCCCTTGATCACTATGAAATGACCCAATTTGTTCAACACATCCACAATGGGTTTAACTCCTAGTCATCCAAAATATCGACTACCAATTCAAACACATACCTAAATGGAATGATGTATACCACACTCGAGAAATGAAGACATAAAAACAAACATCAAAAATCAATAAAATGCATAAAAAGAAACATGATAAATCAAGGAAATTTTATGACATGAAAATGTGTGGTGGAAACTATGTGCTAGAAATGTTACATATACAAACCATCTACTTTGATTTTTGTTCAACACATCAACAGTACAACTACTCAGGGTCCGATGATGCATCGTCACCCTCTCTACCTTCATTTCCACTTTGTGTTGTCACCTGTATGAACATTATATTGAAAATTAAATACGGTTACATATTTATATTAAAACATAATACAAATGAATGTTAGCAAACTAAGTGATTCTGATTTTATGTGATTTACCTGCATACGACTAATAGATTCACTCCCACCAGGGGCATGTCTGCTCATCTATGGACATAGTTCAGTCAACACTTTCTGCAATGCAGATATCTGATCCCCCTGCTGGTGAACTGTGTTTCGTAATGAAACACTCTCTTTCTTAGCATTTCCGGGATGACTAATGTCAGGAGTAGATACAGCAGCTATCCCCGGTGGCCTGCTAAAAACCTCAGATGACACGGGTCCCAAACCCATCCCACGCACTCTACAAGGATGCTCGTACCCAAGTACTTTAGCAACCGGGTCATCCTGGGAGACAGAGTAAGAATGCACCGAATTGGCATCCCATAGTTCTTTAATTTTGACCTATAAATCAAATATTTATATATATTAACACAGAAAAAATTGATAAGAAGTTATTATGATAAAAAATTGACTTCATACCCCAACTTCTTTAGAAGGCTCCTTAACAAAACATCCATCTGATTTCTTGTGAACATCCAACCATAGTTCAGTTCTGGATTCTTCATGGCCTAAACTCTGTGACTGCATTAATCAAATATAAATCAACAATTCAATATATCAAAAAGATAATATTGTATTATAAATATTTAAACTAATTAAAATATTACCAATGAACTTCGATTTATAGAAAAACTCTTTGAGCTCGCAGTGTGTGGGATGACTTGCTTCGCTCGATTTGACGCATTCTGTCTTGATAGATCCTGAAATAAGTAAAATTCAATTTAAGACTGATGTATTTAATGTCATGTCCTTTTCATATACATGTATAAATGTAAAATTTGGATAATATAATAATATATATATTTCAATACCATCCGCTTCTGATCCTGATGCCTGTTAACAAGAACTTTCCACTGCTCTTTTGGTACCCCACTGGGTAGCTTCTCATACATTTGCAGTGTGGTCAACGAATAATCATTTACATCACACTACAATCTCCATTTAAAATCTTTCCACTTCTTACCTTTATTTTTCAACGTCCACTTCTGTGCTATCACATCAGCATTGGTAAAGTGGAAGAACATCTGTATACAGAAATTCATTTTGAACATATTAGTAACATGACATTAAAATAAACCATAATGTAATAAATTTACCTTGATTTGAGAATCAAACACTTAATTTTTCCAGCTTGGAGGCATATGTCTCCAATCATCATATGAAATGGGAAAGGAAATGGGCTCCGCTGCCAGCTGGCCTAGAATCTGGCCAAGAAACCCCGCAGAATTATCCTTAGGGATCCTGTAAGAATCAAATGGCACAACAATCTTCTCGCCATTCAGATTCCAAACATCTGAACTGTTTATTTATTTCCCCACGGTTGCATTTTTTTCATCTTCAATTAGAAAACAATTAGAATAAATAAAATGCAATAAATTTATTTAATTAAAATTTGTACCTATGATAGTTACACTCCAGTATGTCCGGGATGAACTGGAAGGGGCGTGTCGTTGCCCCACTGCTGAGGCTCCTGAAGGGGGAGTCGACGACTCAGCCTCTACTGGGACATCCACAAATAGTGTGAGAGATGGTGCAGGGGTGTCGGTAGCTGGTGCATCAGATGTCGTGAGGAGGGAGCAAGATGGATAGTCATCTGTTGCAGAACTGGATAAAATAATGTAACTCTTCTTCCTTGGCATTCCTGCCATTTAATAAAATAAAATTAAGTTCAGAATATATATTTTAAAAAAATTATGCAGAAAAAAAATTAAAAAAGATAATAGATGGAGTACTAACAGACAAAATATATATAACAATGATAATGAATGTCTGTAGAAATGAAACAAGTGGTTGCTGAATAAATAAATAATTGCACATACAATCATTTTCCCCTTCAATCATGTTGGTTTCTTGATCCATTTCTTCATCCACTTCATTCATCCTTGCTAGACTAATATTTTCAATACATGATGGAAAAATAATTCTGCTTCCTGTTGCTAATTAAATTCAATTTTAGAGGTCAAATTTTCCACTTCATCACCCATATCATACAAATCTCTTTGTATTACGTGAGCAACTAGACACCACCCTTCATCGGAAACATCATTCACATAATATACCATTTTTGCTTACGATGCTATGATTTATGGATCATGCAGTTCATGATCACCAACATCCATCAAACAATAGAAGGTCACAAAAGTAAATTGCAAGGAATCTCTTTTAACGCCTATGATAATATCAACCCATTTTCATTTGAATAAAACAACCGAAAAATGTCCGTGGTAGTTTAATTTAATAATATCATGCAGCTTTCCATAGTATTCCACTTTAGAAAATGTAAATATACCACTATTCTGTGTTCTCAAACCCACTTCTCGATCGACTGTACGAAATCTAAATCCATTCACATAATAAGAGTCGAAATTTATAACTTCTTTTAAAAGACCTCTAGCAAGAAACTTCAAATCTTTTTATACCTCTACTCGAGTATCAGTATTCATGATCTGAAAAAAGAAATATACTTTATTAGATTTACAAAATGTATGTTTCAAACTAATATTCATATTTATTTCAGTATTTATGAACTTACACGTCGTGAAAACCATTCTACAAGATCTTTATTAATAGCTTTTGTTATATATTTCTCATTTCGTGCTCGGCTTCTCATTTGTCTCTTTATTTGTATCCTAAACTCTTCAATAAATGGATCTGCAATTTCACTATTTAGCAGCACATATCTATGTACCTGTAATAATTCCAATTCAGTCATTGTCACATTTGAGGTCATCCCAACTGATCGTCCAATAGTAGGAAACATTTTGGATTTTTGATGTATTTGAGATTGATTCGATGTGTCTTCAACATGTCCAAATCGATTAAATCTTGTCTCAATATCATCCAAGTATCGAAAACAAAATGTAAGACACTCTTCAGCCACATAGCCTTCCGCAATTGAGCCTTCTGGTTTTGCTTTATTTCTCACGTATGATTTCAAATGTCCAAGATATCTGTGAAATTATATAAACATAATTATGCATTAAATTAAGTACCAAATATTGTTTACATAACTGGAAAACATAAAAATAAGGTACCTCTCAATTGAATACATCCATCGATAATGAACGGGGCCTCCTAATTTAGCTTCCCCAACCAAATGCACAGTTAAATGGATCATTACAGTAAAAAAGGATGGAGGGAAGATCATCTCCATTGCACAAAGGGTCAATACAAACCTCTCCTAGAGGTTGTCAAGCTGAAATGGATGTAGAGTTTTCTCACATAGTTTTCTGAAAAATGTGTAGAACTGGAGTACAATAGCGGTAATTTTTCAGGTAATAATGTACGCAATGCCAATGGTAGTAACTGTTGTAACAAAATATGTGAATTTTGGCATTTCAATCCATGTAACTTACGATTCTTCAAGTCAACACACCTTGAGATGTTTCTTGAATAACCATCAGATACCTTAACATTCTTTAACATTTGAATGAATGTATATTTATCCCTATTTTTCATTTCAAAAATTGTCAGAGGATACTTTCCATTCTCATCTAGCCTGAGATCGTGTTTTATGTTAATTGCTTGTAAGTCTTTGCGAGCATTGAGATGATCCTTCGACTTTCCATGATCATTAAGAAATGTGAAAATAAAATTATTACAGACATTCTTCTCAATATGCATCACATCATGATTATGTCACAAAAAATTAAATTCCCAATATGGATGTTTGAAGAATACACTTTTTTTCTTCCATTGTTGCGTTCCGGTTTCGCTTGATGATACACTTCGGACCCATTTTCCTCTATCATTCAAATGATGAACCTTCCCAAATTCTGTTTCAACATTTTCAAGTTGTGCCAATATTTCAAAACCATTTAACAACTTTGGAAAAGGTCTACAATCAATAGAACCATTAAATTTTGATATGTTCAGCCGAAATCTATGAGATGCATCGAGAAATCTTTGATGACAGAAGAAGCACCATTTTCTACTGTGAAGTAGCTATTTGGGATCAAAATAAATGTTACAAATGGGATATGCCTAACCCATTTAAGTTTCCCAACCAGATAAATTTCCAAGCCCAGGGAAGTCACTAATGGTCAACATTAAAGCAGCATGCATTTTGAACATTGTCTTAGAATAAGCATCAAATGTCTCAACACCGTTGCTCCATAACTCCTGCAATTCCTCAATCAATGGCTCCAAGTATACATCAATATCATTTCCAGGAATTTTTTTTCCAGGAATAATCATCGAAAGGATAAAAGATGTTTGTTTCATACACATCTACAGAGGCATATTATAAGGGATCAAAACAAACCACCAAATGTTATAATTGGTACACAATGTCCCAAATGGGTTGAATCCATTGGCAGCCAATCCCAATCGAACATTCCTAGGATCAGCTGAGAAATCGAGATGTAAGGAATCAAATGTCTTCTATGATTGGGAATCTCGTCGATGTCTCATTAACCTATCATTGTTATTATCTACAGAATTCCACGTCATGTGTTCGACAGTTTTCGATGACATGAATAATCATTGCAATCAAGGCTTCAAAGGAATGTAATGTAAAACCTTTGTAGGTGTGCTCCTTCTCTTCATCTCCATGAAATTATATTCATTCAGACTTCCAACATCACCCATTGCCTTCCATCTAGAAGAAGAACATTTCATGGAATTCTATCTACTTGAATCCTCTCCCAAATAAAGCATACAATCATTGGGACATGCATGTATTTTTGTATAATTCAGACCAAGCTTGTCAACAACTTTTTTCATATCATAAAAAGATTCTGATATTTTTTCTTTAGGAAGTGCATCACGAATCAATTTCAATATCAAGGACATTGCCTTATTTGTAATTCCACATAGATATTTGATATGGTACAACTTCAGCCAAAATTAAATCTTTGAATATTTCAAACACCAACTATACAACTCTTGATTTCCATCATCAACTAAATCATGAAACACATTTTCCTCAGTGAAGTTTTCTCTTACATTTGGCTCCACAAAATCAAGAGGAGGATCCAATGATATGTGACAATTTTGATCTACCTGTGTTACAGTCTCAAAAACATCACTTGTCACATTGCAATTTGTATCACCCTCCTGTGGTTGTTCTAATATGTTTTGATGCTGATAGTTGTGTCTTGCAGTGCCAAATACATCATTTATTAGGTTTTTCATTTCATTTTCCATTGTCGATGAACTTGGGACCTCATTATGTGGATTAACATCAGTGATCAATCTTTCTGTAATGTTCGATTCTCCATGTTGAATCAAACACAAAAATTGGGCAGGTAATTTCTTCAGTATTAAATGTTCATAAACCTCATCTCTCTTTAACCATGTTCTAAATTTACATTTAGGACATGGACATTTTATTTTCCCTTCAACGAATCGATTAGAAATTGAAAAATCTAAAAACTCATTCAAACCCTTTACATACTGAGGTGTGTTCCTCGGTAATGTGATCCAGCTTTTATCCATGTATATCACAATGTGCCTACACAAAAAACAAGGAATCAAACATGGGACATCTTCTATAACCCCATCATCAAAAACAAATAATGATGAACAAAATTTATATAATAGAGAAAAATTCAATGATATATCAAGAAATGTGTCTCAAAATTCCTCAAAGTCCCTAAACTGGAAGCACAAAATGGATGAACTATTTCTATAAGAATGGGCCTTTTCATCATGTTATGGTTCATCCTACCTCTACTCCTTTAACATTGGATTCTCTTCATTCCCACTATTAATTTATTGCATACCTGATAAAACTAAGGAATGAACAACCATCTATTTCCAAGAATATTTAGAATCCATTCACATGTCCCTAATGAAAACCTCCAAAATGGATGTTATTCCCAAACAAAGTAGAGATGTACAATGGTCTGGGTGAAGACCATCACCAAAGAAATGATCTTTCTCATAATTGATAACCCCTATATTTGGATAATATATAACAAACATTGAAAGGTTATTGACATACTCCCATTCTGATATCTCACTAATAAAAAGTCTCATGAGCTCAGGCTATTTCTCTACATTAATTTCCTTACGAAATAACCATTACAAAAAATCAATCTTGATGATATTCCAAGTCATACATTCATGAAGTTAAAGGACTGAATTTTAAATGTAAGGAATAAATTTAAATATAAGTACATTGACTAATAATCCTCTGGTGAAATATATCATGTAGAAATATATCCTATGTATGATAGGGGACATCATTAACATACCATGGATTCATGGGTAGGGGAACATGTTTATATTGAGATATTTTATTTATCTGACTCTCATGTACATATTTATAGCTAATAAAGTTATTATACAACAACCAGATTGAGGTCATGTAGAATTTACTATATATCAAGATAGGGGGCTGGTGTGGGCTGGATGTGGCTGGAGTAGGGCCAAATCATGGTATTACCATGGTGTGATTGCAGCGTGACTGTGGCGTGACCACAGCGTGACAGCGGCGTGACTGAGGCGTGACCGCAGCGTGTTGGCCCGGTCCAGCGACATCCGCAGGGCCAAATCAACTCATTACCGTGGCGTGATTGCGGCGTGACCGCGGCGTAATTGCGGCGTGACGGTGGAATGACCGCGGCGTGACCGCGGCGTGACGACGGCCTGATAGCGGCGTGGCCGCGATGTGACCGCGGCGTGACCGCAGCGTGTTGGCCCGGTCCAGCGACATCCGTGGGGCAGCATCTTCCACTTAGTTTCAAATAGGATGATATGGATGGCATGAGATGATGATTTCTCAGAATATTTAAAGAAATGAAATCTAATATGTGATGACTAGAGGATTGGATGACCCCTGATATACCTAATTCTGTGAGGGCTGGAATGCTAGTGGAAGGGGGGCTGTTGCGGGATGGAATGCTAGTGGAGGTGGACTGAAATGATGGTGGAAGGGGGCTGGTGTGGGATGGATGTGGCTAGAGCAGGGCCAAATCACGGCATTACCATGGCGTGACCGCGGCGTGACCGCGACGTGACCGCGGCGTGACCGGCATGTTGGCCTGGTCCAGCGACATTCGTTGGGCAGCATCTTCCACTTAGTTTTAAATAGGATGATATGGATGGCATGAGAGGATGTTTTCTCAGAATATTTAAAGAAATGAAAGCTAATATGTGATGACTAGAGGATTGGATGACCCCTGATAAACCTAATTCAGTGAGGGCTCGAATGCTGTTGGAAGGGGGCTGATAACAGGTGTTGGGGGGGTGGTATGGGCTGATTCGAAGGTGGCAGGGGGCTGTTGCGGGCTCAAATGCTGGTGGCAGCGGGCAGAAATGAAGGTGGAAGGGGGATGTGTGGGCTGGATGTGGCTGGAGCAGGTCCAAATCATGGCATTACCGCGGCGTGACCGCGGCGTGACCACGGCGTGACCGCGGCGTGACCGCGGCGTGACCGCGGCGTGACCGCGGCGTGACCGCGGCATGACCACGGCATGACCGCGGTGTGACCGCGGCATGACCCCGGTGTGACCGCAGCATGTTGGCCCAGTCCAGCGACATCCGCGGGGTAGCATCATCAACTTAGTTTCAAATGGGATGATATGGATGGCTTGAGAGGATGTTTTCAGATAATATTTAATGAAATAAATGCTAATATATGATGACTATAGGATGGGATGACCCCTGATATACCTATTTCGGTGAGGTTTGGAGATCTAGCAATGTGTCAGAATACCTAGGGGAATTAATACCCCATGGGATCAGGAAAATCACAGGTTACATAACATGTAATCTGACATTACTAGTACCATGGGACCCCTTGGCTATGGAACTAAGCTTTTGGTTGGATTTAAATATCACATGCCATGTGACATGGTCACACAGCATGGGACCCATCTTAAAAGTCTAACGGCACTTAAAGAGTGTCTTGGTTCAAAAAATCATTTTAATAAAAAGTTGGAAGCCCTCTATAGGGATATAAAAAGGTCCAAGTACGATGTGTGCTTTATGACTAACAATGACATCAAGTATAAGGGAAACCTCAATGCAATAATGTTAAGCAAGGTATACCACTGTGAGTTTTTGCAGACATCACACCTCCGTTGGAGGGGTTTTATTACAAAACCATGACTAATTTATCATTTATAATCACACTATGTTTAATTTAATTATTCATAGACCAATATATGTATAGAGTTTAAGAGAATGTATCTTTGAAAAAAATTATGTGATATATATAGCGATATAAGAGAGGAATAAAAATATGATATGGATGTAGATCTTGACACACATATGCATATATCCTTAGGGGATGACTCAGATATTTTATGTTCATGGTTCTTAGACCTGTAGATTCTTAAATTTTTATATATAAAAACATAGAACCAATGATTGGTTAGTCTTCATAGATATTCAAAAACACAACCTGATGTGAATTAAGGATTATTAGTATCATATAATACCTTAGAGGGGGACATTAATTTTATGGTCATGATGTTTAGACCATTGTGTCACAATGTTTAATATCCTATGAAAAGGACCATGGTTTTGATAAGACATTACAAAAGGAGAATCTAATGTTATGTATTTGTGGTATCCAAAAGAGATTCATACCCAAATTGGATGGTGCAGAAGAATATAATTTCATAATTTATTTAACTCTTAAAATGATTATCAAATGTTTAAACTTCAAGGAACAACAATCACATTGAATTGAATGATTTTGGAAGGTTTAAAACATACAACAGAATTCCCGAGTCAATAATAAATAGAGAGAAACTGGTGAAGAATGACCATTATAAATAGTGGAATACTAATACCATTCTGATTCAATAGAATCTAATGGTAGTAGGTTGGATATTTTCTCAATCTGTACATTGATTGATTATGTGGTTTAGGTGGAACTGTCTTTCATGACTGACATATCCCATAGGGATAACTTTATATGCTTCAAGGAAAGGTGTGATATTCAGTATCAAATCCTAATAGGTTATCTCCAAATAAATCAACATCCACAACAAATTTTTAGAAGATCCCTATAGACCCACAATATAGGGATATCCCCCAAGGCCTCTTTACACCGTTAAATACCACCCTATAATGAAAAAAACAAGTAAAATAATCATTTAAGTGTAAGTTAAAATAAAATATGTGGAAAAGGAGAGTGAGAGGGGCTATAGGTTGTGAACAAAACTCAACACAAAGAAATGGTTCAAAAAAGTGTATGGAGTATCCATTGGTTAATGAGAGACCATCCAAAAGGTGGAATGTGGTAGAGGATGGAACCATTAATTAAATTATAATTCTGCAGGCTATCATTAACCACCCCCACCAATCCTAATGAAAACCTTATACTATAACTATCATTGGAGTCATAATGTCCAATGTATCCATATAATACAAGTAAATTGGATCCAATGAATAGAAATTTATAACAAATCCTAGTGTGATCATTAAATATAAGGATTATAGATGGATCAGGCATCTGAAATAGTCCAATAAATCTGATATGAGGAGAAAAAATATCTATGAAATAATTATGAGTCAAGTCAACTGGATCCACGGAGTTGAAAATTCCAAGGAATCCAATTTATTAGGACCCATGGAGTTGAAATTTCCATGAAATCCAGATATGGTCGTCATATCCACTGATTATTAATGTCCAAGCCATCCAAAATATTCCATTCACCAGTTCATTAACCATTCAATGAATCATTTATCAATTCCATTATTGATCATGTATAAACCAAGGGGTCATCCAATTCATACCATTCAATTACAATTGATAAGGTGCCATATGGTGTTTAAAACCTTCTACAGTACACTTTAATACCTCATTCAACTCTAAATTATATAATTCATGATCATCACACCTTGAGGTTTGACCAAACGTGATATAAATGTAGAACCCACCCCTTGGGTAGTCCAGGTTGAGGTAAAAAAAACGTCCAACCTTGAAGAAATATATCAATTTAATTCCTTAACATGTTTATAATAATTATTCTTTGGTCCAAATAATTTATAAATAATCTCCTTGAATGTTCAATGTGTGTCACATTAACAATAATATATACACAATGTGGCATTATTGGAAAATTTATAGACCACCTAACTTATCATGGTAGATGAATATTCATCTAGTTTGAATTTTTTATTTGATCCTGACTAGAAGAAATCAAAATAATAATAAAAAACCCTAAAAATGAGCATAAGATCCTCCACCAAAATATCATTGTCGATATCTAGGAAAACATCAAAAGGTGTAATGAGGCATTTGGGGATAGCCCTATATAGAATTAATTACACACAAACCTTTCTTGGGGATTTGATTCTTATAACTACTAAAAAACCAAAAAAACCTAAAGGAGAAACAAAACCCTACCTAGAGGGGAAGACGGTGCAGCTTCTGGGGTCATGGGGGGCCAGGGTTCGTGGGGTCGCGGGGTTTCTGGGGTTGCCGGGGTTGCCGGGGTCGCGCAGGGTCGCGGGGTTGCCGGGCTCGCTGGGGTCGTGCGGGTTCGTCGGGGTCGGGGTCGCCGGGTCGCCGGGGGAAGCGGGGGGTCGGGGTCACAGGGGAAGCGGGGGGCCGGGGTCACGGGGGAAGGAGGGTCGGGTGTTAAAAAAACCAACGTATCACGGCAGTGTATTATAAACCACCATGAAACCCTTTTTAAAACAGTTTAGCGGCAGTTCCTAGAACCGCCGCTAAACAGCAGTTTTGTTATAGTGTTTATTGTGAGTGTGCTATAATAGACACACAATTAATGAATTAAAATTCATGAAATATGTAACTAAAATAAGAGAATCTTATGCATAAATATTATCATAGTAATGGATAATTACATAACTATATCCAACATAATATTAACAATAATGTAACAAATATAATAAAATCACAATTTTCTTAAAAGGATAAAATACAACAAGGAAATATAATGTTGGTATAGCCTTCCATAATCTTGGATAGAATCAATCAATAATACAAAGATCTTGACCAACCCTAGTTGGGGGTATTTCAATTATTGAGGAATTCTAATTTGAGGTTTTGTGCTAACATGACTTGGTTAACATCAAGGGTTGACTTCTATAGTATGACTTTGTGTGACCAAGAGGGAAAGGTTGTGGAAATTAAAAACAAAAGTATTTCAGGGTTGGGTAGTCCACTCAGCGGATCAAGGAGTTAGAATGTTAACGATGTTCAAATTTGGAATTCCTACCTAAAACCAATAATGTTTTTTTAACAACCATATTTGGGGTAATGAGAAGAGAAATATGGATCCTTACTACTAGATTTTATATGAAACAGATTATTCTAATTTCAATGGTGAGGGATATTGGATTTTGATAATATAATTGGAGACTAACAAGTATTAATTAATTTATTAACTCATTTTTATCATTATAAAGTAATAAATATCTTATCATATTAATTTTTAGAAATGGAAGCAAAAATTTCATCAAACATACGATTATGAAGAATAATTGAGAAAGAACACCTTCTCACCGACACCAATTTTAAGGGGTTGTAGAGGTGTTTACACATCATCATTTTCCAAAAGAGGAAATTGCGTGTGCTGGAGGATCATGTTCCAGTTGCACCTAGAAATCAGGAATGTGATAAGAAAATATCGCTCTATATAATGAATTCGGACAATTACACCTATGTCCAAAATTATATTAGATATGTATAATGATACCATGAAGCAATATGAAAATATGTACATGTATAAAAAATGTCTCACCTTAAGGATTATTATCAAGATAAGGTGAGACATGAAAAATATGAGATCTCTAATGTTTTTTTCACAACTAATCTTGGAGAGTCTACTCTAGCTTGGGCTCATGTGGTTAAGATTATTTGCAACATTGAATGCCTTGAAATCATAAGGATTAAGTTCCTTGATGAGTTATGTACAGATATCATACAATCATCACTACACAAGACCTTCCCTAGATTCAATGTCAACTACAACATTAGTTATAATGAGAACAGTTTATCAAAAATTATGACCATGATTCTCTAGGTATATAAGGAAATGGGGCGTGACAAACTAGTAGTCCTTATGGTAAATAAGAATAGGAAGGACAAAGAAAAAGGGAAAAGGTTTATATTTGGTCTGAATCCCCTGAGCACCATCCCACAGAGAAGGGAAGATCCAAAGGAAGGTAATGGAATGAGAGGTGTTATTTTTTTCTTGTGGAATTCTGGGCCACTAAAAGAGGAACTACACCTAGAAAAATGGGGACACTAAATGTGCATCTATTATCGAGTATAATCTTTCCATTTCTACACATTGGGTATTTGATATAGTTTATGAGGATCACATCTGTATTCAAATTCATGAAACATTAAGATTTTGAAATATTTATAGAGGATATGTGGATCTTTGAGCTACCAATGGTATGAGGCTGGGTGTGTTGGGGATTGGTGATTACAATCTATCATTTCCAATAGTTATGCTTTTGGTTTTACCCAACTGTTTTTATGTACCTAGTGTTAAAAAACATTATTTTTTTATAATGATTCGATATGGATGGATTTATTTTCTTGTTTTGAAATAAGGGTTGTTTATTTTATAATAACAACATATGTTATGGTATGGAACATTTAAATATTGATTATTATGTATTAAATTATGATAACCAAGTATTAGAAATCTATAATGAAACAAACTGACATTACTCATACGACACCTGGTTGGGGCATCACCTTCTCAGTCATGTAAATGAGAAGCTCTTGAAAAATATCTTCCAAGATGGTTATTTAGACTCTACTATGCTAAAACAACTTTACAGATGTCGCACTTGTCTAGAAGGGAAATTTACAAGGCCAATTTTTAGTGGATAAGGTGAAAGGGCCCCAAAGATTCTAGGATTGGTACACATGAATGTGTGTGGACCATTTCTAGTAGAATCTATAGGTGGATATTCTTACTTCATTATTTTTACTAATGAATTTATTATATATAGATATATCTACTTATTGAGGAATAAGTCGGAGTCCTTGGAGAAATTTTGGGAATCCATGAGTGAAGTAGAGAATCATCTTGGTAAGAAGATAACGAACCTTTGATCAGATCAAGGTGGAGAATAACTGAACAAAGAGGTCATCAACCTCTTACGATAGTTTGTGATTATATAATCAACTCACTCCTCCTTATGCACCATAGAAGAGTGGTGTTACTTAAAATAAGAACTGAACCTTGGTAAACACAATGAGGTCGATGATGATCCATATAGATATTCCATTATCCTATTGGGGATATTCATTACAAACTACATTATACACATTATACCGAGTACCAACTAAGGTGGAAAATGGAATTCCCTCTATGTTATAGAATGGAAAGAAACCCATTTTATCACACACATGTGTATAGTGATGTGAGGCATTTTTTAAGGCCTTATAAGGAATCAAACTAGCACCCCAGGACACGAGGGTTATCTTGGTAGCATGTCCCAAGGAAACAAAAGATATTACCTATATAAACCTTCAAAATAGAAGGTAACTATTTCTAAAAAATCTATCATTCTTGAGAGGTAGAACATCATAATAAAGGATAGTGGGAGAAATATTGACTTCGATGAAGTAGATTCTCAATATACACAGTTGTTGGTAAAGGTACAAGTTCTACAGGTCCCTATAGAAGCGGTTCCAGAAACACAATTACTGCGTATGATCTAAAGAGAGGTAAGGGATATATAGCGATTTGGTTTACTAGTCACTGAGGATGGTGAATCGTCATTGTTTGACAATGATGAACCTGTCTCCTAAAATGAAGTATTAGAGAGCTAAAATGCTGCAAGATGTCAAGATGTTATGAATTCTAATATGGATTACATGTATCAGATCCAATTTTGGGTTCTGGTTAATGATTTAGTTGATGTAAATCACACTGGATTCAAATGGTTATTCAAAAGAATATTGGACATGGAAGTTAAAGGTAGCACCTATAAATAAATCCTAGTGGCTAATGGATTTAGAAAACGTCATGCAATTTACTATGATGAATCCTTCACACCATTTTCCATGTCTAAATCATTATGAATCATAATTTCCATATAAGATTACAACGACTATGAGATTTGGTAGATGTATGTAAAAACAATATTCCTTAATAGGAACCTTACAGAAGATGTCTATATGAAACAAACATAAGGGGTAGTGACACCAGGAGATGCTAAATGTATTTTCAAGTTTCAAAAATCCATTAATGGATTATTGAAATCATCGAGGTCATGGAACAATTGATTTGATGAATCCATAAAAGAAATTTTTTTCTTTATGAATGAATGTGATCCATGGCTCTATAAGAAGTTAGTGAGAATTTGGTCGTTATCCTAGTAGTATATGTTTATGACATATTACTTATTGGAAATGATGTACAAGTATTAGAGTCATTTATGGACTTGTAGAACATGTGTTTATCTATGATGGACTTAGGTGAAGCATCCTACATTCTAGGGATCAAGATCATTCATGATAGATCCAAGAAGATACTTTGACTACGTCAAGGTAAATACGTTGAACAGATACAAAATAGATTTAGTATAGAATAATCCAATTGGGTATTGGTTCCAGGGTCACATGGCCCATGTATTTCAAAGATAATGTGTCCTCAGAAACAACAGTATAATGATAGGATGAGTAAGATGTCATACACATTGGATATAGGATCCATTATGTATTCCATGTTATGTACCAGGCTTGATGATTCATATTCACTAATAATGGTATGAAGATATCAACTATAACTAGGAGAATATCATTGGAATTCTATTAATATTATCCTTCAGTATCTGAGAAGAAATAAGGATATGTTCCTTGTGTATGGAGGAGATGAGGATCTTGTGATCAGTGGGTATGCTGATGTTGGGTTTTAGATAGATTAGAATGATTTGAAGTCACATTGAGGATATGTTTTTTGTCTCAAAGGAGGAGATATGTTAAATAAGAGTTCAAAGAAGCTAGTTTTTATCGGTTATACATCGTAATTTGAATATATAGAAGCTTCTGATGTAGCCAAGGAAGCCATTAGGATTCAGAACTTATTCTAGGTTCATGATTTGATGAATAACAGTAATGATCCTATCACATTGTACTGTAATCATACTACAATGATGGCTCTTGAAAAATAACGAAGGTCACAACCATGGACAATGAACATTATCACGAAGTATCACCTCTTGAGAGATTTCTATCAAAGGCGTGAAGTTGTGGTGAGAAAAGTGTCCACAGAAGAGAATGTGGAAAATCCCATGAGTAAAGGCCTATATTTGTAGAATCATTAATATCTTGTTATAGATAGTATGTTAAAGTTTTTTAGTAATTTTTTATAGACCATGTGGGACTCTTTTGTAGTCGGTGTTATAGAACCAACTAATTTTTAATTTGTGATAAACATTTATTCATGGATTTTAATATTAATAAATACCTTATCTCATATTTGTTGTTCTTCTTTGTAAAAATTCAAGTGATAATGTTCTAACGATAGATGTTGCTCTAATGGGTCATAGTGCTTCAATTATATGATGAGAATATGAAAGTGACATAACACTATTGTTGAATATATGTTCTATGGATGGAATATGGCATTTGATGGGCATAAGTAATACAGTCAGTTAGGGGTGAGCACTCATAAAACATTAAGTATGATAGATATAGTGATCATACAGAAATATAATAAAAAGGATCTTGAAAGACTTGACATGAAATTAGAACTTTAAAAATAAGAAAGGTGAAAGAATCCGTTAAAAAATCAGCAGCCTAACGACGTCACTTAAACTTTCTTAAAATGAATTGATGATAGTAAGAGTGTAACACCCGAGACTTTTATGAGAAATATTTTGTTTTTATGTTATATAAATAATCAAAGGAATCTTTCACTACACGCAATCACGACCTTCCTCGATAGCGTGTGTAGTACGCAATACCGAGTTCTACTAAACAACGATATATTATAATAATATTATAAACTAGCCGTTATGAATAGTATTAACTGAATTTTAAATTTTACAACATTATTATTCATCTTACACATTTTCTAGAACACGGTAAGAGAACAAAATAATTTTTTGGGTAAAATAAGTATTTATCAAAAAAATGCAGTTTTGCCGCGTTTTGATGGCGCACCCACATTAAATCTATTTTTGACACGTTTATAAGTTCAATTTGACAAAATAAAATTCTTATTTTGAATCAAGATATAAAAATTTACTTTGGATAAATTTTTGATCTTTTTCTGATAACTTTCATATTTTGATGAATAGTAAAAATACGCTAATTTTAAGTTAAAAACAACTTTTTTAATTGAGATAATTTATATCGTTAAATTATAATATTGAATGGTTTTAAAGTATATATAGAATATATTTTTACCATTTAATATAATGTATGTCATTACCATTAATTTCACATTGAATTCATAGGTAAAAACATTTCAATCTTTGGCAATGTTTTAACTTCTAAAACCGGTTTTCTTAACAACGGGATTTATTTTAAATTAATTACTGTGACTTATGAGTTTTGAATTTTGAAAAATGGATTCCATATTTTTAATCAGTGGGTCAAAATTATGTTAATAGGCTAATTTTTAAATTTGGGCATTATGAATAGTAACTACGGTAAATTTTATTTACCATAGTTAAAGGTAAATCGGGTAATTATGGGTAAATATAAGAATATAAAATTACCCTAAAACCTACCAAAATCTTATTGGATGACTAAAAGTCTACCCATATCACCCAATGGTTGGATTAGATTCATTTAATGAACTTTTTCCATAAAAATAATTTAATTATTATTAAAACCAAAGAATGTGACAACATGTCACTTTCTTAAATCTTATAAGTATAATAATTTTAATTTAGTGATAAACTTAATGAAACTTCGAACATTAATAATCTCCATAAATCTAATACAATTATCTACAACATAGGAATTTATTTAGAATTTTTAGGGATTATATAATTATCATTAATTATGTCACAATAGTGATGTTGAAATTATTTTATTAATTAAAATATCAAATAAATGGTTTTAAAAATATTAAAATAAATATTATATGAACTATTTAATGTTCTCCACTAAATTTATACATACATATGACATTGTATTAATCTATTAAAGCTTTTAGTTCGAACATATCCTCTGTTTATATTTTATTTAAATTCAAATTAATGAATAGTGTCAATATTGACACTATTGTTATTTTATAAAAATAACATATTATAAAATTTTTTAAAAATCAAAAAAAATTTAAAAATTATAAATTAAATTTTATATTGTCTAAAATTTTATAAAGTGTCAAATTGTGGAAAATTCAAAACACATATGTAATTATTAATAATAATTTAAAATTGATAATATTATTACCACAAATAAAATTAAATTGATAAATAAGGATAAATCAAGTTCATAATGTTTAAAATAAATTCATAACATGAATTAATTTTATTCGTTGATTAGATTACAACCCTATCTCATCTAATCTTCAGATATGGGTCATTTTGGAAGTTTTTATGTGGGGTTGGGATTTAATATAAACTAACATTTCTTATATTTCCAACGGTCCCCTCTCTTCCCTTATAAAAGGGCACCTCCTCCCTCTCCTCCTCACACCAATTTGAGCCTTCAAGATCGGCCAGAACCTGACCATTTCACTTCCCCACTTCCCTAGAATCATCCTAGAGGTTCTGGTCTTCTTCAAAGTCCAACCCTAGTGCCCTAAGAGGAGGTTAAGAAGAGGCACGTAAAAAAAAGAGGTAATATACATTACCAATCCTTTCCAAATTCATTATTCATAAACTTCTTCTTCTTTAGTTGTTTCATTATTAAGTAATAACATCAGTTTCACTCATATACTGATATGTTATTATAAGTATGAAACAACCCTATTTCACCATCTATCCATCCTACAGAACATGAAATCACCGCGTGTACGTACGTACGGAATACCGTCTCCACGCCGTGGTGTAATCTATTTTCCACCACCACATTACATGGATGTGAATAATGGTGTAAATAATAACTATATATGATTATTGTAAAATTATATTGATTCTGAAATTGTATATATACACTCCATTACAATTTCACAATCATGGGAATGATATCATCGGTCGTGCGTACGTACGGAATACCGTCTCCACGATGTGATGCGACTCATTCTACATGATCTTCAATGCATAATGATTATATAAATGAATAAAATGAATGAATATGATATATATTACACTAATACCAATCTGTAAATGAGGTATCTTTAACCTAAAAAATAATAATGAGAATTTATTCGACAAAACACGCATAAGAACAAAAAGTAATAAACACCCGAATAACAAGTAGTAATGAAATATTAATAATAAGAAGCTATGAATATGACCATATATAATATCATTAAAATAAGTATGATTCTTGAATAATTCAATAACATTATTTAAATCATTATACAGGAGGATCGGACAGTTACGAAGCAAATCAGACCAAAGGTAAGGAGGAATCTCGCAATCTCAATTATTATCCGAGATTGTTTATACATCAGAATGTACTGGGGAATATTTATCATCCACATCCATGTTTCCTCAGTAGGTAATATTATTTATATCATCCTACAATTTTTTAAATCCGATTTTACCCTTCGGTGAGTTTTTAGTAAAAGATATGAAAGGAATCTTTTGTCATTTTTCATATGAGGTACTTTTTGACTTTTCTGACAAAAGTACGAGATGAATGTTTTTTTAACTTATTCAGAATGAATGGATTTTTAAAACATTATTTCCAAGAATCTTCCTTTACAAGTTTTCAAGTTTATTTTTAATAAACTTTTTTTAGTTTAGAATTGTATGACATGTTAAGAAAGGAAAAGTGTTTTTGAAGTAGAACATATATTTTCCTCAAGAATGGAGTTCAAGTGTTTTATCAAAATTATTTTCCGTCTAAGATAATAAAGGGTTCTATTTTTATCCGTATTATTACATTGATGTGATTATATTTTTATGAATTCATTTATCTTATATGAATTTTTTTATGATGTCATGATGCTTACGATTCCCATTTTTACTACAATGGTTATGCTAGGATGTATGGTTTATTATTTTGTGGCACACATAAGAATGGTATAATTATGAGATGGATGGGACCTATATCTCCCTCAAATTCATTGGGTAAAGATTTTATATCTCATGAGATAGGCATGGCTAGAACGGAAGGTTAAACTGGTTCAGTGAAACAGGACTGAAACGAGGACTGAACTCAGTTCAGAAATGTTCTTTGTCCACTAAGATATTCTTGGAAATGAGTCTTGACTAATAAGAAATGATTCTATATGGTTATGTGTGTATGACACAAAGTTTCATGTTTCATGTTATGATTATTGGGATTACATTTCACTACTAAGATTTATCCCATGTTATAAAATTGTGATCTCTTTTGCTGGTTAATATTTCCAAAATGTTATGTTCTTATGAATATGATGTGATTGATATTTCTTTTGTTTACCCTTACTGAGCATTTGAGCTCACCCTTTTGTATGTTTTCTTTCCCCAGGTCAGGAAGAAGGGTATTAAGTAAGATATTCCAAAAAGGGACTATAGATATGATGAAATAAATGGGAGATAGTGTAGATGATTTGTGAACCAGTTGTTTATGTTTCCCAGTTTCTAAAGACACTATACATATACGTTCCTTTTGTGGTTTTGTTATATGTTGTAATAAGTGTAATTTAATTTTGATGTATTAACAATGTATGTAAAGTATGGGTCGTTATAGTTGGTATCAGAGAAAAGGTATAGTCAACCTTTGGAAACTAGGATGTGAATGCCTTAGTAAGAATCCTAAGGATAAGTCTAAGCATAGACCAAAATCTTAGTGTTTTAGAAATGGCTATGAAAAACCTATGATAATACCTTAATTGTGAAATTTTATTCTTGATTTTGTGGTTTTCCTATTATAATTTATGTTGCTCACACTATTCTTCTTGGTTTTAGTCAATAGCTGGAACCCGAAAGAACTGTATTAATGCAGAATGCGACGGGGAATGCAATGATTGTCCCCCTGAGCAACCAAACGTTATGGGAGCTGGAATAAAAAATCTTGTAGCCATTATCAATAACTTTCTCAATCTATGAATCATTCAGGACTTCCAAATGTGCAAAGGAAGGAGCAACATTCTGTTGAATCATTCACGAGGCAGCTTCCAACTTCATTCAGCGGGTCTACTGATCCATTAGTTGCTGAACAATGGATTAGTACTACAGAAAAGATACTTTCAGTTCTTCAATGTTATGAACATGATAAATTCATCTTAGTAGTGTATCGTTTGGAAGGTGATGCTGATCAATGGTGGAATCTTATCAAGAATACGAGGCAAAGAGATGAAATTGAGTCCATGGAATGGGACGAGTTCAAAAACTTATTTTTCAATAATTATTTCCTTCGTATTCTTCGAACAAAGATGGAGAAGGAGTTTCTTGAACTAAAGTAAAAGGATGCTAAATATGTTGGTACCTATGAAACAAATTTTACAAGACTTGCAAGGTACACTTCTGGTATTATTATCCAACCTGAGAGTAAGATTGATCGATTCTTTAGTGGCTTAAAACCAAGTCTTCGAAGGGTGTTAGCCATAAGGGACTTCAATAGCTACGAGGAAATCGTTCGATGTGCTCTCAAAGTTGAGATGGAGATTGGAGTAACCCATCAGTCATATGGGTTTGATAAGAAGAGGAAAATGGAATTCAAAGGAAAATCTAAAGAGAACACTGAAAAGAAGATGAGCTTTCCCTTATGCTCAAAGTGTTGAAAGAAACCTGGAGGGAGTTGTCATAAAGGGACAAGTAAATGTTTCAAATGTGGAAAGGAAGGTAATCGGGCATTTGAATGCCGCAATGATGGAAAGAATATGTCTAATGATGCAAACAAAGGAAAGGATACACAGAATGAACCTACAACACTTCAATGTTTTAGTTCAAGGAGATGGGGCATTATGCCAATAAATGCCCTAATCCAAGGGTTTTTTATGATGATCTACATCAACATAATCTTAAGGTTAAAGACAAAGGAAATTCACATGCAATTTCTATCAGCGATGTGGAGTACGATAACGATGTGGTGAAAGGTACAATTACCATCCACTCTAAAGTAGCAAATGATTTATTTGATTCTGGATCCACCCACTCTTTTATTTCTGAAGATTTTTCTAACGATATCACCATATTACCTCAACAATTAGATGTTGAGTTAGTTGTGAAAACACCTAATGGCACAACAGTCGCATCAGAAGTTTATAATTCTTCCCCGATTGGAGTTTGTGGGAAAGTGCATCCTGCAAAACTTGTGATCCTTCCTATAGTGGAATTTTATGTGATTCTTGGCATGGAATGGCTTTCTTTATATAGAGCTCATATCAATTGCCAAAGAAGGGAAGTCACATTTCATATTCCAGATCAATCTATGACCTTTTATCGATGCAAGGATGAACATAACCTTCCAGTGGAAATTTCTTCCATATTATGGGTCTTGAATCCACTGAATGAAGGTTATTTATCTCAAATGGTTGGTTATAAACTCACAATTAAGAATATTCCCATTGTACGGCAGTTTGATGATGTCTTTCTGGAGGAATTGTCGGGTCTTCCACCAAATCGTGAAGTTGAGTTTTCAATAGAACTCATACCAGGTGCTTTACCTATTTCAAAGACTTCTTATAGAATGGCCCCAATTGAGTTGCAGGAATTGAAGAAGAAACTCCAAGAGAATATTGATAAGGGATTCATACGCCCTAGTGCATCACCTTGGGGAGCACCTATTCTATTTTTTAAGAAGAAAGATGGATCAATGAGACTCTACATTGATTATCGAGAACTTAACAAGATCACTATCAAGAACAAATATCCTCTCCCACACATTGATGACTTATTTGACCAACTATGTGGAGCTCAATACTTTTCCAAGATTGATCTTCATTCAGGGTATCACCAATTATGGGTCAAAAGGGAGGATATACAAAAGACGACTTTCCTTACAAGGTATAGACACTATGAATTTATAGTGATGTCATTTGGTCTTACTAATTCCCCTGCTATCTTCATGGACTTTATGAATAGAGTCTTTAGAGACTTTCTTGATCAGTTTGTGGTAGTATTTATAGATCATATTATTGTATATTCAAAGAGCAAGGAAGAACATGAAGATCACTTGAGAATTATATTGAAGACCCTGAGAAAGGAGAAGCATTATGCCAAATTTACCAAGTGTGAATTTTGGCTTCAAAAAGTTGCATTTTTAGGTCACATAATCTCAAAAGAGGGGATATCTATGGATCCAGCAAAAACAGAGGTTATCGAAAGATGGTTGAGACCAACAACAGTAACTGAGATCCGATGTTTTCTAGGTTTGGCTGGATATTATCGATGTTTTGTGAAAGATTTTTCACAATTATCTAATCCACTCACCAAGTTGACTCGGAAAGGTGTTATGTTTGTCTGGACAGAGGAATGTGAAAAGAATTTCAAGGAGTTGAAAAGAAGGTTATCCAGTGCACCTGTGCTCACACTGCCTTGTATTGGAGAAAGGTTTGTGATCTATAGTGATGCATCCAAGAAGGGACTGGGTTGTGTTCTCATGCCAAATGATATGGTGATAGCTTATGCCTCATGACAGTTGAAAATCAATGAGAAAAATTACCCAACTCATGATTTGGAGTTAGCTGCGGTAATATTTTCATTAAAGATTTGGAGGCATTATCTTTATGGAGAAAGGTGTGATATTTATACTGATCATAAAAGCTTAATTATATTTTCACATAAAAGAAGCTGAATATGCGCCATAGAAGATGGTTGGAGCTGATTAAATATTATGACTGCTCAATTCATTACCTCCCTGGGAAAGCAAACAAGGTGGTAGATGCATTAAGTCGATAATACCATGCCGGTTTATCCATGATGAGGATCACAAAAGATCCAATATTTATGGATTTACAAAGTATGGATCTTAGAATTATAATGGAAGGGGGAAAATTGTATCTTTCTCAAATGAATGTTCAACCATCTATACATGTGAAGATTAAAGAGGTGCAGAAAGAAGATGTAGAGTTACAAAACAAGGTGAGAAATATTCTTGATTTCAACCTTGATTGTGATGGGATAATAAAGTCCAAGAATTGGGTTTGTGTTTCTCCCATCCCCGAATTAAAGATGGAGCTGCTGGATGAGGCTCATAGTTCTTCATTCTCTATTCATCCTGGAAGCACGAAGATGTATAGGGACCTGAAAGAGTACTTCTGGTCGGATGGAATAAAAAGTGATGTTGCTGAATATGTCTCTCGATGCTTGGTTTGTCAGCAAGTTAAAGCTGACAGACAGAAGTCTAAGGGGATGTTACAACCATTACCCATACCCAAATGGAAATGGGAAAACATCACTATGGACTTTGTCGCAGGACTTCCTAAAACATCCAAAGGCAATAATGCTATCTGGGTCATAGTTGATCATCTTACAAAGTCTGCACACTTCATTTCTATTAGAGAGGATTTCTCTCTGGATCAGCTTGCTAGGATATATGTAAAGGAATTGGTAAGATTGCATGGAGTACCACTTTCTATTATATCTGATCGGGATCCGAGATTTACCTCGATGTTCTGGCAAAGTATTCAGCATACTCTGGATACAGAGTTGAGTTTCAGCACTGCTTATCATCCTCAAACAGACGGTCAGTCTGAGAGAACAATTCAAACTCCAGAAGATATGTTGAGAGATTGCTCTATGGATTTCAAAGGTGGTTGGGATCAGCACCTACCTTTGGTGGAATTTTCTTATAATAATAGCTTTCACTCCAGTATTCAGATGGCTCCTTATGAAGCTCTCTATGGAAAGAAATGTAGTACTCCAACTTGCTGGGATGAAGTTGGGGAAACAAAGCTATTAGGACCTGATCTTGTTGATGAGATGGCAAAAAAGGTCCGATCTATTCATCAACACATAAGAGTAGCTCAGAGCCGACAGAAAAGTTATGCTGATAAACGAAGAAAAGACCTAGAGTTTGAAGTGGGTGATAAAGTGTTCTTACGAATATATCCCTCGAAGAGGGTCATGAGATTTGGAAAGAAGGTTAAGTTGAGCCCTAGATATATCGGTCCTTTCGAAATACTGGATCGTGTTGGAAAGGTAGCTTACCGATTGGCGCTTCCACTGAATCTCTCTCAAGTTCACGATGTGTTCCATGTATCTCTCCTGAGAATGTTCTTACCTGATCCTTCACATGTACTCAGCTCAGAAGTTATACCACTGGAGCAAGATCTTTCTTATGAAGAAAAATTGATAGAGATTCTGGATCATAACGAAAAAGTCCTACGAAACAAGACCACTCGCTTGGTGAAGGTTTTGTGGAGGAACCACCAATTAGAAGAAGCTACATGGGAGCTTGAGGATATGATGAGGGAGAGGTATCCTCATCTGTTTGTTACAAAGTGATGAATTTTGAAGGAGAAATTCATTTTAAGGGGGGTAGAATGTAACACTTGAGACATTTATGTGAAATATTTTGTTTTTATGTTATATAAATCATCAAAGGAATCTTTCACTACACGCAATCGCGACCTTCCTCGATAGCGTGTGTAGTACGCAATACTGAGTTCCACTAAACACCGATATATTATTATAATATTATAAACTAGCCGTTATGAATAGTATTAACTGAATTTTAAATTTTACAACATTATTATTCATCTTACTCATTTTCTAGAACATGGTAAGAGAACAAAATAAATTTTTTTTGGGTAAAATAAGTATTTAAAAAAAATGCAGTTTTGCCATCTTTTGATGGTGCACCCACATTAAATCTAGATTTTGACATGTTTATAAGTTCAATTTCACAAAATAAAATTCTTCTTTTGAATCAGGATATAAAAATTTACTTTGGATAAATTTTTGATATTTTTCTGATAAGTTTCATATTTTGATGAATAGTAAAAATATGCTAATTTTTTATTAAAAACAACTTTTTTAATTGAGATAATTTATATGGTTAAATTATAATATTGAATGGTTTTAAAGTATAGATAGAATGTATTTTTACCATTTAATATAATGTATGTCATTACCATTAATTTCACATTGAATTCATAGGTAAAAACATTTCAATCTTTTGGAATGTTTTAACATCTAAAACCTGTTTTCTTAACAATTGGATTTATTTTAAATTAATTTCTGGGACTTATGTGTTTTGAATTTTGAAAAATGGATTATATATTTGTAATCAGTGGGTCCAAATTATGTTAATAGGCTACTTTTTAAATTTGGGTATTATAAATAGTAACTATGGTAAATTTTATTTACCATAGTTAAAGGTAAATCGGGTAATTAAGGGTAAATATAAGATTATAAAATTACCCTAACACCTGCAAAAATACTATTGGATGACTCAAAGTCGACCTATATCACCTAAGGGTAGTATTAGATTCATTTAATGGACTTTTGTTTATGAAAATAATTTAATTATTATTAAAACAAAAGAATGTGACAACATGTCACTTCCTTAAATCTTATAAGTATAATAATTTTAATTTAGTGATAAACTTAATGAATCTTCGAACATGAATAATATCCAGAAATATAATACAATTATATAAAACATAGGAATTTATTTAGAATTTTTACGAATTAAATAATTATCATTAATTATGACACAATAGTGATGTTGAAATTATTTTATTAATTATAATATCAAATAAATGGTTTTAAAAATATTAAAATTAAAATTATATGAACTATTTAATGTGATCCACTAATTTTATAGATACATATGACATTATATTAATCTATTTAAGATTTTAGTTCGAACATATCCTCTGTATATATTTTATTTAAATTAAAATAAATGAATAGTGTCAAAATTGACAATTGTTATTTTAAAAAAATAATATATTATAAAATTGTTAAAAAATCACAAAAATATTTAAAAATTATAAATTAAATTTTATATGGTCTAAAAGGTCATAAAGTTTCAAATTATGGAAAATTCACAACACATATGTAATTATTAATAATAATTTAATATTTAAAATATTATTACCACAAATAAAATTAAATTGATAAATAAGGATAAATCATGTTGATAATGGTTAAAATAAATTCTTAACATGTATAAATTTTATTTGTTGATGCGATTACAACCCTATCTCATCTAATCTTTGGATATGAGTCATTTTGGAAGTTTTTATGTAGGGTTGGGATTTAATATAAACTAATATTTCTTATATTTCCAAAGGTGCCCCTCTCCTCCCTTATAAAAGGGCACCTCCTCCCTCTCTTCCTCAAAATAATTTGAGCCTTCAAGCTCGTCCAAACCCTGCCCATTTCACATCCTCACTTCCCTATAATCAACCTAGTGGTTCTGGTCTTCTTCAAAGACCAACCCTAGTACTCTAAGAGGAGGTTAAGAAGAGGCGCGTCAAAAAAAGAGGTAATATCCATTACCAATCCTTTCCAAATTCTTTCTTCTTCAAATTATTCTTATTTAGTTGTTTCATTATGAAGTAATAACATAAGTATCACTCATATACTAATATGTTATTATAAGTATGAAACAACCCTATTTCACTATCTATCCATCCTACAGAAAATGAAATTACCGCGCGTGCATACGTACGGAATACCGTCTCCACGTCGTGGTGTAATCTATTTTCCACCACCACCTTACTTGGATGGGTATAATGGTGTAAATAATAACTATATATGATTATTGTAAAGTTATATTGATTCTGAAATTGTATATATACACTCCATTACAATTTCATGATCATGGGAACAATATCGTCGCTCGTGCGTACGTACAGAATACCGTCTCCACGATGTGATGTGACTCGTTATACATGATCATCCTTTCATAATGATTATATAAATGAATTGAATGAATGAAAATGATATATATTATACTAATGACAATCTGTAAATGAGGTATCTATAACCTAAAAAGAATAATAATAATTTATTCGAAAAAACACACATAAGAACAAAAAGTAATAAACACCTGAATTACAAGTAGTAATGAAATATTACTAATAAGAAGATAAGAATATGACCATATATAATATCATAAAAATAAGTATGATTCTGGAATAATTCAATAAAATTATTTAAATCATTATACATGAGGATCAAACACTTACAAAGAAAATCATACCTAAGGTAAGGAGGAATCTCGCAATCTCAATTTTTATCTGAGATTGTTTATACTTCAGAATTTACTGGCAAATATTTATCATCCACATCCATGTTTCCTCAATATGTAATATTATTTATATCCTCCTGGAGTATTTTAAATCCAATTTTACCCTTCGGTGAGTTTTTAGTAAAAGATATGAAAGGAATCTTATGTCGTTTTTCATACTAGGTACTTTTTGACTTTTCCGACAAAAGTACGAGAAAAATGTTTTTTTAACTTATACGGCATGAATGGATTTTTAAAAAATTATTCCCAAGAATATTCCTTTACAAGTTTTCAAGTTTTTTTTTAATCAACAACTTTAGTTTAGAATTGTATGACATGTTAAGAAAGGAAAAGTGTTTTTGACGTAGAAAGGATATTTTCCTCAAGAACGGAGTTCAAGTGTTTTATCAAAATTATTTTCCATATAAGATAATAAAGGGTTATATTTTTATCCCTATTATTAAATTGATTTGATTATATTTTTATGAATTCCTTTTTCTTATATGAATTTATTTATGATGTCATGATGCTTAAGATTCCCATTTTTACTACATGGGTTATGCTATGATGTATGGTTTATGATTTTGTGGAACACATAAGAATGGTATCATTATGAGATGGGAGGGAGCTATATCTCCCTACAATGAATTGGGAAAAGATTTTATATCTCATGAGATAGGCATGGCTGGAACAACAGCTTATACCGGTTCAGTGAAACAAAACTGAAACGAGGAGTGAACTCGGTTCAGAAATGGACATTGCCCACTAAGATAGTCTTGGTAATGAGTCTTGACTAAAAAGAAACGATTCTCTATGATTATGGGTGTATGCCACAAAGTTTCATGTTTCAAGTTATGATTATTGTGATTAAATTTCACTACTATGATTTATCCCATGTTATGAAATTATGATCTCTTTTTCAGGTTAAGATTTCCATATTTTATGTTCTTATAAATATAATGTGATTGATATTTCTTTTGTTTACCCTTACTGAGCATTTGAGCTCACCCTTTTGTATGTTTTCTTTCCCCAGGCCAGGAAGAAGGGTATTAAATAAGATATGCCGAAAAGGGACTGTAGATATAATGAAATAAATTGGAGACAATGTAGATTCTTTATGAACAAGTTGTTTATGTTTCCCAGTTTCTAAAGACACTATACCTATACGGTGCATTCGTGGTTTTGTTATATGTTGTAATAAGTGTACTTCAATTTTGATGTATTAACAATGTATGTGAAGTATGGGTCGTTATAAATAGGGGTTATCTCAGCATATGAAAATGAAAATTTTAGTAAGATGAATATAAAATATAATACACCAACATAAGAGCATTGAGCATAAAAGAAATGACATAAAAGAGATTACTTGAAAAGAAAGAGGGAGGTAGGATCCCTTACCTTAAAATGTATCTCTTAAAACTAAAAGGATGGGATCTTGAGGGTTTGGGGGCACCTTGGGAGGACTCCTTGGGAGGTAATGAGACTAGATCTACATTGTGGGAGAGTTGGGAGTGAAAACTAAATGAGGTAAGGGTGGGTATTTATAGGGAAAGTGAGGGACAAGGCATTAATGGCCAAGGGACACCTCACAAGTGGTTTTCTCAAAACCTTAGCCTCTCCTATGGTATTTCCCATGGAGTTTGTCAACATGGCCCCCCCCCCCATAAAATAATTCATCACCTTTGGTCTTCAAAATCTTAAAATATCTCATGACACCGTTATGATATTATTAAACATACAAAAACCCTAAAACTGTATTTTTACTATTCACTGAAAATTCAACTTTCTCAGAAAAAATCCCAAAATTTTACCTTAACCAAATATCAATGCTCTGATTTCAAAAATGAAATCCATTTCATATAAATAATTATCTAAATATTTTTAATTTAAATATTAAATAAATACACTATTCACCGAAAAGTCGTTTTTTAGAAAAATCCCCAAAAATTACTTTAACATAATATCAATGCTCTGAGTTCAAAAATGAAATACATTTATAAAAATATTTTTCTAAATATTTTTATTTAATTTTTAATTAAAAAACATTATTCACCTGAAAAAACTAATACTTGACTAATAATTTCTGAAACAGTTATTTACCTATTTTATTGAACCTCATTACTTAATCATGGTGCCTAGATTATATTAATACTTTCTTTAAGTGAGATTACTAATCCATTTGATCATATTACTAATCCTAAGCATAAAATCACTATTCATAATTTACTATTCATCAAAAATTAAGTTGATCTTATTAGATTTCATATTTCGTACTGGACATAATTGTAGAAGACCATTTTTTTGAAAATCAATACACATTTTTAATTATTTAGGGTTTACATAAACATTTTTAAAATATCCTTTTTCTAAAATTCATCAAAAATATGCATACTATATTTATATGGACATTTGGAAATTCTCAAATTTCACCATAATAAGATAACACAATTTTATTTATAACAGAGGATTACAGAAGGAAGTTATGGTCTCATTACATAGCCCCTTATAACACCAGCATATGGCCTAAGATTAAGGTGTGCTTGGGTGATAGAATCTTGGGGTGGCTTAGCCAATATTGCACAAGTAGTAATTTCTATCAGTTTGAACTTCTCACAAAGGCGATTCCGTTCTAGCTTCACACGATGATGTTTGGCTTGGGTTTGGTCCAGAGAAAAACCCAGTCATGCTACCTCCTTCCCAAGTTCTGTTAGATGGGCTTCAATCGGCCCAAGACTACTGGATGAGGCCATCAAATCTTTTTTCTATATTAATTAACGAAGATCACTTGTATTTAGAGACAATAATCGAAATGTTTAGTTTCCAGCGGTCATATTGACCAACGATCATATAACAGTTGATACCCAATAGTATAATTTTAATTATACTCATGTTATCAAATGAAACAGTTTTTTTTGAGTATGAAAAATAATATAACACACAAAATTAGGAAACAAGATTTATTCAAAATTTCGAGTCGTTACAATCTTCCCCCTTAATAAATTGTGTCCTCACAATTTTTAAAATTGGTGTTTGAAATTTCATTGAATGTCCCACATCAGAAAAACAGTCAGTAACACTATTACTTTAAAATAAAGAAAGGGAAGTAAAATGGTCAGCCAAGTTAACCCATACTAGGATTCCATGTAGGAAAACATGGACATGGATGCGAAAACAAAGGGTCGCGTTCTGAGGGAGAGTGATAGAAAACATGATTAGGATAAAGTTAACAACAGGAAAATCATAAACTAATGATGGGTTTAATGGTATTTGATTTCCTAGTAGGATAAGTTAAAAGACAACGTTTTTATTTTACATTCCTTTTCATAGTTTTGAGGAATTCATTTACTATATAGAATAAAACACAGGTAAAATATACCTACCTTCAAGTAGAGTTTCATCCTTTAATAAATTTCTACCAAAAATAATCTTTTCTCCAAATGATGAGCATTCAAAACTACATGGTCTAATCGAAGCACAAGATTCATCTTCTAGAGAATCACATAATCCACCAAAGATTAACTATCTATTTCTTCTATTATCCCAAAAAGAGAAAGGGTAAGATAAAAAACTCTTCAAAAAGAAATAATCCCATAGGAAGGGAATCTTCTTTAAATCTTCAAAATTCCACGGTACTACCAAAAGTTCATCATAGACCATTCCATAAATAACTTTCCTTAAAATTCCTCAAAATAAACCAAACTAAGATTGAAACCCAAATACAAGAATGATTTGATAACATAATCTCCCAAAATAAACTTCATCGTTCATCTCTGAACAACATCAACCACTCCTAACATCTTATAACAAAAGTATCTAACCTAAACATATATTCCCCAAGATAGGTTGATCATTTCCATAAGTAACTTTTATTACCATAATTTTACCTTAAAATTATCGATTCTTTAAAATATAAGTCATCCATTACTCCCCAAAAAAATATTGTAGTAATATATTTACCTCGATCAAATAGGGTTCCCAATATAGTTAAAGTCTTCCAAAATAATAATCATCTTTTAATCCCCTAATCAACTCTTTTTTTTCAAGAAGAACAGCTTCATAACATCAACATGTGATATATAACAATAGATGTTTTCTTTAATGATATAAAACCATATTAGGTAGTGACTTCATGTTCTTTGAAAACATTAAAGATATACTAATAGGGCATGAACTAAAAAAATAACATGATATAGGCAATTATTGCGAAGAAGTTATATGTATTTCAGTCATCATGATCTGTCTCAACATAGGACTTGCATTGTTCCCTTGTCCTTGAAGATTGTTGATGCTCATCATGTTTCTCATCCCTTCTCAGAGATCATTTCCTTGGATAATGTCTAACTTCTCCACATTTACAACATTGAAATGTATAACGTACATTAGACCGAACCTTATCTCTATTCATCACATTATCCATTTTTTAAAGCAATTGCATACTTTATGCCATATCTTCCCACATTTAAAACATCTCCTGGTTCCTTTGTGACCTTCTCCTTGGTGCATCTTATCACACAATTTGAAAAAAAGAAATTGGGTTTTCTTTCCCTTATCAACTTGATCAGATGAACATCCTTGATACTTTGTCTTCTTCTTCCTTGATGAATTTGGGCATTCAACTAGGTACCAATTATTAATTTTGATTTTTGATAGCTGGTTTGGAATAATCACAATATGTTCAACTTGATCCCTCATCATCTCTGTCACATTAATAGGTCAATCATCACATTTCCTATCACATTGGTTGTTGGGACATGTTCTTCCATTTCCCGCCATTAACTAAGAAAAGAAAGTATAATTAGGGGCTTAAATACTTAGCCAATAGTCATTAAACAGAAACTTTAACCATAGAAGGATAAACTTAGAGAAGGAAAGTATACCCTAACATTTGATCCCCTAGGTTCCAATCTAGGTTATTCTTGATCATATATTCTTATGTGAATCTTTATTTTATTTTATCTTTGTTTCTTTAATAATGGTTCATATTACGCTTATGAATTTACCAAAGAATATCCCCCAATAGTTTTGTAACCAAGAGTGCAGTAGGGCCCGTTTTCGTGTACCAATTCTCGTTCGAATCTAGCTCAAAGCGGTGTTTTTTGGTTTTACCCCTATGTACATCTGTGCCAGAGCCACCTCTACCTGCTCGTATCCAGGTAGGGATGTATTTTCTTGGCAACCCCTTACTCAATACTCCCCAAAATACCATGAATATTTCCTATATTTAAAAATTTCTATAGGTTTCTTCCTAAGGTTTTCATATCTTAATTTACACAAATAACTAATCCATCCTTTAATACCAACTATGACATCCCGCCTTTTTATAACATAACTTTTCATTACATTTTACAAAACTGAGGATCTTTAAGGTTTAGTGTCTTGGAAACCAGGAACATAAAACACGAAAACATAAAACATTCTTCTTAATCACTTGAAAGGCTTCTCCTTATGTTCATCCTAGGTTCATTACTGCATCTCATAACCTGGGGACATTCATCAAAAGAATGGGTGAGCAGAAGGTCCAGTAAGGGAAACAAGGGGAAACATTTAACATGTGAGCTTAAGATACATCAACAATGTCATGAAAAAGAACATTAAGGCATGAGAAAGAAAACATGAGGCATATTATAATAAAAATAACATATTTCATAACTTGAATATTTGTCTAAAACATTTAATATTGACGATCATTTCCGTTTCACCACGGTCTATCCCCAAGGTGTCATTAAAAATTACCAAGGTTATTCCCCAAGGCGTCGTTAAAAATGGTTATCTCTAGAGATTAAGTCTTTACCCAGTGAAATGGAGTGCTATCAGGGAGCACCCTTAAATTTTTCTTTATTATCATTTGAGCCACATATATCGTCATCAAACATTTCATAAAAAACCCATATGGCATAAAAGTAATGGGTTTCCTTTATTAATCATAAAATTTTAAAAAATGCTTTAAAGAAATGATCTTTATGTCACTTTAAACCCACAAAAAAGGAAAGCGGGTTTCGTTTATGTAAATCCCGGAGTAAAAATAGAAAGTTTTGATATATATTTTAATACCACTGTATTAAAATAGCTTTGAGTATTCACTTAATAAATTAAAAGAATTTGTGAAAAAGAGAGATACATTTTGAGACGAAAATTCTGCAGCATAACGGCTATGTTACAGGGTTTTAGAAAACATTGAAAAGAGAGGGGACATGAGTCACCCACTCAAAAATGATTCATAACACAGTAGAGGGACAGAATATAATGGATATAAGAACATGGTAATGAAATTTTAAATACATACTATATGAATTGAAAAACATTGAAGGAAGACAAAAATAAGATTTCTCTTATGAAAATTCGGCAGCCTAACGACGTCACTTAAAACATCAAAAAGATGAATTGATGAGGTCAAATAGAGTCTCTTGTCATATGAACATAAAATATCAGTATGATAGATATAGAGATCATACCCCATAAAAATAAAACGGAACATGGAAGACTTGACATTAAAATAGATCTTGAAAACGAGAAGGGTGAAAGAATCTCATAAAAATTCGGCAGCCTAACAGCGCCACTTAAAACATCAAAATACTGAATTGAAGAGATAAAATAGGGTCTCTCATAATATGAACATAAAATATCACTATTATAGATATAGATATCATAACCCAACATAATAAAAATGAACTTGAAACACTTGACATGAAAGTAGAACCTTAAAAATGAGAAAGGTGAAAGAATCCCTTAAATACTCTGCAGCCTAACGACGTCACTTAAACATTCATAAAATGAATTGATGAGAGTAAGAGGGGGTATCCCATCATAAGAAAATGAAAAGTTCAGTAATGGGAATATAAAATATCATCCTCCAACATATGATCATGGATCATAAAAGGAATGACATAAAAGAGATTATTCGAAAAGAAAGAGGGATGTAGGATCCCTTACCTAAAAATGTATCTCTTAAAACTCAATGGTTTCGATATTGGGGGATTGGGGGCACCATGGGAGGACTCCATGGGAGGTAATGAGACCAGATCTTCGTTGGGGGAGAGTTTGGAGTGAATACTAAAGGAGGGAAGGGTAGGTATTTATAGGGAAAGTGAGGAGACAAGGCATTAATTGCCAAGGGACACCTCAAAAGTGGTTTTCTCAAAACTATGGGCTCTCCCATGGTATTTCCCATGGATTTAGGCCACATGGGGACCCCCATACAATAATTCATCACATTTGGTTGGTAATCCCTTAAAATATCTCATGACATCATCATGACACAGTTATGATGTCATTAAACATACTGAAACCCTAAAAATGTATATTTACTATTCACTAAAAATTCAACTTTCTCAGAAAAATCCCAAAATTTCACCTTAACCAAATATCAATTATCTGATTTATAAAATAAACTCCATTTTATAAAAATAGTTTTCTACATATTTTTAATTTAAATTTTAAACAAATACACTATTCACCGAAAATTCATTTTTTTCAGAAAAATCCCCAAATATTACATTAACATAATGTCGATGCTCTGAGTTAAACAATAATATCCATTTTATAAAACTAATTTTATAAATATTTTTAATTTAATTTTTAATTAAAAAACACTATTCACCCGAAAAAACTAAAACTTGACTGATAATTTCTGAAACAGTTATTTACCTATTTTATTGAATCTCACTACTTAATCAAGGTTCCTAGATTATATTAATACTTTCTTTAAGTGATATTACTAATGCATTTGGTCACATTACTAATCCTAAGAATAAAATCACTATTCATAATTTTCTATTCATCAAAAATTAAGTTGATCTTATTAGATTCTAAATTTCGTACTAAACATAATTATAGAAGACCATTTTTTTGAAAATCATTACTCATTTTTAATTATTTAAGGTTTATATAAACATTTTTAAAATATCCTTTTTCTTAAATTCATCAAAAATATACATACTATATTTATACTTACATTTGAAAATTCACAAACTTCACCATAATAAGAGAACACAATTTTATTTATAACAAAAGATTACACAAGGCATTTATGGTCTCGTTACATAGCCCCTTATAACACCAGCATAGGACCTAAGAGTAAGGTGTGCTAGGGTGATAGAATCTTGGGGTGGCTCGGCCAACATTGCAAGAGTAGTAATTTCTATCAGTTTGAACTTCTCGCGAAGGGAATTCCATTCTAGCTTCACACGATGATGTTCGGCTTGGGTGTGGTCCAGAGCGAAGCCCAGTGGTGCTACCTCCTTCCCATGTTCTGTTAGATGGGATCCAATCGGCCCAAGAATACTGAATGAGGCCATCAAATCTTCTTTCTATATTAATTAACCAAGATCAATTGAATTTAGGGACAATAATCGAAACGTTTATTTTCTGATGGTCATATTGACAACGATCATATAACAGACGAAACACAACGGCCTCATTTTAATTGTAATCATGTTATCAAATGAAACAGTTTTGTTGAGTATGAAAAATAATATAACACACAAAATTAGGAAACAAGATTTATTCAAAATTTTGGGTCATTACAACTATAGCCTCTCTATAGGTCTGACTCTCTTAGATGATCATGACTCGGGGTGATAGAAACCCATGGATAGGATGGAAATGGTCAACCCAGGGGTCACTACATATATTGTAATGGCTAGAATCAAGCTACACATAGTTATCAACTAGTTCCATATATATTTCTAGCCCATATTTATTATGGGGGGTTCATTTTTATCAGTATATATATTGTGGTTGGACCTAGGATTGGAGATCTATGAAACACTAGAAATTCATATACACAAAGGAATCATCCAGACATAGTTCTTTAATATAAACCCACCATATAGTTTAGACCCACTTGTTGAGGGGGGTCCAATTAATATCCTAGTTGGACCCTATTTTCTATGTTTGTAATCTCTATATATCATTTGATGATTCTAATCAGGCTACATATAATTCTCTAATGGATAACTATCCACAAAGGCCTAAACCAAAAAAATAGGGGCAATTTTTCCCTTTTATATTGTAGTTGGACTGAGGATTTATGATTTTGGAATCACTATATATCAGGTGATAGTAGTAATCAATCCACATGTACTTGTTGAATGGAAAGCTCTCCATGGAGGTCCGACCCACACACATAGGTGTATCGTTTTTGTTAACAATATGGATAGTCCTTTGATTTGGGGTTTGGGTGTCACTATGTATCCTATGTTTGTAGAAATAAATCGATATGATGTTATTTAATGGAAAACCCTCCAAACCAGTCACACCCATACATAGAGGGGGGTTATATTTATGTATTGGAGGGAAGCAAGATTTGAGAAATGGGTGTCACTATGTTTCCTATCATAGTAAGAAATCAAGCCACACATAGTTTTTGAATAGTAAGATCTACAAATATTTCTAATCTATATGAAAAGGGGTATTTGTTTTTTATATTGTGGTGGCCCAGGATTTTAAAACTGGGCATCTCTTTGTATCTTGTGGTATAATGAATCAAGACACCCTTAGTTCTTAAATGGAAAATAGTCTATAAAGTCCTCAAAAAATAGTTATGGGGGAATATTTTCTTTTAGTATTTTAGATGGTCCAAGGATTTATGTTTTAGGTGACACTATGTAACTTTTGATGGAAGGAATCAAGACATGCATAGTTCATGAATTAAAAACACCCACTGATGGCCTGAGCAATATAGGGGGGGATTTTTCATTTTTTGTTTCATATGGACCTAGAAATTGAGATCCATGATTGAAAACAAAACCATTGATAGAAAGAAAAAATGTATATATAGTTATTTAATAAAAAAATCTCTTCCCATGTCCAAACCATATATAGAGAGGGGATTTTTTACATATATTGTTACATGACCAAATAAGTGCTATTTTCATTTCATTACATATCCTGTGATAGTATGAATTAAGCCAATAATATTTCTAGAATTGAAATTAACTATGTGGATCTATATAAAATAGAAGGATATGAATACTTTGTTTTTCTTTCACATACATCCAAATCATGTTCTGTAAACCATCATTTAATTATTGATCTCCATACAACATAACCCCACGAAATAAGGATGTATTCCATGTAGTTTATTATTATGCGGTGAGGACATATTCTATTAAATTTAACATCATATAATACTTATGAAAGATGCTATGATGTTTAGAGTGCTTCCATAAAGACATAAGAGGATATGGAGTTTATAGTATTTCATCTAGGACAATGTATACCATTTATTTTAAATTCATACTTATAGGACATATGGTATTTAACAACATTTAAGTGATGTAAAATTTGATAAACCGTGCATTGGTGGTGAGAGAAACGCATTCCCCATCCACTATGACTAATGTGTAATGTCCATTGAGATAATAATTATGTATTATGTAAGCCCTTCCCTCATGGGTTCTGAAATTAGAGGATTATTTCCTTGTTCATTGGTGTTCTGATTTCCAATACCAGTACTCCATGATGAAATGTTTGGAGGAGAACCTATGATGGTGGTATACCTTGTCAATTGGGAACGAAATGTGTGCCTATCCATGAATCATCAAAATAATATACTATATGATATCATCATTTTCTGTCATAATGTATTGGAACATTAGTAATATAAATACATGAATTTATTCCAACATGATCTCAGTTTCCAGGATATTCTAGCGGATGTCTCTTATTGATGTGGGGATGTATTCTCACTCATGTCTTGCTCGTTCCATCGAAATAATTTTTTGGGATTTATACACGGGGGAGTGGATCTATGTCTACTCCATATATTTTACTTAGATATGATATCATGATTTTTTGAAGTATAAATTATATGATCCCACTCTCATTAGTCTGCTACTTCCCAAATCCAATCAGGATTCATTGATGTGTAGATCCAATTGTGAGGGATGTTGAAATATAGGGTAATGAACTTACAAAGAGGTTGAGGGGTATTATTATTTGTTTTGATATTGATATGATCTAGACCTTCCATTATCATTGGTATATCTCAAAACTATAATTTCATCTTATGATGATGGTATATTCAAGAGTTTGTGATATCACACCATTTACCATCCTATGAATCAGATGTTTTCCTTGAAGATTCACGTCATTTTGGTTGGGTTTATTTTCATATAGGCTAATTTATTTCAACAAGAACATTTTTTTCAAAATTTTACATCATGAAAATAGGAAATTTGAATGTATTTTAATATCATGTGACTAGGATATATCATCATGTTTAACAGCATAAAAATAGTATATATCATGACGTTTAATTTCATGTGTATTGGAAATATAATTCCACAACCTGTTAGGAGGGGTATTTTTTTATTGGGAATCGATGAATCATGTGCATATTGTATGAGTTTTATGTTCCTATTAACATATCAGGACATCATTTACATGAATCTCCTAAAAATATTAATACTAAAGCTATTCTCTATTATTTTTTGGAAATATTTTTTGATAGGGTATCTTATTTTCATGACATGTCAACTATTAATCACCCAACATCTTCATTTTTGGGAGTTCTATAAAATCATTCTCTAGGGTGCAGTCAAAGAACCTGAGAAAATTTTTTGTATGGAAGGAATATAATTTGTTCTACCTATCCTCAAAGGAATAGAGACCACATTTCTTAACCCATGTTTTATCGACACCGCTGTAGGTGTGGGTTCATTATAGAGTTTTGTGTTTAGGATGAAGAGACCTGGTAGTTATTTGTATGGAATAGGTAGTATGGAATTGGGGGCCTGAATGACACATAACCTTCCAAATTATTAAAGGAACCTAAACCACCCAGAGTCTTTGTGGAAACTTCTTAGGTTAGATGGTTTCTATAGTACACCCAATGATGTGAAAGAAAATATGTAAATTCCCCCATAAATACTGTTTGGTGGTCTTGAGAATATTAATATAACCTCACCCAATGGGATGGGGATAGGTATAATAATGTTTCAATTTCACTCATCAAGGGGATGCATATTATGAAAATGACCCCAGCCCTATGGGATAAGGAAATTTATAGCATTTTGGGATTATGTAGGATAGTGATGGTACTTCATTATGGGGATTAGATCCCATGAGTATTCAAAAAATTATTTCATGGATATCATTGTTCTCTTGTTGGACTTTTGTGATCTGATCATATATATAAATTTCCTTTTTCATCCATAGGGGGATTAATTGAAAGGCTCACGACTACACACATTCCCTTTTCAATTGAAGGGTGAGTGGATGATAATGGGGGTCTCAATGTGGAACGTAGATACTAAATCCACTATTTACAATGGTAATTTTCTCCTTCAATATTTCACTCTAAAACACCAACACATTCAATAATACATTATCATGATGAAAAAAAATATTTTTTCCATCCATATCTAATGATAAGTCCTTTAATTTTATTGATATCGTATCGATAGATATATACGTGGTCTTTTTCTCCTCTTAAATGAATTATATCATTTGAACGGTCGGTTCTCAATCAGTAGATTGGTGGGAATGTTCCCACTAAATCATTTTTTGGGGAAATGTTTTCTATATTTTAGGGTGGGTTAACACCCATTATCCCGTTTTGGGGGTTAGAACCTATTTTAATATTTGGTAGGTGATCGAATATATTGAATATATAAAAATGTTAAAAATGATAAAATACCCACCATAACCCTTAAGGTAGGGGTTCTCCCTAGGATTCTCTATTAACTAACTCTAGATATGATGAAGTTAGTGGCTCCTAGATACTGATGATATCAACTTGATTCTCATTTATTTTTTGGATACACTAGTGGGACTTAGATACATTGAAGATAATAGGGATATAATCCTTCTATAGTGTTTCATTATTTTGATACTCTAGGTATGATCTCCTACTAGATTCCCCAATATGGATGGTTGGGGTGGTTACAATTTCCTTTACAGCGCCCTATGTAATTGTGGTCATATGCCAGCGATGATGACCAGATTGGATAGGGTCCCTCCTAGTAATATCTCATGTGGATGAGTTGATATGTTTATTGATCTCGTAAATCTCCCCTATCATGGGATGGTATGTGTTTCTTCACTCTAGGTATAAGCTCAAAAAATGATTGAATATGTAAATAAGAATCAATTCCTCTTTTGCAACTATTTTTAGAAAGAATTACTATAGTGATTCATCATTTGAAAGATTTCATATGATACCTCAAAAGGAAGGGTGCTTCCATTTATGTGGTACTCTCATAAAAACACATTCACCAACTAGAAATGGTGGTGTTACATCGGTGAAAAATTAGATTGGGGTCTCAAGGAAAATAATTCCATGGATGTTTCTCCACATGATCTGCATATCAGATGGTTGTTCATAGTATCATGAAGTGTTCTGAAGGAATTAACATCTTTTCCAATAACCTCAGAATATGATGGAAAATTCAACATTTATATTTCTATAATAAGTAATATGGGAAAATCTTAGAGAGTAAATAGAAACCTTATTAGTGCAGCATCATATTTTAGAGTCCATGGTTGATTAATTACTTTCATAGATAAAGTATAAAAGGGTGGTCCCATATTTATTGAAATGTAGAACATAATAAAAAAATATTTTACATTAGGTTTACCTTTTTCCTTGCTGACATATGTGGAACAAAATAAACAAACAGGAAATGAGAAAACTATCCTTTTTATCCTGTGAATTGGATTAAACAGTTAAACTATTTCACATCAGGTTTACCAATTTGTTCATAAAAAATGTAGAATCATTCTCCCAAATATATTTTTTCGGTGATTGAGGGTGGTTTCATATTCATTTTCCTTTTTATTTAACATTTTTTCATTAACGTAAACTCTCAATAGTTCTATCATCAATTTAAATTCACCAACCAATTTTCTAACAGAAGGTGGTCAATTGGGATTTCAAACCCAATGATGCTTAGGAACTCACATTGGTCAAGAGTGTTGTAGGTCTACCTCATTGGACCATTTTTGGGGGATTATTTACAATTATAGGACTCACTTATAAATTTAATATATGTTCATAAAATCCTTACCATTCTCTGATACGATACTAGTAACCCCTATGCCAATGAAATGATCAAGAAATTTTTTCGGCATAAAATACTATGTGGGTCATAGGATCTCCTTTATTTTATTATTTGTTTATGATATATTTATTTATATCTATTTTTGGGATCTTGGGAGCTTATTTCATCTTGGGAGGCAATTAGTGCCCTGGGGATTAAAATAAACCTCTATGAGGCATCCCAAATATACTATGGGAATATGAATCAAACCCCAGATTGTTTTTTACATAGGTTAACATTTTAAAACAAGACTAAAAAATGTAATTTAATGTAATCTGAAACTTATGTTAATAAATTCCTTGACCCTTGAGGAGGAATCTTATATATCCTATTATAAAATGAATTAGATTCCACATTGTTTATGTTACTATTATATTAATCATAATTGATGTGACAATAGAGGCCTTGATTGGTACTTTTTTATGTAAGGATGTCTATGATTTATCCATGTGGAGTATATCCCTGCAAGTGATGATGAGATATATCCATGATTATATCCAATTTAATGTCCCACAGTGGGGTTATCCTTATCATGTTATTGGAATAATCATCCCCAATCCTTTAGACCATGTGATTTATACTTGGTGCGAGAAACAAGAGGTATTTGAAGATTGGACACATCAAATTAGTGAAAATTTGAATGGTGATTACACATTGAAGTTTCCCATAGAGAGGTATGACTATAAGTCTAGTGGAGAATATGGTGTGAAGATCAGACCTTATAAAGGCTTCCTATGTGTCATGTTTACAACTGAAGGACCTCTTAACACCTTGAGATGGGAGGGGTGAATCAAGGTGCCAATATTTTCTTCAAACGTTTCAAATCTTATTCCCACACTTGTAGGAACCAATTAATCCTATCTGATGGGAATATGCAGAAAACAAACAACCACATGCAATGAGATCACACATTAATTTTACATGGTTCACCACCAACGACTAGTACAAGGAGCATATAATGATAGTGTTTTGTTCATAACTAAATACACTAATCTTAAATAGTAGTGGAATAAATGAGTTTATACGTAGTCACTTTGTTCCATGAACAATACCTTTACAAGATTTTAGGAATAGCCCAATTTGTCCCTCATAACAATTTCGTAGAAACCACTTAGCTCACTACACTGAGAGATGTATAACAAATTTTATCGACTTCAAGGTCAATTCATGAGATTGGAATTTATGTATTTTTCTCTAACAAGCATGAGACTTTGCATGCATATTTGATAAGAATTGATTCACTTCAGAACACTAATAAAAAAAACTAGACATCTAAACCCTATAAGAATCTCAATACTACACATTGTGCATAACAACTCTTCTTGCATACATGTTTTTAAATTTTCATAGTGATTTGTCTTGCATAAAACCTATAATTCATGAAATCAAAACATGAGATTCACCTTGTATCTATAGACTCAAGGAACATAATGCGTGTAATTTTGACTCCACATAAGTCTTCTTCACTCTACTATTTCACATGGGTAAGACATATGATCTTAGTTGGAAAATGTTTTAACTCCAAAATGGGTGTATCCATCTATTTATTGGACTGATAAACCCTATTTGTAAGAACCTAAAGCACCTCCATTTAAGATCATAATATTTATCTTGTGTGTGTAAAACCACATTTGTGGTCACATTTGGGGAATAAGACTCTTCTACAATGATTAATTCATCTCTATTTACCGAGTGTGCAAATGCATCATTCGTGCCAATTAAAATCTTTTAGGTTCCTTATGACATTTCTATATATTGATGTGGGGATCTGAAAACAAGTCGTAAAAAAATTCCAAACGTCCTTCAATCTTTCTCACAACAGCCTTTTCCAATAACATCTTTCTCTAATCTCTAAATTTTAGACCCAAAAATTTAGAGACCACTAAGAAATGGAACCACAATTATTATTGTAGTTTTCTTTTACTACAGATTCTTTTTTCATTTAAAATTATTTATAATTAATTTAAGGGTTGACAGAAAACACAAATCATTATCCATTTCCAACAAAGAAAGGCCTTGGTTCTAATAATATCCCCCTTTGGATTTTTTAGATATCTATAGATAAATTCAATAAATTGCCAGGAACTGTCAAAACTAGATACGTAAGAAAAAACTCATCCAACACTCAATGTATACATGAGAATTGATTTGTGTAGAAATTAAGAGGGGAATCATGTATTGAGTTCTTGTTTTTTGGAATGATTAAAGATGTCCATAATAAGCTATGATTGTTTCCTCATAAAACTAAATACTCTTTGAGCCCAAATCACAAACACTATAACCCCAGTGGAATCCTATAAAAGAATTTATTATTATCTACATGAATCATTTAAAAAGGTGAAGAGCCATAATATACTAATAAAACATCACATTTCCTTCACATTATCTCAGTTTATATTCTCATCATGTCACAATAACATTTCATGGTTTGTCAAATACCTACTGAACTCTTAAATATAACCATTTGTAATGATGAACTTATCCATTCACCGTTTGGGAATAAAACCAACAAACCAAATTTTTAATATAGAAATCAAAAAGACAATCCCCTTGGATCGTATCTCCCCTATAAACCTGAAACACTTCCAAAAACAAATTTCAATAGTTAATTAAACTGGGGAGAGGGGATCATCAGTTCCTTCCTCATTCTCGTGGAGGTGGAAGAACACCAATGTTAAACTGATGTTTCTCAAACACATGTGATTATAATGGCTTGGTCGTTATGTCATACACTTGTTCATCAATTCCAATATGACACACGTTATACGTACATGATAAACTGTTTACTTGATGAAGTGATATCTGATTTTTATATGATTCATTCCAGAATGCTAAATAGGATTATTTCATATGTTGATTGAGCCCTTTTTATCACTGTGAATCACCATAGGTTGTCTCAGATCACCACAAATATCCATTAGTTATTGCTTCATCTATAATAGATGAGTGAAATCCTTTATAGCTAAAATATATTCCACTTCAACGGTTCTACGTGAGGCACTTTCATATATCTTATTCAACCAGTCAAAGAATTTATTTCAAATAATGAATGCTCCACCAGTTATGGAATTTCTATCAACCACATATCCAACCCATTGAATATCAAAAAAACGTTGAGAACTCATTGTATATTCTTAAAGCAAAGTATAAGACAAAACATAGTGTACCTTGATTATATATCATTATTTTTTAACTACTTACATATTTTCTTCCTTAGATTTGATTTGAATGCAGACTACTATGCATTTTAAAAAGATGTTGTCTTTCCATGTTGCATTATAGTATAATAATATTCCAATGAGTCAACTATACATGGTGGGAAAATGACTTTCCATCATCATGATTTCCATGTTCATGCCAACCACAATCAGAGTAAAAAATTGCTTGGAGTAATGATTATTGAATTTCTCTAGAAATTATCGTGCATATTAGGAAAAGAATGTGTAATACTTTTTCTGAATAACCTTCATCCCCATGAAATATGTGAGTTCACTAGTCATAGAAATTTCAAATTCTGATTATATGTGTTTAGAAAATTATTCAAGTGATACCTGCATATTACCACCAAAAATTATATCAATCACATAAACATTCACCATAAATTTATTTTACTATTACTTTTTCACATAAGGATTATGATCTACACCTACTATTTGGAACTTAAGAATCATTAGATACACATCCTGTTGATAATACCATGCACTTAGTGCCTTTTTTAGACCCTAAAGAGCCTAAATTGATCTACATTACTTTACTTCATCATTTACAATCAAAAATCACAATAGTTGTTAAATGTAGACTTCCTCTTTAAGAAATCCTTTCCTGGATTTTATTTTGAAATCCATATGATAGACATTGTATCTTATTCGAATTTCCATCAATAAGAAAATTTGGATATAATCTAGTCTCACTACTAGAGAAAATGTATCTTCAACATCAATGCCTTCAATCATTGAATATCCATTACACTCCTTGTTTTCTATATTTTGGATCACATTTACATGGGGGTCAAATTTATTTTTATAAATCCATATCATTCCAATAATATTGTGATCTATAGGTCTCTTAACAAGATCCCATATTTATTTATTTTCAATATGATCCAAATAGTGATTCATGGCCTTACCCCATGATTCATCCTTTACTGCATCTTCAAATGAGGTTGGTTAAACAATTGATATGAAGGTAGAATGTGGATCAAACCTCATTATCCTTGTTTGTTTGGGTGTAGTCCAATTAAAATTGATATTATATTGATAAATTCCAGGTATTTTATTTATTATATAAGGTTCATATGAATTTTCTTCAACCATCATTTCTTCTTCAGATTCTTATTCTGAATTTTCATCATTTTCTGATCTCTGAATATCTTTCACACCTTCTTCTACTTATGTATTTCAATCTATTCCATGTACATTGTCTTCATCATCTTCTATCATATCATCCAAAGGAATTAATTAGGTATTCATGGTCTTATCTACAATGATATTAATTTAATTCGTTCCAATATTGCTCCTATTATTATTTTTGAAGAATTTTTAATCTTTTCATTAAATTGAATATAAATAGAATATTCTTTCATATGTAGCATATCCATAATTTCTTTGAATTCATTATTTGATTCAAATGAATCATTTAATTTTAATGAAGTGAAAATACTTTAAATATGGATAACACCCATACCAGAACACATATGGGGACATTTTTACTCATATATAAATAACTTTTCAATTTTGAGTATACACAACATCTTGAATAGCCTCTTTCTAGTAATGGTGAGAGATATGACTCTCAATCAGCATAATTCAAGCCATATTGTTCACTGGTCAATTCTTATGCTAAAAAATCCATTTTTTCTATGGTGTTATCAAAGCAACCACCACGTATTGTATTCCTTTTTTCTATGGGTAATTTTCAAATTCAATGAGTGTGTCATACACTTCATTCTTATACCACATAACTTCCACTATCTATCCATTATCACTCTCAGCTATTCGACAATATGTTTTAAAGCAACCATGAACTTGTTGTTTCTTGTATATAACTACTACACACTACATTCTAATATAATCATCAATGAAAAAAACAAATTACCCTTCTAAATATGTTCCCACAAAAAATATCAGACCACACACAACAATATGGATGATATGAAGAATATTTTATACCCTTTTCTGCTTTGGAAGATATGAATTATAGAATAACATTTCTCATATGCAAGCATCACAAGTACATTTCCATTAATGTTTTATATTGGTTAGATCCCTGAATTTATTGATTTTAGGTGCCTTTTCCATTTCCTTTTGACTAATGTGACCAAACGTCGATGAAACATGTTGTTTTCCTGTTCAATAGTCAGATCGAAAATGTTATATTTACTTTAAATCTTACATAAATTGTTATATGTTCTGCAATATTTCTTGAGATAATTCCCTATCATTCTTTTTATAGTGAATATTTTTTTATTACAAGTCACTATAAGTCTTTATTCAATTATTTGACTCCATCTCATGAGATTGTGATGAAAATCGTCCACATAAAAGACATTAGTTTTCATATGCTTGTCAGTTTCTAGATCAGTGATCTCACTAATTTTGATCTTCAATGAACCATCAATGTCGAACTGGAATTTTCCTTCAGACAATTACATTACATTATTAAATAAATTTCTATTTCCTATAATAATGGATGTGCATCCACTATCAATAATCCAATTGATAATATTCTTTATTGATTTGAGGGAGACTGTTGCAATATTGGATTTATCGACAATCCTCTTTTCCTTCTATGAAAAAAATGATTGAGTGGAAGATAAAGTTGTTCCTTCCTCTCAATTTTCCATGTGTATTGGTTCATTGTACTAATACTATTATTCCATAGGATAAAACCTATTTTTAAGAGAAACATCATATAGATGGTTAGTATTCACTTTTCACTTATTCATGTTGGTATGATTTCCACCACTCCTCTACCTATAATGCATATCATTATGGAAAAATTCTGAGTAGTGAAAGAAATATAAATAAACAATATTTCTTATATAAAATTTAGGATAAGAATTTTTTACCCTTTTAGACATAATATATCCTCCCCATTTAACTACCTTCTTTCCTCTTCGTAGTATGACATGGTGTTACCCAAATAACAAGAAAATTGGAATTTCATAAGAGGAAACATCTTCTTACCTCTATCCATACTCATGTACCCTTCATCTTGAAAAGAGTTTTATTGTAGATCATATTTGACAAATGGGGATATTTTTTAGTTATCCTTTCAATTATATTTTATTCTTTCTTTTGTTGTACATGATGTGACTTTGTGATAAGTACAACATTCAGATTTATTTTATTTTGGCATATATTATTTTTATCTTCTGATGTTTCAACATCACAATGAAATACACTTTATCCTATGAATGTGGATCTTTGATCATTAAAAGAATTATCTATACCTTCAAAACACCTTATTATCTCTCTCTATGAGATATACATATATAAATAATCCAAATATTATTTTCTTCTTTGTCTTCTTTAATATTGATTCAGTTACAATTTTACTCATAAGAGTAATAACTTCTTCATCAAGTCCGCCAAAAATCATGGACATATCCTCTAGTCTGGATGTAAGGTCAATAATTACCATTAAATATTCTAAAATTATTATCTTATGTTTTAATATATCTTCTTATCATTCAAATGATATTGAATGTCCTTTAACTCCCTCTTCCATTCAATTAAATTGAGCTTCCAGTCGATCAACATATTCTGATGACTCATCCATAACTTCTCTCCATTTTTTCTTCTATTTCATTGATTCCCATGCTCTCAAAGAGAATCCACATGTTACATATTGATAATAGAATCATAAATCAACTAATTATCTTTAGTTATATCTTTTTATGGTTCTGAATTTTCAACTGTAGCCATCATAAATTCTTGGGCTCTAGATTTAAAATCTGATTATTCTTATTCAAAAAAATTCATTTCCATCATATTCATGTTTACAAAAAAATACTTTATTTGTAATTTATTTCCATATTTTATGCCTTTGATTTAAGAAAACATTTTCTGAGGCTTTATGTGTTTCCTTCTTCACTTTAATCATCCTCAAAATTCCTTGAGCACCAAGAGGTAAGGCTCCCAACACTACCACAATGAAATCATGCCAAGCGAATATTTCCTTCAAATCTCATATTATCTCTCTTGAATTTCATGGAAAGGAGAAAAATGAGACCGCCTTCCTCATTATATTCATTAAAAATGTATCTTAAAATATCATGTTTTTCAATGCCTCTGAATTCCATTTCCTTGAAAACATAACTTGTCATATCCTCTATTTTGACTCTCATTTCATATTCTATCAGACTACTCAACATATCATACAATGAATTTTCTGAAGGATCTATTTCCTTAAGGGATGAAACATTTGGATTATAAAGATGTTTATGTATTCTCAACATTTTCTTTACAAAGTTAATATTTTTAATTTCTTTACCAATACCTGAAACTGCTCCTATAACTCTAGTAATTGAATTGAAAATGGAATTTGCATTTTCATCATGATTCATCTTCTGATCATCAAACATATTGTGAAATATATTAATTTTGGAATACATTTAATTGTTATCAAATATATATATATATATATATATATATATATTCTATATATTACCACATATAATTGGCTGAAGTGAGAATCATTAACTTTAGATTGATTTGACTGAACAGTGCTGCAGTAAGGGAATTTTTCACTTTGGAATATGCACCAATAATTTATCTATCTATATAAGTCGTAAAAACCTTGTTGCATCAGTTACATGAATCTCTTATGAAATAGTAAAGATTAATTCCATTATAAGAGATCATAGATGAGATATCATTCTATTTATCAAAATATGGAAGTTTCTTCCATCAAAGAGGGGGACTCCCCTAACATTCCCTAAATTCTCCATGATTGTAAAGAAGGAAAAATTTAACACCAACAACATGTACCCTTTGAGACAACTAGGAGGAAACCAGAACACCCTGAGAAGGAAGGGGTGAATTAGGTTTTCAACTTTTTTTCAAAAGTGATAGATATTGGTTCCACAATGGTATAAACAAATCAAACATACCTAATGGTAATATTTATAAAACAAACAAGAACATGTAAAGAGACCACACATAAATTTTACTTGGTTCTCTACCAAGGTATAAACAAATGATCAAACACTGATAGTGTTTTAGTCATACCCAAATCAACTAATCCTAACTTTTTGTGGAATAAAATATTTCAGACATTGTTGCACAATTCCAGGAACACTTCTTTTACATGAATTTATGGATATAACACTACATCCCTCAGAACACTTCCGTTGACTACACGTAGATCACTATTGTGAGGGAAGTCTAACTCAATTTATAAACATGAAGTTCAGATAAATATATTTTAAGTTTTGTCTTTTTCTCTGATAAGAACAAGACTCTACTTGAACCATTAATGAGAATGCATGCACCTAATTACACTATTCAAACAAACTGGTTATCCAACCCCTATTAGAATCTCAACTCAACACTTTCTCGTAACACCCCTTCTTGCAGGAATGTTTTTTAATTGTTGAGAAAGATCTCTTTCACACAACCCCTATAGTTATATCAATCACACCGTGAGATTCACTTAGTCTTTATAGACTCAAGGAACATATTGTGAATAATATTTACTCTACATAAGTCTTTTGTGTGAAACTATTTCATGCAATAGAGCCCCGAAATCCCCATTGAAAGAATTTATAAGTCTTGAATGGGAGAATACATCAATTTATAGGCTTGGACAACCTAGAAAATAACATAATAACACATCTTCCATTGCATGTGTATGATTTTCCCCAATCATGTGAAACCATATATGACATTTTATTGGGTTCATAAGCCTCTTTCGTGCCAATCAATACATCTTTATTCCCCGAGTGTGAAAATTCATCATTTGTTCCAATTCAAATATTTCATGAATGCTTTTGCATTCCCAAATTTTAATATGATGATCTCAAAACATGTTGTCTTCACATCCTAACAATCTATATTCAATCTTGGATGCAACATCCTTTACCAATAAAATAATTATCCATTCTTCAAATTTTGGACTGAAAAAATTATAAAACATTGTGATATGACACATCATTTAATATTATATCCATATTCTAGTCTGAGATCATTTTTCATACAAACTCCATGATCTTGCATGTGAGGATTGAAAGTAAATAGAATCCATACTCCATTTCATGCAAAGAACAATCTTGGTTCTAACAATAACATGAATTAAATTTCCCAAATTTTTATACAGCCCTAACGAAATGATGGGTTTGAGTTTATTGAGGGAATATTCAAGGATAAAACATAAAAGAATGATTTTGTGTAATCAGACCTATCATCTGTTGATTGATAAGGAAGTATGGTAGACTTATGAGGGAATTTTCTAACATAGATAAGAATATTTGGGATATGGGTAGGTCTACAATGGTGTGGATTCCCATAGGATATTATGCTTCAATAATGTATCCTACAATTCTTGTTTGGATGGTAATATGAGTTCTCATTATTTATTTATCCAAGAAATTTATATTTTTGTGATAAATCGTTACACTCGATGAATTATTGTTATCACTGAGTTCCGACAATATTAGGGGCATATAACAAGATGGATTCTGATGTTACAGATTCCTTATCAGTCCTCTAGAAGATAAAGAGATATAATCACCATGAATTTTCTATTGAATATTTTTGGAATTACATGAAGGAACATCTAATATTATTAATCTAATAGTTTTTCATGAGTGTGTAACACTAATCTAATAAGGGTTGTCCCCTTGTAAAGGGGGTACTCAAAAGAAGGTTCTTAACTGATGGTTTGCATGGTGTATTTCTATATGTATCTACCAGGAAATGTTAAAATCTCTTGATTGTCTACATGGAATTTTTAGGATACCTTCTTGACATGTCTTGAGTGTCTTCCTAACATGTCCTGATTCTCGTCCCGCCATATCATAAATATAAAAGAGTGTCTTCCATACTTTTCTTAGGTTATTTTTCATTATCAATGCTAAATTTTTTTAGGTGATTTTTATGATCAAATATAACATGTCTAGGGTTCTTTACATGATTAAAAATGACACGTATAGGGTGATTTTATCAATCAAAGATGACATGTCTAGGGCGATTCATATGATCAAAATGAATTTTCGGCGTTTTCATTGCATTAATAAGATGACTTTCCCATGATGTCTTCAGTTAATCAATATGACTTGTATGAGTTTTCATGATAGAATACCAGGACCAATGAAGAGTCATATAACCATATGACTTTGAGGGAGTCATGAAATTGTGTCTCATGAGTTTATACAAGGATTTAAGTTTAATGTTGTAGAAGATCATTCCATGGGATCATGAGGAACTATTTTCATGGAGGAGGAGTGCATGGTCGAGGTTTCATGATGGGGGTTTACATCCAAGAAGTTTCATGGTGAGAGGAGGGAATATCAATATTTTTACATTCATGTCATGACCACATCTCAAGGAGTGTTTTATTAATGAGGGTGAATGACCACAAGTTACCTCATTATAAGGCCAATGTTATATAATGGAATTTCATTCCATGGAAGACATGATTGGGGAAAAGAACATGTTGGGGGATGCCTGCATGATGTCCTCACAAGATGTTAAATTGATCATGAAATCACGTGAACTAAATGGGGTCTGGTAAGGAGTTCTGTGAACTTCACTAGGGGTAAGATATGGGGGTTTTATTCATGGATGTGTGTCAAAACCTATCCTAGTAGGGAATGATCTTTGACTCCCAAAGACCACCTCTAATAGGACGAGGGATGTTGAGTAGCACTAAGTAGTCATATCACTGACATGGATGGATGGGTGGATATCACTGACATGGGAGGCCTTATCCCATGTACATTTACACACACACACACACATCTCCAATCTCATAGAAATTATGAAATGTAAAAAAACTAACAAATATTAACACATACATCTATGTCACGTAACTAGAGTATGGAAAGATGTAAATGATAGTAAACAATGCCAAAAAGACTCATACCACAATGAGTCTATAACCGAAGTCCAACCTGAATATAATGGTTTTGGGACTACTTTATGAAAGCTTTAGGAACACACCTCATTCAGTCTAGTCTTAATAAGAACCATCTAGTCCTGGTCTGCCTAATAATTTTTCAAAAGGGTTACCGTCTTCACATGACATGACACATGTGGGAAAATCCTACATAGGAGTGAGTATGACAATACATAGTAGGGAACCCTAAAACCAAAAACCAAAAAAAAAAAGAAAATACATCCACCAATACATTGACATATGCATACAACACATATAATAATAATATGTAGATATACTGAACAAAGACAATCATTCTAGAGGAAAGTCACAACTATAGTATATTAGCCTAGGATTATACCTCGAAGAATCCATGAAGTACTCATCTAGGAGAACACACTCCCAATTCGGATAGCACTTATGGCATATGTCTAGGAGAAAATGTACGCCAGTTCTCCTCATGAGAAAGAAACTGCTGATATTCTAAATAGAATACGATACACAGATGAGAATTACTGCTAGGGCCCTAGGATGATGCCAATAACTCAATACTTATTAATCTTCTAAGTAAATGATCGACGCCCACAAAGTGTTGGTTACACTAATAACAAGAACTCCACCTTAGGTATGAAGATGAATATATTACCTCACTTCGAGCCTATAAAAGATATTTTAATGAATCCATCTAGGATATCTTGCTCAAGGTATTTAATTCATAGAATTAGGAAAATATTCTATATAAAACCTTAGAGAAAGGATAAGGGGAAAGAACTATAATGAATAATTTATAATATACCGAGGGAAAGAGATTCATTCCATGTAAAAAATAGTACACGACTTTTATAAGGGTTACATGCCATGTATTTTGACCCTAGGTCCTACTCCTGTAAACAAAATGTGTCATCAAATGATTCCCATAATGTAGTACACTTCTTGTAGGAACCTTGTGTACTCTACCGAAGTTATAGTACATCAATAATCCCATGTACTCATCACAACTGTGTCTGTGTAGTGGAGTACACACCATGTAGTTTTTCCATGAATTACACCCCATGCTTGTATACTTTCTGAAGTACTTGTGATGTCACCCTAGATAGGTAACATGCCATAATAGAAGAAACACATGTATTGTGATATATATATCATCCCTGAAACCCTATATGCCACACAAGGGGCCCCACATGATGTGTAAATACAATTAACACAACCTTTTGTTTGGTATTGTACAGAACCCCAGATATTCACCCATATTTGTTCTGGATCCTCTTTACATCAATATTGTTATTGTTTCACTATAAATTTTTTGATCCAATAACTTCAAACACATTAAATAATTGAACCACATGTTCTTTCATTTGATATTCATATAAAACAGATCATGACATCATTCTTTATTACACGCCAAAGAACACCGAAAAATTTATATTTAAAAAACCACCATAATCCAAATCACATTATCTATATGTTTTTAGGTTTGTCATGTCATAACAATCCCATATCTACGATATCAGATCATTGCACCAAGAAACAGATGTGAAATGATCTTATTGATCAAGAATTCTAATAGTGAGGTCCAAAAAAAGAATTCCTATGATGAATGATTATTGGGGGGAGAAAAGAACAATAATAGTTTTGAGGAACAAGACTCGATCAATGTACATATTGATGTAATTATTATTACATTATAATACTAAATGAATAAATCATATCAAAAATAAGTTCTCTCATCAAAACATAGCAAATTAGTATTATCCCATTAGATGATCAAACTGCGTATCAATCTATTCATTTATTGATTAGTGTTCATCATCGAAATCAAGAATGGGGAATAAAAAAAATAAAAACACACACTAATTTTTTTTGGATAGATCAGTGATAAATAATGAAGCTACATAGCGTTCAATAGAGAGAACCATTGAAATCGATACACATCGATTGACTATCCATGATCCAATGTTGTTCGATTGAGAGAAAATCTTGAAATCTCTCTCAAACAATTCTCTAGAGGTTCTATGGTTATGTAGATAACCCTATTATTCTATCTTAATATAAATTTTATATTCTAATTCGTCAATGTTTCATGAATTAGAAATGAAATAATTTTATTCAATAATTTAATTGAATAATTTTATTCATTTCTACATCTGTAATGTCTTGTCTAAAAAACGACATGCACCGACTAAGGTTAATTTTTACCAATTGTACAATTCACATTCTTAACTCAATAATTCATTCATATGTCTTATCTGATAATTAGTTTATATGGTATTATACGTTTTTAGGAAATCCACATACACATTCATTATTATATATTTCTACCATTTATTTCGGGCACACTGGACCTCATAATTTCACTCCATCCCATAACCTATCATCTAAAATAATCCATATAATATTAAAAAAATATTACATGTAATTTTGATACATTATGTTCTCTCCACCTTTGGGGCATTACATATTTGAAAATCAAAAAAAAAAGGTTACACAAAAATATGTTGGTACTGAGCATGAATTTGAGAATATTTCTACCATGTGCTCTCCTATACATTCTTGGGCTTCCATAAGACACACGCCAGATGAACTGATCACCCAGAAAGGATCCTCTCATGCTTATAGATGATATACATAAGGTAATCAGAAAAGTTCTCCCCATCCTCAATATCCAACTAACCCCATTCAATACTGTGTGATGGGCTATGCACGTACCTCCTCAACTATGACTTGATGAAGACGTTGTGTACCCTGTCAAATTGTGGAGGTATAGTTAAGTGGTGCACCACCTATCAAACCCCACATAGTATTTGGAAAGGTCCAATGAACATAATAGATTTCTTTTCCCCTATCCAAATAACTATAATCCACATAGAAGTGAAACCCATTAGAATAGATGGTCTCCCTCCACGAGCTCCAAAGGACTTCGCCGCCCATAAACATAAGACATTTGATGGATCTATATAGTCTTTTTTAGATCCTGGATAATTTTCACCTTCTCTATTGTAGTTCAACCAAACTTCACACCCATTAGTATTGACTATTCTTGTTATTCCATCAAAGTGGTGACGTACATGGTCACCCATACAAAGCCTCAAACGGATCCATACCGATGGTGGAATGGTAGATATTTTTTATGAAAACCCCACCAATGGTATGTGGTCCTCCGAATTTCATCCAAATATCACCATTCAAGATCACAGTACGTCCTTGAGAGCCTAAATGGTCTACTAAGTTTGGATATCAGTTTTGGGGTGAATAGTTATTCTCAAGCAAAATTGGGTCCCAAATTCCTACAGTAATCACTTCCAAAATCAGAATATGAAGACAGCATCATGAGAAAACAATATTGATGGAAATTAAACTATCTAGACCATCAACTAAATATTGAGGAATCCTAAGATCTATATAAAACTATACTCTTATATAGCTCAGAAGTGGGATGACATGGGGTGTCAGTCTATGATCACCCAGATTAAATCATTACCCCTAGACATATTTGGTCATCCCATCTTGAAATCCATATACATCTAATGCAAAATCCATTCTAGAACCTCAATTTGTTGATCCAATCCGACTAGAACATTGTTCTTGGACTTCACTAGATAATATGTAAGGCATCAAGAAAAAAACCGTGAAACTCCATTCTTCATCCCTAGCCACAAAAACTGACATCAGTGGTCCTGGTACATATTTTACACACCTAGGTGTACCATCAAAGGAGATGTATGAATATTTCCCAAAACCAACTCTTATAACATTATTTTTACCATCATACATCCTATTAAAAGAACAACATGTTCCCTACCATTAGAAAATCCATCAAGAGAATGCCTAGTGGATATCTGAGTATATTAGATCTTATGATCATTATCCTCAAGTTGTACCTGTATGATTTGTTGAATAAGGTGAGGGATAGAAACCCTTGAATTGAGCTACATTGATCCATCTCTATCTACAAAGGACAACTACAATGATGCACTAATATAACTCCTCATTCAAAAACAACCAACCCATGGACTCTCTTCACTTTAATCACCCTCATGGGTGGATCCCAAGATAAAACTGCCTCAACCTTGGTCGGGTCCATTGTTTCTCCATCTTCTGAGATAACATATCCTAGAAATTTGACCTCTTGAATGCAACACTAAAACATTGAGAACTTTAATTAAATCTGGTTCTCTCAGAGTACATATAAAACTATCTTTATGTGCCTCACTTGCTCCTCCTTGGACACCAAGTACACAAGGATATCATTGATGATTACTACCACAAACCTATCTAGGCATGTTTAAAAGATCCATTTCATGAGTCCCATGAACACTGCTAGAGATTTGAACATGCCATAGGGGGTCACTAAGTACTCATAGTTACCACAACAACATCCAAATTCCCTTTTCATCATATCATCACCATGTACTCATATACCGTGATATCATCACTTGAGGTCAACCTTTGTGAACCATTATTCCCCTCTCAGCTGATCAATGATGTCATCGATCCTAAGTAGTGGTTACCTATTCTTCACCGTCACCTAGTCAAAGCACTGGTAATCCACAGACAACCTCAAGATCCTATCTTCCTTATTGGAAAACAAAACTGAGGCTACCCAGGGAGAAGTACTAGGTCAAACATCACTTCTTTTCAAGTCCCCCAACAACATCCCCAGCTCTTGAAGTTATGTGTGATCCATCTTATAATATGGTGGAGTTATCTTTGTCTTCCACGGGTTTATGTCAATGGATATGTCTATCTTTATATGGGGTGCTAAAACGAGAACATATTTCAGAAATATGTGCTCATACTGTTCCACCACTGCATGAAACTAAGAAAACACAATATCCAATACACTAGGTATCTGTTTTTTCAAATGACGAGTAATCTGCTACACCCTCTGATTCATCGGTCCATCCTATGCTTCATTTTATTCATTTTCACCAAATATGGAAAAACATGTTCCATCACTAAATACATGGTAAAACCTTCAACTAATATAGTTAATCTAGTCATGAAATATAGCTAAACAATCCAAACCATGAATTATGTTGTAAGGACTTGGCCATTATAGCCAGATATTCCATCTTAAACACTAAAATGCATGAGTCTTGTCACACTACTAGTATATGTTCATGATCACTGAGTCTTCTCTAGTACGATTGTCTAAGTGCGATGGTCAAGTCGATAGTTTAACTAGAATCACTCTTTCTAGTGAAAAGTGTGTGGAAAGAAAGGAATTACTACAACATGGGTATATCTGTACTAAAACTATTGTTGAAAAGACACATATCATATATACAATCATTTATGGTTCCTCTAGTTCATAATATTCGACCACCTATAGTTTTACTTTACCCTTTTCTCCAAACCTATATGTCTAGAATGGACAACCTAGGGGTATTGGTGGTGACAATTCAAAACAAAAACAACCTTTTTCTACTCTCCCAACTCCACTGCCACCTCCACCGCCGTACGAACTTACCTTATCAAGATGTTGTCTCTACCTCAATGGGTCATCCACAATAACTATATTAGCTATATGGTGGGTCATAAAATCTCATGAAACATGTCCCCTTCTATCACATGAGTAACAACACCTGTCTATGATATTATTGGACCCACTCTTTCGGCAATAAACTATTGATCCTCTATCATGGGACCTCCTCATAAAACATATCACACATCTGAGTCAGTGAGGTTGATGTTGGCTCTGTTATACTGAGTTCTATGTTCCTGATTTCCCACTACTAACATCCACCTGCTGCATCTTCATAGCTATGAAACTCTCAGCCAAAAAAGCTCTCACAATCACCCCATTATTGGTTTTAATGAACAGAGGGACAAGGTTGCCTCAGATATATCTATACATACCTCACCTAATTTTCTAAGCCCTAAAGAATTGTTCTTGGACCATATCCATCGATTACTAGGGAATGTTGGTATACCTTGATGAATACTAAGCTATTATCATTCTTCCCTTCTAGAGCTACCGAAACGCATGGATACATATATCCCCTAACATAGATTGTGAGAAATCCTATATGATAAGGTTCTCATACTACGTCCAAGAAAGAGTCTCCTGGTCACAAGGTTGAGTAACTAAACCTCACCATTTCCCTGCTGAGCTATGAAGAAGGATCTCCCTTAGGACCACTATATGGAAAATTGGTGTCGTGACAAGACATAAAATTTTGGTCACCACCACAAGGAATTCCTCAACTGCCTGCAGGTTAGGATCAGATCAATACTAGATGGATCTATATCTCTAAACCATGTGAAGCATTCACATCATTATCACATCATCAACTAGTACAATAAGTACCATGTGATGCTATGTAGGTGGTATGGATGACCCACCACTTAGATTATACATCCTAGGAACTAATCCCTATATCAAATCATCATCACTGAAGGGATATTCCCCATGATAATCATGCTGAATATTATGTGGTATTTTCTAAAGAGGAATACTTAATATTATAATGTTGTACAATTATACATGATTATATCTCAAGAGACGACTCAAGAATGACATGGAACCATAACTGATTCTTATAAGTTTCATGTACCATTTTTTCCTAGCAATCAATGTTCTTATTTAAAGAGTCTAAAAGTAAGTGATCAATGTATGGGTGTATAGATACATTGAATGCCACACCAACACAGGACATCCTAGCCTAAATTATTAACACGAAACACTTAACCATATTCCCCCATACCAATCTCACAGACTCTTGGTCCTCATGTATAACCGACCACTCTGAAACATTTTTTTCATGACCTGCCCTAGTGGGGACAATTATATGACTCCCAAGGCCCACTTACAATAGGCCAGGGGCTAGATAGAAGAACCAAGATGGAATAAAACTTACATGGGAGGCCTTAAACTAAGTATCTACACACAAATACACATTTCCAAGCCCAAACAAAAGATTAAATTTTAAAAAAACTTACAATTATTCATTCATACATCTAAATAACTTCACCAGAGTATGACTAGAAGAAAAAAATTATAAAAAAGCCTAAATACAATGCCACTAAAAGATTTTGCAACACAATTTTAACATGGATGTAAAGGTACTGGGAATAATATCTGAATGATGTTGGCACACACCTCAATCTTTCTGATCTCTCTAATAACAATCTGTTCCTGGTTGGTTTGGGATTCTGTAAAAAGATCAGTCATCCACATAAGATAAGAAATATGCAGGAAAATACATTATAGGGGGGAGTATAAAAATATTTAGTAGAACACCCTAAGAAACAAATCACACAATAAAAGATAAATACTAATAAATAAACATAGTTATATTTCTACAATGAATATATCATGAATATCCTTATATACTAAATATAGACACATATATTATAGGTAAGTCACAACCATAGTATACCATCCTAGGTTTATAGGTTCAACAATCCATGAAGTAGTAAACCAAGAGAACAAACACCTGATTTTGATATCATTATTGATTCCCAAAATAATGATACCACTCGTTGGGTCTCCTCATGAGAAAGAACACGATGATAGTATACAGATAATACAATACACAAAGGAAGAACACTATCTGTGCCATGGGTTGATACCAAAAATTTAATCTTGATTAACCTGCTAAGTAGGGGATCAGTTCCCACATAGTGGTGGTCATGTTGATACCAAGAACTCCACCTTGGGAATGAAGATGAACAGAGGATCTCACTTCATATCCCTCAAAGGTATTCCAATGGTTCTATTATGGAAGTCATGTTAAAGAGATTGTGTTCCTAAAAATAGGAAATGATTCCATAATAACCCTTATGGAAAGGATATGGGTAATGGAGCATAATGACTCTTGTCTAATATACGAAGGATGAGAGATTCTATCCTTTTAGAAAATAGTACATGGTGTACAGAATGGTTACATGTTGTGTTCCTTGAACCCGCGTTCTACCAGTGTAAACAGACCATGAAAACAAATCATGTCTGTGTAGTAGTACATGTAATGTAAGAATACCATGTACTCTATCCCTATGCTTGTACATGGTTCATCTCAGGTAGTAGTCCAACCCGTGTTCGTGTAGTGGATTAAATACCGTGTGGGATGTCTGTGTATTCAACCCTATATCCGTGTACTTTTTGATATACTCACCATGTCACCTGGGAAACATGTCATGTATGCAGATCCATATGCAGTGTGATACTAATATCATGTCTGAAACTATAGATTCCAATCTTGGTGACCACAAAACAAATAGATCCAGTCTACATGCCAACTTGTTATAGATTTTTCAGAATCCCAAATCTACTTCTACGTTCAATTTACAAACTATGGACTTTGATATGGTGATTTGTTTACTAGACAATCAAATTCCCAAGATCATACAGGCCATAACATCATCAAAAAACATGTTCTATCATCCTATATATTCAGAAAATTGATCAAGATTCCTTTTGTCATTATACGATGAAGAAACCAAATTTGGGAATCCACCATCATTTGAATCACTAATTCTCAATCATCAAACCTTTTTCTTGTTGTGCTTATCCCATATCTACGTTATTAAAATTTTCCTCCATGAAAGGGATGCACAAATTTCGATTGATCATGATTTTTCAAGACTTGGGATAAACAATGAATCCCAAAAGAAAAACGATGAACAGGTGGAGAAAATAATAATAATAAATTTTAGGAATGATACTCAGCCTATTTTCATGTCGATATAAATCTATTTTTATTATATTTACAAATGCATAAATCAAATTGAAACGAAATTATTCCATAAAAACCCCCACAAATAAATCTCATCTTACAATATGATCGAACTGTTGATCAAACGATTCATTGATTGATTCACATTCATCATAGAATTCAAGAGTGTAGAATACACTAATAAAAACACAGTCATTAATAGGACTCAGATTGATCAATTATGAGGAATAATGGTACATCATGTTCATTGGTGAGATCCTTTGAAATCAGTGCTCATCCATCTTGGATCCATGATTCACTATTTTTTTCCTTAGAGTAAATCGTCAAAGCTATATCCAACAGTTATCCATTGTTTCCAGGGTTATGCGACTAACACTATAATTTTGAAGTAATATCATTATAATGGATTAATAGTTGTTTCATAAATAATTAAAAACAAAATAATTTTAATAATTTCCAGGCATGTGAATAATTTTCTACAAATGACCCACATCGACTAATTTTAAGTCTCACCTAGGGTAAACATTGTGTTCTAAGCTTAATGATAAACTTACATATCTGATATGAGAACCCATTATGATGTTATTCAACTTTTTTCAAGAAAACTCTAAGTGTGATATTAAATACAGTTAATATATTCCAAAATTTTATTTTATACACAACGGGTCTCAGAATCACATGTTATCTTAGCGCCTGGTATCAATAAGAGTCCATATAATATTCAAAAATAATAAAAGGAAAATTTGAGGCATTACAACATTGGATCATGGATAAGGGTCTTCAATACATTTTCATGAATGGAGTACACACAATATAGACTTTGAAACACAAAAAAGTCACATGATCGTTCGATGGTTTTAATGTTACATGATCATAAGCAAAGGTGTCCATTATTTGACCACATGTGTTATTCTAAGGTGTGTGGATGGATTTGTTTATAGAGGATGCATGTTATTGGATATATATATAAGACACTCAAATTAGTGGTGGAATATTGTGTGATGAGGTTTGTATGAATTCTTCATATAATAAATACCTCACATGATGTTAAAATCATAACATTGTCACAAGATTCTAGTGGAATCATGTGATACAGTCCCACCATAAAATATCATTATGTGTCTCTTAATTATCTAGAGAATTACTCCACTAGAATTGGTCCATTATTCCCTTCCACTTTTCTTCTTTATCACTCCTTATCTCATTCTCCCCAACCCATCATATTCTTTCATCCATATTATCCTAAACTCCAATATCTTTTAAATGGGATAGTTTGTTTATATAAGTAGTGTAAATAGAAGATACATCTGCTTTATATGGTGTTCATGTCACATGAACCATCTTAAGGTGGTGGGAACATATCTTTAAATATCAGTAACTCTTATATTTTCCACACTCACACAATACTTAACAATTCACAAGATGGATTCAGCCTCGTATGATCAACCTACATTAATGAGAAGGAATTATTCAGTCCCATGATTTGTCTTTACCCAGATTGAAATCATTTTTAAACACCTATAAATGATCGGAGAAACTTTCAATGAAAATATAGATTATTTTTTATGTGGAACATAAGCAACATCTATATTTCATCACATGGTCCTCACTATGTTATCATGGGATTCATAGTTATTCTCATGAAGGATTCATGTGATCGCATGATCAGGAATCACATAAATCAATTATTCAACGTCACTATTATCATTAATGTAATGACAATTCATGGATTAATGGTGATGAGGTGGTATATCTTGGACATATCTACACGATCATCTTTGGGTGATAATTATTTGTGTGATAGCATAATACATGGGTGGATAGTCACTTTACCAATGTTTGAGTGCTTCAGATTTAGAAATGGAAATTTAGTGCATGTTTCTTCCAAGTCCTAGTGATTTCATGCTTCTTTAGAATAATCGCATGATCACAATATCAGTTCACATGATACCTATTTTGATCATCTATTTCCATAGTGCCAAAACAATCAATTTGGTGGAGGTTATATGTAAAAATAGGATCCTTCATTCACTAAAAACAGAAACTGATTTTTATATGATCTATATATTGTTATAAATGCATCACATGATCATCACTAAATTTATCGTGTGTGCTTAAAAAAATCTCAAAGTGTATTCACACGACATAGATGGTTATCCTCATAAAATGGATCTAGTTTCATCAAAATAAGGCATTCATGAAAAATGAAATCACATTCTTGGATCTAGGACATTGATCATGACTCCTTTTTCTCAGTTTTATAATCGTAGAAGGATGAAATGGATTTCATCAAGTTATATGATCAAGATATAACCATGTGTGGCTCTTGGTAGTAAACCACTGGGATGAGGATTATATCAGGAGAGAAGAAGGTTAATGATGAATCAAGTGAGTGTTCAGATGGGTAAAATTATTAGATCAGATGTAAAAGGTTTTATCCACTTATTTTTATAGAGGAATAGTATATATTTCCATTTCCTCATCCTACATTGATTTCTTAGACGGTTTGGGACTTCTTAATAAGTTCGGATGTTTCATCCACCGTTTGAACCGATAATGGGGTTAGAAATTTCAACACATGCACCCAAACCATCAATATCCTCTCTCTATCATGGCTCAAACCTCCTATTAACACCATCAAACAACATGAAAACTCATTATGGGTTCTATTCTTTCCCACACACACTACTGCATCCCTGGCTGGCTAGCTTTTAGGGTGTGGTTGAGGCGACTCCCACATGTTCCCTTTTTGGAGCTTCCTAGAGGGCTATATTTTATTTTCATTTTTTATAATTTAATACATTGAAATAATATCAAAGAATATTGTGTCTATATAATTAATAAATTAAATTTTCATAGGCCTCAAAATTCCCAAATCCTTGACAGTAAAGTCCATAGTGCAAAAATACAGGTTCCAACATCATCCATGTCCATGTTTTCTAAAAAATATTTCAATAATTTTTTACTATACTACTATTATTTTTAAAGTCATTTTTACAAATGTTTTAATATTTTTAATTTTTTTAAAGTAATCTAGTATTCCCTCTTTGAGAGAGGTAATTTTATTTTTTAAAGAAAAATATGAATTGAATCATTGTTTTAACATGTAAATCATGAAGATAATTTATCGTCATCATGAATGCGTAATTCATTGAAAATTCCATTACAACATTCCATGGTTATTTTCAATTTAAAAAACTTCCTTAATATTTGGTAAATTTTTATATTTTAATGTAATTATTTCAAAAATTGATGCATATTTTCATTGTGATATATTCCAAAGATATACTAAAAGAATTTTCATCTTAGATAACATAATTTTATGTTATATATGTTTTATTGGGTATATGATATAATGATACCATATAAATTCATTATATTGATGGTTTATTAATATGTTTATTTTATTTTTATAGACCCCATTCCACAAGATTACGTTTTGAGGATATGTTAAAAAATTTCATGATCTTGTCACAATCAGATGAATAGATTATGATAATGTGATAGATGATACCATTATATCCCTAGACACATTGGGTAAATATAGATAACTCATTAAATAAATTTATTATTCATGAACATGATTTCATATTAAAATTTTTATTTATAAACCTATTTTTTATGTCTATGAGATTACATGTGGGTCGAGGTTTTGTCCATAAGATAATATGTGGACCTGGTTTTCATTCCAATATTATTATGAAAAAAAGTGGTTATATGTCCCACAAATTATGTGAGGTTAAAATTTCAATTTCATAATATAATGATTGAATCTATTTATAGACATATATTTTCAAATTTTTATTAAATTATGTTTTTCAACCTTACTATATCAATGTTATGCTCTCGTCAATGATGTTCATTGAATCCTTTATGCTTTATGGATGATGAACTAGGAATATTTTTTCCATAACATTGGAATATGATCTATGATATGTAGATTATGTTTTTAAAATGTGAATATATTATTCCCATACCTTTATTCCCATATTATTTTAATGTGATCATTGATATCTCCATTGTATACTTTTACTGATCATCTTATCTCACATTTTTTATCTTTCCTTTCCTAGGCTGCGATGAAAGGATTTACATATGGTATTCAGAAGATGAATTATAAATTAAAATTATTTATGGGAGGTGTTAAATATCATACAATAAATAATATGAGTTTCTATCTTGCCTCCACAATAACTAAATATGTATAGTTCTAGTGTGGACCATAATGAAATTTATTAATTATTCATCTAAAATAATGTAATATTTCTGTATCAAAATTATAAGTCACTATGTTTGGTATCATAGTACGGTTAAGTAAATATTTGGATAATAATATTAGGTAAATTTAGTGAAAACCATAAGAATATTTCTTACTATAGTATACTATCAAAATGTGTTGGTAAGGAAGATATTATGTAGTTTTCCTAGAAGTATATCCCTATCTGGATACTAAAAGTGGATTTGGTTTTGGAATTTGTATATCTTGGGGTAATAACATTAAAAAATAGATGTTTTAGTATATCTCATCCACCATTATGGTTCACTGTTAGTGGGCCCTTTATACACAACTGATTTGAAACTCCTTATGATATGCATGGGTCTACATGCATTCTAATTATGAAACTATATAATGTATTTGAGTAGATGATAACCAAGGATGTCATAGGTAAAATCTATGGTTTCATATATTGGAAAGAATGTGTCATGACTTAAGAACACAATGGATTAATTTTCATTATAAAATGATTTCTCACTAAAACTATATTTACTCAGAATATGAGTTCTTCATTTAATGGGTTGAAGCTAAATGAATTATGAGAATAATGAATATGAATACCAATTCAATTAACTTTCTCTTGAGAACGAAAAAATTTTAGGATCTAGGGTGCAATATCTTGTGACTATGATCAATAAAATCTCTCAAACTATGAGTGGAAACCAGTATCATGTTGAACATTTTAATCCAATAAGGAGTTATCAACATGCCATTAGATATTTTATGGTACAAAACCATCTTATTTATTTGGGTCTTATGATCCCCTAGTTCCTAGAAAATGAATCACGGTGGTAGAAAATATATTTTATGTTCACCGAAAACCAGGCCATATTTGTTTTCCTAACATGTTATAAATTGGAAGGTGAAGTAGATCAATGTTTGAATATTATTAAGAATATGATGTAAGAAAAATAACTTTAGTCAGTGGAATGGGATGAGTTTTATTTGATATTTTTCAAAATTGTGTCTCTTATATTCTATTCACAAAATGGTTAAAGAATACCTTGAGCTTAACCATATGGGTGAGGAATATATTAATACCTATATGGAATCTTTTACAATACATTAATGGTATGCCTATGTTTTAATCATCATCCCTGAAATAATAATTTATTGATTAATTAGAGGTTAGAATACAAGAAATAAAAAAGTAATATAAATAAGGGGATTTAGAAACTATGAATAAATCATTTGATGTGAACTCAATATGGATATTGAAGTTGTAAAATCCCATAGTTCCAATCATAAAAAAAGGACATTGGAGTTTCATGGATGATCCAATGGTCTATCATAAGGATGGTAAATTTTATTTGAACCACCTACTTGAAAAAAAATGTTCAAATTTTCATTGAGGTAAATTAATAAAAATAATATGATTTTTTTAATGTGTGGCGAGAATAGACATTGATAAAATGAATTTTGAAGTGTTGTGAAGAGGATAGTAATGTAAAATAATGGATAAGGAGATTATCAGAATAAACCAATCACACTTTTGAATTATATATGCATGGATTATAGGAATTATGTGAATAAATTCACTAATACAAGGGCTAATGTGGATAAAATTCCACAATAACCTCTAAAGTAAATGTAGAAAGGGAATCCTTTTTAAATCACAATATCCATATAGAATCAAGAGACTTAGGTTACATGAATCATACATAAAAAATTTAGCGATTATATTTAATATTTTGAATGAATAATCCGATTAAAAATCATATCCTTTATTGAAATATGATATTATTCTTATAATATGGTCCAAAAATTTAAAGAATGACGGATAAATTCATTGTTTAATCTCAATTAAATTTGTGTGATAGCAAGAAAATTTATAAAATGGAACAAAATTGAGTGATGAAATATAGACCACATATCGTAGGATCATGAAATAGTCATTGTACAGTATCATATTTTAGTTCATCCTATATTTGCATTGATTTGAGGAACTAACCAATTCCATAAAAATGAGGGAAATTATTTTTCATTTAAATAACGTCATTGATAGGAAGATGAATAATGAAATATCCAAAAGTAATTGAGAACGTATTAGTGTGTATCTAATGAGATTAATGTTGATCGATACAGACTCTATATGAAATATTGATCTCAATTCCTAAAAAGGATTAAATGTTTTTCAAAGGATGATGAATGGAAGTGGTAGTTTTAGTAATTTCATATAAATATTCAATAATATGTTTCCTTAAAACATGATATTATCATTCTTTATAATCATTCTAATCTTTTTATTTTAGTCTTGTTCATACACATTATTGAGGATACATTAGTTTAACCATTTATGGAATGAATTTAGTTGAACATTGTGTGTTATTATTTAGGTATTAAGGAGTAATGTATTATATATGTCCATAATGGAAAAAAATTTCTAACAATTTTAGAATTCATAAATATTTAGTCATATAATAAAATAATTTTCAATTTATTAGAGATCTTATGATCCACTAAATATTAATTTTAGTACCTTAGATAAAAAAATACACCTTTACTATTCATTTCATCGAGAAAGAGTTGATGTTGTAATTGATTTGAGAATAACCAAAGGATTAAATTATGTTTATAATACAGAAAAATATATAGTTTATTTTATCATGTTCTACATTTTGATATTAAAAAGAATCTGTCAACATATGTAATAATATATTGGAATAAAATATTATAATATACCTTCATTTATGATAAATCTACTTTCTTTTCCACCATAATATATTTATGGTTTTTAATCATTAAATTTATCCTAAGCATATTGTATATCACAATATATTAGTCCTTGCGTGTTATTTTTCTCCCCATGTTCATATTTACACTTCCCACTAATTCTTTCATGTTTGGAAAATAAGTTTTTTTTTGTTCTATATGAAGTTTACATTTCATGTTTCCACTTTTTAAGATGAATTTTTATTCCAACAGTTTATTATGTCAGATTTCCAAAAAGGGATTCTGAAATGTAAGAAAAATTATTACTGAGAAATATTTGTGGTGGGTAAGAATGAAACACCGTAAGAAAATTGAATAACATCATTATTTTATATAACACATATGAAACACAATAGTTAGCTTAAACGAATTATGAATTATTATTATTTAATTATGAGCATTATAACAAATCTGTTTAGCTAAAGGGTATGAATAGGAAAAACAAAATTATAAAATATATATAATTTCCATTATCAATAAAATATTTTTATTAATTCAAAGTAAAAAATCATTAATTTTTTTAGTAATGTTATATTATGGTTCAATAATATATTTCCTTCAAACATGATATTTTTTATTTTTTTGGGAAAATATTAACATAAATTTTCAAGAAATTTAGAAAATTTATTTGATAAATTAAAATTAAAATTTTAAGTAAACATTTCCAAATTATCATATAATTAATTTATATGAATAATCAGAAAATATTAATTTTTTTATGAATAGTAATAAGTACTGATTTGTACTGGAAGCTATATTTTTATCAAAAAATTATTTTAATTAAAAACTATTTGAAACTGTTTTTATATTATATTATTAATAATAAAATTATTTTCATTGGAATCAACTTTATTTTATAATTGTTTATTCAAATTTTTATTTGAAATAAAATTTCTAGAAGAACAGTTTTTGTTGTTTATTTAGTTTATCTTAAATTAATTTCTTGCACTTCCTTAAATTGAATCATGAAAAATGGATTCAATAATTTTAATTAGGAGGTGGAAATGTAATATGTATTTATCAATATAATGAACTTATTATATTTTAATCTTTTATGAAATTTCAAGTGTGCCACTATCCTTACTTATAAAAGGGAACCCATCCTTTCTCTTATTTACACCACTGTGATCAATATATAATTGAAAAACCATCCAAATTCTCCCATAACATTTGTTAGAAAAGAATTGTAGGTTATTGTATTCTTACGATTCCATTATAGGGGTCATTAAGAAGGGATTTGAAGGGGCACTACTAAATAAGAGGCAATCTTCTTATATGGATTCTATTAATTTGTTTTTTCTTATACCTCCTCCAAATCCATGATATTGTTAGAAAAAATTAATTCAATATCATAAATATTCTAAAATGTTATTATAATTATTATACCACCTTTACGAACCCTATTTTCTATAAAAACATAAGTGAATGTAACACTCAATCATACACATGACTTAATATCTCCATGTAGTGATAAAATTAATTTTTCACACCCATACTTTTTGGGTTGTTATGATGAATAGATTAATGTTTATATATGATATTTATTACATAGTTATTATTATAATATTACAATAATATATATTCTCACCAACTATCCAATTCTTCAGAAAATGATATTGTCACTCATGCGTATGTGTGGACTACCACCTCCAAGAATAGATGTGTTGTTTTTCATTTATGACATAAATTAATGATAATAAGTATATAGTTTACAATATTTATGTTCTATATGATATAATAATTATTCATTAATGTTTATTTGTTATTTAATTTTCATTCATTCCATGAATCATAAACTCAAAACAATGTTCATTCATATGTATTATGTGTGGACTACCACCTCAAAGAATAGATGATATTTGTTTTACATTTAGGTATTAAATTAATAATAATAATCATATATTTAACAATATTATTGTTATAAATGATATAATAATTATTCATGAATGTTGATTTATTATTTATAATTATTTTAATCCATGAATCAAAAGGTTAAAACAAGGTTCATGTATACATATGACTTACCGTCTCTAGGAACCATGTGATTAATTTTTCTATATCAATATTATATATATATATATATTATTAATATCATGATTAAAATTATATATATGATGGAATCGTTACCAAATTAATAGGATCGTAGTTACTGAACAAAAAAACTATAGAAAAATGAAACTGTAAAAACACGTAAATGATAATTTGAACAATGGATTTATAATTAATGGGTATTGAATTTTTATAAATGTAACATATATGATTTCAAAACTATGAAAATGAATTTGGTATATAATTCAATGACATTTAAATTTATTATATTAGAGTTTATATCTTTTTTGATTAAATTGGAAATTAATGTACGATATTTTCATCTCATATTTATTTCTGTGACACTCCTTCCATATTCATTACTTATATTTTTATAGAGTATAAAAATAACAATGGTATTTAATAATTAATATCATAAAAAATATTTGATATAAAAAACAAAATAATGTTCATAATTGAATTGGGGTTTATGATTCAAATGTTAAAAAATAAGTAAAGGGATTTAATTTACAATTTCATTATTTCTCTAGATTTTTTATGATTAAGCTTATAAAGATGAAATTTGATGATCTGAATATAAAATCTTAAATAAATATTAATTTTATATAATAAATATTTTCCTTCAATTTTCCCCTCTTTAAATACTCATGATACGAAATCAATGTTCTAAAGGGAAAAATGAATTTATTTATCTTTTTAATTAAAAATATTTTTCATTCCATCCCCTTATTTTCTAAATATATTTTCATGAATGTTTTTAATATTATAAAACGCCTTATTAGATTAATTTTCACACATGTTTTAATTTTATGAAAATGGATAAAAAGGACTATTTTTTCATGTTCAAAATGAATAACTTACGGTTTTTTACAAAAAAAAAATATGAATGTAAATGTTATTATAACGTAAATAGAGTGACATGAATTTCGAAACATACTGACCTCTGAATGATTTGAATATTCGTTTAAAAGTGTCCATGTTTTTTTTAATGAAAATTTTTCCCTAATATTTGGTAAATTTTAATCTTTATTAATGTTATTTAAAAATGAAAAGTGAATTTTCATCAAGAAAAATACTAGATACATTTTAAAGGGATTTTCATCTTATATAACATCCTTTAAGGTTAAATATTTTTTAATGGGAATATTATACAATGATACCATCCTTATTATTTCTCAGGATGGTATACTATTTTCATGATGTGATGTTTATTAAACCCATTTTATTTTTCATGGGATTAGGTTTTGATGAAAAGATAACAGTTTTCATGATATTTTTATATACATATGAATGTATTATGATAATGTGATGGGTGGGTACCTTATAGACGTCTAATACATTGGTTAAATATGGATAACTCACCATATAAATTTTTTATGTGTGGAATTGATTTAATGTTCACAATATAAGGTGTAGACCTCATTTTCATTTCAATATGATTATGTGTGGAGCTGGGTTTTTATCCTAAATATTATGCATGTATTTGGTTTTCACGTCAATAAGATTATTCATGGACTTCATTTCATGTCCAAAATTTTATTTTAGGGTCTACTTCCATATATATAAATTAATGTGTGGACATGTTTCTAGTTATACATGTACACAATGTTATAATATTATGTTTTGGATATATACATATGATTATGTGAGGCTCTCATGGACCGTGTGGTTTGATTACTTTATTATCATTTTGTTATGATATTCCAATAATTATTCGGTGACTCTAGATTATGATCTATGATATGAATTGTATGGTTTTAAAATTCTAATATCATGTCATATTACCCCTATGCTCATGTTATACTAATGTGATCATTGATATCTCCCTTTTTACTCTTACTAAACAAAGGAGAACACACTTTCTTATGTTTTCTTTCCTATGTCATAGTGAAATATTTTTGTATGGTATGTCTATGAATAGTTATATATCAAAATATCACTGGGGGAGATATTTAAGATCTTTCAGGAAATAAGAGTATTTTGAATCTAGAATTCAAATTCACTAAACCATTACGGTTCTAGCATGGATCTTGTTGTTATGTGTTAAATATTCATTTAAAATGATGTAGTATTAATGTATGAAAAGTATGATTCACTATAGATAGTCTCTACAAAATTTTCTTCTAGCCTTCTCTACTAGTTATGAAAAATCCTATATATTAGGAAGTGTACATGTGGTCAGGTGGTGATCCAGCTCATACATAGTGGTTAGGGTAGGGTATTACATCATCCAAGTGGTAAGGGTGAACACAGTTTAGATTTATAAATCCTTTCATCACCGGCTGAATACTTATAGCAATAATAGATCACTAGAATTTTATATAAAATATTTTTTGTTTGTGAATAATTAAATAACACAAAATATAGTAAACCAAGATAAATATAACTTGACATTAATATTGAAGAATAAATATATATTTTACTATTATATAAGGTTTTTTATTTGTTTTGTAGTAAATTTCACTATTCAATGAAATAATCCTTAATTTTCACATCGAACACATGAAACATCTATGATGTTGCATGATTGTTATTCATTTACCTCAAGTTTCCGAATAGAATATTTCCCAATTTAACCTATAAGTTATCATCCATATACCTATTGAAAGTGACACCATATATTTTATCATCTAAAAATTATACAAAAATTATCTCCCCTAAAATTATTCTTAATATTTGGGAGCCATTGGTCATATAAAAGATCCATAAAGACTATATTATAATGATGGTTCATAAGTGAATATCTAACTTCTTCAAAGTAGGAAACAAATTCATCATTACATTTTTATTTTATAATTTAATTATAGATCATACTAACTATGATTGAAAAATTTCATAATATATAATTAACATTAATATAATTTAATAATATGGTATTAATAATGATATATATTGTTTGATTTAAAATCCTTGTTTGATTATGATACATTCATGTTTTGGTTAGTTCAAAAACCATCAACAATGAATCTTATCTATTCATAATTATTATCATGATGAGGTAAAAAAGAATAATTTTATTTAATTTAATATGATTTTATTTTGTTTTTTGGGGTTTTATGGTTTCAAATAATAAATATTAATAATCCAATAACTCTTCATGGATGATAATATTACAAAACATTGAATACAAAATATATTATTTCCTTAGGAATAATACACAACATTTTTTTTAAATTAAAATTAAACAATATATAACCTGATAAAATTATGATTCATGTACCAAGAATATATTATAGATTATGAATTCATGCAGAAGGATATGTGATAAAATCCACTATATCATAACAATAACTGGACAATTGTAACTACTAACATCCAATAGTCAATATAAACTATGTATATGTAGTAAGTAAAAGTAAATGAATTTAAGTGGTTGATTATAAATGAAATAAATATTAATATGTTTATTAATATTTAATTTACATTCTAAAACATGTTATACATATATTTTGAAAGGGTTTCAGAATGTATGGAGTTAAGGTATAGTGTTTCTTACTGACATATCTTTTTATTTGAGTTTTTTATACAAATCATATTTTATTTGAGTTTTACTAATTTATATGTAAATTATCATAATTATTTTATTTTGGATTTCCCAAATTATATCGTCTATATATTTTTGTGATATATATAGAAATTTATTTTCCCCATAGTTAATGACGTATGATTCATATCCTTTATTTTTTTAAGGGGAACCCAATATGACCTCTATATTGATTCCGTATTTCACTCCCATAGACATGTACTTTATTATCTAAATTTTTGAACAAATCACATAACAATTTATATTTATTTTAAGGATGTATCATGCCTATGAAATTTGGTAACTTCTTAATTTATTATGTTTGAGATGTTTTTTGTTTCTCCATTTCTCCATGTTTCTAACTTAGTCTCTATGAAACCTATTTAATATATTTTAAATAAATATATTCATTTAGAATAATAATATTCCATGATAATTAACATTCCTTTATTTGATATTATCCTTAATATTTACACCTGTCATTGATATTTCCCATTTCCATAAAAATATCATAATTCAATGGAAATTATTTCATGACTTCCATTCAATTTATTTTATTCATCAAATTTAACATTCCTCTATATTAAATCTATTTAATATTAAAACCTTTAAAAATTTTAGATATTATCATTCCTGTTATTATATAGTGATTTATATAAATGTTATCAACAAATTAATCTTTTATGATATATTTTTTTCTAAAAAATTCAATAAAATGATTTTTATGTTAATGGGTTAACCATGTTATTAATTTTTATGTATTTATGATATCTTTCATGATCATTTGACATGAATATGTATGGATATATTTTTATATGAAGGTTGTTTCTATAATTTCATGTCAATATTATATGTTTTATAATACTTTATATTTCACAAAATTACTATTTATGGGAGATGGATAGTGAGCCAAGTACACTACATTATGATGTATTGGTAGAGACCCTTGACATAAATATATGATATCATATTAGTATATTTGTGATACATTACCATGTTGTTAATAATTTTTATGTTTTAATGGATTATTATAAAATTAATATGATTACCTCATGCTTATGACATATTCCTTAATTATATTTTTTTCAATGAACCTCATTATTATAGGTTAGTTTAAAAACAATTTTAGGTTGAAAACAACATGAACATTTATTTTTAAATGAATTAAAATAAAATAAATGAAATTTTGAAGGAAGTAGAGAGGGTGTGGGTGAATGTGTTACACGAGGTGCATGATATAATATTGTGCAACATACGGTGGCTACTGGTATCACCATAGGGTACCCATTACTACTAATTATTTTTTATTAATTCAAAGGGAATTAAAGAGTAGCATGAAAATTAGTACAGTGAAATAAGAACATGGAGCAGATTAAGGAGGTCTAAAATAGTGAAGCCATAGGTCATCCCCACTTACAAGGTTCACACCCTTAGGTCAAAAAGACATTGTTCTTGAAAAAATGGAACTTTTATCTTCGACAATCATCGAATAATTTATTCCTCCACATTATTCCTCTCATGATAAGTATGGATAATAAAAATATTATTTTTAATAAAGAAGTTTCACTTTTTGATAATGCGGAAGATTGACCTATGTGTTTTATTTATATTAGGAAGTGAATTTCCCCGAATAATGGAGTCATATTCCACTTTAGGTAATGAGAAATTTATTTGTAGGCATAATCTTAAACCTGTAACCATTTCCATAGCCTCAACCTATTGAGACTGACCTCATGTGAAATGAGATAAGCAAACCTAGAAGATAAAACCCTTCGGATAACACACGGCCCCTACTCCCCTCATGAAACCATGATCATAGGAACCATCTGTATTTAGTTTTTTTCCCATTGGAGGATGACACCAACGGTCTGAAAATTTTTGGATAGTGGTGCATATAACATGAGTGAGAGAGATTTTCACCTGGAGTGGTTTGAGGGTAGGAGAATCACACCAATTTCTCACCAATATTACCATGTCAATTAGAATAATCTTAATTTTGATTTTAAGGGGATGACCTCTAGCCCTAACCTCCTCCTTGAGGGCCTTATTTCTTTTTTACCAAATGTACCATCATCTAGCACTAAGAAAGTTCACATGAGCCTTCTGTTCAATGCCTTCATCACCAACACCATGGAACCACCAGTCTTAAAAGAGAGTCCTAAGGTGTTTCTGAGATGAGAAGGCCATGTAATCTCTAATGTATCCCCATAAATCTTGTTCCCAGTCTCCCTAAAAAAAGATGTGGTTCAAACTCTTCTCCTAGTTCTTCTTATAGCTTGAGAACTTAGAGGATGTTTGGATAACCGATATTTTAATATTTTAATTGGTAGGGACTTCTAGGTGTTTTATTCACTTGGTTAGGGTGATATATTTTTGGTATATCATATTACACCATATAAGTTTGTTCAATCATTCAGGGTGGTCCTGAGAGAACTTTTCTCTTCGAAAGCCACACATAGAGAAGCTACCAAATGAAGAGGCTTTATAAATACATGTTTTGTGTTAAGAGTTCATATCAATGAGGTAAAAAGTCCCTTGCTGAGTTTTTTAAAGGACCATGCTTGTGAAATGTGGGTACTTAATGGCCTCGTTTAAGGATATACTTCTAAATATAAAATCTATGAAATTGAGAAGAGATCCAACCCATTTAGGGTGCTATATTATATCATATTAAAAACAAAACTTATGGATTGTAGATTCATTTTCCCTCCATTACAAATTTTTCATGGATTTACTCTATTCCAATTCCTACAAAGTTACTCCCCTATCTATCTCTAATCCAAATCATTTTTATTTTTATGCAAGGTTTATCTATTGATGATAGATGGAAAATGTTTTTTGTTCTCAATTATTTTTATTCTAATATTTATGGAGTTATTATATCTTAATTTAGTTTTTCTAGATCTAGTAAAATTCATAAAATTCCTTGAATTTACATATATCATGATATAATATAAGATAATAAATTTTTAATATAATTTTTGTCTAAAATTTTCATTTATTGACAAAAACTATTCCTTAATGAAATAAATAAATCTCTCGGTCCCTCTTTACTAGGTCTTTTGAATATTTCATGTGGTGCAGTACTTCATTTCATTGGGATTAGGAATCATGCTAAAAAACGGATTCAATTGGATCCCCTCGTGTTATTTTATATAACAAAATATATGGAAGAGTATCCACATATGGTAGAGTGATACTAAACATGAACACATTTTTATAAAATTAAACATTTTCTCTTAAAAAATATCAATATGTTTTTTATTTGAACTTTATAAATTTTCATTCTAATTATTATTTTTTGAATATTTCTCCTTTTTATTAAAATTACATTTCATAATTTTATATTTTTATTTTTTATGAGAACACGAATCTATTTCCATACTTTTTAATGTTTTTCTTATATGAATGTGCTTTTATAGGCACCAGAAAATGATCTCAAAATCATAATTAATGAAGGGAAAAATTTTGGTGACTTTTTTATTCAATTAATTAATATTTGGTATTGTTTTTCTTACAAAAATTCATTTCTCTATTATAAAGTCCATGAGAATACATTCTAACATTATCAAATATATGTCAATTAATTTTCATATAAATACATTTTGATATCTATGTTTATTAGGATCATAAAACATATAGAGGATGTAAAAGTGTTGCACTGCAAATGGTATTCACATGAACCTATAATGAATAACATTATTCATATAGGGAATCCCATGGGAACAAAGGTTTGAAATTATTTATATATTTAACATGACACCTTTTTCTATTTAATTATTAGAATTTATGAATAATTGGTTAAAAGTTACTCATATTCCACATGGTCTCTCTAAACTAAGAATAAATTAATATGGTATTAGAACCATTTACCCCCCATTAAGAGGGAGAATAAAATTTTCCTATGTTATTAAAACCACACATATGTCTAATTTAATAGAGTATGCTATATTTGGTTCATATGTTCTTATATATAAAACAAAAAACACATGTTTGACTATACACCACATATTGAATCTCTAGATGATGTCTACCCTTTTCTGTTATATACCCTAGCTTTTACACTTTAAAGAGTTCATGTTTACCCCTAAAAAACATCTTTACATGGGTTCTACTAATATATTTTCAGTGGGAATTGAAATCATAAAACCATTTTATAAAATAGAATCCACATCCTATAAAATATTTCCCCCATGGTTCTCCTCTCCCTATCATGGTTCCTCATTGCACGACCAATCTCACACCCCTTGAGAATAAGGAAACCATATCTTGAAAAGCACATAAGATACCTAACGTCCCCAAATGTCACCATACCTATTCATTGGGAAAATTATACTTTGGGATGACATATAAATATAATTCATATAGTTTCACATATCATATATTGGATCTCCAATTAAGAATATCTACCAGTATGTCTCTCACATAGTTTAATTCCCATTGTTTTCATCCTCTGTAAACATAAAGATTTACTCATGTTTGAAAAAAATTTTACCCTCAACATAATTGAATTTATATAATGAAAATATGTAACAATTATTTTTATGAAATAATCCACAAATCATTCAATTTATATGCATTTCCATGTGGTTAATGTGGTGTAACACTAAATGAGGCTAATGTTATATTATTCACGACCTTATACAATAAGTAGTATTACATCCAACATGAATTCAAATTTCATTTAGTGTTCCTCATCATGTAAACTAAAACAATATAAAATTTTAACTCATATCACATCCTTAAAAACTGTAACAAACCTTACTAATAAAGAATTAAACTATATATTATGACTTATTTCCATGCTAAATCTTGAAATATTGGTTTCAAAGGGTGAGAGTCACACTCTATCACATAGACATAAATGCATATCTAGAACTACATGGGTTTTTATTCCAATACATTGGATATGTTTTAATTTCTCTATTAAATAAATCCAAATTCCATAAAACCATATTTATTGTTCTGGATATTAAGATATCCTAGACAAAACTAAACTCTAGAAAATCTTTTATATCTTCATAAGAGACATTAAATAGAAAAATAACTCCATTTAATTATAATAGAGAAGTGAACCATTACATACACCATTAATGACTATAGGATAGATCTAACATACAATATAACATTTATTACTTTCAATGGGACCTTATACCCCTAAATTAATCCATTTTAATTCCTATATGACACATTATAATGTTAGTATGCTTAAACCATTATGAATTAAAGTAAAGTATAAAAAAAATTAATTATTCTTAGGGGACCTCCGATCCTAGGGTAAATCCATTTGACATATTGATTAGAAAAAATCTCTAGTATACCCCTTTATAAATTGTTGGATGGTTCTAAACTCTAAAATTATCTTTATACCTATCTAGGGGAAATTGAATTGTTTTATAATCCAAATAGCCTTACTAGATGGACCATAACATGATTGTATCATTTTAAGGATTAATATTATCAACCCGAGATCAGTTTTTTGTGTTGTTTTATTTAGTTATATGGTTTTCTTGGTTTGATGGAACACCTATATCAATTTTTTAATACTTTGAGTGTTTACAATGGTGAAATATTAGTACATGTTCAGTAGAAATAATGAATAGTTAATAGGAGAAGCTATGTTAGTATTGAAAAATATTGAATTGGAAAATTAATGTTTGGAAAACCATTTTCCAATCTATGAAGAAAATCCTTTTATATCGCCCAGATATATCTTGGGATGGTTTCACAATTGGATCAATGTTTCCCAAACCATGTATATAAACATTGATACAAACCCAAATTCGTAAAATGGTTAATTTAGTATTCTAGTATCTTTGAAATAAATACACTCAAGGCCTCTCATCTAATGAATTCATTCTACTAAACCAAAGGAGTTCCTTCGGAGAAATTCATTTCTCTATATGCATAAATTTGTTTATCTTCTTAATCAATTTCAAATTAATTGATCAATGTTATGCCTTATTTTTCTCTTCACCCCCATATACCCTTATTTCCCCTCCTAATCTTATCACATGGCCATGGTATTCCTACCCAAGTTTGAGAGTTCTATATGAATTATAGTTTTTTGGGGGTATTCTAAGATTCTATGATTCATAATACACTATTTTTTGTCAAAGGAAGCATGATTACATTGGAATACGTTTGTTGTTTTCATGAGATTTTATTTCATTGAAAAATTTTATTGTTCTAGTTTTTTTTAAAAATCCAGTACACTTAAAATTATTCTTGTTTTGTGATCCATGTATATTTTTTTTAATTTTTTATCAATTCTTTGTTACTCCAACGTTTGAAATATAATATAATTTTTGGTATTCTTATTCTGAATTTATGTATGAACTGTAGGTTTTGGGCCTAGAGGAAGCATGTGATGGTTCATTTCAAATATTTATTTTTTAAAGATCGATGACAAATCCAAGATTTACATGATGAAAAATCATTTGATCAATGAAGTTGGATAAAAAAATATAGAAAATGAATAAAAAACCAGAACCAAAATTCAGGATCAAAAAATTTAATTTATATTTAATTAATGAAAATAATGAGTTACCTATGATAAAATCATTATTTATTTAGGGATATTTCAACTAATATATGTTCAAAAATTACTGAGTTATAGTACGTGGTGGAATATTTCATCGAGAAATGTTCCACATATGTTCTACAAATCTCTAAATTTTTCTGTAAGAATATCTATGTTCTAGCATGACAGACCATGATTCTTTCATAATTCATATTTGATCTGCTCAAGATTCACTTCCAATGGATTTCTTTATATCTCTCTAGGATTGAGATTATAATTTTTAGTAAGTCCACTATCCATTCTTGAGAGATTTATTTGAGAAGGGAGAACTCCAAGGCTTGAAAATGATTCTCTATATTCATTGTGCCCTATAAAATGTTGTTTTACTAAAATATAATAAGGTTTTTTTACCACTAGATTTTAGAAGTCAGTATTTACACAAGTTTCCATAAATATTTATTTAATCCTTTTCAAAACCCATGTCTTTAATAATAATATTAATGTTATTAATAGTCATGTTCTAAAATAATGAATTAACATTATATATTATTTATTCTAATAATTTCAATATATATTATATATCACAAAACTATTATACTAGGTTTGAAATTCCTCCACAATAATATGGGACACAAAATAATCCGTATTTATTTTATAAATAAATATCAATGAAATAATCACTAATAAATAAATTAAAAATATTTTCACTAAATAGAAAATAAATATTTATTAAATATTTCACTCATATAATATTAATTCGAATAACTGGTTATGGAATATAAGTGATCAAGAAAAAATTAATAATTATTAAAACATGTATAGGAATAATATTTATTTAACTTTTAAAAAAATAATAAAATATATTATTTAATAGATATTGTAGATACACTTACTATGTGACCCTCTAGGCTTATTTCTTTGTGGAAGTTAGTGGATTAGACTAATTTCCATGTTTATAATCTAGAAATATGTTATAGAACCAATAAAGAAATACTTTATTTCTAAAATGACATAATATCCCATATAGAAACTCAATGTGTAATATAATACCTTTATTACGATATATATAATCAAGAAGGGTACGTGTTTGTGCCACAAACCTATGTTCTCGATGTCTCTTTCATTGATTTTGTGGAAATATAACATTCCAATAGAACAGTATGTCGATGTATTAAATTGGTCTGTATACATTCATCAAAATGATTGATATATCAACATTAGTTAAAGAATAAATTATGTGAATCATGTGTCACATTATTCATTATTTCAATATTACTCATGAACATATGTTTTCATAGTTTTCATTAATATGTATCAGTAAACAATTTTATAATATTCATTAATAATAATGTCAAAGTATAAGTATCAATATACACATCCAAAAATAATAATATCCAATAAACTATATAATTGTGTATTTCTATCTTGTGAGTCTAATACTGATAATATTATACATAGTGTATTACCAGGGGTATATGCAATGGTAAGATCCCTCAAAGTCCTATGAGTCTCCACACATAATAGCCTAAATCATTTCTATCATTAAAATGATTTCATCCAGATATAGAAAATATATTTATGAATAATATTTTGGAACTTTTAGGTTCTCATCATATTGTTGAACTACTATAACCTTTTAGTGTGAAAAATTATATAAATAAATTATCAAATACTACATTATATAGATGAAAAATCATTATGTGGTAAGAATATTTTGAATTTTAAAAACTATGAATTTTGGTTTGCATAATGTACATAAAATATGGTTCTAGGGAACCAATTCTAATACACTCCCACCTTCACTAGATCCATCAAAAACAACCTTATACTTTCTATCTCTCACGTGATAGTCAATCTTATGCTAATATATGCCTCTTGCCAAGGGGTGACCCAATTTTTTCTGTGGGAACTATGCTTGCTGTAAAATAATCCAATTGAGTAAAATCTACTAAGAGGTGAAACTTTTAGTGTATACTCAGTGTCCATTACTCTGACCTTGACTATTTTTCAAGAGACACCATTACAGTATTATTGAAATACAATGTTATAGGGTCATTACTACTAGGTACCAAATCAAGATCCTAGAAAATTTCTCGTATCCAAATGTCTTCCTTAGATGAAATTGTATCCTTTAAATACTCAGAATCCACTATAGAATCAAAAAAAACTAGCTACTTAGAACTCCTATAGCTCAGAACACCTCCATTGAAACATATTAAATATCCTAGATATGAATTCATATCATTATAATCTATTTTAAATCTAGCATCAGCATTAACCCTGGAAACTTGATCCTAGTATCCTTCATAAATCACGAAAATATCCTTAGTTCAAATCTGTTACGTGAGGATAACCTTAACAAAAAACCAATATTTTTCTAAAATATTTTCTTTATATATTCTTATGATTTTCAATGTATCGTAAATATCAAGTATATTACATACCATGTCATTTATTATTTATCATATCGCTAATGAATATGGGATCTTTCATAGAACTATGTATGCATATGAAAATAGAACCAATACCCTCTTAGATTCTACTATACAATATATCATTAGTATTTGGTAAATTCATATACATTGACTTAGTCCAAGAATACTGTTGTATCTATCAATAGTGATCATGATCCCTAGAATATATGTTCCATCACCTATGTCCTTCAAGGAGAAATAATTTTTTAAGAATTCTTTATTATAATGTATGGCTGAAAAGTAATTTATAATATATAATATATCATCAACATATACTACTTTGTTAATGAAAAAATTCCCACTAAACCCTTCCAAAACAAATTTTTCGCATTTTTTCTTAGTAAAAGAATTTTTTATAGGCACATAGAATCAAAATTTTCATGAATTGTATTTTTTTTTATTTCAATACATAAAGATTAATTCCTTGACCCTTGTTACCCAGAGTTGGAGCATTATTACATATTATTTGCATGATCACAGGGGATCAAATCCTGAAATATCGATCAGTTTAGTGGCCTTAGAAACACTAGATATATTCATAAGTCATACATTATATCATAAATTGAAAAACTAAAACAACATATTTTCTTCATATCCCCTCATAATATTCCTACAGGTCATTCATAAAATATTTCCTCACATCCTGGGAAAAACAAAACATTCAAAGAGGTGAGCTCAGATGCTTAGTAAGGATAACAATATTGAGAAACATTCCTAAATAAACAAAAAACATTTATGGAAATGTATAACTAAAACAATAACCTTTTAAACCAGAACTTCATCATAATATAGAAAATAGAGAATTAAATAATTACATTTACTTATTCGCTTGGATATTCTTCTAATCGAATAATCACATGCAATATCAATAACCACTTTCATAATATTGGAATGCATAAATCCAGACTATCATAATCACATAGTCAAGGCCTTGTGCCAAGACTACAAATATGATTTTTTCAAGCCCTTGTGCCAAGACACTAGTTTGTCTCATGAGACCTACCACTGCATCAATGATCTATAAAGGGCTCCACCAATCACTTACTATGTCCAATGCATTCCTCATATGAAAAGGTTTAAACATTACAAAAACATTTGTATTTTAAAGTAGCATACGAAATGTCAATAAATTATCAATAAAATATGAATGGTATAAAATAACACATCCATAGTAAAACATATTACAAAACTGTCAATACAATATGGATGTTCTGTATCATAATAAATCAACTTCAAATAATCTTAAAATCCACCAAATAATGCTGACATGATGAAATAAAAACTATTTGAGAGAAATATCTCTTTTTTGAAATCATTTAAAAGTAACATAATTATAAATAAAAACATTTACATTGAAAATATTATTATAAGATTTTAAGGGAAGATTCGACGATTTTATAATGGTGTAAAATAGCCGCACCCACCGTATAAGTTAAAAAAAGACATTCTTACCTTATTTTTTTTCAAAATGGTTAAAAAGGACCTTGTTTTGAAAACGACAGAAAGATTGCATTATAAACATCTTATAAAAATTCAAAAAAGGGTATAAATGACTTTAACCCATAGGCTATAAAATAGTAAGAATGTTTTGAAATACATTTTTAAGAAACAAGGATATGGATGATAAAGAGGTCCCAGTAGAAACTTATGTAAAAACAACCTCAGATAATAAAAAGATTGTGAAATTAACTCTTACTTTGTACTTTTCCTTGATAGAGGGTAGGATAACCTCCTGTATAATGGTGAAATATTTTTTTTTAAATTATAAAATAATCATTATCATTAATATTATATCATATATGATCTTTTAACATTGTTTTGTTAATAATATCGTAGTATTTTCGTCGTTTCTGGTGTTCACTGATTCGTTTTTCTTTATATGATTTGTTATGTAAGCCATGTTTGTTATGAATAGGTTATATATTATTCATATAAATAATGATATCATGTCTTCAAGCATTATTTTTAATCATCAAATGAAAATTATTCTTGAATGGATACGATGGGGAATGAATCTCATCGTGTTCGTGGAGACGATAGTCCGTACGTTGGCACGAGAGACAATATCATTCTTTTGATATTAAAATATTATATAATTGGATGGTATATCATATATAAATAATCATAATAATGTTTTAATTATTATTTTCATCAATTAAACATCATTATCATACCCATCCAAATAATAATGTTTTGAATAACAATTACCTCACGATGTGGAGACGGTAAGTCGTACGTACGCACGTGTAGTGACATGTCATTCAAAGGATGGATATAATACTGAATACAGTTGTACCGTATTTATAATAACATCACATTATATAGAATATTCTGGAGTTATTATTTTATAATGGAAATAATAAAGAAGGAAGAAGTGGAAGAAGAAAAGAACATGAAAGAGGGTGGTGAAAACATTACCTCTTCTTCGGGTTCTACCTTTTGATTTGATCAAAAGGGCTCCTTAGGTTCGATTTATGATCAAAATAAGGCCTCATGGATGAATTGAGGGAATTTTATAGAGTATTTTGGCAGGGTTTGGCAGTTCCAAATTTAATTGAATATGTGAATTAAAGAGAAGGGGGAGTGCCCTTTTATAAGAGGAGTGAGGGGCACCTTTGGAAAAGCAAGAAATATTATTTTATAATAAATTTAAATTCAGTTTCTAATGGATCCAAAGTGACTTATTTCGAGGCTAAGGTGGGTATGGGTCGAAAACCTCCAATCCAATAGGTTTTAGATAGGGTTAGGTCATTATTAACCTTATCTTTTAGTTTTAACTCTTACTTAATTAGTTTCAAATTTACCATGTCTCTTTGTATTTTTATATTATATGGCTAATAAACATACTATAAACATCCAAGAAATTCCCAACTGGTTGATTAATAATACACATATCATTATATATGTCTCTTGGCTTAACCTTGGATTTTTAGGAATAGAATATCAAATAATAATATAATATTTGTCTTAAAAACTCTTTTATGTCAATTTTGACACTATTTTGAAATTGATTTTTGTGAAAAACATAACAGAATTATTACTTCGAAAAAAGTTACTTAAATCAATCCTAACATGTCATATTAACCTAGAAAATTATTTTAATTCATAAAAAGTTTCAAATTATATTTATTTGGGTATTTATAATATCAATTATTTTATTATTTCATTAATAAGGAAATTACTGCATCACCATTGTGTCATAAATAAATTAAATTATTTAATTTCTAAAAATAATAAATAAATAATCATTATGTAGTAAATATTTTTATATTTATAATGAATATTCATAATCTAATTTATCTTATGTATAACCCTATAGTAAAAATGTTTTAGTTTTTAAAAATTTATTTTAACTCTTTAAACTCATATTTGAATTAAATAATAATAAATGTCATAATCAAATCCATGTGGACCAAAGAGGATCATATTTTATTCTTAAGGGTGATTTTGGTAGAATTATAATTATATAATAGAACTTGTACATGTGTAAGGGTAAAAATAATATCATTTGGACATTTAATTACCCTATTTACTTTTAACCGTGGTAAATACAAGTAAAAAGTTACTATTCAAAAAAATTATTTTCATCTCATTGAACCAAGTTTTACTCACTAATATCAACTATGTCTCTTGGATTTTTGAAATTCTACTCACAGAAGCGGTAAAATTATGTTTTATGAAAATTTTCAAATTCACCTAGGAGGTGGGTAAAAGACGGTAAAAAGTGTAATAAAATTTTTATATATCTAAAAATAATATAAATTGACACCAATGAATTACATTGAACTTATATAGGTATTATGTATCTATTTTTAACTAAAAAAATAAAAATAAAATAAATAATTATTTAAATAAAAAGACGGTTTTAACTAATAATTCAGTGTTTTTCAATATTCGTGAAAAATTGAATGTTTTCAGAAAAATACCAGAAATTCACCCTAAAATAATTTCGATATTCCAAATTCAAAAATGAAGTCCATTTTGGAAACTAAAATTTATAAAATTTCAAAAAGTGGATATAACTATTCATAACGGCTAGTTTGATTGGTTGTGGTATGTTAGAACTCGATATTGCATACAACACACGCTATTGTATTATTTAAAGGGAAACGTACCGTGGAAGTTTGGGGTGTTACATTCTCCCCTCATTCAAATAATTTCATCCCTTAAATTTCTAGATTATTAATGTATAAAAAGACTCAGGTGGTTCTTCATCATAAATTCCTCAGGTTCCCACGTTTCCTCGTTCATCTTATGATTTCTCTATAGAACTTTTACCAGACGAGTCATCCAGTTTCTCAGCACTAGTTCTCTTGTATCAAGAACCTTGATAGGCTATTCGTAATAAGATAGATCAGGTTCTAGTACTAATTTCTTATAAGTTAGTACAAGCATTGGGTCAGGCATGTATTTTCTCAACAGTGATACGTGGAACACATCGTGATCTTTGGAGAGACTTGGCGGCATTTTCAAACGATAATCTATAGCCCCAATTCATTCTAGAATTTCGAAATTTCTGATGTACCTAGTACTCAATTTACCTTTCTTACCAAAATGTATTACTCTCTTCCATGGAGATACCTTTAGGAAAACATCATCACCTACTAGAAATTACGAATCCTTCGTTCGAATATCGGCATAGCTTTTCTGTCTACATTGAGCTTCTTTAATGTGGGTTTGGATTACCATCACCTTTTCCATCATTTCCTCCACAAGTTCTATGCCTATGAGTTTTCTTTCACCAACATCATCCCAACAGATTGGTGTGCGAAATCTCCTTCTGTATAATGCTTCATATGATGTCATCTGAATACTTGAATGGAAGATATTGTAATAGGAAAATTATACCAGAGGTAAATATCGATCCCATATACCATCAAAGTCAAGTGAGCAGGCTCTAAACATGTCTTCTAAGGTTTGAATAGTTCGTTCTGATTGTCCATCTGTTTGAGGGTGGTAGGCACTACTCAAACGAAGTTCAGTATCCAAGAACTTCTGAAGGCTTTTACATAATCTTGATGTAAAATAGGGATCATGATCCGAAACAATCGATTGGGGTACTCCATGAAGTCTCACTACTTCATTAATATATAGTATTTCTAGACGTTCAAGTGGTAGATCTTCTCTTATAGAACAAAAATGTGATGACATGGTAAGACAATCAATAATGACCCATATTTCATCATTCCTTCTAGGAGTCTTTGATAGTCCCATGAAAAAGTCAATTGTAATATTATCTCATTTCCACTCAGGTATGGGAAGAGGTTGCATGACTCCTCTAGGCTGTTTCCTTCCAGCTTTCACTTGTTGAGAAACCATACATCTTGACCGAAAATCAGCAATCTCCCTCTTCATGTTATCCCACCAAAAATTTTCTTTCAAATATCTATTAATTTTAGTGCTTCTAGGGTGTATAGAAAAATTATAACTATGGGAATCATCCAACAATTCCCTATTAAGATCAGATTTTTTGGGAACAAAAAGTTTCTTCCCAAATTTCAAAATTCCATCTGACACACAAAGTCACTCAATCTCCCATCATCCAAAGCTTTAATCTTCTTTTGAAACTCTTCATCACCGGTCTGATAGATCTTTATTCATTCTAGTAAAGATGGTTTGGAAACCATTTGAAAAAGTATTGATGTTTCACCTTCAATGGGGATTCCTATATCCATCTTTACTATATCCATGTATATAGGATACTTTTCAAACCTCATCTTGTTCAAAACTCCATGATACTTTCTAATCAAAGCATCTACCACATTATTGTCTTTCCCTAGGTGGTTGTGTATCGTGCAATCATAATCCTTGAGTAGTTCAATTCATCTCCTTTTCCTCATGTTGAGTTCCATCTGAGAGAAAATATACTTTAAACTCTTGTGATCAGTATAAATCTCACACTTTTCACCGTAGAGATAGCGTCTCTAAATATTCAAAGCAAAGATTACAGATTATAACTCAATATCATGAGTAGGATAGTTTTTCTAATGAATTTTTAGCTATCGTGATTCATAAGAAATAACCCTGTCATTCCGCATAAGTACACAACCAAGTCCTTTCTTTGAGACATCACTATAAATAATAAACCAATCATTCGCTGATGGTAGAGTCAAGATATATGGATTGACTAATCCTCTCTTCAATTATTCAAAACATTATTCACAATCTTTTTTCCAAACAAATTTAACCCCTTTATGTGTGATCTTTGATAATGGGTTAGCCAATCGGGAAAAAATTGTGGATGAAACGCTGATAATAACCTGCTAAACCAATAAAACCGCGTACCTCAGTTATATTCGTTGGTGCTGGACATTCATGGATTACTCTTGTCTTGGAAGGATCAATAGAGATTCCATCCATAGAGACAATATGGCCAAGAAATGAAATCTCCTGAAGCCAGAATTTACACTTGCTAAACTTCCCACATAATTCATTTCCTCTGAGGGTTTTTAGAATGGTGCACGAGTGATTTTCATGATCTTCGTAGCTTTTGTATTATACCAATATATCCTCAATAAATACCACTACAAAGTCATCAATATATTCCTTGAAAAAATTGTTCATTAGATCCAGGAAGACATAGGGTAAATTAGTCAATCCAAAAGGCATTGCTGTAAAATCGTAATGCCCATACCTGGTTTGAAATATTGTTTTCGGAATTTCTTCCTTCTTCACCCACAACTGATGATATCTAGATCAAAGTTCAATCTTCAAGAATAATTGAGATCCATGAAGTAGGTCGAATAAATCATCAATTCGAGGCAGGGGATACTTGTTCTTTATTGTTATAGCATTGATCTCTCTATAGTCAATGCACACCCTCATAGATCCATCTTTCTTCTTAACTAAAAGAACAGGGGCTCCCCATAGAGAAACACTATGGAAAATAAATACCTTATTACTCAATTCCTCTAGTTGTTTCGTCAGTTCCACTAATTCCACAATGGACATTCTATAAGGGGTCTTTGATATGGGTCTTGAACCAGGAATTAAGTCAATGGAAAACTCAATTTCTCATTCTGAAGGATGTCCAGGTAAATCATCTGCAAACACATCCATATATTCTTTCTTAATAGGTACATCTGATACATGAACATTCCTTTCCTCATCCATAGTAATTTCATTATCTACATCCAAAATAATTTAATTTAGTTGAGCTACTAGGGTTAGATCTAGATAAGAATTAGGTGGTGACATTTTTGATCTAATGATAAGGTATTATTTATCATCCTAATTGTTTTTACCTCCATCTTATTACAATAAATTTTCTCATCATGGTATGAAAGCCAATCCATACTGAGGATTATATCAAATTCAATCATGGGTATAATGATGAGATCAGTAGATAATGAAAAATTATATGCTCTAATGGGAACTGATTCACAAAGCATTATTTCAAAAATACTTCCTTTAAGAGTTTTGACTGACAACTCTCTTGTTAAATCAAATTGGGGAATATCTAATTTTCTTAGCAAACTAGGAATATATGAAACAATGCGATGATCCAGAATCAAATAATCTATTGGATAAACTTTAGTAAACCATTAAATTACCTGCCACTATGTCATTAAGAGATTCAAACTCAGTAGTTGTGATAGTATAAGCTTGGCTTTGATCCCTTGGCCTTTTTTGAGGTATGTTTACTTGATGCTTAGGACATTAATTTTCATAATGTCCCATGTCCCTGCAATTGTATAACTGGACTTCGGTAGATTATTCCATCCCATTGCAGTCCTGAGCATGGTGGACTTTTTCACCACACATGTAACAAACTCCCATTCCCTTCAAGCAAGTACTGGGGTGTTTCATCCCAAATTTCATGCAGTTTTGATATTCAACTTTTCCCTTCTTCCATTTATTTCCATTTGCAGAGTGATCGGTAGATCTCTTCTTCGATTTCTTTTCCTTAAAGTCGTAAGACTTAGAGAATTACTTTTCTGTGTTGATAGCACATCAAACAATGTATTCGTATGAAGAGAAGGATTGTTAGACTAATGCTCGACGGAGAAATGGTTTTAACCCATCAAATAAATGATCAATCTTACACCTCGGGTTACTTATATAATCTGCTGCATGCCTCGCTGTCCTTGTAAAGTTAGCTTCATACTTTGCGACATTCTCATCCACCTTTTTCCTCAGACTGAGAAATTGTCCTTCTATATCCACCTGAGGGTCATGAGAAATGTACTTTTCTATGAAAATCTCTTAAAACACCCTCCATTCCATACTCGATACTTCTTTATATTCCTTTGTATTTTGAATCAATGACGTCCATTGATCAGCATATCCAGTGAGGCAGTAAACTGCCATGACAAATTTTTTCCTTTCGCTACTCCCCAAGGAGTGGAATATTTTCTCTATGGAAATGATCCATTGCTCAGCTACTAGTGTATTAGTACCCCTATTAAACATTGGTGGTTTTTGACTCATGAAGTGATCTAACATTGATCCTCCATAGTGCAGATTAGGGTGCCCAATACCGGTAAGTTTATTTTTCAAAACCTAAGGGAGTTGTCCCATTATAGTGATAAACTGATCAGCACTAGTTGAATCACCACCTACACTATAATTATATCGAGTTGGAGGGAAATCCCAACATGGAGTGCGTGCATTAATAAGGTTTCCATTTCTTTCACAAGGATCAATTTCTAAACAATTTCATAAACTAGATTAGTTTATGAATCGAATTACATAATTCCATAATTATAAAACACTTAACATAAATTGAACAGTTTATGGATATAATCCATAATCATAAAAAAAATGTTTTTTTGTGGAAGTATATACTCATAAAGCCTTTATAATGGTTTGTAAAGAAAATGATAATTATCCTAAGCATATCCCCCGGAAGTGTCGTAACCAACAATGCAACAATGCCTGTTGTCATACACCAGTTCTCGTTCGAGTCTAGCTCAACGTGGTGTTTTTCGGTTTTACCCCTAGGTACATCTATTCCAGAGCTCCCTCTACCTGATCATATCTAGACAAGGATGTATTGCTTGGAAAACTCACACAATCTCTATAATACCAAAATTCTAGGAAGTTATTTTAGACTAATCCTCAATGTCCATCTTAGGGCTATGTGCTCTAATAAGAGTTTACCTAAATCTAGCTTCAATGGTTTATTACTAAACTTCCTATGATAACAACTACAATTCCCCGACCCCAGTTACCGAGATTCGGTGCATTATTACATAATATTGGCATGATCACAAAGGATAAAATCCGAAATTACCGATCAATTTAGTAGACTTTGAAACACTAGATATATTCATAAGTCTTACATTACATCATAAATTGAAAAACTACAACAAAATCTTTTCTTCATATCCCCTCATACTATCCCTACAGGTCATTTATAAAATAGTTGTTCACATCCTGGGAAAAATAAAACATTGAAAGGGGTGAGCTCAAATGCTCAGTAAGGATTACAATATAGCGGAAACTTTCATAAATAAAAATAAACATTTAAGTAAATGTTTAACTAAAAAAAAGGATTTTAAACATGAAATTTATCATAATAAGGAAAAGTTAAAATGAAATAATTAAATTTACTTTTTCACATCGATATTATACTAATCGAATAATCACATGCAACATCAATAACTAATTTCATAATAATGGAATGCATAATGCCACACTATCATATCCACATATTCAAGACCTTGTGCTAAAACTAAAAATAAGATTTTTTCAAGGCCTTGTGACAAGTCACTAGTTTGTCTCATGAGACCTACCGATGCATCGAGGTTCTATAGCAGGATCCACCCGTCACTTACTAAGTGCAATTCATTCATCATATGAAAAGGTTTAAACATAACATAAACATTTGTATTTGAAACTATCATACAAAATGTCAACACTTTATCCATTAACCATGAATGGTATGAAATAACACATCCATAGTTAATCATATCACAAAACCTTTAATACAATATGGATGGTTTTTATCATAATAAATCACATTCAAATAAGCTTAAAATCCATCAAAGGATGTTGACATGGATGAAATCAAAACTATTTGAGAGAAATATCCCTTTTTTGAAATCATTTAAAAATCAAATAATTATAAAATAAAACATTTAATTTGAAAATATTCTTTTAAGCTTGTTATAGAAGCTTTGATGATTTTATTACATTAGAAAATAGCCACACCCATCGTATACGTTAAAAAAAGACATTCTTAACTTAATTTTTTCTAAAAGGATAAAAAGGACCTTGTTTGGAAAACTACGGAAAGATTCCATTATAAACATCTTATAAAAGGTCAAAAAAGGGTACAAATGACTTTAACACATAGTCTATAAAATAGTAATAATGTTATGAAATACATTTTTAAGAAACATGGATGTGGATGATAATGATATCCCAATAGATACTTATGTAAAAACAACCACAGATAATAAAGAGATTGTAAATTTAACCCTTACCATGTACTTTTCCTTGATCGAGGTTTGGATAAACTCTTGTATAAAGGTGAAATAATTTTTATTAAATTATAAAATAATCATATACATTAATATGATATCATATATGATATTTTAACATTGTTTTGTTAAAAATATCTTAGTATTATCATCGTTTCGGGTGTTAACTGATTCTTTTCCTTTATATTCTTTGTTATGTAAGCCTTTTTTATTATAGATAGGTTGTATCTTATTCATATAAAGAATGATATCAAGTCATTAAGCATTAGTTTTAATCATCAAATGAAAATTATTCTGAATGGATATGATGGGGAATGAATCTCATCGCGTTCGTGGAGACGGTAGTCCGTACGTACGCACGAGCGAAAATATCATTCTTTATATATTAAAATAAAATATAAATGAATTTTATATCAAATATAAATAATCATAATCATGTTATTTTTATTATTTACATCAATTACACATCATTATCAAACCCATCCATATCATAATGTTTTGAATAACAATAACACCACGACGTGGAGATGGTAAGCCGTACGTACGCACGAATGATGACATGTCATTCAAAGGATGGATAGAATACTGAATATGGTTGTACCATATTTATAATAACATCACAGTATATATAAGATAATGAATTTATTATTTTATAATGGAAATAATAAAGAAGGAAGAAGTGGAAGAACAAAATAACATGAATGAGGGTGGTGAAAACATTAAATCTTCTTTAGGTTCTTCCTTTTTATTTGATCAAAAGGGATCCATTGGTTGGCTTTATGATCAAACTAAGGCCTCAAGGTTGAAGTGAGGGAAGTTTATATAGTATTTGGGTAGGGTTTGTCTGAGCCAAATGGATATGAATGTGTGAATTAAAGAGAAAAGTGAGTTCCCTTTTATAAGATGAGTGAAGGGTACCTTAGGAAAAGCTAGAAATGTTATTTTATAATAAATTCATATCTGGTTTCTAATGGCTCAAAAGAGACTTATTTATATGATAAGGTGGTTATAGGTAGAAAAAAACTCAAACAATATGTTTTATATGGGTTTGGGTCACTATATTAACCTTATCTTTTAGTTTTAACTCCTAGTTAATTAGTTTCACATTTACCATGTCTCTATGTATTTTTATATTATGTGGTTAACAAACATACTATAAACATCAAATAGAACCTCAAGTTGTTCATTAATGATACACCTAACATTATATAAGTCTCATTTCCAAACCTTAGATTTTTAGGAATAGAATATCAATTAATAATATAATATTTGTTTTATAAACTCTTTTATGTCAATTTTGACACTATTTGGAAATTGGTTTTTGTGAAAATCATAACATAATGATTACTTCAAAAAAAGTTACTCAAATCAATCCTACCCTATCATATTAATCTATAAAATTATTGGAATTCATAAAAAGTCACAAATAATATTTATTATGGTATTTATAATATCAATTATCTTATTATTTCATTAATAAGGTAATTACTACATCACCATTGTGTCATAAATAAATTAAATTATTTAATTTATAAAAATTATAAATAAAATATAATTATGTATTAAAACTTTTTATCTTTCTAATTAATATTTATAATCTAATTTATCTTATTTATATCCCTATAATAAAAATGTTTCAGTTATTAAACGTTAATTTTAACTATTTTAACTATTCTTTGAACTAAATAATAGTAAATGTCCTATTCTAATCCAAGTTGACCAAAGAGGTTAATATTTAATTACTAAGGTTGTTTTTGGTAGAAATATACATATCTAGTAGAATTAGAAAATGTGTCAGGGTAAAAATATTATCATGTTTACCCTTAATTACCCTTTTTACTTATAACAGTGGTAAATAAAAGTAAAAAGTTAATATTCACAAAAAATTATTTTCATCTCATTGAACCACATTTTACATACTGATATCAACAGTGTCTCTCAGATTTTTGAAATTCCACTCACAGAAGCGGTAAAATTATGTTTTATGAAAACTTTCAAATTCTTCTAGGAGGTGGGTAAAAGACGGTAAAAAGTTCAATAAAATTTTTTTATATCTAAAATTATTATAAATTGGCTCTAATTAATTACATTGAACTTATATAGGTATTATGTATATATTTTTACCTAAAATAAATTTAAATAAAATAAATATTTATTTAAATAAAAAAGTTAGTTTTTAACTAATAACATATTGTTTTTCACTATTCATAAAAAATTAAAAGTTTTCAGAAAAATATAAAAAATTCACCCTAGGCTAATTTCGATATTCCGAATCCAAAAATGAAGTCCATTTTGAAAATTATAATTTACGAAATTGTAAAAAGTGTTTATTACTATTCATAACGGCTAGTTTGATTGGTTGTGGTGTGTTAGAACTCGATGCTGTGTACAACACACACTATTGTATTATTCAAAGGGAAATATACCGTGGAAGCTTGGAGTGTTACATAAAGGAAAATCCAAAATATGGAAATACTATTGGAATCACATGGAGTCACAAATACTTCTATTTTTTCATATATAAATATTCTTGAAGGTTCCCATTATAGAAAGCAGTTTTGGCATCCATATGTCAACAGTCATAGTTCTGCTGTGCTACTATAATAATTATAATTATAATGGCCTTTTTCCTGGAAAGTGGTGAAAGTGTTTCATTGTAGTAAATTCATAGACATTTTCTAATCCCATTATCAACTGGAATTTTTTTATAGTTATTTACATTTTGTTTTGTGTCCATATTTCTTTTAAATTACCATTTTCACCCTACATGCTTTCATCAACTAGTGTATCAACTAGAACCCAAACAAGAATCTGATGCATGGTATCCATTTCAATATTCATGGATTCATTCTATCATGAAACATCTAATAACTTTGTTGCAACTTTTTTTGGGAGAGGTTCATCATTGTCCACTAATAGTGATTCACCATCTTTGGTGACTAAGAAATCAAAGATTTAGGGTTATCTTGCCTCTCTAGTGCTCCTATAAGGTACTTATGTTTTAGGAATTACATCTTTCATTGGGGAATGTGGAATGTATTAATATACCTTATCTTGTGTATCTTTAGAATAAACATCACCATAGTAATTTTTTCTCCCACAATCCTTTTTGTGGATTTTCTCCCTCTCAAGAATGTCAATATTTTGGGTGAAAATCACATTCTTGTCAAAGGTGTTTCCTAAGAAGTATAATATTATTTCCCAAGGATACCCTATAACGACAAAATTTTCCCTTGGGGTTATATATTTTTACCTGAGAAGGCCATATAATGGAATTTAAAACCCATACATGTTTATGTGAATCAAATTCTTATTTCCACTCCATAACTCAAATGGAATTTCATTTTACACTTTTTTTGGTTGTCATATTAATATATATGCGACATTTTTAAATTCTAATCCACAAAATAATAATTCATAATCTTCATGACTCATCATCGACCTTATCATATCTAACAAGGTATGTATCCTCCTCTCACTTACGCAATTATACTATGGTGTGTAAGGTCGTGTGACTTAACAAAGAATCCAAAACTCTGGTATAAAGTTGATAATATCGTGGTTATGATATTCAACACCATGATCCTATTAAATCTTCTTTATCTTATTTCCAATATGATTATCTAATTTATTCTTTAATTCTTCTAATTTCTCAAAGTATTCAATATAATACCTCATCGAGTAGACATGTCCATATATATTAAATTCATCATTAAAAGTTATAAATTATGAATACCCCCGTCTGGATTCTACTAATTTTTTTTTCAGAAACATCATTGTAATCCAATCCAAAAATAAATTTTTTTCTTAGAAACTATCCATGGAATAGAGGTTTGGTAATTTTTCATTGTATATTAGCATGGAATAACTCATGTGGTTTTTTCTCAGAATAGTTCAAATGACCATATTGTCATATTTTTTCAAAAAATTCTCATTTACATGGAAATGATGGTGATTCCATAGATGGGTTTTATATGAGAAATGTGAGAATGATTTTTTACCTATTTAAAATACTCTGTTTTAAATTTTTATTACATAAAGACCTCTATTTAAATACAACGTACCATAACATATGTCGTATTTGTAAAATATAAAACTATTATTTTAAGACATGAAATTAAATCCATTTGTATCATGGCGTGGCATAGAAAATATGTTCTTTGTAATAATTAAAACACAAAAATGTCCATACAAAAAAATATCATTCCCATTTTAAATTAATGGTGGTAGTCATCAATGGATAGAAAAACCTTCCTTTCACAAATAGATGTTCAAAAATACACATATCCTCTAGAAATATTTTTGAATATAATGGATTCCAACATTTGGATACATATATGAGCATCATAAGATGTATGTGATACCTAATGTCAAGATATTTAAATATTACGTATGATAACGAAGACACCATTAGCTTCTCCATACATCTAGGTGAAGTTATTCTTCTGGTGGCCCTGTTTGCGACATGCAAAACATACTACATAATTTTAGTTACACTGCCTCTATATCATGTACTTCTTAGAAGTACAATTATATGGAGAATTATACTTGTTATGATTATTGGTCCCCATCACCTTTTTCTTCCTTTTCTTATTTTCTATAAGGAATGTGATATTATATCACCATATGTCTTTATCTATTTGGAAAATCAAGGTATGAAGTTTTGAAAGACACTTATCATTATTTACCATGTTATAATTAATAAGAAATTTTATGAAGGATTTGGGTAGTGAGGAAAATATGATGTCTTTACAAAAATCATTAGTTAATTTAATACCTTCGACGTCTACGCAGTATATATAGCCACTATGCATGAATTCATGTGGCCTAAAATGTTCCAATACTCCATGAATAGTTGTAACTATTTAATTGAATATCTCATATCCCTCTTCAATATCCTTCTCTTGAAAGAGATCATGAATGTAATACATCATTTTATATAAATCCATTTCATCATGTTACTTAAAAATCTAATTGGTCAATGGTGATAGCAAGAAAAACTAATCATATGTAGAATCTATCAAATTCATATCATCAAGGGAAAACTACTCACTACTTGGATCATTACCAGGATCATCAAGAACAGGTTCTTCTAACACATATAATTTCCATTCATGTAATATGATAATGGACAAGAACATTTTCATCTATTTTAAATTTATGTCAGTGAGAAGGTTATACTCTCATTTTTCGATCATTGTGACATGTTTGATGTCATTTTTAATGATTTTTTTTGTAAAAAAATTATGAGGATATATTTAGTCCTTTATTTGATAAAATATGAACAAGTTAATAAATATTATATTTATAAATCTAACACTATTTTATCGAAACCCAAAATCCATCACCATTGGATTCCCAAAAGACTAATTCTTGTAAATTATTATGTTAAGGATCCATATTTCCTTTCAAATTACATAAAAAATAGTTGGTCATTATATTTGAAGGGTTTTAAGTAGGCATTCAAAATTCCACCTACATTAACTCATAGTTCCTTGATCTTTCGAGTTGATTCCCTAATAATGAAATCCCTAAATTGTATTTCCCCAAATATTTCCTCTCAGTTACACCAAATCCTACTTTGTAATTCAACCCTTGATGCGAATTATGTTAAGTCAACATAAAAAATCAGGTAAAAATTCCATGGATATTGAAATCACCCCAACGATGGATGGTCAAGCACTTTGATCTATTGTTTGATTATAACTTGATTAGTGGATTGATATACCAACTTATTATTTATAATTAATAGGTTTTATCATTTATTCATAAATATAATATTATTATCTATATTACATGATTACTAATAATAATTGGATTTACTTAAGGGATTACCCATATCATAGATAATATAAACCCATAATAAAATTTATTTTAGTTCTTTTTGGAATTATTGTTAATTCATTAATTCATCTGATTTCAATGAAACATCCATAATGAAATAAACATGAAATACTTCATACAAAAATTTAAATTGGTGTGATAATAAGATTTTAATAATGGTTAGTTTATATAGTAGATAATAAATAAACTATTTACCTAGGATAAAACACCTTGAAACATTTAAAATTTGTGTTGTTGTTTTCAAACTTTCCACCTATATATTGATATTGGTTTGGATTCATCCTAGATCCAAACAACAATCTCCTCCACTAATTTGGGTGATCCATGTATGACATACTCTTTTACTCCCACAATGTTTAGGGGAAGAGATTTACATTAAAGAAACCATGGGCATGTATGTCCTAAAATAATAATAGGAGAGATTTTATGCATTAGAACAATTTATTTTAATTATAAATTAAATGAAACCAATCACATATAATGGAATTGTCTAGGGTCATGATCATACACATACATTCATCTAATTTCACATTTATTAAAAATAATATACAATTATTAACCATTATTTTTCTAATAAATCATCCCCAATTAAATTAATTAAAATATTTAATTATTCAGTTATTTTATCATACTTCTAATATGAATGTAATTGAGATTATCACCCATCATAATTTTAAATACATTTAATTAATTTATTTAAAAAAATTTATAACAAAAAAATTGTTCCTTGGAGGAATCATAGTGAGTACCCATCTGAACTACCCAATATGTATTTTTGTCATATATTGTTTACTCTTGATACATGTGGCATACATGACTTACCACACACATTGATGAAATGTACTATCATCTTAATGATTACATGGATTACATTATTTTTATTTCACATGTTTTACATCAATTCATGTAGTTTAATAATTTTTATACGAATCATATATGATATACATATCTGAACATTATGCAAAAACAAAATAAATATCTATATGTATATAAATACTCATCAAATGGTGTGTCTTATCAACATAAATCCACACACAAGTATATGTGGATAATTTATTCATATAATAATAAATTAATTTTAATTATAGATAATTTTGAAAAAGTATAAAAAATTTACATTAAAACTACACGAGATGTAAATTTTCACCCCATCTATCCATGTCACACACCTAGGGACAATTTGTGTAGCCATTCCACTAAAAAAGTTGGAGAACATGGTGTGTACATGGGATAAACAATGCGTGGTGTCTGGTTATATGGTAACCAACTAAAAAGTTCTTGTAGTAAGATACATGTATGCTCTATGACTAAAGGACTACCCACAGTATTTGGAAGTTACATGGAATGGACTATGTTTGACATTATTATAAGCTAGACCGATCAAGAAACAATTTATAATTTAATTACTTTTGTATAATTAATTCATATTCCTTAAATTAATTCCAAATTAAATATTTTTTCATTGGACTCTAGTACACGACTTGTACCTTTCTGTTTCATGGTGTGCTCTATGGTGTTATCCAACAAAATTCCTCAACACCTCTAAATGAGTTCCTAGAATTTATTTTATTCATGAAATTAATTGATTCGACTATATTGAAGATAAATTAATATTTAGGAGTTGATATCTCAATTAGTATTAATGAATGATTATAATTGAATTCAAAACAAATTACTTATACATAAATCAATAAATGATCTTTAAATAATTATAAATGATTATGTAGCCCACTCTGATACCACATGTATGTTCTCTTCGTAAAGGAAGCATGTGAATGGTCATTCCCAATATTTCTTTGTCATGATCAAGGATCAATATAAGATTTAAATGATCAGAAATTACATTGTCCATGAAACTGGATCAAATAATAAATACGGTGAATAAAATGCCCAACAAAATTACAGGATGATCACATATTATTTATAATTAGAAGAATCAAATAAATTATTACCTTTTGAGAAATTTTTTATTCATTTATGGATTTAATAATAGATCAATATTTTAAAACCATTTTATTGTAGGAATAAAATGAATATATCCTCTAGTAATGATCAACATGTGTTCCAAAAATCCTCAAATGATGCCATAAGAATCTTTGGGTGATAGTGTATTAGATCCTTACACTTGAGCTACTCATCTTTGATCACCTTGAGAATCACTTTAAAAGGATTCTTCATGATATCTATAAACTCAAGTGTGTAATTTGGAGAAAGCTCACTTTTCATTCTTGAGATTGGTTTTAGTGAAGATATATCTCCAAGGATTGGAGAGGATTCCTTGGATTTTTTATTCACAAAAAAGATAATTACACTACTAAAAATATTATAATTGGGATTATATACCCCTATGGCTTAAAAATAAATATATTTATAAGTTACCTTTAATATTTATTTAATCCATGTGGAACCCTATGCCTATTTTCATAAAAATAATATTATTTCATGACATTCTCTAAACTCACGAATTAAAATTAGATATAATTTATTAAAATAATATTTAATTTACATTATTTTTTCCATGATAATTAATCTTAATCCTCCCTTTCTCCACAATATTTATTTTTCCTCTGATAATTGATAATTAGTTAATAAATAAATATCACTACATTATTGAGAAATAAAAAAATAAATAATATATTCATTAAATATAAAATATTTTTTAAAATACTCTTCTCACAAAATATTCTCTCTAATAGCTAATGATGGGACATATGTGGTCAAGAAAACATGAAAAATTATTATACCACATATTAGAATAATATTTATTAATTCTATTAAATTATAAATAATAATATACATATTATTGTACAATGAATCTGGATACACATAGTGTGTTACCCTCTAGGCCTCTTTCTCTATGTCATTAGGTGGTGTGTCAAATAGTCCAAGGTATTCTTCTATAAATACAATATGTGTAATGTCCCTATCCCCTGTAGACTAAAGCCAGTAACTCAATTCATTGGTTTTATGAGAAGGATATTTCATCCCAAAGGATTTAATAGTTATGTTGATTTGGAAAATCCATATATATATATATATATATAAATTAAAATGAAAACAACATATCAACCCCATTAGAAATAGACATAAACACCAAGCTTATCCCTGCATATAATTTATAATATACATATTCACATCATAGGAAAATATAAATCATAAGAAATGGGTGAGCTCAGATACTCAGTAATGGTAAGAAACAACAAAGAGTCAATAATAATTAAATTTATACAACAAGGCATGGAGAATAAGTAAAAAATAATTCCATTTAAACATAATCTTGACCACAAATATGACAAGAAAAAAAGATGATTAACTTTTTTTTGTAAGTAATCACATGAGAATTAAACATAACCATGGATATTATACTAGTAGAATAATCACATAGATTATCAATCATAAATAAAGAATTTATAATTATAGACATATGAAACATATCATTGAGGAATCAACAAATACATCTAAAAATAAATGGTTAAGGCCTCATCTAAATCCATATCTATTTTGTCTGATCATTACTACCGATGCATCGAGGGGATATAGTGGGAGATGAACATCCCTTAAAAAGTCAAATGGATTTCTCATATTAATGGGTTGAAACATAATAATGATATACATAATAAATGTAAATTACTTCCTCATAGTCATTAAACAGAATCACTCACCATTCTGTGTAATATGGTCTATGGAATCAAGATAGAGCATCCATAATCAAACTAATCATTATCCATTTAATAAAATATTATATATGATATCATATAATATCCATAAAAATTAAAAATAAAATTCAACAAAGTGTGTTGAAATTTATGATAAATACGTTAACAAATTACTCAAGGAATTCTTGATGTATATTCCCTTTTTTTAAATTGAAATGAAGAGTTATTTTAAAAAAACCATTTGAATTTTTCATAAAATCAGATTATATAAATTTATATCCCATAAAAGAAAATTTAAGGATGGTTAAATAATGGTTTTGGTAGAAATTTTGTCCAAATTAAGTGAAAACAAGTAAAAAAGAGTTTTTATGAAATTTTATAAATGGGCCACTGACATGAAGATTACGAGAAAATAAAAGTAATCTTTAAAATGGATAAAGGTTTAATTGTTTACATAAAATTATAAATAAACTAATATTTTTTCATAATAAAATATGATACATTATAATAATAATGATGGACTAAATAAGATTATGGATTAAACTTGAAAATGAGTAGGAAACTGGGATGTAACATTAAATCATGCTAGATTATCAGGAAGAATTGATGAGGGAACTTTATAAAACATGTATTATCCTATTCAAGAATGATAAAATAATATGGATTTATAAATTTTGAACATAGAAATATAATATATAGAAATTATATAAAACTAATTAATAAATTAATTATGGTTATGATAGAGATAACATAACCTGAATGAAAATGGAGGTTCGGGATGAACCCCTTACCCTATGCCCAAAATTGTTCTATCTTTTCACTTAGTATCTTGGAAAATAAAATAATGTCCATTAATTAATTAGTTAATAACATTTTTATAGATTTATTTTATTTTTTTTAAATAAATATGTTTATTTATAGCCATTTTTATGAGTTATAAGGCTGAATTTATTCATTTTAAATTGTTCCTTTCCATGGATTTAACTATTTTTAAACTTGTATACATGTATTAAAGATCTAGTCAAATGGAAATAAATATCCAGAATTCATGTTATATGTTATTAATGATCATAAAAATATTAACTGGTTATATAATTCATTTTGTTATTTATGCAAAGGATGAATCATTAGACAAGACGTTACTATTATTCATTTAGATTATTTTGGCAATTTTTCATCCTCACAATATAGTTTTGTTTCATTAATTTATATCATGTATATATAATGGTTCTTGAAAATTTTGTAGGATTCTATACATATATTATAATATGTTTCAAATAGAAGTGGTCCTATGCCTAGCCTTAATATAATAATTGAAAAATGAAAACTAATCATCCATAAACGTGGTAAATCATCCCCCCATGTACGATTCTTTCATTTTAAGAATGAAAATAGAAATGAAGCGAATTGATGGAGGATATAGAATTATAATAATAAAATTCTAATATATATATATTATACTAGATTTATAATTCATGGTTGGATAGAGGACGTTATAAAAGGATAAGAAAATAATTGAAATAGAAATTAATTTAAAATAACAAAAGGATATTTACCTATTGAATTCCTTTCAATGAGAACCTCATCAAGGAATATTGAAATGGTTTTTTAATGAGACTTTAAAGACCATAACATGAGATACTTTCTAGGGATAGGATAAGGAATGAAATTGGACATTCATTAAGCCTTTGGATGTGTGAGTAGAAAGGGTGGTATTTATAGTGGTGGAGAGGGGTGTTTTTTAATATTTTATTCATTTTTTATTTGTTTGGATCAAGACTATGAATATGTTGAGAATTAGTACCAAATAATTAAAAAAATGAATTGTAGTTATATAATACGGTGATTACATCTACAATTACTCAAGGAATGTGGAACTTAACTTATACTGTATTTATACCTTAAATTAACGTATTTTACAATTAATCAAAATTCATGTATTTCAAAAAAAATACAAAAAATTACCCAATACATTTTTTGAATCATCTAATTAAAAAATTAAATCCATTTTATGATATGACTTTTCTAAATATGATAATTTAAATTTTTATGTAAATTATCATTTACCTAAAAATACTGATTTTAATATTATAATTGTTTTTATGACACATTGAAAATTTAATTAAGCTCTCTTAAAATTATTTTATAATAATAATAAAAAATAGTAATTTATGAATCTATTTAATGAAAATAAATACTCTTTTTAATCTCTATTTTAATTATATAATTGAAAATAATTATTTGTGTTTCATGATAATATGAACACTTATTTTTTCATTTTAAAACACATGTTTTCCCAATCCATTATATAAATATACCATATTTTTGTATAAAAGATACCCAAATTTTATTTAATAATTCATAGGTAAAGTTATTATTTTAATTGGTTTTATTACTTTTCATAATGGTCACATTAAAATTCAAAAAATAATATTTAATAGTATGTTATATTTTTAAACTCGGTGTTGTGGGAATAATAAAATATCAAAGATGTTAAATTATAAAATAGAAATACCATAAGATCGTGGGGTGTTATATTTTTAACTACTATAAAAATTTCATCCTATATATTTCTTGAGTTCCGCCTTAAGAAACTATTTTTGTATTTCATCATAATATGTTCCTCCGGATCCCACGTCACTTATTAATTTTTATGATTTTTCCAAAGTAACTTTACCAGCCAGGTCATTGGATTCAACAATACCTATTATTTTCAATTAATAATTTAGATAGCCTCTTCACAGTAAGCTAAATCATGTTCTAATTCAACTCCTTTAGAAGTGAGGACATGCATTGGATTTAGAATGTACTTCTTTAATAAAAAGATTTTGAACACATTGTGTACTTTAGAAAGTCTAGGAAACAACTCCAAATAATAATCCACAGATCAGGTTCTCTCCATGTTTTCAAATGGACCAATGTACCTAGGGATTATCTTCCCTTTCATTACAATTATGGAAACACCCTTACATGTATATACATTCAAGGAGGTATAATATCCCACTTGAAACTCAAAATCATTCTTTTGGTTATTAGTATAGATCATTTTTAATCTTTTATATGTGTTTTAATTGTCTTTACCTTTTCTGTTGTGTTCTCCACATTCTCTGGGCCTACATGCTTCCCTTTTCTAACTTCATCCCAATCAGTTAGTGTACGACATATCTTTCCATGAAATTCTTCATATGGTTTCATTTGAATACTTGAATGAATATTATTATTATAGAAAAACTCTAACAAAGTTAAATATAAATTCCACATACCTTGAAAGACGAGTGAGAAAGATCTCAACATGTATTTAAATGTTTGGATCATCTGTTCTAGCTTCCCGTCAGTGTGAGGGTGATAAGTAGTACACAAATGAAACTTAGTATCTATATAATTATAATTATTTTTCCAAACTTTTTATGTAAATCATGGATCATTCTTAGAAAAAACTGAAATAGGATCTCTACGAGTCTTACAAATTTATTAATATAGAGACATTCATGGCGCCCCAATGTAAAATCCTCCAATATATTAGAGAAATGTGGATATTTGGTAGTTGATAAATAATTATTCATATGGAAACATTCTTTCATAGTGTTTTTGGTAATATATTGACAAAATAAATTTTAATATCATCCTGTTTTCATGTGGGAATAAGCAGAGGATGCTTGAATCCTCTAGGTATTTTTTCTTTCAGCCTTCACATATTGACAGACTGATAATCATGATACATAATAAACAATTTATTCCTTCCTATTATCCCATGGTAAATGTTCCATTAAATCATTATATGTCATTGGGCTAATAGACTTTATAGACAAATTTGATATATTGGAATCATCTAATAACAGATTTTTTAACTCAGTAATAGAGGGAACACAATGCATTTTCCAAATTTCAGATTCCAATCCTAATACACAATGTATATCAACTTACCATGATTAAAATATTTAAATTTACTTTGAAATTTATCATCTTCAAACTGATAATTTTTTTTCATTTGCAATAAAAATGGTTGGGTAAACAATTAAAAACATAAGGATGTTTCACATTCCATGATAATTCCAATATCTACCTTTTATAGTTTCATGAATATAGGATCATTATCAATCATCATTTGTTTTAGAAATCTATGATCCTTATTGGACAATATATATTCTACCTTAATTTCCTTATTTATATGATAGGGAGTTTAACTATAATAATATTGAGTAGCTCTAGCCATCTCATTTACCTCATGTTGATTTTTTTCTGTGAGAAGATATATTTCAAACTCTTGTGATATGTAAATATATCATATCATTCAAAACAGAGATACTATCTCCATATCTTCAAATCAAATATTACCACACCTAATTGAATATCCTTAGTTGGATAGTTATTTTCATTAGTTTTTAACTGGTTCTATGAATATGAAATATATCTATCATTCTACATAATGAAATTCCCAAGTCCTTTCTTTGCTTAAAAACTATAAATCACTAATCCACCATTTTTTGATGGTAGAGTCTAGATCGTAGCGTTCACTAATATCCTCTTCAATTCATCCAGAAAATCTTCACATAATTGTGTCCAAATAAACATAACCCCTTTATGAGTAAGCATGGGTAACATGATCGATAATATGGAAAAAATATAAATGTAACACTAATAGTAACCTACTAATCAAATGTAACTACATACCTCGGTTATGTTTATTTATGTAAGCTATTTCAAGGCTTCGATGTTTTTTTAGGATCAACTGAGATTCTATCCATAGAGACAATACGGCCATGAAAAAAAACTATTTGGAGCTTGAAATTACATTTGATAAGCTTCCCATATAAATAATTCATTGTAAGAGTCCCTTGAACAATCCAAAAGTGGTTCTCGTAGTCCTCATAGATTCTTGAACATATCAATATATCATCAATAAATACCAATAAAATTCAAGATATTACTTTAACACTCATTTTATTAGATCTATAATGATAGAGGGTTCATTAGTCAGTCCAAATTCAATTTCTGTAAACATAAAATGTTCATATCTGGTTAGGAACACGGTCTTGGGAATATCATCCTTCCTTAAATGAAATTGACGATATCTAGGATGAATGTTAATCATTGAATAATATTTATCTCCAAGAATTAGATCAAGAAAATAATCAATTCAAGGAAGGGGATACTTGTTATTTATTGTAATTTCATCGATTTCTCTATATTTGATGCACAACTTCATGAATCCATATTTCATCATGAAAAAGAGAGCATGGGTTCCACATTGAGAAACACTATAGATAATAAATCACTAATAACTAAATTAATTTTGTTATTTCATTATTTCAACTAATTCTATAGTGGATATTCAATATGGAGTCTTCGATATAGGTCTTGCATCAGGAGTAAAATTAATAGATAACTCACATTCCCACCCTGGAAGATGTATTGGTAATTCCTCTTGGAATACATCATTTTATTCTTGAACAATAGATACATATTAAAATTTAATATTTATTTCCCAATCTATATATTATGTTTTCACTTAATCCATAATAATATCATTTAGATGAGCTATTGGGGTTGAATAAATATTTGAATAAAATAAAGTGGTCTCTCCTCCAACGAAAATAAATTCCATATCTTCATAAATATTCATAATTTACTTCCCATTGTAATAAATGATTTAAATATATTTTTAGATCCAATAAATACCAATGATTATACTAAAATAAAAAAGGCATCATGATAAAATCATCTCCTAGAGTGTGTTTATGTATTGTAATAAGAACTCCTTCACATATATTTTTATAAATATGGTTTCCACTACTGTATTTATTGAATACTCCATTGTAAAGGTGAATTGGAAATATCTTATTTTATGAAAAAAACTGGAATATATAACTGAATGAATGATCTAAAATAAAGAATACTTTACCAAAATTTTAGGAAACTATTAATTTACTTCCCACTATATCATTTGGGAATTCTACCTCATCACTTATCATCGTATAAGCTTGGACCTCCCCCCTTGGCCTTTTCTAGGGAAAGTTTCCCTAATGATTAGGAAAATCATCTACATAGGGCCCCATATTATTAAAATTGTATCATTCAAAGATGGTGTCTTCTTTCCTTTATTTGAAATCATGAACTTGGTGTCTTTTTCTCAACACTTGTAAAAATACTCTCAAGCCTTTTAAGAAGGTACCAGAGTGTTTCCTTCCACACGTATCACATATTGTAAAATTATATTTTCTATTCATACCTTTATCCATTATTTCATCTTATAACCACTTCTTCTCCTGTATTACCAAAAATTAATATGACTTATATAATTCATTATATATCTTGATTGAACATGAGAATATATAATTGTATGATGATAATGTTTGGGAGACTAGTACCCTTTGGAAGAATAGTTTTAAGAAATCAAATAGTCGATCAATATTGATCCTTGGAATACGTATGTAGTTCGTGATATTATTTTCTAATATTGTAATCTTTTCTTCATACATGGAACCATTTTTATCCACTTTTTTGTCTCTGACTCAATAATTTTATCTCTATATCCATTCACTATTCAGTGGGGAAATATTTATCCACGAAAATTTCCATAATATACTTCCATTTTAAATTTTCAATTTGTTTCTCCTCGTTTTTATTTTGAATAAAATACCACCATTGATCAGAATCTCCTGAGAGATGAAAAATGGAAACAATAAAAATCTCCCTTTTATTACATACAAAATCAATAAATATCTTCTATAAGGAACTTATCCACTACTCAGCTATAAATGGGTTTTTAGTACCATTGAATGATGAAGGTTTTAGTCTCATGAAGAAGACTAGCATTGTTCCTCCATGTTGTGGTTTAGGATGACCTATATGGATAAGGTTATTATTTATAACCTAATTCTTTTTTCCCTGTATAGTTATAAGTCGATCATATCTAGTTTTAGATCCTATTCCAATATCATTATATTTAATAGGAGGAAATACCTATGAGGGATATACACATTGATATGGTTTCCATTACATCCATTGTGTTCCATTTCTAAAAAATAAATACACTAACATAGGTAATGAATCAAATTGAATAATTTAGAATTATAAAAACATTTAATATAAATTTAAAATTTATTCATAACTAATCTCATTGTAATATTTATGGTTTTTAAGGACTTGTTTACATATATTTACTTCATAATTGTTTGTAAAGAACATGTGAATTGTGCTAACCATAATCCCTTGAGAATTTCAAACTGGGTGTGAAGTATGACCCATTTTCATATACTATGTTACGATATGTCTGGCCTGATGCACTATGTTAGAGCTTTTACACTTTGGTAAATATTTGGTAGAACCACATCCACTTATAAAATCTAGATGGTGATGTTTTCCTAGGAAGACCCACATAATCAATACCTTACTAAAATTTGAGGATGTTATTCTATGATTTTTCTCAATGTCTACCATAGGGTCATGATCCCTAATATATGTTTTCAAAATCTAGATTCCATATTTTCTACTAAACATAATCTAATACTAAATATAAGGACCCTAAACCCTAGTATCATAGAGCCGGTGCCTTAATTCATTCGAATTATAAACAACATACCATAACCCAATATACAAAATATCCTAGTATCTTTGGAAAACCCTATACATAAATATGTTTTACATTACAACTTGAATGTAAAAATAAAATAAATAATACATTATAAATAACAATAAACTCCTTGAGAAAACCTTTAAGTCATTCATAAAATACATCTTCGTATCCCAGGGGAAAATAAATCATATGAAATAGGTGATCTCAACTACTCAGATAGGGTTGGAAACACACAAAATATATCATAAATATACATAAACAATACGTCATGATGTATAACTCCAAACACATTAAATTTAATCATAATCTTGAGCATAACAATAAAGGAATAAAAGATGATTAAATAATGTCATCTATAATCACATGGGACAGAAAATTTACCATGGATATTATACTAGATGAATAAACACACAGACTTTCAATCATAAGGAGGGAATGCATAAGGAAACAATTACGAAACATACCATTAACTGCTCATCCATGACATTTAAAAATAAATGGTTATGGCCTTAGCCAAATACATGTATGTTTTTTCTCATGAGACTTACTGATACATCGAGCTGTTATAGTGGGCCCCTCCCATCACATAATAATTACAATAAATTATGCATATGAATGGGGAGAAACATAAACAATATATACATAAAAATGAAAATTACTTTCCCCAATCAGTAAACATAATCACTAACAAAACTTAGTATTGTGATAAATGGTATCAAGTGAGAAATCCCAAATTTGAAATGATCCCAAAAAGTTTATAATATATGATATATGATATCATATAATATAAATAATAGTTAATCATATGTTTCAAATGTTTTTTAAATAAATGAAAAATACTTCTATAAAAGCATCATGGAATTCATTAGAGAAATACCTTTTTTATATTTGAATAAGAGTTCTTCTAGAGAAAACATTTTTTAAATAAAATTAGATTGTATATATGTTTATACTAGAAAAAAATGATAATATAAACTACATTATGTCTTAGGAAAAAATTATTTCCAAATGAATCAAAAACATGTAAAAATATTTTTAATGAAAATTTAGAAATGGGCCGCCTCCGTGCAGTTAAAGGGATAATATAATAATATTTAAAGCATAAAAGGATTAATATTTCATATAAAACTAGAAATGAAACATAAAATTTCTTCATAATAAAATAATTGATTTCATAATAATGTTGTTGGTTTAAAAAAATATTATGGAATGCACTTGAAAATGGTTAAGAAACAAGGACGTTCCCTTAAATCTGGTGTGCTTATCAGGAAGATTTGAGAAGGAAACCTTTAGAAAATGTATTATCCCATAAAATAAAGCATAACCGATCTTTATATATGATTTTTAATCATATATTTTGAATTTACAAGAATTGTATAAAAATAGTAAATAATTACATTTGGGCAAAGAGAGAGATAACATAACCTGAATGAAAAATGGATGTTCGGGGTCGACACCCTTAGGTTATGTCTGAATGCATTCTATAAGTACACATAAGGTAGTGGATAATCAAATTAAATCCATTAATTAATTAATTAAGAAAATTATATAAATGTATTACATTTTTTATAAATTTATGTTTTTAATTTATTACCTTTTTGATGAGTTAAAATAATCAATTTTGATATTTGGATGTGTTCATTTCCTTAGTTTAATTGATTGGTTAACCTGAATACATGTACGAAAGATCATTTGAGATGGAAATAGATATACAAAATTGAAGTCATATTATATTAATTAAGATATAGAATATTAAATCGTTATATATTTCAGTTGGCTATTTGGGGTGAGGATGAATCATTTGACAAGAATCTAGTGATAATCATATAGATTATTTTGGCAGTTTTTTCCATAACAAACTAATTTAGTTGTATTATTTATTATCATGTACATAGAGAGAAGGTCTGAGAGCTAGGAAGAAACCTACTCACAACAAAATATTATATAAAAAGTAAATAGTACAAAAAGCTCAAAAGAGGGGCGCCTTACAAACCCTTGTGCGCATCACACCATTACAGTCATCCCTAAACAAACTATCACAATAGTTGGGAAGAATGAAAGACCAAATGGAACTAACCTCCATAACAGCCCTTTTGGAGAGGGCGTCAGTAACCTGGTTTTCATTACGGTAGACATGAGAGACATCAAGGAGTAATCTTTGAAAAAGCATCAGACAAGAGATCCAGGAAGACATCATTATCCAGGGTACATTCCGAGACCGATCCTTCAAAATCTGGTCATCAACTAAAGAATCTATCTCTAGCCATAACATCTGCCATCCATAGCGAACAACATACCTGATAGCCTTAATCATGGCCCATAGTTCAGCCTCAATTGCATGCGCATGGCTATCATAATGTAAAAAGCAACCCTTGACAAAACCCCGATGGGTTCTGAACACCCCACCACACCCAGCAGGGCCCGGTGCACCCAAGGCTGACCATCAACATTCACCTTTAACCAGCTAAAGATAGGGGGAATCCATAGAATATATTTCAATATACATGGTTTCCTTTCCCTTCCACTAACTCCAAGAGTTCTAAGAATTAGAAACATAGAAATGTAATTATTCATGAAACCTATTTGATTCACTGAGGCCAATTTAATGCATCGATGAATCATCATGATCCCTTTGTGATGGCTGGACTTGACATTATTGAAGATCAATCTATTACGATACTTCCATATGTATGATACAACTGAAATAGTAGTAGAAAGTAGCAAGGCTTTAATATTCTCACTAAAGAAGGACTGCAGAACCGAGCATAATAGGGAAGCAATAGAGGAAAAGTCAAGGCAGCATTGAAAAACATCTTGTTGATACCTCCATAAACTCATAGAAAAATCACAGTGAACAAATAGGTGCATAAGGGATTCATATGACTTCATTCAAAGGAAGAAAACCGGAACAGTAATGATACCTGCTCACTACAGAGCAGCTTGAATGGGTAACCTATTTTTCTATATCTTCCAGAAGAGTAAAGAAACATTAGGAAAGATATATGGCTTGTGGACAGCTGCCACCCCCGAAGGAAAGCCATATTCATGACCACATAAGAGCTTATAACATTCCCTACTGGAGAAGTATCCATTCAAAGATGGTTTCCACATCAACACATCAGAATCAACATAATCATAATTGAAAATCTCATCATAAAGAGAAGCTAGAATAAATGCTGAAACATCAGAATTCCCATGAAGATCAAATATGTACAGATTCATCATTGAGGATGGTATAGTGATAGAATCCCTGATGGGAGAGGATAGCCATGATGTGGACCTAAAATTCAAATGTGAAATAGGGTACACTAGCCATATAGATAGAGTCATGAACATGGATAATGTGATTCTAACCGAAGACCAAACTGAGGATTTAAGGTACAAGCACTTCCTATTCTGCAATCTGTCAACATACATGCCAACAAGGAATTACATATAGAAATCAGGCCTAGCAAGAAGCCTCCAAGTGAAGTATTGAAGTAAGGATTCATTGAATAATTTAATATCCTTAACTCCCACTCCCCCCCATTTTAACTGGTTTTATACATTCTTTCTAGGAGACAGTAACCAATTTCTTTTTTTGTGTTGATCCAGTCCAAATGAAATTCCGAACCAAACCACTCAGCTCCTTAAGAAAGGATCTTGGCCATCTAGAGACAAAGAAAGAATAATCAAACATAGAAGTGATAACTGAATTGACAAGACAAATTCTACCAGCCTGAGAAATATTCTTCCCCTTGCAACTAGCCAACTAATTACTTATTTTTAAGGAAATGCCTTCCAAATGAATCCATTTCACTCTTCCCCAAAACATAGGTATCCCTAGGTAATCAAAGGGAAATTCCCCTCTCTTAACACGTAGCTTACTAGAAATCTTGTTTTGTTTCACAATTGAGAATCCTTCCCCAAACACAATAAAGGATTTACTCTAGCAGATTTCCTGGCCTTCAACCTCTTCGTAATGTGAGGAAATTCTCTTGATATAGGATATAGTTCCCCTATTAGCCTTACAAAACAAAAGGATTTCATCAGCATACAGTAAGTGTGAGGGCGCAAAAAAATTCCTACCAGATTTCATTCTTTAATAAAGACTTGTATTGACAAGATCATTCAGACATATACTGAGGTAGTCTTCATCCATAGAAAACAGAACCCCAGATTAGGGATCACCTTGCCATACCCCCCTTCATCACTGAAAGAAAACCATGGGGTAACCATTAACAAGAATAGAAAGACGAGCACTTCGTAGAATAGAGGAGATCAGATCAATAAACTTATTTGAGAAACCATTCATCCTGAGAATGGTGAAAATGAAGTCCCATCGTATATTGTCAAAAGACATAGAAATGACAAATTTCAAGGCCATATTCCCATTATGTGTCTTATCATTCATGATTTTAATGCATTATGATGCAGTAAATTGACAGTTCTGAATATTTCTACTAGGTACGAAGCCAAACTGATTAACAAAGATGAGATCCCTAGCATTTTCACCTAAGAGAATAGCAATAATATTGATAATAACCTTAGAAATAGAAATACCAATAGAAATAGGCCTAATGTCATTGAAATCTAAAGTATTCTCCTTCTTTGGAATCAAGGTAATAAAATTGGAGTTCATACCAAGAGGCATAAAATAATGTTGAAATAATTCCATGACAGCATTAATAACCTCAACATGGATGATATCCCAGTAGAACCTAAAGAATTTTTTAGTGAAGCCATCCGGGCTAGCAACACTATCTATATTCAAGGAGAATAAATCATGTTGAATCTTTTTATAGGATGGTATATCAATGAGTCGTTTTTTTTAATTTCATCCGGAGTTGATTCAATATATGTGACAATCCTACTTGAGATGTTCACACCAGAATAATAATATAGCTTCTCAAAGGGACCAGTCACACATGCATTATAATCATTTTTTACCACTAAAATTTTTCTATTAATAGCCATTAAGTTGAAATTAATATATGAAAACTCATCATTTATAGAGGTGGTAAATCAGCACCATACAGATGATGTATTAATTTTTAGAATGAAAAGGGGAAAAGAAGAAAATTGATGGTGGATATAAAATTATCATAATAAATTTCATATATATATATATAAGATACTATATTTATAATTAATGTTTGGATACATTAGTTATGAAAAGGATAAGAAATTAAAAGATATTGAATGGAAATTAAAATAACAAAAGTGATTTTTACTTCATGGTTTCTTCTCCCTAAGAACCTCGTCAAAGCACAGTGAAATGTAATTTTATTGAGATGAGGAATACTATAATCTAGGAGGGTTACGTATAAGTGGAAATGAGATGAAAGTTTACATGGTTCAAGGATTTGAATGTTTGAGGAAAAGGGGGGGTATTCGTAGTTTAGGCTAGGGGTATTTTTTGAATATTTTAATAATTTGTCTATTTTTTTCTCATGAATGTGAATAGATTGAAAATTGTCACCAAATATATTAAAATTATGAATGTGAGTTCAGTATTATGGTGATTACATAGTCAATGAATTGAGGAATACTATATTAACCTTATAATATATTTATTCCATAAATTACTATATTATAATATTAACCAAAAAATAATGTAATTCAGAAAAATACCAAAAAATCACCCCAAACAGTTTTTGACATATAGAATAAAAAAATGTAGAAATTTAATGAACTTTTTTTTCTAAATTTGATAAATATAATTTTTAATCAAAATTATCATTTACTCAAAATATATTGATTTTAAATTATATCTATTTTTATGAAACCTTAAAAAATTATTTAAGTCCTAATAAAATTATATTATATCAATAAGACAAATCAATATTAATTTATGAATCTTTTTTATAAAAATTAATAAAATTTTTAATCACTAATTTAATTATAAAATTCTAAAAAATTATTTACGTTTGAAAAAAATATCAACACATAATTTTCCCACTTTAAAACACGTATTTTCTTATACTGTGATATAAATATTCCATTTTATATTTTATAAGATACACAAATTTTATATAAACATTCATATATAATGTCAATATTCTAACTCATCATATTATTATTCTTAATGGTAGCATTACTATTAAAACATGCATATGGAGTAGTAAATTACGAGTTTAAACTCAGTGTTGTGTGGATTATAAACTATAAAGTATGGTACATTATAAAGGTGACACACAATAAGATCCTTGGATCTTACACTAAGGTACCCATAAAGAAATAATTTGATACGAGAATGAAATAATACATCAAAGAGACTCTCAATGTGTGGTATATAATCCCTTTATCATTATATCTGTAATAAAGAAGGTAGCATGTTGGTTCCATCAACATATGTACTCAATGTTTTTTTTAATTTCTAGAAAAATACTTGAATATAGAACACCATGTAGAATGATTTATTTAGGATATATAATTTGAATAAATGGAATTTAGATATCAACCTTCATTAAAGAATATAAGGGACAAATACTTACTTCCATTATTTATAAATGTAGTTTTACTCATGAAGAACCAAATGTATCCTACCTCAACATGATTGTATATCACAACAGTATACATAAATACATCAATATATATAATTTTTAGTACTGATAAATAATATTCCAAAATTCTATGGACCAGTACACTCATATGCATATATAAAAATCCATTAAAACACATAAATTTAGATTTTTTACTGGCGAGTCTGGTTCACATAATATCATATTTTCGTTATTACCAAGGGTGTATGCTAGGAAATGTTTCCCCAATTTCCTATTAGTCTTGACCCATAATATCATGAATCAATTTTGTCCCTCAAATTATTTCATCTGATTATAGAAGATATATTTAATAATACTATAACGGTACTTCTAGGTTCTCTTCATAGCGGGGATCTACATTAACCTTTTAGTGATATATCTAATCTTAGGTCATTATCACATACTATTTTATAATGAATAAAAATCAAGAAGCTATTATGATTTTATTGATATTCAAAAAAATGAATACATGTTATCATAAAGTACACACAATTTGGTTATTAGGCACCAATTCTAACAACTACGAGCTTTGTATATTATGTATTTTTTAAAATTACTATGTGATTTCCTCAATGGGATGAGGAATAAATTAGTTTTTTAAAAACTTGTAAATATTTTATCTGGTATGGTTTATGATTTTTAAAGGATTTATTTCTTATTTATTAATTAATATTAGATTTTAAGAGTTTTATTTATATGTTTAAATATTTATTATAGTTAAATTACTCTTATGATATATCACATGTTTTATAATTTGTTCATGTATATATATATATTCTTTCTGGGAATTTATCAAATAAAATTAAGTTTTCATTAATAAAAAATGATATTTCAAAACAGAACATAGTTTAAATGGGTTTTAAAAGGATTTTAAGTTGTATGACAATTATCTAAAAACAAAAGTATAATTTAGCACATTCTACAAAAGTTTTTTCATGTATTGTGTTTCTACTAAAATTTAATACCCACAATATCATGATTTAGATATATTTTCTGATCTTATGAATGTAGTGACATTATTTATTATGATGATTATAATAATAAGGGGGTTTGTTTCAAAATGCATTTACAGATATTGGATAAGGTTATTATACTATGATTCATTATTATGATTTATCTTATTGATATGTGGTTGATATGTTATAAACTTTTAACCCAACTCTCATATCTTTCTTCATGCGAAACCAATTTATCAATGTAAAAAATCTAGTGATCATTTGTATTCTAGTCATGTTTGTGTACGGACTTGTATTTTCTATGTTATGATATGATCTGTCTATTTGGATTACCCTAGTGATTCTATGAAGAGTAATCTGGGAGGTTATTTATTATAGACATTACTATAAATGGGATAAGATATTTTCATAGAGTATATCTACGGTTGTCTCACATTGACCTATGTAATTTCCATTTATTAATAACAACTGGAATATAATTATTTACTTATATAATTTTATTCTATTTCTTTTTCATTCTCACTCGTTACATTATCAGGGTATGTGATACATGGATTTATCTCCTCTTATATATATCCTAAATATTTTCCCATACTATTATTACTTGTTTATTCCTAGTTTTACAACATAGTATCTTTATATAATTTATTGACATTATTACCTAATTTAATATCATTCCCATAGATTATTAATTATATATTCTCGTATAAGTTTATTTTGGATTCTAGGTTCTTTCTCATTGTGTTTCTAAGTGTAATGTTAAAAAGGATTTGAATCAGATATTTTTTCAAATATGATTTTAAATAAATGAATCGTTGTTTTGTTAAAATAACATTCAGTATTTTAAAAAGTAATCAAGACATGGTTTGGAATATATTTACTAAAATTTGGAAAACCCAACTATAAAATCATATATTTCAAAATATATTTTATGAAATGCGTTCTTAAAAAGAAATTCTTAGTCTTTTAGTTGTAGTAATCTGCTAAGATATTTTTTCTCATACCCTACTTGTAACATCTAGGGTATATAATCTAGGTGGATTATAAAGTATTAGGTTCTTGTTCTTGAGAATATTCTATTCATGATTTAGTTTTATCTGGTTTCCCATAGACTGAGATTTGGTGATGGTATTTTATTGTGTCATTGGGTTACATCTATATCTATACTTTGGTATTTTGGGGTCTTTTTTTATTTTGTATTTTGTATATACCATCAAATTTATAATTATTATATTTTGTTATTTATTTTTGGTTTTTGAATGATTCCAATATTTATATATTTTGTAGAATAAATTTATGTCTACTATTAATTATAACTTGTTTGGTTTGTTTTACTTTTAGAAATGCTTACTTGATTTTTTATGAATGTCAAACTTATTAATGAGATATGTTAGGTTCTTGGTAATGTTTCCACTATATATTTATTTAATATTCAGTGGGAAATTATTCTAACCTATTTATATTTGATTCCCTGGTTCATAGAGATAGCTTATGGTGATTGGAAACATGCTCTGTGACATGAATCATTCCATCTCAGGTATCTGAATCATGGATATCCTATGTTTATTAATTAAAAAATTGTATCAAATCACCTACATGATATTTGGGATGTAGTGGTAGATTATAGATTATAATATCCAAACATGAGGGATGGGTGTAGTGAGGGTATAGATTTCTCTTTCTCAACCTAATAATCAAGTATCCATGGGTTGTTGGGATGTGTGTCATAGATATTAAATTTGTTCTTAATCTATTTTGAAAATATTTTTATATAGATTGATTTCATTTATAGTTATACTATGGTTATGTGTCTTATTTTTAATTTTTTTTATGTTTTGTTGTGAAAATCGGGTGATAAATAGAGACATATAGTTAGATCATAGGGTCGGTAAAATCATGTGTATCAAAGGAACATGGTTCAAAGAATATAACAATGTAATTGCATGATTTGTGCTTGAATAAACAATATGTGTATCAACAAATTTATATCCACCATCCATTTTTTTATCATAACCACTATGTTATTTTTGGATATATTTTGGTCATGATTTTTTACTATTTATAGTGAATTAATGATATTTTTTTGATGTATTGATGATTTTGGGTTCGATTTTGTTGATACATTATAGAGAGCCATAGTTTCAAATGGTAAAATTTGGTTTTTGAAGTTAATAACAGATTATTCTAAAACTAACTGAAATAGATATTATGTTTTGGGCATGTAAACTTATTTTTATACTAGTCTTTTAAATCACTAAAATAAGCTTCATTTTGAATTTCATGATTTTTGTATTAATGTATGTGATTTTGAACATTATTGTGAAATGTACTATAAAAATATTTTTTAATTTCATCAGTTGTTATGATTTTCTACACTATATTTATGATTTAGTCTTTTGAATTTTTATTTTAACATGTGGTTTAATTTTTCTAGGGTAATTTTGATGTTGGATATTAATCATTGAGTCTCACGTTTCATAATTTTATTTAGAGAAACCCTCCCAAAATAGTATCGATGAAATGTAGGAATATTCTATCATGTGATGTTCCAAAAATCCATGTCTCTATGGGTTTATATATACTCTATATAGTTTTTAATCTACCTCGTATCATTATAGAGTGGTATAGTAGAATCCTAAATAGTGTCTTATTATGTTTCCTAGTTATAAAGGTCCCCAGTATGATATGGAGTAGATTTAGAATATTGATATAATAATAAATTCATTGGTAACTCTTAAATATTATTAATTGAAATACACATCAGAACTATTTCAAGGATCATGTATGGAATAGTGGAAAACATTATTAAACTACAGCAATAAAATAGTAGGGATTTGGGGTTCTATAAGAATATTATTTTAGAGGAAATATATTCGACAAGTGATAGTGGAGATGGTGATGGAGATTTTATGTCTCTAACATTGTGAGAAAACAATGAAGAATTATGTAAACTATTTTTATGAGATGAATAATTTAACCTCTGATTTGGTGTTTGTGGAATCATTGAATTTTCATTTCATTTCAATAGGTCTTTATATGGACTATAAATCTTGAGTTTCTTCATAAGATATGACTTCTATTAAATATGGGATCAATAAGTCCATAATGGTAAAATTTAACTCTAAGATATAGCCAATGAAGGGTGGTTTTCTAATTTCATTTAATATTAATGGAGTTTCAATATATTTGGACAAGTGGAAGTATGATGGACAAATTTTGGAAAATTAGGCTTATTTAGGATGGGATTACCATTTTTTTAGTTTTATAGTGATGAAGTATTCCCTTATGTTATTTAGTGTGGTTGACCTTAGAAGTATAGGTCCTCTTGTTTAAAATTGATAAATACGTTTCATAGTTTTTATCCATTTTCTAATTGTTAAAAAAATTATAAATTGAAGTATCACCAATGGAAGGAGTCCCTACAATATATTATATCTACATAGTATTCTATAGATGTTTATTAATTATTAACCTTCATTACAACTATGTGTTTCCTTATTATTGCAATCATATTAGTTTTTCCTTGTTTAATAGATGTTTTTCCCTCATAGTGTTTCCCATAGATTCCGCCATATGTGTGAGAATATTATATGGTTAGGAAACCTATTATGTGTCTTTGGATCATTATATTTTCATTATGATTTTTGGGTATAATTTGTGAATTTAGATATATGTTTTATATATTTATCCCTTCAGGTCCAAGTGGATTATTAATTGTTCCTTCTCTTATTTTTATTTTATTCCAAATCAAGACATTTACCATGTGTGAGGATGATCCTATTAACCTTTAAATAAAAAACTAAAATTCTAGGGTTATAGTGTGATATGGTAGGGAGAATTAAAAATAATTGTATCACCTATGTGTATTATTTTATTATGATATTGTCTTACTCATACTTAACGGTGTCAAAATTTTATTTTTTGATTTTTAGAGTGTTTAACTAATGCATGGTTATGAAAAATAATGTGATGTTCCTATGAGAAAATTTTATTGTTTTGAATATCTATAAAATTCATAACACACGTTTTTATAAATCAGTATTTCAATCCATGTGAAAAAACCCATGTACATTAAATTATGGTTTGATCTTTACCATATAGTTTCCAAAATAGAGTCACCAAACAGTACACATTTCCCATATTCTTAAAATTTTGAATTTATTAATCTACTATATTTTAAATATACCCATTTGATTCTATACTCCCCCAAATTTATTTCAATATACTGAGACGTTTCCTAAGTATTTAAAACCTTCTATTTATACTTGACTAATTGGATTGTTCTTTGATTTTATGTGAATTCATTGAGGTTACATATCATTTTTATATTCATCAAACCTTATCCTAATATTTAATTTTCCTTCTCTCATCATTGGGACATGGTGGATAAAACATGGGATGAGTTTGTTATAAAAAAATTGGTTTTTCCTATATCATGTGAATCTCCACTTGAGAAATAATCTATCATTGTTAAAAAAATATTATGTTATTCCTCTTGAGTAAGATAATAACCTCTAAATGGTTTCCTATATTTGAAAAAACATGTAATTAATGAGTTTTATAAATCCATTCATCATAAAATTATTTTTTTTTTAATACATGGTGAAATTTTATTTTTTTTGAAACAATTATGATTCATTTGTTATATATAAAGAGTTTTTTCAAGAATTGTTACTCTCTATTATTACGAATCAATCAGCTATGCATATTACAAGGTTTTTGAAATTTATATTAGTCAAGTTTAAATGTTTTGGTGACTAAATTAGTTTTTAATATCAATATTATGATTATATATGGTATTTTTGATGAGTTTTCAATAATTTGTTTTGTTTAAAATGTATTCTTATTATATATATATATATATATATTTATATGTTCTTATATTTCTTATAGAATACTTTTTATTATAATGTTTTGTATAATTTTTTATATATGTCATGTAAATATATATATATTTATTAATTATATTATGTGATGGATTAATGTTAAAATTTCTTTCATAAAAAATTATATTTCCATATTTCACTTTTTCCATGAAGGGGTTTAAAAGGAGTTTAATGTGTGTGACTATTAGATAAAATCAAAAGGACTACTTGGAACCTTATGCTAAATGTATTTTTGTAAAAATATATATACCCTTAGAATTGTACCCATGAGATCATTGTTTTATAATACTTTGAATCATCTAGCATTAATGTGGTTATATTTTGACAATTATTTGAATAAAAAGTGTGTGTGTTTCTAAATGGGTGTAAAGAGGTCGGATAAAGTGTTGAAATTTTTATACTTTTCAATGAGTTATCTTACTGACATGTTATTTATGTATTATAAAATCTTTTCCCACCATTACTATCTATAATTATATAAAATTTATATATCAATGTGATATATTGAGAGATATTTTCTATGCTATCCATATTCATGTATTGACTATTTCTATTAAGTTGTGATATGATCTATCTATGGAGAGTACAACTATGTGAGGATATGAATATTATTTTGGGGAGTTTATTTATTAAAGACACACCACATAGAAAAGTATCTGTTTTTTATCAAAATAAGACATGGATAATCTCATTAATACCTAAGGAATTACCAATATCATGATAAATATACATATTATTCCTAATTTCTACACTTTTATTATGATTATGTTCAATAGTAAATATTTATTAAATAATGAAATTTCATACATAGATTTATATCATATAATAATATTTCTCAAATGATATTCCCATCCATGTATTAATTATTAGTTCCAACAACTACTTTATAATTTCTTCTAATACATGTTTTACATAATTTACTACTTATATATCTTTTTTGTTTACCATTTCATAGATATATTTCTATCTCAATATGGTTACATTTCAATTTTTGTACAGTGTTTCTAAGTGTATTTTGAATGTTACATAAAAGTGAATTTTTTTCAATATTGGCATCCATAGAAGAAACTATTTTTTAAATAACATTCTTTTTTATAAAAATGGTTTATAAGAATGATTACGAATTTATTTTCTAAAATATTCATATTATTACTCTAATATATTTTATTTTAAACTAGGATTTATGAAATGTCTTTAAAAAGGAAATTAGTTTAATATTTTCATGATGGAAAATAACTAGGCTATTTTTCTTTCGAACCAACTTATACAAACTAGTGTCTTTTGAATCGATGGATTTTGAATGTTCTACTTTTGGTTCAAGAGTATCTACTCTCTATTGACTTATTATATTAGGTCACTCATGGAGTGGGTTTTTTTACTCATATTGGATAGTGACCTCGGGTCACGATGTGATATTTAGTATAGTATTTTGGGATCTTTTGATTATTGTACCAATTATGAATCGTCCAATTCAGGCTTAATGTATTTTTAGATATTGGTTTGGTCTATTGAAATATTTTAGTATTTATGAAATATATAGATTATTTAGGTGTTCACTTTTAGTAATTAATTTTTTTATTTGTTTTAATTTTGAAACAACATATATTATTTTTAATGGAAATCCCAAAATATAAAAGAAACATTCCATTTTATTATTAATATTCAACAAAAAAAATATTTATTTATTGTTTAATTTGAGATCATTTCCAATAGTTTATATTTTATTCCATATAGCTCTTTCACTATCCTAAGGTGATAGAGAACATGATTTGCACCTTTCATGGGTCGGATAAGGTATCTTAATCAGTGGTATCCCAAGTTTTTTTGTGACATCCATGATATAAATAAACTCCATCATACCCTGAAGACCTTCTAGTTGACCAAAAATTCCTACTTAATCCATATTTTCATCCAAGATAGATCAAAAACCCAACATGTACATTTTACCCTTCTTAGACAATAGTTAAAACCATCACAACTCAATATGACTTCCATTTATATTTAATCTATGATATATCATCACTCAAACATTCTAATATAATGAAAAATTTTAAATTTCCAAGAAGTATGTCTTTAATAAATATAAAATATATGCACACATCCCAATGTTATAGGTATTATAAATCTTATTCATTGAACATGAGATAGTTTTAATTCACATAATGACATTAAAATAAATAATGTTAAATAAATACAATAAATTATAGATATTTCCCCCACCAAGGTTGTATGTGATGGAAAATAAACATGTATTTATATTGGGAAGTATTTTGGTAATATATATTAAAACTATAAGATATATATATACTAGCTAATTTTCTCTTTCAATGGATGAGTTGACCAAACACAATCTTTGTTAATGGATTAACACCCCTATAAACCTTGTAGATTTAATATCCTCAATATAAATATGGGGTGTAAAACCATTGATTACATTAGGGGAGGATAAAATAGTGAATTATAGAACTATTTCTCATAAATAAAAAATCAATAAATTTTAATTTACCAATGTATTCAGCATACTACAAGACCTTGGGTTGATCACTCATGGAGGCCACTCATAAAAACTATTTATCTATTTTAACAATTTAAATTTATCTAAAATTTAAAACTAAAAGAACCTAAAAATTGTGGGGGTTTTAAAAATTCCTATGATACATGTATATATATATATATATGAAAGCATGTTTTTTAAAATACAAATAATTTAATGAAACTAAATTTTTTTTCTTATTAGTTTATAGTGGATTTGTAATTATTCTTTAAAAATCTTCTCATTATCCTATTCTATGTTGATATCAAGAACTATCACTCAAACTCCCTATTGTGCTATGAAAAATAACACTACATTAAGAAAACTACATGCACGATAACACTCTTCTTGGATTTATCTAGACCACCTCTTCTCTGAATAACATAATCTCATACAAAATGCATAGTATAAATTAATTAAATAGTGATTAAGATAATAAATATGAAAAATGATGATGAAGTAAGTTATAGATAAAAAATAGGGATCTATAATCCTAATAATGTTAACTAAAATTGAAATTAGAGACCAATATAATAGAAATACATTCAGGTGGAACACTATAAATATATCAACTCCTCCCTCCATGATCAAAAATAAGGTTTAGTTCCCAAAACACATATTTATGAGATATGAAAATTGGGAGAAACATAAATATATAAACGAAAGAAAAAGTTAAGAAAAAAATAGCATATATTTAAAAAAACTAAAACTATAAAAAATTAAAACCCTATCATTGGATTTAGAAAATTTAAAAATCATGAATTGAGGTGGAGGTACATATTTATAAGTTAATGGGGTGGCTAACATTCATTCCAATTCATTCCAATTAATGTTTACATACATTTTCCACATTAAATGGTTGAATATTTAATCATTTTATTATTATAATTCATTCTTATTCATATTAATTATTTAAATAAAAATATCATCTTCATTGTAGACATGTACTGAATGTCAAGGCTAAATTTCTAAAGATTAATTTTCAATCATAGAAGTATCTTAAAATTATCGTTCTTCAGTCCCCATGGATATATTATTTTTATAGTGGCTTAATATTTTGAAAAAAAGATATTAAATTTTTTCTCTTCACCTTTTATAGTTTTTAATTATTTATCTCTTTTGGATATATAATTTGTGAGATATGGTCCCATCATTAAATGTCAAGAATATTTTAGGAAGATTAATTATCCCCACTTGAATTATTAATTTAGTCTTCATATGGTTGGATTAAAAAAATTTCCAATTAAACAAAATATATCCCATTGATAACATAATCCCAGAAATGAATTTTCCAATTTGGATTAGTATACAGAACATTACAAGAATAAATAGAAAAGTATTTTTTTATAATATAAAAAATATTAAAATCTACCACTTTAAATATATTTATATATAATTATTAAAAATGATCAAATTATGGGAAATTATACCATGTGACAATTAAAGAAAACATAGTCAAGGAAGAAAATTTAGGATATTTTACTATCCCATCTGTAACACCCCAAGCTTCCACGGTACGTTTCCCTTCGAATAATGCAATAGCGTGTGTTGTACGCAACCTCGAGCTCTAACACACACCACAACTAATTAAACTAGCCGTTGTGAATAGTAATACCTACTTTTTGAAATTTTATAAATTTTATTTATCAAAATATACTTCATATTTGGATTCGGAATATCGAAATTAGCCTATGTTGAATTTTTGGTATTTTTCTGAGAACTTCTAATTTTTTATGAATAGTGAAAAATACTTAAAAACAACTTTTTAAATCAAAATAATTTATAGTGAAAAATTATACTATTTATTGGTTTTAAAGTATAATTAGAATCTATTTTTACCATTTTATCCAATGGTGGTCATTAGAATTAATTTAACATTGAAATCGGACATAAACAATTGCCAATCTTTTGATATAAATTTTTTCTTAGAAACACGCAATTTTTTGTAACATCGGGATTTAATTATAAAATTAATTAATGCAACTTATATGTTTGGAATTTCGTAAAATAGACATCATTTTTGAATTCGGAATATCAATTATAGTTTAGGGTGAAATTTTGGCTTTGTTCTGAAAAACTTCAATTTTTGATGAATAGTGAAACCACTAAGTGGTAGTTAAATAACTGAATTTTCATTTAAATGAAATATTACCACTTCTGTGATTTGATTTTCAAAAATATGACATACATGGTTGTCATTAAGAAGTAAAGTGTGGTTCAATGAGATTAAAATAAATTTTTGGTGAATAGTAACTTTTAAGTTTTTAATCGCGATTAGAGGTAATTAGTGTAGTTAAGGTACAAATAATGTTTTAATAATATGAGATGAGCATGAAACTTGTCCTACTCCTATTGGATGAGTCATGGCCGACCAAGACAACCCATGGGTCAACTTGGGGACCCCATGGAGCCACTTTAGTTGGAAAATGATATTAATATATATTTATTTAATATATAAAATTAAATCGACACAAATATGAGTTGTTTTACTAAAATAGTTTTTAAGTGGGGTTACACAAGTCCAAATTTTGATTATAAATATTCATTAGAAATCTAAAAAGATTTCATACATCATAGTATTTTTTTTATAATTTTTAGACATTAAATAAATTAAATTATTTATGACATCATTATGATGCGGCGATGACCTCATTATTTAACGATTTAAATAAAATGAGAAGATAATGAAAAATCCAAGGCTTACACTTGTCCAAAGCCTATTGGATGAAGAGATTTCGAACCCTTATCACCTTATCCACGAATTATATAAGTGTGGGACCTTTAGAATCCGAAAAGCATTGTATAATAATGTAACATTTCAATCTTTCCAAAAGAGCCCCTCCTCTCCTCTTATAAAAGGCCCCCACCTCTACCACCTTATTCACACTTTCAAGCCTTTTGGTTAGGCCAACCTCTGCCCAAATACTCTCCCAACTTCTCTCCCTTAATCCTAGAAGCTTTAATTTAGTCAGAAAGCCATCCTAAGGAGTCCTTTTGATAAAATCAAAAGGAAGAACCCGAAGAAGAGGTAACATTTTCATCACCCTCTTTCATGTTTCTTTCTTCTTCCACTCCCTCTTTGTTTATTATTACAATTCTAAAATTATAACTCCATTATCTTATATATACTGTGATGTTATTATAAATATTGAGCAACCATATTCAGTATTCTACCCATCATTTTAATGACATGTCACCATACGTGCGTACGTACGGCTTACCGTCTCCACGTCGTGGTGTAATTGTTATTCAATATAATATTTTTTAGATGGGTATAATAATGATATGTAATTCATGTAAATAATAAATATAACATGGTAATGATTCTGTATATATGATATAATATCCAATTATATATTATTTTAATATCAAAATAATGATATTGTCGCTCGTGCGTACGTACGGACTACCGTCTCCACGAACGCGATGAGATTCATTCTCCGTCGTATCCATTCAAGTATAATTATCATTTGATGATTAAAAAATAATGTTTAAGGACATGATATCATTCTAGATATGAATAAGATACATCCTATCCATGAAAAACATGACTTACGTAACAAAACATATAAGGAAACGAGTAAGTTAACACCCGAAACAACGATAAATCTAAGACATTGTTAACAAAGCAATGTTAAAAGATCATATATGATATCATATGAATGTATATGATTCTTGTATAATTTAATAAAAATTATTTAACCATTATACAGGAGGTTAACCTACCCCAACCAAGGAAATGTACAAGGTAAGGGTTTACTTCACAACCTCTTCATTATCCAAGGTTGTTTATACATAATTATCTACTGGGACCTCGTTATCATCCACATCAATGTTTCTTCAAAATGCATTTCAAAACATTTTTATTATTTACAAGAATATGGGTTAAAGTCATTTATACCCTTTTTGACTTTTTATAAGAGGAATCTTTCCTTCATTTTCAAAACAAGGTCTTTTTTAACCTTTTCGACAGAATTGAGGTAAGAATGTTTTTTTTAACTTATACGGCGGGTGCGGTTATTTTGCGCCGTTATAAAATCTTCAAAGCATTCCTTACAAGCTTATAAGAATATTTTCAAGAAATTTTTTTGTTTTATATGGCTCTTAAATGATTTCAAAAATAGAAAGAGATTTTTCTCTAAAAAGTGTTTTGATTTCATCTATGTCAACATCCTTTGATGGATTTTACGCTTATTTGAAGTTGATTTATTATAATAGAAAACTTCTATATTGTATTGAAGGTTTTTTGATATGTTTGAATGTGGGTGTTCTATTTTATACCATTCACAGTTTATGGTGATATTATTGACATTTCGTATGCTAGTTTCAATACGAATGTTTATGTTATGTTTAAACCTTTTCATATGGGAATGCATTGGACTTAATATGTGACGGGTGGAGCCCGCTATAGCTCCTCGATGCATCGGTAGGTCTCATGAGACAAACTAGTGTCTTGGCACAAGGCCTTGACAAAATCATATTTGTAGTCTTGGCACGAGGCCTTGGATATGTGGTTATGATAGTCTGGCATTATGCATTCCAACATTATGAAAGTGGTTAGTGATTTTTCATGTGATTATTCGATTAGTAGAATATCCATGTGAATGAGTGAATGGCATTATTTCATTTTACTTTTTCCATATTATGTTGATGTTCAAGTTTAAAAGGCTTTGGTTTTAGTTATACATTTCCTTAAATGTTTATTCTTATTTATGAAAGTTTCTGCTATATTGTTATCCTTACTGGGAATTTGAGCTCACCCCTTTTCTATGTTTTATTTTTCCCAGGAAGTGAAGAAGTAAATTATGAATGACCTGCAGGGATATTATGAGTGGATAATAGTGTGGACTTTGGAGACATTATGTTGTTGTAGTAGTTTTTCATTTTATGATGTAATGTAAAACTTATGAATATATCTGGTGTTTCCAAGGCTACTAAACCAATCGGTCTTCCGAGATTTGATCTTTCTTGTGATCATGCCAATGTTACGAAGTAATGCACCGGCTCTGGGTAGCTGGGGTCGAGGCGTTACAGTTGGTATCAAAGGAATTTTAGTACAAACCTTGGAAGCTAGATTTAGATAATCTCTGATTAGAGAACATAGACCTAAGATGAACTTTGAGGATTAGTATAGAAGAACTTCCTAGAATTTTGGTATTGTAGAGATTTTGTGAGTTTTCCGAGCAATACATCCCTGTCAAGATACGAGCAGGTAGAGGCGGCTCTGGCACAGATGTTCCTAGTGGTAAAACCCGAAAACACCGCTTTGAGCTAGACTCGAACGAGAACTGGTGCACGACAACGGGCCTTGCTACACTCTTGGTTACGACACTCCCGGGGGATATGCTTAGGATAACTCTCATTTTCTTTACAAATCATTATGAAGGGTTTATGAGTATATACTTTTTCAAAGAAAACATTTTTATGATTATGGATTATATCCATAAATAGTTCAATTTATGTTATGTGTTTTATAAGTGTGGGATTATGTATTTTGATTCATAAACTGATATAGTTTATGCCATTGTTTAGAAATGGAACCTAGTGGAAGAAATGGAAACTGTATCAATGCACGCACTCCATGTAGGGATTGCCCTCCTGCTTAAGATAATTATAGTGGGGCTAGTGATACAACTGGTGCCGATCAGCTAATCACCATACTGGGACAACTTACTCAGGTTATGAATAATAACCTTACCCGTATGGAGCACCCTGATCCACAGCGTGGAGGATCAATGTTAGATCGATTCATGAGGAAACAACCACCAACGTTCAATGGGAGTACAAATACCTTAGTAGATGAGCAATGGATAAATTCCCTAGAGAAAATATTTCAGGCTTTGGTGAGCAGTGAAAGGGAAAAAGTTATCATGGCAGTTTACTGCCTCACTGGAGATGCCGATCAATGGTGGTCACTAATTCAAAACACAAAAGAAGATGATGAATTAAAAAACATGGAATGGCAGGAGTTCAAAGAGATGTTCTTAGAAAAATACTTTCCTCGAGACCATCAAGCGGATATGGAAAGGCAATTTCTGAGTCTGAGGCAGAAGGAGGATGAGAATGTCGCAAAGTATGAGGCTAACTTTACAAGGTTAGCAAGGTATGCTGCAGATTACATACGTAACCCAAGAAGTAAGACTGATCGTTTCTTTGATGGGTTGAAACCATTTCTCCGTCGAGATTTAGTATCACAAACCTTCTCTTTATACGAAGGTATTGTCTCATGCGCTATCAAGAAGGAAAAGTAATTCTCTAAGTCTTATGACTTTAAAGCAAAGCAAGAGAAGAAGAGACCTGCTGATCAATATGGGAATGGAAATAAAGGGAAGAAGGGAAAGGTTGAATATCCATCTTGTGGTAAATGCGGGAAAAAACATCCTGGTACTTTCATGAAGGGAATGAGAGTATATTACAAGTGTGGTGAAAAAGGCCACCAAGCTCATGATTGCAAGGGGAAGAAGGAAGCTACCAACGTTCGGTGCTACAATTGCAGGGAGATGGGGCATTATGCAAGTGAATGTCCTAAGCATCAGGAGAACTTACCTCAGAAAAGGCCAAGGGATCAAGGCCAGGCTTATGCTATCACTACTGCTGAGGTAGAAGCTCCGAAAGACGTGGTGGCAGGTAATTTAATGGTTTCCTCAAGTTTAGAAAATGCATTATTTGATTCTGGATCATCACATTGTTTCATATCTTCCCAGTTTTCTAAGAAAATTAGATATTTCCAATTTTATTTAACAAGGGCGTTGTCGGTCAAAACCCCTAAGGGAAGTATTGTTGCAACAAAGTTTTGTCGATTAGTTCCCATTAGAGCACCTAAATGTTCTTTACCTGCTGATCTCATCGTCATACCCATGATTGAATTTGATATAATCCTTGGTATGGATTGGCTTTCAGACCATGATGCAAAAATTTATTGTAAGAGGAAAGAGGTTACGATTCTTGATGATGATGATAAGGAACACCTTATCTTTAGAGCCGAATCGTTGCCACATAATTCTTATCTAGATCCACCCCCAGTAGCTCAACTAAATTCAATTATTGGGGAGCAAGAGAAGGAAATTACTGAGGGTGAGGAAAGTAATATTCAAATAGAGGATGTACCTATTGTGAGAGAATATGTTGATGTGTTTCCGGAAGATTTACCTGGACATCCTCTAGAACGAGAAGTTGAGTTTTCCATTGATTTAATTCCTGGATCAAGGCCCATATCGAAGACCCCTTATAGAATGTCCATTGTGGAATTTGTTGAACTAAAGAAACAACTAGAGGAATTGAGTAATAAGGGATTTATTTTCCCTTGTGTTTCTCCTTCGGGAGCCCCTGTTCTTTTTGTTAAGAAGAAAGATGGATCTATGAGGTTGTGCATTGACTATAGGGAGATCAATGTTATAACAATAAAGAACAAGTATCCCCTACCTCGCATTAATGATTTGTTTGACCAACTGCATGGAGCTCAATACTTTTCAAAGATTGACCTTCGGTCTGGATACCATCAGTTGTGTGTGAAGAAGGAAGACATTCCAAAGACAACATTTCGAATAAGGTACGGGCATTACGAGTTTACAGTAATGCCTTTTGGATTGACTAATGCACCCTCTGTTTTCATGGATCTAATGAATAGAGTTTTCAAGGAATATATTGATGACATTGTAGTGGTATTTATTGATGATATCTTGGTATACTCCAAAAGCCACGAAGATCATGAAAATCACTTACGCATTATCCTGAAGACTCTTAGAAGACATGAATTATATGGGAAATTTAGCAAGTGTGAATTCTGGCTTCATGAGATTTCTTTTCTTGTCCATATTGTCTCTAAGGATGGAATTTCCGTTGATCCTTCTAAAACCAAGGCAATCCAAGAATGGCCAGCACCGACAAGTATAACTGAGGTACGCAGTTTTATAGGTTTAGCAGGTTATTATCGACGTTTCGTCCAGAATTTTTCCAGATTGGCTAACCCATTGACAAAGCTCACACGTAAAGGGATTAAATTTGTCTGGACAAAAGAGTGTGAAGAATGTTTTGAAGAACTAAAGAGAAGATTAGTCAATGCCCCTGTATTGACTCTACCATCGGGTGATGATGGGTTTGTTATTTATAGTGATGCATCGAAGAAAGGACTTGGTTGTGTCCTTATGCAGAATGATAAGGTCATTGCCTATGCATCACGACAGCTAAAAATTCATGAGAAAAACTATCCTACTCATGATCTTGAGTTAGCAGCTGTGATCTTTGCTTTAAAGATATGGATACATTACCTCTATGGTGAAAAATGTGAGATTTATACTGATCACAATAGTTTGAAGTATATTTTCACACAAAAAGAACTCAACATGAGGAAAAGGTGATGGCTTGAACTACTCAAGGATTATGATTGCACGATACATTGCCACCCGGGGAAGGAAAACAAGGTGGCAGATGCTTTGAGTAGAAAATACCATGGAGTTTTGAATGTGATGAGAATTGAAAGAGATCCAATTTTCTTGGATCTAGTGAAGTTGGACATGGGAATAACTAGGGAAGGTGAAACTTCAATGCTTTTTCAAATGGTTGCCAAACCAACATTACTAGAAAGGTTTAAGAGTTCACAGACCAATGATGAAGAATTTCAGAAGAAGATTAAAGATGTGAATGATGGAAGATTGAGGGACATTGTGTATAAGGACGGAATTTTGAAATTCAGGAAGAGACTTTGTGTTCCCGATATAACTGATCTAAAAAGGGAATTGCTGGATGATGCTCATAGTTCCAATTTTTCTATACACCCTGGGAGCACCAAAATGTATAGAGATTTGAAGGAACATTTTTGGTGGGACAATATGAAGAGGGAGATTGCTGATTTTGTGTCGAGGTGTATGGTTTGTCAACAAGTGAAAGCTGGAAGGAAACATCCTGGTGGAGTATTGCAACCTCTTCCCATACCTGAGTGGAAATGGGATAATATTATGATGGACTTTGTCATGGGACTACCAAAGACTCCTAGAAGGAATGATGCAATATGGGTCATTGTTGATCGTCTTACTAAGTCAGCACATTTTCTGGCTATACGGGAGGATCTACCACTTGAACGTCTAGCAAGATTATATATTAATGAAGTTGTAAGACTTCATGGAGTACCCCTATCGATTGTTTCTGATCCCGATCCTCGTTTTACTTCAAGATTCTGGAAAAGTCTTCAAAAGGCCTTGGATACTGAACTTTGTTTGAGCACTGCCTATCACCCTCAAACAGATGGACAATCAGAACGGACTATTCAATCCTTAGAAGACATGTTGAGATCATGCTCTCTTGACTTTCAGGGTATGTGGGATCAATACTTACCACTGGTAGAATTTTCCTATAACAATAGCTTCCATTCAAGCATTCAGATGGCACCTTATGAAGCGTTATACGGAAAGAGATGTCGTACACCAACCTGTTGGGATGACGTTGGTGAAAGAAAACTTGTGGGACCAGAACTGGTGGAAGAAACAATGGAAAAGGTGAAGATAATCCCAAACCACATCAAATCAGCACAAAGTAGGCAGAAGAGCTATGCTGATAACAGAAGAAAGGTTTTGGAATTTCAGGTGGGAGATCATGTTTTCCTAAAGGTATCTCCATGGAAGGGAGTTATACATTTTGGTAAGAAGGGTATGTTAAGTCCCAGGTACATCGGACCTTTCGAAATTCTAGATCGTATTGAGGCTGTAGCTTATCGTTTGGCGATGCCGCCAAATCTCTCCAAAGTTCACGATGTTTTGCACATATCTCTGTTGAGGAAATACATGCCTGACCCAACGCATGTACTCACCTATGAGGAATTAGAACTGGAACCCGATCATTCCTATTGTGAAGATCCTGTCAGGATTCTTGATGTGAGGGAGCAGGTGCTGAGAAACCGGACGACTCGTCTGGTAAAGGTTTTGTGGAGAAATCATAAAATGGAAGAGGCAACGTGGGAACCTGAGGAACTTATGATGAAGAACCACCCGAGTCTTTTTATGCAGTAATACCCTAGAAAATTACGAGGATGCAATTATTTGAAGGAGGGGAGAATGTAACACCCCAAGCTTCCACGGTACGTTTCCCTTCGAATAATGCAATAGCGTGTGTTGTACGCAACCTCGAGCTCTAACACACACCACAACTAATTAAACTAGCCATTGTGAATAGTAATACCTACTTTTTGAAATTTTATAAATTTTATTTATCAAAATAGACTTCATCTTTGGATTCGGAATATCGAAATTAGCCAATGTTGAATTTTTGGTATTTTTCTGAGAACTTCTAATTTTTTATGAATAATGAAAAATACTTAAAAACAACTTTTTAAATCAAAATAATTTATAGTAAAAAATTATACTATTTAGTGGTTTTAAAGTATAATTAGAATATATTTTTACCATTTTATCCAATGGTGTTCATTAGAATTAATTTAACATTGAAATCAGACATAAACAATTGCCAATCTTTTGATATAAATTGTTTCTTAGAAACACGCCATTTTTTGTAACAGCGGGAATTAATTATAAAATTAATTAATGAAACATATATGTTTGGAATTTTGTAAAATTGACATCATTTTTGAATTCGGAATATCAATTATAGCTTAGGGTGAAATTTTGGCTTTGTTCTGAAAAACATCAATTTTTGATGAATAGTGAAACCACTAAGTGGTAGTTAAATAACTGATTTTTCATTTAAATGAAATATTACCACTTCTGTGATTTGATTTTCAAAAATCCGACATACATGGTTGTCATTAAGAAGTAAAATGTGGTTCAATGAGATTAAAATAAATTTTTGGTGAGTAGTAACTTTTAAGTTCTTAATCGCGATTAGAGGTAATTAGTGTAGTTAAGGTACAAATAATGTTTTAATAATATGAGATGAGCATGACAGTTGTCCTACTCCTATTGGATGAGTCATGGCCGACCAAGAAAACCCATGGGTCAACTTGGGGACCCCATGGAGCCACTTTAGTTGGAAAATGACATTAATATATATTTATTTAATATATAAAATTAAATTGACACAAACATGAGTTGTTTTACTGAAACAGTCTTAAGTGGGGTTACCCAAGTAAAAGGTTTGATTATAAATATTCATTAGAAAGATAAAAAGATTTCCTACATCATAGTATTTTTTTTATTATTTTTAGACATTAAATAAATTAAATTATTTATGACATCATTATGATGCGGCGATGACCTCATTATTTAACGATTTAAATAAAATGAGAAGATAATGCAAAATACAAGGCTTACACTTATCCAAAGCCTATTGGACGATAATATTTCGAACCCTTATCACCTTAGCCACGAATTATATAAGTGTGGGACCTTTAGAATCCGAAATTCATTGTATAATAATGTAACATTTCAATCTTTTCAAAAGAGCCCCTCCTCTCCTCTTATAAAAGGCCCCCACCTCTACCACCTTATTCAAACATTAAAGCCTTTTTGTTCGGCCAAAATCTGCCCAAATACTCTCCCAACTTCTCTCCATTCATCCTAGAAGCTTTACTTTAGTCAGAAAGCCATCCTAAGGATTCCTTTTGATCAAATCAAAAGGAAGAACCCGAAGAAGAGGTAACATTTTCATCACCCTCTTTCATGTTTCTTTCTTCTTCCACTCCCTCTTTGTTTATTATTTCAATTCTAAAATTATAACTCCAGTATCTTCTATATACTTTGATGTTATTATAAATACGGAGCAACCATATTCAGTATTCTACCCATCATTTGAATGACATGTCACCATACGTGCGTACGTACGGCTTACCGTCTCCACGTCGTGGTGTAATTGTTATTCAATATAATATTATTTAGATGGGTATAATAATGATATGTAATTCATGTAAATAATAAATATAACATGATAATGATTCTGTATATATGATATACTGTCCAATTATATATTATTTTAATATCAAAATAATGATATTGTCGCTCGTGCGTACGTACGGACTACCGTCTCCACGAACGCGATGAGATTCATTCTCCGTCGTATCCATTTCAAGTATAATTATCATTTTATGATTTAAAAATAATGTTTAAGGACATGATATCATTCTGGATATGAATAAGATACAACCTATCCATGAAAAACATGGCTTACGTAACAAAACATATAAGGAAACGAGTAAGTTAACACCCGAAACAACGATAAATCTAAGATATTGTTAACAAAGCAATGTTAAAAGATCATATGTGATATCATATGAATGTATATGATTATTGTATAATTTAATAACAATTATTTCACCATTATATAAGAGGTTAACCTACCCCAACCAAGGAAAAGTACAAGGTAAGGGTTTACTTCACAACCTCTTCATTATCCAAGGTTGTTTATACATAATTATCTACTGGGACCTCGTTATCATCCACATCCATGTTTCTTCAAAATGCATTTCAAAACATTTTTATTATTTACAAGAATATGGGTTAAAGTCATTTATACCCTTTTTGACTTTTTATAAGAGGAATCTTTCCGTCGTTTTCAAAACAATGTCTTTTTTTAACCTTTTCGACAGAATTGAGGTAAGAATGTTTTTTTTATCTTATACGGTGGGTGCGGTTATTTTCCACCGTTATAAAAGCTTCAAAGCTTTCCTTACAAGATTATAAGAATATTTTCAAGAAAATGTTTTGTTTTATATGGCTCTTAAATGATTTCAAAAATAGAAAGAGATTTTTCTCTAAAAAGTGTTTTGATTTCATCTATGTCAACATCCTTTGATGGATTTAACGCTTATTTGAAGTTGATTTATAATAATACAAAACTTCTATATTGTATTGATGGTTTTGTGATATGTTTGACTGTGGGTGTGATATTTTATACCATTCATAGTTTATGGTGAAATTATTGACATTTCGTATGCTATTTTTAATACGAATGTTTATGTTATGTTTAAACCTTTTCATATGGGAATGCATTGGACTTAATATGTGACGGGTGGAGCCCGTTGTAGCTCCTCGATGCATCGGTAGGTCTCATGAGACAAACGTGTGTCTTGGCACAAGGCCATGACAAAATCTTATTTTTAGTCTTTGCACGAGGCCTTGGCTATGTGGTTATGATAGTCTGGCATTATGCATTCCAACATTATGAAAGTGGTTAGTGATTTTGCATGTGATTATTCGATTAGTAGAATATCCATGTGAATGAGTAAATGGCATTATTTCATTTTACTTTTTCCATATTATGTTGATTTTCAAGTTTAAAAGGCTTTTGTTTTAGTTATACATTGCCTTAAATGTTTATTCTTATTTATGAAAGTTTCCGCTATATTGTTATCCTTACTGGGCATTTGAGCTCACCCCTTTTCTATGTTTTATTTTTCCCAGGAATTGAAGAAGTAAATTATGAATGACCTGCAGGGATATTATGAGGGGATAATAGTGTGGACTGTTGAGACATTATGTTGATGTAGTAGTTTTTCATTTTATGATGTAATGTAAAACTTATGAATATATCTGGTGTTTCCAAGGCTACTAAACCAATCGGTCTTTAGAGATTTGATATTTCTTATGATCATTCCAATGTTACGAAGTAATGCACCGGCTCTGGGTAGCTGGGGTCGGGGCGTTACACCATCACACCCCCAAACGTAATATTTTTTTCTTCTATGAAAAAATCATCTAATATCTATATCAAATGAAAAAAATTAAATTAAGATGTAATTTAAAAAATCATTTACAATATTTAATTTCAACATTTCAATTTCAATAAAGTCAAATATTTTTCCTTTTCTTATCTCACATTCATATTTTCTTCAACCTAAAAAATTCATCCATAACCCAATCTGAACATTCCTCGCGTGGGAATTCATAAAAATATTATCTAATGGAAATTTTAATTTGGTGTTTTGACCATAAATTTAAAATGAGTATATCACCATAATGTTGTGAATATTATCATCTCTCCAAAATAAGAGATAAAAACAATTTTCAACAATAAGGCCTTTTCAAGGAGATTTTCTAGATAAGGGTTGTTGTGTAAAACTTTTTTGAAACCAAAATGGAAAATTAGATTATGTATGAATCTTAATAATAATAAGATTGAAGTGAAAACTTATTTAATATAATTCACTCAATTCCACTTAAAAATTTGACCACCATACCTTGTTTTTTAATGTCATGGACTATGATTCGAATAATTAATACAATGGAGGATTTCTGCATTCTCAATAATATTTGTTTTTGTAAAAAGTAATCATGAGATGATAATGAAATATATTGAATGAATGAAAATAAATGAAATTATTCCCAATAAATAATTCAATTTCATATATATATTTTCATTCTAATTTTTATTTTTGTTAGTAGATCAAGATGATATGAAGAAATTATAATGAATACCGAATCATTCCCACTTCTCTCACTACACTTCATAGAATAGTGGGACACAACTAAAACCCTCCTACAATAAAATTATTAACAAATAAAACATATCAAATTTTCTTACTCCAAACAAACATTCTACATATTAGTGATATAAAATATTTAATGTGACGGAAGGCAAAGAATAATCAGCTTGTCAGGGGGTTTAAAAATTTAAATAAATTCATATCATTTAAGGGATTAAAAGGATGGATGAAAATGGTATATCTCATTTGAAAAAATGTGGATACCCATAAAAATATCTTAGTTAAATTAAAATCATTTTATAAATACATAGATTTTTAAAACTAATAGTCACAAGGTTTAGTTCTCGCACAAAATACATGTTTCTCTCATAAATTTTATGGTTTTATTAATAATATGTAAATTGTTTTTTAGAATAAATATCATAACGGGAAAAATAATTTGGTTTTATGTTTCATGGGAATGAATTTATATTTTTTTCCAAAATCATAAAAATATTTAGGAATTATAATTCCAATAAAATATTCAATATTAATAATCATTTCAAAATATCTTCCCAAAAAAATCAAGAGAGATAACAAAATAAATTCATGAGAGAAAAATGATAACAAAATTTCATTAAAGATAAAATAACATAAAAACATGAAAAATATAAAGAATACATAAAAATCATAATCATGTTTTCACCCCTATACAATAAATTTAACTACCCTAAATTTTATCTCATGTGAAATAAAAAGATTGGAATGTTAAACTGTATAGAATGAGAGATAAAAATTAATTTATTTTGTTTGTAAAAGCATATTGTTATGATTTTAGTAGCAAAAATTTTATATCTATAATAAATAAGATAAGACATATAAGAAATTTAGCTAATGAAAAACAATCAAAGATAAAGATAAGTTATAAATAATTTTAGTTCTAATTCACAAGTGGGAGTTGTATTTTATACTATCCATAGTTGGGTAGATCATGGTTTGTACCCAATATGATGGAGTATGGGGTTTATTTCTCAAGTAAAACCACATGATATATATACAGACATCAATAATTAGATTTAAAGTGTTGTAGCTCCTAAATAAAATAAGAGGAAATGTTTCAACATAGAAGAAAGAAGGAAGTGAAAATTGTTCGTGATATTGTAGAGGGATGAAAAGATAGTGGGTCTTAATGTTTAATTTATTTATTTCTTCCACCATGTAATATGAAAGTCGATATAGATGGGTATGTTACAACACTATATGCTCTCAAATATCATTTTCAACATTGAATTCTGCCACCATCTTTTAGTTACTAGTTGTAACATTATTTTCATCATGACTCTATAGGTACATCACTATTGTATCCAAAAATAAAATTTCATTGTAGGGTAGGCCGGTTTAAAATTTCAAATCAATGATTATTAAATAAAAATAATTCTCTAAAAATATATTCTTCTCTATAAATTCCAATATCAATTCCTCTCAACTCAAGAAAAACCACTGGGAATTTTTCTATTTGATAAAACTGTAGATCATGAATGATTTATTTATCACGTCCCTGGGTTCATCGACATAAAATTATGGTGGATAATGTTTCACGTCATACATAAAATTCATTTTTGTCTAACTTGAAATATTTTATTTTCTTAAGGAATGTTCCAAGAATCTCATTTTTTTCACTTCCTCGTGAATTTTAACAATTTTTTCACCTATGTAATTAAATATTCCTCCATAATAGACTCTGAAAATAGTTAATAAGAAAATAATATAAAAATTAACTATTAAATTATATCTATATCCTATGACAAAAATAATATTCAATTCATTTCTAATATTTTTTGTTGTTTATGTTTATTAGTTAATGTGTTTTTTAAAAACAAATTATGTACAAGATATTAACCTTACAGAAAATGGTTCCAAATAGATGTAAATATTTTTTATGGATCCCTAGACAATAAATTCATATTTATAAGAGAATACTACATATTTCATGACCTATAGTAAATCTCATGTGGATTACACATATAAACACTACTTCTCTACTATCACAATTTATATTTCATTAAAACATTACAATGACAATAAATCCAACTGATAGTAGTGTTTTTAAAAATTCGTGTCATATATATTTATATATATAAGTATATATGAATGAATAAAATTATATAAAACACATAATGATTTTTGTGAGAAGAAACAAGGGTACTTAGAACTCTATAGGAAATTTATCATTGTTCATTAAAAATATATTTCTTATCCTATATAGTTTTGAGATATGGAACTATGAATCAGCACCCAAATATTTTAATGGTAATTATCCTACATCAAGTCCTTTATATATAGGATTAAACACTTCTAAAATTCTTTTATAATATCAATTTTCTGGAAAACATTATCTATCTCAAAGTCCACCATATAAAAGACATAAATCGTTATAGGATGTAATAAATATGTAAAGGAAGAAGAAAAAGAACTACGGAAAAAGGGGTGAATGAAAACCCTAATTTGATAAAATAATTACGAAATATTATAATGAAAAAATTTGAATACATTATTAAAAAAAATTCAAAACCACACCACTCACCTCAACGACACTGTAACACCCCAAGATTCCTCGGTATGTTTCCTTTCGAATAATGAAATGGCGTGCATTGTACGCAACTTCGAGATTTTAACACACCATAACCAATCAAACTAGCCATTATGAATAGTAATACCTAATTTTTGAAATTTTATAAATTCTATCTCTCAAAATGGACTTCATTTTTGGATTTGTAATATCGAAATTATCCTAGGGTGAAATTTTGGTACTTTTCGGATAACTTTCATATTTTGATGAATAGTGAAAATTACTAAATTTTAATTAAAAACAACTTTTTTAATCAAAATAATTAATAGTGATAAATTATGAATTTTAGTGGTTTTAAAGTATATTTAGAATATATTTTTACCATGTAATATAATGTGGGACATTGAACATAATTTCACTTTTAAACCAGACATAACAAGTGACAATCTTTTGATAGTTATTATCTCTAAAAAACACGCTTTTTGTTTTAACAACGGGAATTAATTTTAAATTAATTTCGGCCACTTCTGTGATTTGGATTTGAAAAAATGGATTCCATATTTGGAATCAGGATGTTCAAATTGTGTAAATAGGTAACTTTTATTTTTAAACATTTTGGATAATTACTTCGGTAAATATTTTATTTACCATGGTTAAAGGGTAAATCCGGTAAACAAGGGTTAAACAAATAATATTATAATAATACTAAATTACCCTAAAACGTGTCCTAAACCTATTGGTTGATACATGGTCGACCATGGGCATCTTTGGGTTGATTTTGGGACCCCATGGATCCACTTTTAAGTGATAATGATACTTTATTTTAATTAAGTTAAAATAGATACAAAAATGACACAAGCATATATCTTTTAACAAAAAAATTGTTACATAGAGTTATATATGTTAGATTTTAGATTATAAATATTAATTAGAAATATAAAAAGATTTAATACATAATGATATTTTATTTATAATTTTTAGACATTAAATAATTTAATTTAATTATGACACAATGATGATGAAATAATTACTTTAATAGTGAAATATTAAAATAATTGATATTATAAATACCCAAATAAATATAATATGAAACTTTTAATGAATTAAAATAATTTTCTAGGATAATATGATATATTAGGATTGATTTAATTGACTTTTTTTGAAGTAATCAATATGTTATGAGTTTCACAAAAATCAACTATTGAATAGTTTCAAAATTGACATAAAAGAGTTCTTAAAACAAATATTATATTATTAATTGATATTAAATTCCTAAAAATGTATGGTTCGGCCAAGAGACTTATATCATGATAGTTTCATCATTAATGGACCACTTGGGGGTCTCTTGGATGTATATAGTATGTTTATTAACCATATAATATAAAAATACAAAGAGACATTGTAAAAGTGAAACTAATTAACTAAGAGTTAATACTTAAAGATAAGGTTAATATAATGACCCAAACCAGTCTAAATTCTATTGGTTGAGTTGTTTTCGACCCATCCGCACCTTAACTTTTAAAGAATAAACTTTGGAGCCATTATAAACCGAATATGAATTTATTATAAATTAATATTTCTAGATTTTCCAAAGGTGCCCCTCACCCCTCTTATAAAAGGGCACTCTTCCTCAATTCTTCACACCATCAAAGCCCTTTGGTTCGGCCAACCCCTGCCAAAATACTATCTCAACTTCCCTCACTACAACCTAGAGGCCTTATTTTGATCAGAAAGCCAACCTAAGGAGCCCTTTTGATCAAATCAAAAGGAAGAACCCGAAGAAGAGGTAATGTTTTCACCACCCCTTTTCCAGTTCCTTTCTTCTTCCACATACTCTTTCTTTGTTATTACCAATATAAATTAATAACTCCAGTATCATATATATACTGTTATGTTATTATAAATATGGTATAACCATATTCAGTATTCTATCCATCCTTTGAATAACATGTCACCATACGTGCGTACGTACGGCTTACCGTCTCCACGTCGTGGTGTAATTGTTATTCAATATATTATTATTTGGATAGGTATAATAATGATGTGTAACTCATGTAAATAACAAATAAAACATGATAATGATTCTGTATATATGATATAACATCCAATTATATATTATTTTAATATCAAAAGAATTATATTGTCGCTCATGCGTATGTACGGACTACCGTCTCCACGAACGCGATGATATTCATTCTCCATCATATCCATTCAAGTATAATTATAATTTGATGATTTAAAAATAGTATCTAAGGACTTGATATAATTATGGATATTAATAATATACATCCCATTAATAACTAATATGGCACACATAACAAAGAATATAAAGTAAAATGAACCCGTTAACACCCGAAATGACGACAATTCTAAGATATTATTAACAAATCAATGTTAAAAGATCATATATGATATAATAGTAAAGTAAATGATTCTTGTATAACTCAATAACAATTATTTCACCATTATACATGAGGTAAACCTACCATCGACCAAGGAAAAAGTACAAAGTAAGGGATTTTCTTATCTTACTTTCAATTCCGTGAGATTTTCATTGTTCGCCACTAAATTATTGGAAGTGGTGTATTGTGTACTTCCATTTGATATATATTATCATGATTCTCTTTATATTCATATTATTCTGTAAATAATTTGTTGGTTATTAACTTTTGGCCATACGACTCAGTTGATTAACGTGGTAAGGGGTTTCTTATCTCACTTTTAATTTCGTGAGATTTCCATTATTCACCACTTAATTATTGCATGTGGTGTATGTGTACTGCCCATGATTGTATTCATTGTGTAATATACTTTAATTTATGGGTATTTACATCATCAGGGTATGATACTTCTTTCATGAGTGTATGTTTCATAAGTTATCAAATCGATAAGGGAATTTGAGATTTCAATTTCCACTCCTCCGGCTTTACGCATACTTCATTGACTATTTTACTCCAAGATTATGTGTGGAATCACTATTCATTTGATTATATCATAATTTCCACTCCCCTTTCTGTGTATATACTTTTTATACACATAATAACTCCATTTATAATTCTCAAGTCATTGATATGAATTTGATAAGAGTAATTTTAACTCATTCACCATTTGTTGAGTTAAACATCCAATTCGTTGGTGTTGTTTTTACATGAATATGTGTGAATATCATTTGATTTTTTTACACTGAATATCCAATCATATTTAGTGTATTTATATTTTTCACACATAATTATGTCGTTGGTTTATCCTTAACCTAAGGATACGACCTTTTTGAGAGATTTCATCTCAATTTACATTCCATTGAGACTTCTTTGTTGATATACACCAAATCACTTTTATGTGGTGTATATAATGTACTTTGACATAGTATATCATGAATCCCTTTATTCTCGTGATATTAAAACGTTTTGATTTCCTCAATTATTTGTATTCAAGTATATCTTTTGGTTAGAATCTCTTACTAAAATACCATTTCTAAATGTTTTAAAGACTTATTCATCTAAATCTTTCTCATTAATGTCCACGTTTTAAAAATGGTTTTAAGGATTTATTTATATGGAAATTAAAGTTTAGAAATTAAAACTCCTATTAAAAAGTTTCAAAGTGGTATGGGACACTTTGGTTCAAAAATCTATTTTTAAATGGTTTCTTGACAAATAGTGTGACTTTTAAATGATATCAAGAAAAAGGGGGATATTTCTCTCAAAAAGGTTTGATGATTATTTTCATCTATTTCAACATCCTTCATTATTCTTGATTGTGGTAAATGTGATACAATACAATCTTCCGTATTGTATCAAATGAGTTATTCTTGACTGTTGATGTGCAATTTTTATACCATTCATAGTTTGTGGTTAAAGTATTGACATTTCGTATGCTAGTTTTAATACAAATTTTTATGTTATGTTTAAACCTGTTCATATGAGGAATGCATTGGACTTAGTAAGTGCCGGGTGGAGCCCGCTATAGCTCCTCGATGCATCGGTAGGTCTCATGAGACAAACTAGTGCCTTGGCACAAGGCCCTGGCAAAATCTTATCTGTAGTCTTGGCACGAGGCCTTGGCTATGTGGTTATGATAGTCTGGCATTATGCATTCCATAATTATGAAATTGGTTATTGATATTGCATGGGACTGTTCGACTAGTAGAATATCCATGTTAGTAAGTAAATGGAATTATTTTATTTTATCTTTTCCATTTTATGCTGATGTTCAAGTTTAAAAGGCTTTTGTTTTAGTTATAAACTACCTTAAGTGTTTATGCTTATCTATGAAAGCTTCTACTATAATGTTATCCTTACTGAGCATCTGAGCTCACCCCTTTCAATGTTTTATTTTTCCCAGGATTATGAAGAAGTAATTTATGAATGACCTGCAGGGATAGTATGAGGGGATATGAAGACAAAATTTTTTTATGATGTAATGTAAAACTTTATGGATGTATCTAGTTATTCCAAGGCTACTAAACTAATCGGTCTTTTGAGACATGATCTTTCTTGTGATCATGCCAATGTTATGTAATAATGCACCGACTCTGGGTAACATGGGACAGGGCGTTACAGTTGGTATCAGAGGAAGTTTAGTACAAACCTTGGAAGTTAGATTTAGATAAACTCTGATTAGAGCATGTAGACCTAAGAAGAACTTTGAGGATTAGTATAAAATAACATCCTAGAATTTTGGTATTGTAGAGATTTTGTGAGTTTTCCGAGCAATACATCTCTGTCTGGATACGAGCAGGTAGAGGTGGCTCTGGCACAGATGTACCTAGGGGTAAAACCCAAAAACACCGCTTTGAGCTAGACTCTAACGGGAACTGGTGCACGACAACGGGCCTTGCTGCACTCTTGGTTACGACACTCCCGGGGGATATGCTTAGGATAATTTACATTTTCTTTACAAACCGATTTAAAGTATTATATATATAAGATGAGAGTAAATGACCTTGGTTAATCCTAATGTGTTTCAAATTAAGAATAAGGTGACATGTTAATCTCTAAATGATTTTATGACTACTGTTACTCACACAATGATTTCTAGTTTTAGTCAATGGATGGATTCCAAGGAAGTCATAGTGACTCTGAGAATGATGTACAAGGTGGGAACGGTTCAATGAGCAAAAAAAATGGAATGTTGATAGGCGTAAAATATATCTTTTTAATGCCAAATCAATTTTCCAAAAATATGAACAACAATATATATATTAACCAATTCCCAGACTCAAAAAAGAAGAGAAAGGTGATGAATGATAAGAGATCCAGCAGTAGAGACCATGGAGAAATGAATCCTCAATTTCCATCATGCAGGAAATGTGGAAGGAGACACCCAGGAAAGTGTCTCAATGGGACAAAGAAATGCTTTACGTGCGGGAAGGAAGGACATAAAGTGAATAATTGCCGAAGAAAAATGAAGAGTACTATGGAAGAAGATAAAAATGGTCCTAAGAGTCCATTTACAGTCATTTGTCGTAAATGTAGGGGACCTGACCATTACCCAAGTGAATGCCATATTCTATAGTATATTTTCATGGTCAAAGAAGAAGCTATGTGGAAATAAATGGTTGGAGAAATGTTTAAGAAGTGTTAGTTCTCCTTGTTTATGAGTTTACATTGGAATAATTTTCTCTTGTATTTGTTACCTTGTAGTTTTCCATGTGAGAATGATATTTGAGGAATAATTATCTTTTCTCTTGTGGATATAGTTATGAATAACCATTTGGTTTTATATGATCATTGGGTTTGAGGCAATTACAAGTTATTATAATTTGGGATGAAAATGCAAGGTATGATATAACATTTGCGGTTAAATTATGTTATTTTGGGGAATTTATCTCATTTTGGTAATATTATAAAATATAGTTTTTGAAAAAGGACAACACGTAGACCGTGTGACAGCCCGTCACGTCGGACAAAGCTGTGGGAATCGAACCCACAACCAAAGTGTGATTGGGATTTATCGCCTACCACTGGACTACGTGAAGTCCCTGGTTAGTGTGACTATTTTTTTTAGTTAAATGATTTTTTTGATCAATAATAATTTGATTTGGGTTCTTATGACTTATCAAATGAATACCCTTGGTATAGGAAAATGATTTGGTGATTAAGTAATAAATGTTATTTTGGAAGATGTTCTCTTTGTTGGGAACACTATATGCCCAAGGAAAATAGAATACATTGGGGTTTCATTTGTAGAGTAATGGTAGATTTTATCTACGTTTTTATTGTGGATTTATAGTGATTTGGGTTATTTATGGAAATGATTAACCTATAATAGAGAATATGTGATGATGTTAATTACTTTTAAGTATGTGACTTTAAGAGTATTTGATGTCATTTGGAGATACAATTTAACATGGGAGACTACATAATCAAATTATTCTATGTTTTGGGTTTCAATATTAGTTTGGATTATATTGAAGTATTTTAAGGACAATTGATTATTGAATGGTATTTATTTAACTTTGGGGTATTGTTGGTTTAATTTTAGAAATTAAGATTAGTGCATATTTATCTCAAGGAATATCCTTTTGGGGGATCATTAGATCATTCACTAACCATTTTGGTTTTGATTAATCTTCAAAGACAATGTAAATATATAGTTTATCCTGCATGGATCATGTGATTCTATAGAAGTTTATTCTAGCTCTTCCAGTGTGACCAAGTCTTCTTGAATACTCATCGTTTAAAAAAAATTGAGTTAGTGGTGGAAATTTATTAAAGAATGAAACTCTAATTAAAAAGTAAGTATATCTCTTAATGTTCTTAGTCAATATCATAAATGAATTCCTCATCCTTATGTAATGTAACTTACAACAAAAAAAATGTTGTCCGTTTACTTTCCTACCAGGAGACTAATGGTCGTTTGTCCCAACACAAGTTTGTGGTTTTCTTATTGTTAACTTTCTCCGGATCATGATTTCTATCCCTCTCCATCAGAACATGACACTTAGTTTATCATCCATATCCATGTTTTCTAACATGGAATCCGAGTATGGGTTATCTTGGATGACCCTTATACCTCTCTTTCATTCTTTTAAAGTGATAGTTTTATAGACTCTTTTTCTGATGTGGGACTTTCCATTATCATCCCAAGCACAATTTTAAAAATTGCGAGGACGCAATTTATTAAAGGTGGGGAGAATGTAACACCCCAAGCTTCCTCGGTATGTTTCCTTTCGAATAATGCAATGGCGTGCATTGTACGCAACTTCGAGATTTTAACACACCATAACCAATCAAACTAGCCATTATGAATAGTAATACCTACTTCTTGAAATTTTATAAATTTTATCTCTCAAAATGGACTTCATTTTTGGATTCGGAATATCAAAATTAGCCTAGGGTGAAATTTTGGTACTTTTCGGATAACTTTCATATTTTGATGAATAGTGAAAATTACTAAATTTTAATTAAAAACAACTTTTTTAATCAAAATAATTAATATTGATAAATTATGAATTTGAGTGGTTTTAAAGTATATTTTGAATATATTTTTACCATGTAATATAATGTGGGTCATTGAACATAATTTCACATTTAAACCAGACATAAACAAGTGACAATCGTTTGATAGTTATTATCTCTAAAAAACATGCTTTTTGTTTTAACAACGGGAATTAATTTTAAATTAATTTATACCACATCTGTGATTTAGATTTGGAAAAATTGATTCCATATTTTGAATCAGGATGTTCAAATTGTGTAAATAGGTAACTTTTATTTTTAAACATTTTGGATAATTACTTCGGTAAATATTTTATTTACCATGGTTAAAGGGTAAATCCGGTAAACAAGGGTTAAAAAAATAATATTATAATAATACTAAATTACCATAAAACGTGTCCTAACCCTATTGGATGATACATGGTCAACCATGGGCATCTTTGTGGTGATATTGGGACCCCATGGATCCACTTGTAAGTGATAATGACACTTTATTATAATTAAGTTAAAATAAATACAAAAATGACACAATCATATATCTTTTAACTAAACAATTGTTACATAGGGTTATATATGTTATCTTTTAGATTATAAATATTCATTAGAAAGCTAAAAAAATTTCCTACATAATTATAGTTTATTTATAATTTTTAGACATTAAATAATTTAATTTATTTATGACACAATGATGATGAAATAATTAATTTAATAGTGAAAAATTAAAATAATTGATATTATAAATACCCAAATAAATATAATATGAAACTTTTAATGAATTAAAATAATTTTCTAGGATAATATGATATATTAGTATTGATTTAAAAGACTTTTTTTGAAGAAATAAATCTGTTATGAGTTTCACAAAAATCAACTATTGAATAGTTTCAAAATTGACATAAAAGAGTTCTTAAAACAAATGTTATATTATTAATTGATATTAAATTCCTAAAAATATAAGATTCGGCCAAGATACTTATATCATGATAGGTTAATCATTAATGGACCACTTGGGGGTCTCTTGGATGTATATAGTAAGTTTATTAACCATATAATATAAAAATACAAAGAGACATTGTAAAAGTGAAACTAATTAACTAAGAGTTAATACTTAATGATAAGGTTAATATAATGACCCAAACCTGTATAACTTCTATTGGTTGATTTTTTTTCGACCAATACCCACCTTAACTTTTAAATAATAAATTTTGGAGCCATTATAAACCGAATATGAATTTATTATAAATTAATATTTCTAGCTTTTCCAAAGGTTCCTCTCACCCCTCTTATAAAAGGGCACTCCTCCTTCTCATTTCTTCACACCTTAAAAGCCCTTTGGTTCGGCCAACCCCTGCCCAAATACTATCTCAACTTCCCTCACTACAACCTATATGCCTTATTTTGATCATAAATCCAACCTAAGGAGCCCTTTTGAACAAATCAAATGGAAGAACCCGAAGAAGAGGTAATGTTTTCACCACCCCTTTTCAAGTTCCTTTCTTCTTCCACTTCCTCTTTCTTTGTTATTACCATTATAAAATAATAACTACAGTATCATATATATACTGTGATGTTATTATAAATATGGTATAACCATATTCAGTATTCTATCCATCCTTTGAAAAACATGTCACCATACGTGCGTACGTACGGCTTACCGTCTCCACGTCGTGGTGTAATTGTTATTCAATATATTATTATTTGGATGGGTATAATAATGATGTGTAACTCATGTAAATAATAAATATAACATGATAATTATTCTGTATATATGATATAACATCCAATTATATGTTATTTTAAAATCAAAAGAATGATATTGTCGCTCGTGCGTATGTACGGACTACCGTCTCCACGAACGCGATGAGATTCATTCTCCATCATATCCATTCAAGTATAATTATAATTTGATGATTTAAAAATAGTATCTAAGGACTTGATATCATTCTGGATATTAATAATATACATCCCATTAATAACGAATATGGCTCACATAACAAAGAATATAAAGTAAAATGAACCCGTTAACACCCGAAATGACGATAATTATAAGATATTATTAACAAATCAATGTTAAGAGATCATATATGATATCATATTAAAGTAAATGATTCTTGTATAATTCAATAAAAATTACTTCACCATTATACAGGAGGTAAAACTATCGTCGACAAAGGAAAAAGTACAAAGTAATGGATTTTCTTATCTCACTTTCAATTCCGTGAGATTTCCATTGTTCACCACTAAATTATTGAAAGTGGTGTATTGTGTACTGCCATTTGATATATATTATCATGATTCTCTTTATATTCATGTTATTCTGTAAATAATTTGTTGGTTAGTAACTTTTGGCCATACGACTCAGTTGATTAAGGTGGTAAGGGGTTACTTATCTCACTTTTAATTTCGTGAGATTTCCATTATTCACCACTTAATTATTGCATGTGGTGTATGAGTACTGCCCATGATTGTATTCATTGTGTAATATACATTAATTTATGGGTATTTACATCATCATGTTATGATACTTCTTTCATGGGTGTATGTTTCATAAGTTACCAAATCGATAAGGGAATTTGAGATTTCAATTTCCACTCCTCCGGCTTTACGCATACTTCATTGACTATTTTACTCCAAGATTATGTGTGGAATCCCTATTCATTTGATTATGTCATAATTTCCACTCCCATTTCTGTGTATATACTTTTTATACACATAATCACTCCATTGATAATTCTGAAGTCATTGATATGAATTTGAAAAGAGTATTTTTAACTCATTCAACGTTTGTTGAGTTAAACATCCAATTCGTTGGTGTTGTTTTTACAAGAATATGTGTGAATATCCTTTGATTGTTTTACACTGAATATCCAGTCATATTTAGTTTATTTATATTTTTCACACATAATTATGTCGTTGGTTTATCCTTAACCTAAGGATACGGCCTTTATGAGAGATTTCATCTCAATTTACATTCCATTGAGACTTCGTTGTTGATATACACCAAATCACTTTTATGTGGTGTATATAATGTACTTTGACATAGTATATCATGAATCCCTTTATTCTCATGATATTACAATGTTTTGATTTCCTCAATTATTTGTATTCAAGTGTATCTTTTGGTTATAATCTCTAACTAAAATACCATTTTTAAATGTTTTAAAGACTTATTCATCTAAATCTTTCTCATTAATGTCCATGTTTTAAAAATGGTTTTAAGGATTTATTTATATGGACATTAAAGTTTAGAAATTAAAACTCCTTTTAAAAAGTTCCAAAGTGGTATTGGACACTTTGATTCAAAAATCTATTTTTAAATGGCTTCTTGACAAATAGTGTGACTTTTAAATGATATCAAGAAAAAGGGGGATATTTCTCTCAAAAAGTTTTGATGATTATTTTCATCTATGTCAACATCCTTCATTATTCTTGATTGAGGTTAATGTGATACAATACAATCTTCCGTATTGTATCAAATGAGTTATGTTTGACTGTGGATGTGCTATTTTTATACCATTCATAGTTTGTGGTTAATGTATTGACATTTCGTATGCTAGTTTTAATAAGAATTTTTATGTTATTTTTAAACCTGTTCATATGAGGAATGCATTGGACTTAATAAGTGATGGGTGGAGCCCGCTATAGCTCCTCGATGCATCGGTAGGTCTCATAAGACAAACTAGTGTCTTGGCACAAGGCCTTGGCAAAATCTTATTTGTAGTCTTGGCACGAGGCCTTGGCTATGTGGTTATGATAGTCTGGCATTATGCATTCAATAATTATGAAAGTGGTTATTGATATTCCATGGGATTGCTCGACTAGTAGAATATCCATGTGAGTAAGTAAATGGCATTATTTTATTTTATCTTTGCCATTTTATGCTGATGTTCAAGTTTAAAAGGCTTCTGTTTTAGTTATAAACTGCCTTAAGTGTTTATGCTTATCTATGAAAGCTTCTGCTATAATGTTATCCTTACTGAGAATCTGAGCTCACCCCTTTCAATGTTTTATTTTTCCCAGGATTATGAAGAAGTAATTTATGAATGACCTGCAGGGATAGTATGAGGGGATATGAAGACAAGATGTTTTTTTTATGATGTAATGTAAAACTTTATGGATGTATCTAGTTATTCCAAGGCTACTTAACTAATCGGTCTTTCGAGACTTGATCTTTTTTGTGATCATGCCAATGTTATGTAATAATGCACCGACTTTGGGTAACTGGGGACGGGGCGTTACAGACACAGTTTCATTGTTTAGAAAAACAGAGATGAGAGAAGTGGTATGGGGGAAATAAAAAATTTAAAAATTAGAAATTGAATAAGAGAAACATAAATAATGTTAAAAATTTATTTTAATAATAATAATAATAAATAAAAATCTCGTTGCTCCTAGAAATCTGTAATTCTTTAATAGAAATGAAAGTATCTATTTTAAGCCGGATATGAATCTGGCTTTCCCTAAAATTGCATCCTCAAAATTCTTATGCAGGTTTGGAAAATAAAATGGATTAATATTTAATATAAATATTCAAGGATGATTTTTTATTAATACTATAAGTTCTATTAAAAACAAAAACTTTATATGTTATGTTTAAAAGAAGTTATTTAAAATTACAAAATAATAATTTTCTAGTCTAACGGACTCTTTGAATTATCATGCCCCTATTTCTTATAAATTAATATCCTTGAAAAGTGGTGAATATACAGAATAAATATTTAACTAAAATATTCCAAATAATCTTATGTATCTCCCTATAAAATCAGTGATCAATGGGACCAACAGTTTCAAAGCTACTAGAACATCATTAACATAAGTGAAAGCTATGGTTAGATTTCTTCTAATCACTTAATGCTTCATTTGAACCTCATAAGGTTGGAATAAAAAATTTCCTAGTTGATTTAAATGGATCCCAATAACGTTTTAATAATAATTTTTTTTAAATTTGGATTAGTGTTTAGAATTGTATGAGAAAAATAAAAATCTAATTTTTTTAAATATAAAAAAATAGTTTTGAAAATTGAATATACTTTTATAAAATTAATGAAACAATTTGGTTAAATGGAAAATGTTAAATTTATTTTATTTTATACCACGTGAAATTTTTATTTAACATTTTTATGGGTAAAAATATATTGTACTTACCCATGCGATCACACCCCCACACCTATGATTTATCACTCATGGTGAAAAATAACCTAATATCGATATCAAATTTATACAAAAATAAATAATTAGATAATTTAAAAGATATTTTATTGGATAAATTTTTAACGTGTATCATTTAAGAGAATCAATTTATTTTCTTTCTATTCTCTCAAATTTAATTTTTTAAATCTAAAAAAACTATCAATAACCCAATCAAAAAATTAACTCACATGGATATTCTTGGAAGTATTCAATCAAGATAAATTTAATCTGGAATACTAGTCATACATGGAAAATGAACTTATCAAAATATTCTGTTGAAAATTATCATATATTTATAATAAAATACATAAAAACATTTTCAGTCATGAGGTTTTTTCAAGGTGATTTGGTGGTTAAGGTTGGTAGTTATAATCAATCTAAAAACTGAAAGGATAAATATGGGATAAAATAAAATTAAATACAATCACCGAGATATTTAATTTAAAAAAATGAAATATAACTCACTCGATTCCCCATAAAAAAGTTAAAAAAAACCTTCTACTAGAATGGCATCGTCTATTAGTCAAACAATGAATACAATGAATGATTTTGTCCAAATTATCACTATTTTATTTTATTTATCAATTTCATTCATGGAAGTATATTAGATAAAGAAATATTTTTAATGAATGAAAAATCCTTCAACTAATTGAAAATTAAAATTCAGTATCATATTTATTTTTTGGTTTATTTTTTCCATTTTTTGAGAATGGATTTGTATTAATGAATTATAGTGAATATTAAATATTTCCTATTTTTACCTCTCCACAACAAATAATAGTGCCAACCACCTCACACTAGCCTGAAATAAACTATTTCCCATGCAACAAATAATAAAGGCCCTTCTCCCTCATTAATCCTTGAAATAACCATGAAAAAAATTATGTAATAATATAGGTAAGGAAAGATCACGTTCTAATGTGGCATAACCTAATAAGTCAATTCATAGTATGTAATTGATATTAGGGGCTTATTTAATTTTTATCCTGAGTGAAAAATGTTTCAAGAAAAATAAATTCCATAGTCATATTAAATTAACTTTATTAATTCCAATGACTTTAAAGATAAATAATCAAAATTCCTAGTTCGCCAAAAAAATAGTCATGTTTCTCTCAAAAAACTATGTGTATTTGGAATTATATGCTAAATGCAGAATGAAATACCTATTATAATGAGGAAAATAATTTGGTTGAGTGTCTCGTGGAAATGTATTTCAAAACTAGGTCAACCTAAAAAAATTAGAAATAGAGATACAAAATATATTAGATATTAATAGTAATTATACAATCAATTTTCTCAAAATTTATATAAAATATATCAAAATAATTTCAAATTGGAAAATTGACAATGAATATTAATTTAAGTTAAATGTTATTATAAATATAGAGAAAAAGGAAAACAAAAAAAATTAATCAAGATTACCCCCAAAACATAAATATAACTACACTTTATTTTAGATAATGTTAAATTAAATAAATATGATAAGTAACATACTATGAATGAATGATCAAACCAAATATTATTTAGGTAGTGTATACATTGAGTTATGTTCCTTAAAAAATATAACAATTCCGTAATTAAGGAACTAAATATATGAAATTTAATGAAACATAAGTAAATAAGATGAAATATAAGAGTGGACAGAATCTTGGATTCTACCCTCCAAGTTAGTGTTATATTTTATACTATCCACAGCTCGAATAAACATTAATCATCCCAATATGATAGTGCATAAGAATTCATATCTATGATAAACTATATTTTATTTCACTCGACATTTATATGTGGATTCCAAGAGTCTGAACCCCCAACGAATGTAATAAGAAATGTTATAACCTTAATGAAGGAAGAGTGATAGAAATGAAATTAAAAAGGGGGAGGGAAGAAAACATAGAGGGAATACTTTTTTCACATACACAAGATACTCATCCATGTGATATTTAACTTCTTACAAATGAGAGAAACACATCACTATGTGCTCTCCAAGTATTTATTCTTTGAATTCCACCACCATACTCTCATTATTAGAGATCAATTTGTTTTCATCAACAATATATAGGTCTAACATTGAATCTAAAATTTTAGTATAATTGAGGAAAATTTATCATTCTAGATAAATGATCATTGAATATATGATATTCTCAAAAAAGTTATATCACATGAAATTTTATGCTTTAATCACCTTCTTGTAAAGATAATTCTCTAGGATTTTATATATTGGGTAAGGAAATGAATCGTCTATTAATTATTTAAATGAATCCTTCTGTTCAATAACATAAAATATGAATTTAATATGATTTACTTATTATTCATCTTATTTTTGTTTCTCAAACCATCTGTTGCTGATTTGATTCATGGAAGATCCATGAATCTCCATTTTCCTCAATATGTTATATATTCTCAACATTTATTGCATCAGAATCCATATAGATTATTCCATACTAGATTCTTAAAAATATTTAATAAAAAATATATATTAAAAATCCCAATGAAAATAAATCTTTTAGCCAACAAAATAAGTACTCTTAAGAAACATCTATTTTTTTAATTCAATAATTATGATTTTTTAGTGTAAAATGGAATATTTATGTTATTTCACTCCCTGTAAAGGGTTCCAAATCCATATAATGATTTCTCATGGATGCCTAGTCAATAAATCCTTATTTTACCAAGCATGCAGTATAGTGATAGAATAATGGTTGAACTCTCTTGGAGGCCATTGCCAACAACTGTATCGCTATTATCACTATGTATATTTAGCATAAATATAATTCTAGAAAAAAGTCATAAAAAAATTTTCATTTTATCAACGAATGTGATATATATATATATATATGAATCCTTATAAAACAATTTTTTTCAAAACATAAAAAAGATTGTGGGTAGAAAGTGGAGTCCTTTGGAGTTCACTATAAAGCTATAATTTTTTCTATGAAAATATTATCATCATCCTATGCAATTTGACATCATTAACTATCACTAAACACCTTATATGTAACACCCTGTGTTTTTATAAATGTTTTTAATAATAAATTAAATTTATTTGATATAATATATTTCTCATTAAAACATTTTAATCAATCCTTATATGTTACAATGAGATAATATTGAACTACATGCAACACCAACTTGTTTTTTGTTACACAAATCATTGAGTTTCAGGGCAGATCTGCTTGCTCGGATGGGAAGCGCGACTAAGGAACTAGTTATATATGATAGCTTAGGATCGCTTCCACCTTAATGTAGGGTTATTATTCAAGAAGATGCACCTGGGCTACATCACATACAACCTCCTTGAGGGGTCATATTACCTTGTTTATTTCGTTATTTCAGGTTCAATAAAAGGAATTTCCAGTCCAAAACAAAGAGATTATAAGTCATACATTTTTGTTAAAGTATTTATATGTCCAAAAATACAATTTTCTCAAATGGTAAGATTACTATGTATTTTTTTGGTCAGTAATAAAATTAATTTAACCACTTATATAAAATAAAATTCATAAATAAACTTCAGTTTTTAATTTATAATGTTTAAATTATCATAGGGTGATGTTTGTATATATATCTAAAAAACATCAATTTTATATTAATAGTGATAATTAATGAATTTTAATTCCAAATTTTGTTTAATCTAATTTATTTAAATAGTTAAATTATATTTTAACTTGGTTTTAAATTTTATATATATGATATATATATATATATAATAGTTCATTGGTGCCTATTTTACATTGTAATTGGGTATAAAACCACTTCAAACTTTAAACCATTTTGACATAAAAACTCGCCATCGTGACACATCTATGGGTTTATTTTTAATGGAATTTATCAAAATAATGTGATTATAATTTAGAAAATGTATTAAATATTTGTAATAATAATAATTTATAATGTATAACTATGTAAACATAGTTTTTGAACAAAATTATAAGTCAGAGTAAGTAAAATTATTATATTGAATAAGAGAAAAATTATTTTAACAAAGAACTAAACTATAAGAATAATGTCCAAAATGAACTAGAAACACATCAGAAAGATATTTAATGTTTATATATAGACCTTATAATATCTTTATTGCATTTGGATTATTATTTTATCCACTTTTCAACAGAAAAACATTTGTATAATTCCCTATTATAAAATTTAAAATAATATCACTCCTCCAAAACTATATAAAGTAACTCACCCCTCCCTCATATTCACAAATATTAAGACCATTAGATCAGAAAAAATATACAAAAATATCTTTAAAAACCTTAAATTCTTCATAGAATCATCCCTATTGGATGAAATCCAACCAAATAATCCTTTTTGTGCAAACAAAAAGGAGTTACCAAAAGAAAAGCTAAAATCTTCCTCTAGATCCATTGTTTCATTTTAATTCTCCACCACCTAATTTAATCTTATTACATTCATTGGGTTTGTTTATCTATAATATGAAGTCCATTGAATGGGTCTTAATTCCCATTCATAGGGGGTTTTTATCTCAAATAGTTGTGGACAAAACCAATATTGATCATATGCATTTTGTTCAAGTGTTTATTGATATATTTTCAGAATAATTTCCTATCCTTCCACAAAAAAATAAAGTTGAGTTATAAATAAATACCATACATAATTCCCCACCAATTTCAAATACCACATATAGAATGTACCCGATTGAGTTGCAGGAATTGAAGAAGAAACTTCTAGAAAAAATTGATAAGGGATTTATTTGGAAACTTGTTCCCCAATGGGGTGACCTATTATTTTAATTAAATTAATATAATGATCAATCGATATATTCATTTATTATTGGGAGTTAAACAAGATCATGATCAAAAACAAGTATCATCTTCCATAGATTGATGACTTATTTGATCAAATGTGTGACGCTCAATACTTTTCCAAGATTGAACTTCATTTTTTATTCCATCAATTGATGTTCAAGAAACCTGATATACCATATTTGAAATTATGTAAAAGGTATGAACAATATGAATATATATTTATTCCTTTTTTCTTACTAATTCCTATATAATCATCATGGATTTTAAGAATAGTGTCATTAGATATTACCTTTATTAGTTATTTATAGATTATATTAGAAATATTAATATATATTAAAATATAATGGAGGGACATGAATACAACATGATAATTACACTAAATATGATTTGGAATGAGAAACTATATTCAAAAGATGATATTTTTTATTTTTTCTATAAAATGATTCATTTTTGCGGTCACATAATGCCAATAGATGGTATAAGAGTAGATCAATAAAAGCTGGAGGCTATTGAATGTTGGACTAGACCAAGAATGATGACTAAGATCTAGAGTTTTTTTGGATGGGATAAATATTATAAATGGGTTAAAGTTAATTTCTCATGACTATAGAATCTTCAGATCATGTTAACTCTGAAGGGTTCAAAGTTCCTCAAGAGAGATAAATTTGAAATATCATTCAAGGAACTAATTAAAATGTTAGTCCACACAGATATTCATAAATTAACCTATAGTATAGATGGGTTAGTAATCTATAATGATTAAAAAAAAAGGTATTGTGAAGTGTTCTTATGAAAAATAAAATGGTTATAGCTTATTCCTCATAGGATTTGAATGTTCTTGTGAACAATTAGCCCACTCATGTTTTAGAGTTGGTTGTGGTAATGTGTTTATTAATGAAATGGGGGCCTTATCTCATGGTTAAAGAAATATAATAATGATACATCCCATATCCAGGGCAATGTTACCATCCATTCTTTAATTCTACCCAATGGCACAGGTCATGGTCATGGCACTGCCGCCCCTCCATGGTTCGCTACGACCAAGGAGGGGGATGATCCTCCTTTATGTTCAATTCCTTCTCAAAACCTATACTTCTTCCCTTTCATAGACCCCTCATTACTACCACTATTTCCATTAATATAAGCCATCTCTAAGGTCCAACCTTTCATGAATGGAGTTGTATCTGTCCTCATGTCATCATTAGACTTCACAGAAGCATTAGTGCTCTTGTATATCTCTCTGGTGGCCCGGTTTGGGAAGAAATTTACCTATGTAGACACCTTTAAAAGGTTTGTGTAAACTTCATGGAATCTTTAGGGCCGTTCTATTGTTGGTCTTTTATATGATAATATATCCAAATCCATTTCTTTAATGAAGGCAACCTAATTTATGCTTGGTCTTCTTCTGCATGAGCTATGGAGGTTTTTCTGTTTTCTCTCATTTGGTCTTCCTTTGATTTTCACCTGATGTGAGCCTCTCTTGTCACATTTCTCTGAATCTCTATCCCCAAAATCACTTTAACATCCAGAATTTGGTAATTCTCTAGTTTATCTTCCACATGGTAGGGCAATACCTTTTCTCAGATTCCCGTACCAATGATGTATTCCATCCATTATAGCCAAGGATTTGTGTTGAAACTGATGTGTCAAAGGGCTCGATTGATTAAATTACCATTGAGATTGATGGAGATATCCTCTGGAATTAGAAGGTTTTCTATAAAACATGTACTAACTATTATTGTTTATGTGGTTGTCTTGGACATGTGGCATAATTATGTCAGTGTGGCTATAGTCTCAACCATGTGCATACCTCGAAGGGGGGGGGGTGGTATTTTTTATGGTAGTGATGAGGTTTAGAATAGAAATCCTAGGGAGAATATCCTTGATGTTTTATAACAAGATTCATTTCCTACCTCGGATATACACTTGGTGATCATTACATCCATCGCTTCCCATTGTGAGGCAGTGAAGATGGAAGTCATCCCAAATGTGTAGGACATCTTAGATAGCCTGAAACAAGACCTAGGTGTCTCAAACATATTACAGAACCCTTGAGCAGAAGAGGTTTAGTTTCCTTGATTAGTTGACTTATGGCCTGTGACAATATACATTTGGAAATGCAATAATGTTTCATGAGGTTATCCATCTGATGAGAAAGGGAATGCTACTGTGATTAAGCCAACAGAAAATGGAATATAGGAGGGGTGTTTATGGGATGAGGTAGTTCAAACAGTAAAAGGATTGGGGGTTACGATGAGGTGATTGTTATGGGTTCCTTGAACTGATACACTTTCATTTCAATGGCACCATCATATCTAAGGTTGTGTATTCTAGTATGAAGGCTTCTGCAGAGGCAGGTCTCAAAGTGAATAACTCCCGTAATCATTTTTCTTTTTTGAGATAGGGTGACTATCATGAACCTGAATAAAGGATATAATTAGAGGTAGCTCATGCTGAGAATCCCCCTATAGGGAAGGAGCACCATGAAGATGACAAAAAATATCCCTCAGACTCCTAGTCAGTGGATTCAATGGAAGTACACATTATGGAGGATTATTTGAGATACACCTCACAAAAAAGAAATAACCCCATCATAGACTCAGATTTATTTATTAAACAAACCAAGAGGGACATATGATTAATGGAATTCTATAATTTACCTAATCCCCATGTTACAAGATCTTAGAGAAAAGGTAAATTAACTCTATAACATACGGGTAACAACCTCAAGAGATATCATAAAGTTCCTGAAAATCATGTGGAGTTGGGGACTCATAAGGATCAAGAAACTCAAGTAGGTGAGTCAGCAATCATCAATATAGTGCATGAAGAAAAGAATATTTCTAGGTTAGATATCCCCTTGAGTAGCAATGAACAAGTGGAGTGTGATGATTGGGAACATATTATCATTTTCAATAATTAATCCTTTGAGTGGGAATTAGTGGCCAATAAAACACAAGAGGTGCTGGGAACCTACAAAAAGAATTTTTCAATGGAGGATTTTATCCAGAACTCTGACAAGGTGGATGAAAATATTGAATATCTCTTTAAAGATGATATAGATAAAATGGAAAATGATCTCCAATGGAGACTTTAATGAGGTAAGGTTTCTAAACAACTGAAATGAAATTTAAAGAGTTGTACATTACTTATGAAGTTGGTTGACTGTCTACTTTTATACCCATAAGGATTCCCATAATTTCCATAAAATTTCTTTAATAAATAAATATATTATGGAGGATGCCTTATCTTTATAGAGAGATGTGTGATATGGGTACCGATCATAAAATTCAAATATATATATTCACATAGAAGGAGTTTAAATTGCACTAGATAATATGGTTACAACCAATAAATCCTTATTATTACGCACTATTACCACATCGACAATGTAAAAAATGTGGATGATTATATTAGTTGAAAGGATTAAGATAGATTATCCATATTGAGGATCATAGAAGAACCAATATTTAGGGATTTTCTATTGCTGGATATAAAATTTTTAAGTAACAATAAATTTATTATCTTGCTCAATTAAATTTACAAACCTATATCTATGTGAAGATTACAGGGACCACAAAAGAAATATGTAGAACAAAAAATGAACGTTTAGAATGTTCCCAATAGTAACCTTGATCTGGATGGAAGGACGAGGATCATGAACTGTGTATGTCTTCCATACATACTATATTTGAAGAAGGAGCTATTATAGGAAACTCAGAGTTCTTCATTATCTACTCATCCTAGAAGTATGAAGATATATATAGAATTGAAAGAAAACAACTTTTGGGATGACATGAATAGGTATATTGATGATATTGTAGCTCGGTTCATGTTATCCCATCATGTAATGGATGAAAGGCAAGAGTCAAAGGTTTTTGTTTCATACCTTACTTGACCTAAATGAAAATGGGAGAACCACACTTTGGATTTTCTTATTAGACTCCCCATAACATCTATAGGGTTTAATGATATATTCATTGTAGTTAATCACATTAATAAGGCATCATAATTCATTCCTATTTGAGAATAATTATATATGGATCATATTTCCATGATATACATTAATGAATTTAAAATATTTCATCTGGTAGCACAATCTATTATATATAATCTGGATCCAATGTTTACCTCAAAGTTCTGTTGATGTCTTCATCAAAATAAAGATATAAAATTGAGTTTCATAACTACTACTCATCCTCATATAGATGGTATGTATGAAAGAACAATTGAAACCCTGGAGTATTTGAAGAGATATTTATCTTTGAATTTTAAATTCGGTTGTGATAAACACCTTTTTTAGATGAGTTTTCTTATATCATAAGCTTTCACACATGAATTCACATGGATCCTTATAAATCCCACTTTTTAAGGATATATAGTTCTCCAATGTGTTGGGATGAATATAGAGAAACAATGCTATTGAGACTTGATATAGCTGATTAAAAGTAAGAGAATTTCAAATTCATTTAGTAGATTATCAAAGAAATCAAAGTTAGTAGAAAAGTTATGTTGATAATCAACGACATGGTCAAGAATTTGAAGTTGATGAGAAATTGATTCTATTAGTCTCTCCCTAGAAGAAGGTTATGACAATCATAAGTAAAGATAATTTTTGACATCGGTACATCGATCCCTTTGAAATTCATGATCATATCAGGATAAGATCCTATCACTTAGAAATTGCTCTAAATCTCCCTAAATTCCATGATGTGTTCGATGTATATCCCATGAGTATGTATATGCATTCCACTTAACATGTTAGTAACTCAGAGTTTAAACAAAAATATTTGTATCTTCCTTATGAGAAATGATGAAATAAAATCCTATATCTTACAGAAAGAGTCATACAAAACAAGACAACTCAAATGGTTATGGTATTGTGTAGAAATCACAAGCTAGAGGAACCTATTTGGGATCATGATGATATAATTAGAAAACATTATACTCGTTTTTTCATCAGAATGATGAATTTTGAGGGAGAAACTCATTTTGTGGGGGTATAATGTAACACAATTAAATTTTATGAACCATTTCTTTGAAAAAAATTCACATTAATTCATTTCTTTAATTTCATTATAAACCATGTTATGTTTTTTATATGTTGTAATGAGATATTCTTGCACTATATACAACACTAACTTGGCTTTTGTTATATGAAACACTGAGTTCCACTGAAAAACCTTTCATTCTTATAATTATATAAATGAGATAGTTATAAACTATTCATTAAAATTATTTGTATTAATAGTGATAAATAATTTTATAATTTTATTTTTATGATTATATATATATATAACATATAGAAATTAATACATACAATTTTGGTAAAATAATTATATGTTCGGAAATATTATATTCACAAACGAACTAATTTTTATATCTTTTTGTGAACAATAATAAAAATAATTTTAGATAATTATAGAAATTTAATTCGATAAAATAATCCTCATTATGTAATTCATAACTTTAATCTTATCTTAGGGTGATATTTTGGGATTTTTATCAAAAAACATCATTTGTGGATAAATAGTGAAAAATATTGAATTTTAATTACAAATTTTTTTTTGTCTATATTATATATATAGTTAAATTATATTTTCATTTTGTTTTAAATATTAATTATATAAAATATAAATCAAATAATACAATTGATGTAATTATAACAAATTTCACATTGAAATTGGATATTAAATCACATCAAATGTTTAACCATTTCCACATCATAACTCGCTGTCATGAGACGTCTATGATATTAACATTAAATTAATTTCATCCACTTATGTAATTAAAATATGGGAAATTTAATTCCATATTATGAATCAAAATAATTTTTAATCTATAAAAAGATCATCATTTTCTTCTACCAAAAATATTATTGATTGTAAGAAAAATTAATTGCATGCATTAAGAGAAAAACAAGCTTAACAAAGAAATAAAACTTATGTGTAAGACTCAAAATGACATATAAATTTGTCCAAAATCCATTTTATTTTCATATATATAAAATATAATCCATTTTATCAGTTTTTTACTATTATTGGATCCACATAAACTTGGAAGATCGTGGGTGTAATTTGTTTTTAAAAAATACACAATAATATAACTCTTCCACTATAAAATTTTACTCAACCCTCACACTTATTACCACCTCTCAATACATTTTCATTAGAAAAAATATATATAAATATCTTCCCAAAATAAATAAATTCATCATATAATCCTTCTTTTGGGTATAAATTCATTCAACAATGATCATTGGTGAAAACAAAATGGAGTTACCCAAAGAAGAGGTAACATTCTTCCTCAAGATCCTTTGATTCACATTCATTATCCAAAACCTAAATTATTATCATTAAATTATTATATAATAATCTAATTATCATCAATATACTTTTATGTTGTTATTATAAGGTTTCTACCTACACTTACAAACACTTTCATCTAATGGGTAACAAACTTAACAATATTGTGTACGACGAACTACTGCCTCGGGAAATGATGTTTTTTGTCTTTAACACCTCTCATGGTTGGAAATATTAGTGCAAACAGTTTTTTATATGATATATATCAAATATATTATTTTTATTACTATTAATTAATTATTGAATAATTTATAAATTCATTATTTTTTTTTGTAAATACGATAACTTTATTTGTGGAGGTGTGGACTACCACCTCCTCGAAGTTATGTCATTCGTTAACACAATAAATGGAATGTATTAAGGATTTGATTAATAAATTTATATTATATATATGAAATAATAATTCTAATATAATTAAATTATATACATATATACATACATTTCATCTACTTAAATTCTTTCAATACTACAATAAAACGTAAACAACATTCATGCATATGTAGGACCTACCATCTCTATGAATAGTGTATTTCATATAATATTTATATATTTTATATATTATTATAAATATAAATATATTGAATATAAGTGATATTAATATATATTTTTTAAATTCATGAAATACATATATCATGATCTATGTAAGGGTACCTTGAATTGGAAGTGAAAACAGGTTCAAAAAACAACATAATTATCAACTAAAATGTTTCATTATCATGGAATTGTTTAGGATTAGGTTTTTAAAAGTAATAAGTAAATCATATATGGAATTATATATGTCACAAACCATCCCGGGTCGACCCTGATCCGGTCACCCGAGCCGGTCCACGGAAAGTCCCGAGGGGCGTTCTCGATCCCCACAGGCTGGCAACTAGTGTCAGGCATCAAAATTTAAAACAATGAGAACGATTTGGCCCAAGTGAAAGAGATAAGAAGACAAATAAAAGATGATGATAAAAATAATAAAAAAACAACAGCGCAATGAAATAAAATGGAACATACCTCCTTGTGACCCTCTGTACACCTCCCAACTAAGGCCAACCTTGCTCCCATAACGATCAAGTCAGCCCTGAAAACCTGAGCAAAGGAACCTGCAACTGAAATGATAATATAGGCGTGAGCATTAGAAATGCTCAATAGGGAAGCTGAAGTAAACCATAGGATCCAACTAATACCACTTTCTAGAAAAAAACCAAAAAACACTAGTTTTCACATAAAATGATAAAAAATAGGCTTTTCACATTTTAAAGGAAAAATGATCTTAATTTACCATTTCAAAACCAACACACGCCACAACTAGTTTTTTCCAAATCAATGAATTTCTAAATAACTTGATTTCAAATCTACGTTTATCACAATGTGGAAAAGACGAACAGGTAATAAGTAAATGCAGGAAACCATGTGCAAGTAAAAGTAAACAAGCAGAAGTAAGCAATAACCATGGGATATCCTAAAAATCACTAGAAAACCCCTGGACATACTCGGGTTTAGACTACCTTTCGGCATGGTAATCCGCAGTCAATAACCAACTGGCCGCCCTAACATCTAACCAGTGGCTCGCCCCACAAGGCCTACCTACCAAGGGGGACTAACCCGTCTAATTGGGGTTAGCCGAAAACCATCACATGATTCATTAAAAGACCCCCAGGATCCCATGGTGGTTTTAATAATACTGTGTAAATGGGAGGACCTCACACGCGTGACTCATCTCACCGCACTTGCCAACCACTTACACGGACACCCCTACATGACAATCCTCGAAGGGAAGTACCCGTGTAGAGATTCCCCACAAATATGTATATATTAAACTCGTTCACATTCAACAAGGTGCCAACTAGGCCTTCACAGCATGCACAGTTTCAAAACATTCTGTAAACGAGTTAAGTTGCCAATCAGGCACACATATTTTTCACAAGAGTTAGTGAAAACAATTTCTTTTCAAAGAGTCAACACAAATATTACAATTGTGTTTGAAGAGCCAAATATGCCTTTAAACAAAACGACCATCTAACTCACACCAAAAGCCAACCGGACCAGCATCTTTCAATTCCCACTAAAACAACACATTATTTTCTCTGAAAAAGAGTTTTATAAAAACATAGCTTTAATGTGTCTTCTTCATTTGGAGGCACATCCATGTGAACACCTAGTGCTCCCATGGATGTGCCAACATCCAATGGAACATTTAGTTTTTAGAAGAATCGCCTTAAAACCCATATTTCATAAAACAATTTAGCATTGAATCCAAACTCAAATTATTTCACAACACATTATAAATACAAATTCATATTTCAAACCAACCACCATTTCTAAATCTTTTCTAAAACAACTTACTGGTTCGTCTTTTTGTTAAACAAACACACAAAAGAAATTTTTTCATTTCCAAAACACAATCACTATCAATTGAAACCAAACACATCACAAAGCAATTGATTTAAATTTACCAAGAACCTATGCATTTTATATAAAAAAACAACAAATGTCACTTTCATAAATTTAAAACAGCAATATAAATAAGCCAGATTCTTTTCATAAATACGATAGAGATGCAAACGATATAAAATGATTAATTGAAAAAATTAAAGTGCTCAAGGTTTGAATCTAAAAGGTAAATGGTTGGAAACACCTACCTCGAACAAAGGTCACGTCAATCTTTCCAACTCAAGAAGAAACTCGCTCGCACGCATGCACTTCCACATGTATATATATATATCTTTAAACTAATGCACGTGTTCTCCGCGCCATGAGGGAACACTCACACAAGAATATATATATATATATATATATATATATATATACATATTCATACCTGGGAATATGCGTGCGCACCTTCGAAACAAACCGAAAATCACTACGATAGATCCCTGAGACTCAAAACACCACAAATCCCGAAAATAAAATTAATCCAAATAAAGGAATCAAGATACGATTCAAAAACCAACTCTATGGAAATCACCAAGGTTGCAAGTAACACTCAAATCACATCTGCACCATTTTTATAAAACAAGACTAAGGGAAACGCCCTCAAAAGCACATCAATTTTTGTTAACATAAACATAATTAAACAATCACACCAAAGACTAATTTTTAAACAATTCGTCAAAATGACATTTGTCACTTAAGCAAGAAAATCATCGTAGCCGCATATCGACATAAACCAGGAATCGAATCTAGACCAGATAAAGACCTCAAGGGTCCACACTCAAGTCACATCTAAATTAGCGTAAGAATATATAACAAAGTATAAATATATCCTTACCCAAATATCGATGAGGGGAAACAAGACCGTGCCTGAGCAAAGTGGAGGTGATGTGAGGAGGGTCGGGTCGCGCCTGAACAAGGAAAAGGCACTACGCAAGGGGCCGGGTAGCACTGAAATAAGGCGAAGGCACCGCGCAATGGGTCGGGTCACGCCGGAACAAGGCGGAGGCGCGCGCAGGGGGTCGGTCACGCCAGAACAAGGTGGAGGTGCGCGCAAGGGTTGGGGTCACGGGAAATAGTGCGTGCAAGAGGGTTCGAGGTAGTGGGTCACCGGAGTCGGGTCCGCCGGAGACGGCTACGGCCAGCTGGAGTGGGAGAGGTTGCCAGAGGTGCGGGGGAAGGGAGATCCGGTGGTTTCCGGGCAGTGGAATAGGCAGCCGGACGGGAAGCCGGAGGCGGTGTATGAGGGCAACTCTGAGGGGGGGGGGGGGGTGCAGCGCGGTCAGCTGGCGAGAGGGGAGGGGGAGCCGGGGGGAGCGGGGTTCTCCGCCGGGAGGGCACGGCTGCGCGGAGGAGGCGGAGCCGGGGGTGCGGCCGGCGGGACGCCAACGAAGGGGAAAACTGGTGGACAATGGCGCGATAGGGGGAGAGGGATGAACGGGATGCAACGCTGGAGTGCGCAGGGAGGGAGACGGGGAAAATGGGAGGGGCCGGGTAGATTTAGGGTTTTCCTTTTTTTTCTTTTTTTTCTCTTACAAATATAATAATAATAATAATAATAATAATAATAAATTGATAATAATGATAATTATAATAATAATATAACAAACTTAATAATAATAATTATTATTATAATCAAAACATCAATAATAATAAAACCATTAAAAAAATAAACACACGTATATATATAAACATATATAGTCATATATACCTATATATAAACATATATAAAAATATATAAACACATATACACATGTAAATATATATATATATACACCCATAACGTTAAAACATAAACATATATATAAATATATATAAATATATATATATATATATCTTCTCAACCAACTAATTAATAACGATAAAACTGGATGACCGTGCGGTATTCGCGCACCGTACGTTACCCAAATGGACAGCGCGTCTGCACGTACCCAAGCGGGCAGTGCGTCTTAAACGCACGGTGTTCACACATTATCCCAAAACATAAACTCAACCCAACATTAAAAATTTAAACCGGGGCTCACCCACAATTAGGCAAAATCACCTGACACCAAGAGAAATAAAATAAATAAAATGACTAAAAAGAGGCTGGTGTGACAAATCGCCCCACCACAAACACTTTCTGAACCCACAAAGTCACCAAGCCAACAGTTGAAACAACTGGAGTCCATGCACAGGTAAAACAGAGGAAGAACTGTGAATCCCGGGATGACCTTACTCTCAACTAGTCACAACCGACTAATTCAAGCAAAAACTAAAGCCCGAGGTTGAGGGGAGAACAGATGAGGGTTCTCCCCACCATGAGAATTCGCAAATATGGAAACCTTGAAACCCGATCATACCATCCCCGAGGGGGCCAACTCGGTAACTCCCAAACCGAACCCAGTAAATTTCTCCACATAGACAGAACAACACTCAGAGAATTAAAAAGGAATCTTTCTACGAAACGACCCAACATCTTGAGGATAAGTAATTAACTCAACCCCCCACACACTGACAAATAAAAACCACACCGCAACTAGAGACTAGGGAATTTCTAGCCCGAACTCACAAAGGACCTTCAAACACCGCACGTTAATTTCACGAAACCAAACATCCCTCTAACGCACATAGTTGAAACCCCACTCAAAATTGGAACGACCCGATTATTCGCGGGCCCAACACCCTTCAAGGAAAACCAAACGATTGAAAACACACTGAGAATAGATAAGGCCACATAGAATACGGTGGAACAAGTTCATCACATCACCACAACTATGATGAGATTACAACTTTGACAAGAACAGAACGAGGAAACATTGGATATTTCCCTTCAGATAGCTAAATACATAATCCAAAGCGAGGTTCTCCACACCCTCGGAAACTCCTGACTATGCGCGAGCTTCACCCCGAGAGTCGTGGCTGGGGCCCTGATGGATGAATCATCTCCTACCTCACAGTCAGGCATTTTCATCCTCTGGTCTCTAACTCCTTTACGAGCGATGCTTCTTCCAGAACTCTCCCTGGTGGCCTGAACAGTCACACGATAGGAATACTTCAGAGGGATGAGACAAGCCAGCTTAGAATGCCTGAACTGGCCAGACAAGCGGTAAGTGAGAGAACGCTCTAACAAACTGCGAGTTCCCAACAACCTGAAGACCCACTCCAATTCCCCAACCACACAACTACCCCTCATAGACATTGATTTCTTTGATCGATAGGCAACATGAAAAACGAACTGAAAACTGTGCATGACTCATTAGCAACCTTAGCGACCTTTCTGGGAGGCATACTCAGAACAACATGAAAAAAACACTACTAAAATTGGAATCCAGCCAAAACTCAATCAAAGAAACAACCCAATCCAAGGGCAACAAACTAATAAGTTACACATACAAAAACATATGTAAAACTTTTCTTTTCCAAAAGCTGTCATTTCTTTTAAATTTTAAAACTCACCTGTGGCCCCTTATGGACTATCACGTGTGCGTTCACCCAATCCTAGCTATATCACTCACGAACAAGTGCTCCCATGTACTCTTTGCACATATCAATGCACATGTGATCCTCTATAAGGAATACCAAGGTTTGAACACTTATTTCCCTTATCAAATCTAAACAAGCAATAAAACATTCCAAATCGAAAAACTCCCACTTTAAAACCCAATTCACCAATTTCAAAACAGTTTTAAAAGAACCACTCTTCCATTTTAAAACCACTTCAATTTTTAACACATGCTCACATCAACCGAGATCAAAACAAAACACAATAGAAAACAAACCATCAGAACGAGGAACTAGTGCATATGCCTTACTCGGTGACATGGTGGTGAGACATATCCCAAGTAAGGTATATCACTAAAAGGACCTTGAACTGGACACTTGGACTCCACATGGGTCACCACTCCAATTGAGGCCACAACATGAACCAGTTCTCCTTCATTATCATCCCTCAACCATAACAATCAAATGAAAAAGGCTCAAAACCCAAACTACCCCTGGTAACTCCGGTCTCGTCATCGGCGGTGGTGATCAAGCACCAACCCGTAACCTACCTCCTGATCCCCGAGCAACCTAATCTCATTCTACCTGACATCCCATATAACAAAGGCCATCTCTGAAACCATTTTGTCACGAACCATCTCGGGTAGACCCTGAGCCAGTCACCCAAGCCGGTCCGAAGCAAGTCCCGAGGGGCGTTCCCGATCCCCAAGGGCTGGCAACTAGTTTCGGGCATCAAAATTTAAAACGTTGAGAACGATTTGGCCCAAGTGAAAGCGATAAAAAGACAAATACAAGCTGATGATAAAAATAAAAAAACCAACAGCAGAAAGAAATAAAACGGCACATACCTCCTTGTGACCCTTTAGTCACCTCCCAACTAAGTCCAGCCTTGCTCCCATAACGAGCAACACGACCATCAAAACCTGAGCAAAGGAACCTACAACTGAAATGATAATATAGACGTGAGCATAAAAAATGCTCATTAGGGATGCCAAAGTAAACCTCAAGATCCAACCAATACCACTTTCCAGAAACAAACACAAAAAAAAACACTAGTTTTCACATACAATGATAAAAAAAGGTTTTTCACATTTTAAAGGAAAAATGATCATAATTTACCATTTCAAAGCCTACACACGCTACAACCAGTTTTTTCCAAAACAATGAATTTCTAAATAACTGGATTTCAAATCTATGTTTATCACATTATGCAAAAGACGAACAGGTTATAAGTAAATGTTGGAAACCAAGTCCAAGTAAAAGTAAACAAGCAGAAGTAATAAATAACCATGGGCGATCCTAAACATCCCTAGAAAACCCCTGGACGTAATCGGGTTCAGACTACCTGTCGGCATGGTACTCCATAGTCAATAACCAACTGGAGCCCTAACAGCCAACCAGTGGCACGCCCCACAAGGCCAACCTACCAAGGGGGTACTAACCCGTCTAATCGGGGTTAACCAGCAACCGTCACTTGATTCTCTAAAAGAAGCCCAGGATCCCATGGTGGTTTTAATAACACTGTGTAAGTCAGAGGCCCTCGCACACGTGACTCATCTCATAGCACTTGACAACCCCTTACATGGTCACCACTACCCGACAATCCTCGAAGGGAAGTCCCCCTGTAGAGATTCCCCACAAATATGTATATATTAAACTCTTTCACATTCAACAAGGTGACAACTGGGCCTTCACAGCATGCCCAGTTTCAAAACATTTCATAAACGAGTTAAGTTGCCAATCGAGCACACACATTTTTTCCAAGATTCAGGGCAACCACATTCTTTTCAAAGAGTCAACACAAATATTACAATTGAGTTGGAAGATCCAAATGAGCCTTTAAACAAAACTAGCATCTAACTCACACAAAAACCAGCCGGGACAGCTTCTTTCAATTCCCACTGAAACAACACATTATTTTCTCTAAAAACTAAATATGCCATTTGATGTTGGAACATCCATGGGAGCACTAGGTGGTCACATGGATGTTCCTCCAAATGAATATGACACATTAATGTTATGTTTTCTTAAAACTAGTTTTCAGAGAAAATAATGTGTTGTTTCAGTGGGAATTGAAAGAAGCTAGCCCGGTTGGCTTTTGGTGTGAGTTAGATGGTCGTTTTGTTTAAAGGCATGTTCGGATCTTCCAACTCAATTGTAATATTTTTGTTGACTCTTTGAAAAGAATGTGTTTGCACAGACTCTTGGGAAAAATGTGTGTGCCCGATTGGCAACTTAACTCGTTTATGAAATGTTTTGAAACTGTGCATGTTGTGAAGGCCTAGTTGGCACCTTGTTGAATGTGAAAGAGTTTCATATATACATATTTGTGGGGCATCTCTATAGGGTGACTTCCCGTCGAGGATTGTCGTGTAGTAGTGTTCGTGTAAGTGTTTGGAAAGCGCGGTGAGATGAGTCACGCACGTGAGGTCCTCCCACTCAAACAGTATTATTAAAACCACAGGGGGATCCTGGGAATCTTTTAGACAATCGAATGATAGTTGCTGGATAACCACAATTAGATGGGTTAGTCCCCCATTGGTAGGGAGGCCTTGTGGGTCGTGCCACTGGTTGGCTGTTAGGGCGGCCAGTTGGTTATTGACTGTGGAGTACCATGTCAGCAGGTAGTCTGAACCCGAGTAAGTCCATGGGTTTTCTAGGGATGTTTAGGATCGCCCATGGTTATTGCTTACTTCTGCTTGTTTACTTTTACTTGCACTTGGTTTCTAGAATTTACTTATTACCTGTTCGTCTTTTGCATAATGTGATAACCATAGATTTGAAATCCTGTTATTTAGAAATTCATTGTTTTGGAAAAAACAGGTTGTGGCATTTTTTGGTTTTGAAATGGTAAATTAGGATCTTTTTTCCTTTAAAAGGTGAAAACCCTATTTTTTATCATTGTATGTGAAAACTATTGTTTTTTGGGTTTTTTTCTAGAAATTGGTATTGGTTGGATCATGTGGTTTACTTTGGCATCCCTACTAAGCATTTTTAATGCTCACGCCTATATTATAATTTCAGTTGCAGGTTCCTTTGCTCAGTTTTTCATGGCCAAATTGCTCGTTATGGGGGAAAGGTTGGCCTTAGTTGGGAGGTGGCCAAAGGGTCACAAGGAGGTATGTGCCGTTTTATTTCTTTCTACTGCTGGTTTTTTTATCATCAGCTTTTATTTGTCTTTTTATCTCTTTCACTTGGGCCAAATCGTTCTCAACGTTATAAATTTTGATGTCCGGCACTGGTTGCCATCCCGTGGGGATCGGGAATGCCCCTTAGGACTTTCCGCAGACCGTCTCGGGTGACCGGCTCAGGGTTGACCCGGGCTGGTTCGTGACAATATATCCGAATATTTTTTATTGATATATTTACAACAAACTAATCCTTATTATATAGGAGGTCTGAATTAGAACAATGGGAGTCCTAATATAATGTAAGATATCTATAGTCTATGTTTTGTTTCAATGATACTTATGTTGTATTCTACATTTATTCCTTTTTTGGTTGTATATACTGACCATGAATTTTTTATATGATTAATATCTTAATATTTATGTTTATTTACATATCCATTTTATGATCTATATTCTACACTGTTTTATCACTCAAAAGATAAACAATTAATAAAATAGTTTTCTCTCAATTTTTCATCTTTTAGACACATGTTTTTTAAACATAAATATTATTTTATGAGTCTTACATTCATCAATTTGATATGTTATATCATGAATATACCTCTTTTCATGATATTATATGCTTCATTAAATTTATTTTTCCTATATGGGAAGTATGATTCAAAATTTTCATGTGGTAAGAGTCTATTGTAACAATATCATAACTTATCAAAATTGTTTATGATTATTCTTCCATGTATAAAATCTTATCATCCATCTCTCAAGAACTGTTATAAAATTTTATTTTAATTTTTTCATTCATTATATTTTATTGTATTAGTAACATATTTCTACTCTTTTGTCATTAAGATAATGAAAAAATATATTTAAGAAGATCTGATCTAATTTCACTTTTCATTAGGTAATCTATTTATTTCAAAGTGCAACTCTTTTAAAAACAAGTTTTTTCAAAAACATTTTTAAAATGATCATTAAGAATCATATTCATTGTAAAATTATTTCAGGATTTTTTTATGATTTTAAAATATCCCGTTATATGTTTTCTAATCATTTTTCAAAGAAAAACCAATTAAACATATTATCATGAAACCTTGACATGTTTAATCGAAAATTATTTTCAAAATGATGTATGTTTTAAAAAAACATTTTTAAAATAAGAAAGTAAATGTTCCTCAAAATATGTTTCTAAAGTAAATTCACAATTTATTTTCCAGTTAATAATATATCTATTGGTGTTAGTCATGCCTTTCTTGAATAATTATCCAATGATTCCATTCATATCCATTATATGAGTATATGATTTGATGTCATGATTTTTATGAACCATGTCTCCCTTTTTATGGGTTATCTGTTTCTAAAACTTGTTTCCCTACCATGTTTTATATTCTTATGAAACTCTTTTCATTTCTTGTGTTATTCTTTGATGTAATAATTATAGTACCTATCTTTTTTCTACATGTTATGATATGATTACATGTTTATGACACCAATTTCATTTCAAGGGATTCGACATGACTGTTTATGATCTTGATGGAAAAAAGTGTGATTTCATTATGAGATGGGTGGGGCCTATATCCACCTTGAATGAATTGGGTAAATAATTATATCTCATGAGATAGAAAAGGTTTTAAACCGGAGTTGACTTAGTTTAGTAAAGGTCTTTGTCCTGCATGATGATATTGAGAGTGAACAATGACTTGTAAGATGGTCATGGGAGTGAACCATGACTTCCTAGATGGTATTGGGAGTGAATCTATACTACTAATATGGTCATGAAATCAATGAATTTACTATTATGTAAATCATTTTATATGATTATGTGTCTATAAATAATTCTATATCTTATTCATATTTTATAATATCATGGATTATGCTCCTTATTCCATTATGATTCATGTCTTAATAACTACCAATCATTATTCCATGATTCATGTTTTTGATATATTTTTATACTGGGCATGATCTTAAAATGACATGGTCACATTCTCATACCTTTACTCACATGTTTATTCTTATATATCTCATTTTTAACTCTTATTGAGCATCTGAGATCACCCATTTTACTCTTCTTTTCCATAGATTGTGAATATATTTATTATATATGGTGTGTCTCATGAGGGATTATAGTCATGACTAAACTAGTGGGAGATTATGTAACTCACTAATGTTCCACTATTCGTGTTTCTGTGTTTCCCAATACACTAGAGTGATAAAGTCTTTTGGAATATATTTGTGTAATGTATTATGTTTTTTTGAAAATTTATTCTATTGTTAATGTATGTAATGTGAGGGTCACTGTAATATTTTTTAAAAAATAATTACCCTATACTAATACCTCTGCATATATAATAATACTCTTCCAAAACCAAAATTTGACATCTCTTCACGGAACACCGCAATCTAAAAAACTACACTATATCAATGAATTAAATATTTAGAGATGGAATTAATTTGAAAAAATAAGGGAACATTAATACATAAAAGATATTTAAAAAACCACCTAATTAGTTAAAATAAATGTAAAATTATATAATAAAATACAAAATATATATTAAAATCATTGAACATAAAACACCCCTACCCTGAAAAACAACGAGTATTGGTTCTCTACAACCATGGAGATAATTTAATCCTGGTTGGGTATCAAAAAAATGCTTCAAAATACATATAGAAAGAGAAAAATAAAATATATTTAAAATTTAAAATACTATTAAAAAAATAAAAACAGTTATCCCTGGATTTATAAAATAGATAACTCTTGAATCCAATTATGTTCTCATAATATTTATTCATATTTGGAGCATTAAATAGGGGAATCTATAAAATTAACATTCAATCAATATATTAATATAAATTGTAACTAATCACATAAAATGATCCAAAATTATTGGAAATTAATAGCAATCATTATGTCTAAATCAACTAAGAAATATTTCTAGTCTTAATAGACTCTTTAAATTCACATTATCTAGTTCCGTCCAGAATAGTATGGGAAATGGAAATATAGGAAGAATCTAAATTTATTTTAATTTTCCCTTAAAAAATTATCTTTCACTATTAATAATTTTAGCTCTATAGAACTGTAATTTATAGATATATGGGTCCACCATTAAAATTAATTCAAATCATCAACAGATTTCTTATCCTAAATTAATTACTTCATTTAGTACTCATATACTAAGATTAAGTTATTGGTTTAATTTAATGAAATATATCTAAAAAATTATATAACACTAAATAAATTTCAATTTCAATTTGTATTAGTATTAATAATTTTAAGAAAAAAATCCATTTTTTATAAAATAAAAAATTATAAAATTTTCCATTTATATATATTTTTATATAATTAAAGAAAAAATAATGTTGGATAAAATTTGACAATGTTTTGAGACATTAGTGTTTCTAAAATTTGTAAATAACAACTCTATGGTTGATAATATAGGATAATTTATAGTACGATTCATTAACATCTGATGTATTACATTACACATGAGATAAAGGAAGGGATAATTTATATTTTCTTATGATACTACATTGATGTCTTATTTTTTATACACATAGTCCAAAATAAATTTCATTCATGGATTCCAAAAAACTTTGTATCTTAATAGGAATAGGTTAATCCATCCAACTATTGGTTCTTATATAATACTTGTTCTCTATACTCTAACCTCTCACTCCTATGACATCTCCATAGTAACAACTACCTCAACAATTGGGAATTGAGCCATACCCTACCATACATAAAATATCCACCATGAAATGGTAAATACAATTGTGTAAAAATAAATTTAAGATGAAATAATCATGAAATATGGACCAATATTGATTAATGTTGAATAAATAATGCTACATAGGCTAGTTTGACACCCATGCATCATCATTAGATGATACCTGAATATCTCCACATCCAACTATTTTGGAAGCCACTATCTTGAATTAATCAATGTCCTCTAGCATACATGTTTAAGGGATAAAATGTCCTTGACTAAAAATAATTTTATATTTGGTAGTTACCTAGGAGGGGTCCCATCCACTACTGACATTTCATATTCTATGTAACACTGAATTCCCCAATGGTAATTAGGGATGTCTCTAAATCAGTAAACCATGTTCAAAAATTATGGAGATAATTTTCTAGGGGAAAAATCCCTCTTATTTAGGGAAACACTAATATACAATTAATTTATGAAACCGTCTAGGTTTTTCTTCAAACCTAGATTGCAACCCGATGAGAGTTTATAGATATATTTTCCTCCCACTATATTTTTCTCAATGGCCCCACCTTCCTACTCTCTCCTTTTGAGGGAGAGTGACCACCATATATGTAAGAAACAGATAATTTAAATTATTGTTCACTTAAATAAATTTAATCTCTTAGTCTAATATTATTACAATAGACCCAATTATTTTAATATTAGAACATTATTTTTCATAGTCTATATTAAATTCAACATTAGGAAAAAATGAATCATGAAATATATTATTTAAATATGAATATTATAACCTAACAGTTTAATTGAATATTATGATTAAGATTAAATACATTATAAAATATATAATTTCCCAACCCCATATAATTTTGTTGATTAACTAATAATAAATATGTAATCTACTTTCCGTTGGGATTTTTTATTCCATAAAAATAATATGTTTACTTCCTAAAATTATATTCATCGGTTTTTATGAGAAAGTCTTATAATTAATTGTTGGATATATTATAAAATATTTTTTTATAAAATTATGTTAATTTTTTAAATAATCATATTTATTTTTAAATAGGATGAAAATGTTTATAATTTTTATAGAATACTTTATTTTCAGTGAATAGTGAAATATACCATTTTTTTGGGGAAACTACCATTTTATTTTATTAACTTAAGTAATATAAATGATTATTTTATTTTATGATTTAAAAGTAACACAAGTATTATTATGTCTTAATTAATTTTTTTTACATTTCAATTAACATTATATAATATTTTAATAAAAAAAAATTAGTAATTAAAACACTTTTTCTGAATTTTTTTATGTTCATAATGTTTCTGCATTTTAACTAATTAAAACTATATCTAATAAGAAATTATTGAAATTGAATTTTTATATTATATATCTATAAATATTAATTTAAATTCATTTAATTTTTATTATTTTCCATGTAGTTATTATAATATCAATTTAGAGTTGAAATTTTCATTTCGTGAAAAGCTTTTTGTCGACATTAATGTGGGTTTAATTTATATTAAATTATGCCACTTTTGTGATAATACATTAATAATCTGTTAAAAAAATTATTTTGAAATCGATTTACAGGGGGTTAAACTAATAAGGTAAATGGAATAAAATTTTTAAAACATGTATTTGTTGAATGATATAGGTTTTTATAGAACATAGCTCTACTAAAGATACTTATTTAACAATTTTTGAGGCACAAGGGGCTAGAGTGCCTTCTCATTATTAAATAGGTTTTATTCATTACAAAAGTACTACTCCTTTTCAATTATAGAAAAGAAATTCCTCCCGTTATTTATTGATGTTTTTCAAGACATTTGGCTCAACCATAACCTGAAAATATCTATCAACAACACCCTTAGTCACATTATATATTATCTAGTCTACCATAAATTCAATGGCTAGTTTCTTTAAGAGGATATTAAAAAGTGGTTTCATTAAGAGAAGATAATCATCTTAACAAAGAACATTATTTTTATTTATTATTCTATGAACATAAATTATCTATTAACTATTAAATAATAATAAGATCATTATCTCATATATAATATGGTCATATTATATTGATACTATAATATATATCCATCTACATTTACATAAAATGGAAAATGATATCTTCGGTCGTTTGTATGGTAGGATACCGCCTTAGAAACCAATATGATTCATTTTCCATCAACACCTCTCACATGTGGCCATAATGATGGATTTAATATATATATATATATATATATAATATAATATTTTTGTTTTAATTATACATATATAATTTTAATATCACTTATAAGTTTTTACATTTAATTCAATTTAAAATTTGATAAATGTAATACCCTGAGATTTTATGAGAAATGTTTTTTTTAATTTCATTGATGTATTGTGATGAACGTTTCACCAAGATTATCTTGCGGTATACGCAACACCGTATTAGCTTGTATTATACGTAACACTAATCTTGGCTTGTGTGGCACACAATTTCAAGTTCTTTCGAATAAAATTCTTTTTACACAACACCGAGTATAGATTTTAATCCATTTATAAATGAACTATGTTTTGATTATGTTATAAGAAAAACCAAATGATGTCTTCAGTACACACAACCCTGACATGGCATGTATTAAACACAAGAGCGACATTCCTCAATAGCTTGTGTTGTACGCAAAACTATGTTTCACTAAACAGCGATATATTGTTATAATATTATTATAAACTACTCGTTATGAAGTGTATTAACAAAATTTTGAATTTTATAACATTATAATTCATATTACACAATTTCTAGAATGAGGTATTAGAAGAAAATAAATTTTTCGAATAAAAGAAGTATTTTTCAAAAAATCCAGTTTTACCGCCTTTTGATGACGCATCCATTTTAAATCGATTTTTTTGAAACATTTAGAAGTTAAATTTTAAAAAATAAACATTTTATTATTAATCGGGATATAAATATTTAAATCTGATACAGTTTTGATGTTTTTTTGATAACTTTCATATTTTGATGAATAATAAAAATACGCTAAATTTTAATTAAAAATAACTTTTTCATCAAGATCATTTATATGGTAAAATTATAATATTGAATGGTTTTAAAGTATAAATATAATATATTTTTACCATTTAATATAATTTATGTAATTAAAATTTATTTTACAATGATTTCATAGGTAAAAACATTTCAATCTTTTGCAATGTTTTAATCCAAAACTCGTTTTTTTACAACAGGATTAATTTTAAATTAATTACTACATCTTTTTTGTTTTGAATTTTTAAAAATGGATTCAATATTTTGAATCAGGTGATTCAAATTGAGTAAATAGATAACTTTTATTTTTAGGCATTATTAATAGTAACTACGGTAAATTTTATTTACCATAGTTAAAGGTAAATCAGGTAATTAAGGGTAAAAATAATATAATAAAATTAACCTAACACCTGAAAAAATTCGATTAGATGAATAAAAGTTGACCCATATCACCTAAGGGTCAAAATAGATTCAATTCATGGACTTTTGACCTTGAAAACGATGTAATTATTATGAAAACCAATGAAATTGACAACATGTCACATTCTTATATCTTATAAGTGTAATAATTTTAATTTAGTGATAAACTTAATAAAAATAAAATATAAATTGTCTCCAAAAATCCAATACAATTATATACATCATGTAAATTTATTTATAATTTTTTTGGGATTAAATAATTATCATTAATGATGACATAATAGTGATGTACAAATTATTTTATTGATGAAAATATCAATTTAATGGTTTTAAAAATATTAAAATAAATATTATATGAACTATTCAATGTTATCCATGAATTTTCTAGAAAAATATGACATGTTATGAGTCTATTAAATACTTTGGTTCAAATAAGTCCTCTGTTTGGATTTTATTTAAATTCAAATAATTGAATAGTGTCAAGATTGACAATATTGTGATTTTATAAAAAAACATATTATTAAATTTTTAAAAAATCACAAAATTATGTAAAAATTATATATTTAAATTTATATGGTCTAAAATTTTATAAAATATCTAATTATGGAAAATTCCCAACACCTAAGTAATTATTTATAACAATTTAAAATGTGGAATATTATTACCACAAATAAAGTTAAATAGATTAAATAAGGATAAATCAAAATGATAAGGTTTAAAATAAATATAAACATGTCTAAATTTGATTGGTTTATGATATTAAAACCCTATCTCATCTCATATTATAATTGAGTTATTTTTGGATGTTTTAAGTGGATTTTTGAGTTTATTATAAATTAATATTTTAGAGGTTTCCAAAAGTGCCCCTCTCCTCCCTTATAAAAGGCAGCTCCTCCCTATTCACTTCACAACATTTTGAGCCTTCATGATCAGACAAAACCTATACAGTTCTCTTCTCAAAACCCCTAGAAACCTACTAGATGTCCTGGTCTTCTTCAAATACTAACTTTAGTTTCCTAAGAGGGGTTAAGAAGAGGCGTGTCGAGGAAGAGTTGATATCCATTACAGATTCTTTCATATTTATTTCTTTTTATGTTTCCTATTATTTATTTGTTTCATTATAAAGTAATAAAATCATTATCACTCATATACTGATATGTTATTATAAATATGAGACAACCCTATTCCACCTTATATCCATCCTACGAAAAACAAAATCAATGCTCGTGCGTACGTACGGTTTATCATCCCCACGTCGGGGTGTAATCTGTTTTTCGAACACCACCATACTTGAATGGGTATAAAGGATGAAATAATAACTATATATGATTATTATAATATGATAATAATTTTGAGATATTATATCATCCACTCCAATTTTATTCAATAATTATGGGAATGATATCATCCCTCGTGCGTACGTAGAGATTACCGTCTCCATGACACGATGAGAATCAGTCCCCATGTTAACAATTCATGAATGATTATATAGTATATATAATGAATAATAATGAAACATATGACATAATAATGCTACTGGATATATATATATATATATCATCTACTTACTTCAATTCAAGTCAATAAGGAATGGAAAACAGCGTTAAAGCGCACATACGACCTACCGTCTCCATGAATGGTGTATTTAATTTCATTTATCTATATTATATATATATATACTGAATATATATGATATATAAATCATGTTTTACATTATTTAGGTAAGTTAATCATGATATAAGTAATAATATCAAGAACAAAAAGTCCAAACACGTACGATAAATGAAACGATTTTACCCAAAACACTTCTTTAACAAGGAGTTGACAAAAGAAAGGGTAATATAAAGTAATAAGTGAATCATAATATGATGTCATAAATATTATTACGGTTCTGTTACATGTTAATAAAATGTATAAACCCATGATACAAGAGTTTCAGACACATACTGAAGAAATTGGACATTAGATAAGGGATAATTATTCCAATCTCGTTCTTTATCAAGATTTTTTATTCGTAAGTATTTAGTAGGGTTATATTTATCATCCATGTCCATGTCTTTTAAAAGTGATTTCATGTAGTTTTAAAGTCCTTTTGAACCATTTTTTAATTTTACAACATGGTATGTAAGGAATCTTTCTTTTGTTTTCCATATGAGGTACTTTTTGACTTTTCTGGAAAAAGTACGAGGAGAATGTTATTGTTTAACTTATACAGAATGAATGATTTTTTTATAGTTTTATAATTTCTTATTTCCATGAAGCTTCCTCTATAAGATTTCATGATTATTTTCAACAGAATTATTTTCTTTTAAAATTCCATTGCATTTTGGGATAATAAAATGATATTGATGATGAAAGGATATTTTATTCATGAATTCATTTCAAGTGTTTTATCAAAACCATTTTCCATCTAAGATGAGATTATTTAACATTTTTATGTTTCAAGTATAATGTCTCTATTATTTACATGGTATTATTTTTCAAATTATGAAATTATATCAATTATCTTTATATGGATTATGTTATGATGGGATGATGTTTATGAAACCCATTTTATTCTTTGGGTTATGATGAATGATTTATTTTGTGGCACACGTAAGAATGATTTAATTATGAGATGGGTGGGACCTATATCTCCCTCCAATTCAATGGGTAACGATTTATATCTCATGAGATAGACATGGTTGGAATGACAAGTGAATCTGATTCAGTAATACAGGGCTGGAACGGCATGTAAACCCGGTTCAGTAATGGACATTATCCACTATGATGGGCTAGGAAGAAATGAATTTGATACTATGGAAATAATATCATGTGCATAATGGTTTTCCCCAATTCCATGTTTTATTCCAATTGAATTTTATCCTGATTAATGTTCCTTTATGATATATGCCTTATGTACTACCAAGATTTATGTAATTTGTCATGATTTTGATGTTTTATGTTCAAATGTTTATGGATTGTTTTTATGTTCTCAATGTTTACACTAACTGAGCATTTGAGCTCACCCTTTTTATGTTTTATTTTCCCTAGGATATAAAGAAAGGTTTTAGGTAAGAAAACAAAAGGGTAAGATCTTTATGGGAGATGTTTAAGATCATTCACCATGAATAGAAGATTATTTTCTGAGTTTCCAAAGACACTAAACTAATACGGTCATTGGGAATATGTTTTTTTATTTATTAAGTATTCTGCAAAAGTAATGTATTTTCAATGTACGTCAGGATTCAGGTTGTTATAGTTGGTATCAGAGTTAAGTTTTAGTCAACCTTTGTAAACTAGGATGTGAAAACATTTGTGATATCCCGAGAGATATTTCTAAGGTGTGTCTAGGTATGTCCCTAAGGTTAAGTGTAAGTATAGGTTATAGTTCTAGAATTACGGTAACGATCATAGAATTAAACCCAATATGTTAGATATTGAAGGTACTCTCCCTTTAATATGTTTTTTTCCTAGAATGATTTTTTCCTCTCACACTATTCTTTTTGGGTTTTAGACGATGGATGGAACCCTAAATAATCGTGTTGATCAATGTAATGGACACTGTAATGATTTTCCTCGTGAACAAACCAAAGTTATGGGAAATGGAGAGAAAAATCTTATTGTTATACTTGCACAAGATATGAATCATTCTGGACTTCCAAATTAGTAGAGAAGGGAACAATATTCTATTGAGTCCTTCATGAGGCTACATCCATATTCTTTAATGGTTCTTCTGCTCCACTTATTGCAGAATAATGGATCAGTACCATTGAAAATATATTTTTCATACTTCGCTGTTCAGAAAATGAAAAAGTTATTTCGGTTGTTTACCATTTAAATGGTGAAGCAGACCACTAGTGGACTCTAATTAAGAATACAAGTCCCTATGATGAAATTGAATCCATGGAATGGGATGAGTTCAAGAACTTGTTTTTAAATAAGTACATCCCTCATATTTTTTGAAAAATGATGGAAAATGAGTTCCTTGATCTTGAGAAAAAGTATTATAAATCTGTTGGTATATAAAAAGTGAATTTTACCAGGCTTGCAATGCATGAATCTAGATTTATCATCCAACCAGAAAATAAATTTGATCGATTCTTCAGTGGCTTGAAACCAATTCTTATATGTGAATTAGCTATAAGAGGTTTCAGTAGCTATGAAGGAATTGTGTGTTGTGCTATCAAGGTAGAACTGGAAGTTGGTGTTACATATACATCCCATGGTTTTAAAAAGAAATGAAAGATGGATTTCATGGAAATATCTCAGAAAAATGGTGAAAATAAAATGAATGTTTCTTTATGCTCAAAGTGTGGAAAGAAGCATGGTGGATATTATTTAAATGGACTAGAAAATTTGTCAAGTGTAGAAAGAAGTTCATCAAGTAGCTGAGTGCCAATGTAATGGGAAAGAGCTTTCTAATTAAGTGAATAAAGATAAGACTATAGAGAATGTACCACTAACACTTCAATGCTACAAATGCATGGAAATGGGGCATTATGATAATCAATGCCCTAATCTAAGGGTTAATTATTAACCCCGTGAGCAACCTCTTAAGGAAAAGGACACAGGGAAGTCACATACGATCACTATTTATGATATTGAGTATGACAACAATGTGGTGGAATGATTAAGTGTTTATGTAATGGGATTTCCAAATAGTGTCATGGAATCTCATTTATAGTATTATGGAATATTGGGATATATATGTATAGGTTTATTGTGGTATTAAATAATTTTATGGTACTGGTAACCATGAAAAGTGATTGAAATATTTTTTAAAAGCAGTTGATATGCGCATAATAGAGGGATAAGGAGAAAATAATATGTTTGATAGTGTTAATGTGATAATGAATGATATATAGAAAAAGTGATATCATGGTTTGAGTATATATAATTTTTGGGATTTTAGTATGTGGAAAGAGTTAACTTTTGATAAGATTCATGTTTTCACTAAGGTTCTATGATAATTCATGTTTCAAGAAAATATATGATTAAAGTATTAACATGTTTTGAATTCTATCAACATTACATATCTTATTATATAAGAGGGATAAATGAAGGTATTCACATGCTTGGTAGATGACCTCTCTAGTAATCTTTTTCTTTATACTATGAGATTGGACAGAGGTATTTTGGATAAGCCTATGGATTGGAATGGATTAATTTGGACATCAAAAAGTATTATTTAATGTGAAAAACTTTTTTTCTAAATGTTATAATAATATAGCTTTAGAAATAAGACTACCTGCAGGACAAGTGACAACACGTCCCATCGGACAATGTTATAGGAATCGAACCCACAACTGAAGTCCGACAAGCCTTTATCACCTATCACTTGCCTACAGGAAGTCCCCAATTAGTACAAATTAGTTTTATTTTATTATGCGGTTTGATAGATTAAGTATAATTCCATCTTTGGAGCCATATACGATTATTCTCACCATAGATGGACTTATGTATATTTAATAACTATTTCTAACCTTATGTTTTAGACAGGTGGAATGACCTATCATTCTATCGCATGATCTGCTCACACTTCACCAATGAAAAATTCAACTTCATTTCTTGAAGATATGAAGTTGAAATTGTTCAAGGAACGACCAACAGTGAGATTGTACCAAAATCATGGAAGTATTTCTTCTAATTAAAATTATTCAACTTTAGGGAAATGATACTGAAAAAAATAAATTTTGTCCTAGTTCCCTCATATATAATGAATCAGATGGTACCTTAGATCATCAAAAATTTATGGCTTTGTGATTGTTGGATTTTTCATATCAACGTTCTCTACCACTCTTCATCAGAATATGATGGTATGATTTCTCCTCCATATCCATATTTTCACCTATATTCTCCTATGTGGAAACCCAGTACTGAGTTACATTGGGCAACCATAATGTTTCTAACTTTCCTTTTTAAAATTATGTTTTATTATTCCTTTTTACGAAGTGGGTTTCTATGAAAGAAACATTCAATTAGAAAATCATTTATAACCCTGAAGAATTTCGAGGGCGAAATTCACTTTAAGAGGGTAGAATGTAACACGCCGAGATTTTATGACAAATATTATTTTTCATTTATTTGATGTATTATGTTGTACGCTTCGCTAAGATTATCATGTTCTATACTCAACACCAAATTAGCTTGTAGTATACGCAACACTATTCTTGGCTTGTGTTGCACACAATTTCAATTTATTTCAAATAAAATTCTTTTTACACAAAACCGATTATTTATTTTGATCTTTGTATAAATGAACTATCTTTTGATTATGGTATAAGAAACACCAAAGGAAACATTCACTACACACAACCCTGACTTGTCTTGCATTACACGCAAGAGCAACCTTCATTAGCAACGTGTGTTCTAAACAATACTGAGTTTCAATAAACAATAATATATTTTTATAATGTTATTATGAAATAACCATTATGAATGGGATTAACCAAAATTTGAATTTTATAACATTATAATTCATATAACACATTTTCTAGAATGTGGTATTATAAAAAAATAAATTTATCGGATAAATGAAATATTTTAAAAAAATGCAGTTTTTCTGATAACTTTCATATTTTGATGAATAGTAAAAACATGATAAATTTTAATTAAATTTTTTTTTTCATCATCGAAATTTATATGGTTAAATTATAATATTGAATGTTTTTAAAGTATAAATAGATCATGTTTTTACCATTTAATATAATTTATGTCATTACCATTAATTTTACATTGAATTTATAGGTAAAAGCATTTCAATCTTTTGCAATGTTTGAAACCAAAACACATTTTTCTCAACAACATGGATAATTTTGAATTAATTACTGCATCTTCTATGTTTTGAATTTGTAAAAATGGATTCCATATTTTTAATCAAGATGTTAAAATTGGGTAAATAGATAACTTTTATTTTTAGTCATTATGAATAGTAACTATAGTAAATTTTATTTAACATGGTTAAAGGTATATCGGGTAATTAAGGGTAAAAATAATATTTTAAAATTACCCTAATAGCTGAAAAGATTCTATTGGATGAATAAAAGTCTACCCATATCACCTAGGGTTGGAATATATTCCTTTCATGGACTATTGACCATGAAAATGATGTAATTATTATTAAAACAAAAGAAAGTGACAACATATGTCACTCTCTTATATCTTTTAAGTGTAATAATTTTAATTTAGTGATAAACATCATAAAACATCGAACATAAATATTATCCAAAAATCCAATACAATAATCAAGATCATGTTAGTTTTTTTTATAATTTTTTGGGATTAAATAATTATCATTAATGATGACACAACAATGATGTAAAAATTATTTTATTGATTGAAATATCAAATAAGTGGTTTTTAAAATATTAAAATATATATTATATTAACTATTTAATGTGATCCAAGAACTTTCTACAAAAATACGACATGTTATAAATCTATTAAATATTTTGGTTCGAATATATCATCTGTGTGGATTTTATTTAAAATAAGATAAATTAATAGTGTCAAAATTGACACAATTGTTATTTTATAAAAATAACATATTATTAAATTGTTTAAAAGTCAAAAAACAATTTAAAAATTATAGATGAAAATTTATATTTTCTAAAATTTCATAAAGTATCCAATTATAGAAAATTAAAAACACATAATTAATTATTTATAACAATTTAAAATTTTGAATATTATTACCACAAATAAATTTACATATATTAAATAAGGATTAATCAAAATAATAAGGTTTAAAAAAAACATAAAACATGTTGAAATTTTATTGGTTGATGATATTAAAACCTTATATCATCTCATCTTTGAATTGACTCATTTTTAGAGTTTGGTAAGTGGGGTTTGAGTTTATTACAAATTAATATTTTATAGGTTTCTAAAAGTGCCCCTCTCCTGACTTATAAAATGGCACATCCTCCCTCTCCTCTTCATAACATTTTGAGCCTTCAAGATCAGCCTAAACCTTTACATTTATCTTCTACACTTAAAAATAAAAACCTACTAGAGGTCCTGGTCTTCTTCAAACACAATCTTTAGTTCCCTAAGATAAGGTTAACAAGAGGCACGTCGAGGAAGAGGTAAAATCCTTTACCGATTCTTTCAAATTTATTTCTTCTTCTACATCCACTTATTTATTTGTTTCTTATAAAGTAATAACATCAGTATCCCTCATATAATGATATGTTATTTTAATATGAAACAAAACTATTTCACCTTCTATCCATCCTATGAAAAATGAAATCACCGCATGTGCGTAGGTACGACTTACCGTCTCCACGTCGTGGTGTAATTTGTTTTTACAACACCACCTTACATGGATGGGTATAATGGTGGAAAGAATAACAATATATGATTATTATAACATGATAATAATTCTGAGATATTATATCATCCACTCCAATTTCATTCAATATTTATGGGAACGATATAATCTATCGTGGGTACGTACGGATTACCGTCTCCCCGACGCGATGAGATTCATTCTCCATTTTAACCAATCAAGAATGAATATAAATTATATATAATTAATAATAATGTACTATGTCACATAATAATGCTACTATATTTTTTTATATATATATGCCATCTAATTACTTCTATTCAAGTCAATAATAAAAGGAAAACAGTGTTCATACGTACGTACGACCTACCATCTCCATGAACGGTGTATTTCATTTCATTTATCCATTATATATATATATATACTGAATATATATGATATATAATTCATGTTTTACATTTTGGAATTATTTAAATCTTTATATATGTAACAATATCAAGAAAAACAAGTCCAAACACGTACGATAAATGAAACAATTTTTCCCAAAACAATGCTTTAACATGGAATTGACAAAAGAATGGGTAATATAAAGTCATAAGTGAATAATATATGATATCATAAATATTATTATGGTCATGTTACGGGTTAATAATATTTTTAAACACACTATACAAGAGTTTCTGACACATACTTAAGAAATAGGACATAAGGTAAGAGATAATTATTACAATCTCATTCTTAATCGAGATTGTATATTCGTAAGTATTTACTGGGGTTATACTTATCATTCATGTACAAGATTTCTGAAAATTATTTCAACTATTTTTAATGTCCTTTTTATCCTTTTTTTACTTTTACAACATGGTATGTAAGGAATCTTTCTTTGGCTTACCATATGAGGTACTTTTTTGAATTTTCTAGCAACAGTACGAGGAGAATGTTTTTGTTTAACTTATACGGAATGAATGAATTTTTTTTACTATTTCATAAAGCCTTATTTCTATAAAGCTTACTCTACAAGATTTCATGATTATTTTCAATAGAATTATTTTCTTTTAAGATTGAATGGAATTTTGGGAAAATAAAATGATTTTGATGAAGAAAGGATATTTTCCACAAGAATTCATTTCAAGTGTTTTATCAAAACTATTTTCCATATAAAATGATATTATTTAATATGTTTATGTTTCAAGTATAATGTCTCTATTATTTACATGGTTTGATTTTTCATATGATGAAATGATATCAATTCATTATATATAAATTATGTTATGATGGGATTTTGTTTACGAAACTCATTTTTTTCTTTGGGTTATGATGAATGATTTAATTTTTGGCACACGTAAGAATAATTTCATTATGAGATGGGTTGGACCTATATATCCCTCCAATGCATTGGGTAAATATTTATATCTCATGAGATATAAATGGATGGAACGACAAGTGAATCTAGTTCAGTAATATGGGGCTGGAACAACATGTAAAGCCTGTTTAGTAATGGACATTATCCACTATGATGGTCTGGGCAGAAATGCCTTGGCTAATATGGAAATAATATCATGTGTTTAATGGTTTTCCAAAATTACATGTTTTATTCCCATGCCATTTTATCATGATTAATGTTCCTTTATGATTTATGACTTATGTACTGCCAAGATTTATGTCATTTCTCTAGATTTTGATATATTTTGTTTATGTTTTTTCATTCAAATGTATATGGATTGTATTTATGTTCTCAATGTTTACCCTAAATGAGCATTTGAGCTCACCCTTTTTATGTTTTCTTTTCCCCAAGATATAAATAATGGTTTATGTAAGAAAAAAATGAGGAAGATATTTATGGGAGATGTTGGAGATCTTTCACCATGAATAGAAGATTATGTTCCGAGTTTCCAAAGACACTAAACTAATACGGTCAGTGGGCGTTAGTTTTTTTATGTATTAAATATTCCGGAAAATTAATGTAATGTCTATGTACGTTAGGATTCGGGTTGTTATAATAATGTCGCTCAAGCATAGATGTACTTTCTCCTCTCAAAACGATTTGATTAATTTTCCACTTAAGGTTCATGGAATGGTAATAATGATAAATTTATTGAATTAATGTGATATATAAAAAATTATTTTTTTTAAAAAAATTATTATATCATCCAGCGGCTTAACGTACAACCAATTAAGAAAAGATATCCTCGCTTGTGAAATTGTATAACTTACTATATCAACAAAGCGGTACAATTAATATTCCAAGTTTAACATTTAATAATGGTATTAAAAATGTATAAAATAAGTAAATATGATATCTATAACATTAATACAATTAATTATATGCTTTAAATATATCATATACATAGGAACTATAATATTCATGAAAAAAACACATGAGACAAAAAAGGCAATTAAGACATGAAACAATGGTGATAATAAAATTTTATTAATGAATATGATGTAATATATAATTTTTGGAAATAAATGTTATTATAAATATAAATATTGTTCTGGAATAAATAAATATCATTCAAAACAAATATAAACTAATTCAAATCAAATTCATCCAAAAGGAAGCCTGATGTAATGGATTTTGTCACGGTTTCCTTTAATTAAGGCATATTTTAATGTTATACACATAATATATTTATAAGGTGTATATGATGACCCATTTACTTGTAATATATAAAATAGTTATAAATTTATGTTATTTTATATTTTGATTTTAATCATTAAATGCAATGGGATTTTACTATAAAATTACAAAGTGGTAAAGAATTTCACAAATCATTTTCATATCATTACATCCCATTACTTGTTCATCATAATTGATGTTATAATACTATATGTGTGATGAAATATGATTATAATATTTCTTCTACAAATTTATTTTTATTTTAATTTGAACACATAATTAATTCATAGATTAATTCTCAAATCAATGTTTTTATTATTATAAGTATTGATTGTCTCAAATTGTCTTCTTTGGAAAAAATATCATATTATACACCTATCATATTTTATGAGGTGTTTATTATAACCCATTTTTATATTTTATAATTAATATATTCATACTAATTTTATTGAATATTTTATTGGATTTTATCCATTTTATGGGGATTATGATTCAATAGTTATCAAGTCGGTAAGAGATTTATGTTTAAATCATAGTTAAATAGGTTTGTTTTTTCATGAAGTTAAATTAAAAGAAATTATTTTATAATCGTCTAATAAAACAATTTAATTTTATTCATACCTAGTTATTCTATATTTTTCATTTAAAAATACAATTTTTTTGTTTATATTACTTAAAATGACTGATAAAATGTTTTATTAAATTCAAATTCATTTATCTTATCAATCAAAAATCCTTTGTCTTAAAAATCCACGGTTCCAAAATTTTTTAAAATTTGATACTATGATTATTTAATGCATTATTATACACAATTGTATTTTTAAAAAAAAAAATTAAAATCTAATATTCCTCTCAATTTCTGAAAAAATTTATCTTTTACGTTTCTTACTAAAATATTAATGGAATATATTATTTTTAAAATTCTCAATATTAGTGGAACCTTACTCCATCATGAGAAATAATTTTATTAATATAAATTTAAATCTTCAAAATTTAATTTTCAACAAAAATGTCTTCAAAAATATATGTAGAATTTTTTAAAAGTTATTTACAAATTGAAAAGCATATTTTCCTCAAGAATTGTTTTAAATATATTTATATTGTAATTCTTTTAATAAAATATATCAAACATTAATTTTAAATATATTATATTTTTATGAGATTTATTTGTAATTAAACCATCCTTATTATTTCTCATCATGGTTTAGAATATGTTTTTCTACAGAATGTTTTTCTTTATTCTCTCTTGATTATTTTTTTAATATTTATTTTTTCTTCGAAATATTCACTTTCATTGAAATATTTTATATTATATTTTTAAAAAATATACATATTATTTATCATGGATATGATTATTAATTAAAAAATATATCAAATATATATATATTGTATTTTACATTAAATTTTATATGGTTGACTGTTGTTAATTTGTATTCCTTTCTCGATGTAGGAATTTTTTTTTAATTCATATTTTTCATGAAATAAATCGACCATTTGATATATAAGTAATGAAATGGAAATGTAGTTATAGATGGGGTTAGTTTATAGATATAAAAACATTGAATTAGAAATATCATTATATTAATTAGTTTGATAGCCTTATTTAAATGGGTTTCTCGTGTATACATATCCATCAACCAACTGGTATTGGCACAAGGTCTGGATGGTAAAGTTAACATGTTTCTTGAGATCATGACTTCTAATATTAGTCATCTCCTTCATTAAATTTTTTTATTATCTTCCTTAATATAATTTCCTTGAAATTATTTGTTGATAAGTTTTTATGATCATGTTATGAATTAAATGGAATGTATTCCTGGATATTAAATTTCTATATAGATAATGCATTATTGATTATGTTTTGTATATTCATAGTATATTTTTCATTATATAACAAAAACTAATAATTTAGTCTCCCCGTATTTCCGCTTTCCCTAGGATATGAAGAGGGAATAATTGAATGGGTTATATGATGCATGATTTTTTACTTTAATAATGTTGAATTTCATGTTTAAAAATGTAATATGAGATTCAATTATGTATCTTGTATACCAAGACTAATAAATTTTTTGGTCCTCTGGGATGCAATTACTTTAATCTAGAATGATTAAAATAAAGTATCAACTAACTCTTGGATACCAGTGATGAGGGAATTAATATTTGTTTTAGAAAAAATTTATTACAAAAATTGGGAAATATATTTAGAAAAATATAGATTGGGGAAAATGATATATCTTAAGAATAGAGAAAAAGTATATCAGGACATACTAATGTTTATTAAGTAAGATATTATATAGGTTTTACTTAAAAAAAATCCTTTTATGGAAACTAATAGTGGATGTTATACTAGCATAGTTTTACATCGATGTAATATCCCTAAAAAAGGTGCATTGGGATTTGACTCTACTATCACTTGTAGCACGATAACATGACTTTCTAAAAAACTGGTTTGACACTCATAAAGGATATTCATATGGTAATTCAAATTATCATTAAAAGAAATTATAGTGGATTTGAAAAAATGGTTAGAAGGAAAAAACCAGTTTAAACCTAAGTTATATTTTTTTGAAAATTACGTTTATTGATTTGGATATCAAATAAATGATTATATGGTTTTCCCAATATGGTTATTATTTCACAGACTACATTTCTTGGTTTAATTAAATTTAATTATTAGGATAAATGATGTCAACGATAAAATTTATGGGAGTTTATAAAGAATTATGATGTTTTGGGGGATAAATTATGGCAATACAACCGATTGGAATATTAAATTTTTTATTGAAAATGTTATTTATGGAATACAATATTTATTTTATTTGGAAATTAGTTTAAAGGTATTATTAACCTTTAATGTTTATCTTATATTTCTTGTTTATGTAATTATGTGTTAATAAATATTTTTAATTTTATAAGAATTGTAATAATAATGTTTTGGAAAAAATCTGAATTGAATGCTTTGTGATAAACCATCACAACCAAAAGGGTAATGAGGATTGAACCCAAAATCCAAATTTAAATAAAGTTTAAATTCCTACAACTAGCCTAAATTATGTACTAGTTGGTATGAAATTAATTTTAAGTTTATGAGTTGATGGTTAAATATAAAGGTGATTATAGGAAAAATATTATTGGACAAAACATTTTTTATTTTGTGGTAATTAATGATATTTTGGAGGAAAATTTATTGTTATGAGGTATATATAATCAATAGTATTAATATAAAGGGTTATCTTTTATAATAAAACAAAATATTTGGGTATGTACGTTAAAAGGTATGATCGCACTTTTTAGGTGAAAATATTTTTTAGTATTAATTATATTGAGTATAATTTGGAAGTAAGTTTATTTATTTTTAGAAGAAATATATGTTAAATTAATGGTGGGAATTTTCATGTAAAATGTATCATTTCTATATATGTTGGTTTGTAATTTTTTATTATTATCTTACCTTATGGAAACCATTTCATTTTGTTAAATATTTAAAGATAATATTATTGGATTATTATTCTTTTATGGGTCTTATGATCGATTAAAAGTTAATTTTAGTACTTTAAAAATCATATTTGGTATTTATTTATTAGAGTATTAAATGATGTGTTAATTTATCAATGAAAAAAAGATGATGATATTGGTCATAAAATATATCATTTAAGTATATTTTATATTATTTAGTATCATGATAATAAAATAATCCCTAAAAATTAGAAGAGGATCATGAAACAAAAATGTTATCAAATTACCATCACATCTGATGAATCAATAGTATATTAAACATCAGAGATTTATAGTTTTTTGGATTTTGATTTTCTCTTGACCATTTTGTTTCTTATGATCAATGATCTCTATCACTCATTATTATTATTTACTCCTTTCTTCCATGTCCATATTTTTAAATCCCATAAATGCCCTCCAACATAGAAACCCGGTTTCGTGTTATTCTATATGACCTTCATATTTTGATTTCCCCATTCTAAGAAGTTTTTTTATTGAACCTTTAACATGGTGGTTTTTCATAAATCATATATTCAAATATTAAACCATTGATAACTAATAGAATGTTCAAATTCTGAGGAATCATTTATTGAAGGTGGGCGGAATGTACCACCCATAAATTTTAAAGTAAACATATTTTAAATAAAATTATTCTATTATATATACTTTCGTAATTTAAACCCTTTGATTTTAATAGAAGAACATTTGGTTCCATATCTTATATGACACAGAACATTGATCTTAAACAACTAGCACAATATATTATTTAAATTTCACCGTTATAACCTAAAAAATGAATTCGATGATGTGAATAGGATTAAATAAATTATAAAACATATAAATGACCAATCCAATGTACAGTTATCGATAATTTATTAATAATTAGGAACTCAAATTTTAATATGGATATTTTATTTTGGATAAAAATACTTTACCATAACAAAATGATTTTAATTTCTATTTATGAGAAAATAATATATTTTATTTTTAAATATTAGAGAATTATTATTTCATTAAATGACAATAGTTTTTGAAATAATCATATAATTACTAAAAAAGTGAGAAATATTATGCTTCTTTATAAAATACTGATTTCTCATTGAAGTGTGAAAAATCATGTTTTTTATGTAAAATTGGTATTTCATTTTCATAATTTCTGTAATATATATTTCCCATTATTATTTAATTGTTTAAATGTAACGTAATTATTATTTTTTTTTATTTCATTCAATTAATTACATTTAAATCACCTCTATACTTGATTTTAATACATGTTTATTTTTAGGTTTTAAAGAAAATGTGTTCGGGAAATTTTTTTAATGTGTTGAATGTTGTTCCATTTTAATGAATTAGAATAATCCATGTTGAAAATTTATTAAAATTAAATTAATTTAATATAAATAAGTTTTTTAACTTAAATTGATTTAATTATGATTACTTTTCATATAGTTATTATAACATCATTTTATTCATGAAAAACTGTTGTTTTGACAGTTCTACGAACATAATTTAAATTGAATTCTAACAACTCTATTAATTGAATTTGATTAAATAGATACCATATTTTAAATAATAATAATAATTAATCTAATATAAACATTTTACCATTATTTTTTTTATAATTAATATTAACAAAAAATCGGTTACCATGGTGAATGTTAAAACTGATTTACGGGGGGGGGGGGGGGGGTATAAATAGTTAAATTGAATAATATGTTTAGAAAACCATTATTTTTAATTATAGAGGTGCTTATTGGACATATATATCTTATTATATTTTATTTTTCAATTTTTTTGTCACATGGGGTCACATAGACCTCATATTATTTAATATATTTTGATATTTAGAAAAATTCCACTTGTCATCAATTATAAAAAGGCACTCCCTCTATTCATTTAGTCCCACCAATCAAGATATTTGGATTTCATAAACCCTAAAACAATTCTCCCAACACCCTTAGTCACATTATAGGTCTACTGTTCTTTAAAAAATACTCACCCATGTGTCCTGAATAAGAGATCCAGATAAGTTTTGTCTAAGATAAGGTAATCATCTTAATGGAGATATTTTTTTATTCATTAAAAAAATAAATTATTTATTAAAAATTACAATGTAATATAAAAAATATCTCCCATATTCTGAGATGATATTATTTTTATGTAATAATATATATATATATATATATATATATCTTCATCAAATAATTAGGAATCAAAATCGTGGATTTTGTGATTAGCAGACTAACACCTCACAAACTAATATGAATTTTCTTCCATCAACACCTCTCAAGGGTGGAAATAATGATTGATTCAATTGGTTTATATATATATATATATTATATGTATATAATTATATTTGTTTAATTTTAATATCACATATTCCTTCTTATATTCCATTCCATTTAAAATATGATAACATCACTCATGTACATGATGGACTACCGCCCCACGAAGCTATGTTATTCAGTTTTCAATTACTATTTACATGGATATTTATAAGGATAAATTTATTGTTGAAAATTAAAATATATGACATTATATTGTTTCTTTAAAATTAATATATCACCAAATTCCTAACCATTCCACACATTATAAATTGATATCGTTGCTCTGGTGTATGTATGACATACCATCTATATGATGGGATAAGATTCATTTTCTTATATACAAAATTATAGAATGTTTTTAATAATAATTATAATAAGTAAATATTATATTTATCACATTAGTATAATTCTATATTTTATGTAACTATATCCTACATCCATGAACTAGAGCATTAATGTCACAACATGCATGAGAAAATAAGGAAATTACCACCTAAAACAATGGTAATAATGAAATTATATAAAAAAGGTGGTAATTTTTTTAATAGGATCATATATGTTATAATAATAATAATTATTATTATTCTTTTATAAATTAATAAAATGACTAAAAAATACATATGAGGTTAAATCACGTTCAACCAAAAGGAAACGCGAGTTAATGGATTTTTTGTCTCAATTTCCTTTTATTTACGAATATTGTAATGTTTTGAACATAATTTATTTATATGGTTTATATTGTCCCATGTTTACGTATAAAATCATTAATTATTGATACTTCATGGTATTAATATTTATAATTTGAATTATTTAATCGAAATGGATTTGGCATAAAAATTACCAAGTGGTAATGATTTTCATAACTTAATTTGTCTTCATAGGGATAAACTAATACTTAATTTGTTTATAAAATAATTTGATTATTTGTGTAACAAAAATTTTAATAATAGGTTTTATATAATATTTTTATATGTATTAACATTTGAGACACATAATTTATTCATTTATTGATTCTCATTTCAATGTTATGATCATTGTATGGGTAGCTCATCTCAAATTATTTTTTGGGACAAATGTCATGCTATACATCTATCTTATTTTTTGAGGTGAGTCTACTCGCACTTTAAATGTTATATCATGAATATCTTTATAAAACTGGAATCCAATTTTTCATTTGATGTTATCACTTTAATGGGGATTATAGTTCATAAGTTACAAATGTTTTATGAGATTTATGTTTCCAACAACTTTTAATCATTATTGTTTTCCCTTGAATTTATATTAAAGGAAATTATTTGATCGTTTCATAATAAAACTAATTAATTTTATTATCATATTGTATTTCTAAATGTTTTTATGTAATATTAACATGTTCTTATCTTTTTTACTTAAAATGGTTTTGTGTTTTTTTCCTAAAACCCAATATCATTTCTCACTTCTTCCAAAAATCCTTTTTTTCAAATCATTGTTTTCTAAAATATTTTCAAAACTGATATATAATGATTTTTTATCGTATTTTTTACCCATCATCTAAAATTTAAAAAAATTAAAAGGAGTATTCCTATAATTTTTCCAACAATGTACCTTTTTAATTTTATTAAAATATTGTTAAAGGAATTTTACTATTTTATACACTCTAGAAGAACAGAAAAATCCTTAATTCTGAGAACTTGTTTATTTTATGATTATTTTATAAGTTTAAAATTATATTTTCAAATAACATTACATTCATAATATTCATGAAATTTTTATTTTCTAAAATTTATTTTCAATGTCAAATGCTTATTTCCCTCTTGAATGGGTTTGAACATATTCTATTAGTGTTTATATTCAACTAAAAAACAAAACATTATTTTTAATATACTCTACTAGAGATTTATGGTAATGATACCATCCTTATTATTTATATGGATGGTTTATGACCATTTTCACCATTAAAATTATTTAAATAATATGTCTTGATTAATTTTTGTAATAACTAACTTTCCTTTGAAAAGTTCACTTTGATGTGATAATCGAATATTATATTTCCCCTATATGTCCATATTATTTATCGTGGATATTATTATTAATTAAAATAGATATCATTGGTACTTTCAATATTTTATATGGAAAGATCTATAATTGACCGGCTATGTTATTGATAATTAAAATTTTTTTGGGAATTTTTTTGATGAGACATATTTTTCATGAATTAAATCAATCAATTGCTATAAAAGGAATACATTGGAAGTGATGTGATGGGTGAGTACATACTATATATAGTCCCCCAATGCATCAATAGTATCATGAGACAAATGATGCAGTAAGCCTTATTTAAAAGGGCTTTTGGTGTATACCTACCCATTGATTAAACTGAACTAGCACAAGGTCATCATTGTAATGTTATCGTGATTCATGAGATCATGACATCCAATATTAAGTACTTCATTCACTAATAATTCAATTATGATTATCCATGATGTTATTTCATTGATATTATCCATGGAATAATTTTGTGATCACAATATTGATAAATTATTTGTTTTCTCATTTATTTACCTTTATATATTGGTTATTCCTTATTTGTTATGACTTATTTATTCATGATATATTCCTTTGTAAATAACTATTACCAATCATTTGATCTTACCCATATTTGACTTACTTTTCTCAGTATATAAAGAAGGAATATTTGAATGAGTTTAAGGATATAAATTTTTTAAATTTTAAATATCGTATTTCTTATTTTCGAATTTAATATGTGAATAATGTATATATATAGATTAAAAATAATTCTTAAATATTTAGTCAATTGGGATGAAATCACTTGCATATAGAATCAATTTAATTATGTAACCACCAACTCTAGGCTTTGATGTTATGCTATTTACAATAGATACACTACCCATCATCACCATAATGAACATCAGGGAGTTCATACCTAAGAGGGTGTTTAAGAGACTAAACTGGGATCATCCATTTTTTAACAGAAATTATCTCAAGAATGTAACCAGTAACATGTTTCCTCCAATATCTCGATAAAATAGTATCATGTTTACCTCTAAGGTCCTTCTACGAAAAATGAACACGCCACACACACCTCCCTCTCATTCAAATTTTTTGACCATTAGTCCCGCTCTAGCTGATCCTTCGGCGCTGGCACTACTACCCTCGGTATGCTTTGATCCCGGTTCCTCCTCTACGGCTCATGCTCCTTCTCTCCTGAAGAATGGTGTGCACTCACTCCCTGCCAAGAAGGTATTCGTCATTCAGGGATTCCCTTTGCGGGCACCAGTCGAGCCGCGTTCCCTACTTCTCTAAGATTTCCCCTTCCGTGGCGGCCTCTCGGCTAGAGGGTCCTGGCCCCTCACTGTTTGTAACACCCCGAGATTTTATGAAAAATATTCTTTTTAATTTCATTAATGTCTTGTGTTGTATGCTACACCAAAAGGAGCTTGCACAACACGCATCGTTGACTTTCCTTTCATTACACGCAATTGCGACCTTCCTCGATAGCTTGTGTAGTACGCAATGCCGAGTTTCACTAAACAACGATATGCTATTAAAATATTATTAAAACTAGCTGTTATGAATAGTAATAACCACCTTTTAAAATTTTAGAAATTTTATCTCTCAAAATGGACTTCATTTTTGGATTCGGAGTATCGAATTTAGCCTAAGGTGAAATTTTGGTACTTTTCGGATAACTTTCATATTCTGATGAATAGTGAAAATTTCTAAATTTTAATTAAAAACAAATTTTTTAATTGAAATAATTAATAGTGATAAATTATTAATTTGAGTGGTTTTAAAGTATATTTAGAATATATTTTTACAATTCAATACAATGTTGGTCATTGGATGTAATTTCACATTTACACCAGACATAAACAAGTGTTAATCTTTTGATAGTTATTATCTCTTAAAAACACGCTATTTGTTGTGAGAGCAGAAATTAATTATAAAATTAATTAATGCAACTTATATTTTGGGAATTTTGTAAAATAGAAATCATTTTTGAATTTGGAATATCAATTATAAATTAGGGTGAAATTTTGGCATTTTTCTGAAAAACTTCAATTTTTGATGAATAGTGAAACCACTAAGTGGTAGGTTAAAAACTGAATTTTGCATAAAAATTAATTTTACCGCTTTTGTGAATGGAATTTCGAAAATCCGAGAGACACGGTTAATATCATGGAATAAAATGTGGTTCAATGAGATGAAAATAATTTTTGGTGAATAGTAACTTTTTACTTTTATTTACCACGGTTAAAAGTAAATAGGGTAATTAAGGGTTAAAATGATATTATTATTACCATAACACATGTCCAAATTCTATTGGATAAGTGTAATTCGACCAAAAACAATCTTAGGAATAAAATATGACCATTTAGGCCCCCTTGGATTATATTAGGACATTTATTATTATTTAATTCAAAGAAGAGTTAAAAGAGTTAAAATCAAAGTTGATTTACTAAATCATATTTAATATGGGGTTATACATAAGATAAATTCGACTATAAATATTAATTAGAAAGATAAAAAGATTTCCTAAATAATGGTTTTTTATTTGTAATTTTTAGATATTAAATAATTTAATTTATTTATGACACAACGATGATGCAGTAATTATCTTATTAATGAAATATTGACATAATTGATGTTATAAATACACAAATAAATATAATTTGAGACTTTTTATGAATTCAACTAATTTTATAGGTTACTATGATATATTAGTGTGGATTTAATCAACTTGGTTCGAACATATAATTCTGTTATGACTTTCACAAAAATCATATATCAAATAGAGTCAAAATTGACACAAAATAGTTTTTAAATCAAATATTATATTATTAATTGTTATTTTATTCCTAAAAATTTAAGGTTCGGCCAAATGACTTAGATAAGGATATATATATATTAATAATAAACAATTTGGGGTTCGTTTGGCATGTTATAGTATATGTATTAACCATATAGTGTAAGCAAACAAAAAGACACGGTAAAAGTTAAATTATTTAACTTAGAGTTAAATCTAATTGATAAGGTTAAAATAATAACCTAAACTTGTCTAAATCCTATAGGTTGATAGTATTTCGACCCATCCCTACATTACCTTCTAAATAAGACCCTTTGTAACCATTATAAACCGATTTTGACTTTAATATAAAATAATATTTTGAGATATTCCTAAGGTGCCCCTCTCCTCCCTTATAAAAGGACACCTCCTCCCCTTCCTCCTCACACCAATTTGAGCACTCAAGCTCGGCCAAACCCTAACAAAATACCTTCTCCACTTCCCTAGAATAATCCTAGAGGTCCTGGTCTTCTTCAAAGACCAATATTAGTTCCCTAAGTGGAGGATTCAAAGAGGCGTTTCAAAGAAGAGGAGGTTCGGACACTTACAAAGCAAGTCGGACCTAAGGTAAGGGAAATATCACAATCTCATTTTTATCTGAGATTGTTTATACTTTGGTATTTAATGGGGTGTATTTTATCATCCACATCCATGTTTCCTCAATATATAATATTATTTCCATCCGCCTAAAATTGTTTAAATCCAATTTTACCCTTCGGTGAGTTTTTAGTAAAAGATATGAAAGGAATCTTTTGTCGTTTTTCGTACGAGGTACTTTTTGACTTTTCCGGCAAAAGTACGAGAAGGATGTTTTTTTAACTTATACGGCAAGAATGTATTTTTAAAACATTATTTCCAAGAATCTTCCATTATAAGTTTTCAAGTTTATTTTTAATCAACTTATTTTAGTTTATAATTGTTTGACATGTTAAGAAAAGAATAGTGTTTTTGAAGTAGAAAGGATATTTTCCTCAAGAATGGAGTTCAAATGTTTTATCAAAATTATTTTCCATGTAAGATAATATAGGATTATGTTTTTATCCCTATTATTACATTGATTTGAATATGTTTTGAGGAAATTATTTTTATGAAGTCATTTACCTTATATGATTTTTTTTATGATGTCATGATGTTTTAAGAATCCCATTTTTGTTACATGTGTTATGCGATGATGTATGATTTATGATTATGTGGATCACATAAGAAAGGATTCATTATAAGATGGGTGGGACCTATATCTCCCTCCAATGCATTGGGTAAAGATTTTATATCTCATGAGATAGACAGGGCTGGAACGGTAGGTTATACAGGTTCCGTGAAACAAGACTGAAACGAGGGTGACTCGGTTCAGAAAGGGGCTTTGTCCACTAAGATAGTCTTGGAAATGAGTCTTGATTAACATGAAATGATTCTCTATGATTATGTGTGTATGCCACAAAGTTTCATGTTTTAAGTTATGATTATTGTGATTACATTTGACTGCCATGATTTATCCCATGTTATGAAATTATGATCTCTTTTGCAGGGTATGATTTCCAAAAGTTATGTGCTTATGTATACAATGTGATTGATCTTTCTTTTGTTTACCCTTACTGAGCATTTGAGCTCACCCTTTTATGTTTACTTTTCCCCAGAATATAAAGAAAGGTTTAGGTATAAAAAAAAGATCTTTATGGGAGATGTTGAAGATCTTTCACCAGGATTAGAAGATTACGTTCCGAGTTTCCAAAGACACTAAACTATTACGATCCTTGCGTGTGTGTTTTTTATGTACTAAGTATTCCGAAAATGTAATGTAATGTCAATGTACGTCAGGCTTCGGGTCTCTACAGTTGGTATCATAGGAAAGGTTTAGTCAACCTTTGGAAACTAGGATGCGAGAACTTTAGTGAGATCCTTAGAGATATTTCTAAGGTATGTCTAGGGATGTCTCTAAGGTTAAGTATACATATAGGTTATAGTACTAGAATTACACTAACGATCATAGAATTAAACCAAAGATGTTAGATATTGAAGGTACTCCCCCATTATTATGTTGTTTTCTGTAGCATGTTTTTTGCCTCTCACACTATTCTTTTTGGGTTTTAGAAAATGGCTGGAAACAAGATGATTCACGATAATGGAGGATATGATGGACAATGGAATGATATTCTTCATGAGAAACCAAATGAAATAGGATTTGTAAGTCCAAACATCATTATTATGCCGAATCAGTAATCTCATAATATGATCAATAAAGTAAAATTTGGTAAGTTTCCTGACTCGGCTGATAAGAGAAAGATGGAGTTTCATGATGATCATAGAGGAAAGAAAGTTAAATTTCCCCTATGTAAATCATGTGGGAAGAGGCATCAAAGATAATGTTTAAAAGGAACTGGAAGATGATTTGGTTGTGGAAAAGAAGGACACAAAGCCATTAAGTGCAAAGGAAAAGGTTCAGTTAACACCATGGACAAGGATAATGGTATTGCTACGACATCAAAAATGATTAGATGTTTTAAATGTGGAATGTAAGGGCATTATGCAAACCAATGCCCTAATGGAAAATATCATGAAGAGAATCAACAAGTTCATATGGGTAGTATTTGTGTGGATGATGATGAGGAGACTACAAATGATATATGAGCTGAAAGAAGTGTTAAAGCTTATTCGGTTGTTTTAGAAGGTAGTGGAATGATTGTATGTTTATCGAGAGTTATGTTGTATAGTTAATGGTACTATGGAATAAAGAATCATCTAAGGATTGTTACACTATTGTTTTTCTAAAAAGTATTTGAAATTATATGTTGAATGGTACCAGTAACCATGGAATGTTATTCAGATATTTTTGTAAAGTAGATGATATGCGCATAATGAAAGAATAAGAAGATAATGAGATGTTTGATTATATTCATGAGCTCATGATTGATATAAGGACTAAGTGATATCATGGTTTGAGAATATAGAATTTTGAGGATTTTGGTATGTGGAAAGTGTTAACTTTTAACTGCATTCATGTTTTCACTAAGGTTCAATGGGTATTCAAAAGAATACATGATTAAGGACTTTGAATGTTTGGAATGTGACCAACAAAACATATCTTATGATATATGGGGATCAACGATGGTATTAAATCTCTGGTAATCGTTTTCACTATGTTATGAGAGTGGACTGCAGTATTATGGATAAGCCTAAAGATTGGAATGATTTATGTTGGACATAAGTTAGTATTGTTTAAGGATAGAAGTTTTTTTCGATATTATTTATGGGATGTTATAGTAATATAGTTTTAGAAAAAGGACAACCTACAGTACGGGCGACAGCCCATCGCGTCAGACAAGGCTGTGGGAATCGAACCCGCAACCGAAGTGCGACTGGCCTTTATCACATACCACTGGCCTACAGGAAGTCCCTGTTTAGTAGAAACTAGTTTTATTTTATTAAGAGGTATGATATATGATGTATAAGTCCATTTTAGGAACCATATATGATTAATCTCACTAAAGAATGACTTATGTATATTTAATAACTTTTGCTAACCTTTTGTTTGAGACAGATGGAATGACCTGTCATACTAACACTTCACGAATAACAAATTCAACTTCGTTTATTTAAGAGATGAAGTGGAAATTGTTCAAGGCACGAACAACAGTGAGATTGTACCAAAATAAAGTAAGTATTTGTTCTAATTCAAATTCTTCAACATTAGGGAAACGATCTTGAAAACCAAAAATGTTGTCCTAGTGCTCTTATATCAGATTAATCAGATGGTGCCTTAGATCGTCACAAATTTATTGATTTGTGATTGCTAGCTTTTCCATAGCCATGTTCTCTACCACTCTCCATTAGAACATGATGGTTAGATTTTTCTTCAATATCCATATTTTCACCTATGTGGAAACCCAGTGATTAGTTTATTTGGGTAACCGTTACGTTTCATACATTCGTTTTTAAAGATGGGTTTTGGTATTCCTTTTTACGATGTGGGGTTCTATTAAAGAAAATTTTGAATAGTAAACCATTTATAACCCCGACGAATTTCGAGGGAAAAATTCATTTTAAGGGGGGTAGAATGTAACACCCCGAGATTTTATGAAAAATATTCTTTTTAATTTCATTAATGTCTTGTGTTGTATGCTACACCAAAAGGAGCTTGAACAACACGCATCCTTGACTTTCCTTGCATTACACGCAATCACGACCTTCCTCGATAGCGTGTGTAGTATGCAATGCCGAGTTTCACTAAACAACGATATGCTATTAAAATATTATTAAAACTAGCTGTTATGAATAGTAATAACCACCTTTTAAAATTTTAGAAATTTTATCTCTCAAAATGGACTTCATTTTTGGATTCAGAGTATCGAATTTAGCCTAAGGTGAAATTTTGGCACTTTTCGGATAACTTTCATATTCTGATGAATAGTGAAAATTACTAAATTTTAATTAAAAACAACCTTTTTAATCGAAATAATTAATAGTGATAAATTATTAATTTGAGTAGTTTTAAAGTATATTTTGAATATATTTTTACAATTCAATTCAATGTTGGTCATTGGATGTAATTTCACATTTACACCAGACATAAACAAGTGTTAATCTTTTGATAGGTATTATCTCTTAAAAACACGCTATTTGTTGTGACAGCGGAAATCAATTATAAAATTAATTAATGCAACTTATATGTTGGGAATTTTGTAAAATAGAAATCATTTTTGAATTCGTAATATCAATTATAGCTTAGGGTGAAATTTTTGCATTTTTCTGAAAAACTTCAATTTTTGATGAATAGTGAAACCACTAAGTGGTTGGTTAAAAACTGAATTTTGCATAAAACTTAATTTTACCGCTTCAGTGAATGGAATTTCGAAAATGCGAGAGACACGGTTAATATCAAGGACTAAAATGTGGTTCAATGAGATGAAAATAATTTTTGGTGAATAGTAACTTTTTACTTTTATTTACCACGGTTAAAAGTAAATAGGGTAATTAAGAGTCAAAATGATATTATTATTACCATAACACATGTCCAAATTCTATTGGATAAGTGTAATTCGACCAAAAACAAGCTTAGGAGTAAAATATGACCATTTAGGCCCACTTGGATTAGATTAGGACATTTATTATTATTTAATTCAAAGAAGTGTTAAAAGAGTTAAAATAAAAGTTTATTTACTAAAACATTTTTAATATGGGGTTATATATAAGATAAATTCGACTATAAATACTCACTAGAAAGATAAAAATATTTCCTACATAATTGTATTTTATTTTTAATTTTTTTATAATTAAATAATTTAATTTATTTATGACACAACGATGATGCAGTAATTATCTTATTAATGAAATATTGACATAATTGATGTTATAAATACACAAATAAATATAATTTCATACTTTTTATGAATTCCACTAATTTTCTAGGTTACTATGATATATTAGTGTTGATTTAATCAACTTGGTTCGAACATATAATTCTGTTATGACTTTCACAAAAATCATATATCAAATAGTGTCAAAATTGACACAAAATAGTTTTTAAATCAAATATTATATTATTAATTGTTATTTTATTCCTAAAAATCTAAGGTTCGGCCAAATGACTTAGATAAGGATATATATATTAATAATAAACAATTTGGGGTTCGTTTGGCATGTTATAGTACGTGTATTAACCATATAGTGTAAGTAAACAAAAAGACACGGTAAAAGTTAAATTATTTAACTTAGAGTTAAATCTAATTGATAAGGTTAAAATAATTACCTAAACTTGTCTAAATCCTATTGGTTGATAGGATTTTGACCCGTCCCCACTTTACCTTCTAAATAAGACCCTTTGGAACCATTATAAACTTATTTTGACTTTAATATAAAATAATATTTTGAGATATTCCTAAGGTGCCCCTCTCCTCCCTTATAAAAGGACACCTACTCCCCCTCCTCCTCACACCAATTGGAGAACTCAAGCTCGGACAACCCCTGACAAAATCCCTTTTCCACTTCCCTAGAATAATCCTAGAGGTCCTGGTCTTCTTCAAAGACCAATCTTAGTTCCCTAAGTAGAGGATTCAAAGAGGCGTTTCAAAGAAGAGGAGGTTCGGACACTTACAAAGCAAGTCGGACCTAAGGTAAGGGAAATATCACAATCTCATTTTTATCCAAGATTGTTTATACTTTGGTATTTACTGGGGTTTATTTTATCATCCACATCCATGTTTCCTCAATATTTAATATTATTTCCATCCACCTAAAATTTTTTAAATCCAATTTTACCCTTCGGTGAGTTTTTAGTAAAAGATATGAAAGGAATCTTTTGTCGTTTTTCGTACGAGGTACTTTTTGACTTTTCCGGCAAAAGTACGAGAATGATGTTTTTTTAACTTATACGGAAAGAATGGATTTTTAAAACATTATTTCCAAGAATCTTCCTTTATAAGTTTTCAAGTTTATTTTTAATAAACTTATTTTAGTTTATAATTGTATGACATGTTAAGAAAAGAAAAGTGTTTTTGAAGTAGAAAGGATATTTTCCTCAAGAATGGAGTTCAAATGTTTTATCAAAATTATTTTCCATCTAAGATAATATAGGGTTCTGTTTTTATCCCTATTATTACATTGATTTGATTATTTTTTGAGGAAATTATTTTTATGAAGTCATTTACCTTATATGATTTGTTTTATGATGTCATGATGTTTCATGAATCCCATTTTTGTTACACGTGTTATGCGATGATGTATGATTTATGATTATGTGTCACACATAAGAAAGGATTCATTATAAGATGGGTGGGACCTATATCTCCCTCCAATGCATTGGGTAACGATTTTATATCTCATGAGATGGACAGGGCTGGAACAGTATGTTATACAGGTTCAGTGAAACAGGACTAAAACGAGGGTGACTCGGTTCAGAAAGGGACTTTGTCCACTAAGATAGTCTTGGAAATGAGTCTTGACTAACAAGAAATGATTCTCTATGATTATGTGTGTATGCCACAAACTATCATATTTTAAGTTATGATTATTGTGATTACAATTCACTGCCATGATTTATCCCATGTTATGAAATTATGATCTCTTTTGCAGGGTAAGATTTCCAAAAGTTATGTGCTTATGTATACAATGTGATTGATCTTTCTTTTGTTTACCCTTACTAAGCATTTGAGATCACACTTTTATGTTTACTTTTCCCTAGGATATAAAGAAAGGTTTAGGTATAAAAAAAATTCTTTATGGGAGATGTTGAAGATCATTCAACAGGATCAGAAGATTACGTTCCGAGTTTCCAAAGACACTAAACTATTACGATCCTTATGTGTGTGTTTTTGTTATGTACTAAGTATTCCTCAAATGTAATGTAATGTCAATGTATGTCAGGCTTCGGGTCTCTACACTGTCCATCTCATCGAAAGAATTCGTTGGGGCCTCAGAGTGCCTCCGCTGGACCCAGCTGGCCAGGTTTCGCGCTGATCGACCTCCTCTCTCCTCATTCCGTAGCTTCGTTGACTCATGGAATCTAGGTGTTCTCGCTCGGATCTTGTCCCTGAACTGTAAGTCCTTCTGCATTGTTCTGTTTGTTGGAAATACAAACCATAACTCCGGGTGGGTTTTTCCAAGCAGGTTACTATGCTTCCCCGTGCACCACTTTCCTATGCGGCGCTTCCCCATGCAGCTCTCCCTCTTCCCATTCATATCTCTATTTCCAAGCATATCATTTATTGGCTTATTTTTTGTTCCTCCTTTAATGCATTGGTGTCTTCTCATTTTTGGAATAGCCTATAAATATGGCTCATATGTAATCTGTAAAAAAATAAGAGTGTGTGCAATACAAAAAGCTTGAAAGCCTTGTTGTGTTTTTTATTGTCCTATTTTTATTCCTCTATTTTTTCCCTTGTCTTGTATATCCAACAAATTGGTATCAGAGGGTAGTACCAAAGCATCCTCCAAATTCCGAAGATGGCCACCGCTATCCAGCCGCTACTTCCGACCTTGTCTAAGGAAAACTATGAGAGGTGGTGCATTCAAATGAAGGCATTGTTCGGGGTGCAATAACTATGGGAGATCGTCACTGACGGGTATGTAGTACCCACTGCGGAGGAAGAAGCCGCCTTCACGAATGAAGAAAAGACGACCGTCAAAAATCAACGGAAGAAAGACAACAATGCATTGTTTCTCCTCTATCAAGGGTTGGATGAATCGACCTTCGAAAGGATTGCCAAAGCAACATCAAGTAAGCAAGCGTGGGACACCCTTGAAACCATCTTCAATGGAGTTGATCGTGTGAAGCGAGTCCGTCTTCAGACATTACGTGCGGAGTTCGAAGCGGCGTGAATGATGGAAGGTTAGCGTATCTCGGATTACTTCTCACACCTAATTCTCATTATTAACAATCTGAAAAGAAATGGTGAAAAAATGGAGGATATTCGAGTTATTGAGAAAGCACTTCAATCTCTCACAACCAAGTTCAAGCATGTGGTTGTGGCAATAGAAGAATCAAAAGATTTGGAAAAATTATCTATTGAAGAGTTCATGGGGTCGTTTCATGTACATGAGCAGCGAATGCAGAAAAATTAGGGTTCAACAATAGAGCATGTCTTAGAGTCCAATATGACTCTGCAAGAACCCAAGAATGGCCAAGCACAACGGGGCAGTTATTGTGAAAGTGTTAGAGGACTTGGATACCATCCAATCTATCAGCAAAAGAAAAAAAACTTCAGTAGCTTACATGGAAGAGGATACGGTGGAGGCTGATTCACGCGTGGTCGTGGAAATGAAAAAAATGTTCAATGCCATAACTGTAAAAATTTCGGCCACTATGCCTCTGATTGTTGGAGCAAGGTGGATCATGATGAATGATCCAACTATGCTAAAGCGTCACACCATGAAGAAGAAGGTACGACACTCCTCCTCACATAAGAAAAGGCATCTGAACGCCCCTATGTATAGTATCTTGACACGGGTGCGAGCAACCACATGAGTGGCAACAAAGATCTTTTTGAAGAACTCACTGAAGAAGTTTGTGGAGACGTGACCTTCAGTGACTCATCGAAGGTACCTGTGATTTGTAAAGGTAAAATCAAAATCTATCTGAAGAATGGTGAGTCAAATTACATTTCCAATGTGTATTACATACCAAGCATGAAAAATAATATCATAAGTCTCGGCCAACTCCTTGAAAAGGGGTATGTTATACACTTGTAGAATTCTTCTTTCTCAGTAGGATAATCTCATAGGAGGTTGATTGCTCAAGTTCAAATGGCAAAGAATCACATGTTTCTATTGCATATCAACACGAAGGCTGAGCAATGTCTTTTTGGGCTCATGAAGAACGACTCATGGAGATGGCATCTGCACTTTGGGCATCTTCATTTTAATGGCCTCAAACATTTATCCTCATCCAGAATGGTACGTGGCTTACTGACGATTGAAGATCCAAATCATATGTGTGAGGGGTGCACACTCGGAAAGCCACAAAGGAACTCTTTCCCAAGTGGAGTGTCCAGAAGAGAAAATGAACCACTTCAGTTGGTTCACACTGACATCTGCGGACCACTTGAAACACCCTCACTTGGAGGTAATAGGTATTTCATTACCCTTATCGATGATTTCAGTAGAATACTATCGGTGTATTGCATAAAAGAGAAATCTTCCTCCTTTTCTATCTTTAAAATTTTCAAAGCACGTGTTGAAGCTGAGACTGGTCACAAAATCAAAGTGCTGATATCTGGCAGAGGTGGAGAATACACCTCAAATGTATTTCAAGACTTTTGCATGGAGCATGACATCAAGCAGCAACACACTACTGCTTAGACCCCATAGAAGAATGGAATTGTAGAAAGGAAGAACCGCACCATCCTCGACATGATGAGGACCATGCTGAAGGAGAAAGGGCTGCCAAAGAGTTTTTGGGTAGAGGCTGTGGCATGTACTGCCTACTTGCTCAATCGGTGTCCAACAAAGAATGTCAGGAACATTACACCACAAGAGGCGTGGAGCAGCTACAAACCGAGCGTGGCGCACCTAAGAATCTTCGGGTGTGTCGCCTATGCTCAAGTTCCAGAAGCAAGAAGAAGGAAGCTGGATGATCGTGGTGAGAAATTCATTTTCATCAGCTATTGTGAAGCCTCTAAAGCCTACAAGCTTTACAATCCACTAACCAATAAATTAGTGGTGAGTAGAGATGTGGTCTTTATTGAGGAAGAAGTGTAGAAATGGGATGGTGAAGAACCAAACAAGGATGTTGTAGTCAAAACTGACGATTCTGAAAAAAGACATGAGCATCAGGAGCAGACGCCCACAACACCTTCCTCAGGTGCATCATCAGTTGGAAGAAGTCCAAGAGTACATTTTCTCACTCCTCAAAGCACTCCATCAAATCAAAAATTTGGCCAGCTCATCCTCGCCTATGGCTCCTATGAAGATGAAAAATTTGAGTGACATTTATGAGCAGACCGAAGAGGTAAAACTTTTTTTCATGTATGCAGATGAAGAGCCTTTGACCTTTCAGGAAGCCATGAGGGAAGAAAGCTGTAGAATGGCTATGGAAGAAGAAATTTGTGCCATAGAGAGAAATGACACGTGGGAGTTGACTACTCTCCCAAAAATCCATAAGAGCATTAGTGTCAAATGGGTGTACAAAATAAAGAGAAATTCTGATGGAAAGATCGATCAATACAAGTCAAGACTCATAGCAAAGGGGTACAAACAGAAATACGGGGTGGACTACGAAGATGTCTTTGCTCCTGTTGCTCATCTTGACACTGTAAGAATGATTATATCCCATGCTGTCCATCACAGTTGGATGATCTACCAACTGTATGTGAAGTCTGCGTTCCTAAATGGAATTTTGGAAGAAGAGGTCTATGTAGACCAGCCTGAAGGTTTTGTCATGCAAGGGAAGGAAGACAAAGTGCATCGATTGAAGAAAGCACTTTATGGTTTGAAGCAAGCTCCTCGTGCTTGGAATGCACGCATCGACAGCTATCTTTGAAACAACGACATCACACAATGTCCATATGAGAAAGTGGTTTACATCAAGAAGAATGATCGTGGTGATATTCTTATTTCATGCTTGTATGTTGATGATTTGTTGTTTAAAGGGAATTGTCGACCAATGATCGATGATTTCAAGGAGGCCATGTTCAAAGAGTTCGAGATGACTGATGGGGGTCTCATTTCCTTCTTTCTGGGCATTGATGTGAAGCAACAACATGGCAGCATCTATATATCTCAGAAGAGGTATGCTAAGGAGTTGCTTGAAAAATTCAAGATGGCCGATTGTAATGCTGTAAACACACCGGTTGCAACGAGTTTGAAACTGAAAAAAGATGGAGAAGTAAAAGGAATTGACTCAACATTGTTCAAAAGTCAGATTGGAAGCCTGAGGTATCTCACAATCAATAGACCAGATATTTTCTACAGTTTCAGGCTTCTTAGCAGGTACATGGAAGCTCTAAAGTAGTCACATTGGCTAGCTGCAAAACGTATCCTCGGGTACGTTAAAGGAATGGTGGATTTAGGTCTCTTTTATCCATACAACGAAGAAACAATGTTGTATGGATACTCAGACAGTGATTGGGGAGGTGACCAAGATGAATGGAAGAGCACCACTGGGTATGTATTTTTTCTTGGATCTACTGCTTTCACCTGGAATTCAAGGAAGAAAAGTGTGGTTCCTTTATCCACATGTGAAGTAGAGTATGTGGCCACATCCTCTAATGTTTGTGAGGGAATATGGTTGAGAAATTTGTTGAAGGAGATGATGTATCCACAGGATGGATCCACGGTGATATATCTGGATAACAAGTCAGCTATTGAACTAGCCAAAAATCTGGTGCAACATGGAAAGAACAAACACATTGATACTCGTTTTCATTTTCTCAGGGATCATGTGAAATAGAAAAGGATAAAATAGGAATATTGTCACACTACCGAACAGGTTGTAGATATTTTCACAAAGACACTACCAACAGATGCATTCAAAAGGCGGAGAACGATGCTCGGGATGAAGCCGGTTTTGGTTTGAAGGAGATTGTTGGAAATACAAACCATAACTCCGGGTGGGTTTTTCCAAGCAGGCTGCTACTCTTCCCCGTGCACCGCTTTCCTATGCGGCGCTTCCCCATGCGGCTCTCCCTCTTTCCATGCATATCTCTATTTCCAAGAATATCATTTATTTCCATATTTTTTGTTCCTCCTTTAATGCTTTGGTGTCTTCTTATTTTGGGAATAGCCTATAAATATGGCTCATATGTAATCCGTAAAAAATAAGAGTGTGTGCAATACAAAAAGCTCAAAAGCCTTATTGTGTTTTTTATTGTTCTATTTTTATTCCACTATTTTTTCCCTCGGCTTGTATAGCCAACACTGGTCTCTGAGGCAGACTTCATTTCGGCATGGTTCAAAGCCCCCAGGGTTTTGGGTAGATGTAGGTTGTCCTTATTGAGGTGGGACATGGAGGTTCACAAAGGCAGGGACTCATCGCGGGCTCCAATGTGGATCTCCCTACCTAGCCTACTTCTCCCCTTCCAGAATGGTGCTCTCCTCCGGGATATTGGTTAATCCCTCAGATGCTTCCGTTGTGTGACCGACCAGACTCTTCTCATGGAGGATCCCTCGGTGGGCTACATTTGTGTGGAATTGGATATATCCCTCCATCTTCTAACCAAGCTTCAGTTGTGGGTTCTGGGATGCTTCCAACTAGTTCCAACCTCTTGTCTACCCTGTGACATTGAGGTTCTACTCCTGTTTCCATATACAGGGCCACTCGCTCCCATCCTGCAAGAGGAAATGTTAGGATGTGTCTGGGAAACACATCTTGGTTTCCCCCATGGGTCCCCCTGTAGCCCAGGTGCTTCATCATCTAGGGAGATCTAGTTAGAGGGTTCTGTTCCTCCATAGGGGGCACAATCAGTGCCCCTCGATGAGGATTCAGGGGCAGTTGTTGTAGATCCTCCCATGGCTTTGGCACCTCATTCAGTCGACATTGGTTCCCACTACATGGATTTGAATCCTTTCAAGCATGTGGGGCATGTAGCTATGTTTAGTTCCTTACAGTCCGACATCGACTTCTCGCAGCTTGCTCGGGGTATGGATTCTCGTGGTTCCTCTTTGGGCCCCCCTTCTCCCTTGTTTTAGGGAAGGTTGTTAGGCCCAGGGTCAATGAGGCCTCACCACATGGACCCTCTAGGACCCCCTCTCCCAGGAGGAGGAACTCCTCGGTCTTGTTTCTTCCTTCGCCTACCCAGGATGTGGGCCAACTTGTCAACCTCCCTGAGACAGTCCCTTCTTCTTCTCCTATGAGATCCCTCCTGCCTGCACTCTCCCTCTGGTCGCTCCTCCTCCGAACCTCCTTTCTCTCTAGCCTACTACTCTCCTCCTCTCTCTCCCTCTTCCCTCGTGTCCCCCATTGGGCTGCAATCCAGATCCCACATGAGAAAAATTAGCCAGTCTTCCCTTCCATTTAAAAGGTCAATCTTGTCTAGGGAGAATTCCAGATGCTTCCCTTCCAAATGTTAAACCTCCTTTTCTAGAATGTGTGTGGCTTGGGGCCCAGGTTAAAACTGATTTCATTGTCAATGATGCTCGGTACAAGAATATCTCCATTGTTGCTGTTTTGGAACCCATGAAAGACAGGTGAAAATATATGAGTTTGCTCGAAGGATCAAGATGTCTGGTTTCTTGCAAGAGGACTTCCAACGCCCCTCTATCTGGATTTTCTAGAACATGGGTGTTTTCATGGATCTTGTCCAGTCCTCAGAGCAGTGTATCACTACAGAGATTATGTTCGGGATTCTTTTCTGCTTCTTCTCCTTCGTGTACGACAGTTGTAACATTAGTGTATGTGGCCTGATTTGGGAGGATATTGAGACATTCGGCCATGGGAGCTATCCCTGGTTTGTAGGATGTGACATTAATGTGATTGTGTATCATAGTGAGAAGAAGGGTAGGGTCCCTTTCCCCTGCCATGCTAGCCTGGAGTTTTCCCAATTCCTATCTAGTATGGGGTTAATGGATCTGGGCTTCTTGGGGAGACGATTCACTTGGTGCATCAATCAAAGGGGCTCCCTTCGCACCTACTGTAGGTTGGATCACTGCCTTTCTAACATTCATGCCACCTCCACCTTCCCGAAGTCCAAGGTGTCTCACTTGGGACATAAACTTTCTAACCATTCCCCTCTACTTCTCGAGATCTCTCTGGCCCAAAGCAGAAGGTTTGGTATGAGATTCTACTCCTTGTGGACTTATCATCTGGTCTCCCCAAACACTGTCTTAGCCTCATGGAATAGACCTATGCATGGGAATGCATGGGAGTTCCTGCATAATAAACATAGTCTCCTCAAGGTTATCCTCCAGGCATGGGCCGAAAAAAATCCCCCTATGGCGTGCGACTTGGATGGGATCAAAGTGGATATTGAGAGACTTCAGTCCAGATTGGAAATGGTGTGGAATGAAGTAATGTTTAAAGACATATCTGTTAATAAGGATCTGTTGGCCGATATCATGCTTAGGGAGGAACGTACGGCCCGTGATGTTTCGTGGGTCAGATGGTTGCATGAGGGAGACCACAACACTTCTTATTTCCATGCATGAATTTAGGAAAGCCGCAGGTATTCTCATCCCAACACCTGTTTGGAGGACAACTCCTTTACTAATAACCCAAATGTTGTGGGTGGATTGGCAACGACCTTCTGTAAGGACCTAATTGTTGGCCCCAATCCCCGTATCGAAACTAGTTATCCTAGTGGGCATAATGATTTCTCAGAGGCCATTCATAGATTGGTTTCGTGACTGAATAATAATTTGTTTTTGGCCATGCCACATGAGGAGGATATCCTTGCGGCTGTGAACTCACTAAATCCAGACAGTGCTCTAGGTCCAGATGGGTTCTCAGGTTCTTTCTTCTGGGCTTCTTGGTATACGGTTAAGGATGATGTGGTGCCGGCCGTTTATGACTTCTCTGAGGAGGGTGTCTCCCCCGTAGTGCCAGTTCCAAGACTTTGGTTCATGTCATGAATATTAAGGACCCCTCCCTTATTAAACACTACCATCTAGTGAGCATGTGCAACTTCACGTACAAGATAATTGCCTCCATACTCAACAACAGGTTGAGTCTCCTCTTGTCCCATTGGATTTCTCCCAACCAGCATGGTTGTGTGAAGAATCAATTCATTCAAGGGGCCATTGATTTTCCCAAATATCTCATTGATGGGTTGAATTCTTGAGTTCATGGAGGTAACATGGTGGTCAAAATGGATATGGACAAAGAATAAAAATGGCTGGAATGGGCATTTATCCTTATGTTTTTAACAGGTATGAGCTTCTCTGTTTGGGCAGTTAATTTTCTTTTCCACTACTTTTGCTCCCCGTGGCTGGAAATCAGGTTCATGGGCAGGAACTATGTCTTTTTTAAGGCTTTGTGCGAACTACGTTAGGGGGATCCCTTCTCCCCAAGCCTGTTTATACTCTCCCAATATGTCTTGAGTCGCCTCCTCAACAGGGCATTCTTGCATGACTCCATTGGCCGGTACCAGTGAAATCCAATGGCATGAAATATCACTCATTTGATGTTTGCGGATGACTCAATTGTGTTTATGAATTCTGGATGGTGATCTATATGTGGGCTTAATAATTTTATATCAGAGTACAATTGATGGAGTGGCAATGTGGTGAACATCAGCAAGAGTATCATTTATGTACCGGGGCACTGTAATGCAAGTATGGTGGGCTCCATGCGCAGGACCCTTGGCATGCGGCACGACTCATTTCCCATAATTTATCTGGGTGCTCCGGTGTCCCCTAGTTCAGTGCACATTCAGTATTTTGATACCATTATGGGGAAAATCTCAGGGCGCATCCATAATTTGAAGAACCACTTTTTATTCTTTGGGGGAAGTATTACCCAAGATAACAATGTTCTTTCCTCCATTCCTTGTCATGCTCTCTCGGCCTCCAAGGTCCCGAAGGGGGTGATGTCTAAACTTGAGTCCATTCATTCTTATTTCATCTAGGCTGCGCACGAGGAGAGGACGAAACACTGGGTTTCGTGGCATAGGCTTGCAAGGCCAGTCCAAGAGGGTGGTATTGCTGTCAAAAGTATTTCGGAGGTGCTGGATGGAATGAGGGAAAATTTAGCATGGGAGGTGGTTGAGGGTTGCTCTCTCTGGGGAAGGTTTATGTCTGCATGACTGAATGATATGGGGGTCGGCCCCAATGTGTGGAAATCATCGCTATGTGCTTCTATTGGATCCCATATCACTTTCCTTCACTCGCTCTCTAGGTTGATTGTGGGGGTTGGGAACATCTCCTTATGGAATCCAAATTGGGTGGGCTCCGTACTTGAGTTTTCATGTTGTGCGTTTATACACATCACCTTCAATGACGAACGTTGATTCCCATAATTTAACAATACGGTCCTTGATAGCGACCAACGACTGGCCTTCGACATGATCGATATAACAGAGGAGCCAGACCAATGTGTTTTTTCTGCTTCCCCCTCAGGTGTTTTTTTATCCAAGGATTACTAGAGGCTGTATTGTAGTGATGGCCATCAGGACCCGTGGGGTTCGACCTTATGGGTTAAAGAGGTTCCTGCCAAAATCAGCATCCTTCTATAGCGTATCAAGAAACGAAGATTTATCAACCGATGAGAACGTGAGGCGCTCCGCTATCTGCCTGGCTTTTCACTGCCTGTGGTATAGCTTCCTGAGGGAGGAAAGCTCGTCCCACCAATTCTTTGACAGCGAGTGGGTGTATCTTGTATGGAAGTCATTTGGTGACTTCATAGGTATTTTAGTTTCATCATTGAGGGTCCTCCCATTTCTGGACTGATGGTTCTATGACACTGGGGATGTTGGGTCAGGGAGGAAAGGTCGCAGTATCATTCTTTCTTCGGGTTTCTGGTGCATCTAGATGGCCTAGAATAGAGCTAGATATGAGGGTTGTCCGACCTCTGGAAGGGCCTTGGTGGCCAAAACTAAATTAATGCTTATGGACATGTTTTGTGCTTTCAACAAGTCGCACAAGGCCCCCTCCCTTATATCTGTACATGTGGCCTCTCCAATGGCCCTCTCCCATTCTACTGGGCTCTAGGTGTGGTGGTTACCCCATCCATCTGGTTTGAAGCCCAACTTTGAAGTCTCCTATTTGATGAATGAGATGAAGGGTAGTGGTGTTGTTAGGGATCCTTTGGGCCGGGTGGTTCTCGCTTTCTATGTTCACCTTAGAAGATGACACTCCCTTCTAGACAAGGCCATGGAAATGTTGATGGGCCTCCACCTCTGCAAATGTCGCATTATTGATCTTATCGTGGTTGAGACTGAATCCCTCATCCTGTATGACTCCATTCATGGCAAGATAAGTGTTCCTTGGTCCATACACTATTCCCTGAGAAGGTCCAAGAGGCTCATCTACAATGGCACTATCCTCTCCCACACATAGAGGGAAGGTAACAAGGTCGCTGATTGTCTTGCTGCCATGGCTCTCTAAAGAATTCAGGTCTTTCTACCTGAAGACGTGCTCTTCTTTTCTATTGAAGCTAAGAACCTTATCAGTTGTGACTCCCTAGGTCTGCACTACTTTAAGCCTATGTAGTCTCTTTTGGGCCTCCACCATGTTTTCCCAGTTTTCTAGCACTTTTTTTGTATTTGATGTTTTCCCCCATTTTGGGGGTTTCCGAAATAATAAAAAAGCGATGATGATGAGTAGATACAATAGTTATATAATAGATAATGGAAATAAATCAACAATGATGCCACCTATATCATCCATGCTTTTTCTCACATTACCATTACATAATACTAAAGATAAAAAAACATAAAATAATTACACAACTAGGATCCCAGAGTTATGTGTCTTAGGAAAAATAGCACCATACCTAAAAATGAAAAATAAAACATAAAACATTTATTTAATTCCTTCTTCTCTTGATTCTTATTGGCTTAAGAATTCTTTTTTGTACTTCTAATCACCTAAGGATAAACATCAAATAAAGGGGTTAGATAAAATACCAATAATAGGATAGATAATAACATAAATCAATATAACATAGAATGATAATAATAATATCATCACCATCAAAATAATGTGATGAAATATTAGATAATGTAATAGAATGTAAAAATGCATAAAAATGGAACAACGTGTCCTGGTGGGAAACTACAACACATAATTGTGAACAAATGTAGAATCATGTTCATGCATATATAACTTTATCTGATGAGATTAATCATATTACCCAATTCGTTGGAGTGATATATAATTCTGGGTGTAGTCGTCACCTCATAACAATTACATTACACTATATAATTATAGGTGTCCTCATCACATCATAACATTTTAATTATCATGCATGCCACATAGAACATATTTCAATCTATGACATAAAATAACCAATGGAAAGTAATTGGTTTCATTAAATAAGTTCTAAATTCATAAATATTGGGTTCTAAAATTAAATAGGGAATAACATACTTTATATATGAATCATCATCCTTGAGTGAAGAAGAAATGATCTTGGGAAGTAAAAGGTGTGTTTTTTTAAAGAATGATTCTTTTGGAAAACATTTTATTTTTTGTAAACTCAAGTAGAAAATATGTACATCCCAAGAACGATAAGGTATTGATGAATAAATTATATTTATGGAATATATATAATAATACTAGGTTGAAGGAGGTAAATCCCAAAGAAGAGTTGGGTTCGAGAATTCCCCTTACCTTATGTCTGAGGGATTTCTTCCCTTTAATACCATGTATAATAAAATTACAATCATTAATTACCAATTAAAAACCTTTTATGCATTAATTTTGTTTGATATGGTTTTAATATGTTCATTAATTTCCTTTTAGATTAGGTATTGATTTTACATTCATCGTTCAGGAGTGTTCATTTTAATGGTTTTCATGATTAGTTTTCTTGTATACCAGAATGGATGTTTGTATAAAATGTGGATAAATATCCAGAACTGTAATTATATTTTATTAATGATTTTAAATATGTTTGAATGATCTTATTAGTAATTTGGAAATATGGTTTGATAATGAATCATTAGATAAATGTTAATGACAGTCATTTTTATGTTAATTTTTGTGGTTTTCGATAACAAGGTACTCATTTGGTTTTATCATTTAGTAGTTTGTAAATATGTTAGTTTAAAAACATAAATAGGGATGTAACATACATTTTACAATATGTTTAATCCATTATAATTGTTTTATAAACATCCTTTAAGCGTCTATGGAAGAGTATTTGGTAGAATTTGGTAATGGTTCAAAGCATTATAGGTGTGAAAAGTAGAGGGGGTGAGGCTAGTATTTATAGTAGCGGATGGGGGTGTTTTCTTAATATTTAATTCGTTAGTTTATTATTTTCCCAATACAAAAAATAGTGTTGAATCATGAGACTAAATATAGTAATTTGATCATGTGAGTTTTAAAAAATGTTTCTAACATCATCTATGACTCCAGGAATAGTGTATTTAATTTATAATGTATTTATACCAAAATGTATCATATTTTACGATTCCCAAAATCCATGTATTTTATAAAAATCCCAAAAATTCCCCTTAAAAATTTATTAATGTGTAGAATTAAAAAATAAACTTTTTTTGATGAAAAATATAAATACCTAGGATTTCCATGTATTTTTTTAAAATATATGGGAATTTTACGAGTCCATGAAAATTGACATCGCGTGATTCTGAGGAGAGGTGTGCCTGGAATGAATTTCGGAAATTTTTTTCATGTTTGTTCAGTAAAAGTAAGAGAAGGTTTTTGTAACTTTTGAACCAGTTCTCGAAATTGAAATATGAGTGAACCATTGAACTCACAGCACTGATAATCACTTAAGTAGACCTTCACCTCGACTTCAGTAGGTCGAGGGTGAAAGATAGTTTTTCACTTTTTTGTGGAAAAAGAAAAAGAAAAATTGTTTAACATTTTTTTTAAACTCCCATGTGAATGATATAGAGGTGGGGTCCACCTGAATATGGAATCCCAGAATTTGTATCCATAGTGACGGGGACCACCTGAACCCCACTTTAATGGAGAAAACCTCTCAACTCCCCATTAATTACTCCTCCCATTTAATTGAGTTAATTAATTATTCCAACTCTCCATTTAATCAATAATGTCATTTAATTATTGTGTCAAATTGAATTAATCATATTTTAATTTATGTTGGAATTTCATCTCTTGGGGGTTTTGGGAGAGTGATGGAAAAAGGGATGAGCTTTGGATAATCATGGAGAAACACATCCTCAAATGGAGAATGCACTCCGGAAATTGAAGAATGAGGACAATGATCGAGACGACATAGGAAGCATCCTGCAGATGTGACGAACACCGACGCCACATTCCCCAATGACTTTTTCACCTTCCTTGCGACCTCCGTCAATAGACCACTAAGTTAGGGGTTTAATTATGTGTGATTATTGATTTCCATTTTCTTCCCTTATAAATAATGAATGTGGATCAACTCTCTAACTAGTTGATCTGCGGATGATTTCTTTTTGTGGGTTTGAGGATAATCATTACCAGAGGTTGTAGGGTTTGATGTTTTGAGTACCACCATACTTTTCTTGATTTTCTTCATACATGATTTATTAATCAGCTTTCTACCACCCTAACGCAGAGGGTGTGTGCCAAACGAACATGGCCAGACCTCTCTGCAATTTTTCTAGAGGGTTTTATAATGATTCTTACAATGGAAGATGGCGGAGACCGGTGCCTCCGAATGGCACCAATAGGGCTTGAATACGGAGCATGGAACACCGTCGGCTCTGAAAAAGGAGATAGCACAACCACAGCTACCCCACCCCAAAGTGGCTGCCCCCTCCACCCACACTGCGGTGCATGCCGCATCATGGCCCCACCGCCACACTGCAGCCCGTGCACCACACCGCGGTACATGGCCCGCACTGCGGTTGCCCCGTGCCTCAGAACATCCCCTGCTCCACCCCGCTTCCCCCTCACTGACCCATGGCCCCACGCCACCCCGTGGCCCCCGCTCCGTACTGTGGCCCAAGCACAACCCTGTGGCCACCGCGCGGCACCGTGGCCCGCAAGCTACCCCGTGCCCCTGCGCCGCCCCACGGCCCCCGTGCCGCACCGCGCCCTCGCGTCGCACTGCGGCCCCAGTTCCCCACCACGTCCGCCACGCCACATCGCTAGCCAGGCAGCCCAGCGTAGGCCAGGCCAGACCAAACCGGCCGGGTCAGACCGAACCCAGACCAACTTCGACCCATTTATGCTATTTTGGCCATAACTTTGGCACCATGCGTCTGTTTGAAAACCCATCTATGTTGGAGGAAACCATGGAGAGAGATGGAACTTTTGGAATACATGAATGGATATTTGGATAAAGTTGTGGTACATTCAGGTTTGATCGAGCACAAATCCAACCGGGACCTCGTGACTAAAAGGCTAATAACTCATAGACCGGGCATTCGATTGACACACTGTCTGTTGTATTGAGACCCCTGTGATGTGGCAGTCCTTTGGGATACCCCTTCATGGGATTTCATGAAATTTGGATTATTGACCAGTTTCTTGAGGAGCGAACCCACCCGAAGACAAGCGAGTGTAGTGCGGGAACCCTATAGCTGGTTGTAACATGAGAAAGGGATCCTTTGTGGGTCTGTATTTTATGATTCCACATGAATCCTGTCACGACCCATCCTTAGGGCCCATGTCGTGACTACCCCAAGCCCACCTTCCATAGGCTAGGGGCTGGCGACTAGCACCATGGCGTAATTCCTGGTAGAAAGGGAAGACATTGCCTTTGTAAAGTAAACAAACACCACAGAGCAAGAAAGCAGTAGATGTAAACATTAAGTAAAACTGTGTTCAACAGTAAGTGTGGAAAAGTATGTGGGCCAGTATACAAACCCAAACTGAAAGTAAAGTACAACTGGAAAGGGAAAATAGCAACTGAAAGAAATGCCACAGCCTCGATCTGTCCACTGGAAGTCCCACCTGATGGGTGAGTATAGACAGCCTCCACAGCTCCTTGGGTCCAGTCGTCCACTCCGAGTACGTCCCGTCCAGTGGTCCACCTCCGGGCACCGACCTGCTCTGCAAGCCTCAACCGCGATCAGCACTGTCTGTCATCTACAACCAACACAACGTAGTACGGGCATAGCCCGTGTAGGGGTGAGTATCTTCTACTCAATAGGGACCCCGAGACCCTCGAAGGTCTCCCAGAATCCACAAAGGATAATCCACAAAGGAAGATACAATCACAAAGTAACATCTGTCACCACTTAGGTATATGCCCATACTTATACCTAAGTTATCAATTCTCGTTCGGCTCCAATATCCGAGCCCATGTACAACCCAGTCCACACAGGAAAACAGAACCCATTCCACACTGGAAAGCAAAACGTAATCCACACAGGATATCAAGTCAAACTTATCGAAGATAAGGATTGAAAGTCAAGATTCAGCTCACACAGGTAAACTTCTTCGTAAAACGATAGAGATGATCAGATATTGCCACCGATTCATCTAAGCCATCGGACCCACACAGGATCGATAGGTACTAACCCTCGCAATGACCCACAAAGGATTGATAGGTAACTAACCCCCGCAATGACCCACAAAGGATCGATAGGTAACTAACCCCCACAATGACCTACAAAGGATCGATAGGTAACTAACCCCCGCAATGACCCACACAGGAACGGACCCACATAGGATCTGTAGGCGCTAGCCCACACAAGACTGCTGAGCGCTGAACCACACAGGATCGGTAGCACTGATCCACATAGGATCACTGAGTGCTGTAGTCGTCACAGTAGAATCCACAGAGGATTCCTGCATAGTCGTCATCATCGTCATAGTCTCAGGAAGCTCTAGGGTTCCCGCACACAGCAAGCTCGTTCGGGAGGGTCTGCACCATGAGCCGAGGGGCTGATACATCAACTAACACATAGTCTGATGTTGATGTATCCAAAAGTTATGTATCGTCAACAGGAACTCAACGTCACAAACATCGCGTCAATCAGACGCCCGATCTGAGAGTTATGGGCTTTTTTGTCCTAGGGGCCCGAATGTTTTTTATGTCTAAACCAATCCGACCATACTCCAACTGCATCCAAACCTCGAGCGGAGTAAGTCAAAAGGTCTGTCTCACTGAGGGGAATCCATCAAAGTCGACGGCACGGCAATCGGACGTCCGAAACTCATGTTATAAGCTTTTCCGCTCCGAGGGCCCGGTTGGTTTCGTGTACAAACCATCCCGGCCGAATGAAAAGTACTCTGAAACTTTGAATTTAATATACCTAAATGACCATCTCTATCCAAGGATCGCTACGCAACTGGCAGTGCATCGATCGAGGGTCTCTAACCCTTGTTATGGGCAACAGACCGAAAAGTCCGGTAATAGGGGGTTTGGGCCCGGTCCGACCAGGCCCGGTACCCCCTGGGTCGGCCCGAACAGGGTCGACCCAACCTGGGTCCGGGTCCGGCCCACTTGGGCGCGACCCAGCCCGGCCTGGGCATGGCCCGGCCTGGCCTGGCGGACCGGCTGGGGCAGCGGGCCCGGCGCGCTGGCGCAATGGCACCAGCAGGTGGCTCACCCATTTGGCCGAGCGAATGGGGGGGGGGGGGGTGCCTGGACACCATTTTGTAACCATGACCCCATTGTGGGGCCCCTCAACTGTCCACCGAGGGGATTGTAACCCCCAGCTTTTCCCCTGACCGGCCGACCCGCCCCGGCCGGCCAGCTGTTGCCGCCACGGGACCGGTAAGGCCGGTCCCCCTGCTCCGACGCCGGCGGCCCGGTACCGGCCACTGGTTCCCTTGCTCCACCGCGACCCCGCTCCGGCCACAGGGCTTTTGAGGTCCTCCGGCATGGCGCGCCGGCGCTGGGTCTTTGGTTCGTCTTCTATGGCGCGGGGCGACGGCGCCACAGATTAGTTTGTTTCCAACAGCGCAGGGCGACGGCCCCACGCTTCTCCGCCCTTCCTGAAACAAATCCTGCACGGTGCATCAGCACTGTGTTGTCGTGCTCGTCCCGCATCAATATCAAACGACCAAAAAAAGAAATGAGTGTCGACCGTGTTCGTGCGGTCCGACCTCCTCCCGTTATTGCAATAACAGGTGCTTCAATTTGGAAGGAAGAAAAACGACGTAAGTAATCACGAAATAGAAACACATAAAACTCCTACCTCATCGAACACATTGAGCGAGGGTTCATTACCGAGATAACCGTCGTGGAAGAAGACGTCACGAAAGGAGGAATCTGCATCGCCGATCTCTGAGGAATCCTTCGCTCTTCGCGTTCTTCGTCGAAGAGGAATAAGTTCTTCAATCTCCTAAACTTTTCTCCCAAGACTCACACAAAAAGAAAAAAAAACAAAATAAAATAAGTTCATCACTTATTTTATTAACAAAACTTAAGAATTTGAATTTCAAACATTCAAATTAAACTCACATAAATAAATAACTTAAGTTATCAAATTAATGGTGAGTGAAAGGAGTTAGAGAATATGAAGGGGTGGGGTTCATGTGGCCCCCACCACCCTCATAACCCCCCATGGGAAGTTGGGTGGTTTCCCCCAACTTCAACCGAAAGGTTTTAACCACTTAGAAAATAAAAATTGTAGTTAAATTTTTATTTTAACTTCCACAATTCTTATCAACTTCTCTCATGGAAACGCAACTTCGGAAAAGGTGCTCCTAAGAAATTACCGGCGCTGCGAATCCATCGATGCCCTCAGAATTCGATTCTGAGCACCGGTTCAAAATTTAGAAAAACCCGCTCGTTCGTTCACTGAATATACCCGAGCTAAACTTCAGATAGAAATTCCGGGCACACCGGTCCTCGGAATCAAGTGCCGTAAGAAACCGCGTTCTTGTAAAATTCCCAAGAAAATTAAGAAAAAAAAATTTCCCTTGAATTTTATGGCACATTAAATTACTCTCACCTCAGGACTTTACGTCCCCTTAAAGGTAAATCAAAAACTAGGGAAACAAATGTGGGTACTGAGCATGCATCTGAGCCTCCTGCTCCCAAGTGCTCTCCTAGAGGTTCCCATGCTGCCATCTGATGCGCACTAGAGGAATCGACCATCCACGTAGGACCCGCTTTTGTCGATCCTCAATCTCGACCAGGACCTCCGCAAAAGATGACCCATCATCAATGTCCAGCTCCTAATGGTCACTGATATGCATCGGGTTGCGCACGTATATTCTTAGTTGGGATACAATGAAGACGTCGTGCACCCGATGCAACTGAGGTGGTAGATCCAGGCGATAAGCCACCTCGCCAATCCTACTGAGGACCTAGAATGGTCCGATGAAGCATGGATACAACTTGCCGCCTTGGCGAAATCTTTGTATACCACGTCGAGGTGAGACCTGCAAGAAGACGTGGTCTCCATCCTCGAACTCCAGTGGCCTCCACCACCTATCAACATAAGACTTATATCAGCTCTGATCTATCCTCATCCGCTCCTGGATGACCTAGACCTTCTCTATCATGGCCTGGACCATCTCTGACCCACAAGTGCTGACTATCCAGGGTCTGTCCATCACAGAGGAGATCTACAAGGTCAGCCATACAACACCTCGTATGTTGCCATCCCGATGGTGGAGTGGTAGCTGTTGTTGTACGCGAACTCCACCAAGGGTAGGTGGTCCTCCCAGCTACGACCAAAGTCGAGGACACATGAACAGAGCATGTCCTCGAGAGTTTGAATGGTCCTCTCCGTCTGACCATCCGTCTGAGGGTGAATGGTGGTTCTCAGACGTAGCTGCATCCCGAATGCCTCCTATAACCCCTTCCAAAGTTGGGAAGTAAAGCGAGCATCTTGATCGGAGATGATAGATGATGTCACACCATGTAGTCGTACAATCTTTTGAACGTAGAGACGTCCCAATCTCTCCACTGAGCCCTACTCTCTGATGGGTAAGAAGTGAGCCGACTTGGTGAGTCGGTCAACAATAACCCAAATGGAGTCATGACCTATAGAAGTACGTGGAAGTCCAGTCACGAAGTCCATAGATATCCCATCCCACTTCCACTCTGGGACCTCCAAGGGCTGTACCAAGCCTGATGGTACCTGGTGCTCTGCCTTCACTTGCTGGCAGGTGATGCATCAAGAAACGAACTCTGCCACAACCTTCTTAATGCCCGACCACCAGTGCTGTCATCTGAGGTCCTAGTACATCTTCGCCACTCCAGGATGTACCGCCAAATGGGAAGTGTGAAAATCTCTCATCACCTCCTTCCATAAAGCAACTGGTACCAAGGTATGTCCACTGTAAAGCACGTCGTGCTCTCCTCCCAAGGAGAATCCATCAGTTTCCTATCCTGAGGATATCTGTGCACGCCGCGTCTCACAGTCGGCGTCCCCATGTTGTGCCTCTCTGACCTGCTGCAGTAGTGGAGGAGTGACTGTGAGTGACTGAAGAAAGGCTGCTCCATCTCTATCCATGAATGATATCTGCGAAGCGGCTAGCTGCTCTGTCACCTCCCCAAGTAGCTGGATGCCTGTCCTCCTGCTGAGAGCATTGGCTGCTACGTTCCCGTTCCCAAGAGTATAGAATATCTCAAAGTCATAGTCCTGGAGGAACTCGAGTCATCACCACTGTCTCAGGTTCAGGTCCTTATGTGAGAAGATGTACCTGAGACTCTGATGGTCAGAATAGACTGTAAAGCACTCACCCATCAGATAGTGTCGCCACATCTTCAGAGCGAAGACCACTGCGGCTAACTCCAGGTCATGGGTAGCATATATCTTCTCATGCTTCCTCAAATAACGTGATCCATAGTCGATTACGGCCCGCTCCTATATCAGGAAACATTTGAGTACAGTCCCTGTTGCATCGTAGTAAACTACGTACCCTAATCCCTCCTCCGGCAACCTCAAGATAGGTGTGCTGGTCAATCTCTGTCTCAGCTCTTGGAAGCTCTACTGACATCTGTCTGACCACACAAAAGGTTTACCCTTCTTCGTCAAAGCTAAGAGTAGTTCCGAAACTCTAGAGAAGTATGGCACAAATCTCCGGTAGTACCCAGCTAGTCCCAAGAAACTCCGCACCTCTGTTACGCTCCTGGGTGGCTCCCAAGCTAGCACTTCATCAATCTTTATAGGATCCACTGCAACTACCACCTCAGATATGATGTGTCCCATGAAGTGGACCTCGCGTATCCAGAACTGACACTTCAAGAGCTTGCCATAAATCTGGTGCTCTCGGAGTGTGTCTGGTACAACCCGTAAGTGGTAGGCGTGCTCCTCCTCAGTGGTTGAGTATATCAATATGTCATCGATGAAGACCACGACAAATCGATCGTGGTATGGCTACAAGATCCTGTTCATGAGGGCCATGAACACTGCTAGAGCATTGGTTATGCCGAATGGCATATCCAAGAACTCATAGTGGTCGTACTGACATCTAAAGGCCGTATTTTGCACGTCATCATCCTGAACTCTGAGCTGATGATAGCCTGATCTAAGGTCTCTCTTCGAGAACCACCGTGATCCCTTGAGCTGATCAAAGAGGTCATCAATCCTCGGTAGTGGATACATGTTCTTCATTGTCACCTGGTTCAGGCGATGATAGTCAATACAAAGTCGTAAGCTCCCATTCGCCTTCTTGGTGAACAATATCGGGGAAGCCTAGGGTGGAACACTGGGTCGGATGAATCCCTTGCCCTACAAGTCCTCCAACTGTACCCATATCTCTCGAAGCTCAGCAGGGTCCATCTGATATGCTGGAGTGGATATCGGGGCTATCCTGGGGTACATATCAATATAAAATTCTAACTCTCTGCGAGGAGGTAGTTTTGGAACTTCGTCAGGGAAAACGTCCACATACTGATCCACCACTACAAGAAAACTAGGACTCCGCACGTCAACTGCTCCAAGGATGAGGCTAGCCAACTGATGAGTGATGGGTTGTCCTCTCCTCTGCGGGAGTCCATCCTCTGCGGGGAAGGCTCCCTTCTCACCGGTGAAGGTGAACCTGCTCCCATCAGTGCGTACACATCACACATTGTGCCTAATACAGTCAATCTGAGCATGGAATGTAGATAACAAATCCATGCCCAAGATGACAGCGTAAGGCCTCGACGCCGCTACAAGAAGATCCTAGCCAAAGCTCTCTCCTCCTAGAGTATGCTCACACTGTCGTCACCAGTGCATAATCGTCGAGTCTACTCCCGTAGGAGTCTTTAGCTATAAGGATCGAGCCAACGGCTCTGTTAGAATCTCCGAGCTCCGAACAAGGGCAGCAGCTATGAGAAAATGACTCGCTCCTGTGTCTATATAAACTGAATGAAGGGTGGAATAGACATAGATAGTATCTCGAATCATCTCAGGTGTTCCATGGTCTTAGGCCTCCACTGCCTAAGGTTGTGCCTGTCTCTGCCCGCCAGCTCCCTGTGGTCGGGGTGGACCTCCTGGTGGTGGTGGCAGTAGAGCCTCAAAGCGTCTCCCACCACCTGCTGCTCGGAAAGCTCCTATGACTCATCCACCTGCTCCCTTCAGACCACCATGGTCGACCCTCTGCCTCTGCCTGGGTGGTCCCTCAACCGTCTGCTGCTCCTCTGCACGGCGGGTCCGGCAGTCATGAGCCATGTGACCCTGCCCGCCGCATGCGTAGCACTGTCTGCCTCTCAAAAGACTGGCTCTGTGCTGTGTGCCCCGCACTGCTGAGCCAGTGTCCTGAGGTCGTCTGCCTGAGGGTCTGGTCTGCCTGGACCCATGAGTCATTCGTCGACTGCATGCTGCAGAAGAATTTGCTACGTGCTGCCCTGCGGTAGGTCTCGCTGCTGATGCAGGCTCAGCAAAGAAGCTCTCGATCAGAAGGGCTCGCTCCAGTACTCCTGCCTGTGTCAGAATGCTGAGGGAGATCAGTGATGCCCTGATCTCCTGACTCAAACCCTGCTCGAAGGTCCAGTCCCGGAAGAATGGGTCCAGTACCATGTCTGTCGAGTAGTGCGAGAGATCGGTAAATCTCGCCGAGTACTGGGAGACCGTCAAGCTGCCCTGCCGCAGCTGAAGAAGCTCCTGGATGTGCACTGCACGGAGGGTGGCTGGGAAGATCTCCGAGAAAAAGAGGCTTTCAAATTCCGTCCAGAGGAGAGATGCCTCATCGTGCACCGGGAGAATCAAGCTTCACCATCTGCCTACTGCCGCATACAGTAGGCTCGTTGCGAGGATCACCATGAGGTTTTCTGGTGTCTTCACTAACCTGAAAACTCGGACAACTTCCTCCAGCCAATCCTCGGCTTCCTGAGGGTCTGTATCCCCACAGAACCTGGGCGGTCGCTGGTGCTGAAACTCATGCAGTGCATTAAGGCGACGTGGATCGTTAGCGGCTGGGGCTGGAAGCATCGGTGGCTCAGCGGGTAGATATACCATCGGTGACTCAGCTGTCAAGGGGCCCTGTACCGAGGCCTTCTCGCTCGGTGGGCTGTCATCACGCACAACTCTCGGAACCCTAGCTAGCTGCCATCGTGGGGCCATCCTGAAAAGAGACAGGTGCACCACGGTTAGAACAATATACCTGGTGAGCTGACACAAAGTAATCAAAACGAAAACTTGAAACACACATGCAATCAATGTTTTCCTACATTAAGTCAGAAATCAGAAGTCAGGGTCCTGGTGTACGGATACATTGGCCGCTGCACCAACACTGGACTCCCTAGACTGTGAACCACACCTAATACGCTTAACACTATTTCTTCACATAGAAAAATATCAGATTCCAAAGTTCTGTGGTAGAACCGAACTCCTCTGATACCAATTTGTCACGACCCATCCTCAGGGCCCGTGCCGTGACTACCCCAAACCCGCCTTCCATAGGATAGGGGCTGACGACTGGCACCAAGGTGTAATTCTTGGTAGAAAGTGAAGGCATTGCCTTTGTAAAGTAAACAAACACCACAGAGCAAGCAAGCAGTAGAAGTAAACATTAAGTAAAACTGGGTACAACAGTAAGTGCGGAAAAGTAAGTGGGCCAGTATACAAACCCTAACTGAAAGTAAAGTACAACAGGAAAGGGAAAACAACAACTGAAAGTAAATCCACAACCTTGAGCCATCCACTGGATGTCCCACCTGAAGGGTGATTACAGATATCCTCCACAGCTCCTCGGGTCCAGCCGTCCGCTCCGAGTACGTTCCGTCCAATGGTCCACCTCCGGGCACCGACCTGCTCCGGAAGCCTCAACCGCGATCAGCGCTGTCCGTCGTCTGTAACCAACACAACATAGAGCGGGCATAGCCCATGCCGGGGTGAGTATAAGCTACTCAGTAGGGACCCCGAGACCCCGGAAGGTCTCCCATAATCCACAAAATACGGGTGCCCCTTTTTTGTAAACTACAATAATAAATCATTCTATAAAAAATCTTAACAAATGTTTTAACCTTAAATAATACAATCCCACATCCAATTTAATTAACTAAGACCTTTTGTCCTATCCAAATTACTCATGTCGAAACTCACAGTCAAATTTTTTTAACGAAGGTCACATGACATAATAAAGGTTTTTTTCATGTAACAAGCATGTGAATACCTTCATCGCATATTCACTTAAAATATGGGAGTAACCTAAATTTCCAAAAAACATTATTTAATACATCCATGATTCCTTATTAATTATGTAAAACATATAATATTGGATGTTCTCCTTAAATCCAAAAATGATGTAAACTCAATCAATCATGGAACAAACAAAAATTAATCTATTCCAAGATAGTCAATAATATCCAATATAATTTATACTAATAAATCAGCTCTTTTTTCAAACATCATTATATCAGTATCAGAAACATATTAAGGGTAATATTTCCCTTAACCATATATTTTCTAAAAGGTTTATCTTATAACTTCATCACATTACTTGTTACCATACAATATAAAATCTATAATGAACTAGTAGTGTAGTAAAGTGCTAATTTATTTCCATAATTCATATAACTCATACATAATTGACCCAATATTCAAATAATATATTTTCTTCAATCCCGAAAGAGAACATTAATCACTCCACTTCATCTATAGTGGAAGCATAATATTGATTGAGATCCTTTATAGGATTTTGGGGAATATCCTTTTAACGATTGAGACATTGATCCACATAGTGTACCATCATCATACATTTGAATAATTGTTCACTGGTAACCATATTCTTACCATTTAAAAATGAACATGGTGTCCTTTTTCTCCGCACTTATAACAAACTCCCATTCTTTTTAAGCATTTAACATGATGATTCATTGCACAATTATAACATGTGGGGAAATAATTCTTTCCCTTTTGGTCTTCATACAAAATATTCAAAGATATCCTTTTATTCTTATGAATCCCTCTAAATTCATAAAAACTAGGTTTATCTTTACCTATCCCACTACCACTTTATATTATTTCATCATATGATGAGAATCGTTGGAAGATTATTTCCCTTTGAAATATTGGCTTAAGAAATTGAAAGATATGATCCTTCTTACTATTTAGACCATGTGTATTGGTGGAGTTCTCATTCCTTATATTTGGTTCCATTTATAAACGATGGAATACACATGATTTGGTTATGAATGATAAATAATAATTCCCAACTAATAAAATAATTTACATAAATTGAAAATTTTATCCATATATAATCCATAATCATAAACATTGTTTCATTAATGACATAGTTAATTCTAATTCCATCATAATGGTTTGTAATGAAAATGTGCATTATCATAAGCATATACCCCCGGAGTGTCAAACCAGATGTGCAGTAAGTCCTGTTTTTGTGTACTGGGTTACCCTGTGTCAAGCCCAGAACACCTTATTGGAGTTATTACTGCTAGGTACATCTGTTCCAGAACCACGTCTACTTGTATTATCTAGAAAGTGATGTATATTCTAGGAATAACCACATAATCTCTATATTATCAAATTTATAGGATGTTATTTTACACTTATTCTGAATGTGTGTCTTAGGGAAATGCTCCCGAATAAAGGTTTTTATAAATCTATTTTCCTTGGATTGTAATGAACTTCAATTGATATCAAATATAATTCCCCAACCCCATAATCTTTGATATGGTGTATTATTTTAATACATTGGAATGATTACATGGAATCAAGTCCTGAAGGAATGAATAGTTTCTTTGTCTTGGAAAATAGATTACATAAATAAACTTTACATTATAATTTCCAACATAAAACATTGAACAAATAAACATTTCAGAATTCTATTAATCTCGAAGATTAACCCTATATATGAATCATTAATCAAATCCTGGAATCCTTGGAAAATAAAACATAAGAAACGGGTGACCTCATAAGCTTTGTAAGGATAAACAATATAGCAGAAACTATCATAAAAATGAATAAAAATTTAAGGGAAGGTATCAAACTAAAACAAAAGCCTTTTAAACCTAATATTCAATACAATGTGGAATTAATACATAAAATAATTCCATTTAAACATTAACATTGATATTATAATTGTTTAATAGACACATGCATTATCTAAAACTAATCTCATAATGAGTAAGTTCATAATGCCAGACATCATAACCACTACATCATGGCCTCGTGCTAAGACCATACACAACTATTCTATCAAGGCCATGTGCCAAGACACTAGATTGTCTCATTAGAACTACCAATGCATCGATGGGATATATCAGGACCAACCCATCACCTACTATGTTCAATGCACTCATCATATGGAAATAATGAAACAAAACATAAACATTCGTAATTAAAACTAGAATAAAATTTGTTAATACTATAACCATAAATGATGAATGGTATAAAAATAGAATATCTATAGTCAAACATAACCCAAAAACATCAATAAAATATTGAATATTTTATCATAATAAAAAAACCTCAATAAATAATAAAATATAAAAAATTATGTTTATATAGATAAAAATAATTTAGTAAATTGATTAAAACACTTTTAGGGAAATAACCTTTTATAATTTAAATCATTTAAAAGCTATGAATTTTTTTAAAAAACTTTTATTTTTAAAATAACCTTATAATCATGTAATGGAATCCTAAAAATATTATGACTAGATAATGGTGTAATATAGCCTCTCACACTGTACATGTTAAAAACATTCTTTCCTTAATTTTTTGAAAAGGTCATAAAGTACCTCATTTGAAAAACAAACTGAATGATTCCTTTAAAAAAATTATAAAAATTCAAACATGGGTAAAAATGAATTTAAAAATATATAGGATAATCATAAAACATTTTATGAAAACATTTTTATAATCATGGAAATTGATGATAAAGATGTCCAAATAGATACTTACATATCAAAATCCTCGAATAATATTTTGATTGTGAAATTAACTTTTAACTTGTAATTTACATTATTAAAGGGTTCATTAAACTCTTGTATAATGATTAATTTTTTTTTATTAAATTATATTTGAACCATATCTATATTTATGATATCATATAATATCCTCTTATATATTTTTGTTAATAATATTTCAGTACGACCATTATTTCAGGAGTTAACTGCTTCATTTTCCTATACGTGGTTCATCAAGTAAGTCATGTTTATTATGCATATGATACATTTTATTCATATAAAAAAGTATATTAAGTTCAATAATATTATACATAATAATAAAATTGATTTTATATTCATTTTTTAATGGTTAATTTAGATAATGAATCTCATCGTGTCATGGAGATGGTAGCTCATACGTATGCGCGAGTGACGATGTCATTACTTTAATGGTTAAATGGTATGGAATTGAATGGTATATTAATTATAAAGAATCATAATAATTCCATATTATTTATTTATATCTATTATACTCCCCAGTATACCCATCCAAAAAAAGTAGTGTTGAATAATACATTACACCACATCCGGGAGATGGAAAATTGTTCGTACACACGAATGGAAATATTATTATTTGTAGGATGGATAAATGGAAGAACATGAATATCCCATTATTTTATTAAAATATAAAAATGGATATATTATTTAATTTTAGAAACAACTGTGAATGTGGAAGTAGAAAAAGAAATAAACTTTGAAAGAGGTGATAAAAAAATTACCCCTTCTTTAGGTGTCTCTTTATTTGAACAAATGGAACCATTAATATGAATTTATACCGAAATTCTAGCATATAAGAGGAATTTGGGGATTTTGGGAGAGGAAATTGGTAGGTTTTTTCAGATCCAAATGGCTTTGTAGGTGTGAATTAAAGAGAAGGATAAGACCCCTTTTATAAGAGAGGTGAGGGGAAATTTAGGAAAATCATGAAATATTAATTTATTATAAAATTATTTTTATGTTTATAATACATAATAATTGATTTAATGCAAGAATAAGATGAATATGGGTATAAATACTCTCAAACAATCGGTTTTGGACATGTTTATGTCACAAATTTAACCTTATCTTTTGGTATAAACCCTTAGATAAATAAGATAACTCTCATAATGTCTTCATGTATTTTTAAGATATATTGTTATAATAGTTACTATTAAATTCCAAAAAAACCTCAAGTGGATCTTTAATGACATTTTTAACACAATATAATTCATTTGGTTGAATCTAATATTTTTTATGACTATTATATCACGTAATAAAATAGTAATTTATTTAAATACTCATTTATGACAATTTTTACACTTTTTGTTAATTTATTTTTCTTAAAGTCATAACAACATTATTACATATAAAAAAAGGGATTAAATAATACCTAACATGTTAATGTTATATAAATTTGTTTTGTGGCATCCAGAAGATCAAATTAAATTTATTTTTATAGTTTTAATATCATTTCATTTAATCATTCATTAATAAGGAAATCAGTACATAATTATTGCGTAATAAATAAAATTATCTATTTAATGTATAAAAACTATAAATAAAATACCAGAATTTATAAAATATTTTTAGATATCTAATTTATATTTATAGTCAAATATATTTGTTATATAGACCCATATTAATATTGTTTTAGTAAAAAGATACAAAATATTGTTATATTTCTCTTAGTTTAAATTAATTATTATAACATGTCATTATCAAACCCAACTGGCACAAAAATTCCAAATTTTATACTGGATTTTTTTATCACTTAGGACTCATCCAATAATATTAGTACACGTTTAAGAGTAGTTTTATATTTTTATAATATTATTTTTACTCTTACTTACCAAATTTACCCTTTAACCATGGTAAATAAAAATAATTACTGAATTTGCTATTCATAATGTTCAAAAATAAAAGGTGAATATTTAAATAAATTGGGAATTTTTCTTAGAAATACTTAATCATTTATTAAATATTCAAAACACATTATTGGAAGAAATTAAATTTAAAAAATTCACATTTTTGAAACAAGAAAGAGGGTTTTTAAATGTAAGAACCATCAAAATATTAGTATGTGTTTATATCAAATTTTAATGTTCAAATTAATAACAATGAATAAAATTATATTAAATTATAAAAACATAATTTAATTACACTTTAAAGCAAACTAACATTACAATATATCAATATAAATAAATTAGATGAAAAATATTTTTTGAATTAAAATGAAATATTTTTTATATATTCATTAATATATGAATGTTATTAAAAAAACTAAAATTTATCAAAACTAAAATTTTATGTCCCACATAAAAATAATATTTTCATTTTGTCATATGGAATATTTTAAAGTATCAAATATTGTATTAATAAAGGGTTATCTTTTAAAAGGGGGTAAAACTGCATATTTTTGAAAAATACATCTTTTATTTGAAAAATATTATTTGTTATTAAATCATGACTAAAAAACATATGGGGTGATTATTAATATTATATGGAATATAAAAAATTTAAAATTTTATTAATAATATTCATAAACTCTCATTAAATGTCTAGTCGTGGTGCGCTTGAATCTAGGATTACGTGTAGTGAATGCTATTTAGATTATTAAAAAAAGTGTATGATGGATGATTGAGGTGTTAAAATGAATCTATACATGGTGATTGATTATGTTAACCTAAATTTTTTTAAATATATCTATTAAAACATTTCATCATTTTATGGATGACTAGAAATAGTTTTTGAACAACATTATATATGATAGAATGGAGTGATCACTTTGTAGAACCCATATGAGTTGAACCATTCGTGTTGTATGAATACAAAAAATATAGGTCTAATTAACATATATTCTACCCAACTATGTAATAATAATGATATATTTTAATATCCTAAAACAAAAACCCATATAATATGTACACGATCACAGTAGAGGCAGCATGTGAGCATTTATCCTCAGTAACCACGAATAAAATAAATTGTGTGATGATTTAACCATATAATTTGATGATTAGAAGGGTGATGAATACCATATTTCCAACAATCATATATTGGAATATCTAGAGGATAGAAAACTTAATTTTTACAAACATATATTAGCTATATTGGATGAAATTGGAAAATTATATCTCAGAACTAAAGATGATTTATTATCCATGTTAAATTAGGGTTCCATGTTACGTAAAAATTTGGAAAATATACAAAAGTCATCCGGAAAATTTTGATTTTTTATTCTTGGAACTAAAGAAATATGTCAATATTGGATCATTAGGTCACTTTTATATATTTTTTATGTATATCCAATAATTATGTTTTTAAAAAATATAGAGAACACATATATCCCATTGAACTATGGTGGAGCCAGAAATAGAAAAACTTATCAATCCCCATTTCAACCATGAGGTTCATTAACCTAAGTGCCTATCTAACATTTATCACATTAAGATTAAGAATTGGTAAATTAGAGTCATTATATACTTTAGGACATCTACAAATACTATCCAAAAGTTGAATTTCCTAAACCTATAATATAATTTACAATCGATCCCATAATTTAAATTTAACCCCCATCCTTTGTTGAAGGATATCTTAGATACAGCCAAATGTTGATGTTCACTGACGATGAGGAAGACATAACCTTTTTTGAAACTCAAAGGGCTATATGATAACCAATCAATTCTTTATGAATTTAAAAATTTTATATCCACAAAACATTGAGTAGATATATTCATTTTTAAACACTTTATATAGGGAATTGTGGAAAGATATATGGATGATATGGTGGTCAAATAATTTCACCATTATGATTACTTTTACAATATATATATGGTTTTATAAATTAAATATAAACATAGCTTATAAATAAACTCATTAAAATGTTCATTTGGAGTTACTTCTAAGATATTTTTCATATTTGTTCCACATTATAGAGTTATCAAGTTCAATCTAAAAAAGACGAGAGAAAATTTTAATATTCCATAATAATATAACCTTGTAGAAATATGTGCATTCCAATGAAGAAAAACTACATAATATGAAACATCAAAAAATCTTCAAAAATTTGTTTACCAAACATTAGTTTGGTGTAAAAGGAATAAAATACCAATGTGATGAATATTATAATGGAACATTAGATGGACTCATTTAATACATCTTTCGTCTTCATGTTAGGACATCACCCATGGAAGGAAATCACCCTATCTTTATGATGAATCTCTCCATTAATTAAAAAACAGAAATGAATATGAAAATATAATATATTTCCTTAGATTAATGATTTGATAAGATGATATCTATTAAATTAAGATCTTTCATAACTATACCACTTTATTCATTATGGTAAAAAACCACATTATTATTTATATTATTGAATGTTCTACATGGTATTCCACATTAATTTGAAAAAATGAATCCATAGTCACCTTATATTTCACATGTTGTTTGTATGTGGAGTTTTTATACTTCAACAATATCAAATTCATTTTTGAAAAAGGATACTAAAGGGAAGTCACTCACTAAATTCATAACCAACCATCCAACTCAAGTGGAATTACTATTATGATAGAGTTTCATCATGGGGAAGTCTATTCGGTTAATCAATCCTCTAAAACATGGGAAATATACAGTGATTTCATATCCCATATCACAAATGGAAAAAATATAAAGGATCCTAAATTAAAAATGGTTGGTGTAGGGATCATTTTCAACTCCCCAATAAATCCATTCCACTCATACTCATTCCCTTTTTAGAGGGTTATTCCAATAATGCGGTATTGTTCATGTCTCTATTAATTATCTTATATTTATCTATGAAAATACAAATTTCTCATCTAAGTGATAAAAGTTATTTAGATTTAGTTATTCATAAAATTAATTAAGAATGTATAATTTAGGAGGAGTTGGTTCCAATTATTTAATTCATAAAGGAAGTAATGAATCATTTATACCTTTAAAATTATAATATTTAACTTTGGATTTTTACAAAATGACCAATCAGTTTCACTGGCCATTTTTAAATTTTTGTCACTATCCCAAATCATGAAAAAATATTATCTATGTTGTACATCATAGAGTGGGGTGACCATTTTTTCACAATTGATGAAGAAGAATAGGGTGTGATTGACACTATTTTACTATTGACAAAACCATCATCTTAAAAAACTAATAAAATAATCTATTGGATATTCATGAAACTATATTTTATCTAATATAGATTCAAACCACCAGTTTGAGCTAAAATAGAACATAATAAATAATGTGAAATTAATTTTTTTATCTATGATAAATAAGGCTCCAAACAAATTTTTTCATATTCTAGTTTCAATTGGATCCTTTCCAAGAGTATTGGAAGATGTGAGACCATTAGTGTTATGAAATAATTCTATATAAGCATGTATTTCCCCAATTTATTAATAACAAAATTCTCCTAAAATGTATGAATTAGGGAGTACTTATGGACACCAATAATGAATGAATAAATATAATTCACAAATATGTTTCATTCATGAAAGATCTATGTTATCATATTTCAAAAATTCTCAGGGGTTTCTTTATATTATGATGAAATCTTATAAAAATTTCAATTTCAAAATGGATGTCATGGGTACATACCTTCCGAAAAGAGTCCTATAGTTAAATTTCCTTTTCACTACCAGCAAATTAATTTCTAATTGGGATAAAGTCGTTCCACTAAATTACATTATGTTAAAGACTATAATAAATTTCATAATATCCAAAAAAATCATTTGATATAGTACTTCAATAAGATTTTGGAAAATATGCTCAAAAATATTTTTCAAATAGATAAGAATATATGTCCTAATAAACCAATAAATGTGTTATGGTCTAATTACACCACCAGTATACCCAAAAATTAGTAGGTTCATATTTGATGGTGTATGGGAAAAATAAGACTTCCTTATTAGTGCTTATCTCCATTCACCATGAATATCTAATTATGAAAATCTGACAAAAGATGATATATCAAAAATTTATCTTAATGAGTTAAAATATCTAAATGATACTAAAATAATGGCCTTATAAAACCTCATGGTTTATCAAAATCTGGTGAAACAATAATTCAATAGAAAATAGTTATCCACATGCAATTATTATTAGAGATTTGGTGTGGGAATTAAAATACTAATTCTACTCAAAAAATAGCACCCAGAAATGGATCCCAAATGGAAAGGGCCATACTTCACACACATTATCAAATAAAAGAGGGAATACTCTGTAATTTTTCTAAATATAGAGAATTATAAACCACATAAGAAAAGAAATATTTCTTAATAAAATTTTCATTTAAATTAACATTGGATTTACTAGTGCTTACAATATAAACTTAAGAAATATCTTTTATAGTCCATTCCGAAGACTTTTATAAAACCCTAGGTACCTGACACATGAAATTAAAATAAAAAAACCCATGGTCCATGTCAAATGAACTTCAAATAACATAAATAAATCCCTCAACTAATGACCTCAATATATATGTATTGTATCATTATAGTATGATGTTAAACTTCATGGATTTAAATTCATTATTTGAACATAAAATGAATAGCATGAAAAATCACTCTTTTTTAGCATATAAGATCAATATAAATAATGAATAATTCGTACACTCTTTCATTTGACCCCATATATAACCCAATACCATAAATAATTTTATTTATAATGGTTTTATATTGTATTATTACTTTTATGGTTCCTTCTATCAATCATTTGGCAGAGTTTTCTATCTAGACATGCTTCTAATGTAATTACTATTCAATGAATATGTCTATATTGATTACTATTCTCATGGGATATATATTAATTTAAAAATATTTTATCAGAGTGATAGCTAATAATTATTCCTCCATTTAACTTTATTTCATAGTTTTTTATTCTAATCATGTTTTTTAAAATAGTTAAACACATTTTCAGCCAGCTATATCATCATTGTATGATTCCCATTATACATCACACTAAGATACATTCACCATTCCTACACCATTGAGTTTATTTTCTATATGATAACTACCTAGTGATTGATTCTTACATCCAAAGAATATGTTGAGGTGCCAAATTATTCTTTCCATGGTCCAACCATATTCCACCCCACCATCATATAACTATTTAACCTACCATGAATGTTATTATCACATTTTGGTTGTCTCACATCATTGTATATCTCTTAATTCTCTTTGGGTCATCATTATTATGGGTTGGGTAAATGACCTTCTCATTTTGAATAACTCCAGTTTAAATGAATAAAAACTACTTGACACATGGTTTCAAACTCTGTAACCTTATTCTTGGAGATCATAATTGACTATGAATTATATAATTAATCTATGAGTTTATTATTTTATTACCAGCTTTAATAACATTTAAAAATATATTGTTTACCCTATAAATCAACACCATGGTTTATGATCTGTATCAGGTTGGATTTTCATAAACTATTCATGTAACCTCGCCTTTAGTTTGAACTCTAGGTTCTTATACAAATAGAGGCCAATTATTTTATTCTAGAAATATTAAACTATATTCCCACTATTTTAGTCTGTGTTGTACGAAATTATACCTCAAGAAACCCTTTCTTCCATGATATAAAAATTTAAACAGTAATCATATAACCCTCCCTAAAAAGCCATTATTTCTCACAAATGGTGCTTGATTATCCAGGCACATGATGTTAGATTAACGTATAATGGTGAAGTGACCCCATAAATTTCTCAAATACGTATGATCATAAAATTCATATAGTCATGGTTGAAACTATAGATCCTAAAAACATAAATCCATTTTTTTTCAAAATTATATGAACATAAACTACATAGAATGTTACATAAATATCATCATGATGGGAAAAAAATGGTGGCCTAAGAAAATATTATTACTTAAATTATTTATTCAGAAATAATTACAATTATGTGGAAAAATATAGTTATATATAATATAATACATAAAAATATCATAGTACCTACAAGTTCCCAAAAAAAATTATTTCATTTTCTCATGTTTCATAGATCTAGGAAAAATTTAAGGGTAATTTAATATAATAATTCTCCAATCTATTTGTCTACTCTAATGTTCAAATCGTTTATTATTGGGTATTTAATATGTTTTTTGTGGAAAACATTTCCATTAATAGTATAAGTCACATTTCCATATGATATTTGATATATTAGTCCATGATATAAGACCATAAACTATGAATCACTATTTCAAACAAAACTAGAATACCATAAAAATTATAATATTCTAGTATAAGATGTGTGATTTTTTCCTTTAAAATATTTTTAAAATTTATATGAAGAAACATCTAAATATATATTATTCTATGATACATGAAATAAAGAACCAAAAAAAATTCATCCAAGCACCAAGACCTTAACCTATATTAATGATTCCAATTTTCTCTGTATCCAATATGGGTACATTTTATTTGGTTCATCGTTTATACTGCTTGGTTTATTATATAGTGTCTAGGTGGACTCATTTTTTTAATAATAATAACTACAAGATAACCACATGTTCAAAGATATGTGAAACTAAACTCTATACACCATTGATACCAAATTTTAAATTATTATAATGGATAAAAAATATGTCTAAAAATAATAAACCTATAAAGAGAAAGTTTATTTTTTTTGGAATTTTCCTACTGTGAAATGTGAGGATATAATAAAAATAATTTCATACAAAACAGAAACACAATTCTTATGTAGAATGATGTGTATACAAAAAAATCTAGCTACAACAGCTAGGATGGTTGATATTATAAGAAATATTATTACTTTTTTATTTTCCATATTATTTTACACAAAAGTCCTAAAAAACTAATATTGAGAAAAGCATTTGGTACTTCAACTCCTCTTGGGAAATTCCTTCCACCCATTGAACCAAATTTTTTATTCCAACTTAATTTTTCCTCTTCACCAAATTAATACTTTAATGGATCATCCTTTTCTCATGGTGAAGGAATATATGAATATGAATAATAAATAACCATCATTCTTCATACATATTGGAAGAAATCGTCCCTTACCATTTCATTTAAATGTAAATCAATCTTGGTTTATTTTTATGGAAAAAGAATATATGACCATACAATACATGTCCATGTGCACACATTAGGGGAAAATAAATCCATAATCCTTTATTCAGAAAACCCATCTGACATTTAGATGATCATACATATTCCCCATATATATCCTGCCTATATACATCTGAGTTAATAAGTCTATGGTATAATCAATTACTCAAACCCAACCCCACAACACATACCTCATGCATGATGAATCATGATTTGAAATTCCTAATTCAACTATTATTCAAGTGAGTTAAGTTACATATACTGTAGATACCTATTTTTTCAAATATCATCTATTATAAAATAATAAATTAAATAATTATTGTTCAAGGAAAATACACAATTCCATACAATATCTTATGAAAACTATGACTCATACTCACCAATAAGATAAAAAAATTATGTGTGGTTATGTAAGGATAAAGTGATTGAATATAAAAAAGAAGAAACATTTTAACATTATTAATATGAAAACATAAGAAATAGAGGATTATCCTCAATTTTTAACCCTCCCCAAGTGCTTATAGTTGTTAGAAACATAATGTAAAAATAATTCCACTAAATAAAAATACATTCAACAATTCAATTAATATGTTTATTATGGATTTACATGATATTTCAACATGTTTATTTACAATTTCAATTTCATAATTATTTTACTCCTTTCAATAATGTAACTATAATGTATCTATGAAAATTTCATGGAACCACTTCTAGATAACATAGTCCCCAACTATAATATATAAAACATTCTCCCTGGTGGACTTTAAATCTGGTTCACGTTTTCAACTTTATTAATTTTATTTGATTCCAATGAATATATTCAAGTTTATTTTTTGTCTCACTACCCAGATATTGTTTATATTACACTGATGTTTTGATTTATCAACTTATATATTTTTTATTTGAAAGTGTACTGATTGGATGAAGAGACACTCCTAGACAATGAAAATTTCCAAAAATAATAGCACGGTTCACTCAGTAACTAAATACACTATTTTTATACCCTAAAAGTATTTTAATTGAATAAATTATTACTCATCCAGCTCAATGTAATTTAAGTGATCACAACCTAAATATTGTTCCAACAAATCTTCTCATGAGATAGTTATTATTAAATTTTGCATAAAAAACACCCTCATAATATTGTATAAGAATTTAATCAGGGATTTGATCAATTATGGATATAACCCTATCTTCCATTATAGATGATATAAATATATCTTCAAAACCCTTGTTTGGGAATCATAAGTAGATTATTTTATTAAATGAAAATGATCTAAATGGTTTCACAAATCAAACATGAAGGAAAATAATATAAAATAATAAGTAATATCCAAGAGGTTTCCCCAGTTCATTTATTTAGTATTAATATTTATCTTATAATTGGATAATTATTCCATGTTAATAGACCCACAATAATTATTGAAATAATAATTTGGATTTTCCTTCCCTCAATGTGTTTTTTTAAGGGGGTATTGGTCCTAAGTCATGGATGGTACACAGTTTATTTATTTGTTGGACATATCCATTCCACATCACATTTGTCTATCTGTTGGTACAATTATGGGTGTTCCAAAGAAGATTCAAATTAAAGAATTTAGAGGAGATATAGTGATTTGAGTATTTTTTTCCCATTCTATATAACCATGGACCTTAGTTACTTCTCATCATAGACCTCATACTATTATGACAATGAAAATATCTACAAACATCCAAACTATCAAAAAAACACGATATTGTGTATAAGGTTCATTTATAATGAACTTGTTGATCAAAGATATAAGTACCTCATATCACTATGAAATGTCATAAGAACATTCCTCACATGTATTTTTGAAATAATTACTGATCATTTGAATGGGTGTGTTGTATAGGATGAATTTGAAATGGGGAAAAATATATAATCATAAACAAAATATAATCCATGTCCATTAGTTACACCACTAAAACATTTGTTATAATCAAATGGAATATCGAATGTTCAAATAATAAAGCATTATAAAACTTAAAACCAAGAATGTTTTCAAATATCAGACTATATAAAATATGAACCAACAAATAAACCCGATAATGGATCCTATAATCATTAGACATAGAATAATATATAGAATATCATGACTAAAATAAGCATAACAGTGTTAATTGGATATACACATACTAAATTTGTGGATAAAAATGAACATTTTATGAATCCCTATTGAAAATGTCATTGAATTTTGATATATACAATGTTTTTTGGAAAAAAATATTTAATCAAATATCTAGATCCATATTTCAGGATTTTAAAACCTAATGTGGCATACTATACCAACTACAAAATATAATAGCATAAACCCTTAATTACAAAGCATTATTAAAATGGAAAACAATTCAAGAAATATTATTTTAATTCTATCTATTTGTACTCACAAAATTTTATTCCACTCATTAAATGAGATTATTAGATAGCGATATAAATCACTTACATGTTACTTATCAACTTCTATTATAAACCCCTTCTCCTATAATGGGTTTTATGTAGTGCCAACATAAATGTTATAAAAATTAAGGACTTCCAAACATATCAATGTAATTGATGAAAGGTATAGTTACTTGTATGCTATAAAAAAATAACAATGAATGAGATTAGGGTAATTATAAAATGTAAATTCTTATATCCAATATTCTTGATAGAGAGCAACTTATTTCAACGTCTTTGTAAATTTTGTGTAGTTTTTTTGAACCAAATATACCCACACCAATTCATTAATTTTTTTCAACAAAAATGATGATACTAGTGATTCCACCACACATCCATTTTTTTAGGTATTGAGGAAGCTAGTATTTGTCCTAAATATTATGTAATGGTTTTGTATTCATGTACCTAGTTTCTCATCATTAATGGGGATTGATTCAGGACACCCGCTTCCTCATCATTTTCCACTTAATTGAGTTTATTATCAAAAGTAATATTTTTATAGTTGTTATTTGACTAGGTAATTAACCCTACAGATGAAAGATTGTTATTGAATTTAGAATTGGTGAGTCATTATTAAAACAAAAACCAGATAATTTTTTTTCTCTGATAGTGGATTGAATTTTTTGTTATCATGGATCAAACAAAATGTTTTTTTACTATGGGAGATCCATTCTTGGAATTAAACTCCATATTCAGGAATTGAAAAAAATCTAAAAACACTTTACTTAAAATAGTGGAAAAATTGCATAACCCTGAAGTAATTTATCTCTCACTTAATCCCCACACAACGATGTCAAAAACAACCAATCACATGAAGAACCATGTAATGAGGGTAACATAACCTGTGTAAGTCTTAATTATTAATAATGTGATAGAAAATATAGTTTTACTATGAAGATATATGAATCCATCCAAATGAGTGGGAGCCTTAAAATTTTTGGCATGAAATTGTAACATTAGATTGTAGTTTCAAAATAAAAGATTAAAAAATGCACAGGCAATTGTTTTCAACCAAAATTCAATCATGTATACATTTATAAAATTGGTATAGGGGGAATTAATATATTCATTAAAAAATTATTATCCATAATTATAAATTTAAAATATATTTCTGAATAATTTTTTATTGATGAAGAAAATATTGTAAGTGTCCTTCTTACCGGACTATACAACCCTCTTCTAAGGCTACATGACCACACATCTCCATTATCAATTGTAAACTAATTGAATTTTATGTACCTAACCTATGAACACCCTCCATTTTGGGTTAAAAAAATTTATATATTTAGTTAAAAATCACCTCCTAAATGAAATTCACCTGAATCTCTAAGGATTCTTGTAAATCTGATAGGAAAATCCACGAGACATGAATGAAGGGAATCAGGTGCCCATTTTTCATTAAAACATTCCCATTTGAATCTTACAATTAGTGAATTCTAGGGTGGTCATTATAATGATTCCACTTAGTTGTGGTTTTGAAAACATTTATGAAATACTTCATTTTAGTGTTTTGAGAAATGGGTTTAGAAAGGTAGTTATAATTAATGAAAAGTTATGAAAAGCCACCATGGAATATCAGTGATTTCTCACAGGTAGTTTACATTTTCATGTAATTAATAAAATTTAATAATAATAATAAATTACTAATTTAAATTTCAATTACATGATATTATTTTCTTTATTAGAAAAAACATACTAATTTATCATTAATTAATAATTAAATCCAACAATGAATAATTATATGTTATTATCATTTTTCAAAATTTGGATTTTTAAAAATTTATTTAATTAGTAATGATAAATTATTTACTAATAATTATTTATATATGTTTACATTTACATCTAAATACTTCCACACATACCTATATAAATATATATATATATATATATATATATATATATAGGTAAATGTATCTATATTTGTGCATATTTATTACTGATAAAAGGTATACTTCAAAAAAAAATATACCATTAAATTTCATATTATTCTATGTAAATATACTAATATTGATGTAAATATAATAATTTTTATTAAATATTTTTTATACAATACTGAATTTGTATTGACACATAATATATGATAAATTGAGAGAAAAATGTTTTATAAAAGTAACAAAAACTAATATTACTAAAAAATTATGAATTATTATTTAGTAATAGACATTAAATGTCATATTTATGATATAAATGTTTTATAAATTAATTATTTATTTAGATAAACTAAAATGTGTACTTGAACTTCAATAAGCCAAAAAAATTTTATCATAGTGTCCGTTTGGGTTACATGAGTTATCAAATTGATGTTTTCAAATAGGTCATTAATGTGTAGTATCCGGGGAATCCAATGATTGGTTTTTTATGGGTAAAAAATGTCTGAAAGGCCTCTAAAATAGATATTTTATTATGGACACTCAAATTTGTAAAAATTGTATGGAATTTCAACTTCACTTTATGCGGTCTTCTTGTAATTTTTTAAATTGAGACTGATTTTATTCCTTGAAATTATATTTATATAGAAATTATAGTGTTTAAATTTTCCATTTTCATATTTTAGTGATATTTGAAAATAAATAAATACATTCATATTAAAATATATTTACATATTAAAATTTAATTCTATAATAAGTTATTTATAAGTTTAAATAATGTTAATTTGTGTGCGTGTGTGTATATAGATATCTGTGTGTGTATTTATGTATTTATTCTTTGTGTTTTTATATGTATATAAAAATATATATTTATAATTTTATATAATTATATATAATTATATATATAAATTTATATATATATTTTAATATTTATTTTTCATAATATATATGTATATATATTTATAGGTATTTAAGTATATTTATGAAAGTATATATGTATTTATATTTATCTATATATATTTATAGATATTAATAAATATTTATTAGTATTTATATAAATATCTTTTTTTATGTACATCTATTTAATTATATATATATTTCTGTGATTTTTTCATTTCAAATGGGTGGAATGATAGTGGTTCATATAATAGTTGGTGAAACTCTTGGGAATCATAAATATGAAAATGTTAATGATATTTTAAGGGAACATAATGTTCGATAACATATCTACCATGCAACACTGAGATTTAAAAAACCTAAAATATTATTTTTTAGATATTGTAGTTATAATATATTTGAAATTGGAGTGAATGTATAATAATGACCAAAATATTAAATATATATAGAGGGAATACTCAATATTAATTTATTGATTAATTATTTATAAATAATCACTCAATTTCTCAATAATGTCATTATATGCTTTAAAAAATATGTTTTCTCTAAAAAATTATTTTATTATTTTTTATGAGAGAATATTATAATTAATTTATTGATATTATATATATTTTATTTGATAAAAATGTTATAATTTTTAAAAAATCATGTCCAAATTCGGTTATGGTGAATTTTTATGAAATTTCTTAAAATGACTTCTTTTTTAGTGAATCGTGAAAAATATATAATCTTGTAAAAATATCATTTATTTTCATTAAAAAGACACATTATGGCATGAATATTATGTTAGAGTAACATATATAATCATTATTTATATAAAATAATATTTAAAAACATTTTAATCAATATTATAGTTTATTGTGGTATATGTTCATTTTGGGTATAAAAACACATTTCCCCAAAAAAAGTTTTCGATGTCTCTTAAGAATTTATATTAAAAATTATTTATTCAATATATAAATCATTAAACTAGAAGTTTTTAATCCATATTTATAACCATGTTGTCATTATTTTCATAAATAATACTTATTTATATTTTGTCATTATGAACAGTAACCATAATAAATATTTGTCATCTTAGTATGGATAAATCCTGAAATAAAGTTTAAATTAATATTAAAAATCACCACCATTTTATATTAATCAATTTTATAAGTGGATTTATAAAATAAACATATAATATTTTAATTTAAGATTATTTGTTCCATTTTTATTTCAAAAAGACATATATATTATAATAGGTAAATATAATGTCAAAAATGATAGTTTCTTAGTTTTAATAGCCAGAATATTTTTTTTCTTTTGATAAAAGAAAATAACGTTAATTTATAGATTTTTATTTAAAATATATATATATATTTTTTTAATGGTAATTTATATTTAATTTTTATTTATGAAATAATTACTTTATATTCATATGCAACACTAACTCAATGTCGATGAAAACAGTAGAAAAATAATATAAGTGATTTTAAAAATAGTAGAATTTATTTTCTTGGTTAAGTAAAATAGTCCCACAAAATATATAGATAAATATAATATATTATGGATGTTTGAGATGTTTCTCTTAAAATTAATTTACCTTCATGTTGTTTTCAAAGTCAAATTAAATCAATACTATCAAAAATTACATCAAACATATTATCAGTTAATAAAATTATATTAAATCATTTAACAATAATAATAATATTAAAATCATAGAATTATGATGAGAAATATCCAAATAATTTATACCTTGGAATTTTCTTTTCTAATTTTCAACTTATATGTAAAATTATAACCCTTTAATATTGAAAAAAATCATTTCTGTGGTCAAGGTTATTTTTTTAAATTAAGGTGTTAAACTATATGAAAAGGTATGAAAAAATTATAAACCGGTATAAATTTTATTAAATAATTTATAAAAAACCATATATTTTTTATCATATTATTAATTTCTTTTTTGATCCATTTTACATGAGTTAGACACATTTTATATTATAATATTTCATATATTTCCAAAAATGACATTAATGTTATTTTATAACAAACAACTTTTTATTAAATGACTTAAAATACATTAAACTCTTATACTTCATCAATTTAATGAGATATTTTTTAATATATCTCCCATGGTACATTTTTGGGTTATTTTTCCTTTTATAAAAACTTTTCTGACCACTAGAGATCAAGAAACAATGATATAATGGTAATTGTAAAAATTGTTAACAAGGGGTTAAAACAATGAGACGGTGGTGAGAAAATAATATCAACATGAAGAAATATTATTTTACAATGGGATATAGACTAATATTCAACCCATATTATTATTATTTTAATTTGGATCCAATTTTACTTGAAAATTAATTTATACTAATTTAATACATTATGTAAACCTGAAAGTACCCCTCACTTCAATTATAAAAGGGACCATCGCATCCTCTCTTCCTAAAACCTATTGAGAAATATATCTCATTAATAAACTAAAACACACCTTACATGATTCCCAAATCACATTATAGAGGACTTATTTTGGTAATAATACTACCCTTTTTGGACTTAAGGTGTAAATCCATTGAGTTTCACCAAGGAATAGGTATTTCTTTTAACCAAATGTTTTAGAATTATTAATTCCTATACCTCCAGCAAATATAATTATACATTGATGAATTTTTTTTCTATTATCTTAAATATAATTATAATTTTTATGTATAGATAATAATATATATCCATTTCTATTTTTTGATTATATGTGAAATGAATCCATCGTTTGTATGCACAAAAGATTATGGCCTCACAAAACATTATAATTCATTTTCCATCACCTCCAATCATGGATGGTTAAAATGATGCATCAAATGTGACTACATGATTTACATTATATATTTTAATTATTTAAATATAAAATATAATCTACTTTGTTATGTTTCCATTAATTGAATGAATCATAACATCATTTTCTCATACCTATGGACTACCACTTCAACAAAGTAATGTGATTTTTTCCTCACCACGTAAAATAAATAATATATATATGTTTATTTAAATAAATAATATTATATTTATTATATAATAATAATTCAATAAATATTAAATAATTCATAATTTTTTCCATATCAATAAATTATATATGGAAATGTTACTAATGTGTATGTATGGAATAATGCCTCCAAGATTGAAACATAGTTCATTTTTATCAAAATTATTTCATGGTTGATTTAAAATATAATTAAACCAGAAAATTGATTATTATATAATAATAATTATTATAGATATTATTGATTAATTACCACTTTTACCATAGGAATCTTACCAATGATATTTTGGACTTATGAGAGAAATATCATCAAAACATCATATGTGAACATAATTTACTAAGTAGTTAAATTTATCATTGTAATAAATAAAAAATATAATATTAAAAAAAATCTATTCCCCTAATATTAAATTACATAAGTAAGTTTATCATTAAGTATTTAAAATAATTTAAAAAATTAATAAGACTAATATTTATGTGACACATTATCAAAAAAATTCAATTAAAATTTTTTGATGATTTATTTTCAAAATATTTTTATACCATGACTATATTCATAAAAATAATTTTCTGGATACATTTATATAGACATAAATGAAATATAAAATAAAACATAAAATATATTTTATCTTTATTTCATTTATGTTTAAAATATAATAATTTAATTGAATATATTGACATTCATTAAAAAGTGGAAAAATAAATATTCTATTTGAACGTATATGGTGTCGAAAGGCTTTCAAATAGCTAAAAACAATATTTGATGATTTTATAAATTTAAAAAATTCATTTTTTATTCAAATGAATAGACTTTTGCCTTTTTTTATGGGAATTAAAGTTTTTAAAATTGATTTTTAAATGGAAACAATATTTCAATATTAGAAAATGTTTAACATATGAGTTCAAATAATTTCATCATGGGTTTTATGATGAAATATTGAAGATGAAAAAAATATTTTCCTGATATGAAACATGATAATTATTTATGAAGATTTGTGTCCTCGATATAAATTATATGATCAGATATTATGATAAAACTTATAGGATGGGTGAGTCAAAGATAGCTATATATTTCATTTGGTAATGTTCTTTGTTTTCATAGGCATGTAGGCAGTTAACTGAGGAGGTTGATCTAATAGAATTAACTTGGATAAAGTTTTTTCAGACATGTGTTATAAATATAACTAAAAAATATTACTAAATTGGTTTTATATTCTCCTTTTATAATATTCACTAGTTTTCCTTAAAAAAGGTGTGTTTTTTCGTGGGAATATAAATTTTTCCATACGCAAAAAAATATTTTGATTAAGGTAATAATTTTATTAGTTTGAATGTTTCTTCACTAGACTAATAAATTTCTTTATTTTTTCCACTACTAAGACTTTTGTGCTCATACCATGTTTTTAAAATTTATTTCGCAGTGTTTAAGGACTTATTATACAAAAAAAATATGTCCCATTGATTGTAAATAAGATTTGTAAATAAAAAAAGCTGATTCATTTTAATGTTTTATATTGTGGAAAACAAGGATACTAAGTAGAATTGTCCACTTTTTAATATATGGGTTTCTTATATAACATTTAAGAAATAAATCTATAAAACACTAATCCATTAAATACTAAAATATTTTGACTGTGAAGTCTACTATTAAGACATAAGATTATATATTGCTAAAGGCTGGTTCATTATAGTTGGTAGCATAGGAATGGTTTTGATAACTTTGGAGATTATAATGTTTCAAGTGTGGTTATCTGAAGAGTTATGTAGAAAAACTTCAGTATATATGTTTGAGGTTAATCATATGTTCAATGTATTATACAACCCCTCTCATGTATTTATTGATGGGATTTTATTGTAATTAATGACATTTTTTATGAAATTTTATTGGGTTGAGATATATGTTACCCATAGGTTTAAGGTGAGGGATTATTTTGGAATAATTATGTAATATTATTAGGGATGTAAGATGAATCTTATAAGAAAATTTTTTATTTAGAAATTCATTTACATTGATGGTTTTATGGTTATTTTGAGGATTTCATCATATTTTTGGGAATATTATAGGTATCATATTAACACAGTTTTATTAAAATGATATATAATCGGGTTTCACACAATCGAATATATCTAGAAAGGCCACTAGGCTTAATCCCAAAATCTATGGTTGATTAATGGGTAACACCTACTGCTGAACTATGTGATGTCCTTGTTAGTATGGAATTTTTGTGTTACGTAATGAATTTTATTGATAAATATTTAGATTATTTTTTGGAACAAATGTATTATAATATAGATAACCATAGAATAGAAAGTGATTTTTTGATTAAGTGATTAATGTTATTTTAAAATAAGTCCTCTATTTTGGAAGCTATATATAATTATATTAAATGAAATTATATAATGATAATTTATGATTTCATTTGATTAATAAATGAAAAATATTATTTCTTAAATAATATATGATTTTAATGTAGCCTTAGAGTGATTAATATTATTTTATTATATTATTATAATATCATATATATTATATGAATACGACCAATATATGATTTAGTATATCAAGATATGAGTGACTAATTTTGATTGAAGATAAATGTCTAATTAATATTAAAAGAATCTGTGATCAAATCCTTCCATTTGTTTTAGGATTGGAACATGGTTTAGAATATTCAGATGAATTTTAATGTTATTTATTTTTCAAATGATATAAGTGGAACTTTTCGTGTCATTATTAAGGATTTTTAGTTTAATTTTTTATTTATTCATTTGATGGGTTGTTCAATTTGGGAACTATATAATCCTATACTAACCATTTTGGTATTGGTTACTGTAAAAAGACATTAATATTATATTTTTAATACTTTGTGGATTATGTTACTCATTAATAATATATTTTATTGGTTTATGAATGAAAAATCAATCTTTAATACTGAATATTTAGAGAAAAAGAAGATATTAAGGTGGAAATGATTAATGGATGATATTATTATTGTAATGTATGTGTATTTCATTATAATATCTATATATAAAGTATCGTGATTTATTACCTATAGAAAAATAATATTGAATCCATAACGATATCATATTACCTTCATTTAAGTTGAACTGATTGTCTTTCTCACATCTCACAGCTTTAAAATTTTTTTTGTCATTGACTGTATCATGATCATTTAAATTTTGTTTAAAAAAATTCTCTTTCACTCCCCATCATTATTTAGAAATTATGATTTTCCTATCTATCTATATTTTTAACTCCCCCTAATTTTCTCCTTTTTTAAACCTAAATGTGTGTTATTCTATAGAACCATTGTATTTCATTTTTCCTCTTTTCAATAGAATGTTATATTAACCAATTTTACAATATGGGATTTCAACAAAAGGTATTTTAAAATATCAAAACCATCATCACTGAACCCTTGTTTACATTAAAAGGATCCAATTTACTAAAGTGAGATAATATAATATCCTATTATATTGAAGGAACAATATATTTGTTGATGAATAAAACATGCAACACCAAGCTTAAACGAACCATGTAATATTATTATTTAAATAACTTTTATATATAATATGGATATTAAATTTATTATAATGAATAATATTAACCAAATTTATATATATATATATATAATGTTAATACAAAATAAAAATATATTCATTAATGATTAATAAATAAGAACTCAAATTTTCAAAAGATACATTTATGCTTGAAAATTAAGTTTTTTTAAAATTGGGATTTTTTCCTTTTTATGAGGGAGTATTATAATTAATTCATTAAACATATTAAAATTTATTTTATAAAAATTTAATTTATTTTAAATCATCATATCAAAAATATATTATGGTGATGTTTTGTAATTTTCTGAAAAGAGAGAATTTTTAGTAAATAGTGAAAATATCGTTTATTATGAGACTAACAATTTTTTTCATTTAAATGAACCATTTGGAATTAATTTTAATATTAAATTAAAAAAGGTATTTTTTAATTATTTAAATTATTATTGTATACATTTCAGTTATTATTAGAGTTAATTATGGTATATGTTCATTTCTATGATTAAAGGCACATTTTTTCAAAACACTATTTTTCAAAGCAATTTAAAAATTTATATTAACTATAATTTATTCAACCTATATAATTAGAATCATGGTAAATTTATTATATAATTATATTAATGAGTTATAAATTAGGTTAATAATCCCATTTTATTTTTTCTCATTAGGAATAGTAAACATAATAAATATTTTGAAACCTTGGTAAGGGTAAATCAAGAAATTATGGTTAAAAAGAATATGGTAAAGACTAAAATTAATGATAAAACATGTATTTAAGATATTTTATCAATTAGGTTTGACCACCCACAGCCATTATTATAATTCCTCTATATTCTCTTCCACTATTCAATGAAAATGAATTATATTTTAGTATAAGTAAATATAAATAAAAAAATGGGGTTCCTTTATTTTTAATATCAAAATTCAATTTACCAGGACATAAAAAAAATTATGTTCCATTATAAGTAGTTATTAAAAATAAAAATTATTTTTTATATTGTTAATTAATCATTATATTCTTTGGAATTAATAATGATGTTAAATTCTAATGCAAAACTGACTCAGTCCCTTAGAAAGAAGTAGAAAAATCATACAAATGATTATAAGAACACCAAAAGTAATTTTTTTGGATATTTTTAGTGTCCAAAAAATTTTATACATAAATATAACACATTAATTATTTTTATGGTTTATATTTTAATTCCTTTACTATCTTGATGTTTTCACAGTCAAATTAAATGAATTGTTCAAGAAACTACACTACTGATGTTTTATGTTAAATAATATTTAATCATAATTATGTCATAAAAAGGAAGAAAGACTAATATTAAGATAATAAATGTTCCAAAATTTCATACACTTTCCATTTATGAGCCAATTATTAATTTGTATAAAATTATACTCTTTAATATTGAAAATGTAATTACGAGAATTACGGTTAAAATTTTCTACGGGGTTAAGCCCAATGATATAGTTCAAAATAATATCTAAACACATATAAATTCAATTTCCAGTGCTAATTAAGTATTTATCCTCATTATATTCTATACTATATAATTTCTAACCATTTTAAATGATTCTGACATATATTATAGTATAATATTTCATATATTTTAAAAAATGACGTTAATGAAATTTTATAACAAAAAGTATCTCATTAAATGAATTAAAATTACTAAAAACTATAAATTCAAAAGAAATAATGGGATATTATTTTAAATATAATCCATTGTCCATTTATGGTTCATTTGTCCTTTTATAGTAACTTTCATGACACTTAAATAGTAAATAACATTGATATCGAGGTAATTTTCAAAAGGGTTAATAGGGTATAAAACAATGTGATATGGGTTATAAAATAATATAAAATTGAAATTTGTTTATTTAATTGTATTATTTTAATACTTATAAATTATTTATTTTAATTAAATAAATTTGGATCCACTAGAATATGAATATTTATTTATATTATTTTAATACATTATGTAATTCCAGAAGTTCCCCTCCCCTCACATAAAAAAGAGCACCCACTATCCTATTTTCTTCACTCATTTTATTTATTATATAACATATAATACCTAGCCAAATAGCATTATAACATACATGACCATGTTCTAGATTTATAATTTTGGTTTTAATACAAAACATAGAGGATGTTAGGTGTGGAGAAAATGAGGTTGTCCAAAAAAAGTGGTATGGTTATTGAACGAATGTTTCTATATTATTTCTTCTTCTACATAATTAAAATAATATTAAATAATAATTTTATAGTAATATAAATATATTATATATAGTTTTAAGTTTTTATTTTAATTGAATAACTGATATCCATCTCTTACATCCAAAAAATAGGAAATGAATCAATCATTTGTGTGTATAGTGAACTACCATCTCCTAAACCAATGTAATTTGTTTCCCATCACCATCGCTCACAGATGTTTATAATGATATATTTAATGAATATATATATATATATATATATTAATTAAATATTTATCATTATGGAAAAAAATATCATCTAATATCTTACCATTCCATCTATCGAAAAATGACAAGATCATTTGTGTATAAATGTTGACTACCTTCATCATGAAGGGATGTGATTCATTTCTAATAATCATATCGTAATGATGATAAATTCAAGTTTATTTAATAAAATAATATAATATTTATGATATAATCATGATTTAGTAAATATAAAATAATACTCTAATATTTTCGATCACGATCATTGAAAATAGAAACATTATTTATGCCTGCGTACGACCAACCATCTCTAGGATTATAATGTAGTTCATATTTTTATATAAATTTAACATGTTTTGTATAAAAAATATACATAATTTATAAAAAATATTATTATTTCATTATTTTAATTATTATGTAGATAATGTATTAATTTACTCTTAAACTATAGTGAACTAACCAAATGCTTATCTGAATTTTGATCCAAATATCATCCCAACATCTTGTGTAAAATTAATTGAATAAGTAATTAGAAATCAACATTGTAATAAATAAATAAATAAATAATAAACATGAAAAATATTTTTCATAATGTAAATAATTAACATAATTTTATTATTATAGAATATTAGTAATTTATGTGACAAGACGGACTCAATGTATGGGATAATCTTACCAAAAACTATGGTTTAAATATTTTAATGATTTATTTTCAAAATGTTTCTATTCTATTTAGTAGTTAATAAAAATTATTTCTTTGTATATTTTTAATCAATCATAAATTTTTTTATAATTTATATATTATAACTATCTTAATATTTTTGTAATTTCATTAAGAGGAATATGTTTACGTAATTTTTTTTCTTATTTAGAAAATTGTAGAAAGAATGCTATCTTTTAACACATACAAGGTCAAAGTATTATCCCATCACTAAAATTTTTATTTGATACTTCTATTAAATTCCACTATTCCATGGTTTATTAAAATATAACCCTTTTCCCATTGATCTATGATTTTTAGTATTGAAAAAAGGGTTTTAAATGTAAATGTTATTTCAATAAAAAACAATTTTTCCTATGGACTAAAAACTGTTTTCATGGATTTCGTTAATAAAAATTATAAGCAATTTTTTTATTATATGGTCCTTGATAATTATAAAAGATAATTGGTAAACCATATATATCATGTAAAATGGGTGATCCTGATACAACTTATACAATGGGTGAGTCCAGTATTTCTCTCTAATGCATTTGGAAATGTTCATTGTCTTCGGAAGAAAAAAGGATAGAGTTAACCTGTAATTAATATCCCATGATTTTAAATTGGGTCTATTTAATTTTAAATATTTTATGAATATAATTATCTATGTTACCTAAAATCATAACATATTTTATTGATATGGGCTTTACAGTTTTTTTGGTAAAACATTTTGAGTCATTCATATGGATATAAATTATTTCATACACTCAAATAATTGTCTAATAAAGGTAATAAATTTACGGTTTTCCATTTTCCACAAAAAATTAAGGAAATTATATATTATATGTATGTTAAAAATTTTATTATGTTCATACAACATATTAAAATGTTTTTAATAGGTTCTATTGATGTGTAAAAACAATGGCTATTTATAGAAGTAATTCAAAAATACTTTTCTTGAAAAAAATGTATTTTTAATTTTAAAATTTATTATACTGTGGTGAAAATGGATTAAAAGTTGAATTGTCTAGTTTTTAATATATTTGTTGTTTATATATGATTTATGAACTAACACTCAAAAACTACCAACCAAATATATACAATAAATGTATTAATTTGAATGCCAGTGTAAGTACACTAGAGTATATAATGTTTAATAATCAGACATTATAGCCTATTTTTCAAAAATGGATGCATAGTAAGATCAAAATGATAAATGTCATGTTCCTATGTGGAAAGAAAACAAATCTTTGCAAGTGAGCTCTATATATTTTTCTCAATTAACAAAGTAGAAAAATTAGAAGGATAATGTGATTATACCTATCATTATCCCTAAAATTATTTCATCACCCATTTCTATCATGAATTAAAAGTGAAACAATATCCCAAAATTGTATATCTGGATTTGTGGCACGTCACTAGAACCCTTTTCTAGATACCACTTCAATTTTGTTTCCATCCTCTATAAATATGAATTCCAATGTGGATGGAACTCATCAAGAATTTTAATCTTCTATGTTCAAGGAAAATCATGGTAACTATTTAAATATAAATTAGACAATTAAATAAGAATTGCAGGATGATGCCATAATTACCTATATATCCTTGGGCACAGATGAAAAAACTGATGAAAATGTGTCCTTATCATTGAATTATTCTCAAATAGATGTTTTAAAGGTGTTTATTGGAGAAGAATATAAGAATGAGGTTATTGATCATGGATAATCAATCAATTTTGATCTACATTAGGATAACTCTGCATGGAAGGGGATATCATTAGCCAAAATATCACCTTAGTTGTTATCTCTTTTAGGTATCATTTTTATCAATCATGGTTTCTCTTTCATGGATGAATCCTAGTGATTTTCTCCAATGGAATATTTCATTGAATACAATGTAGGTAAATCCAGAAAATATATCTTGGGTTCATCGTACAAGTGAACATAAAAATATTTTTAGTTATAATTGTTTGATAATTGTTGTGGGGATCTATAGGAAATTATTGGTAAATAAGAATCAGTATAGATAGATATTTCAGATGCAGAGGCTTATAAGGATCATGATTCACTGGTTGGAAAAAAAGTTCTGGTTGATAGAAATTCATCTAATAAAGATCATGAACATTATCAACAACTGATGAAAATGAATAGAGGTTGAAACCCTCATAGAAGAGGCAACCCTCACAGTCATGGTCGTTGGGGTGGCCAAAATTTTATTTGAGACCAATTGATATATTTTTTCTTTTTACTTTTTATCTTAAAGTTGATGGCATTTTTTCAATGTTGGACCCCATATTCTCTCTATTTTTTGTATGTTACAACATACTTACTAGGAATGATCTTATAGTTTCTATTATCTACTTTTTCCCAATATATATGTCTTTATATATATTTATGTATGTTTATTTATATTTTTATATATTTAAAGATATTCATATGATTTTATTTGTACTTAGATACATTTATAATTAATTGTATTTATATTTATTTATATATATTATTTTCATCTATATATATTCAATAATATTCAATTATATAGATAAATCAATACACATTTATATCTATATATATATATTACATATATATATATATCTTTATTCATATTTATTTATCTCAATTTATTTCTTGTTAAATATATTTATATATAAACATATATTTACTTATATTTCATTGTAATTACATATACTATGTATTTATATTTATAATTATATTTAATTATATATATTAATGTATTTATATGTATTTATAATTATTTATATATATTTATATACATTTTTTATATTAATTAATATTTATAGAGATATATATATATATAACTATTCAGATTATTTCTATAAATATATATAATCATATATAATTAAATAAGTATTTGTACTTATATGAATTTATTTATATTTATATAAATTTATGTAAATTTATTTATATTTATAGGAATTTATAGATATTTGTTTATACTTTTCAATATTTATTTATACTTAATGATATTTAAATCCATTTAACTATTTTTATTAATATTATTGTTATATATATATATATATTTAAATATGAATGTATATTTATATTTTTATATATACATAATTATAAATTATGAATTAACATATGTACACACATATACTCATATGTATATATATATATATATATATATATCTATTTTTAGGTGTATTTATCTTTTTATATAAAAGTATAGTAATGTTTTTTAGTCACCATATGAATGGTTTAAAGGAGTGGTAAAGGATCTATAGAATAACCAAGAGGTAAGTGGTTAAATTCTTATAACATATATATATATATATACTTGTGTGTGTGTGTGTGTGTTCTTGATTTTATTGGGTGGTTCTCAGTGGGTATGTAAATGGTGGTAATTATAAGTATTAAATAATAAGTAATATGTAATAAATAATAGGTGATAAATAATAAGAAATAAGAAATAAGTAACATATAATAAATCATAAAAATAAATAAATAATAATAAATGTTTATTAGTGGTTCTTAAAACCATCACGAAATCATTTTGTGCCAATTTTTTTTAAAAAATAATTACATGGGTCGTGACAACACATTACACAACGAATTTTAAAATCTACCACAAAATTCCAAAAAACCGCCCCTAAATGGAATTATTTCTTTATGGGAGAATCAATTATTTATAAGATATTAATTTCATTCTTGTGGTCACTTGATCACATTTCATATACATTTTTTATATGCTGTCATATATCTAAAAACCAATTCCTTAAGTGTAGAGACCCAAAGCATGACGTACATGGACATTACATTTCTTTTGCAGAATAATTTGTACATAACAAAAACAGACACACAAGGACCATAATAGTTTAGTGTCTTTGGAAACATGGAACGTACTCTTCTACTCATGGTGAAATATTTTCAACATCACCCATAAAGATCTCCCCCCCTTTTTTCTTACCTAAAACCTTTCTTTATATCCTGGGGAAAAGAAAACATAAAAAGGGTGAGCTCAAATTCTCAGTAAGGGTATGCATGGAGAAAATAAAACAAACCATATACATTTGAACATAAAAACATGAACATAATATTTAAACATTGAAATCCTGAGCAATGGCAAAAAATATGGCAGTAGGTAAGGCATAGATCAAAATAGAACATCAATCATGGTAAAATAACTTGTAAATAAAACTTCTAATTGTGGAAAAACATTAATCACATGATATTATTTAAATAGTATCCAAGGCATTGTTGTCAAGACCATATTAGTGGACAAAGTCCCTTTCTGAATCGAGTTCACTCCTTGTTCCAGTCCTGTATTACTGAACCAGATTAACTTATTGTTCAGCCATGTCTATCTCATGAGATATAAATCTTTCCCAATTCATTGAAGGGAGATATAGGTCCCACCCATCTCATAATGATACCATTCTTATGTGTACCATAAGATCATAAATCATACATCATAGCATAACCCATGTAATAAGAATGGGATTCTTAAACATCAATCCATCATAACTAAATCAATATAAGATAAAAGGACATCATAAAATTAATTCCATCATAACGTAATCAATTAAATTTTAAAAACATGGGATAGAAATAGAAACCTATATTATCTTAGTTGGAAAATAATTTTGATAAAACACTTGAACTCCATTCTTGATGAAAATATCCTTTCTACTTCAAAAACATTTTTCCTTTCTTAACATGTCATACAATTTTAAAATAAAAGAAGTTGGTTAAAAATAAACTTGAAAACCTGTAAAGGAATCATCATGGAAATAATGTTCAAAAAATCCATTCATACTGTATAAGTTCAAAAAACATTCTCCTCGTACTTTTGTCGAAAAAGTCAAAAGTACATTTTATGGTAAGCAAAAGAAAGATTCCTTCCAAACCTTGTGGTAAAAGTCATAAAAGGGTAAAAATGACTTTAAACATGCATGGAAGAATACTAAAAAATTTATGAAAACATTTTTAGAAAACATTAACATGTATGATAAACATAAACCCATTAAATACTTAAGAATAAACGATCTCGGATAATAATGAGATTGGAATAGGTATCCTTTACCTTAGGTCTGATTTGCTTCGTACGTATCCGAACCTCCTCTTCTTTGAAGCGCCTCTTCTTAACCTCTTCTTAGAGCATTAAATATGGTCTTTTAAGAAGAAAAGTACCTCTAGGATGTTTCTAGGGAAGTGTAGAAGATAAATTGGCAGGGGATGGGTGAGCATCAAGGATCAAAATGGTGTGAAGAGAAGAGGGAAGGGGTTCACTTTTATAAGGGAGGAGAGGGGCACCTTTGGAAAAACTAAAAATATTATTTCATAATAAAGTCATATTAGGTTTTTAATAGCTCCAAATTGATTTATTTCGAAACTAATGTGTGGATGGGTCTAAATTCTCTCATCCAATAGAATTTATACAATTTTAGTTTTCTATTTTAACCATATCATTTAGATTTAACTTTAAGTTAAATAATTTTACTTTTACAGTGTCTTCTTGTTTTCTTACAATATAAGGTTAATAAACATACTCTAACAAGCCAAAAGAAACCCAAGTTGTTTATTATTAATATATATAACCTTATCTAAGTCATTTGGCCGAACCTTAGATTTTTAGGAATAAAATAACAATTAATAATATAATTTTTTTTAAAAACTATTTTATGTCAATTTTGACACTATTTGGTAATTGATTTTTGTGAAAATCATAACAGAATTATTAGTTCAAAAAATTAAATTAAATCAATACTAACATGTCATATTAACCTATAAAATTAGTTTAATTCATAAAAAGTCTCAAATTACATTTATTTGGGTATTTATAATATCAATTATTTTAATACTTCATTATTTTGGTAATTACTGCATCACCATTGTGTCATAAATAACATAAATTATATAATGTCTAAAAACTATAAATAAAATACCACTAGGTAGGAAATAAGTTTAGCATTCTAATGAATATTTATAGTCTAATTTATCTTGTCTATAACCCTATATTAATAATGAATTAGTTATTAATCATTGATTTTAACTATTTTAACCCTTCTTTAAATAAATTAATAATAAATGTCCTAATCTAATCCAAGTGGACCTAAATGGTCATATATAATTCCTAATGTTTTATTGGTCGAATTATACTTATAAAATAGAATTAGGACATGTGTTAGGGTAATATTAATATCATTTGTACCCTTAATTACGCTATTTACTTTCAAAAGTTGTAAATAAATGTAAAAAGTTACAATTCACCAAAAATTATTTTCATCTCATTGAACCACATTTTAGTCCTTGATATTAACTGTGTCTCTTGGATTTTCGAAATTCAATTCACAGATGTGGTAAAACATAAATGAAAAAGTCAGTTTTTAACTACTACTAAGTGGTTTAACTACTCATCAAAAATTTATGTTTTTCAAAAAAATACCAAAAATTCAGCCTAAGCATTATTTGATATTCCGAATTCAAAATTTATTTATATTTTTCCAAATTCAAAACATAGAAGTGGAATTAATTAATTATAAAATTAATTCCTGTTATCAAAAAAATAGCGTGTTTTTAAGAAACAAAAATTATCAACAGATTGATACTTGTTTATATCCAATTTCAAAGTGAAATTAATTCCAATGAAAAAAATTGGATTAAATGGTAAAAATATATTCCAATTAAACTTTAAAACCAATTAAAAGGGTAATCTAACCTTATAAATGTTTGTGATGAAAAAAGTTGTTTTTAATTAAAATATAGTGTGCTTTTACAATTCATTAAAATATGAAAGTTATCAGAATAATATGAAAAAATTATCCAAAGTAAATTTTTTTACCCTGATTCCAAAATATAATTTTATGGTGTCAAATTGAACTTATAGACATTTCAAAAACAAGATTTAAGGTGGGTTCTCCATCAAAATGTGGGAAAACTGCAATTTATGAAAAATACATATTTTACACGAAAAATTTTATTTTGTTCTCATACCAGATTATAGAAAATGTGTAAGATGAATAATAATGTTATAAAATTAAAATTTTAATTAATACTACTAATAACGGCTAGTCCATAATAATATTATAACAATATATCGTTTTTTAGTGAAACCCGGTATTGCATACTACGCACACAATCTAGGTTGGGCGTGATTGCGTGTAATGCAAGCCAAGAATAGTGTTGTGTATACTACAAGCCAATGCAGTGTTGCGTATAGTATAAGCTAATCTTGGTGTAGTGTATAATATAAGATCAATGAAATTAAAAATAATATATCTCATAAAATCTCGGGTTGTTAAATTCTACCCCCCTTAAAATTAATTTCACCCTCGAAATTTGTCGGGGATATAAATGGATTATTACATGAGAGTTTCTTTCATAGAAACCCACATCATAAAAAGAAATACCAAAACTTATCTTTAAAAAATAAATTATGAAACGTAACGGTTACCCAAATTTACTAATCGCTGGGTTTCTACATAGGATAACATAGGTGAAAATATGGATATGGAGTAGAAATCTAACCATCATGTTCAAATAGAGGGTGGTAGAGAACATGGATATGAAAAATCCATCAATCACGAAACCATAAATTTGTGATGATCTAAGGTACCATCTAATTCATCGAATACAAGAGCACTAGGACTACATTTTTTGTTTTCAATATCATTTCCCCAATGTTGAAAATTTTGAATTATAAAAAATACTTGCTTTATTTTGGTACAATCTCACTGTTTTTCGTGCTTTGAACAATTTCCACTTCATCTCATAAAGAAATAAAGTTGAATTTGTTATTCGTGAAGTGTTAATAGATCATGTTATAGAATAATGGGTCATTCCATCTGTTCCAAAGAAAAGGCTAGAAAAAGTTAACAAATATACATAAGTCCATCTATAGTGAGGTTAATCATATACAATTCCAAAAATGATCTTATACATCATATATCATACCGCTTAATAAAATAAAAAAAGTTTCTACTAACCAGGGACTTCTAGTAGGCCAGTGGTAGACGATAAAGGCCAGTTGCACTTCAATTGTGGGTTCAATTCCCACAGCCTTGTCCGATGCGATGGGATCTCGCCCGTCCTGCAGGTTGTCCTTTTTCTAATTCTACATTGCTATAACAACCCATCAATAATATCGAAAAATGTTCTATCCTTAAACAATACTAACTTATGTCCAACATAATCCATTCAATCATTAGGCTTATCTAAAATTCTTCGGTCTAAGCTCATTGTATAAAGAAAATTTTAACTTGAAATGTCTCATTATAATCACGTGAATGCCATCATTTATCCCCCATATATAATAATATATATCTTGTTGGTCAAATTACAAACATTTGAATACCTTAATTATTTATTCTCTTGAAGAATGAATACCCATTGAACCTTAGTGAAAACATTAATGTTGTTAAATTTTAAAACATTCCACATACCAAAATCTCAAAAATTCTATATACTCAAACCATAATATCACTTAGTACTTATATCAGTCATGAGATCATGAATACAATCGAACATCTCAATATCATCTTATCCCTTCATTATGTGCATATCATCTACTTTCTAAAAATATCTTAATAACCTTTCATGGTTACCAGTACCATTCAACATATACTTTCAAATACTTTAGGAAAAACAATAGTGTAACAATCCTTAGATGATTAATTATTCCATAGTACCATTAACTATACAACATAACTCTTTATAAACATACAATAATTTGACAACCTTCTTAAACAAATTACTGAGCTTCAACACTTCTTTCATCTCCTATATCATTTGTAGTCTCCTCATCATCATCCACATAAATACCAGCCATATGACCATGCTGATTCTCTTCATGAGATTTTCCCTTAGGGAATTGGTTTTCATAATGCCCGTACATTCCACATTTAAAACATTTTACCGTTGTTGATGTCTTAAAAATACCATTATCATTATCCATGGTGTTAAATAAACCTTTTACTTTGCAATTACTGGCTTTGGGTCCTTCTTTTCCACACCCAAAGCATCTTCTAGTTCCTTTGAAACATTCTCCTTGATGCCTATTCTTACAATATTTACATGAGGGGAATTGAACTTTCTTTCCTCTATGATCATTATGAAACTCCATCTTTCTGTTATTAACTAAGTTGGGAAATTTACCAAAGTTGAGATTATTGATCATATTATGAGATTGATGATTAGGCATAATAACAATATGTGGACCTCCAGATCCAATTTCATTTGATTTCTAATGAAATATATCATTCAATTCTCCATCATATCCTCTATTATCATGAATCTTCATGTTTCAAGCCATTTTCTAAAACCCAAAAAGAATAGTGTGAGAGGAAAAAATCATGCTAGGAAAAAAACATAATAAAGGGGGAGTACCTTGAATATCTAACATCATAGGTTTAATTATATGATATTTAGCGCAATTATAGGACTATAACATATATGTACACTTAACCTTAGGGAAATCCCTAGACATACCTTAGAAATATATCTAGGGATATCACTAAAGATTTCGCATCCTAGTTTCGAAAGGTTAACTAAACCCTTCCTCTGATACCAACTTTAGAGACCCAACGTTTGACGTACATAGACATTACATTACTTTTGTTGAATACTTAGTACATAACAAAAACAGACACACAAGGACCGTAATAGTTTAGTGTCTTTAAAAACATGGAATGTAATCTTCTACTCATGGTGAAAGATCTTCAACATCTCTAATAAAGATCTTCCCCGTTTTTTTCTTACCTAAAACCTTTCTTTATATCCGGGGGAAAATAAAACATAAAAAGGGTGAGCTCTAATGATCAGTAAGGGTAATCATGGAAAAAATAAAACAAACCATATACATTTGAACATAAAAATATGAACTTAATGTTTAAACGTCAAAATATTGAGAAATGACATAAAACATGGCAGTACGTAAGGCATAGATCAAAATAGAACATCAATCATGGTAAAATAGCTTGTAAATAAAACTTCTAATTGTGTCAAAACATTAAGCACATGATATGACTTCCATAGTAGCCAAGTAATTGCTTCCAAGACCATCTAGGTGGACAGAGTCCCTTTCTGAATCGAGTTCACTACTTGTTCCAGTCATGTATTACTGAACCAGATTAACTTACCCTACCATCTATTTCTATATCATGAGATATAAATCTTTACCCAATGCATTGGAGGGAGATATCGGTCCCACCAATCTCACAATGATACCATTATTATGTGTTCCACAAGATCATAAGTCATACATCATAGCATAACCCATGTGATAAAAACGGGATTCTTAAACATCATGCCATCAAAAAATAATCAATATAAGATAAAAGGACATCATAAAATTAATTCTCTCATAACGTAATCAAATCGATTTAAAAAAATATGGATAGAAAAAGAACCCTATATTATCATAGATGGAAAATAATTTTGACAAAACATTTGAACTCCATTCATGAGGAAAATATACTTTCTACTTCAAAAACATTTTTCCTTTCTTAATATGTCATACAATTTTAATATAAAAGAAGATGATTAAAAATAAACTTGAAAAATTGTAATGGAATCTTCATGGAAATAATTTTCTAAAAATAAATTCATGTTGTATAAGTTAAAAAAAACATTCTCCTTGTACTTTTGTCGAAAAAGACAAAATGTCCCTTGTATGGTAAGAAAAAGAATGATTCCTTCCAAACCTTGTGGTAAAGTCATAAAAGGGTAAAAATGACTTTAAACGTACATGAATGAATACTAAACATTTTATGAAAGAATTTTTAGAAAACATGGACATGGATGATAAACATAACCTCAATAAATACTTACGATTAAACAATCTTGGATAAGAATGAGATTGTGATAGTTATCCCTTACCTTAGTTCTGATATGCTTCATATGTATCTGAACCTCTTCTTCTTTGAAGTGTCTCTTCTTAACCTCCTCTTAGGGCACTAAAGATGGTTTTTAAAGAAGACCAGAACATCTAGGATGTTTCTATGGAAGTGGAGAAGAGAAATTGGTAGGGTTTGGATGAGCATCAACGCTCAAAATGGTGTGAAGAGATGAGGGAAGGGGTGCCCTTTTATAAGGGAGGAGAGGGGCACCTTTGGAAAAACTAAAAATATTATTTTATAATAAAGTCATATTTGGTTTTTAATAGCTCAAAATTGATTTATTTCAATGCTAAGGTAGGGATGGGTCGAAATCCTCTCATAAAATATAATTTATACAAGTTTAGGTTTCTATTTTAACCTTATTATTTATATTTAACTTTAAGTTAAATAATTTTACTTTTACCGTGTCTTTATGTTTTCTTACACTATAAGTTTAATAAACTTACTATAACAAGGAAAACGAACCCAAAATTGTTTATTATTAATATATATAACTATATCTAAGTCATATGGCCGAACTTTATATTTTTAGGAATAAAATAACAATCAATAATATAATATTTTTTTTAAACACTATTTAATGTCAATTTTGACACTAATTGGTAATTGACTTTTGTGAAAATCATAACAGAATGATCAGTTAGAAAAAAGTTAATTAAATCAATAATACCATGTCATATGAAGCTATAAAATTAGTTGAATTCATTAGAAGTCTCAAATAACATTTATTTGGGTACTTATAATACCAATTATTTTAATATTTCATTATTTAGGTAATTAATGAATCACCATTGTGTCATAAATAACATAAATTATTTAATGTCTAAAAATTATAAATAAAATACCATTAGGTAGGAAATATTTTTCTCTTTCTTATGAATATATATAGTAGAATTTATCTTTTCTATAACCCAATATTAAAAATGAATTAGTTATTGAACTTTGATTTTAACTATTTTAACCTTTCTTTAAATAAATTAATAATAAATGTCCTAATCTAATACAAGTGGACCTAAATGGTCATATTGTATTCCTAAGGTTGTATTTGCTCGATTTATAATTATCCAATAGAATTAGGACATGTGTTAGGGTAATATTAATATCATTTGTACCCTTAATTACCCTATTTACTTTTAACCATGGTAAATAAAAGTAAAAAGTTACTATTCACCAAAAATTATTTTCATCTCATTGAACCACATTTTAGACCTTGATATGTACCATCTCTCTCGGATTTTTGAAATTCAATTCACAGAAGTGGTAAAATTAAAATGAAAAAGTCAGTATTTTAACTACTACTAATTGGTTTCACTACTAATCGAAAATTGAAGTTTTTCAGAAAAATACCAAAAATTCAGCCTAAGAATTATTTGATATTCCGAATTCAAAATTTATGTCTATTTTGAAAAATTTAAAACATAGAAGTGGAATTAATTAATTTTCAAATTAATTCCCGTTATCAATACAAATAGCGTGTTTTTACGAAACAAAAACTATCAAAATATTGATACTTGTTTACAGGCAATTTCATAGTGAAATTATTTCCAATGAACAACATTGGATTAAATGGTAAAAATAATTTCTAATTACACTTTAAAATTAATTTAAAGGATAATCTTACCATATAAATTATTATGATGAAAAAAGTTGTTTTTAATTAAAATATAGCGTGTTTTTACTATTCATTAAAATATGAAAGTTATCAGAATAATATGAAAATTTATCCAAAGTAAATTTTTATATCTTGATTCCAAATAAGAATTTTATTTTTTAAAATTGAATTTATAGACATGTTAAAAACAATATTTAAGGTGGGTGCACAATCAAAAGGCGGGAAAAATGCAATTTTTGAAAAATACATATTTTTAACGAAAAATTTATTTTGTTCTCATACCATATTCTAGAAAATGTGTAAGATGAATAATAATGTTATAAAATTCAAAATTTAATTAATACTATTCATAAAGTCTAGTCCATAATAATATTATAACAATATATCGTTGTTTAGTGAAACCCAGTGTTGCGTACAACACACGCTATCTAGGTAGGTCGTGATTGTGTTTAATGCAAGACAAGAATAGTGTTCTGTATACTACAAGCTAGTGCGGTGTTGTGTATTGTACAAGCAAATCTTGGTGTAGTGTATAATAGAATATCAAAGAAATTAAAAATAATATATCTCATAAAATCTCTGGTTGTTAAATTAAGTGAAATTCACGTCACATGTAATCCCTATTGTTTTCAACCCCTTTTATTCCCATTACCCTACTAAAAATACATCTAAAATTAAATATATACCCTTAACAGAACATCTTTAGATTTCTAATAAGTAGAGCATTCCTAGGAACAATATTATATCATCTTTCTTTGATAAATGACACTCCACATCCTATAGAGTACTTCTGACATAGTGCTCATCTTCCTCATACGGGGCCCCAAGGCATGGCCAACTATATACAACCATGTTTTAAGGATAATTCATATTGAAAAGTTCATGGGATTCCAACCCACTGTAAATATCTACATGTATGCATTTTAAAACTCTGCATCCCAAAGCATTATTCTCAGAATAATCCCGATGGTTTTTCCTAGTTTCTAATTGTGATTTATTCAAGGATTTTTATTATTTGGAACCTTCCCTAATAGAAATCTATATTCTTTCAATTATTTAAGCACCAATAACATATATTATTTCATTACCCCATCATAACTCCTTAGTTTAATGCATATATGTTTACAAAATCTATCTATTGATGAAAAAATGTGGGGACTCTCATGTATAGGTACAACACTTATACAATATCATGATATTTTTAAACGGATGGTTTTAGTCGTATAACCCTAAAATAAAGGATAATGGCCCACCTTGCATGACGATAAAATTCATGGAATGGTATATATAAAATGACATAAAGAAACTGATACCAGTACTCATTATAAAACCATACAGTGTATGAAATGTCATTCTCATACGGTGTTCAACTTCATCATATAACTTCTTGATTGAACAAAACTAAGAAGATGTGTTTTTAATGGATGTTATTTATCCCATTTAATATTGATTTAATCATTGGAATAAAAAATAATGTGTTTTTATTTCTCAATTTGAAATACATAGTAATTACTCTATAATAATAATCCCAACATCACATTATTTTCCACCCCATTAAAATTTCATTCCATTATTAACATTACTAAAGAAAAAAATTTCTTTTATGTTTTCACTGGGTACCTTATAGCCCAATGTAATGTAATTTTTATTCCTTAATGGAACATTATATTTCATGTCTCTTTTATAATTTGTGGATGACAGTAATCTCTAATATTACCATTAATAATTTCAGGGGACCATAAATCCAAATTTAACTCCTTTTTCCATCACAAATAATGATAAATTAAATTATAACCCATTAATACTTTATCAGTGGTTCTGGAATATTTAGAAATCGTAATGTCATATAAATGGCCTTTAAATCCAAACATAACTACATTCATATTCATAATATAATAATATTTAGCTTTCTCTCTTTAATCATTAATGGATCTAACAAACCTCTAATGTAACCATTATGGATTCTTGAGAATAATATATCATTTCATAATAAAAATATCATATTCTTAAGAAATAAATTGTGTTATATTAATTTGATAATTTTTGGATTGTACATAACTATTGTATAATCTTTAAGGATTTCCTGAGAGACTATAAATCATTAAACAATCCAATTTCCCTTCTTTTATGACACAAAACACAAGAATATCCATTAAAATAATATTCAAGATAACTAATATTCATCATAAATCATAAAACAATTTATGTTTGGATTTAATCTATGACATATCTATTATACCTCCCTCTATTTTTTTATGATTATCAATATTTTCTTATCAATTTATTATTTTTATTGGAGTGTTTTTCAGAATTCCCAATTTAACGTTAAGTAATGTCATAAAAGGTAGCAATAGTGTTCCTAATGTACCTTATAATGGAAAATTTTGATAATTTTAGAAGATTATACATATCACTTATTCTGATTAAAATTTATGGAATCAGGTTCGAAGAAACATAGAAGGTCATAGAAGGAAGTTGAGGTGCCATTTCTTGAAGTTGGATCAGTCAGGAAGCACTGGCATCATGTTGAATGTCACCAAATAGATTATGGCATGAAAGGAATCTTATCTATATTTAGGAGTTCACAATATTTACAATGGAGGTTCATCATCTTTCCATTTAAGGTAATAAGTTCCAATGTATCTTTAGTAAGCCTACTAGCTAACTAATGGAATCAAGTGACACACTAGTGGGGGGAATTCTAGAATACACCATGCTATATTTATGATGGTCAAAATGATCATAATTCTTCATTAATGTCTTTGTTCATATTTGGATATAAATTAATACCTAAAAGGGTATTTAAAGGATCAACGAATATTGAATTAATCAGTCACCATGTTTAAAAACTACATTAATAAACAAAGACATTGAAAGTTTATATTTCTCCAAGCACTCCACTCAAGATACAATTATTATTTTTTTGATGTAGAAGGTGATCACCTTGTTATCTATCTATAACACTATAAAATTTTATCCATATTTCTATAGATATATATAAGAACAACTTTTAAAAGTATTTTCACTAATATAATCTCTATTTTCTCACCTCATCTTCTCTGGATTCTCACAACCGAAAATTAGGGATGTGTTCTGACAACAGGATATGTAAGGGAAGAGTTTATTTTCAAAACCATGAAAAGATAGGGTATTTGGTTCTTAGTTTCTGTTCAAACCAAGGGACTTTATTATTGTATATTTTTTAAATCTAAGGGAATTTTTTAATTGGGAATTCATCAAAAATAGTCGTATTTGGTTAATTCTTATCCATTGAAAACATAGGTTGATTATAATAAGCCATATATCTATAGTTTAGGGGTGGAGATTTTGGGGAACCATGTGTTATTTTTATTAACTCCTTATGAAGTAGTTTTTACCACTTTATAATTATTCATTAAACTAATTAATGAAATATTTTTACAATTTAAATAATAATTTATATTAATTTTATATTAAGTTTACTATATTAATTTAATTTATCGTTTATCAATTAAACGGTGTCATTTTATTATCATTTTTAAATATTTTTTAATTATAATTTTTTCTTTATTTTATGATTTTTTATTAAATTAAATTCACTCCCCTCATTCTATTTTATACTCCGACTATCTTTTGTAATCAAATGATTTTTTGTTTTTTTTATAATCATATTGTTCAAAATTTTGATTTTAGTTTTGAAAATCCTTACTGATTTTAATGTTTTACTTTTAAAATGGAATATTATTTTAAATAATATTCTGAAGGGATTATGTTTGGAAGACACCATTTTTGTAATTGTTTAAAAATATTTTTATTATAAAAAAAATGTTTATGACATTCTTAGTATCATAGGTTTTCCTATTTTAAAAATTTTTATAATAATTGTACCCTAACTACTAAATACAAATTTAAATGGAATCATATAAATATTTATTCTTTTGAACATAATGGAAAATACAATAACACAAATTATTGTGGGCTGGGCCATAAATAATCTAATCATATTTCATTTTGAAAAATATGTCATGAAATTTAAAAAAATTTAAAATCAACATGTGAATAACCAAATAAAATTAGATACACTAGAAAAAAATGTTTATGAAATCTATTGAAATTTGAATCACGAATTAAAATTAATATATTAATACCATTATTATCCACATCACTATTATTATTATTATTATAAAATATTTTTTGATACATTTATTTAAAAAAAATTAATTAATAAAATCCTATATGGTTTTCTAAGCTGTAGGGTGTCAAAGTGGATAGTAATACCAGAAGTGAAGGTGGTAAAAAATATTTTTCATGATAAACTCATCGAAACCCTGATGAAATAAAAAAATAACCATAAATAAGAAATATTATAAAAATTAAAGGGGATGAAAATAATTTAGAAGAAAATTTTAATTTAAATAAATATAATATAATAATTATTTTATAAGTGACTCGATTAATGAATCAAAGATATAATAATTTATAAGGAGGTTTAATAAAACAAAAAAAATTAGATCCTTCCACCGATCAAAATATTAAATCAAAATTTATGTTCTTGAAGTAATTTTATTTGGTTTGGAAAATATTGGTAACATCAAGATGGAGTATCCCTTGGAAAAATGTTTTAAATAAAATAAGAATGGTAATAAATCATTTGAAGTTTCAACATGGATTGTGGGTAGAGTATTCTCCTTAATCATATTATTCATGAAAATCAAATCCCAAATTCCTTATGGATCATATAAATATAGAACAAGTTATTAGTTGTCAATGTTTTTCTATTTCCCCATCTTCCTTCAATTCATATTTTCTTATTTCACTTATTGTCATGAAAACTAAGTTGATTTTTTTAAGAACTCAATTAAAAATTTGATAATCTCTTGAATAAGTAAAAAATAATTATTAACGAAAAGAAGTAGATACATAATAAACAAGAAATAAATTTAAATGAAAATGTTTCATTGTTTTCCATATTAAAAATTATTCATGATGATAAATATTTAAAATCACAAATCAAGGATCTCAAAATCACCCATTGTAAAATCACATAATGTGAAAAAAAAATTATTATTATGGTATATGGATATAAGTGTGTTAAAATAAATAATCATCAGTTATTTTTTTCAAATAAATTATCCTATTTGAAAAATAATTTCTTTTAGAAAGGTATTTATAAATATATGTAATGTAGGTTTTTATAATATTTTGGGAATATTGTATATAAATTAAACATAATAAATATTATAAATTGTAGTAAAAAATATGTTTATCTTTCTTCTCAATTTTTAATAATAAATTCTCATTATAAAAAAATGAGTTCTTAAATACATGTTAAAAAAAATTAGTTGAATAATAATTGTTTCACATTCCCAATATTCATTATCTCACACAACCTATACCTGAATGGCACTAAAATATATATTTTTTAAAATTTCTGGACTAAACCCTTGAGTTTCATTGATCTATCATAATATTAACTATTAATAAAAAATTTAATTAAACCCCTAAAATGATTTATCTATGATTTCCAATAATTGTCTCTATAATAAATGGTGTAATTGACTAGTATCCTAGATATATCCATTTTATAAAAGTTTGGATGGATCTAAATGGGAAAAGTATTTTTCCCTTTTTAATTTTTTTTTGAACATAATTTCATGGTCTCTCGTCCATATATCTCATGTCAATGATTTCTTAATAGGGGAGATGTCATATATTGATTCATTTTATCGTTTTATAAATTATTTTCCTTTTGAATTTTCAAAAAAAAATCCTTTTATTATTATTTTTAAAATTCACTTCTTTTCATTTTTAAAAACACTTTTCAAAATGTTTCATCATTTTAAAATATAAATATCCAATCTTATCAATACATTACATTTTTTTGATGTAATTCTAAATGTTTCATAATTAATATATAACATTTCATTTCTTATTTATATCATATATTTTTTTGTATATGGTTTATATTCAAATTTTATAATCATCTTATTTTAGTTTTATGATAATCATTAAGGGGATATTATTATCAGGTATTAATTTTTGTATACTATATTTAATCTCATCTTTTTTATTCCTTGACTCCAATTCATAATCCCAATATAGGAAAGATTCTTTGTAAAAGGGGTATTAATTTTTTTATTATATAAAATGGGAAGGGTTGTTTTATTTCAAAAATTTAGAGATATTTCTTAAGCTTCATTTAAAATAATTCTTGATAATGATGAATATTATTTACTTAAGTATTCATTATGATGAGTATCATAAATCTTAAAAATATTTATATATCATTTAATATTGATTTAGTTTTAATGTATTTTAATTTTATGTTTTTTTGAACATAAAAATATTGGAGCTTATTTTACCTATCTTTAACTCATGGTGCTTTCATGATTAAAAAAAAATTATTATGTATCTACCTTTTTAATTTATTTTTCTTAAGACTCCCCAATTTGGATTTTGATCAAGCCATTAATGGTTATAATTTAGTTCTTTTGTTGAATATAATTATGTCATGTTTATATTGTTAAAATCATGGAAATTAATTTTATAATGTTTTATTTTGTTATAATCACGGTTAAATAATCATAGAAGGTCTTGGAAACAGGTTATTGTTCCACATCAAAATATAGGAACTATACGGAAACACTAGTTACCTAGTTTAGTGTGACAAGTTAGTATAGGGAATGGAAAAAAAAATTTCTATGATGAACTAGGACAACTAGTATCCAACATAGGTGGACTATACATTTTGTGGAGGAAGGAAGTATCTAAGATTCTTTTGTAAGACTACTGACTAGTCAGTGGAATCAAGTGACTATCCAGTTGTGCAATTATATAATCATATAATTATTATTTATCATCATAAGATATAATTCTAGTTATATTATAATGATTTGGATAAAACATGGAAGGAATTTAAAAAATATAATGATATATATAGTTGATTATAGATGTTGGGATTAATCATTCAACTTGTTGAGAAACTCCATATTTGATTCATGACATTGAATCTCTCTATATTTACATATGACCTCTCCTCAAATTGATAATTATTTATTGATTAATCTAGAAGTATCTAAACATTGTATCTATTTCACTATGAAATTAAATTAATATTAATATAGATATTATAAAACATATTTGTAAAGGATTTCTGCAAATAAAATATCTCCATTATCACCTCATCTTCTAAAGGTCCTCAAAACCAAAAGTGAGGGAATCATAATAATATGTAATAAAGTAAGTGATGAGTTTATTATCACAAATGGGAAATGGTAAATTAAGTGGTTCTTTAGCTTCTATTAAAACAAAGGGGTGTGGTTCTTGGGTTTCCATCAAAACCAAGGAATGTTAGTCCATGAATTTCTATTAAATTCATGGGAAGATAGTTCATGGTTATCTTTTTTATCCAAGGTAATGTCTTAATAATATAAATCTATATAATATATGGGTTCATAAGTAGGGGAACCTTGTGTGATATTACAAAAATACATACCAAATTTTGATTTCTAACAATTTATATATCCATAGTGCATCATTTTAATCTTGATTCAAATAAATTCCATAAATCTGACTCATCTGTTACCTCATTGGGTAAATGTTTTTTATCATTGATATTAAATGTATTATACACATTCGACAAATCAGTTATCTCTTAATCGATTTTAACAATATAAAATTTTATAATCATTTTATTTTACCAAAATAATATGACACATAAGTCAATCGTCTTACCCATATACCAAAAAAAAATTATTATAGTAAAAATTAAAATATAAATAGTTCATGAGGTTTAATGAGCTTACACCATCTAGAATTTGGATGTGACTATTGGTATCGACACTAAAAAACTAAAATATTGAACATTTTAGAAAATTTATAAATCGATATAACCTCCTAAGTGGTTACTTTTTAAGTCTTAATATATGGTTCCAGGAAAAACTTTTCTTTTATATATGTTATACAAAATATATCATTTAACCCTAGGGGTATGTTCTTGAAATAAAAGTATGAAATTAATAGTTCAATCCATGAAATGACTAATGGTAACCATTATCACCATGATGAAACCCATCAAAAAAATTGACAGATCAATCCTCAATTGCATCAAATCTATAAAGCTAAAACATTTCATTATGCCAGTAATCATCATGTGAAATTAATGAAGTTACATTATATTGAATCATTCCATAAGATCATATAGACAAAAAATTATTTCTTCAGGTTTTTCCAAAAAAATAAAAAACATGATTGAAAAATAATTTTCATCGTCAGTACTATAAACCAAAACTAATGTATTCATATATAAACAAACCCAAATTCCAATTCAAGGTCTCACATCATCTATATCTCTATAAAATATAAGTGTTTAATAAATTTTGAAATTCCATCATCATCACCACAATCCGCATCAAGGAAGGCCTGAACTGTACTAATACATGTCAATCCTTTGAAGATAAAAAATATATAATGTGAGTATGAAGCAACAAAAAATATAATGATAATATGAAAAATGAATTTCAATCCTCAAACATTCCAAACCATGAAAAAAACCATTATTGAAATTACAAAATGATCTTTATTGAGAAGATACAAACAACCGTCCTCTTGGATTAAGAATGGAAACCCAATACAATCAAGTGATTATTTATCCCTCTTTATTAAATGAGTGGACAACATATGAAAGTATGGTGGTAGATTAAAATATCAAAAACATATTTCAATTAATTTTAAATATATAATAGATTATATATGTTAATGTAAATGATAAATGACAGTGTTTAGAATAATAGATTAAAATATTTTATGAAAATTAATAGTTATCCTTGTAATACATTTGTATATATATATAACATCATATTTATGTTGGAGTGGTAAGAAAAATGTGGTTTAACATTGTGTTATAGGTTCATCAAGACTTGATGTGGGGATAACATGTTGGAATATTTACTTTAGCTACCCTTGGGCATATCTAAACTGAAAAAAAATATACATATATATATATATCTCGGTGTGTGTATTTATTTCTAATAGTATTTTTGTATGAATTTATAATACGATAGATGCTATGATACCATAACATCATTTGGTATGGTCCCCTTGGTTATAAACCTCTATATATGAAATAAAACATTATTTGGTAAGGGAACTGATAATCCTTCTCTCTAGTTTGTATATTATGGATACCCCTTCACTATATGGTCATTCTATTAGCACTGAGTATGGAATCGATAGGAATTCGTGGAAATTTTTTTTTAGTAACAAGGATTTTGAGTGGTGTTCGGTGTAGGTCTTATTGGGTTCCTGGGATGTTTTTTTAGAACCCAAAAACAAAACCTTGTAATTTTCTAGTTATTTAATCTAATTATTTATGTTAGTAAAACAATATGTTTTATATATTATTTTTATATCCAAATTTTTGTTACTACCACATGTTCTTGTTCTTATGATAATTAAGTAGGGGTTTGTAGTGACCACATTCTATGTACAATAAACTTATACCAAACACATGTCTTGATAGGTTGTACACACATATTATTATGTGATATCTATATGAATAGAAGGAAACTAAAAATGAGTGTATTTAGGATAATGAGACTATGTATTATGTGGATGTTTTGAATTCATGAAATTATACTCAAATAAGAAGTCTATGTCTCTTTTTGATTATATATTTTTTCACAACATTTATATTTTGACCATTACATATATATTTTTGTCATTTCCTTATATTACCTCATCAATTATTATTATTATTATTTTATTTTATATTTATAAATAATTCAAACATTTATATATTAGTTTTTTTTATAAAACATTTATACCATATACCCTCTCATAAGAAACATTTCTCCCCAGATATAAATTTCTTTTTTATAATTTATACTACATAAAATAATGAAATTATCAATTTCTAATAGTGTCACATAATTATTTAGATTATTTCCAATGCGGGAAAACATTTCCCACATTACATTAATTATCAATAAGTTTTTGGGAATAAAATTGAGGTCTTATGGTATCATATGTATTAGAATGTAGGGATCCATGTTTGGTTGTTACCAAATTATATTAGAATATTTTGGTTAATATTTCTTTTGATTAACCTTCATATTGGATTTTTTGGAATTTAGAGATGATCAAAGAATATTCATGTATGACATACTTTTTGTTGATCCTTGACCTAAAATGGATATTATGGGATTGATTTTTATTTTTATTTTTTGATTTAGTATTAGGACCCTACCTTAAAACATTAGATAATCTTGAATTAAATTAATAAATCAAATTGAGGATCATTTCAGGCTTTGTGTTTTAGAGAATTAGGCCATAATTATTACATTACATCTTAAAAAATTACAAAGTAGATACTTCTACACAGTTTCCCATTTTTTCATAAAATTTAACTCTTGAAAAAAATAGTCATGTGTAGTTCCATGTTTTAGATAGCACGACTTTTCCTTGATCCCCTCCTTGCCCCTATTCATCTTTAAGTCTTTTGAAAAACATTTCAAAACATGGGATTAACATAAAAAGATTAGTAAGGGTTATAAAATAGAAAGAAAACATTAGTCCATCCAAACAAAATCTTTTTAACATACCTCATGAAATCATAAGATTTGTGAATAAATCATAGTAATCACAAGTCATAAAGGTGGATTTTGGCAACCATAACATTCTTACATTGTAGCTTTCAGAGCTACGTAGGGAGTTACATTCGTAACACCCATTACAGTATATTCCCTAAATCTCTTAGGAGAAACATTCACATTTATGTATGTCATGTAACCCAATGGATTGGAGAGATATCTTGGGCTCACCCTCCATAGGTTTATCACAAAACCACCTGTATATGTAAAAAATTCCCAAGAACAATATCATACAACACGTAAAACAAACATAAAGGGAAGATACAATTTCCACATTGGAATCACAACATATCATTTAAATATATTAACATAATCAGTCCATTATTAAAACAATTTTCAGTAACAAAATACATAAAAGTGTATATGGTATTTATTTTCCTTTAAATAAAACACTTTATCTTGTTATGGAATCTAAATATCAAATAATACTCACGGTGAAGGAAAATTTCATTGTCACCACATAAATTAAAAGAAACATTATTTTTTGTTGTTTAGTAAAATTCCTTGTAGAAAAAGACTACCTTAGAATGAAAATAAAAGTCAAAGGTGTTTATATGCCATATACAATAATGTCATGTATAAAACAAGATATTCCTCAATGAAAGGTGATTGAGACAAAGTCCCTTACCTCATGTCTGACTTGACCCGTTCTTTCTTTAATCTTTTGAATAACAAACTAAATTTAATTTCTACTAGAATAAGAACATTTTCAATTTTTTTATACCTTTTATATCACTTATTACCATATTATAAACATTATGTAATCATTTGGGATAATAATGGTCATTTTTTCAATATTTGGTAATTGATTAAAAAATGAGCTTCTTATAATTAAAAGTTGTCCATGTGGTCAAACTTCCATAATCTACAGAATGATATTAATAATTCATATATCATATATATCATATATATCCAGTATATATATGTGTTTATAATATTATATAACATTTGGATATAAGAAATGAAATGCACCGTTTATGTAGACGGTAAGTCGTACGTACGCATGAACGCTTTTTTCATTTCTATTTCATATTTTAATGGAATGAAAACATAATGATAAATAGTTATATTATAATTACAGTATAATATCATATATAATTACAATATAATATCATATATAATTTCAATTTCTCCTTCATTCATAAGTTCCATGTATGGAATGAATGATTCATATCACTTTGAGGGGGCAGTAGTCCGCACTTCCTCAAATGAAATTATCATGTTTACCCATTATAGAAACCATAAAGGTATTCTATAAAAGAAAATTAATGAAGTATATAGACAATATAAATATAATATATATCACATATAAATACATTTCCATCATTATGGACACCATTATAGGCAGTTGGTGATATTTGAACAATCATCGTTTCGTGAGGAAGTAGTTCGATGTCCACAGAAATAGTATGTTCATTACCAATTATATAGAGGTGTGTAACAATAGTTAGAATAAATATCATAAAAAACATAGTATATTGAGGATTTTGGTTTTTTTATAAATTAAAAGAATAAAAATAGTTTAGGGGGTTGGAGATGGAAAATAAAACAAAATAACTTAAGAGAAGATGTTACCTTTAAATCGGACATCTCTCTTTGGTTTGAACCAAAAGGTTTACACAATGTGCCTTCTATATGAGTTGAGGCTTCTACGAGGAATATATGGATGTAGAGAGATTAATTGAGTATAGGGTGGATGCGAAAAGGGTATTGAGAGGTGTGAGTAGTGGGTTAGAAGTGAGGGATTTTTATAAGGGGGAGGAGGGGCTCTATAGAAAAGTTTGAAAATATTAATTTTTTATATAATCATTTTCAGTTATTAAAGGTCCAAAACACATTAACGTAGAATCTAAGATGACTCATGTTCAAAATAAAATCATCCAATAATAATTTTATATGGTTTTTATATTGTTATAATCTTTATAATCATATTCATTTAAATCATTCATTAATTAGGTAAACACTGCATCATTATTTTGTCAAAAATAATGTTATTTATTTGATGTCTAAAAATTATAAAAACAAATAAAATGATGTATTAAATCTTTTTATCTTAATATTTATTATTTATAGTCAATGATATAACTTATACAACCCCATGTAAAATTTTATTTACTAAAAGATATATGGTTATACATTTTTTTCATTACTTGAAATTAATTAATAAAATGTGCATTATCACTCCCATGTGGCTCCATGCGGTCAAAAAATCAACCCACAGGTGAAAATGGTATGAAATGTGTCAAAAAAATAGGATTAGGACTCATTTAGGGTAATTTAATATTATTATAATGATATTTGTTACTCTTATTTACCAGATTTACACTTTAACCATGGTAAATAAAATATTTAAATTGTATAAAAATAAAAGATAGCAATTTAGAAAATTTTATCATCCTTGATCTATATATGGAATCCATTTTTCAAAATTCAAAACACAAAAATGGTGGAAATCAATTTAAAATTAATTCCTGTCATCAAAACAAAATTCTTGTCTTTGAAAAATAATATCTATCAAAAGATTGATACTTTTTTTGTCCAATATCAAAGTAAAGTAACATCTAATAGAAAAATTTGATTAAATTGTAAAAATATAATCTAATTACAGTTCTAAAACAATTAAAAAGATAATATAAACATATATATAAATTATATTAAAGGGATGTTTTGAATAAAAATATAGTCTTTTTCACTGTTCATTAAGAATGAACATTATCAGAACAATACCAAAATTTCATCCAAAGTAATTTTTTGATGACCCTATTCTAAAGTCGAATATTAATTTTTTAAATAGAACATTTATATGTTTCAAAAACTAGTTTTAAAATGCGTTCTATATCGAAAGGCAGTAAGAAAACCTTTTAATGAACATTAGAGTATTTATGATAAAAATATAGTTCTTTATTATATTAAGACTCCAAAATTTTATATATAAATGTAAAAAATTTAACAAATATCTATAATAATATTGTAGTTAGATCTGTTCATTTCTTCCATTGAAATGGATAGTCTTTAACTACCATTTAAAGTGATAATATTATATTATTAGTGCGCAACATATGATTTCAAGGAAACTCGTTGTTGTGTATCGTGTACGCCATCGAACATTGAATCCCTTTTAAAGTAAAATTAATATTTAATTAAAGAATATTAATATATATGAAAATTTCATATTCTTTATTTACCTTGTATATAACATCATTCCCCCCTTTTAGGAATTGCATCCCCACAATTCCATTCACTTTTAAAATAAATGGGGGTATTTATCCCTCATAGCATATTCAGATTCCCACAATACCTCATCAACCATATGGTTTTTCCACAAAAAATTTACCTAATTAATTTCCTTATTCCACAACACTTACTATTTTTGGTAAATAATCTAGACTGTTTGTTCCTCATAAGATAGATTCTATTCCAACTGAACTACCTTTGGGCTCAAAACATGAGATGGAACCGGCAAAAACTTTCACAACATTGAAACAAGAAAAGCATTATGTACCTGTGATAAACATTGATGTAAATCCACTATTTATGCAACTGATCCAACTTTCTCTATAATTTCATAAGGTACAATGAACCACATACTCAACATTCCTTTCTTAAAAAATGAATCACACTATTCCTTAGAGAAACATTGATAAAGAAACAATCATCTACCTCAAAAGAATGATCCTTCCTATGGTTATTTGCATAAATTTTCTGCATGCTCTAAGCTTTTCTCATGTGCTTCTAAATCAACTAAAATTTTTCTGCTATCTATTCTACCAATTATAATCCCATTATTTTTCTTTTCACCTACTTCATACCAAAATCTGGAGTTCGACATCGCTTCCAAAATATTTACTCAAATGGAGCCATCTGTATACTAGAATGAAAACTATTATTATAAGAAAATTGATCCAAACAACGATGTTGATACCAAATTCGCAGATAATCCATTGAACAATAACCTAGCATATCTTCCAAATTCTGAATTGTTCGTTCAGACTTCCCATCTGATCTAGGATGAAAAGATGTACTAAAATTTAATTCTGTACCAAATGACTTCTAAAGGGATTTCCAAAAGATAGAAGTAATCCTGGGATCCCGATCAGATACAATGGAAAGGGGAAATCCATACAACTTGACTATTTAATTAACATACAACTGAGAAATTTGATTTAGAGATAGATTATCTCCAATAGGATGGAAATGATAAGATTTAGTTAATCGATCAAAAATAACCCAGCATACATTATTACATCTAGATGTATTTTATAATCCCACAACAATTTCCATAGATGTCATTTCCCACTTCCACTATAGAACTGGTAAAGGCTGAAGCATCCCTTTTAGTAACTTTAACTCTACTTTAACTTGTTGACAAGTCAAAAATATTGCAGTAAATTTAGAATTATCTCTTTTTATTCCATCCCACTAATAATACTTCTAATGATCTGGGTACTTCTTTGTAATGCCAAGATGAAATGAAAATCGTGAACTATGAGCTTCACATAACAACTCATTCTTCAATTGTGAATCAAAAGGCACACATAATCTCTTACCAAATCTCAAAAAACAATCATTATCAATGTTAAAATACGGAAACTTACCCTTCTGAATCAACTCTACCTTTTTCTACAATTCATTGTTTTCCTTCTTCTCGTGATTAATTATTTATGATAGAGATGATTTCTCTGACACTTGAAACAAAAAAAAAGTATTTTCTGCACCAACAAAATTTATTCCCAACTTCATCAAACTATAAACTGAAGGATATCATTCCAAAATTCTCATTTTTAATGAAGCATTACTTTTTGGAATCAGATAATCAACCACTTTATTTTTCTCTTCCCGGATGGTAATAGATCGTGCAATCATAATCCTTAATTAATTCTATCCATCTCTTCTGTCTCATGTTCAATTCTATATGAGTGAATATATAATTCAAACTTTTGTGATCATTATATATTTTACACTTTACTCCATACAAATGAAGCCTCCAAATTTTTAAATAAAAATCAAGAGTAGAAAATTCCTAATCAGGTGTAGGGTAATTTAACTCTAGATGTTTCAACTAATCTGAAGCATAAGCAATTACATAATCATCTTGTATAAGGACACAACCAAATCCTCTGAACAAAGAATCACTGTAGATAAAAAAAATCACCATTTCTAGAAGGTAGTTCCAAAACTAGAGCATTCACCAATCTTCTTTTCAATTCCTATAAATAATCATCAAATTATTTTTTCCAGTTAAACTTAACACCTTTTCGAGTTAACTTAGCCGTTAGACTAGATAACCATGAAAAATTCTCAAAAAAAACTCCGGTAATAACCTACAAAAACATAAAATCTACCGATCTCGGTTATATTTGTGGGACTTGGACATTCATCAACAACTTTTTTTAGCAGTATCATCATTTAATCCATTTATTTTGAAAAAATGATACCAGGGAATGAAATTTTTGGTAACCAAAACTCCCACTTTCTGAATTTACCAAATAGTTTCTTTTCTTTCAATGTCATAAAGACAACACTTAAATGAAAATCATATTCTTCTTTACTTTTATAATAATCCAAAATATATTCAATGAACATAACCACAAACTTATCAAAGAACACATGGAAATTTATATTCAAAATATCTGTGTATATAGTAGGTGCATTGGTTAACCAAAAATGCATAACTAAACATTCACAATGGACATATCTAGTACGAAATGAGGTCTTCGGAATGTCTTTTTACTTTAATTTCAACTGATGGTACCACAACCTAATGGTAATCTTTAGATAATACTAATCTCACTAGAACTGATCAAACAATTCATTGATATGAGGAAAATGATACTTTTTTGTAATAGTGATGATATTCAATGCTCTATAATCAATTCAAGGTATCATTGAACCATATTTATTTTTAACAAACAAGACAGGAGCACCCCATGGTGATGTTCTAGGTTGAATGAAACATTTATCTAATAGCTCCTACAATTTTTTATTTAACTCTAAAAGTTCAATTTGATTCATTCGATAAGGGGGTTTTGAAATAGGATTAGAATCAAGAACTAAGTCAATAGTAAATTCAAATTCCCGACCAGGTATAATACTAGGAAACTCATCTGTAAAATCATTAAGATAATCATTTACCACTGGTACATAATTAATTTGATCACTTCCATTGTTTTCAACAATATTTGCAAGGTAATATTCATTTCCATATTTTAATATTTTATCAGCTTCCTGATATTTTTTCAAAATTCAGGGTTCATTCTTGTACACAAAATGAAAATATTTCGGGAATGATTCCTCTTTTTCTATATAGTCAATCATAGCATGATAAATAGGAATCCATTTCATACAAAAAATAACATCAAAATCTACTATAGGAAACACAATAGGGTTTTTAGGTAGATTCTTTCTTCACACATGTAACACCCCGAGCTTCCACGATACACTTTTCATTCAATAATGCAATAGCTTGCATTGTACGCAACTTCGAGTTCTAACACACCGCAACTAATCAAAGTAGCCGTTATGAATAGTAATACCCACTTTTTAAAATTATATAAATTTTATATTTCAAAATGGACTTCATTTTTGTATTCGGAATATCAAATATAGCTTAGGGTGAAATTTTGGCATTATTCTGAAAAACATCAATTTTTGATGAATAATGAAACCACTAAGTGGTAGTTAAAAAAGTTATTTTTCATTTAAATGAAACATTACCACTTCTGTGATTTTAATTTCAAAAATCCGACATACATGGTTGTCATTAAGAAGTAAAATGTGGTTCAATGAGATTAAAATAATTTTTTTGTGAATAGTAACTTTTAAGTTCTTAATCGATATTAGAGGTAATTAGTATAGTTTAAGGTAAAAATAATGTTTTAATAATATGAGATGAGCATGAAACATGTCCTACCCTCATTTTATGTTCCATGGCCGACCAAGACAATCCATGGGTCAACTTGGGGACCCCATAGAGCCACTTTAGTTGGAAAATGACATAAATACCTTTTATTTAATGTTAAAGTAAAAAATGACACAAACATGAAATGTTTTACTAAAACAATTTTTACATGGGGTTATACAAGTCATATTTTTGACTATAAATAGTAATTAAAAAGATAAAAAGATTTCCTACATCATAGTATTTTTTTTTATAATTTTTGGACATTAAAAAAACTAAATTATTTATGACACCATGATGATGCAGTGATTACCTCATTAATTAACGATTTAAATAAAATGAAAAGATAATGTAAAATCCAAGGCTTAAACTTGTAAAAAACCTATTTAATGAGTAGATTTAGAACCCTTATCACCTTAGACTCGAATTATATAAGTGTGGGACCTCTAAAATCCGAAACTCATTTTATAATAAAGTGACTTTTCTTTACTTTCCAAGAGTGCCCCTCCTCCCCACTTATAAAAGGCCCCCACCTCCCACCTTATTCACACTTTCAAGACATTTGGCTCAGCGAATCTCTACTAAAATACTCTCACAACTTCCCCCTCTTACTCCTAGAATCCTTACTTTGGGCATAACTCTTCCCAAGGAAGCCTTTGGCTCAAATCAAAATGAGTTACCCGATTTTTAGGTAATGCCTTCTCTAATGTTGTTTTGTTTTATTTAGCTTCTCCAACCCCTTAAACTCTTTTTATTCCCTTATTTTGTAACAACACCAGTATCTACAATATACTAGGATGTTTTTATGATAAATATTTGGTTCACACTTACACACACCTTCATCTAATGGTTAATGAACATACTGTTTCTGTGGGTGGCGAAATACTGCCTCAGGAAACGATGATTGTTCAATATTATTTTAACACCTCTAATGGTGGCCATTTTGATGACACTATTTTTATATATTATATCTATATTATGTTTATGTTTTCCTTATGCTTCTGTATTTCTCATTTATGGAATACGTTTTGATTTCCATTATGGGTAAACGCGATAATTTCATTTTAGGAATTGTGGACTACCGCCCCCTCAAAGTGATGTGAATAGTCAATGCCATATGTGGGATGTATAAAGGATGGAGTAAATGATATTATATATGATATTATACTGGAACTTTGTTATAGCTTTATATAATTACTATTTCATTACATTAAATACGAAATAGAAATGAAAGTAGCGTTCATGCGTACGTACGGCTTACCGTCTCCATGAACGGTGCATTTCATTTCTTTCCTCTAAATGTTACGTAATATTATGAATGAATTTATATACTGGATATATATGATATATATTAAATCTAAATCATGAATATAATTCTGGAGATATTGGATATTCTACCACATAAACAACTTGTAATTATAAGAAGTTTATTGTTGACTCAATTACCAAAGATCGACAAAACGACCGTTATTAACTTAAATAATTACATAATGTTCATAACATTGTAATAATTGATATAAAAAGGATAATGAAATTGAAAATGGTAGATATTAACTCTAGTTTATTATTCAGGTGGTTAAATAATGGTCGAATCAAGTCGGACACAAGGTAAGGTAATTTCTTAACCCAATTTCCGCTCTTTGGGTTAATCTCCTACTTTCAAATTATGTCATTATATTATTATGTCATATCTTGTATTTGTACTTTATTTATGTGTACTTATAGTGAATACACATAATATATCTATTTTATTTTAAAAATGATATTTGTATGGGACTTCGTCTCAATCTCTTTTCATTGAGGCACATTTGGTTTTATACACCACTTTCTTTTATACGGTGTATAAACCCCTTTGACTTTTACGTTTATTCAAAAAGAATCTTTTTTATACGAAGCATTTACTAAATGACAAAAGGGGATGTTTTTGTCGTATGTATGTGGCGACAACGACTTCTCTACCGCCGTGACCATTATTTGAGTTTCAGCTTCCTCTACAAGCCTTACCATTTTTTAAAAATGAAAAATAAATATCAAGTTTTAATTTTCTTATATTTTGGTATTTAAAATGGTTTTGAAAGTGTTTTTATTATGTCAATGTGTTGTATTGATATCTTGTGATTGAAATGTGGAAATGTTATGTTTCCTTTATTCATATTTTATGTGATTATGTTATTGTTTATGATATGTTTAAACCTGTTCATATGAGGAATGCATTGGACTTAATAAGTGACGGGTGGAGCCCGCTATAGCTCCTCGATGCATCGGTAGGTCTCATGAGACAAACTAGTGTCTTGGCACGAGGCCTTGACAAAATCTTATTTGTGGTCTTGGCACGAGGCCTTGGCTACGTGGTTATGATAGTCTGGCATTATGCATTCCATCATTCTGAAAGTGGTTATTGATATTGCATGTGATTATTCGACCAGTAAAATATCCATGTGAATAAGTAAATGGCATTATCTCATTTTACTTTTTCCATATTATGTTGAAGTTCAAGTTTAAAAGGATTTTGTTTTAGTTATACATTGCCTTAAATGTTTATGTTTATTTATGAAAGCTTCCGCAATATTTTTATCCTTACTAAGCAGCTGAGCTCACCCCTTTCAATGTTTTAATATTTTCCAGGATGTGAAGAAGTATTTTATGAATGACCTGCAGGGATAGTCAGAAGAGGATATGAGTGTGGACTAGGGAGACTTTGTTATTGTAGATTTTCACTTTATGATGTAATGTAACATTTATGAATGTATCTAGTGCTTCCAAGGCTACTAAACTAATCGGTCTTTCGGGACTTGATCTTTTGTGATCATGCCAATGTTACGAAGTAATGCACCGACTCTGGGTAGCTGGGGTCGGGGCGTTACAGTTGGTATCAAAGGCAGTTTAGTACTAACCTTGGAAGCTAGATTTAGATAAACTCTGATTAGAGCAAATAGCCCAAAGATAGACTTTGAGGATTAATATAGAATAACTTCCTTGAATTTTGGTATTATAGAGATTTGGTGAGTTTTCTAATCAATACATCCATGTCTGGATACGAGCAGGTAGAGATGGCTCTGGCACAGATGTACCTAGGGTTAAAACCCGAAAACACCGCATTGAGCTAGACTCAAACGAGAACTAGTGCACGACAATGGGCCTTGCTGCACTCTTGGTTACGACACTCCCGGGGGATATGCTTAGGATAATTCTCGTTTTCTTTACAAACCCCTATGAAGGGTTATGAGTATATACTTCCTCAATGAAAACTTTTTTATGATTATGGATTATATCCATAAATAGTTCAATTAGTGTTAAGTTTTTTACAAGTACGAAATTATGTATTTTGATTCATAAACTAATCTAGTTTATCCCATTGTATAGAAATGGCGCCCAGTAGAAGGAATGTGAACTCCAGCAATACCTATGATCCAAAGAGTAAGAAGGATCGTATCTTTCACGGTATTAAGCCAACATTTCGAAGGGAAATAGTCTCCCATCTGTTCTCAACATATGAAGAAATAGTATCATGTGTTAATAAGATCAGTAAATAATTCTCTGAGTCCTATAGATTTGAAGCGAAGCAAGAGACGAAAGGGGTGGAAGAGAGAATGATGGATAAAGGGATGAGGGGAAAGAAGAATTTTTTAATATGTGGTAATTGTGGGAAGAAACATCATAGAACATGCCTAAAGGGAATGTGAGTTTGTTATAAGTGTAGAGAAAAAGGACACAAAGTGCGTGACTACAAGGGTAATAAAATAGTTTCAAATGTACAATGCTTCTTCTGCAAGGATTGGGGACACTACGCAAACCAATGTCCAAATCATCAGTGTATGCCCCAAATGATGTTATTGGATAATAATCAAGTTATGATAGTAACACAGATGAGGAGTAATGATTAGAGTTCTGATGTTGTTATTAAAGAATTTTGTAATTTGAGTGTTGTATCAATGATGTACTGGTTATAATAATTATGTAGTATATAAGGATTGTACTGCAGTACTATTTCATCAAGGACTTGAGATTGTGTGGAACCAAGAAAAGTGACTCCACAGTAGGTTACATTTTTGGAAAATATATGGTTGAGAGAAAGATAAACCATAATATGGTTCTGATACCGAGATAGTGATTTGGGAATAAGACGTGATTGATTTGGATAAATTATATTGGATATTATTAACTTCCTTGAAACTGATTGATGATTTGTATACATTTTTGGATAGAAGGAGTATATCTAGTATTCTATAAGGAATAAGGGATCATGGTAATTCAGTATGTTTAAAAATAATACATGATTAAGGTGTTCACATGTTGTTACGTGAAAAAAAAAGGATCTTTATTATGTTTACCTTCATTATAAAATTTTGACTGTGAGTTGGACAGAAGTATTTTGGATAACTATAAAGGTTGGAATGGATTAAGTTGATCATTGGATAGTATTTTTTTAAGGATAAAAAATTTCTGAAGATTATTTTTGGAATATTATAATACTACAGTTTTAGGAAAAGGACAACCTGCAGGGTGGGGCATAACCTGTCGCGTCGGACAAAACTGCAGGAATCAAACCCCCAACCATAGTGCGACAGGCCTTTATTACCTACCACTAGCCTACAAGAAGTCCCTGGTTATTACAAAATATTTTTTGTAATCTAAATGGTATGTTCTAATATTTTGAACCTTGTACGGTTAGGATAAATATATTATTTTTGAGTTCTATTATCTTTTTGAGTGAAAGATGAGTTTGTGGTAGAAATTAGTTGATGGTTTAAACTCTACTTGTCAAGCATAAATATATATATATACCTATATCTTATTCTATGAATAAATTAATTATTAAACTTTATTAAAGGGATATTAAAACAAAAAAATGTGTTATCCTAATACCTTATGTCTTGTTGAATTGATGATGTTTTAAATCAACATAGATTGAAGGCTTTGAGGCCCTCAATTTGACACTTGTTTGTTATTGATGACCTCAATAACTCCCTACAAATATTTACGTTTTTCCTCCAATTAGATGTCTCTAATTGCCACCAATGTTCTCCTAATCGAGATCATAATTGGGTGGTGACTTTTTCATTTCCCTTTCCCTCTTATTAAGGCTAAATTTTATTAACCTTATTTCCGATGTGGGTTTTCCACAAAGGTATTTTCTATTTTCAACCTTTTATTTTCCAAGAAAAATTTCAAATTGCGAGGACGCAATTTATTGAAGGAGGGGAGAATGTAACACCTCGAGCTTCCACGATACACTTCTCATTCAAGAATGCAATAGCTTGCATTGTACACAACTTCGAGTTCTAACACACCGCGACTAATCAAAGTAGCTGTTATGAATAGTAATACCCACCATTTGAAATTATATAAATTTTATATTTCAAAATGGACTTAATTTTTGTATTCGGAATATCAAATATAGCTTAGGGTGAAATTTTGGCATTATTTTGAAAAACTTCAATTTTTGATGAATAGTGAAACCACTAACTGGTAGTTAAAAAACTGATTTTTCATTTAAATGAAACATTACCACTTCTGTGATTTTAATTTCAAAAATCCGACATACATGGTTGTCATTAGGAAGTAGAATGTTGTTCAATGAGATTAAAATAATTTTTTTGTGAATAGTAACTTTTAAGTTCTTAATCGAGATTAGAGGTAAATAGTGTAGTTTGATGTAAAAATAATGTTTTAATAATATGAGATGAGCTTGACACATGTCCTACCCTCATTTGATGTTCCATGGCCAACCAAGACAATCCATGGGTCAACTTGGGGACCCCATAGAGCCACTTTAGTTGGAAAATGACATAAATACCTTTTATTTAATGTTAAAGTAAAAAATGACACAAACATGAAATGTTTTACTAAAACAATTTTTAAATGGGGTTATACAAGTCATATTTATGACTATAAATAGTAATTGGAAATATAAAAATATTTCCTACATCATAGTATTTTTTTATAATTTTTGGACATTATATAAATTAAATTATTTATGACACCATGATGATGCAGCGATTACCTCATTAATTAACGATTTAAATAAAATGAAAAGATAATGTAAAATCCAAGGCTTACACTTGTCAAAAACCTATTGAATGAGTAGATTTAGAACCCTTATCACCTTAGCCTAGAATTATATAATTTTGGGACCTCTAATATCTGAAACTCATTTTATAATAAAGTGACTTTTCTTTACTTTCCAAGAATGCCCCTCCTCTCCACTTATAAAAGGCCCCCACCTCCCACCTTATTCACACTTTAAAGCCATTTGACTCAGCCAACCTCTGCCCAAATACTCTCCCAACTTCCCCCTATTACTCCTATAATCCTCACTTTGGGAATAACTCTTCCCAAGGAAGCCTTTGGCTCAAATCAAAAAGAGTTACCCGATTTTTAGGTAATGTCTTCTCTAATGTTGTTTTGTTTTATTTAACTTATCCAACCCCTTAAACTCTTCTTATTACCTTTTTTTGTAACAACACCAGTATATAAAATATACTAGGATGTTTTTATGATAAGTATTTTTTTTACACTTACACACACCTTCGTCTAATGGTTAAAGAACATACTGTTTCTGTGGGTGGCGAAATACTGCCTCACGAAACGATGATTGTTCAATATTCTTTTAACACCTCTAATGGTGGCCATTTTGATGACACTATTTTCATATATGATATATATATTATGTTTATTTTTTCCTTATGCTTCTGTATTTCTCATTTATGGAATACTTTATGATTTCCAATATGGGTAAACGCGATAATTTCATTTCAGAAAGTGTGGACTACCGCCCCCTCAAAGTGATGTGAATCGTTAATGCCATATTTGGGATGTATAAAGGATGGAGTAAATGATATTATATATGATATTATACTGGAACTATATTATAGCTTTATATAATTATGATTTCATTCCATTAAATACGAAATAGAAATGAAAGTAGCGTTCATGCGTACGTACGGCTTACCATCTCCATGAACGGTGCATTTCATTTCATACCTCTAAATGTCAAGTAATATTATGAATAAATGTATATACTGAATATATATGATATATATTACATATAAATCATGAATATAATTCTGGAGATAATGGATATTCTACCACATAAACAACTTGTAATTATAAGATGTTTATTGTTGACTCAAGTACCAAAGATCGACAAAACGACCGTTATTAACTTAAATAATTACATAATGTTCATAAAATTGTAATAAGTAATATAAAAAGGATAATGAAATTGAAAATGGTAGATATTAACTCTAGTTTATTATTCAGGAGGTTAAAGAACGGTCGAATCAAGTCGGACACAAGGTAAGGGAATTTCTTAACCCAATTTCTGCTCTTTGGGTTAATCTCCTACTTTCAAATTATGTCATTATATTATTATGTCATATCTTGTATTTGTACTTTATTTATGTGTACTTATAGTGAATACTCATAATATATCTATTTTATTTTAAAAATGATCTTTGTATGGGACTTCGTCTCAATCTCCTTTCATTGAGGCATATTTGGTTTTATACACAACTTTCTTTTATACGGTGTATAAACCGCTTTGACTTTTACGTTTATTCAAAAGGAATCTTTTTTATACGAAGCCTTTACTAAACAAAAAAAGGGGATTTTTTTGTCGTACGTATGCGGCGACAAAAACTTCTCCGCCGCCATGACCATTATTTGAGTTTCAGCTTCCTCTACAAGCCTTAGCATTTTTTAAAAATGAAAAATAAATATCATGTTTTAATTTTATTTTATTTTGGTATTGAAAATGGTTTTGAAAGTGTTTTTATTATATCAATGTGTTGTATTGATATCTTGTGATTGAAATGTGGAAATTTTATGTTTCCTTTATGCATATTTTATGTGATTATGTTATGGTTTATGATATGTTTAAACTTGTTCATATGAGGAATGCATTGGACTTAATAAGTGACGGGTGGAGCCCGCTATAGCTCCTCGATGCATCTGTAGGTCTCATGAGACAAACTAGTGTCTTGGAACGAGGCCATGACAAAATCTTATTTGTGGTCTTGGCACGAGGCCTTGGCTACGTGGTTATGATAGTCAGGCATTATGCATTCCATCATTCTGAAAGTGGTTATTGATATTGCATGTGATTATTCTTCCAGTAAAATATTCATGTGAATAAGTAAATGGAATTATGTCATTATACTTTTTCCATATTATGTTGAATTTCAAGTTTAAAAGGCTTCTGTTTTAGTTATACATTGCCTTAAATGTTTATGTTTATTTATGAAAGCATCCGCAATATTGTTATCCTTACTGAGGATCTGAGCTCACCCCTTTCAATGTTTTAATATTTTCCAGGATGTGAAGAAGTATTTTATGAATGACCTGTAGGGATAGTCAGAAGAGGATATGAGTGTGGACTATGGAGACTTTGTTATTGTAGATTTTCACTTTATGATGTAATGTAACATTTATGAATGTATCTAGTGCTTCCAAGGCTACTAAACTAATCGGTCTTTCGAGACTTGATCTTTTGTTATCATGCCAATGTTACGAAGTAATGCACCGACTCTGGGTAGCTGGGGTCGGGGCGTTACAACACAAGTACAAGAAGGTTCTTATAATTTCTTTTTGTCTCAACAATTCCCCCTGGTGTTTTTACCACAAGTTCAGGATTCATAACTTGAGATGGAATTTCCAATTTACTAGAAAAATTCTCATAAAATAAAGAGTGTGTATAACCTGAATCAAAAAACACATTGGGATAATGTGAACAAAAAATGTGTACCTGATACTACTTCATTTGATGTCCCAACATCTGTTGAAGTAGTTGTAATGGATTTCACCCCCCCTTTCTACTTGTAATCCAGCTGCGTTCCTTCAGTTGAGTTCTTCGTTGGAAACTCATTTTCATAATTACCTATTTCATTGCACTTAAAAAATGTTAATGACTGTAAATCATATATTGTCTTATTTTTACCCATATCATTTTCAGTGTAATTTTGAGCCTTATGTCCTATTTTACCACATCAGTAGCAGTTACTATAATTCCAAAGAAATTCCCTAGTGTTTTTACCACAATTTTCACTAAATCTAAGCTTAAGTATCTTACCAACAAACATTTTTTAGTGTTATTCCCATTCTTTTACCACCTAGACCTCTTATTTTGTTGTTTTTCAAATAACACATTATCATCGAAAAACTCTATTTCCACATTCTCTTCACATCGAACAAATTTTTGATAACTTTTTAACTCATGGGAAGCTAAATCCCCTCTATACATTGGCTTTAATCATGAGTAAAATAGTTGATTTTACTATCAAGATCTCATATAGAAATTGAATCATACCTTTCATTACTGTGAATTATTCTTCATAAGAATCCACATAGTCATCTTCCTACCTCAATTCCTGGAATTGTTTTTTCATCATTAGATGAACCCACATTGGAAAATATTTCTCATGAAACATACCTTTGAATTGCCAATATCCCTGATATTTTTCACTATCGAACACCAATGATCATCTTCACCTTCAAAACAGTAAACAACAAGACTAACTTTTTGATGATCTGAACACCCCATTACATAAAAAATCTTCTCTAGTGCTTTAATACAACCTTAAGCTGGCACATAGTCAGATGATCCATTGAATGATAGGGGTGTTGCCTCATGAAATTATCCAATACTGGCATATTCCTCTATGGTTTATGTGGATGTTCTCATGAATGGATACCACCACCATTTATAGCTTGAGTCAACTGTTACATCCCTGCCATAAACTGTTCAGCTCCAATTCTAACCATCTCAGGTTACTGATTTGGAAGGTTGACTTCCTCTTAAAGTCGTCCCATAATATATTCCATATTCCCTCTCCGGAAAACCATTCTGAACACAGAAATATCTTAGGTGAAGCAATGTGGTAAACTGTAAATGCTATATCATTTCAACCATACAATAAATTAATTTATGGACATTAATTTAACAATATTGTAACTTCAATAGTTGTCTAAACCAACCTATGATACCAACTATAAGGACCCTACCTTAAAACATTACATAATATTGAATTAAATTAATAATCCAAATTGAGGATCTTATCAGGTTTACATTTTTAAATAATTAGGCCATAACTATTACATTAAATCTCAAAAATTTAAAATTTAGACACTTCTACTTAGTTTCCATTGTTTTATAAAATAAAAACTCTTGAAAAAAGGAGCCATGTCTAGTTCCATGTTTTAGACAACATGTATTTTCCTTGATCTCATCCTTGAACATAATCATCCTTATGTCCTATGAAAAACATTTCAAAACATGGTATGAGAATAAAAAGCACATTAAGGGTTATAAAATAGAAATAAAAAATTAGTCCATAAAAACATATTTTTTTACCTACCACATGAAATCATAAGATTAATAAATAACACATCACAATCAAAAATCATATATGTATCTTTTGGAATTCATAACATACCTGTGTTTGAGTTTTCATTGCTTCGTAGGGAGTAACATTTGGAATACCCATCACATAATATTCCCTAAATATCTTAGGAGAAACATTCAAATTTACCTCTGTCACGTTACACAATTCATTGGACATATATCTCGGGATCACCCGCCCTTGTTTTATCATAGAACCACCCGTATACATAAAAAATGCCCAAGAACCTTAACAAAAAACACATAAAACAAAAATAAATGAAAGATAACATTTACACATTTCAATCACAATATATCATTTCAATATATTGACATAATAAATCAATTATCAAAACAATTTTGAATAGAAAAAAACATAAATGTTTATATGGTATTTATTTTCCTTTCAAAAAAACACTTCAACTTCTTAAAGAATCCAATGATAAAACAATACTTGCGGTGGTGGAAAATATCATTTTCACCGCTTAAATTGATAGAAACATTCTTTTTTTCATTTAGTAAAATGAATCATAGAAAAATATTCCCTTTGAATAAAAATAAAAGTCAATGGTTTTTATATACCATATAAAAGAAATTCATGTATAAAATAAAATTTGTCTCAATGATAAGAGATTGAGACGAAGTCCCTTACTTCGTGTCCAACATGACATGTTCATTATTTAATCTCCTGAATAATAAACTAAAGTTAATTTATACTTGATTAGGATTATTTTTAAAGTTTATTATTTTTTATATCACTTATTACTTGTTTATAAGAATTATGTAATGATTTATGTTAATAATGGTTGTTTTGTCGATATTTGGTACTTGAGTAAATAATGAATTTCTTATAATTACAAGTTCTCTATGTTGTAAAAATTCCATTATCTGCAGAAAGATATTCATGATTTAGATATCATATATATCATATATATCCAGTATATATATTTATTTGTAATAAGACATAACATTTGGAGGTATGAAATGGAATGCACCATTCATGGAGATGGTAAGTCGTACGTACGCATGAACACTACTTTCATTTTTTTTCTTATTTTAATGGAATGAAAAAATAATGATAAATAGGTATATTATAATTCTAGTATAATATCATATATAATTTCATTAACTCTATCCATCATACGTTCCACGTATGGCATGAACGAGTCATATCACTTTGAGGGGGCGGTTGTCCGTAGTTCCTCAAATGAAATTATCATGTTTACCCATTATTGAGACTATAAAAGTATTAAATAAATTAAAAATATATAACTATAAAGAAAATTTAAATATAATATATATCACATATAAATACAGTTCCATCATAATGGCCAACATGAGTGGAAGTTGGATATATTTGAATAATCATGATTTCGTGAGGCAGTAGTTCACCTTCCATAGAAATAGTATGTTCATTACCCATTAGATGGAGGTGTTTGTAAGTGTACTAAGAATTATTCTCATAAAAAAACATAGTATATTTATGATACTGGTTTTTTTATAAAATAAAGTAATGAAAATAGTTTATGGGGTTGGAGAAGGAGAGTACAACAAAATAACTTAAGAGAATATGTTACCTTTAAATCGGGTATCTCCATATGGTTTGAACCAAATGGTTTACTTGAAGTTCCTTATGCCAAAGGTATGGCTTCTAAGAAAAATATAGGGATGTAGGGATATTAATTAGGAAGATTTTGGAGGATCCAAGGGGCATGAGAGGTGTGAGTAATGGGTTAGAGGTGAGGAATTTTTATAAGGGGGGCTCTTTAGAAATGTTTGAAAATATTAATTTATTATATAATTATTTTTGGTTTATAAATGTCCGAAACACATTAAATTATAATATAATATGACTCTTGTTCAAAATAAAATCATACAACAATAATTGGTTATTTTTTGGATGTTTTTTTAATCTCTATAATCTTATTTATTTTAATCATTCATTAATGAGGTAAACACTGCATCATTATTGTGTCATAAATAAATTTATTTATTTGATATCTAAAAATTATAATAAAAATACCAAAATGTAGGAAATATTTTTAGTCTTAAAATTAATATTTATATTTGATGATATAACTTAAATATCCCCAAGTAAAAATGTATTTACTAAAAGATATATATGTTTATGTCATTTTTGACATTACTTTAAATTAATTAAGATTATGTGTCATTATCAATCTCATGTGGCTCCATTGGGTCCCAAAATAGAACCAATTATTCTAATGGTTGGAAATGTATCATAAAATTGGATTAAGACACATGTTAGGAAAATTTTATGTTATTTTAGTGTTATTTGTTTACCCTTATTTACCAGATTTACCCTTTAACTATGGTAAGTATAATATTTAACGAACTAAATAATTAAAATGTATAAAAATAAAATTTACCTTTTTAAAAAAAATTACCTCATAATAATAAATATGGAATCAATTTTTCCAAATTCAAAACATAGAAGTGTCAGAAATAAATTTAAAATTAATTCCTGTTGTCAAAATGAAAAGGGTATTTTAAAAAAATAATAACTATCAAAAGATTGATACTGGTTTTTTTCCAATTTCAAAGTAAAATTACATCCAATGCCAAAATTGGATTAAATAGTAAAAATATAATCTAATTAAATTTTAAATCCAATTAAAAAGATAATATATATATATCTTTATAAATTATATTATAAGATAGTTTTTAATTAAAATACAGTATTTTTCAATATTCATTAAAAAATTAACATTATCCGAAAAATACCAAAATTTCATAAAATGTAAATACATATGTCCTATTCTAAAGAAGAATATTATATTTTCAAATATAACATATAAAATTGAAAATCCAAGTTTTAAAAGGCTTCACCTTCAAAAGGTGGTAAAACGACCTTTTAATGAATATTAGCGTATGTATGCTCAAAATCAGATTCTTTTTTATTTTAAGCCTCAAAATTTTATTGGAAAATGTAATAAAATTTAACTAACATGTTTAATCATATTTTAGTTAGTTTTTTTCATTCCCGTCATTCCAACGACTAGGCATTAAATACCATTTGAAATAATAATATTATTTTATTAGTGTGCAACGTAATATGTCAAAGAAACCCATTGTTTTGTATCGGGTGTGCCATAGAACACAACATCCCCTTTAAAGTAAAATTAATATATAATTTAATTTTTTTTAATAATTATGAAAATTTCAAATTCTTTATTTACCTAGGATATTATATTTAGACCCATTTATATGCGTTTTATGCATCATGACTAAGTGTCTATGAAAGAACATATGACCACATGAAATAATATTTTACAATGTGTATTTATTTTAGTTAAATAATAGAATTAATTTATTTTTTTATTAATTAAAATATCAATAATGAATAAATACTTTTTCCTATTTATTTATGAGTGCTAGATAGGTTATTATACACGACCAATTGATTATTTTAATTTTGAAAAAATGTTATTTGTTTTTAAATAATCCTTTCATGAATATGTCATCAAGACTGTTTTTGGAAAATCATTTAATATGTTGTGAAGCGTTTAAATATTAGTAAATTATTAGATAAATGATGGTGGGTATGGGTTTTCACATGTATTAACTTTTATTATTATTTTAAATACAATGGTCATTCTTAGAAGGGGATATTATATGATTCTGTACACAAATTTTCATTTGTTCACCTTTTTGACCACATAAATATATGTCATCAGTATAAATAAGTCATGGTCTATCAGCTAAGACTATAGTGGATTAATATTTCAAAGAGGATACTAAAAACTACACTATGTTATGATTATGAAAACACCACATAAAGAACATACTATAGTGGATGTAATTATTTATTTTAAAATTTGTACCAAAAATTTATAGTGTTATTATATCCATAGGTGGAATATAAATGGTTTGATCATATCCATTATATATTTAATAATATTTATATTGATATGAATTAAAAGGATTGACTAATAATTTCAATTCTCAAAGGGGAAGGTAAAAAATGATGTGTTTTAATGGATTAAGTGATGAACTGGAGTTTGACCAAGAAAGGCTTCCTCAAATTATTCACAAACAAATTATACCATGACAATTTTTATTATGTAAATGATTAATGATTTATAGATCTAAATTCGGGAATAATAACAGGGATGAAATGAAATTATATATTCATCTATTTACATTAATTTACTCTACATGATATAGGAAATGTAATCCAAATCTTTTGTGGTTTTAGATGGTTTAGAAAGGAAATTTGAATAAATTGGTGATGGAATTAATTCATTCCACAATCTGTTAAGTAGTAAAGATTTATGGTATATGTGAGATGGGTTTTAAGGGAAGTACAAAATCTGTTATTTTATATATTATCCAATGAAATAATATTATTTCTTCTAGAGGACTATGGTTTTTTCATGAGGATAATAGAATTGGTGGATATTTCTTGGCCAATTTGTGAGGTTATTTTCTTCAATATTATATAATTGGATAAATTTAAGTGTTATATTATTATTATAGATACCCAAGATATAATAAACCCAACCATTATTTTAGATTAAACTAGTGTCATCTAAATTTAGTTTGATAATCTTTCGAGATCCTATAGGAGGAATATATTAGATAGCACTAAGAAAAAACCTTATCACAACCATAAGTCCCATTTTCAGTTTAGTGGATATTCTAATAGGGGTAACTATACATAATATGATATTAATTTTTATGTCAAATGTTGATATGGTCAGTGTTGATAGTTAATTTACCTTCCTTTGATCAATGTTTTCATCCATAAGATCAATTAGAGAGCTCAAACAGGGTATACACTGTAGTGAAGTCTATTGCAGATGCAATTGAATTCTAATATATAATGAGAGTTAATATTATTTATCATTTAGAATTTAGTGTGATATATTTAATATAGGGGCCTACAAAAATTTTATATCTAATTAATTGGATTATATATAAGGGTTAGAAGTGTAATTATATTCTATATTAATCAACAGTGGTAATCATTAAGGAAACAAACACAAAAAGAGTAAAATTTATATGGTCTATGATAATATGGAATAAATATAGTGATATTTCAAGGACATATATAACCTTTATATAAAGAAATTTGAGTTCATTTTTCCACATGGACACATTGAATTAGTTCCAAGATCACACAAAATACAATAGAAGGCATGAATATTTCCCATCTCTAACACATATCCGATATAAATATTATAGATATTGGGAATTATAGGAAAGAAAATAATGAATATATAAAGATATTATTATGTATATTGTTTTAGATATGTCTATGATTATTTATATATTAAAATATAATGATCCAAAGCTATTACATATTATGGTTGATCACTTCTCTATTGATTTTCTTGGCAATTTTTCCCGATTTCCTCTTAAAAATAGGTGGAGTTGATGATTCAGCTACTACATGGGATAAAAAAATTGAAAATATATATTATATTATATTTCAAAATTATATTAAGGAAGTATATATTTATTTTTAATAGCATGATCCAAATTATTTTATAAAACCGAACACATTACATTTGGGATCTATAGATCTCTCCAACATGAAATTTGATAATACTAAGTGACAATGTGTTGACCATTAGAGCTAAAATCCTATTATAATAAAAATATACTTCCTGTTTACTAATATAAAAGATTTAAATGATCAATTTTTTAAGTCAAAGTGTTTTTTAAAGTAAGACATTCATTTTGGAAATTAACAACTCTTACTAAAAGTATACGATATTATAAATAAGAATTTATAAATATAGTTTGAAAATCTTTAGTACGTTGTTTTGTATTAAAATTGTTGAATTTATCAAGTAGTATATATTTATATTAAGGAAAAAATATTTCATCCATTAGTTTACAAATTCATGGTAATCTTTGTGGATGGTATTATGTTTTATTAAGAATCATGGGAAGACCAGAATAGAAATCTCATAATAATTTTACCTAACTTATGAAGGAATAAAATTGAAAACAAATTCCAAATGATCTTTTTTATTAAAGAATTTTTCTTCTTTTTAAAGTGGTTTCTGAATATAGTATTTTAATTTGTGATAAAAAGTTATGGAACATTCTTTTAGATTGTTCAAATGATTTCCATTTAGATCAAAATATTTTTTGGACATACATGGTAATACAAAATTTTTATTCAAAAAAATCATAATTTTTTATCCCATGATATATTTGAATGTTAAATGATTAATGTTTGTATAGATTGGAAAATGTGATTTTGTATTTTGGGATATGATGAAATGGTTATCCATAACTCCCATAATGATATTACCTAAACATGTAAGGGATTCAAGGTTTAAAGAGATGAAACATTAGTGGGTCTAAATTTTTTAAAAATGAATCATTAGGTGACAATTTATGGTTTATGAAAAAAATTTCTTATACAAAAGTACAACCTAACCCTCAATATTGAATTATATATTATAGGTCATCCAACATAGTGAGAGATTCGAAATCCTTTTAGGGATTGATTTTTAGTGGAAATTGATAATAAAATATCAATTTTGTCTATTCATAGTGAGATATGAGTATTTAGATGTTTTCGTGGGTTGAATACAACCATAATTTTTATCTTCACTATTTATATGCACCCATGGTGTGAAATATTTTTGTAGATTAAATTCGTTGTAAATTCCTACCTCAAAATTGTAAAAGAAAAATTAACTATGGAGTCTAATGAAATTCATGTTTTTTATTTATTATGATTTAATTGAGGTTCAAGAATGAATATATAAGGACCTGGAATTAAACATTTAATAATTTAGTTAATTAAACCAGAATACATTTATTAAATTCACCATGATCATTTTGAAAATAATTTAGTTAATCAGTTCATAATTCATACATGAAATCCCACAAGCATGAAATGAAAATATTACTAAAATAGTATCATTTTATAAAATAATACAATTTTTTTTAATAAAACATGAATTATTTTCATGAAAAAAACATCACAACATTCAGCTCAGCTTCTTCTTTTATCATAACCATCATTAAAACATGTGAAAATGATTTTAAAATTTGGGATGAGCCCAAAAATCTCAGTTATGGACATAAAAATAATGAGAGAAACCAATATCACATGAATACTTATAAACATATGAAATATTGTTCACAGAGATATACTTTTCACCTTTAATGTAACAAATACATACTCTATGAAAAAAAAGAGATGTTCATGAAACCTATAAATCATAAATAAAACTATATTGGTATCTTGGGGAATGATTTTATTACAATACATACATAATATTGTAACCGACATAGCTACCATATAATTTGTAACCCTAATTTCTACCTTACAATGTTACCCCCACAGCTACCTTATGGTGTAACCATCACCATTAGAATTGGAATATCTCTTATGATAAACATCTAACATAGATATTCCCAATGCATTAGAGGGATATTAGTGACCAACAAATCATCATAAACAATTCTACAAAACCATAACATAGTCATTAAAAATGAATACTTTTATCATAAAAAATCATTCCTTTAGAAAAATCGAATATGAATGAAAAATTGTGAACAAATAAAGGAAACAAGTTTCATTGAAAATAACCATGCAGTATTGTATATAAAAATTTGAAACATTAAGGTGTCATGAAGGTAGAAAATGACTCCGATTCTATATATTATTAAAAAAATTCTCTTATAAATTTTGTAAAAAAAAGTAAAAAGGGATTTTTAATTAACATTTTCTTACATAAAACATAAAAAATAACAAATTTTGAACACTTTTTAGAGAAATTATAAAATGTAACATCTCGAATTGGGATCCACAAACAAGTTCCCCTAAGCCAGTTCACCACATGAACATAGGGATGCCTCTACTAATAGAAGAGGCTACTAACTAGCAATAAGGGTCTAATTTTTACCATGGGTAGACTATACCCTCTTTGTCAGATTAATACACTAGTGGAAAATAAATAACCAATAAACAATAATATAATGATAACATAAAAACATCAATATTACATTATGACCAAAAGTATAAATATAATATCAAAATTAAACAGTAGATATGACCTGAAAAAGTAAATTCCATGTTTCAAAATGAAACCCAAAATTTAAGATGCTAAAAACTCCCAAAAGAGACTCAAACCATGTCTGGTTCTATAATACAAGTGTTATCCCAAATTATCCAAATAACACATTTTATTTTACAATATCATATCCCTCACACATGATGTTTATTCAAGTACCAATTTGGCAGCCTATGTATGGTGTGAGTATAACTTATTAGAAAACCCCCAATGAAATCTAAAACAATATCTAGTAATATAGTGTATGCAGTTTTATAATGAAATAAATACAATGAATAAGAAACCAGTTATCAGATTATCAATTATTATTTATTAAACTGTTTAAAAAACCGGGTTCCTGAGGACACGGGAACCTCAATGCATTATTTGGCTAGATTTAGAGTCTAAACCATATCAAAAATTTAATCCCAAAAACATAAAAATGGGCTTTAATTATCTCTATTCAATAAATTCAGTATATTTATAATTAATTAAAAAAATAATTATCTAAATTCAATCATTTCAATATATCTATAATCAATTAAAAAATAAATTTTTTTAATTAAAAACAATTAACATCTCTATATTTAATTCACCAATTAATTTTTTCGATTATGAAAAATTAAATGTCTCTATAAATAATTCAATAATTAATTATCTGAATTCAAATAATTCATTTTTCCTAATTCACAATTACTTATTTAATTACTCTACCAAAAAAATTAATTCAATTAGGAAATAAAATTTCTAGGATAACCCTTGACATTCACCAATTCCATACACGTAATTGAAATCATGAATATGGTATTTCAAAAATAAACAACCTACCATAGGATTGATGAAAAAACTCACAAACTAAAATCCCAATTTTAATCAAAAAACCAAATCATGAAGAAGAACAAAATCTCAATTTGATACCATCATCCAATATCAAAAAAATCATGATCTAACAACCCAATATCTATAATTATAATTCAAAATGTACAATTATCCATATTTTTTATATAACAAATAGTTGGAGAATAGTAGAAATATAATCTGGAAGAAATCACATACTTGGGGAGGGGCAGATCATCGATATTCCCTTCAATTTTCCATGAACGGAGGTCGAGAGACCTATTAATGCAATCATGAGACTCCAAAAATTGAGATAATTTTATTTTGTTCAAGAATGGGTTGATTTGATTTAAATATGGGAGTTAAGGTAATTTTAATACCAAATTCATTATCTTTATTTATTGTTCATAGAGTTTCCTATGTCAAGTCGCACAGTTAGTACTAACCATGCACATAACCGTGACCCCATTTCACACATAGGGTGCACAGATAGTCAAACCATGGAAAAACCGTGCAACCCCATGGAAAACCATTTTAACCAAGTGAAAAACATCCACAATCAATGTAACCCCCTTTAAAAAAAATCTAACCAGGATCAAACCATGCACAAACAATGGATAGCCCATCCTCCTTCCACAATTATGTAATTTTCACCCAAACACACCATACCTAAGACCCAAAAATGTTATACTCAATAAAAGGAAATATAATGCCTCTAAAAGAGATATATATATCTCCATAAAAGGTTAGGATCATAAAAAAACTATCATTTTAAACCATTTTATTCGATATAAATAAATTCAAAATTCCATTTTCAAAACAAGCTCATGAAATAGAAATATTTTTTTGAATAAATTTTTTGAAAATTTAAAAAAAAATATTTTAGTAAATGAGTCCCTTACCTCATGTTTGAATTCCATATTTTTATTCAAACGTACATAATAATCGTTAAAATAATTTTTTTTATTTTTTACAGTACTATATTCATATTTATAATACCTTACGTGATCATCTTATAACATCATTTTTTCATTGATTAATAATATTTTGTTATTTCCATTTTTCTAGGTGCATTCGCTTCGTGGATTCATGGTATTTTCATAATGGATTTTATTTTACAATGAAATTAATACACTAGAAGTGAGAACATGTATATATTTGGGTCATTTTAAACAATTATAGTTGGATTTAAACATTCAATGATTTCAGTAGAGGGAAATGAAAATTCATCATCCATGAAGGTGGTGAATTGACACACCATGGACGATGATTATATTTATATGGATAATAATAGTTTTTATGGTGGATTTAAAATTAAAATAATAAAATTACAGTATAAATATGATATTGGAGTTATCATGAAACTTTTGATAAGGGGTTATAATGTTAGAAGTGATAAAGAATTAAAAGAGAAGAATTGGTTTACCTCTTGAATACATTATCCTTGAGAACCTCCTAAAGGCTCTTGTAATTGGACATTTTATGGGACTATGAATACTATAATCTTTCAAGGGATGTGGAGAACAGAATTAGGTATAGGATTTTCAAGCGGGATGACTTAACATGATGAAATTAAGTGAAGGAATTAGTCACTTTTTTTAAATTGATGTAAGGGGTAATTTAGTAATTAGATTTTGTATTAAAATATAATAAGTCCAATATTGGGTAAAGACTTCCAAAATTCCTAAAAATCATAGGAGATCAGATTTTTAGGCATTATTTTATCATATTTGGCTTTGTTAACAATTTTTTTACTTTTAAATATTTTTTTGTAATATTTTATTCATAAAATATAATATTTTTCAAATTTAAAACTATTAAAGACTATGAATTTAAAAGAATTAAAATAAAGTAGAAGATTATAAGCTAATACTTTATTACATCATATACATATTAGAATCATCTATATAATTCTTGGACTACCTTAAAAATGTCAAATTATAATTATTTTGATATTTTAAATATCATTTATTTGATTTCATCATTAATAAAATAATTACTGCATCATCATTATGTAATCCATTAAGGTAATTATTTGTTCCCTAACAATTTAAAATAAATTTTCCTGAAGAAAAAAAATTAATAGATTTGGAATGAATATTTGTGGCAAAAATATTTATTCTGGAATACTATATATTAATATGTTATTTAATTTAAAACCATATTGTGAACAACTTGACTTTCATTTAAATAAAATATTATATGGGACAAAATAATATGCATGTGTCTCCAAATGGCCATTAATTTGACATTTTGTAAGCCATAGTCTATATATAATAAACTAGTAATAGTTAATCATTTCTAGTTCATTTATTCATTCTTATAATATTAATTAGAATTATTAAATTGATTTTTATTTTTAACGAAATAAGAAGTTCATTATCGTTGAACATGAATTATTGTTAATTACTTCATATATATATAAAATAAATATCATAAAAATAAACAAATTTTGTTCAAGATAAACATTTATATTCATACATTATTTATATATATTAAAAAAATGTCAAGACAACTTCATTAATTTGTTATTTATTTTTTCATGCATAGGGCATGCATTCCAGATGGATTTGGATAAGACTCATGTTATATAACTGTAAAATTAGAAAATATAAGATAAAAACATTATTATGAAAAATAATTAACAATAAGGTATATAAAATAATTTTTATCTCATAATTATTTTAAGTAAGGATCTAATTTTGACTTTGTCAATCCTACACAGGCATTGCGTCAGCACTAACAAGAATATGTACAATTATTATGAAATAAAATTTAATTTACAAGTTGTGAATTATTTATTAGGCTATATTTATATTATAACTTACTGATTTCATTATTCTATAAGTTTAAGTAATTTTATGTAATAAATATTTAATATCAATGTAACAAAAATACAAACATTGTTTAAAATAAATGATATTTTTTACTCTTCACCACAAATTATTTTCATTATAAAAATTCTAAAAATACAAGCAATGATAATTTCAACATGATGAATTAAAAAATAAAATTAATTTTAAGAAATACGAAATTTTTATAATTTTAAAATGAATCATTTAAATATCACAATATAACAAATTAATTTATCCATATTATTTATTTTATGAATTAAATAACATAATGAATTTGACCACATAATGAAAGAAAACTAAAAAATATGAAAAAAATATATTCTATTTGTACATGTGTTATTATAGTATCCACCCCCCACATTGAAAATTTCATCCTCATAATTAATTAACTTATCAGACAAGTGTGGATATCATTACCTCTTATTATTTTCATATTTTTCCATGTTTTTTCTTCAACCATGTGGTTTCTCTATAAAATCTTATCATGGTGAGTTACCTTATTTGGAAATTTGTTCTTTTTTTTAATCAATAATATGAAAATCATTTACCTAATAAGAAAGGTTCTCTTCCATCAAATCTATTTCTGGGCTGAAAGAATGAGTTGAATCAGGTATATAAATTCATAACATCAAAACCTAAAAAACATTGGGTGACTGGGATAAACTCATAGGAAATTCTAATTGGTAGCTATGTAGTCCATCATTATCCCAGATTTCAAATTTTCCAATGAAAAATGGGATTATCTTTCATTTATTACCAGAAAACATAACAGTTTTCATTGGATATGTTTTACAGAAAACAGTATTACAAACCTTAAAAGAATGGTCTTTCCAACTGTTATCTGCTCAAATTTTCTAACTGCTCTATGATTTCATCATGTTTCTAGACCATATTCACTTTCTCAACCACTTAAAATACTATTTATGGTCTGATAAACTTCATTTAATAGAATTATACCAAATAAATTTTATTTCAACACAAGTTTTAATATAATTCCTCAATAAGTTCCATCTATATATCAGAATGAAAATTGTTATTATTAGGGAACTAAACTAAGGAAAGATATTTTTACAAACATACCTAGTAACACAATGAATATGCTCATATAATATCCATTAATGTATAAATAGTTCACTAAAAATATCAATCAGAATAAGGATGAAATGCAATACTAAAATTTAATTAAGTTCCCAATGACATATGAAGGCCATTTCAAAAGTTAGAAGTTAGAATAAGATCACAATCAGATATAATGGAAAGATTAACTCTATGTAGCCAAACTATTTTGTTAAGATACAACTGAGAAAGTATAGAAAGAGTATCATGAATATGATGAAAAGGTTTAGATTTAGTCATTTGATGAATAATAACCCAAATCACATTGATACATTATAAATGATTAATAGTCCCACCATGAAGTCCAAGGATATATTTTCCTATTTCCACTATGATATAAGAGAATCCAGATGTATACCCTATGGTAGTTTTTAGTCTTATTTAACTTCTTTACAAGTAAATCATTTCCTAGTAAAATTATAATTGTTTATTTTCATTACATCCCACTAGTAATATTATCTAATGCCTCTGAACATCTTAGTGCATCCAGGATGAATTGAAAATAGAGAACATTGAACTTCACCTAAAAATTATTTCTTTACCTATGAATAATTAGGAACACATAATATCTTTCTAAATCTCAATACACAATATTTATTAACATTAAATTCATAAAATATACAATTATTAACCATTTATAACTTTTTGTATCACACAGTTTTTTTCTGAGCATACTTAATTCTATTTGACAGAGATGACTCCACTGACACCTAAAACAAAACATAGGAATTTCCTACACCAAAATCCAAGAAAAAATCAATCAAATAATTAACCAAGGGGTAATGGTCCAAATGAACATGGTTAATGTAGAATGATGTTTTTGACTCAAGGCATCCACCACTTTATTTTTTGTTCTAGTATGATAATTGATCATGAAATCTTAGTACTTTATGAGTTCAATCCGTATTATTTGCCTCATGTTCAATTCCATTTGAGTAAATATATAATTAAAAAAGTTATAGTTATTATATATTTCTCATTTGGATCCATATAAATGATTTCCCCAAATTTTTAATGATAAAACCAAAACCAATAATACCAAATCATGGTATGATAATTTAACTCATCATTCTTCAGTTTTCTTCATGAATAAGAAATGAACTAGTCATTTTGTATCTGAACACAACCAAGTCCATTCATTGAATAATCATTGTAGATGAAAAAATCACCATTTCTGAAAGATAGGGGACAACCATGAGCTTTCAATAACCCCCTATTTAGTTCATGAAAACAAAAATCACATTCTTCTATCAAAATAAATTTATACATTTTTTGTTTTAACATAGTTAGCAGGAAAAATATCTATGAAAATATTTTAGAAAACTATCGGTAATAGACTAATAATACAAGAAACCTATGAATATAAATAACATTTGTATGTATTGGGCATTAATTTACCAGTTTATTTTCATGGGATCAAATTTTATGCCATTATTAATGATAATGTTCCCATGAAAAGAAATAGGTTTAAAAAAAATAACATTTTCTAAATTTTATGCATAACATCTTTTCTTTGATAGTTTGTAGGAAAATCCATATATGTTTTTCATGATCCACATAAATTATTGAATAAACAAAAATATCATCAATAAAATCAATGACAATCATATCAAAATATTCTACTCATATGATCCATAAATAAGACATGATAAATTCTCAAACCCAAGGGGATAAGTCAAAACTCATAATTCCCATATATAATACAGTTTACTATTTTTTTTGGAATTTCATCATCATTTTCCATTAGCTTATTGTACCTGGATCTTAATTTAATCTTGATAAAATAATGATATCCTTATATCTTACCAAACAAGTTATATATGTGAGGAAATAGATAATTACTCTTAATGGTATTGTTATTCAAATCTATATAAGAAATTAAAATCCTCATGGAACCATATTTATTTTAATGAAAAAATGGATCACGCCATGGTGAAGTTCTAAGATGAAAAAAACCATTATAAAGAAACTCATACAATGAATTTTTCAATTCAAGATGTTACACCTGATCAATTCAATAATGAGGTATTGAAATTAGCTTAGCATCAAGAACTAATTCAATAGAAAATTCAACATTCTAATCAGGTATAACACTATAAAATCATTAAGAAAATAATCTTGGTTTCCATTTACAATTGGAACATCCATAATAAAAAAATTACATTATTTTAAAAAATATGTTCAAGATAAATTTAATTTCCATATTTCAACTGTTTCCCCACTTATGGATATGTTATCAGCGGTATAGGTTCATTATTGAATAAAAACTAAATATCTTTTAAAAAAACTTATTAAGATCTACAATCAACATTATCATGAAAACTGAAAAGACTATCAATACCTAGAATAACCTAAAAATCTACAAAGGGTAAAAATATAAGAAGTTTAGGTGATTTCATTCCATATAAATCAGCTTAATTATTATAGTATTTCCTTCATTATTTAATATTTACACCCAATTTTTGAACCATATGTTCTAGTATCATTTTTTGATGTGAAATTTCAAATTTACCAGAAAAATATTCGGAAATAAAGGAATCTCAAAATCCCATATCAAACAAGTCATTTGAAAAATATTTGTAAAAAAATGTACCTGATGCAACTTCACTAGATCGCCCAACATCTATGGAATTAGTTTAAAAGGATTTCACTACACCATTATTCTTTTGTCCAGTTGCTTCCAATCATTCAGATACTTTATTGAGCATGTTTGTGAATAATTCCCATCTAACCAGATTTATCACAAAATGTAGAATTATTATTATAATTAAACTTAAGATAATTTTCATTACAATATTAAGAAACATGTAAAAACTTAACACATTGGAAACACATAATGGATATGTTAAGGAATTCCCTTGGGTGGTTTTCCAATACTCCTCACATTCTAGAAACTATATTTTCTAAACTTCAGATTTCATGGATTGATTATTTCCCATTTATTACATCTGGACCTTTTGATATTCTTTTTTCAAATTACACATGATCATTTGAAAACTCCATTTTTTCCATTTCATCACATCATAAAAGTTTATCATAAAAATATAATTCATGAGAATTCAATTCCCACCGATATCTTTTAATCAATCTACAGTAAAAATGATTGATTTTACTCTCAAGAAACAAAATATTATTCTGGAGTGTTCCCTACCAATTGAGGGATGTTTTCTTCATATGAAACCACTAAATATTAATAATTTTGTTTTAATTCATGGAATTATTTTTCCATCCAATAGATAACAGCCTTTGGAAATTATTTTTCATGGAAAATATTCATAAATTCATCTAATTTAGAGTCATAAACATCATTTATTTTCTAGATATTTTACCCTACAGACAACCACTATTTAGTTTCACCATTAAAATGATAAATATAATGATTGTAATTTTTATTATCTAAAAACACCATTACATCTAATAATATTTTTACGGATTTAATCCACCCTTCACCTACCACAATGAAAAAGTATCCCCAGATAATGGAAGAGTTCTACCTCATAGAATGTTACAATATTATCATTTTTATTTATGGTATATCTAGATGTTTACAAGAATTTATTTTACCACCATTTGTTGCATGTGTCAACTAATATATTACTTTCACTAACTTTTTGGTTCCAATTCCCTCCATTCCATGTTGTTGATTCTAGAATATATCATCCTCTCTATGTTATCCTACTTAATATTCCTCGTTTCTTCTTCTAAAAACCATTTTGAATATACATATCTTATAGGAAGAAAACATGGTAATTTTAATAATTTATATTATTTCAAAATAATAATAATATAAAATTTATTTATGGTATTCTATTGATATCATCCTAATCCTCCAAAGTTATCTTAATATGTGCTCTGATACCAACTAAAAGGACAAGGCATGAAACATTACATTGTTTATTTAATTCAACTAGAATATACTTATTACATTCCGAATCAACTTTGTGGTTTATAGTTTTAGATAATTATGTCATATTTCATACATGAAAACCTACGTTCCTACAAATTCTATGCGGCTAAAATAGTATCCATTTTTTGTAATACAAACATTTTTAAGAAAATATAATTCATTAAAATATAAAATTTCAAAACATTCATGATGTATTATTCTTATCAATTACTCATCCTCAAAACCATGGAAAAACTATTTAAAACTACGGATGATCATAAAATCCTCCATAAGGGGTTTATATAGAAATAGATGGATTGTTAGACTATGAGTACTTATAAACATATAAAATCATTTTCACAATGATATACTTATAAACCATAAATTAACATATACATACTCTCTCAAAAATGATATATGCATAAAAATAAGAGAATATAACTAATACCATATTGTTAATTTGTGAATCATTTTTATACCATACATAATTTTGATTATAACCCTCCCAGCTTCTATTTTATTTTTAACCCTCATGATTACATTACAACGTAACCCTCCTGACTATATTATTATGAAACCATAATTATTAAACCTAGAATTAACATTAAGTTAATATTAAAACATAAAAATATACAATGCATTGGAGTCCTTTCATAGACACACACATCATCATAAAAAAATCCCAAGAACGATAACATAATCACCAAACAACAATACTTACATCATGAAAAATTTTCCATGAGGAAAATAATATATTAAAGGAATACTACGACCAAACAAAGGGAAAAATTTTCTTTTAAAATAAAAATATCATATTGTAAATAAATCATTAAAAAATTTAGGTATCATGAATATGTAAAAATCCACTCATTCTATATATTTTTAGAAAAACATTCCTTTTTAGTTTTGAAAAAATAGAAATTTAAAGGGGATTTAAAAAAACCCATATACGATAATTAAAAAAGAAGATCTATTTTTGAAAAAAATTTAGAAAAAATTGAAAATTACCATTTTAAAAAATTCATGACCATATAAATAAAATAAAAAATTCCATATTTAAATCATGGTCATGATGTAGAATATTTAGAAGAATAAGTCTTTTGAACATTAAAAAAACTATTTTAGTTAAAGAGTATCGTACATTGGGTTGTACTTCATTAAAATGTTTCTAAAACTCTTTTATAATGGATTAAATAGTGTTACTAATTTATTAAATAACTATTTTCATATTTATAATACCGTACATGATCTTATTATAACATCATTTCATCCATTTATTAATAATATTTTGTTATTTTATTTGTTTTGGGGTTTTTTAGTCCATGGATTCATTGCTAGTTCATTATGAATTTTATTATCTAATGGAAAACATAATCTAAATGATATATCATATATATATTTAGGTCATTTTTGGGAATTATATATGAATTTAATATTTTAAAGATTGTGCTAAAGGTAAGAGAAAACTCATCTTCTTCGAAGGTAGTGTATTGAGACACCAAGGACAACGATTTCATTTCTAAGGATAATATCAGATTCGATGATATATATACCATTAAAACAATAAAATTATTATATATATATATATGATACAGACGTCATCATGTGTCGTTGGATAGTTTTTTATGACGATATAAGTGAGAAAGATTAAAATAGAAGAAGAATGAATTTACCTCTTGAGTACTTTCTCCTTCAGAACACCATTAAGGCCCTATGAGTTGGTCTTTTTTCAGACCATGTAGAATAGAATGTGGTAAGGGATTAATAGATGTGGATTTGGTAGATTATTTTCAAGAAATTTTTAATATGTGTTTGAAATTAAATTAAAGAAAGAGTCCATTTCCATAATTAAGGTGAGGAGAAATTTTGGAATTATATAAAATATTAAAATATAATAGGTCTAATATTGGGTAAAAGACCTCCAAAAGGAATAAAAATCACAATAAATAACATTATATATATATATAAATATCATATTTGGCCATATTAATATTTTTTTTATGATTTTTAAATATTTTTTAAATTGTATTTTTTTCATGAAATATAATTGTTTTTTCAAATTTAACACTATCCATAACTATGACGTTAAAAACATCAAAAAAATGTGACAAATTGGAAAATAATATATTATTACATCTTATCAATATAATATAAATCTATATAATTCATTTATTTCCTTAAATAGAAAAAATAATGATTATTTTAATATTTTTAATATCATTTATTTTATTTGATCATTAATTAAATAATTACTGCATCATCGTTGTGCATGACATTAAAGTAATTATTTATTACATAAAATTTAAAACCTAAATTCTTTGAATATTATAAATTTATTAATATTCATATGAATATTTATGGTCTGAAAACACTTTTTTATAACCTTAAATTAATAATTTATATTAATTGAAAACCATAGTGTGAACAACTTGACATTATCTTAAATTTAATATTATAAGGTTCTTAATCAAATCTATGTGGATCTAAATGGTAATTAAATTGAACTTATGAAAAATATGGTCGATATACAATCAATAATAAGATTTATATATATTTGTGTCATTTAATGGTTTTTATAATTTTAAATATTATAATTTTATTGAATATTTTTATGATTTAACAAACACTACATCAGCATTGCACAAGAATCTAATTTCATTATTCCATATTTAAAAATATAAAATAAATTTCTATAACTAATAATAAATTATATAGTTTAATTGTAACCTTTTATATTCTTTCATTATTCATATTTATTCATATCCTTATCAAGAAAACTTCATTAAATTGTGGATTTTCCTTTTCTTGTCTTGTGCTAACATTGCACATGTATTTAGATAAGATTAAAGTCATATTACTATAAAAATATAAAATCAATGATAAAAAGTTAATTTAACAATGTAATTAGTAGATAAGTTAATAATTTACTTTTTATTCATCACTAATTTTATAAAAGGAACCAATTTGGAGTTTTTCATTATTGCGCAAGCACTAAGTCGACATTGATAATGAATTTTACACTTATCATGAAATAAATATTAATTTACATGTTCAGAATTATTTATATTGAATATTTATATTATAATATCACAATTTAGTAACTCCATAAGATTAATACATTTTCCCTAATAAATATTTCATGATGATGCAAAAAAATATTGTATTTAAACAAACTATATGATTAAATATTCACCAAATATTAATTTTTATATAATATTCCCTAAAATCCATAATAAAAAAATTTCAACATCATGAATTAATAAATTAAATTAGTATTATCATATTATAGTTATAAAATTTTAACATTAATCATTTAAATATAAAAATATAAGAAATCAGTTCAATAAAATTATTTTTTTATGAATTACTTAATACAATGAATTTAACTACATAATTCAAGAATACTGATAAATATGAAAAAAAAATTATTTTATTTTTAAATTGGTGGTAAAATAATATATATATATTATGTTGAATTTAATCATATATTATGAATAAATAAAAGGGATCTATGATTTATAATAATTGATTTTCATTATCCATGAAGCACTTGATAGTGAGGAGATTCACAAAATATTGACATCAAATTCATATTTCTTCTAAAATGTATATGGTTGTACGTGATTTTTAATAGTATTCAAGATGATTTTATGGAATAATATCACTAATATATCTACAATATGCAACCAGGTGTAAAATTTTTGTACCATAATATTTGTAAAAAATTTATTACGAGTTTGGTTTCTATGTGTTTCACCACTTGAAGGTGAAACCGAATCAAAAAAATACATCATTTAATTACATCCACATTCGATAACAATAAATAAATATTATCTTTTAATTAATTATTTTATGACTATCTTATAATGATCACTAATTTATTAAGACACTTTTTGGTATATTATCATCCATCAACGAAAAAAAACTAAATCCATAAATATAGGGAAATTCAAATCTGTGAACATGATGTGGAAATTATATGTTTGATAGATCATGAAACATAATGGGGGGAACCAATTCATATTATTTATAATAAGGTTTAATGGTTAATTTCAATGTTCTTAAGAAGGTTGTAGCAGGATCATAGTACTCATGTAAAACTACACATAGTTTACAACTCGAAAACAAATAGTCAATATAAGTTTATTATTTATGTGCTCAAAGATATGTAACAAGACTATATTAATGATTTTTTTGTATCAGGGAATATAACTAAAAAACCATATATGTAACCTATAGTAACATCTACCCATCATCTATTGAAATAATTACTTTTATGTTCATCTATAGAATGCCTTTTAGATGCCTATTATATTAGACTGATCTTAGTGAATCATATTTTATTGGGCCAAGAATAATTTATGAAATGATCGATCATGTATAATTTTTTCAAAATGTATTTTACATTTTTAGAACCATTAAATTTCATACATTTAGTATAGGATATTACCCATAGATTTTAGATTTAGTGGTTATGTTTTCTATGAGTTTCTATGAGGTTATGTCACTAATATAGGGGGAAAAGGGAAGATAAAACAAATATTCATCTAGAATTTTTAAATATTTGATGATTTAAGAGATACATCATTATAAAATTGTTTAATTCATGAATAAATTACTGTATATAATTAAATTAATGTTTTCTAGTGTTTTAAGATTTGATTATATTATGTTGGTAACCAGTGGTTCATATCCGTAACAACCTATGAGTATGATTAATCATAAATAAATTGTGTTATGGGGGAATGTTTTTCATATTTATTGGAATATAACAGAAATATTGGAGACTATAGGATGGTTCTTATGAAAGGATTTTTGGAATGGAAACTTTGTACCTAAGTTTGTTTCCTTATGAATCTTGAGGAAGCATTTCAGATATTAGTATCCCGATGATGGGGTGTAATTAATGACCCTTTCCTTTAAAGATTAGTTTCATATTTTTTATTTTTCTTTTATATATTAATAAATTAATTAAATATAATTTATAATAACAATTAAAGTAAAATAGAGGGAAATTTAGAAGCTCATGAGAGGGAAGAGGTGGAAGTTGTATACCTTTCACCTGGAATTGGAGTAGTGTGTACTCAGTAATATCATGTGTGACTTGTAGTGGCTAATGGTGTGGTCACAGAGTAACCATACATCCATATAGTAATTATGAATTAAAATTATGGGTTACTTTCAAATGTATGGTAATATAATCTTTTTTTATAAAAATATAACACTCTTAAATCCAATCCATTTGGAATTCATATTAATTTACAACTATTGTAGATTATGCATGTCTGTTATTCATTCATATTCCACCAAATTGATTTCCCCTCGCAATAGTGATATGTATCATTTTTAATCAAAAATAATATTTATATTTTGATGATTAATATAAAATATCATTTTCATTCTATGAATGTTTTATAATTTTTTGAAAAAAAATAAATAACCTTTTTATGATTTCTTTAAATATATCATATCCTAAAATCATTCTCTATAAAGATATTAAATAAAATTCTATTTATTGAATATATGGAATGCATAAAATTTTACAATCAATATTTATTCTTTTATTTATGGTTGAAACAGCATTCATTGTTTCGTATTTCCTAGGCCTCTTGAATGCATAAAATGATGTCATAAGTATTTTCTATTGGGCTTAGATAATATGTTCAATAATGGTTTTTGTAGATGACCCCTATGTTCTTATATTCTAACTACAATTAAAATAATAATTGCATGTTGGGGATAGTAAATAATACTAAAACAATTTATTCCATTTAAATGGTTTTTAATAAACATATTATTTGTATGGTTTTTATTTGAAAAGTATGCATTTCCATGATAAATTTTATGTTTAATTATTTTAATATGTTTTTATTTTATTATGTTTATTCATCGGATAATAGTGTTTTAATGAGAATATAAATTTATTTAGACAGATTTAATTGAAATATTATATATATATATATATATATATATATATTCTAACCATTCATGTTTAATAAATATTAAATTGCAATTGTAAAGGGGAATGTAAATCAAAGGATTCCCAAACTATGAATTTTTATTTCATTTGAAATAAACAGTTTATCATTGTGATATATAAATATATATATTGAACTATATGATGATGAGGGAATGATATGTACATCATTTTTAGATACTATTGTTGGTTCTTCAATCCTTTATTATGTGATGACGAGTTTTAAAGGGTATTTCGGCTACCCATGGGTGTTTATACATTTTCTACACTATATATATGTATTATGTGATGGGTATAAAATACCTTGACATTTAATAGGAAGGGTGCTAGAGGGCACTAACTATTTCTTGAAATATAACATGATCAGTGAAAGGTTCTTATAGTCCATTACACTTTTTATAGAAAATACTTAAATATTCCTTATATAGGTTTTCATACAGAACTATGTTATATATTTGTAGGTTTCCACCTATATATCAGTTTATTAGAATAGATTCTGAGCATGGATAAAATCTAGTATTGTTAGGTTCCTTATTGTATTTTTAATTACTAAAAAAACCCTCAAAATTATGTTGTATTTTAATTTTTACATTTATATTATAATTTTTTTGTTTTATGTATTGTTTTTATTATGTACTTTATGCTACTACAACCTAAAGATGGTATCTCGACACATTGGTTTGGGTCAGATGATGACCCCTTATAGGGTATGGTGTACTCACACCCTACACATGTGTTTTTTTGATTAATATTATTATTGTTATGCGTGATCTAGGTAGAGGGTATGAAGAGATATAAGAGGGAACCTATGTTTAAGATATGGGTGTTTAAGGGGCATTTTTGTATCACATAGTCTTGGAATAAATTGTGTAAAGGGATGTAATTTATTTCTTTCATTTTTATGATATGTATATTTTGTTGATGTCTTTTTAATTCATAAAATATGTTTTATAATTATATTATTTAGTAAAATTAATATGGTTTATTCATATATTTAAATAATAAAATATATATTTATACAAATATACCATGAAACATATAGCGTACGTGGTCATTCCCCTGGTATATAAATTGTATTTTTATTTTTTATCTCCATAATGAAATCATATATATTTACTATAAGATTCATATAATTGTTATTTTAATTCCAAAGTGTTAAAACAACATCTAAATTTACCATAACTATCCATGAAAATTTATGACATCCAATGTTGATGGGAAAGAGAACTTGAGGTCCTATGGTGCTCCGGGTGGGGTCAAGGGGTGATCAAGAACATGTTATTACACGCACATGACTGTATATTTGTTTTATCATCCCTATTAAGTGATATTATTCATGATATGTTATATTAAATTTATTTAATTATCATATATTTCCCCCATACTGGTATATTAGATCATGAATTCTTATATTTATGTATTTCCAATGAATATTTTTTGTATTGATTTGACTAAGAGGGTATTACGTATGACTTATTTTATCAAAACAAATTAGTGACACCTATTTTTATACCATCTCTTAGAATTTATAATATTATTTTTGGAGGTTAATGAAGAATTAATTCAATTAATTATTATAATTGTTTTATTTCAGTGATAAATAATATAGTAATATATTAATTTTTTAGTCCTGAATATGTGAACTTTTTTTAAATATTAATGAGAGCCCCAAATCTAAATCTAACATAGTTATCATATCTAAGACAAATATTTTTCCATAGAGAGTTATAATGGTCATTTCATGTCCATGAATCATATGGCATATTTTTTTAGGTATTAAATTAAATAAATTTATGTTATTATTTTTATATTTTGTGTTGTTATAATGTGGTGAATTGTTTGTGACATGGAATGTAATGTGCTATGTAGTGGGGAACTTATATATTTGATGTTTTGTGGTGGACATAGAGAGTTTAATTAGACCTGATTAATGTAGTTACACAAATTAATAAGATAAAATTATAAATTACTGTAATAGTGAATTAACAGGTATGCATTATGGTAGGAATAACTGCTACCCACTAACTAAATTTCTTATATGATTCCTTCCCCTATATTATGTGTTTCTTGAAAAATATTTTTTTAGAGAAACACCACCCTCTATCATTAGTGTTATATTATTATACTACATGATATTTATGGTGTTAAAAAAATAAACATGGAAAGTGGTGTGAATGATGATACTTTGGAAATCCACAACAATGGTAAAAAAATTGTTATCTTTTCCTTGTTTTTTACATGTTGTGCATATTTTCATTGATGTTCTTTGAATTTTTACTATAATTGATTATTACATACTCATAAATTTATTTAACCATATATATTATAGGATCATCGATGAACCCCATCATGTACCCATATTGGATATTAATGTTTTTCAATGATTAAGAATTTTCATTCATTTTACCAATTAATTATTTTTCTTCTCCCACTGTTGTTATACAAGCAATGGTAAGTCTATAATGCAGATTTGGGATATTGAAGAAGGGTGATTGTGACTGTGATATTATTTAGAGGCATTATTGAAGGTGTCTAATATCAAGAAAATTATGATTCAGTTTTTTAGTGAGTTCATAGGAATTCTTGCATTGATTGTAAATATAACACGATTTACTATTATATGAATAATTAGATTTGGGATTCATGTTAGTGGAATTTGATTTTCTTGTGGAAAGGTATTTGGTAAATGGTTGGTTTAGGTGTGAGATATGTTTTGGTATGTGTGATGCCCAAAACAAGTAGTCCAACAGGTGAAGAAAGTATCCGGGGATTCACGTAACAGAATGTTGGGTTTCGATAAATTTCTAAACTATATGAATTTCAATCAGATGAGTAACTCATTGTGTATGTATGATTATACACTGAATATGGTTTTAGTATTCTATAAATGATACACGCCATTATTAGGGGTCACGTTCCTTTATTTTTGTACCTATAGCTTGAACATCTATAAAATTTACATACTGAGTAGCCAGCTTCTCACCCACATCCTATTAGATGACACACATACCTTTTATTTAGAAATGGATTTACTCCATGTTCTTCAAATACATTATATGATTGTTTATACTAACTCACATACCACATATTCTTTAATATGAATATATTTTCATATATTCTATGCATGTACGTTGAAATGGATTCATTTTATTGACACTACCAACATTTACCACTATTGGAAACATCATTTAATGTTTTCACATTGATTGAGATATTGTAATACATGACCAACCAGCCCCTGTGTACCTATAATCTATATACGGTAATGAATATTTCATGTGATATGATCTATATATTATTATTTGAAACATTCTGGATGTAAGATAGTTTCATTAATATATGAATTATTCCCAAAGTGTTTTACACATAGAAGATGATGGTTTATATATCTATATATTTTGACATTTATATTCATCATACATGGTGTTTCATGAATTTATAGAGACAGAATCATGTGTGTTAAGAAAATTAGAGAAATAATGTGGTTGGAAACAATATTGGAATATACATGCCTCCATGGTATGAGTCCTCTAGGTATATAAAGTTGTTAAGCACCCTATTCTAGGGACACTGTATGGATCCTACACTCATTGGTATAGTATCCATATCGAAAAATTTTACAATAAACTTACCATGGATTAATGTTTTTAAAGGTACTGGTTACACTCTTGATTGAGGCATCGTCTAATGGGGAACATGCATCCCTTACCGATTCTACTAAGGGTTATTGTGTGGATGAAAATTGTGAAATGGTTCATGTATTATGCATTCTAATTTACAATGGGTATTACATGATCCTTTTCATATTCAACTTTAGTGGAAGTAAGCTATGATATTGTTGACTTGATACTCGTTATCTTATATGTATATCATAATTTATTCTATAGAGATATGGTTTATTCCTAATTTCTATTTCATAACTCAGCCCATGTTATTCGTGAAATGGACACATAGTTCAACCCATTTATAGGCTTGTAGGATTTTCGCAATCATCATGTGGTGGTGATAAGATGAATTGCATGAAACACTATCCTTTAAAATGGTATCACCCATATAAAACAAAGGATATGAAAATGGTATACACATAAAATATTATAAATATTCCACTTTATAGTAAATAATTCTAATGTGAAAATGATCAGAAAGGAAGATATGTAATGAACACTAACAGGTAAACTCAAGTACGTATAAGAAGATATGACACATATCCATGTGAACCATGTCACAACCCATCTCCCACACCCCACTAACATAGATACCTGTCACATATATGAGTCACATTTACATTACCGGTCTGAGATAAAAAAAATTTCACACACGCAAGGTTATGTACATGGTGTGAGAAAAAATCCCAATTATATTCCAACTTTTTTTCTAAGGCAATATTTATAAAGTAAAAAAAATATTATCATTTACAAAAAATAAAGGCAAAATTTTAATAAAATATATTTTCCAAAATATAAACCAAAACATGGAGATTGACACCTTTTCTAAAAAATTACATAACATTTCCATATATACCTTGTAAGACCCCATGATTTTATGGTATGCATTTTTTTAAAAGTTACTATTTTCAAAGGCTTGTGTTTCAAGTAACAAAAATCATAAACAAAAAATACTAATAATTATTATTTAAACATCACAATTATAACCTAGCCATTAGAATTGAGGTAATTAAATGTGTTAACTAAATTTTGAAAATATGTTTTCTACATAATAAATAATTTATTATTTTTTATAAAATTAATTTCAAATGAGAATAAAACCCTTTTTCAATGTAAAAAAGAAATGCTTTTCTGAAAAAATATTTAAATATTACCAAGTGTTTTTTATACCAAGGAATAAAATAAATCTTATCGGATGATATTAAATATACTTAAAATATTAATTATAATTTTTAAAATTATTTTTTTTGTTTTCTAGAAAAGATATAAGACCACATCCAATTTTATACATAAAGAACAAATATTCTAAAATAGTATTTTTGGGACCTGCTGAGGGTTAGCATATTTTAAAAACACTTTTTTGACACTTTTATAATCATATATGAAAATATAAAATTATTATATTTAATTTTAATATTAAAATTTCTTTTGGATGAATTTTTTTTAATTTTATGATAAGATTCTTGTTTTGATGAATACTGCAAAAATATTGTATTTTAATTTAAAAAAATTCATATGAATAATTTATTGTGTTAATTTATATTTTTCATTAGTTTAAAATTAAAATTATTATATTTTTATATAATATAAAATAATTATCGTCATTAGAATCAGATTTCCATTGACTATGAACATAAAAATTATAATTTTTTGTATGTTTTCACATTAATAACTCATTTTCTAATTCTATGGACAAGATTAATTTTAAATGAAGAAAAAAATAGACATGTATTGTATTTTGATAAGTTTATTTTATATTTTTAATTACCGGGTATAAATTATATTAATAGGTTTCGTTTTTTGGGCATATGAATAGTAAATTTAATAATATTTTAATTACCATGGTTAAGGGTAAATCATTTAATTATATTTAAAAGTAATAGTATAAATAATAATAAAATATCCCTAAATTTTGTCTTAATTTTAATGGAGGAATGATAAACTAAAAAAATTTCCCTTATGATGATTTTAAGTCAACTTTAATCAACTCAGATTAGAGTATGGCTATTATAATATTATATTTAATGAAAATTAATTTTTTCCAAACTATTTTTTTAAACATGTGAAATATTTTTAATGTCTTGTTTTATAGGGGATATATTCAACTATAAATTTTATTTAAAAAATTTTATTTATCTATATCATTATTATTTATTTTTAATTTTTAGATAATAAATAATTAAATTAAAGGAATTTACAATGATGATGTAGTAATTGTTAAATTAATGTAAATATCATATTAATGATACTAGAAATACTAATATGAATATAATTTCAGATTATTTACTCAATAAAATAATTCTCTTGATTATTTTTACATATTATTGGTATTTTATAAGTATTGTTTTGCATTTATCATTTTGTTATAATATTTCTAAAAATCAATGTAATGAACTTTCTCATTATTGACATTATTTATATTTTAAAATAATTCTATTTTATTAAATAATATAAAATTCATAAAAATCTCAATTTTATAAAAGAGATTATTATAATTCATAAAATTTCAAAAATTATCCATATAATTTCCTTTTGAAAATTTATAAGAATTATATTAACCTAGAATGTGTAAATTACATGATATCAATGTAAGAGTTAAATGGTATAACTAAGGGAAAAAACCAAATGATAAGGCTAATAATGTGACGTAAACCTATATAAAAATTATTGGATGAGATTATTTTGACTGATAATATTTTTTTAATTTAAATAGATAACTTTTTATCTATTTGTAATTGAATAAAAATTTATATTGATATAATATTTTGAGAGTTTCCCACAGCGACCCTCAACTGAATTATAAAGGGAATCCACCTCCCTCACTTCCTCATACCACATTGAGCCTTATAGATCAACTAAGTAAAGTAATTCTATCCACCAAAAAACCGTATTCATATTATTGGGGTTTTTTTTCTCCTATAGTTCCTACCAAATATCATTTAATAAGAGTTCAAATGGATGTATGCTGAAGAAGAGGTAATCCTTTTTACAAACTCATTCAAGTTCATTCTATCTTCTACTTCATATTCGTGTAATTTTTCCAGGATAAACTGATAAATAAATTATCATATATATGATGACTTTTTATTTTCATTTTTGACAACAATATTCTATATTTTTTCCATAATATGAAAAATAATCACATCGTATGTGTGTACATACAACTTACCATCTCCATGCTGTGGTGTAATTTTTTTCATCACAAATATATTTGGATGGTCATAATGAGGGAAGAAATGTGTGTATTTTAATTATATTATTATATATATTTAGTTATTATTAATATACTATCCAATTCCTTACCCTTTCTCTATCAATAGAATGATATCATTGCTTGTGTGTACGTATGGCCTACCATCTTCACAACATGATTTAATTCATTGTTTATTCTAACCATTAAAAAGTGATAATAAAAATGTATATAATTATTAAATATAGTATATATGAATTTAATATAATTATATATATTAATTACATATATAATTTCATAAGAAAAAGTCTTTTCATGACAAAACATGTGTATGAAATGAACCAGTTGACAACCAAAACAATGGAATGAATGAAATATTATCAACAATTTGGTGATAAAATTTTAGAAGAAAATAATATATGATATAAAAAATAATAATAATGATCTGATATAAATTAATAATAGGTTTAAAAAAATTTATAGCAGTTTAAATCACTCACAGCTAAAACGGAAATCTGAGGTAAGAGATATTTTCTGACTTCTATTTTTGTGGGAAACATGTCATATACACTACTTATTTCTTTTTAGTGGTTTGTATACTTAACATGAATTTATTTTTTGACTATTATTATGAATATTATTTTATTCTCATATCCATATATTATTCTTTCATGGGGTATTAAATTTTATTTTTATAAAGTGTTGAGGTGTTATTTCAATATTTCATCATTATTTGGGATTGTTTTCATTTAATTCCCCACTATGGAATATTTCTCTTCCAAATAAATGTATTGAAATATTTTTCAAAAATATTTTCACCATTCTTCAATGATTTTGAATGTCATTTTTACCCATTTTCAACATTAATAAAATATCTCTTAAAAGGGATCTTCTAATCATTTTCCAAAAACAATGTACTATTTACATTTTCATAAAAATAATTTTTTTTAAAAAAAAAATCTATACAACATGAATTTCACTTCATGTCATCATGATGCCCTAATTATTTGAAGCTTCCATTACAAGTTTTCAATTTTATTTTCAAATAAAATATTTTTCCTTTATTAATTAATGAACTTTTAATTAAATGTTTCAATGTGGTATAAGTCACATTGATTTAAAATATTTGTTTAAATTGATTATTAGATATATTAAGAATGAATTGGAATGGAATGAAACAGGATGGGGACCCTTTAATATATACCATTAGATGCATTAATATTATCATGAGATGAATCTTCTGGGAAAATCAGAGGGGTTTTTAACTGACATGCAAAATTTTCTTCTGTAATGTCTTGATGATAAAGGAATCCTATACCTATGAAACATGGTGTCCAAGAAATAGGTACTTCCTCCACTAAGAATTCACTTATTATTATTATTATTATTATCCATTATATTATTTTTTTACATTATCTATTTATATATTTCATTCTCATATTATTTATCAAATTTCTTATATTCTAGTAATTCATCATGCTATATAGATAATGGTTTATTCCGTTATTTGAATGGAATTTGTTTTCAGTCATTTACATTAATATATATATTTTTTCTCATTAATTAATTAATTATTCTATTTACTTAACCATAATTACTATTTGAGATTACACTTATTGTGTTTCCTTTCTATAGGTTACGAAGAATATTCCTTTGAATGATTTTCACGGACTATGTTTCATTCATTTTATTATATATCATGTTTTTAATTTATTTTCCCCATGTATTATGGGTATAATGTATGTAATCGTTTTGTCAAAAACTTAAGAAAGTATGTAGTTCATTGGGGATTGAAGCATGTATATATTCCAATGCAATAAAATAATGTACCGGATTATGGATTCTAGGGTTGGGGTGTTATAGTTAGAATTCAATAAAGTTTAGTAGTATCCTCGGAAATTAGATTTGGTAAAACTTATTTTAGAGAACATATCCTTAAGGTTTAATTTGAGGATAAATAAAAAAGAACACCCTATGGATCCAGTTAGATAGAGATTATGTGGTTTTCCTAGGAATACATCCCAGCCTGTATACTTCAAGGTGATGTGGTTTCGGCATAGATATACATAGGGGGAAAAACTCAGAAAAGGTGTTTCAAGCATGACTCTACCTAACCAAGTACTCAACAATCGGAGTTACTACAAACCAGGTTTGACACTCCAGATTGATATTGTTAGAAAGATTTATATTTTATATACAACCCATTAGAATTTATTTTAATATTTGATGAAAATGAATACCCATTATTAAACCATTTTTTTTAGATTTAAAATCACTATACATTTTTATCACTATGACTATTGTTACTCGAACAATGCATTCTAGTTTTAGTCCATTTCAAGGACTATAATTAGTCATGATAACTTTGAACACGTTGGGTGTTTCTGTATTGATGTAAAAAAAATGAATGTGGTTAGGAGTGAATGAAATTATGATCATTCTTAAACTATTTTCCAGAAATATGATTTACAAAATATACCTTATCTAACTCCTGAAAACACCAAAGAAGATAACGAAAAAGACTTCTAAGAGATCTACTGGTGGATACCATGGATAAAAGAAGGCTCAAATTATATCAGGAATGAAATATGGAATGAGAAACCAAGTTAAATTAGTCAAAAGAATAAACAAATGCTTTAGGTGTTGGAAGGAAAGACATAAATGAAATAATTTAAAAGGAAAAATGATGAGTGTGATGGGTGGAAATAAAAATCATCCTAATAATAAATTTGTAGTTAATTTGATTAAATACGTTGATTTTGGGAATTAACCAAGTCAACTAAATCTTCTATAGGATAAAATAGAGTCCAAGTAATGATCTATGTCAAAAAATGGATGTTAAATTTATGTACTGAACTTGTATTAAAACCCATAGTTTAAAGAATATTTATTGAATACCCTTATTTCAAGGATGTACAAAAAATTTATTATGTAAGTTATATTAATGTATTTTTCTAAAATGGAAAACTCATAGGTCGAGTGACAACACATCATATCGCACAAGGTCAGAAGGTTTAAACCAAAAACTATGGGAAACAAGGGTGCAACACCTACCAATAGTCTAAATGATTTCATGATTAGAATTACTATTTCTTGTTAAAATATATAATGGGTAAAGGATATATTTATGTTAGGTAAATTGTTTTTATCAAATAGATAACCTTGTATAATTATTTTTTAATTAAGTGATTAATGTTATTTTAGAATACATTAGCTATTTTAAGAATCCAATACGATCATGGAAAACATGACATTTTTAGAAATAAAGGTTTAATTGTATTTTGTATTCAAGAATGATTTTATTGTGAAATTACGGTTATTATTATTATTTATGGAAGTTGAGAGCATAACTTATATATTATATGATTTAGGAAATCATATTTTTGGTATAATAAATTAATATTGAATGATATTATTTGTCAGTATATATGATCATATAATTATTATTTTGGAGTTTCAATATTGTTACATAATATTTATCAGAATTTTTTTAATCATCTATGTTTAAATTTATTTATTTCTATTGAATTATAATGATTTAATTTTATTTTCATCATATAATTGTTTATTATTTTTTGGGGAATTACCTTATCTTATACTATCAATTTTTTTTAATGTATATAGACCAGAGGAATAAATAGTTATAATTTTTTTATTTTTTGATTCTTAGTTGTTGATTTTAATTATTTAGATAGAACAAACTCTTAGGTACTCATCCTTCGGAGAAAAAAATGAGTTTTTTTATGGAAACTGATTAAATAATAAAAATATAAATGTTAAGTAAATATGTTTGCTTCTATTATTATACAATGGATAAAATTAAATCCTTAATAGTAGGAAAGATATTCTAGAATAAAAAAGTTTTTCATATAATTTTATTGCTAGGAAATCAATGTTCACTTTAACCCATCACATATTTATAATTTTGTGATTGTATAAATTTTTATGACCATGTTATTTATCACTCCCCATAATAACATGATTTTTTGAATTCAATTCAATGTCAAAATAATTACTTCCCAATAATTTTATCCTATTTTAAATCCCAATTTTCAGACAACATTTTCAATTCCATTTCCCTATTATTAAGGGTATGTTAAATTAGCCATATTCTCTATCTGGGTTTCCCACAATGAAATTTTGATGTATCAAACTTCAATATTCAATGTGATATTTTATATTGATGGGAAGAAATTTGTTGAACGATGGGAGTGTGTATCACCATAAAATTTTATATTATGACAATTTTTTAAATATTATTATTTTCAAATTCATGTGTTGAATGTAACACCTAGGTTAAACGAACAGCACAATATTATTATTTAAATGTCACTATTATAACCAAGCTGTTAGAAAGGTGGGAATGAATGATGTTAACTGAAATTTTAAAATATGTTTCATGCATTATATAGAATTAATTCTCTGATGATAAATTAATTATAAATGAAAAGTCCCCTTTTGAAAAGTAAAAGGAAATATTTTTCCGAGAAAGTATTTAAATATATGAATGTGTGTTTTATAGAAACAAATAAAGAAATATTTTATTTTTTGAAATATAATTACAATATATTATATTATATTTAATATATCTTGAAAAATACATATTTTTTGTTATTTACAAGATATAATATCTAATCAAATTTTATGCATTGAAGAAGAATTTTTCTAAAAATGCAGTTTTTCCTACTCTTATTAGGGAACCTATTTTAAATCCAATTTTTGATAATTTTATATATTATATGTAACAAAATAAACTTATAATTTTAAAAATGAATATAACAATTTACTTTTCTTTATTTTTTTCAATTTTTTTGATACGTTTCATGTTTTTATTTATAGTGACAAAATATTGTATTTTAATAGAAAAAATATTTTCCATATAAATAATTTTCTATGTTAAACTATATATTTAATAGGTTTTAAAGTATAATTATATTTTTTTTATATAATTTTACTCTATTTAGGTCATTTAAATAAATTTTATATTGAATATGATTTTAAGAATATTACAATATTTTGTGCTTTTTCATATTAATAACTCATTATCACATTCCATCAATAGCTTTAATTTTAAATAAATTACTACAACTTATATTAATTGTATTTTTAAAAATATATATAATATTTGGAATTAGTGGCTCCAAATAATGTAAATAAAATTCTTTTATTTTTTATAATCTCATTAGTAAATTTAGTAATTATTTAATTACCACAAATAAGTGTAAATTATGTGATTATTGGTAAATATAATGGTATAAATATTTTAAATTTAACCAAACACATGTCCTAATTTCATTGGTTGAGTTAATTTCAACCAAAATAACCCATTGAATTATATTAACGCTACTTGAAGCCACTTTGATTAGAGTATGTCATTTAAAATATTATACTCAAAGAAAATAAAATTTTGTCACAATTTTGATTTTGACAAGTGAAATATTTTTAATATGAGGTAATGTAGTGGATATATTTGAATAAAAAAGTATTTTTAAATATAAAATGTTTATATTTATCATGATAGTTTTTTGTGATTTTTAGGTAATATATAATTAGGTTCAAGGATTTCGTGGTGATGATGTAATAATTGTTCAATTAAAGGAATTATAAAATAAATTAATTTAAAAAAATACTAAAATAAATATAATTTAAATAATTAATATAATACATGAATTTATTAGATGACCTGAATATTTTAAATGTGTTTTATAAGTATTTTTTAAAATAATCTTTTTTTAATATATTTTTAAAAATTAAAGCACTGAATATTGTAAAAAATGAAATTATTTGTATTTTAAAATAAATAATATTTTACTTAGTGATAATAAGTATGTAGAATGATAAATTTTATCATAATTATGGGGATAAGTATTAAAATTTCATAAATTACATCTTTATTGGTCGTTTGTAACTTTATAGTTATTACTTTTAGCCTCAATGTGTAAATTAAATGATGTCACGGTAAGAGTTAAAGGGTTTAACTAATGGTTGTAGCTAATATATAATCGTAAGAATGTGAGAAAAATTATATAAAAATTATTGAATATGAATATTTATACACATAAATATATAATTTAATAAATAACTAAATTTTATCCATTTTAATTGAAAATAGTTTTTTATTAGTTTAGTATTTTTAGAGTTTTTTAAAGTAATAATCCCCTAAATTATAAAAGTGCACCTCCTCCCTCACTTAGTCACACCAAATTGGGACTTCTAGATAGAATAAGACACGAAATTTTACCCTCCCAACATCATTATTCATGTTTTTTAGGTTTTTGTTCTCCCACATAACCTACCATTGATCCCTTAAGTACATATCTAAAGGAACTCCATCAATGAAGAGGTAATCAATTTTACTAACTCATTAAAGCTCATTTCATCTTCTACTTCTTCTACATGATTGTTTTCAATGATAAATTAAAAAATCCAATATCATATATATGATGATATTTTATTATGATAATGGTAGGACCATATTATACCTTTTATCTATCATACGAAAAACACAAGCACCGTGTGTACGTGCATACGACTTATCGTCTCCATGCCATGGTCTAATTTGTTTTTCATCACCACTAAATTTGGACTGTTATAATGGTAGATTTAACAGATATATGAAGTTCTTATAAAATGATATTGATTTTTTATAATTAATATACCATCCAATTCCATACCCTTTCACAATTAAAGGAAGAACCCCATTGCTTGTGTGTACACACGACCATCCGTCTCCATGAAGCGATGTGATTCATTTTCAATGTTAACCATCAAAAAATGATTATAAATAATTATATAATGAGTAAATATAATATATATGATGTTAATATAACACTGTATAAGAATTATATTTTTAAAATAAATAATAAATTGTACTTACATGATGAAACATGCATTGGAAAATAAACTAATTTACACCTAAAACATGGTAAACAACAAAATATTATAAAAATTGTGATGAAATAATTTAATAAGATCATATATGATATCGAAAATATGAAAAAGGTACTGATATAAATTAATAAGAGGTTTTAAAACATTATCAATAAGTTTAAATCATGTATAACTGAAAAAAATGTGTTAGGTAAGGGATTTTTTGTTTCTTCTACTTTGGTGGGACACATTCCATATACAGTAATTGTTTCTTTTTTGTGGTTCATATAATACCCATGAATATATTTTAGTATTATTATTCTACATATTATGGTATTTTCATATCCATATATTTTTCTTTCATGGGGAATACAATTCTACTGATTATAATGTGTTAATGAGTTATTTCACGATCTCAATGTTATTCTGGATATAATTTATTGGATCTCTGTTGGGGAATATTTCACATCCATTTTAGTGTATTATAAGTATGATTTAAATTTTTTTTACTATTCTACAATTATTTCATCCATTAATTTTACCCATTTTTTACATTTCATAAAATAATATAGAAGGATTATTTCTATCTTTTTCAAAAAAACAAGGTACTTAATTAATTTTATTACAAAAGTAATTGGAATGTATTTTTGAATTATATGAGCTGAATGGAATTTACAAAAATCATGAATCTATGCTATTTTTAATCTTCCTTTACATGTTTAAAAAGTTAATTTTAAAGAAAATAATTTCTTTTGTAAATTGGTGGCCTTTTAAATAAATGTTTCAATGTGGTATGGGACACATTGATTTATATTTTTTTAATCTGATTATATGATATATGAGGAATGATATGGAATAATAAGGAACATGTTAGGTTCCATTTAATTTATTCCATTAAATTCATCATTAGTATCTTGAGATGAATTAGTTATCGAAATCAGTTGGGTTTCAACCCAATATGGTAAATCTTTTTGTGAAATTTCAGGAGGGTAAAGATACTAGGTACCTTGGAATCATGGTGTCCAATAATTAATAATTTCCTCAATTGAGAATTCAGTTATTATTAATTTTATCCATGTTTTTATTTATTTTAAATTATTTATGGATACATTTCTTTCTCAGCTTATTTGTTAAATGGAATGTGTTTTAGTTATTTACCATGAAAATTTGATAATGTCTTATCAAGTTTTTTGAATGGAATGCGTTTTTAGTTATTGACATTGAAATATATATATATTATCATTGATTCATTATTTATCCCTCTTTACATACTCATACAGATCATTTTTTACAACCCTTATTTTTCTTTTTCCCTTTATTATGAATAAGATTAATTTGAATGAGTTCCAGGGTTGGTGTTTATTTCATTTTTTATGTATTGTTTTGTTTATTTTATTTTCCCTTCATATTATGGGTATTTTCTATGTAATTTGGTTTTAAAAGTAAGATAAATTGTGAATTTCATTATTATTTGATGGTTTTATCTATGTCAATGCAATAAAATAATTTACCTACTCCAGGATTATAGGGTATGGGAATTATAAGCTGATTATCAAATAAAACTTGATGAATGAATTTTTCCTTTCAAGGTTATATATGTTATGAGGAATATATTACATTTGAAATATCCATGGAAAAACAAAAAACCATTTAAAAAAATTATTAACTTGGATTCTAAGTCCTATGATACAATAAGTATGGGTTAGATAGGGTACTAACACCATAGTGAATTGTCAGGACATGTGTGAACCACATGTTCCAAGGATAAAAATATAATGTTATTATGGAACACCCAATATGTGAACCCTATGATGTATTGAGGAATATTTTATTTTAGTTTGACTTTTAATCATATTACCATGCTCAAAAAGTCTTAAATTTCCTATAATACTATTACCAATTCCTCCTCATGCTACGTAAATCTAGTTCCCATGTTCTCTTAAAACACCATGTCTAATCTATTAAAAGAATTAAAAAATTCATTTACTTTACCTTCATGAAATTAATTTTCTAATAATATACTACATAAACTACTTTTCATCAGTTTAGAACAGGCTTGTAAATCGCTTTTCATCAAAACATGTCAAGGGGAAATTATCTTTTTAATATATAAAGAAAAATCATATTTTAAAAATCTTGATATAATACTATTTCAAACGAATTATGAGGATAAATCCATAAATTATTCTTTAAAAACTATTAGGATCCAATTTGAATGATCATATAAGAAATTCTTGTAAAATAATAACATTTTATGAAACAACCTACCTCAAAACACATGGAATTCTCTAATAAATACATAGGATACATAACCAATAATAAAAATGGTTCTCCGAAGAAAGGAGTGAACCTAAAATAATGAAACCATATAAGAATAACCAATTCATCTGTTTCTAGAATAATAAAAATTATTGGAATCACTTAACTCAATGATTCTGAAAGAACACACAACAATCAATGAAGATCATGAAAATAATTCCTAATTCCATGATGGATCTATGAAAAAACGAACATGATTTTGTCATAACAATTTGATCTAGTATAAACCACCAATATATAATTTTTCATTAATGGATAAAAGAGACTATCTAGATGAACAATGAGTAAAAACCCATGAAAAAAGGCATACCTTAGATTTTTTTAGATTTGACACTAATAAATCCAATCGATATGCACTCTGAAATGAAATAGAGATCCAAAATCACTAAGAAGAGTTTCCTTGGAAAAGTCCCAATTTACTAGAATATTAATGTGTCTAAATAGAGGGTTTTTGGTTTTATAAATAATTATTGAATTAATTAATTAGAATTACATAGTATCACAGTATGGTTTGGGAAACATTGAACAAAATATTCTCCCCCTTTTGGGAAACATGAGGCAACACATGGTTTGGCCACATGGGTAGGAAAACTATGTAAAAATAGTATGAAACACATATTTGACAAACAATATATTTTTAGAGAATTCCACATGGTTTGGAATAACCATTTACAAATTTTGAACCCTCTTTAGAGACTCAAAAAAGTCACACAATTTCCTTGGAAGAACATCCGGGTTTTTTCTAACCATGTGACAACTATGGTCTAGACTAGAAGACCCTAAATCCCTAGAAAATTCCACCAAAATGATATCCTCAAATATGTTAATGCAAAAGGGATGAAATTTCATGAAAATAATATCAAAATCTTGTAATTTTTCTAATCATATTTCTTTCTTACCCCAAAATCTATATTAAAAAATAGTGAACCACCATGAGATGATCTTATGTCATACCCATCATAGACTACCTCTCCCATTTAACATGATTATACTATCAATTGTTACATAAAACAAAAACCAACAATATTAACTTCTCATGTACACCTATTTATTGACAGTCAACAATTTAAACCATCTCCTTGGTCACATACATATTAGGTTCGAGATCAAGTTATTCCAAATTCAGAACTTGGGAAATATTTGAGGGATGCTTGTTGAGTATGAAAATTTGAAACAAATAATGAAGTGATGTCAACAAAAAAAATAAATCTAAAAAAAGACAAGATTTTAACCCATTCAATTAATTCAGATGGTCTCAAGTATCATGAAACTAGAATGCATGTTTTCCAAAATGATAGTGACACAAAAAAGGTGATACATTATTGAAATATTTCCAACCTACATAAAACTAAAAAGGATGATTTTGACAATCCAAATAGGATTAATATTGACTCTAATATATAACCTACCATCAACATTTAATCTATATCTTCTCCCACATCTTCTAAACATGATTGGTCCAACAAAATAAGATTAACCCACCAAGGAAAAAAAGAGAGATTTTTTTCAAGGGATACCATTGTGGTTTTAGTTTGAGAAATTTATAGGATGAATGATTACTTTTGATAAAACAAAACTCGACCAGACATAAATACCTATCCTATAAACCTAAAAATTACATGACATAGGTGTGGAGAATATCCTCCAAAATTTGAATATGATGTTCTGTATATCTATCCATTTTAGGATAGTAAGTCATGATCAACGTATTCTTATAATTCCTCACTATATAGACGTTGTTAAAAAATGGGGATGTAAACATTGGTTCCTTATCTGATATGATAGATGATGGAACCCCATGAAACCTCATGATATATTGCACGTATATCTTTCCCAAATCCAAAACATTGGTTGTGTCTAAAATAAGAATGATATAGAAAGACATAGTTGCCCAATTAATAACCACCCAAATGGAATTATTTCCTCATCATGATTCCGGTTGTCCAATAATTAAATTCATGGAAGCCTCTTCTTAATTACACACTAAAACTTGAAGAATATTATGTAATAAAGATAGATTTTGGTTCCTAATCCTTTATTTTATGGAATGTATAATAATGTTACTAAAAAACCATCTATTTCCACACATAATTTGTAGACATGATAAATTTCTATTCCTATCATGACATATATGAATTTCTTCCAGGTGAATGAACCAATGAGGATAATAGAATTCCCACATAATTTTTTTACTCATGCATATTGGGAAAAATTACCAATTATTGAAAAAAATCAATGCCTTATAAATAGAGAGATCATTAACTAAACATATTCCCACAATATTGAAAATTTTTGATAGACTTGAAATAATTTCATGGTTTATTTTATTCTATAATAATCTTAGTAACAAATGATTTAAACTACATGCTATTCATAAAATCACCAGAATTCCTTTTATCTCACTATGGTGTATTTAAGTAAAGAGCCCCACATGCCTCCACACACTCTCAAACACTACTAAATCCTGATAAGGAAACATCCTATTGACTCCATTAGCAATAAAATTACCCTTCCATAGGTTTTATACCATGTCAATGTCAACGTTTGCAAGGTACTACACCCATCACCTCTATCTAAGGATAGATTACTTCTATGAAAACATATATAAAACACTTATTAATTTAAAAAATTGTGATCCTTATCTGAAATGTTGTGTCTCATTCACTTAAGAATCTACATAAATGATGTGATATCATGATAATGAGTGGTGTAATTATTCTTATGAGGGAGAAGCTAAATAGATCCATAATTCACCATGTTAACTCCATACAACCAAACACACTCTATTCCTACACCAGAAGAATCACATGATACAATATACGATTAAAAAATGATTCAAAATATGAATATATAATCCCACATAAAATGTAATTTTAAATCCTGAAAACATTTATGATAGTTAGAATCATATTTTAATTTTACATCTTTCTATGTAAGAGTATTTAATTGGTATAAAAAAAATTTAGAAATATTTTATGAAAAAATCAAGAGTATCCTTCCAAACCCAAGAAGCATTTAATCTCAATGATGTTTCATGGATTTTCATAACAATTTATAATTTTTCCCTTCTCACGATCAACTAAAAATCTTTTTCAAAAACAATAATCCCTATGTAGATAAATTTATAAATATATAAATGAAATATGGGGGATTTTGAAAAAGGTAGTAGTCCCCTAGGATTCCAAAATTTGATATCACTCAGTCTTGTGATCATACATTGATCTAAAATAAATAATAACTTGAATCATGGAACCCATAAAAAAGAAAAAATGTACTAGTTGAATATTTAGTTAATCATATCCATACAAACAACATGATCATTATTTGGGCCAAATGATAACACCATATTTTCAATGTTTCAATGGATTCTACTAAAATAAATCTTTTGAATATTCAACTCCACAACTCCATGTTGGATATATATAGATTTTCAGTTCATTTTCATAAACTGGATTTATCCTTTAAATAGAAAAACAAGTCTTTAATTCAGGGAAATTAGTACTTATTCAAAATCATTACCAAATTAGGCTTCTGATAATCAATATAAAGATAGAGAGTTCTATCAGTCTTCGTATAAAAAGACTATGGGATTACCAAGGGGAAACAAAACTAATGATGAAACATTTCACCCTCAATTCATATAATTTAATCTCCAACTCTTTCAGCTCAAATAGATCCTTGTGATAATAAAGAATATATATTGATTGATATCCATGGAAAAATCACATGATAAATACACCTATATTTATAGAGGTAAGAATAAAAAGACATCATGATTCACCTTAAGATATTTCATAAACACATACGAATTCTCACAAACTAAGTTCTAATCTCCAATTCTAATCAATAATGAAGATATCAATTTTCTATGACCTCTATATGGAGGACCTTATCCACTAGACATCGTATCCCACTCTCACTGAAAAAAAAATTGGGGTAAAAATGGTTACTCATCGATGATAATAATCATTTTTAATATTTGGTCAAATCAACTAATATATCATGATAATAAAATAAAAGTGGTTTCAGTTAAGAACAGAGAAATCAAAAAATATCTCAACATCATACGTCATGAAAGGACATGGCAGAAATTATAAACCTTTCTCTGTATTCTATTACTAAGGAATCACCATCTCCATTAGATAAGGTATGAGTTATGATGGAATTTTTTAAAGGATAAAAAGTGGGATGATATCAAAGTTTTGGAGGCATCAGCATTAAATTGTAATTTCATAATACAAATAAAAGAGTATTATACCTCCCACACTCACTGGATCCTCATTAACATCATCAACAGACTCTTAAAATTCCTATAAATTATTTATTATGGAGGATTATGGATAGAAACCTGTTAGAATTGATGGATAAAAAAATATAATAGATACATTTGAGGATAACAAAGGTAAACCATAATGAGGAGCATAATGATCTTTATAATATATCCTCACATGACTATGTTGTCTATAAGAGTTTTAATCAATCAAGTGTGTGGGAATAAAAGCATCGTGTTCCAAATATTACCACCCCATTAGTACATCATTGACACTCTACTATCTATCACAGAGTCTGCAGTTTTATATCAAAGAGAATAAAAATTTCCATAAACCTATATATTCATTTTTCTTTCTCTTCATTCCATATAAACCACTGAAATTACCACTCAATTGAAGAGGAATTTTTTCCAACACATAATTTCCAACATGATCAATATAATCCATTATAACTCTTTCAACCACCTAAAAATACAAGGTAGTATTTAACAAAAAAATGAAAATTTATATCATCTCATTAGTTCATCTAGAACCTATCAATGGTCAAAATAACTTTTTTTTCATCTATGGATAAAGAATGGTAACATAAAAAATGATATTATACAATCTCTTTGTCACATCACCCTACTAAAAGGAGTGGAAAACCAATGATTTTTCTATAATCATCAATTCAAGAGAAAACTATTGGATTGTGGTTTTCTTGAAGTCTTACCACTCAAAGCCATAATTTTGATATTCTTGAACCACATATTCCCACCATATTCTATTGGTACCCTCTATCTTAAATGATGTTTAATTTACATTAATAGAATTCGGAGTTTCCACAATGTCAAAAATCCTCTCAATCTCTAAAAACCAATATCCCTCTTCCTATAGATTATTCATGTATTAGAAGGATGTTGGTTTCAGATGGATTGATTTTTGAGATTGATCTTCATCTCCTTAATCTTATAGTTTCACGTCTCTAGCATGATTCTTTGAAGGGAAAATGTTCCAGTCCTTTTCAAAAATTTCTCTTACTTTCACTTCAATAAGGTTCTAAGTTAATAGGGGTATTATTCAATGACAACCATATAGAACAACCTCTAAAGGAACTCTGTTTATCCTTTTAGTTGGAATGGTATATATAAAAAATTATATGATGTCATAATAGAAAATTAAAATCTCAATTTGAGTGAATATAACATATCCAAGGAATTTAGATAAAATCAAAAGTCAACATAAGAGAATCACTTCCCAAATATCCTTTGGAAGCATAAGGCTTGTTGTGATGAGATATGGATAAGAACCCTCTTCTAAACCACCCCTTATGTATCTAAAATCCAATATCATTTCTATAAAAACATACTATGTCTAAAAGTCAAATAATTAATAATTAACATACTCTGATTAAAATTTCTTATTAACCGACCTAGGACATATTAGAATGGAAAACTGAAACAATCTATGGAATGTCCCAAATGGAAATTTGGTTCTTCATCATCATGAAAAAAACACCCAATGATTAAAAAAATTATTTGGGAACTATTTTTCCCATGGAAAAAATCATAGTGTTGATAATGTCAAAATATTATCAAAAGATCTGTATAAAATTGTAGATTAAATCAATAGAAAGATAAAATGAGTATAAGGAAAAAATATTCCCAAATAAAAATAAGTAATCCCATGTAATCAAAATATGATAAAACCCATTTACTTGTGAACCATTTCTCTAAGTCCCCCAACTACTAACATGGATATCTTCTGCCTCCATGAGATACCATGGATTTATGTATGTTTAATAAACATGATACACACAAACCCAATGATATGTATAGTGTGTGTGAAAATAAAACCTATAGGACACCACAATGTGTTTAAAAAGAATCATTATAATGTAAAACAAGAATTTCTATCTAACAAAAACAATAGAAAAGGAATGTAATACATTTTACACAATATACACCAATACACAAAGAATCATCCCTTTTCTAAATAGTATGCAATACCATTCCAAAATTTCCCATATTCAAAGAAAACATGAAAAAACCATTTTATTATCTACAATCCAAAATATTACATGGAATTTAAAATATTTAAAATGTACAAGAATAAAAAAACATTTCACAGTATATCCATCAAGGAAACTAAGTCTAAGGATAAAATAAGTTCGAGCTAGCTTGGATCCTCAAGCTTCAATAAACAATTTGGACTAGTGTACACCCCAAGTCGCTAAGAAAAAAACTAAAGTGGGATAGAGGAAAACCTTGATACATGTAGCCTAACCAGTTCCATGAAATACATAGTTCACATTAAATTATAATAAAATAACAAATATAAGAAAAACATACAATTCCTATAGTGATTATCACAATACCATCCCCCTCTTACGTGCTACTAATTATAATGTTGTCTACCTATACTGAAGAAAATAAAATCAAGTCATTCAAAAATATTAACCTACACCTTTATGGAATTCAATTTCACACACTATGATTTGAAAACATAATATCATCAAAAAATGATGGGATATCAATTTTATTCAAAACATATTAAGCAAGCATCCATTTCATAATAATGTATCAAAACAACCATATATCAAAAGTAATTCCTTAAAACCCTTCTCAAATACATATTTAACATAAATTCATAAATTATTTCTTCATTACTATTTTGGGTTCAATTTAAATAATAAAGCTAAAACGTTTTATAGAACAATAAATTTTTATGAAACCACTTACATAAAAACAAATGGAATTCTCAAAAAATTTAGTAGGAAACCAAATCAATGAAAATAATGCTTATCAAAAATAAATGTGGAACTAGAAACAAATAAACCAAAATAATAATATCCAATTCATTGATTTCTAGAACATGTGAAAATATTGTAATACCTTACTACAATGATTCTCAAAGAACTAACAATTATCAAATAATATCTATGAAATAATCCCATATTTCCTAATGGATATAGAATAAATGTTACTAGTTCATGTAAATAGATTTAGTTCTATCATAAAACTCACTGATCTATGGATCCATCCAATGAATAAAAAAGAGGACCAAGATGAACTACATGGAATGAAAAATAATGGTTACATACATTAAATTTCCTAGATCTAACACTGTTAGATCAAATTTATTCACACCATGGAAGGAAATAATGATCCAACATATCTAGGAGGAACCTCATATTTCATGATCCAAATTTATAGAAAACTGTTTCAAGCCAAACAAAGGTATTCTGTGCATTAAAAATGACATCTTTTATTAACTCAATTATATTACTTAGTTTAGAAAATTTTACACCAATCATGTTCCACCTCTAAGATATTGGAGGAGCCACATGGTTTGGACATATTGTCTGACAAACCATTTTCCATCCAAGATAAATACTTATATCGGATAACATATTATTTGAGGATATGGCCACCAGGATTGAACCACCTATTAAATGACTATGATACCACCCTTAGGACTCTAAAATTGGTTACATATTTTTCTTGAAAGACCCACATGGTTTTCCCTATCCCTGATTCAAAAATTAACTAGCCTAGAAAACTCAACAACCCTCAAAATGTCACCCAAACAACCCAAGAAATGGAAAAAATTAACTATGTTCAAAATAAAGGCATTTTTAAACTAGAAGACAATTCTAAGATGTAACTAAACAATAGTTTTGGGTTATATATGGTAATCACGCCTCAATGGATAATCATGACTAGTGCGCACAAAATGTCTCTACAACAAAATCACAAAGGGATGGGGGAAGATCATGAGATTCACTTGATATATATTTTGGGGATTTTGAGGGATCACCTCATTTTTCTAAATTGTGTGACTTCTATTATTGGTTTTAAGAACTTAATTTCTTAAGGATTTTGGTTTCATAACAGGGCATATAAATTGATCCTATGAAGTTGAAGCTATATTATTTAAGAAGAACCTAAAAAACTTTTGATATTCAATGATTTTAGGTTTTGAAGGATACTACCAGTAGTTAAAGAAGGATTTCTAAAATCACTCATCACCAATGGAAACTCTTAATCGAATATAGGCAATCTAATTAATAGATTCTAAGTGTCATATTTTCATTGATGAATTGAAATAATGACTAAACTAATAACATATTTTTATATTTCTAGATATAGGGTTATGTTATGTATCTTATTATGATGCATTGAGAGATATAATAGGGTGTGTTATGATGTGGGGATATCATATTGTGTCTTATAGATTTCATCATATTCAGAATCAAGAGAATATTTTATCCACTCATTATATTTATATCATAGAAGTTATGAATGCTCGTAATTTTTGGACACACTACGTTTTTAGGGAAATGTTCATAGCCTATTCCTATCATAATAGTTGAATTTAGATATTTTATCCTTTGTACATTATCCTCGTGCAATGTTGATGGGTGGAATACATTCAGAACCATCACTACAAAATTGCATACACCATAGTGAAAGAGAATGTTTTTTTATGATTATCTTAATAAGTTGATTCTTTCTCAGGCTATGGGGGAGTCAAAGAGTGGGAGATAACTTATTGGTCTCTTTACAAAAAAGCACCATATAGAAATCAAAGAAGTTTGTGGAATATTTTTTGAATATCACGTAATAGATTTCATCACATTTTCAGTTGATTCTTCAGTAGAAGTAACAATATGATGTGGTTAGAACTATCATTAACTATTTATATGGTGGGGATACCATTTTTGAATGATCTCACTATAATAAAATAAATCATTTATTAAATAACTGTATTGTTTTCTAAATATCCATGAGGAGGGTTATGATGCATTATTTTCATTATTCATTGTGAATAATTCATGAAGTCGAAGGTTATGGGTGTAGTAGATGATTTTTCATTGAGTGATAGGTTAAAATATGACCTTATAGTATCTAGGATTCCTGGAGAAATCATTCACATTAAATTTTTTGAAAATTTATCTTATTATTAGAAGAAACATTTACCACATCTTAGGAACTTTCATAAAAAAATGATCTTGATTACATGTGAACCTTCTCATATTATCTTTATTGCATTGGGAGGATCCATGTGCTAAATCCATCTAGGTGACATCCACATGTTCTCTTTTTATATCGGAATGGCACTAATTGATTTCATGGTTACTGCATGGTGAATCAATTGCCTTGGGTTGTTCATTTTGATCACTATCAATTACTTCAATATTTAACGAATCTCTCATCAACTTCACATTCTGGAGAGGAATATTGGAGAATGTGTAATGGAGAGATAATTCCATTTTGTTAAAAAATTCCCAAATATTGATTAACCCAACACAATAGACATAACTAACTACATATAGATCTATGGTTTAGGTTAAAATATTACATAATTTCATATGGGCCCTTAAGTAACATAGTAATTATTATTAAACCCTATTCAATATAGTAAAAAATATATTATTATTATTATTTTATTTCAGTCTCTAACATACATAATGTAAAATATTAATTACCATTTTCCTAATAAATATTTATTTGTGGACACTACCTTGTCCAAATTCAATTCCATGACATTTATTAAAAACATGGATAAATATTTAATTATGTATTTCATCAATCAATCAATAAATAAAAATAATATTTAGAATGTATTGAATATATATTCATCCAATAGAATAAAATATTTAATAATTAATAAATAGTTATTTTTTACCAGGAATTGATTAGCAGCAAATAAAATTAGAATAAATTTATGCCCCGGTCTTGTGAATAATTTTTTTCTGTATAATTAAAGTCAAATATATTATAACCATGATCAATAGAAGCAATTATTGTATGACCCTATAGGACTGTTTTCATTGGTATTAGGTGGTTTTGCCTAAGTCACATGATTAATATCTAGAAATGGATCAACACAAAAAAGATAAAGAATATGATGTCTTAACATCAAAAACAACATATACACACTCATTGTGTGGTGTAATTCCATTGTTTAAAATTATCATCATGTAAGTTTTATACATAGATCATAAACCTATATTTTTTATAAATCATTCATTAACACTCTAAAATAATCATGTTATTGAACCATGGCCATATAATTTAATGTAATTTCTATATTTCAATAAGAGGGGTGATATATCAACTTCAATAATGATGAAAGTGACAAATCATTCCTTGAATTATTCATTAATAACATGTCACTCACAACAGACACAATGTATCCAACATCACCATGAAATTTTATATACTATTTTTATTATATAAATCCATATTTCAGATTTTTAACACACATTAGATATAATCTTAATATATAAGGACGATTAAACACGGAAAAATATAAGAATATCCAAAGATAGGAAAACATGAATAATTCCTACTAGAATGAATGTTCTAATAATCTACTATCTAATAGATTACCAAATGCAAAATTCACAAGAATAAGAATCATATTCTTTTGAGTACCCACAGATAATAGCCACATTCTATGTGTCCCATCATAGAATTTTATCAAACCATAGAAAATTATTGAATAATATCATCAAAACATTTCAAGGATCTCCACATAGTAGGGAACTGTTATGACCATATCAATGAAAAAAATACTCTAGAAAATTATTTAATTAAATTAATGGAAAATTTTGAATAATATGTTATAATATATTTTATTAGAATTTAAATCATCGAATATACATTTAATAAAAGAAAATAAAATTGGTACTAGGGGGCCAACTACAAAAAACTCCCACATCGACTATAATCAACTACCTAAAACTTCCAGTCCACTAGAGATCAAATGATGACTATGTTTTTTCTATTTCATGGATTTAGTTAATGTTTCCACCGCATTTCCTTCCAAGGAAATATTTCTATCTACCAACACATATCATTGATACCTCAAGATGTGATACATTAATGTTTGTGAATTTTCCGCTAATGTTACTTTGGATCATCTATGAGAACCAATAATGTAGTTTTATTAAAAATGAGGGTGATATGATATTTATTAATAGGAAAGATGTTGAGGTATTGGAAGAAGTTGTGTATCCATACTACTTTTTCATCCTCATAGTCCACAATATAATAATATTATACTGTATAATCTACGGTCACAAACTAATTTTATAACTTCTAGATCACAACACCTATGTTATATGTTAAGATATACTCTTTTTATGATTTTATATCATGTTCATCTATTTAGAAACAGGGATATAAAATCCGATGGAGACTAGTTCCTCTTGTCCTCCATAAGCCAATAATATATCCTTAGTGTGCCTCATATACATAAGGATTGTCTTGACCACCATCCAATGGTGGCCACCTTAGTATGTTTTATAAATTTAGACTACACTCATGGAATAAGAAACATATAGCCTTATAAATAACACATCATACATGACTGAACCAATCATTGAAACTTATGGAATCCTTCCATCCTTTATTATTCCATATGTTTCTGAGGATACATTTTCTTAGAAATATAGATTCCATGTGACATTGGAATTATCTCCCTCCAATATTGTTCCATAATTAAATTCTTCATTATATTTTTTGTATATGTTTCTTTACGTAGTCTGAGTAGCCTCGTGGATAAATCATAATTTTTTTTGATCTCAAGAAAATATATTGTTTCACCTATTTAATTCATAGGGAATCCTTTATTCGATAATTATTTATTAGACTGTATGAATGGTATTTCTTTTCCATTATGTAACATTTCTTCAACATAAAATATTATGAAAATTAATGTACTCCCACGAAACCATTTATAGAGACATTATATAAATTTCTTCATTATGAAACCATATTTAATTATAGACTCATCAAAATTAATGATACAAGACCTGTATGCTTTATTCTATCTGTAAAAGGATATTTGAAAATTTTAATCATTTTTGGAGTACTCTGGAGTAAAAAATCCTTAATTTTGTGTCATATACAAATATTATTAAATGTACTGATTATAGATGGTTGTTTTGAAATCCATTTTCTATGTGTCGCAGTCATGGAAGGATGAAATGATTTGTATAATTCTAGTGGATTTTAGTATTGAAACTAGTGGAAATGTTTCATCATATTCAATTCCTTAATTCTATTTAACCCCTTTTGAAACTTTTAAAGCCTTCTAGGTACTAACATTCCCATTTATGTTTAGATTATTTATTAGTCCCCATTTAAAACTAATCATAATTTCATTTAATAATGGATCTTCCTAAATCAAGACTTGGTTTTTGTACATGGATAACATTTTAGAATTGATTACTTATTCCCACTTGGAAAAATCTATTCCACAAATTGTTTCCTTATTGATTGTTGAATCATTATTATCAACTAATAACGAGTCTCTATACCTGGTGACTAGAATAGTACACCATACCTATCATCTAAAATATCTTGTAGTCATATGTTGTAATTGTGTATATATAAAAATCTTATTATATGGGGAACTTTTGAATTTTTTTATTATGTTAAACCATGTGTAACTTGGGCCTTGAGTTTATCAATGTATATCTCTCTCATACTATCACTTTTAGAGATGTTCACCCTATTAAGTAAAATGATAGGCCTTTACAATGTTACCTTTTTCTAAGGGTTTGTATAAGTAATATCCTTTAGTTTCCATGTGCTATCCAATAAAGATACACTTCATTCCTTAGGGTAAATGTATATTATTAAAGATACCCTTACAGAAAATTCAAAACCCTACACTTATAAGTATGAAAACATGGGTTTTCTTCCATTCCACGATTTTCATGGTATACTGTCTGCCACATTTGGTTATACTTGGTTTAGTATTTTTGTTGTTTTTTGTAATGAATATCCCTAAAAGGATAATGGAATAATCGTATAAATCTACATTTATCTCACTATGTCAAAAGGGGGAAGTTCCTCCTTTCACGTAAATGGTTCCATTGATTTTTATAAATATTTTTGAGTTGGGATATAATCCCCAACTCTATTAAATAATAAATGATGTATGGATAAAGGTAATATCAACCATGATCTGAGTGGAGTATCATAATATTTTCACAAACATGTTCTCAACATCATTCCTATATTGTTTAGATCTCTAAAAGTAATCTAAATTATCACTCATGATATGAACATAACCATATCCACTTAAATCATTATTAAAAGTTTAAAATTATGATTACTCACCCTTTACTTCAATAATAAATGGTCCACACACATCATCATGAACTAGTTCAATAATATCTTTGGCCCTTTCATCTTTTCCACTTATTTTTTTTATTTCTCCTTGTAAATAAGGGTTACATATAGTAAGTTGTTTTATTTTAATATAATATTAATATCCAACATTATTTAATTTTTTGAAAAACATTTCGTTTATAGGGAATAACTATTGGTGAAAATTTTAGGTGTGGTATGTGTCATGCTATTTAGGTTCATTGTCGATTTCAATTAATTGGTTTGCGTAATACAACACATAAAGATCATTATTTAAAAATCCCATTAAAATGATCTCCTTATAAAATAATAATCATTTATTCCAAAATTTGAAAATTAATCCATCCATATCAGGTTTGGATATGAAAATGTGTTTGGTAATGAATTTTATAGAATTATAATCATTGTAAACCAAGATTATTTTGATTGGAAATGTGATGTGGTAGTCTCCAATAGCCACAATTGTAGTTTATCTCTACTAGCTACTTATATATGTACATACCATTTGTTTTTAATCTACTTGGTTAATGTATTTTAATACATTTGTGGGTACCAAAATCTATATCTAGTAACCTATTTTTAGATTCAAATAAAGTGTACTCGATAAAAAAATGCACTTGGAGCTTCCCAATAGTTCTTTGGATAGGTAAATTTTGATCTTATAGTGGTACCTATTTCCCCATGATAAATAAACAATATCCTTTTTCTTTTATAATCCAATTACCTTTATATTCATTTAAGGCAATGGAGAATCTTATTTTGTAGAGATATTCCATTGGAATTTATTTTTATTCCCTATAATGACATATTTATTTTCATGTTTTATCATATTGTCTAGCTAGATAAGTAGAGTGAGTAGAGATGATAGAGACATCTCAATGTTCATCATTTTAATAATTACAAAAAATTTAGAGAATATTGTAGTGAGTTATGAATTAATGATATTGGTTCATAGTTTTAAAGGTAGATTAAACCTTAGAGTCTCAAGCACTCAATATAGCCAATAATCGTTCCTATGGGTGGCCTAACTAGTGCACCCTATAAAAGCTTAATCATATTGATTCATTTTGATATCTAAAACTTTTCTTATCATTATCTATCCTAGTAGAAACCATATAGATTCTTGATGATTTTATAATCATCCATATATTTGGGAGACTTCATGATTTTTATATACCTAGAATAAATCATTAACCACTAATTTTAGACTATAGAATTTATTTATTTATCATAGACATATAACTTTTTTTTCACTCACCTCATTAGTAGGTTGGTTAGGTAATGAGTATTCTATATTTTCATTCATCAAACTACACATCTTAAAAGAATCTAAACCACTTATGGAGGTTAATACCATTGAGGCAATTATCATTATCTAATATAGATCATTGGGATAATGTAGATGATGAATATCATATTTTTCAAAAATATAAAAAAAATAGATTATTATAATATTTCTAATTTAAATATAATGTTAGGAATAATAGAAAATAAGTTTTTTATTAAATATACCAATATATTATCATATCCCAACTGCCCTCACTATTGAACTCAAAATTACTAGTTCTTACAAATTCTAATGGAAAGGATCCGTATTCCCATTTGTATAAACCCAATAAGAGGTATTTGGGCTACAAGATGGTATTTAAGTAGGCAGGAATTTAAAAACATTATTATTTAATCTACCTTATCTTTTGAGTGGACATCCCAATCTGAAAATAATGACTTGTATTTCCTCAACACTTTAATCCATGTTAAGTAATTTATAAAAAGGGGTTATTCTCTTGTTTTAAAATGGTTAAATTAAATCCTAATCTTCATAAGAAATCCATGTTAACGGTAATTTTACCAATAATGGTTTGAAAAAACTATATTTTTTATGTTTATATACCTAATAATTTAAGGAAAGGTTAATTATAACATAATATTGTAGTTATGGGATTTTTCCTGATTGATAAAATGATATCATATAATCTTTTAAATTTTTTTTAATATTAAGTGGAATTTTTTTTATTAACCATGTTTTGATAATAAAAAATTAATCATAATCTATTTATTTATCTTCAATATTTACACATTAATTCAATTATTTATGTGATCGTGGTCTTTCACCCTTAAAAGACACATAATACTAAACAAATAACCACATGTAATGATCATGAGATTATTTAAAAGTTGATTTAATGAGGGAATAATAAATCAACATATGGCCTAGTGGAAAAATCCGTATTCTATTCTTGAAATGAGTTGCATCATTCCACCTATCTGTGTGATTACAACATTATTTTTCATAATCTTGGTTTCATAATGAACAACCTCTAATAACATTGGGATAATCCATTTATAATAATTATTTATAACTCTCATTCAGGTGAGGGGAACCAAATGACTGGATAAGAGGTATTATATAACTTACCACATATATGTAGATCATTCATAATAATAGAGGGAAAAATGACTCACAGGATAACATATTTAATTGAATAAATAAAATTTTCCATCAAAATCAATAAACAAAAAAAATAAAACCAATTCATATATAGGTCCTCGTGAAGATCGTGAATAATCATACACATGGAATAAATACAAAAAATTAGAACATATAAACATTCATTTACATTCATTATTTATTATTAAGATATTCATTCTATCAATACATAATTAATTTGTTGAATCTATTATTTGTTAATGAACATAGTAATTCACATAGAAATACCCATAAAAACGTATCAATAGAGAATAAATATATGAACCAATAATTAAATATTATTACAATAAATTAATTTTGCACGTATAAATTCATTGAAACCATTTTTAAATTTTTAATAACAATAATGTATAATCTATTTAATATGATTTTAATAATTCAATAAGAAGTATAATATAGTTTAAATCTTTCAATTATTGGTAGAATACAAAAAATGTACATATGATCACCACACAATGTATCTCAATTGTTGTGTACCCAGATTGAGTTCTCCGGATATAAGAATATTCATTATAAATCCTACATGGAATGTACAATCTAGATACAAACTATGTATCTCTCTTTCCATGTTCCCAGGATACATTCCTGGGTCCTCATCCTATTTCTTGGTGTATTACATAACGTGCACTAATAATCTACATGTCATGTGGTCTAAATGTCATGTATCTATGCAACCCATTAGGGGACTTTTCATGTTCATCCAATGTGGGAGTAAATGATGTATACGATCCAACTATGTTCCATGTATGTCACATATTGTGTTTCTTCTTATTTCAATAAATGGTTTATTTTATAATTTAGATGTACGAATGTGTAGACTACATGACGTGTACATTGGCTACATATCATGTTTTTTTATTAATTCTCTAGGATTTCAGTATCGCATTGTTTTTACTAGGTATATGTCGACAAATATTTCATGTATTTATATAATAAATCATGTATAATATATTAAATTTACACTCTCTACACACCATATAATATGAAATGTCATATACTAGGTTAGGCCAGTCTCTATACGGTGGGCATGAAATTAACCACATATAGTTACTAATTAGAATGTCATGTATCTCATGACCGATCTAGGTGATGTTCACATAGGTAGACGACATGTAATCTTGATATATTTAATGTAATACAATTATATCTAGCTCAAATCTGCTTCAATTCCTAGTGGAATATCATGTAATTCATTATCTTTTGACATTCTTTTAAGAAAAAAACACGGGATGATGATAATTAAAATGTCGAGAGCTTGATAATTAATGATCAACAAAATGATAAAATAATATTAAAATAGTATATTTTCCATCTATTTCACTTATATATGAACAATTTAAAAAATAATTTTCAATTCGAAACATGACCTATATGATACTATATGAACATTTCTGTTATAGTGGAAGCATATTTGGAAAGAGATATGTCAAAAAATATTTGGATATTGATTTTCATGGAACCCCAAAGAGTATCATTCACATTAAATTTTTAATTATTTTAATATGGTTAGGGGAAATGGTTACCATATCTTATGAACCATCTTATATGTTGTTTTTGACCACATGTATCCCAATATTATATTTTCATTATTGCGTAGGGAGGAACCACATATATAATTCCTTTACAAGTGATGCACATATAATCATGTGATCTATAAATGATGCCAATTGATTTATATGTTTTAGTCTGATGAATAATTTTTTTTTGTTTGTCTTGACCACTTCGAATTCCATATAATGTTTTGGAATATATCTAGGGCTTCTTTTTTGTTGGAGGAATATATAATGGGAATAAAGTGGGAAATATGGTATATATAGTGATTCTCAAATATTATCCCTAAAAAATAAACATGAGAATTTATTTATTGTTGTAGGGTTTATGTTAAAATATAAATTAATTACATACAATCCCTTAAATAATAAACAAATTCATAATAACACAAACTCATATAATAATAATATTATTATTATTTTGTCATGAACTAACATATGCAATGGTATATATTATTGACTTGCTTTATAATAAATATTAATCACTAGACAAAACCTTGTTCTATGCCAATTACTCACCATTTATTAAAAACCCTAATAATTAATTAATTAAATTTTTTATGCTTCAATAAATAAAATAAATATTGTATTCACAATCGAAAAAATAAATATTCATATAATGAAATTAATTATCTAATAATGAATGAATATTAATTTATTAGATTCCAAATATTACAAAAAATATGAATAACATTATTTATTTGTCATAAGAATAATATTCATATCAATAATGAAATTAAAATATAATTTTGTCATGTTTAAAAAATACAATTAATGTGTTCACCTATAAGATTATTTCTTGATGGTATTCATCGGGTGTTCTTAAATATAGAGATTAAAATCATGCAATTGGTCAATTCACCCAAGAGAATTAACATAACATCACAATGTAAAAAACACATATGAACCCTCACTATGTAATATAATCCCATTTTAATAATATTTATTAAATAACATTGACTATATTTTTCAACAACCCAAATACATGATATATTTTTCTATGACTATCTGAAATTAATAGATCGATACACCATAACCATAGAATTTAATGTTATAATTCTATTGAAAAAAATGGGACAACATATATAAATATATAAATAAATAAGGATTAAAATAATCCTTTGAATTATTCATTAATAACTTATCACTCGTGAAATACCCAACAAATCCAACTTCTCCATGATACTTTATCATTATGGTTAATGAAATACATCTAAGTGAATGATTAATAACACATATAAATAATAATATTAAAATATAATGACCATTACACATGCTCATAGATGCGAATATTCAATGACAATAATATATACTGAATTCTTACTCATGTTCCTTTTCTCATAATCTCCAATCATCGATATGAATAAGACTAAACATCGTGAGAATAATCCTCATACTCTTACAAGTAATCGTAACTGATTGTCACATTCTATGTTTCCCATAATAGAATGTTCTGTGAATGTAGAATTATTCTTTAGAATATAATAATATATTTTCAAGGTTCTAATCATATAATAAAACATATATAAACTTATCAATGTGATAAATAATCTAGGACATTATTTCATTAAATCCATGATGGAAAATAAAAAATTAGTAACAAGATATTTTATTAATATTCAAATAACAAAATATAGATGCAATTAAAGAACAAAGATGTTGATTCTAGGAAACCAAATCCACCACCAAGAACTACTAGTATTTATCTTTATATGGAATTATAGTTATTGTGGGTAGTTATGAACCATGTCATATATGATTTTCTATTTAATTACTATATTCTATAGAAAATAAAAGTTAATGAAAAAACCCATTGGGTTTTCATTAGAATCATCTTGTACCATTGTATAAGTGTAATGAGGTGTCTCTATATTTAATTTTTAGAGTATGATGAACTCCTAAAAATAATAATTACATTTTGGTGGTGATCAATCTATTTAAAATTTAACCCCATTTCATTCATATTTTTAACACCACTAATATCGAGGCTATGTGATTTTTTACATGTAAGAGATAATTAACTTTCATAGGGTTGTATTAGATTTAATAATCAATAGGGATCCCACGTTTGCCTCTAGATTTTATAAAGGTCAAAGGGATGTGTTGCTTTTATGGTCATGTTGAGCCTAACATATCATCCACAAACAGATAGATAAAAAAGCATTCAATTTATTCTTTAAGGGAGATGATCTACATGTATATCATCGACATTAGTGGTTTCTGGGATATCCAATTAGGATTAATTATTTTTAAATGTAACAATAATTATCAGTCATCCATTAATAGATATCTATTTTTGGATATTTATATTCCCCCATAAAATCCCTTCTTTATTTTTTAGAAGTTGGTGAGGCCTATCTTGTTGCACAATGATTTATTTAGGATATGTCAAAGAATATCCTAATTATAAGTTAATTTTTGTTTATAGATCAGAGTATATTTAAATTATATATGAATCATATAAATCATTATTTCACATTTTATATAGGTGATTTGGTATACCTATAAATATATCATCATATTGGTCATCGTCTTCTTTGGAAATAGGGGATATTTGTTCTGAGATTTGTGGAACCGTTTGAGATAACAGATCAGATTGGAAAGGTATATTACTGGTTAGATTTTAAATATTTTTCATATTCGATACATGTTTTAGTTCATGTGTCTCAACTCAATAATTATCACTCTTTCCTCTATCATATTTTTAATTGGGGATAACATGATGTAGAACGTGACATGTTATTGACTGAGTAGATGGTCTTAATTTTTTACTCTCAAGTAAGGGCTATACAAGGGATATTGATACCATTAGTTTGATTTATATGGAAGAATAGATTAAATATTATTGAGATTTGGGAGACGTAGTTGATGATGATGGAGAAATTAGGTAACCACAATTTTGGTAATTTTACTGACCCTATCATTGTAGGGGATGAAATTAATACGGTAGGAAGAATCGTCACATCCCTGTATTTCCTTAATGTAATTGCATCCCATTTTGTCCATATTTTTTTGAGACTATTAATGGGTCATTTTGGGTGACATTTGTATGTTTTTATGTTTTTAGACCAGTTCTTTATTGGTGAACAGTTAGGGAAATTTTTTTGGCTCTTCCCAAGAAAACGTTATATTTTTTTTGGAGTCCCATAAGAGGGAGCATGGTTGGTGAACAATTTTTCAAACCATATGGCTCCACTAATATCCCCAAAGGGGGTAAATGGTTGAAACATGATTTTTTATACCATTAGATGATATTCAATTAGTACAAATATGGATTTTATAACATGAGCCACCTTTTTTGGAACCATTCCTTTTATATTGAATTAGGATAACAACCTATGAAAATCCTATGAGATATTTTTGAGATTTGTGTCCTTATAATGTGTGAATAAATTGGATCTATGAGTAACAGATATTAAAAATTGATGTTATGTGACCATCCATCATCATTACACATTTTTTATCTTGATATACATTTTTATTTTTGGATGGAACCCTAGTTGAAGGCAATTGATGCTAGATTTAAGGACGTTGAAATGATCTAGTTGGGTTTCATGAAGATCTATACATGAATTGAAAATTATTTGTGGATATTCATTTATCATTTTTCATTCATTAGGTATCATAATGGTAGGTGATTCCAATCATTTACTATTCTTTATAAATTTGTTAATTAGATATTATAATTTTGTTTTACTGGTATAAGGAAATTCCATCCTTCCTTGAACCCTTATTCACATTAGTTTTCAATCCCATGTATATGTATTATAATTTCATGTTTCATAGGGATGGGATTCCATAAAAAGGCATTGTTCAAAAAACAATTTTTACATTATCATTTCCATTTTTCACTAAAATGGTTCGGAAATATTTTTTTGGATTTATATTAAATATATATTTTAAATAGGTTTAAATGATTGATTTATGAGATATGGAATTTTTTATTTTTAAAAAATGTATTTACCCTTGAGATGTTTTAAATTCTATTTAAAATTTTGAATAATATTAAATTAATATTTGTTCATCATGTTTTCATTGATAATGGGTTTATTTGGAAATTTATTATATACATTTCTGAAAATTGGTGAATATACATGTTCTTTTATATTTTAAAATTTTATTTCATTATATTTTTCATATGGTTTTGATAAATATGAAAAATTATTTCACATTATAAATAATGTTTGTGAAAAACATGGAGGGATCCTACTAGTATTGTTTACTCAATACATGTGCATATCCCTCAGTGTGTGTAGATGTAATTTTATTTTATGTAGCTAAAGGAAAGGTTCCTCATAGAGGTGTAATATATTCATGTTACTGAGGCTTGGGGGTCAGATAGAGACATGGTTTACATGGATATAGTTTATATATATATATATATTTAGTAATTGGTATTAACTATTTTTTAATGTAAAATGTTATTTCATGTACCCATTTTATATTACAAATTTTTGACACTACATTGGTATATTTAAATCCTATTGTGTGTATTTTATTGTTATTTCATTGCTTTTTTGTTGGTAAAACCATTCCAAATTATATTTTTTGATGCCCATTTGATTATTTTCTACCAATGGGGATCAGGAAAAAGCTTTTTCCCTACTATAGGCTTATTCGGTGTCATATTCATGTATGAATCAGTTAATGTATTAGAAAATTATCATTTAAGGGAGGTTTGATTTCTTGTTCATGATGTTATGGATTTTGGGAGCATTGGTAGACCAGATGTTTGACTTTCATTATATAAGATGTCATTTTTTAACCAGTCCCTAGCTATCTCTAATCATAAGGATCCTTATGTTACAAAGGGATTTGGGGAAGTGTGTCCCTCATGTGGTGATCTGATTTTATAGCAGTTCCTTGAATGTGTTATCTTGACTCAAATTGATATTTTTCATTTTTTGTTCTTATTTCATTCACTGATGTGGTACTATACCATTCAAAGTTTCCCTAGAGTTATTTACATGGGTGATATGGATGGTGTCCCATGGGGAAACAATCCAATTGATTAGAAAAATATTTAATTAGTTGTGTGAGTAAACCATAACATGGACTAGAATGATATCCCTACACTGGATCAAACTAGGGAGGTCAAACATGGAGTTAGAGGAGATAAATATAGAGCTCAAGAGTGAATCTAAAAAAATGAAATCCATCCAATGGATGGATGATCCTAATGAAGTAAAATAATTTTAGGGAGGATTGGTCATATTTTCTACTTTTTTGAGAATCTAAATTATATTAAGATAAAGTTCACTACAATATCTTTTAGGACCCCGAAAATAGTTGTTGGGATATTGAGGTTAAATATGATTATGATATAGGTTTATAGTAAAAATACATAAATTACATATTATTAAAATTATTTTCCGGAATCAATGGCTATGTAAAAATATATGGTGTTCCTCCTCTTTTATTCGGGTGGTTAGATTGTGATTGAGTATGCCAATATTTTTGTGGGGTTTGTCTATTTTTATCATGAGGATGAATCAAATGACATGTTTAAGGATAAAAGGATTCAATTGGGAATGATAGAAGATATCAATTATTAGGGTTTATACTAATTATTTCCTACTACGATGAGGTGGTCAATATAGGATTGATGGAAGACATTGTCACTTTAAGAATGTAACAGTTGGTTGGAATTTATCTAATGTTGAGTAGAAGTTTCAATAGACATAATGAAACTAAGATGAATATGAATGAATATTATATGTAAGGTGGAAATTCCTCTCAGTATTATTATTTCTATACACTTTCAGTGGAAGCTAGTAGTTTCCATTTTACATGATAATAATGTCAAAGGATTAGTAAAAAAATATTTTTTATCATACACTTCATGATTTTTAACTCATATTGAGATCATAGTCATATGAAGATATTCATACAGGATAATTCTAATACTCATTATAGATCGAGATCTTTATCCATTAAAGGATATGTGGTTTACTTGGATGCTTCAAAGTCAACAAGGTTATAGAAACATACAACTGAAATGATGCAGTTACATAGAGTAGAGGATTATATAGTGGAAGTTAATGTGTGTGTAGGGGTACTGAGAGGTAATATATTTATTTCTTCATATTTTGTGATTTATTTATTTGATAATGGTGTCTCCAATGTTTTTATTATAAAACCACTATGTGAAAATTAAAAAACATCCAATAGAACTTATTCGATATATAATAGAGATGTTGAATCCTATTTCAAAGAATATAGATTAGTTTTTTTGATGTCCTTCATGTCCTTTATCGATGTATGATTTTTAGTCAGTTTTATTTTTATTTTTATTTTCCATGACCTTGTTGATGATATTATTAGGATGTATTGTTCCATCTCCAATTATGAGATGATTGATATTCATCATTATTGGTTATCATTTAATTTCTTTGATAGATCCCCCTTGGTATTTCCAAGAGAGTGGGTTCTAAGACCGAGTAAATAAAGACCCCCTCTTCTAGAGAATGGAAGATTGATTTCTTCTTTATATATAGACTAATATAATATACCTCAATTTTTTAGGTTCCTTTGATGGTAATAGGATTTATCAAACTATTTCTAGATAACATTTAGGATCCATCTTCTAAAATAATGGTTGATTTCTCAATGAATTTGGTGTATGGGTCTCTTTAGATATATATTCCATAATATCACATAGCAACAAATGAAGTGAATGTTCTCATGATTCAATTGGATAATTTAATGGTGAGTGGATTCTATTTTTATATAGAATAACCTTGGTAACTCTATGTGACTTTTCCAAGAATGATGGTCGAAGTCTCTATTTTTCTATAAATTCATGAAATCTTAATTAGGTAAAATTTAATAATAAGTAACCATTTACATGAATTTAATACATTTATATTCACTCTAAGAAATTAACCATGGTAAATATTCACTAAATCCATATTTTTGTTGGATCTCTATTCATATAATATTTTTAAGAAAAACATTTCATCTCTATAATGCATCTACAAATTAAATCCCACTTGTATATATCCAATTATACAATGTGATCAACATATACTATGTAAAATCAAATAAAATCATTCAATATTCATCATCTACCCAAAGAGGTAATTCAACTTCCCATACTTTTATTTTAATGTGACATTCCATCAAGATATTACATGCTTTTAAATCCCTTTTCATCAAAATAAATCAATAATTTAAATTACTTTTCATCAAAATACCACTCAACAGGAAACCTATTTTCATTAATATATAATATGCACTAATAAAAGAATAGTGCATAAATAAATATGGTCTGGAGTATTGTGACATGGTAGTATTGTTTTCAAGTACATATACCAACTTTTTTACCATATTTATTTTCCTAATTTTCTGGAGTTGCTTTATGTGAATTTTGGAGATATTTAATTATTTCTAGGATTTCTCATAGTTAGAACATAGTTAGGTAAAACCATTAATTTATTCATAGAAAACCAATCATGTTATTTTACAGTCATAGAAGAGGGTTCATCACTGGCACATGCTCTTTCCAAATGGTGTAACATTCTCCTCAAACAGTGTGACATGTGATAAAGGTGTCTTTAATAGTTTATAAATATTTTAAAGCAAACCTATGGGTCCTATAGCATCCCATAAGGGGGTTAATAGTTGGAAAATGTGTTTGAAAACCATGAAGCCAATTCATTTGGTAAAAATTAAATAATCCAAATTCTATTTTAAAAACCCAAAATAAATCTTTATAGCCCCATTAATCCTTATGATAATTAGGATCTTGGCCTAAGAGATTCATTATATTTATTTTGGATATTTTATTCCATTAAAGTGAGATTCTATTATTTAAATGAGATAAAAATATATTAAATTTAATGTATCTTCCAATTCTTGGCATTTCCAATTTGTTTTTCTCGATCCTCTATTTTTCATATAGATGGATCCTTTGATCTGGGATACTGTTTATATATCTACGGGATGTGAAATGATATATTTTTTGTTATTGTAGATTCATCATGTAATTGGGAATTATTTTCAAGATCTTCATATATCATTGTGCATTCATTGGGAATCACATAGATAAGTGAACCCAATCATATGATATGTTAATGATATTGATAAATTAAGGATTCATATTTTGGTTTACTAGTTAAGTGTTCATATATTATTCCTAAAACTAAAATTTCTATTAGTTAGGGATTTTCTCTAGTTTTTAAAAATTGTATCTATTTAATGTTTGGTAGTTTCATAAAAGGGATCTTTTCTTTAAACCATATTTTCTTAGACATTTCTATTTATAAATAAAATGGTTGTAAAACTTGATTTATCCCATTGTCTTGAAAATGGATTTGAAATTTATTTAAAGGAATGATTTTTGAAATATTGTGAAATTGTGAAATTGATAATAAATTGATTTCCCCTTGAGATATTTTGATTAAAATATATTTTAATGACTTTTTTATTTTAATGAAATGTGTTTTCAGTGAATGTTATTTTTTAATTGAAAACAATTTTGTGGGCTATCTTTTATGAAATATTATCTCCATGAATGTTTTTTCTTGATGAAAATTGGTTATCAATGCATAATATGTGAATTATAATGCTTATAATGTGAATGTGACTAATGATTAATTCATTGATTTTATGGGTCTTGATATAGAATTGGAACATGGAAACTAGGGGTATATTGGAGGGGAAATAAATGGGAAATTTACACTAGTGATGGTATGTTTTTCGAATAATTTTAATATTATTACAACTCTACATAAAATATGGTTTTCATGATAATATTACGGGGTCAATTATATGGGTGATCCTCCTTCCCTTTTAGTTTTTTTTCCTGGGGACTTTTAGTGTTCACTAATATTGACTATTCATTAAGGTGTAAGGATCTTATATAACACTAACCTATTGTTTCGTATGACTCAATTTCCTTGTTTCTACTTTTGTGTATTTGTTTTTTGTTTATTCTTTGATATTTTTAATTTTATAAATTCCATCTAACCTTATGAATGATTCAATGGAAAATAGATTCATTATGTTTCCATTTAAAATTGATATATATGGAAAGGGAATCTAAAAAATTTTAAAAATTGATAAATCTCCAAGTTTTGTTTTATATTATGGAAAATTAATTTCATTGCATTTTTTCATTATTTTTTTAAATGAAAAAAAATTGTTTAATTTATTAAGAATATTTATGATGACACTTTTTGGGTTCATAATAGTCTTATTTTTTCATACATTTCAAATACCATTTTTTGTTTAAATCATGGTTTATCCAACATCAGTAAAAACAAGGAACCTTATGGAGGAAGAAAATATACATGCTATCCAGGTGTGAGATTTATTTGGTAATATGATTCACAAAGAAATTGAAACTATCTTGTTCTGAGTATACGGGTTTACCTATTTTGTATTGGAACATGTTTTTCCTTATAATTATTTTACCCTTATATTATTTCTCTGAACATTCTAATATTTATATTCTGTTAAATTAATTCCATTATTATATCATTTTTTTTGTTAAAACCACTATCAATGAAGGTTTTTGATCCCCGGTTTCTAGTATCTATCCTATTGGGATAAAGAATGGACTTCAATCCTTACCATGGACCAATAATGTATTTCTTAGGGATGAACCAGTGTTGGTTAAGAAATTTTTTATTAAAGGGTGTTTAATTTCATGTACAATATCTTCAAGACTCGAGATTATTTGGTAGAATATGGATAGGATTTTTGATACATAATGGGTAATTGATGAGAGAGTGGATAACCAACTCACATCTTAATGATCCTTAAATTACCAAGGGATATTGGGAAGTTCCTTTTTTATGTTGATTTTTGATGTTATCTCATTTACTTTATTATTTTCTCACAAACCAAACTAGGAATGTTCATTTATATAATGGTTTAGTTTTTTCTTATATGTAGTAATATTCCTATTAGAAAACTCTATAGACATAAATAGTAGGGTGTTATATATTTTTTCCCATGAGAAAACCCTAAAATTGATTAAAACCTTGTTAAAATTTCAGTTTTAGTCATCTAATCCATGGTCTAGAACATTACTTTATCCATTAATTAAGATATAGAGTTGAAACAAAGTGTTTTAAGAGATAATGATTGAGACCAATATTTTCCCTACCAGAAAAACCATTCATCCAAGTTATGTGTGATTCTTATGAAGTAGAAGACTACTTGAGGAAGGTTGAGCGTATTTTTTACTTTACGGAAACTCTATATTATCCAAGATTAAGTGAGGTACCATTATGATTGATGTCCCTCAAGAGATCAAGTGATGTTGTGTTTTAAGAAAATAAACATGTTGTCATAGTGTATAATTTCCACCAGGATATCATCTTGCAATATTTTTCCATAAATCAATAATGATTGATAAATATATAGTGGTTATTATCATTTAATAGGTAGAATAGACTATGACTGATTATTTAACCATTTTATTAAGTTGATCCATTTTTCTCGTAAGGTGGTATAAATAATAAGACAAATGCTCAATGGTTTCAGATCAGTCTACATTTAGATATCCATTCTTAGGTTTTTATGTTTAACCTTACCTCATATGTTGAGGTGATCAATAAGGTGATAATGGAAGATATTGAACAAGAAGGAAACAAGGGGTTTTTTAGAATTTATCTTCTAGAAATTGGTAATTTTATCAAATCACGTAAAAAGTAAATGTGAAAAAATCATGTATAGTCGGTGAAAGTAACTCTTAGTTGTTAAATTACTCTATATATTTTGAGGAAAAAGGTATATGAATTTTAATTTCTATCCGTTTGGAAATATATGGATAATTTTTTTTCCATAACACTTAACTTTTTGATAGTCACGTAGACTTCACGAATACTAGTGGATGTTATTTTAGGTCCTGTGACAATGAGATATAGAATCGTTGTTGTTTCATCTTTAAAAATTGTGTTATTGGATACTAGTTCCCCTTGTACTTTATTATCAACCAAACCTGTGATCCTATTAAAAGCTCCATGTAATATTTTCATTATGTTATGGATAATGTGATTCCTCGTAGGAAGAAGAGGGAGCATGGTTTCTATTATCCTATATGTCATTTTTTATATTTGATGTTAATATGCTTTGGGATTTCCTATTTCTATATTGACATCTATTTGATGTTATTTTTAGTATATATGGGTTTATTTTCCATAAATCTGAAACTGATTGTAGTTATATGTGGGTATATTTTATTTCATAAAATAGAATATCATGAGTATTTCAAGGAGAGTGGGGTTTGTGGTCCGGTCAAGTGGGACCTCCCATACAAGATCATGGAATATTTATATCATCATTATAAACTATAGTTGTTGATGATCCCTTTGTTCTTATGATTCCTTTTTGTGGTTTTGTAATTTCAAATCATATTTCAAGATGAATTCTCACATAAAACATATTAAAGTTAGGTGGATTTCTCAATTGACTAACTGTTCTCAACCAATATTTATTCTTTCTAATTACCTATCACTTAATGACCTAAAAGTGCTGAATATTCAATTTTTCTATTTGAGGGTGAAATGTTTCATTCAACCTAGTTCATCACCTTAGGAAACCCTTTCGGTTTTTATGAATGAATATGTAAATCTGTGAATTTATTTCAATTATAGGAATATTAATTATCCAATAATTATAATGTAGTACCCATTTTAAAGTATTAGAGAACATTATAACTAGTTTAAAGAACCATAGTGGTTTTTACAAATTTAAATTAAGTCTAGATATCATTATCTCAGAGTTGAGGAGTTGGATATTCCCAATAAAATTTTTAGGAGAATTTATATAAACTTTTATTCAATATTTGTTCTATTACTCTTCACTAGTTATCCTAATGTTTCCAAAAATTTGATGAATCATATATACCACTAGTACCATTTTTTTATCCAAACATTCAAGGATGATGTTATATATTATTAATGATCTTTAGATGAGAATAATATTCTCTAAAGATGTATTTTGGATATTTTGGGAGATCAATCCCTTTTTTCTAACTGTTCTAAATAACATTTATGCATTTATGATGATTGTCACAACCCATCCTTGGGGCCCATGCAGTGACTACCCCAAACCCGCCTTCCATAGGCCAGGGGCTGGTGACTAGCACCAAAGGCGTAAATCCCAATAATAGGGAATTCATTGCCTTTATAAAGTAAACAAACACCACATAGTACGCAAGATGAAGTAAGAACTAAGTAAACTGAGTACAAAAGTAAGTGCTGGAAGGTAAATGGGCCAGAATACAAACCCAACTGAAAGTAATGTACAACTGAAATGAAAGTAAAGCAACTGAAAATTAAAGCAGCGAGTCCGATCCGTCCTCTGGAAATCCCACATGATGGGTGGGTACATATAGTCTCTTCTGCTCCTCAGCTCCAGCCGTCCGTTCCGAGCTCATCTGTCCAGTGATCCACATCCAGGTACCGTCCAGCTCCACGATCTCCCACCTCAATCAGTGTTATCCATTTTCTGCGTCCAACACAATGTAGTTTGGGTATAGCCCGTGCAGGGTTGAGTATACTCTACTCAGTAGGGACCCTAAGACCCCCGACGGTCTCCCAGAATCCACAAAGGATAAACCACAAAAGAATGATACAATCACAAAGTAACCACCAACTCTACTTAGGTATATGCCCATACATATACCTAAGTCATAAATTCCTGTTCACTTCCAACATCCGAGCCCAAGTTTGATCTAGTCCACACAGGATAGAACAATCCAATACACAGAGGATAACACAACCTAATCCACAGAGGATAGCAAAACAATCATATCGAAGATAATGATTGAAAGTCAAGACTCAGCTCACACAGGTATACTTATTCGTAATATGATAGAGATCATCAGATGTATCCACTGATTCATCTAAGCTATCGGACCCACAAAGGATACAAGACCGGCTAGGCTGTCGGATCCACAAAGTATAAAAGACCAGCTACTCTTCCGAACCCATGTAGGATACAAGTATAGAGTCAAATACTGCCGGACCCACATAGGATACAAGAACAATATTCAAGTACTGCTAGACCAACATAGGATACAAGAACAGTATTCATCGTCGTCGAACCCAAAGAGGATTCCAGTACTGTTGTCGTCGCTGTCGAACCCACGGAGGATCCCAGTATAGTCGTCATGGTCGTTGCAGTTGCAGCCAGCATTAAGGTTCCCGCACACAGCATGCTCAATTCCAGGAGGGTCTGCTCCACGATCCAAGGGGGGTCAATACATCAACTGACACAATGTCTGGAGCTAATGTATCCAAAAGTTTCCTATCATCAAAAGGAACTCAACGTGACAGACGGCTCGTCAATCGGACGCCTGATCTGAGAGTTATTGGCTATTTCATCCCAGGGGCCCAGTTGGTTTTTAAGTCAAAACCATCCCTACCATACTGAAACTGCATCCAAACTTCGATCAGAGTAATCCAATAGAACCTTCTCACTAAGAAGAATCCAACAAAGTCGACGGCATGTCAATCGGACGTCCGGAGCTCAAGTTATAAGTGTTTCCGCTCTGAGGGCCCAATTGGTTTCGTGTTCGAACTGACCCATCTATATCCAAAGTTCTCAAAAACATTGAGTCTAACATACTGAAATGATTGTATCGATACAAGGATATCTACAAAACTGTTTGTGCGTCGATCGGAGGTCTGTAGCCCATCTTATGGGCATTTGAACAGTTATGTCTGGAAAACAGGGGGTTCGGGCCCGGGCTGACCCATCCCGATACCCCTGGGTCGGCCCGAACCGGGCGACCCGACCTGGGTCCGGGTCCAGCCTGGTTGGGCGCGGCCCATCCCGGCACAGCTGGAGAGGCCTGGCCAGGCCAGTGCGGCCCAGCCCGGGGCGGGGGTCCGTCCCCACGTGGGCAGCCCGACACGGCGTGGGCGACCCGGCCCGGCGCGGGCGGCCCAGCCCGGCATGGCTGGTTTGGCATGGTGCGGGCACCCGCGCATTGAGCGGATACGGAAGGGCAGGAGGCCACCACCCCCTTCGAACCAAACGACGGACCCCATGAGGTCTGCCCTGTCCGTTGACCTGGGGTTTCAACCCCCAGTTTTCTAGAGAAGCGGCCGACCTTTATGGCTGGCTGTTCGGTTCATGCGGGACCTGTAGGGGTCCCGCCTCTTGGGTGTTCCGGCGGCCGGATTAGCCGGCCTCCTCCCAGAACCACCACGGCCATGGGTCGTGTCTCTTGGCCGTTTGGTGCGGTGTGACGGCGCCGCACACCTCCAACGTGGCCTGACTCCGGTCGCGGCCTCTTTTGGTCTCAACGGTGCGGCACGATGGCGCTACGCTCCTTCACCGCGGCCCGCTCCGGCCGTGGTTCTCTCGTTCCCGCATGGTGTCATTGCACCACACCACCTCCGTTCCAAACAACGAAGAAATTCAACAACAAAGCGGAGGAGTGTCGGCTTTGTTTGTGCAGTCTCACCTCCTCCTGTTATATTGATAACAGGTGGCCAAAGAACGAGTAATCTAATTTAAAACAAAGACAAAATTTAATTGAATAAATTTGAACTTAACCCCTACCTCGAAGAAATTTTCGAACGACGATCGTCGCAGGAAACAACGTCGTGAGGTGGAGCTCCGTATATGTTGATGGAGAACGTCTGTGGAGGAGCGGCGTCTCCCTTCCTTTGATGCGGGAAGAAGATTGAAAGAGGGCGCATCGTCGTTCTTTGGGAAAGGCATCACACACCGGCTGTAGAGAGGAGAAGAGATGGCATGTCGATCTCTCCTTGCGGTGACGACGTTCTTCATCAAAGTCTTGGCAGTCTTCGTGAAGAAGATGAAGTTCTTCAGACATAGAGTTTTCTCATCCCAATCACCTTACACCACAAGCCAACATAATAAAATAAGATCCCTCTCATTTAAATTTCTTAAGTCATTACTTTCAAAATTAAAAATTTCAAAATACATAACTCACTTAATTAAATTAACGAATTGGCAATGAATAAATGTGGGGAGAGGGAAGGTCACAAATTAAAGGGTTACACACTTAAAAGGGGGATTTGATGAGTTAGAGAATATGAGAGGATGGGGGCTCGTGTGGGCCCTACCACCCTCAAAACCTCACATGGGTAGTTGGGTGGTTGTGGTCCCCACCAACAACTTCCCATGAGAGAATTAAACTACCATAGATAAAATAAATTTGCACACAATTTATTTTACAAAACATTTAATTCCCTAATTTTTAACAACTCCTCCTGAGAAAACGAAACTCCAATAAAGGTCTTCTTAAGAAATTATTGGCACTGCAGTTTCATCGGTGCCCTCGGATTTCAATTCCGAGCACCGGTTCAAAAGATAGAAAAACCCACTCATTCGTTCACTGACCGTACCTGAGCTAAACTTAGGAAAATGATTTCAGGCACATCGTGCCTCGGAATCAGGTGTCGTCAGAAACTGCGTAATCTTAAAAATCCCAAATAATTTAAGAAAAAAATTTCCATGTAATTTACGGGTCTTTAAATTACTCCCACCTCAGGGCTTTACGTCCCTGTAAAGATACAACACAAACTAGTGGAACAAATGAGGGTATTATGCATGCATCTAAGCCTCCCACTCCCAAGTGCTCTCCTGGAGGTTCTTGTGCTTCCACCTGATGTGCACAAGAGTAATTGATCACCCACGTGGGACCCACTCATGTCTATCCTCGATCTCTACTAAGACCTCTGCAAAAGTCTCCCCGTATTCGATGTCCAGCTCCCCATGGCCAATGATATGTGTCGATTCGTGCACGTATCTCTTCAACTGAGATACATGGAAGACATCGAGCAACTGGTGCAACTGAGGTGGAAGAGCTAGGCGATAAGCCACCTCCCCAATCCTGGTGATAACTTGGAATGATCCTATGAAGGGCGGAGATAACTTGTCGCCCCGGCCAAATCTTCGTAATCCACGTCGAGGTGAGACCCGCAAGAAAACGTGGTCTCCATCCTCGAACTCTAGAGGTCTCCGCCTCCTGTCAGCATAAGACATCTTTCAGCTCGGAGCTGTCCTCATCTGCTCCTGGATGACCTGGACCTTTTTTGTCATGGCCTGGACCATCTCTAGTCCCACAAGTGCTGACTCCCCATGGTCTGCCCAGCATAAAGGTAACCTGCAAGGTCGGCCATACAATGCTTCGTATGGTGCCATCCCGATGGTGGAGTGGTAGCTGTTGTAGTACGAAAACTCCACCAAGGGTAGGTGATCCTCCCAACTGTGACCAAAGTCGAGAACACATGCACAGAGCATGTCCTCAAGAGTCTAAATGGTCCTCTCTGTCTGTCCATCCATCTGAGGGTGAAAGGCGATGCTCATGCGTAACTGCGTCCTGAATGCCTCTTGTAACCCCTTCCCAAGCAGGGAAGTAAACAAGCATCTCGATCGGAGATGATAGATGATGGCACACCATGAAGTCGTATGATATACTGAACGTAGAGGCATCCCAATCTCTTCACTGATCCATGATCTCTGATGGGTAATAAGTGGTCCGACTTGGTGAGTCGGTCAACGATCACCCAAATGGAGTCGTGTCCTCTGGAAGTACGTGGAAATCAAGTCAAGAAATCGATAGATATCCCATCCCACTTCCACTCCGGGACTTCCAAGGGATGTACCAAGCCTGCTGGTACCTGGTGCTCCACCTTCACCTATTGGCAGGTGAGGCATTGAAAAACGAACTCTGCCACAACCTTCTTCATACCCGGCCACCAGTTCTATCGTCTGATATCCTAGTACATCTTCGCCACTCCTGGATGTAATTCTAAAGGGGATGTGTGAAACACTCTCAACACCTCCTTCTATAATGCAGCAGGTACCATGGTACATCCTCTAAAAAGGGCGACCTGCTCTCCTCCTATATAAAATCCACCAGGTGCATGTCCTGTGAAAATTTGTGCACACTGCGTGTCAAATTCAACATCCCCACGCTATACCTCTCTGACCTGCTGAAGAAGTGGAGGTGTGATTGTGAGAGACTGAAGAATGGAAACCCCATCTCTATCTACAAAGGATATCTACAAAGAACCTATTTGCTCTGTCACCTCTCCAAGTAGCTGAATGCCTGTCCCCCTATTGAGACCATCGGATACTACGTTCCCCTTTCCAGGAGTATAAACTATCTCAAAGTCATAGTCCTGGAGGAACTTGAACCATCGTCGCTGTCTCAGGTTCTGGTCCTTCTACGATAAGATGTACCTGAGACTCTGGTGGTCAAAGTAGACTGCAAATCGCTTGACCATCAGTCAGTTTCACCACACCTTCAGAGCGAAGACCACTACTGCTAAATCCAGGTAATGGGTAGCATAGTTCTTCTCATGCTGCCTCAACTGTTGTCATCCATAGGTAGTCACTGCCCGCTCTTATATCAGTACACACCCGAGTCTGGTCCCTGATGCATCATAGTAGACTACGTATCCTACTCCCTCCTCTGGTAGCTTCAAGATGGAAGCACTGGTCAATCTCTGTCTCAGCTCCTGGAAGCTCTGCTGACATCTATCTGACCACACGAAGTGTCTCCCCTTCCTCGTTAACGTTTTTCAAAGGTGAAAAGATTTCTCCTTTTCCGAAAAGAGAAATACAGTCTCATCCCCTAGATGAACCACATTCCTTGCCTAATACAGTCAATCCTGACATGAACACTTGTAATTCATTCCATGGATGACGCTGTAAGGCCGCGACGCTACTACCAAGAGATCCAACTGTTACTCTCGCCTCCCAGGGATGAGTCACACTATCGGCATCAGTGTGTGGTCACTGGGTCTCCTCCAGTAAGAATATCATATGTGAAGGTCAAGTCAATGGTTTTTAATTAGAACCTCTTAGTATTTTCATACAAAAGGCAAGAAAGAAAACGTCACTATTAAAAGTGTCTTTTATTACTGAAACACAATGTACAAGGACTCAAAGAAACACATACAATGAAGTCAAAAAAGCTAGAAGCATTATGGACAACGGACTCCATGCCTGGAGCTAGTACCACACTTGTCCACCCGCTTCTGGAGCTCTATGGTCGTAAGATTCAGCTGCCTGAAGCTCTGCTCTCCCTTTTGGTCGGGGTGGACCTCTTGGTGGTGGTGGTGGTAAAGCCTCAAATCATCATCCACCACCTGCTGCTCGACCAGCTCCTTGGCCTCATCTGCCTGCTCCCTGTGGACCACCATGGTCGAACCTATGCCTCTACCGGGGTGGTCCATCAACTGTCTGCTACTCCTTTGCATGGTGGGTCGGGCAGTCACGAGCCTTGTGGCCCTACCCATCGCATGCATAGCATTGTCTGCTCCTTGTAAGACTGGCTCTGTGCCATGTGTCCTGCACCTCTGAGCCAGTGTCCTAAGGTCGTCCGCCTGGAGGTTTGTTCAGCTTGGAACCCTATGAAATCTGTCGATTGCCAGCTGCAGAAGAGTCAGCTATAGGGCGCCCCGCGGTAGGTCTCGCTACTAGTGTAGGCTCAGCAAGAAATCTCTCCATAAGAAGGGCTCGTTCTAGTACTCCTGTTGCGTTGAAATGATGAGGGAGATCATAGATGCCCTGATCTCATTCCTCAGTCCCTGCTTGAAGGTCCTGGCCTGGAAAAATGGGTTTCGTACCATGTCCGTGGAATAACGTGAGAGATTGGTAAATCTTGCCGAGTACTGGGCTACCGTCTTTTTGCCCTGCCACAGCTACAGTAATTCCTGAATGCGCACTGCATGGAGTTTGGCTAGAACGAATTCTGAGAGGAAGAGGCTCTCGAAGTCTGACCAAAGGAGAGATGCCTCGGCGTGCACCTGGAGCATCATGCTTCACCATCTACGTGTTGCCGCGTGCAAGAGACTCTCTTCAAGGATCACCATGAGGTCAGTTGGTGTCCCCACTAACCTAAACACTCATATAACAGCCTCCAGCCAATCCTCGGCTGTCTGAGGGTCCATCTCCTAGTGGAAACTAGGCGATCTCTGACGCTAAAACTCATGCAGTGCACTAAGGCGACGTTCACTCTCAGCGGTTGGGGATAGTGGCATCGGTGGATCGGGGGGTAGGGGTACCGCCGGTGCCTCCGCGGTAATAGGGCCCTACATTGAGGCCTCATCGCTCAGTGGGTTGTCATCTCATACAATGCTCAGAACCCTAGCAGGATGCCGTCATGGGGTCATCTTGAAAAGAGATAGGTGCACCACGGTCAATACAGTATACCTGGTGAGCTAACACAAAGTAATCACAAAGAAAACTTTTGAAACACAAATGCAATCAATGTCTTCATGCATTGAGTCAGAAAATATGATGTTAGGGTCCTGGTATATGGATACGTCGGTCGCCACACCATCACTGGACATCTTGGACTGATAACTACACTCAATACCATTAAAATTATTGCTTCACATAGAATAAATATCAGAGTCCTGAGTTTTTCGGTAGAACCGAACTCCTCTAATACCAATTTGTCACGACCCGTCCTCGGGGCCCATGCCGTGACTAACCCAAGCCCGCCTTCCATAGGCCAGGGGCTGGAGACTAGCACCAAAGGAATAAATCCTGATAATAGGGAATTAATTGCCTTTATAAAGTAAACAAACACCACAGAGTATGCAAGCTTAAGTAAACACTAAGTAAACTGAGTACAAAAGTAAGTGGTGGAAGGTAAATGGGCCAAAATAGAAACCCAACATAAAGTAAAGTACAATTGAAATGAAAGAACAGAAACTGAAAAGTAAAGCAGTGACTCCGAGCCATCCTCCGTAAATCCCACCTGAAGGGTGGGTACATATAGTCTCCTCTGATCCTTGGCTCTAGCCGTCCGATCCGAGCTCGTCCGTCCAGTGATCCACATCCAGGTACCGTCCACCTCCACGAGCTCCCACCTATATCAGTGTTGTCCACCGTCTTCATCCAACATAACGTATTGTGGGAATAGCCCATGCAGGGGTGAGTATACGCTACTCAGTAGGGACCCCGTGACCCCCGAAGGACTCCCAGAATCCACGAAGGATAAACCACAATGGAATGATACAATCATGAAGTAACAACCAACTCTACTTAGGTATATGCCCATACATATACCTAAGTCATCAACTCATGTTCAACTCCAACATCCGAGCCCATGTTTGATCTAGTCCACATAGGATAGTACAATCCAATCCACACAAGATAACACAACCCAATCCACGCAGGATAGCAAAACAATCATATCAAAGATAATGATTGAAAGTCCAGACTCGGCTCACACAGGTATACTTCTTCGTAAGATGTTAGAGATGATCAGATGTAGCCACTGATTTATCTAAGCAATCAGACCAACAAAGGATACAAGACCAGCTAAGCTATCAGACCCACAAAGGATACAAGGCCAGCTACTCCGCCGGACCCACGTAGGATAGAAGTACAGAGTCAAATACTGTCGGACCCACGTAGGATACAAGAACAGTTGTCAAGTACTACCTGAACCACATAGGATATAAGAAAAGTAGTCATCATCGTGGAAACCATGGAGGATTCCAGTACGGTCGTCGTCACTACCGAACCCATGGAGGATCCCAGTACAATTGTCATCGTTGTCGCAGTTGCAGCCAGCTCTGGGGTTCCCTTACACAGCATGCTTGATTCCGGGAGGGTCCGCTCCACGAGCCAATGGGGGTCGATACATCAAATGACACGATTTTCCGGATTTGATGTATCCCAAAGTTCTGTCTCATCAAAAGGAACTCAACAAGACCGACGACGCGCCAATCGGACGCCCGGTCTGAGAGTTATTGGCTTTTTCGTCCTAGGGGCCCAGTTGGTTTTTAAGTTAAAACCAACCCGAACATACTCCAAATGCGTCCAAAACTCGAGCGGAGTAAGAAAAAAAACCAACTCACTAATAGGAATCCAACAAAGTCGACGACACGTCAATCGGATGTCCGGAGGTCAAGTTATAAGCCTTTTCGCTCCGAGGGCCCGGTTGGTTTCGTGTTCGAACCAACCCGGCCGTACCCAAAGTTCTTCGAAACCTTGTGTTTAGTATACCGAAATGACCGTCTCGATCCAAGGATCTCTACGCAACTGACAATGCATCGATCGGAGATCCGTAGCCCATGTTAAATCGATTTGAATGGTTCTGTCTAGAATCTGATCTAGCCCGATACCCCGGGGTCGGCCCATACAGGAGCGACCCGACTCGGGTCCGGGTCTGGCCCGGTATGGCGCGGCCTAGCCCGACTGGTGCGGCACGACACGGCCCGGCTGGTGCGGCTCGGCCCATCTAGTGCGGCCCGGCCAGGCACGGGCGGTCCAGCCCGGCCGGTCCGACACGGTGCGGGCACCCGCGCGTTGAGCGGACGTGGAAGGGGGGGAGGCCACTACACCCTTCGAACCGAACGGCGGACCCCATAGGGTCCGCCCTGTCTTTTTACCGGGGGTTTCAACCCCTGGTTTTCCAGAGAAGCGGCCGACCTTTATAGTCGGCCTTTCGGTTCATGTGGGACCCGCTGGGGTCCTTCCTCCAGGGTGTGTCGATGCCCGGATCTACCGGCCACCTCCCAGAACCGCCGCAGCCATGGGCCGTGACTGTTGGTCGTACGGCGTGGCGCGGAAGCGCCGCGCCCCTCCGCCACGGCCCGCCCCTACCGTGGCCCTCCTTGATGCTCTGACGCGGTGCGACGGCGCCGTGCCCCTCCACCGCGGCTCGACTCCGACCGTGGCCTCTTTTGGTCTCAACGGCACGGCATGACGGCGCCGCGCTCCTTCACCACAGCCCACTCCAGCCGCGATTCCCTCATTCCCGCGCGGTGCCGTTGCACCGCGCCGCCTTCGTTCCAAACCACGAAGAAATTCAACAACAACGGGGAGGAGGATCGGCCATTTTTGTGTGGTACGAACTCCTACGGTTATATTGATAACAGGCGGCCAAAGAACAGGTAATATCATTGAGAAAAAAAGCGCAAAATTTAATTGATTAAATTTGAACTTAACCTCTACCTCGAATAAGTTGTCGAACGATGATCGTCGTGGGAAACGGCGTCATGAGGTGAAGCTCCGTATATGTTGACGGAGAACATCCGAGGAGGAGGGGCATCTCCCTTTCTTCGATGTGGGAAGAATATTGAAAGAGGATGTGTCGTCGTTCTTTGGGAATGGCGTCACACACCGGCTGCAGATAGGAGAAGAGATGACACGTCGATCTCTCCTTGCGGTGACGGCGTTCTTCATCGATGTCTTGGCGTTCTTCACAAAGAATATTAAGTTCTTCAGACTTAGAGTTTCTTCTCCCAATCCCCTTACACCACAAGCCAACCTAATAAAATAAGATCCCTCTCATTTTATTATCTTAAGTCATGCCTTTCAATATTACAAATTTAAAAATACACAACTCACTTAATTAAATTAAAGAGTTGGCATTGTATAAATGTGGGGAGGGGGAAGGTCACAAATTAAAGGGTTACACACTTAAGAGGGAGATTATAAGAGTTAGGGAATATGAGAGGATGGGGGCTCGTGTGGGCCCCACCACCCTCATATCCTCCGATGGTATGTTGGGTGGTTGTGGGCCCCACTAACAACTTCCCATGAGAGAATTAAACTACCATGGGTAAAATAAATTTGCACACAATTTATTTTACCTAACATTTAATTCACTAATTTTTAACAACTCCTCCCGAGCAAACGCAACTCTAGTAAAGGTCTTCTTAAGCAATTACCAGTGCTGCGGTTTTATCGGTGCCCTCAAATTTCAATTCCGAGCACCGGTTCAAAAGTTAGAAAAACCCGCTCGTTCGTTCACTAAACCTACCCAAGCTAAACTTCAAAAAATGATTCTGGGCACACCAGGCCTCGGAATCAGGTGCCATTAGAAACTACATACTTGTATATTCCCAAAGAATTTAAGAAAAAAATTTCCTTTAAATTTACGAGTCTTTACAATGATTTCCTGTTATGGAATGTGGTTTCCAAACAAGGATTCATAGTTGTTCCAAAGAAGGTGAATGAAGATTATTCTTTGGAAGAACCATATATCATCTTTGATATTTGAATCTTCTTGGGATTGGTAAGGATAATATTGATATCTAAAAAAGTATTTATCAAACCACTCATTACAATTGACTACTCTTACACATAATGGGGTAAAATTATTATGGATATATATATGTATTAATTCCACTGATCAATTGAATTGATTTTTTATTAAGATGCTTTTTTATCGTTCAAAAATAAGGATACCATTTTATTTCATATTTTGATGTTTTAGGTGTAGTCTTGGGGTGTGTTTCATTGAAAGGATATTATTTGGTCGCTTATGACTCTCTTCAGCTTAATTCCCAAGATATTAATTACCCCACTCATGACACTAATATTTATGTAGTTATGATTTATTATAAGTTTTTTTGATACTATTTTTTCTTGGTAATCTTCCTTGTCTATTATATTAATAAGGGATTAAGTTAGGAATTTACATAGAAGGAAAAAAACCTAAGGAAGAAGATATGGGGGGACTAACTTTTGACGCTTGAATTTGACATCGCCAATACCCCAAGGAAGTGAAATGTTTTTGTTGATACTCTATATAGGAATCCATATTATCAGGTTTTCGTGGAGTTAATAATTGAGTTTAACTATAGTGTGATTGAATAAATATCATGTATTGTTATTTATAGTAAATAGTTGTAATTATCTATTCGTGAGTTTATTTTTTACGAGAAACAATGTGTTGATCGGTTTACTAATTTCAATAAATATTTATATGGTAGAAAGACCATTAGGTAATTGTATTTATCTTATGAATGCATTATTATCTTCAAGAACATATTTTTTTGTTCTAGTATCTATGAGGAGGGATGTGATGAAGGATTTTTGTTTTTCTCAATGAGTCATTCACCCAGTTACAACAAATATATATCATGATATGATATTGTAGTTCATGATTATAGGATTTAATCATGACCTTGATTATTTTGGGTCACATTTCTATACATTACATAAAATTATATATGATCACATAAATCCTTCAATTTTTTTTGAAGTCTCATACCATACTTGTGTGGAAGTGGTATAAAGTGTAAATGGATTTAATTAATAGAATAATATGGACTCTCTATGAAAATAATTCCATTTTGTTGGAGGTAAAATAGTTTAAATGTTTTTACATTTAATTTTGATTTGGGACACCATGAATTTTGGGAAATTGAGAACATTGTTATCAAAGAGATCATGAGTTCTCATGGTGTTTTGTTAACTATCATCTTAGATAGGGACCCACATTTTACATATAAATTGTAGAAATACATATTGGAGGTGATCTATTATATTTTATGGTTGATCATGACTTATCACCCTCAAATTAATGTGGATATTCTTCGTAGTTACGTCATTGAATTTGGAGGTTCTTAGGATATCCATTTGTAACTAGTTTAGTTTGATAATAACAATAGTTATCCATCATCAATTAAAATGGAAAAAATTTAGGATCATTATGGTCACCTTTTCAAATACCATCCTTATTGTTCTATGTTGGTTGAATCCTCTATTATTAGAGAAATCCCTATCTAGGAGACATCATGAATGATATTTATTATACTTCGATGGTTAGTAAAAAACTCATAATCAATATAAATCCTTTTTTGATCATCAACACATTAAATTTTATTTCTCAAGAGTTGATCATATTTTATTGAATGGATTATATAGTTTTTGTTTCTATCAAATTGGGAAAAATGTACGTTGGTTCTGAGATATGTGGGAGTATTATATATCATTTAATGGATTGGAATGGTGGACTATAATTTACCATTGAAATGTCTTCTATTCTTTTATAAATAATTTTTTTCATGTGTCTCATATCAGGAAATATCACTCAGACTTATATCATTTTTAATGGGGTAGACCTTGATCTAAAAGAGATATTTTGGCGACCAGTATGAAGTTTAAATTTGTTTCACTCATTTAATTCATCTACATGAGAATTCAATTATTTTGGTCTAAATTTTGTGGCACCAAGGATCAGATACTCATGAAATGTGGGAGTGGGAGTATACATTGATTTATAAATGGCATTATATCTTTTTTAGGTTCACTTTTTTCAACATATCTTTATTGGGGATGAAAGAAATATGATGGGGATAATTTTTACATCCTAAAACAATTAGGTACTTACATCCATTTGTTTGGAAAATCATTCATTTAATCCTTATCTCATGTCATTTTGGATGAATTTCTTAGTTTACACATTTTTTTGCATTTGAACATTTGAAACTTGTATAATGAAATATATTTTGTCCTTTTACAGAAAACGAGATTTTTTTGATTCTGAACGGAGGGAACACAGTTGATGTATGGTTATGAAAAACTATACATCATTCTCCTTAAACCATGTTGAATGGGATAGAGGTTTTTCACATGGCCGGATCATATTTTTTCATGAATTTTAGATAATATTTATGGATCCTTCAATTTTCTAAAATGGGGTACATGGTTATTTCAAAGTTTTCGAAATCATTTAGAAAAACTATGTGACACTAATTAATTAAAAAACATTTTATTTTTAAATCATGAAACATTCCTTTTTGGTCTCATTTCTCTTCTACTGTATTATTCTATAAAACTGGGATACTTTGATTATAATTTTTTTATATTCATTTTCTTACATATTGTGATTATATATTATCTATGAGAACAAGATTGAAGAAATTAAGGTCATGTTATCATTCTTGTACATTCATCATTATTCGTCTAGATCAAATATTTTCTCCATATATGAAAACATATATTAATGCTGTTGATAATATATTTTAGGGGTGTGATAGGATATCATTGGGTTTATTATATTTACAACATGTAATTGGGATATATGTTCTATATATCCATTGAGCGTTGTGCATTCTTTGGGAATCATAGTGGTAAGTGATTCCTCTAATTTCATTTATTCTATAAATTGATTTATTGGTGATTATTATTTGGGTTTATTGGTTTAGGTATATTAAGTCATTCCTAGAACCCTAATTCTCATTTGTTGGGGATATCAGTTAAATTTTTAAAAATTATGTTTCATTTTAGGTAAATGGTTTTATTACAAAAATTTGTTTTTTATATTTTGACTAATTTCTTGTTTCAATTTGAAATTAAATTGGGAAAAAAGTATTATTTAAGGATTTATCTTTAAAAATTATTTGAAATATTTTTAAAGAAATAATTTTGAAATATATTTATTATTTGAAATTTTTATGTAATTAAATTCCCTTTGATATCTTATTTAGAAATGTTATTTCAATGTATGCTGTATTTTGAGGAAAATGGTTTTCAATCATGTGGTATTTTGGTAGAATTAGATTTCAAGGAAATAATTTTTTATTAAAAGTGATTTCCAATACTTTTTTATTAAGAATAAACATTGGTATTAAATCATGGTATTTGAAATTGAATAAACACAGGGTTTATTTTACAAATGTTTAATTATTTTAATTGATTTTCTTCGATATAATGAGAGAATTTGGGACCTCGAGATACATAAGAGGGTGAACGAAGTAGGGAAATAATAATATTAATGGTTTATTTTTCATACATTATTTATATAATTAATACTATGAATAATATATAGATTCTATGACACCATAATAGGGGATAACTTATTGTGGTGTGCCTATATCCCTTTCTCATTTGATAACCTTGGGAGTTTTGGTGCACACTACTTATGACTGTTCAATTAGGTGTGAGTATCAAACTAACTTAGACCAATTTTATTATAGGACTTGGTTTCTATGTTTCTTTTTTAATAGGTTGTTTGTTTATTATTGGAGTTTTAAAATTTTTTAAGTTCCTTATAATATTTTGAATTCATCAAAGGAAAATTGTTTCATAATATTTTATTTGAGAAACATTTTGTCTAAAAAGTTATTGTAAAATGTTTTGAAAATGGATGATACTATTTATTTTATTGTATATTTTGAAAGTTTTACTTCACACCTTGTTACGTTTTATTTTTATTAAATGATCATAATTGGTTTTCTTAATAAGTACTATTTATGAAACACTTGGATGTAATATTTCAGGTTTCATTTATCACACACTAAACATATACATCAGCATGTGTATGCCCAGTTTTATCTGAAGTAGAAAAAGGAATAATTCATAATGTAGGTGACAGAAATCTGTGTTAGTGTGGTGTGTGAGTTTTGCGATTACAAGGTTCATATGGATATTGGTTTGTTATTATTTTGTGTACTTAAGATTACATATTTTGTTTGGACCTTGTATTTTCATGCACATGTTTTGGCCTTCACTTGTTTGACTCTACATTGGTAAGAAAATATTATTTTATGTGCAGTCCATTTTTATATCCATATTTTTTGTCTGTGAAACAATTCATATCTACATTTAATGATTCCAGTGCACTTGTCTCTAACCCTAGGATTCAATATATTCCATCAAGAATTTTTAAAATCCAAATCATGTACCTATTTTAGGGATGACCTTGGACAGGTCATGACTGATAAATGCCTATTATAGATCATCATAATAAGGTAAAATGTAGAATAATTATTCATTTGGTACATGTATTGTTATAGTTCGTATGGTATATCCATGATATTTAGGTGAATGAAGTGTTTATGACACAATATTGTCCTTATCTATTTACAAATCAAGAATCCCAAGATCTTTTTAGGGATATAAAGTTGAATAGTGGGTTGAATTGTTACACCATAATTGTTACAAGGATGTCTTATTTAAGGATTTTTTTTCTATTTTGAGGTTATAACGAATTTCAGGAGTTGGGGAACATGAATTTGGTGCTTTGGGAGAAACATGGAAGGCACATAATCTGTGAAAAATTAGTAGAAACTATTTAGTAACCATGTGATTGTCTATCCTGACTCTATTTGTGTTTTTAAATATTTGAACAATGTTTTTATATTTAGGTGAGTCTTCAAAAAACTATATAGATGAATATTTTTGGGTATATAGGTAGTTTCTCGTATATTGAATGGTTTTCATAACTATGCATCTTGTCACAGGTTACAGTGCAGTTTTATTTTCAATGGAAAGTTGGGATAACATAATTGGAACATCGTTTGTATAACCATGTAGCATAACAATGTGAATTATTTTATATTCATAAAAATAGAAAATTACCATGATACCCATTCTCGTTTTAACCAATAATATCTCTAATTTTCTCAACCCAACAATTTATTAATGCTTTAGAGGTTCCCCCTTAGTCTCTTGGTGATTCTACAACATTTTTGTTGGATTTATTCAAGCTGTGTTAGGATTTCAACTCGTTTTCACCTCAAATTTCTAAATCTATTCTTGATCCCTCATCTCCTTTAACTATTGAATCTATAAAGGTTATTAGTTTCCATATAAAGTGGTTTTTATAGGTAAATGATGATTTTTAATATGGATATAGTTTTTTTAATTCCATATCTCTTTATTTTTCATCATTGTTCAGGATGGTGATAGGATATATTATATTGGAGAAGTAGGTTTATCTATAAAATGGGTTTATATCAATATTTTTTTGGATTTCATAAAAAACTATTTATTTTAGTTTATTTAAATGTTTAATTTATTTATAAAAAATAGGGGCTATATTATGAAATTTAATATTTAGTGGCATGGGAATGGGGATTAAAGGGGGTATTCTTTTGAAAATAAATTTATACATTTATTGTGTTACCAGAAAATAAACAATGATGGGTTTTACTCTAAAATGGATTGTAAAAAATGTATGATATGATTATTTTCTTATGAAAAATTTTCATTAATATGTGAGAATGTTTTTATCCCAATTAGGATAAATAACATAAGAAGTGGTGAATAAATTTATGACATATTAAAAAAACTAACCCTTCATATATTTTTTGTTTTAAAAACACGCTTCTCTCCGTTTCTTAAAGAAATGTATGATAATAAATTAAATCATTCATGATACATGAAAATTTTACTTGGTTCACCCACTCTAGGCTACGTCCAAGGACCATATAAGATAATCTTCCTAGGTTTAAAATCTACCAATGTATTCTAATATTTACAATGGTCAGAGTTGACTCATTGTTCCACATAGTTTACAAATAATCAAAATTTTAATTTTCACTTCTACCACAACTGAACTACTCTCACTACTCATTCAGAATATTTTTTCATTGATCACTTGAATCAATTTGTATTATATCTTCGTTAGTGAATCATTATGTTCTATGTTACTACACTTGTTAAATACATATTTAATAATGATTTACTATGTAATCCATTCTTATTTCCATAATTTATTCTTTCACTTAAATCCTTTCTTAAATATCATGAAATTAACCAATTCCTTACAAAACATCCCGAATTTAAAAAGCACGCAAATTTTTGGAAGTTTACATTACTTTTTGAAATCATCATTTCTTCACTAGAGTGATTGTATTATGAAATCCTATGTTCTAGAAAACTACTTCTTAGAAAACTTTCACAAATTTAGAGTATTCGGAATTTCCTTAAAGGTTACTCTACACAAATAAAGGGGTAAAGTTATATTTATAGAAATATCTTGTCATTTAAAATAAATTTCAAACTCACAACCTCCAAATAAAAAAAATCATTCTTTTTCATGTAAATATCTTTATTTAGGAAACTTCAAGGAAATTATCTATTCACAAATATTCTCCTAATCACATAAATTCTCATCATTACTTAATGTATCAGCTATATTTTGTTAAAGAAATATCTTCCAAATAACTAAACCATCACAACACCTTGCATTTTGAAACACAAAAATTCCATGAATTCCACTCCATTACCATATTTTCATGATGCAACCCTAGAAATGTAAATTTCATTAAACTTTAGCCATTATTCAAATTTTGGACCCCAAAAATTAGAAAACCACTAGGATATAGTTCCACCTGGTACATGTATTCCGCTGAACCACTTCTAGATCTCTCATAATTATATATTTAAGCTATTTCAACATAATTGGTTAGAAATGGCAGAAGAACTCCAAAATTAACTTTGTCAAAATGATTTTTCAACAAAAAAACAAACCAAAAACACTCAAATGTAATCATTAGGTATTTTTTACATACAATAATTTAGTTGATTTTTTTGATACATCAAAAAATGTGGTATCATTTTTTGAATCTTGTTATCAACATATAAAATACATAATTAGTTTGGAACTATTAGGGGTTATGGTTTTGATATCAATATCCATTGCTCGGGATTGATATTATTCAGTGTTTTTTTATATCGGCTTAGTGTTCCTTATGTGTCCTAGTATGTATTCCCATATTAAAGATACCAACATGTTCTTTAGTTTATAAATGTTTATATTTTTCCATGTCCTATTGTCACAAGTTTATCTTATATGCTTCATTAAATGGATTTTTTATTTCCTTTATTTTCTTATCATGTAGAATTTCCATGTTGTTGGATTAGTTGGATATGAAATTCTTTAAAGGAAACCAACTATTTTTTTGAAAATTATTTTGAAATTAATCTTATTTATGAACCACTTTTCAATAAATCAAGAACTAAACATATCAGGGTGATATAAATTTTCTAAATTCATAGTGGTATCCTTTTGGGTGGTTTACATACACAATCCACATTCCTTTGGGCATATACAGAACATGGTTTAAATAATATACTTAATGTGAAGGGTTTTATATAAATTGACTATTTCTATTGGTCTTTTTCACTTCAAGGGTGGTTTGGGATATGGTGATAAATGTTTATATAGAGACTTAGTTTTGGACAGAGAATATTTTTTCATCTGAGTTTGACCTACTATTTTTTTGTTAATCTCGTTGTTGAGTACATATTCTTCTATGATTTACCTCATTTTTTTATACTTAACATGTAATAAATTATAAATGTTATATGTATTAGGTGCAAAATTTTCCCATATTTATGACTCTTGATACCCATATTCTTTTTGGAATCCCATAGCGATTGAGATCATGTATCATGTCCAAGAGAGTTAACATTATTGAAGTTTCAGGTTCATAAGGTATAGTTCATATATAATAACATAATTCTTAAATTTTATATCATTTAACTCCTTATTCACATGGATTTTCTAGTTTTTTTAAAACTCAGATTTATTTTTATCTTCATCCAATTCAGTTTCAATCATCCCATGGGGGTAAAATGTACTTTAGGGTGAGTGAGATCCTATATTTGGGATAGCGTGTATTATTTCTAGTAATTCTAGAATGGTCTCATTTCCCTTATTAAATATGTTTCTAGAATCTATTAGATAATTTTTTTTAGGTATGCTTCATATAATAGTTGATTAATATCTTGAGGCTTTTCTTGATGATTTCTCTAGGTTCCACCCCAGATAGAGGGAGAGCTTGCAATTGAAATTATTCTGGTGAAAAGACTATTTTTATTACTACAGTATCATATAGAACTCAATTATTTGAAATACCATACAACTCAGATCATGGACCTATAGACCTAATGATTTATTTATCTGAGCATGTAACTATGGGACTTACTGGTTCTCTATTCAAAAAAGTATTATAGATGTCTTTGGATTTTATCTGATTTAAAAATGATTAACTGGATTCTTTTTAATAATATTTATCATTTTCCTATGATTGGTGATCTATTTTATCATCTACAGGGATCCTAATGGTTTTCTATGAGAGATGTGTGTTTTTTGTACTGTTGGATAAGAGTTTGAGAGGAGGATATTCCTAAGGCATGTTCTCCAAGTAGTTACAAAAATTATTAGTATTAGGTGTATCTATTAGTTCTTAATAATGATCATATGGTGTTTGTGGAATTGATCAACAAGATATATCATCTGTTATTGGAGCCCTACATTATTGTGTTTGTGGATAATATTTTGGTGTATTCCAAGTTAGTGAAGTAAAAAAATGATCATTTGTCAATTATATTCCTAACTATGATGGAACATTATCTCTATGAGAGATTAGTAAATGTGATTTTGGGATCCAATATGTTATGTTTCATTGCCTTATTATATCTAAGAGGGTCATCTCAGTGAAACCTGAAAATATTCTAGAAGATATGTCTTGGGAGAAACATAATATGTGTTTGATATTACATGATTCAGGGGTTTTGATGGATATTATTGACATTTAATTTGGTATTTCTCCAATATTTAATCTCCCATGACCAATTTTACCCATAAGGGTGTCATGCTTTAATGGAATAATCATTTTCAAGGATTCTCTATGGGACTAAAAATGAATATGACTTTATATCCTAACCTGATTCTTCTAGAACATTTTTGGGTTATGATGTTTTCTATGATTCCCAAGATACATGACATAAATATTTTGGGATGTTGGGGAATTTTTTGATTGCTAATTGCTCTCACTAAATACTTCCTCATGTAAAGTATTTTCTTACCCATGATCTCAAGTGGGATCTAGTGATACATTCTCTTAAGACATGCACTATATTATCTCTTTAGAGCGCAGTTTATTATTTATTCAGATCGTAAGAACATTAAGAATATTTTTTTACCAATATATATGAATTTATGAAATTGAGGATTGGTAGAGTAAATTAAAAAAATTTATTTTCATATATCATATACACCTATAAAGGGGAATGTTCCACCGATGGATTGAACATGATGTAACCAACTCAATATGTAATGTAATTTGTAGATCAGTGGTCATTGATGATTATTTTTCATTTATATGTTCTTTGACATGAAATAGGTTGATGTGTAGTTGTTATTAGCCTTTATGAATTTTAAATCATCATTTTATGATTTATTTTTATTGGCAAGGCAACATACGCTAATTTTAAGAGTTTTAGAATAATATTTAATAGCAGGGAGACCTCACGTGTCAGGTATCAGTATCCTGATAGTGGTTTTTTATTACGAGGAAGGTATGTTATTATGATTAATTTGACCAAGGATTTTATGGATAGTGGGAATCATTCTAGCTGGTATAAACACCCTGTTACAAATAAGATATATCATGATTTGATACATCAGTATAAGTGTTTTGGTAAGAGGTGGGTGATTATAGGCTTGATAATATGATTCCTTATAATCTAGAAGAGTAAGGTGGAGCACCAAAGACTTTTTAGTTTTTTGAAACATTTATCCATACCGATATATAAGTGGGAAAAAATATCCATGGAATTTAAATTGGTTTACAATAAAATCCTAATAGGAAATATGTGATTCGGGTGAGCATTGATACACATAAAAAATCTACACATTTAATTCCTATTATGGAGGTGATAAATATGTAAGATCTCTAAAATTTGAATTTATGAGAGATCAAGATCTCAATAGAGTGTATTATACTATTATTTCTATTTGAAATTCATGATTTATATCCTAACTTTGGAATTATTTTCAAGAGGTGATGGGTTCCTAATTAAATTTAGAATGATCTGTCACCTTAAAATATATAGGAATAATAAGTAATCCATTCAGATTCATGAGGATATTCCTTGATAATTCATGCATTATTATGGTGGTTTACGGGAAAATAATTTTCCTTTAGTCATGTGTTACTAAAAAAATTATAATCATGCTTGAATTAACATAGTTCTGTTTGAATTGTATTGTGGGAAACCATGTGGACCATATTTTTGTTGGGAAGAGTTTTGTAAATGGTTATTATTTTGTTTGACTCTTCTTTATTTGAAAATATAAAAGGTTAGTTTTATATGAAAGAAGTTAACGATAGAATAAAGTCTCTAAATATTTAGTGAAAACCATTGACATCTCGCATTAAAGTTTATAGTTTGTGTACATATTCCTCTCAGGGATTTAATTGATTTATTAAATCATAATTACATAATAATGCATAACTTTCAACCAAAGTTTTGTAGACTATTTATGATTTTAGAATTAATTGGAATGGTTTCTTATCAGTTCAAATTCTCATCTCTCTTGACTTTGATTCATGACATCAGGATACATGACATTATTCCTTTTTCTTATATCCAAAATAAGTAATTATTAATACAACTAATGGAATATTTATGGTCTGATGGATACATAGATTATGATACTAACTTGAATCTATAAAAAAAATTCAACACACAACTATTAGTTTTAACTTTAATATGAAACAAGTTTATAAATAAATGTAATTTGGAAACACATTTCATAAAATATCCATTACATTTCTTTAAATAATTCCATATTCAAAAAATAAAAGAATATATAAAAATTAAATTCTGTATAGATAGAGTTCTATAATAAAATCATCCAAGAAAATTTATAATATAAACTTGTGAGCATCATATGTGAAGAAATACCATTATATTTACAATAATGAATAAATTATCCTCTAGCCTATGATGATATGTACTTGGGCACCCAAGGAAAACTAATCTAGAAAAAAATAAATCCTAAACATATAGATTCCTATCACAGTATATTCATATTGAGACCATAACCCCAAGTGGTTTCCCTAAGGTACTGGTATATTTCTTTCCTTGAGTATTTTTCAAGGTTTTTATATGGTTACCCAACCAGTGTGACCAAACCATACATATCCTTTATTTTCCCCAGTTGATATTTTTTTCATCTAAATTTTAAATTTTTCACAAAGTGATTCTTATTTCATGGAGATGAATTTATGAGTGTGTTGATATTTTTTTAGATGCGGCTCTAGTGAATATTTTTTGTATATTTTTAAGATGATTCAGTTATGATTAAATTTAATTCCATGTATTATAAATTGATATAATTTATTTAAATAATAAAAATCAAAACATTTTTTATGTATTTTCATAAAGGGGAAATTAAATTGGTTTTCATTAAATTCATTATAAAATTTCTATTTCTATAGTAGTTTTTTGGACAATGATTAAAAAGTAAAATATTATTTTTAAACATTTTCTTTTGGGTATTACTGAATATAATTGAATTTAAATTGAAAGAGTTTCAGGTTTGAAAAGTGGATATTGTTTTGGGAAAAATAATGAAGGTTTTTTAAAAAGGGGAATTTATTTTTGAGGGGAATTTATGAGATCTCATGATTTTAAAAATTTGATGGAATTTTTAATGTAATTTTGTTTTGTGATTGATTCGGTGATGTATGTTCCACTAATGTTGAGTTTTTTTGGAATGTGTGGTATTGTATTGATATAAATACATATGTATTGGTAGAGGGTGTTTTTAAAAATTAATTGGTGAAAATTGGTGTTTTAAAAGATATGTTTCTATTTTTTGTGTTAAATTGACAATCATTGTTTTATTGATTTATATTTTAGATTTTTTTTATATGATGATGGATTTATTCATATTAAGATTCTAGGTATGAAATTAAGTTCTTCTTTCCCTTTTTCTTCTTAATATTTGCCATCAAAAATCGTCGATGAGTTGTTTATAATAGGATATAGATAGACCAAAATATGTAATATAGTGGGGGAGGGCGTTGAATAGAGATTTTTAAAATTTTGAAAAAAAAAATTAATTATATGGGTAATAAACATGGAAAATAATATAGGGGAAGATAAAAATATACATGATATTTTTATAATGGTTCATATCCGTAAAATATTTAAATGAACTTTAATTTTTTTACTCATCCAGAAGAATGGTATTCAAAATGGAAATCAATCCTCTTAGAGAGTGATATCCCATTTTAAATACATATCTTTTTCTTATCAGGTATATAACCCAATTACATATGTACATTTTTTTATCTATTAGTATAAACCAACTGTCTTTTATAGGAGTCACAACTGAAATTACTTTTTACAAATGTAAAAGTGTACCTAAATGTTTTTGTGAGTCAGTACCTATCCTTCAATTTTAATATAAGGAATAAATTATGAAGATAGGTTTTATATAGAAAATTTATAATCTAACTATAGATTTATAAATTGTAGAATGAAAACATATAACCAAGAAAACATGAATGAAATTAATAAAAAAAATTGAGCATATGATGATGAATATTGTTGCATCTCAAGAATTTCACCAACATCAGTATTATATGATAATAATATTATGTTCACCATGATATAACTAATGAAATAGTAGTCACATTTGGGATTCACAACATCAAAATTCTTGTCTGAATGTTGTGTTCTTCAATATCACACATTTTTTAATAAAATGTGTCGAGCTTATTATGTCATGTTTTCCTTAATAACATTCCAATAGATTATCCAACATCATTAACTCTAAGATCATCTTTATTATTAAGGATAATTTAATCAAAAATCATATTATTCCATGAGTTTCAGAATTATAATACATAGAATAATTCCATTTGACCGTAATGTGAATTATCCTTCTCAGTATCATATATTTAATGTTCCCTTTTCAAATATGAAATGATTAATAAAGAAATAATTTATGTTAATTGGAAAAAATATGTATTCTAAAATTAGTAAAATAGTTTGTAATATATCAAATAAAATTGAATAAACATACTATTTATTAAAACCTCAAATATTCACTAAAACATAGTAGCATTATACAAATAATTTATTTTTTATTGAATCATAAATTTATGCTAAAATAAATTCGATAAAAAACATAGTTACATTTTAGAGAATAATTTTCAATTTCAAAGTTGACGTAACAGATGAAAATGTTTAATAATGTATTTATTAATTAATTAAAAACAATACTAATTGATGTTGCTATTGGGAACCACTAGATGATTTTATAAATGACTGATTTATATAAATTTTTATGTGATGGATGTATATATTCTATTAAATTATTGTAATGGATTCTTTCTACCGCTACCAATGAAATAAATGATCTTCTACCACAACAAATCATGGTGAAATTGATATACTTACTACATCTAAAAGGTGAGATACTGATATAGTTAAAATTACCAAATCTAATACTATTAGGGATGTGATACAATTTATCTAATTTTACCTAAATTAGTTATGTTGTTCTACCAATATAATAATGTGATGTTATTAATGTTGTTATAAGAGGTGTGACTTCTACTAGAAGAGATCCTTCTTATTATATATAAGGGTACAATGTGTTCCTTATGTTGAAAAAAATTTATATCATATCTTATAAGAAATATCTACTGGTTGATGATAAAAATGTATATATTTCATAAGGGTGACTGTATTAATGTATATTTAATGTTACGTAAGGGTAGTATATTCAATGTAATGGTATAGTGATAGTTTTTATTTTCATGTAATGGTACTCTAATACTTCTGAAAATGTATACAGATATTTTCATAAGGGTATAATGAATTTTCCAATACTTGCATAAGGGAAAATGATTCTTTTATAAGGGTATTAAATTCTTCTATAAGGGTTTATTGATTTTCAAAAATTTAAAAAGGCTAAACTGAATATTGTATAATGGTAACCCATGAGATATAAATAGCTCATATGATATAATAGGAATTACATAGAGGTAAAACAAGGTTTACAAAACATATGTAAGGGTAAAATAACGTAAATAAAATAATAAGAAATAATATAAAAAAGTTAAATAAAAATATTTTATAATTGAATAATAATAAAAATAAAAGATATGTGAAATATAAAAAATGAAATCAAAAATATAATAAATAAATAATAAGAAAAATAAATTATTTTCCATTAATATTTTTAAAATAATGGAAACCATATTTAACAAAACAATGAAAAAAGAAAATAATATACAAAATCAAAAACTCATAACACTTACCAACTCTTCCCTTTGTAAAGTGAAAAACTAATATTTTATTTAAAACTCAAAATTCCTCACCTTTTTTAAGTTTATCAAATAGAAAAAATATAATTAATTAAAATAGAAAAAATATCACTCCCATTAAATTTATCTATTTTTAATAAATACATAATGCACACAATTACATTAATTCACAAAATTGGAATTATTACATGATACTGAAATTTGTAATTGTTATCTAGATTTAATATTTTGTTTATTATTTTAAATTAATATTATATAGTTTAAAATTTTAAAGGTTAATATAAATCTCCATCAACCCCAATTCAAATATTAATATCTAAAACATCACGTAATTTAATGGTTTTATAAATATATATTTATGTTTAGTTTCTGTTAGAAAATTTTAAAGAATGGCATCCCCATTATATACGTTATCTCCTAAAATATGAAGTAGAACACCGTTATGTTTTTATTAGTATTTTGTAATAGGTATTTATATATTGACATGAGAGACGTATTGTCAAAATATATTGTCATTTTCACAAAGTAACTATCGATATAAAATATAGCTTTCTTCTTCAAAAGACATTGAGAATAATAATTTGTAGAAAAAATTCATTCAACCATATCTCTGGACAATTAAATTGAATTTTACTTTTTTGAACTCCATGATATCAAATATTTATCGACTAAGATAAACATATGTGTCCTTATTTTACCATCATTCCTACATCCTCAAAAATCAATATTGAAATATAATAACGAATTGAAACACGTCAAATTATAGTGAAAAAAACTGGTGGTAATAGTTCCTTTAACCTTTTTTATTATTCATTTTACTTCCTTTAAATGTATTTATTCTAGATAACATAAATTTCAAGAACATAAGAAGACTAAAAACATAATGTCATGTCTTTATTCAGTCATATATTGAATGATTCCAATCATTCATCTAGAGAAGTTATCAATTGTAGATTTTCCAGATCCATCCACATCTATTATATAATTGTGTATCATTTAAGTTCTCATAGTTTTATATGAATCAATTGGAAATTAATTTATCTATTTATATATCATATTTTGTATGATTTAGTTATATATAATACTTTCTTCAATATATATAAGACCAAGAAAAAAATTTAATTCACCCATTAAGATCATATCAAAATTATTTTTCATTAATTACAAAAAATCATTACTAGGAATATCATTTGTGGATAAAAGTACAATATCATTGATATGTATATTTACAAATAATATACCCTAATAAAAATTATTATACATAATGTTGGATGAAAATTTCCTTTGAAAAAATCATTTTACAGTAAAAATATTTTTAGAATATAATAAAATTCTATTTCTGGACTATTTTGACCATTCAATGCTTTAGTTAATTTGATATCCTGATTTAGAAATTATTTTTTTCGATACCTAGTGGTTGACTAACAAACACCTCTATAGAAATTACACCATTTCAAAATACACTTTTTACATCCGTTTGAATTAATTTCTATTTTTTTGGTCATACTAATACAAATAGAATCTAAATTCACTCAATTATAGAAACCTATGAAAATTAATATTCAGAATAAGAACCTTATTATGGTAAATGAGAGTAGTTAAAAATTATGTAGTTATTTATTACTATATTAAAAGACTCATCCTTTCAATTAAAAAAATCCAATTTATTCAAATGTGTTTTTTATATTAAGGTAAATCAAATAAATTTTATAAAAAATCAAAAAAAAATTCAGTTCATCCCGAATAAAATTTATCCAATTAAAATCACTCAATACTTCATTAACATTAATTGGAAAAAAAGTCAATAAGAATGGTGTTAATGGAAAAAACAGTCAAAAATGATATTCAAGTTTATATTATGGATTCAACATTTCTAATTACATTTTTGAATGATATAACTCTACATGTCTTCCAAATCGTAGAATCTGATTGGGAATATTTGTTCTCCACTTTAATGATTCATTATCATTTTTAAGTTAATATTCAAAAAAAAATCTTAAATTTCTTCATTAGGATAGTAAAAATATAAACCAAAATTTTAAATATTATCAATTAAAAAAATAAATTTATAGATTTTACCCGTGAAATGGTTCTCTTATTATATATTCTTTCTAATTTATAATTATTAGAATATTCTAAAAAATACCATTATCACCTTTAATAGAAGACATGTGCAAATTATCATTAGTGTTTAAAATTATTTAATATCCTATAAAAATATGAATGTAACCGATAAATGGTTTCATTTCATCAAGTAGTTTAGAAGGATATTTCTTTAAAATGGTTCTAATTTAAAAAATATTTAATATATATCAAGCATTATTAACTAATTCATATGAGTCATATTTTAGTATATTTAACTCATTTAGTATAGTTATTTTTATTTATAGAATTGTTATTTTTTTCCTCTCTATAATTTTTTTTGTGTTTTAGAGTCATAAATATTATCAGTGTATCCATTATCATAACAATTTTCATCAAAATATATGTCAAGAATTTATCCTATAATTTAAATTAATATTTAATTAATTAAATAGAATTTTATATTTTTTATATATTTAAAAAATAAAATAAACATACCTAGGGTTTTATTTTTTTGAGATAGTAAATCTATTCTAATGAATCATTGAATATAATATTTAATAAGAATTTTTTTCTTACTACTTAAACTATAACATCTCATGGGTCCAAATAAACCAATATAAAATTGTTCTAAACATCTTGATATATTAGAATTGATAACAGATCTAATTGTTTTTTTTACTTATCCTTTATAAAATCAATATACACAATATACATGAATATTATTTTGGACGTTAAAAATTTTATTTATCTTTTGGAAACTTTTACAATTATCAAAGGCTAACATATTGAAAACCTTTTAACACAGAAATATTCGCTTTTTTATATAATTTTTATGGCAACCCTACTCTTTATATCACAAATGATCATATTTTATTACATCAAATATTAACATGATACAACATTGAATATAGCAATGTATAGTGTCTTTGGGGATTATGAACATTACATAACAACATAAAACTTGAAATACAAATCCTTATTTAAAACTTCTTTACATGACCACACACATTTCATCATACTTATCAATGAATGGTATAACCTGAGAACATACATAATAAAAAAGTGATCTATTAATCCATTAAGGGGGTAAAAAAGTCATAACATGAAGAATACAGTACATGTTTGGGAATTGAAATATCAATGGAGAATAAGAGAAACATTAACAAGAAAGCACGATATAGCATGATTATCATAACATTGAAACGTGACAACAACATTTAACATGACATTTGCATGAGACAAGGATCACTGCACATGAAGAATATGTAAACCCTCATTTCACATAAAGTATCATGTGTAAACCCTCATTTCAATTGACGTATCATGATACTATTATTTACCCAATTCATTGGAGTGCTATGAGGGTTCACCCTTCTTAATCATTTTATTTCATGCATATGTGTGCCACATGGATGATACAACATGGAATAATACAACATATTCAATTATTCAATGATAAAGTAATGTGGAATACATATATTAAAATCTATAAAAATAAGAACATTTTCATAAAGGTGAATACCCTTGATAAATAAATGTGAATGGTATTCACTACACAATGACTTTGGCTTGGAAAATCACGGTGCAATTTCAGTTGCATGATGGCGTCACATAATAATTCATAAAAATGGTTGATGAGAGAGAAAGGTATATCTCAACATATGTACATGATATCGAAAGTAAGGGGGTAAAATAGATTCATTTCCCAATATATTTAATGGAATATTGATGGATAATATGAAGGAATTGATTGAATGTAAATGAGAAGAGGGAAATTCATTACTGAATTTTGGCATGGTAACTGCAGTGCGTGGGAGGAATTAATGAGAGATAAAGAGGTATATCATCATTAAAAAAAAGTAAGGCATTATAGGGGATGTTATATATCTTACCCCAATATTTTGAATTGAAAATAAAATTGTATATCAACAAAATGAAATTTGGATAAAAATTAGAAAGGAAGAAAACCCTTACGTGGAAGTGTGATCTCAATGTCTTTGGAGAGGCTTGAGAGGGGTTTCTTGGGAGAATGGGGAAACATGGGAGGATTATATAGACTGGAGGAAAGGGTTTGGTAGATCTCCAAAGGTTTTTACTGATGAGTAATGGGAGTTTGAGTAGGTTTATATAGGAAAGGAGATGGAATTATTTATTATTTAGGTTTTGGACACTGCACATTAAACATATCAAAACAAAAAACCAACCCATTGTTTTTCCCATGGTTTCCTCCAAAGTGGTGGATAAAAAATTATTTTATATGGAAAATTGATTAATGTATTAAAATAATAGTATTTTTATGTGTAGGTGAGTCCCACTCTCAAGGAAATCATTTTAAACTATTAAAATGTATTATAAGTCTTGGAGGGTCCAATAAGGATTTGTGAAATAAATAAATAAAATATAAAATCACATTTTTAAGGGTATAATATATATTGGTTGAAAATCCCTTTTATATTATTTAATTACATCTCTATCAGGTCATTGTCAATTGATAAAAGACATTATATATTGAAACAATATTTAATTTTTACCCCAAAACTTGACTTCCTCGGAAAATTATGAAATATTCACTGTTGGTTAATTTCAACATCCTGATTCCAAATATAATATTAATTTTATCTAAATGGTTTTCTAAATATTTGAATTTTAACTTTTAAAATGAAAACTAACATTTATAAATAATTACTGTGTTTTGAAAAAAAAAAAACTTTCAATCCTTAATATAAATTGCAATTGTATTCCTAAAAATTATACAAACAATTATATATAATAAAATTTAATTTTAGTAATAATATTTTATTGACATATTATTTAATTCAAAAATCTGTTAATTCATTAAATTTTATTTATTAATTGAAAAAAAACTAAAATTACTATTTCTTCTTTAAAAACTATTTACAATTTAACAATAATAAAATGAATGTATATTCTTTATTGTATACAAAAATAATGAAAAAAATTAGAGTACTAGGGTCTTGTCACACAACCCCTTATAACACCCTCATAAGACCTAAGGGTGTGGTGTGCAATGGTGGCAGACTCTTGGGGAGGCTCATATATCATCGCTCAAGTGACAATATCTATTAACATCCACCACTCTCATAGGTGGTAACGTTCAAGCATAAAATGTTGAAGCTCATCTTGGGCTTGGTGAAGAGTGAATTATAGTGACCCTACCTCCTTTTTAAGATCTGCAAAATGGGCTTCGAATGAAGAAATTCTACTAGATGAGTCCATCACTCCCTTTGTCTGAGTAAATTTGATTTGATAAATCCATATATTTATACTAATCATGTGGTCACTGTTTAACGACTACATTAGAAATGGTAAAAATTCATAACGGTATTTTAAAATTAAAAAATATAAAACCATAGTAGTGCATATTTTATATAGAAATTTTACATAATTAGAAATTTTATTAGATCAAGAATAATTTTTATTAATAAACGTTTGTGCCGTTACAATCATCCCCCCTTAAAAAAATTTTCCCGCAAAATTATATTTTCCAACACTAGAATAGGTGAGTGTAACTCTGCTTCATCACTTCTTATCATTCCTACATTTCTTCTTCAAACATGTGGTTTTTTCACAACACCTTGTCACGTGGCATTGTCTTATTTCATAGAACGTTTTCTTAAGGATCTAATATCATCACCAACTTCTATTAATAAGAGTTTCCATGATCCATTGGTACCACCTATGGATTGAGTGCATGTAATGGGTCAGGTATGTACTTCCTCAATAGTGATACATAGAATACATCATGTACTTGAAATAGGTTCAGTGGGAGTGCGGGTTGATATGCCACTACTCCAATGCGATCAAGGATCTCAAAAGGGTTGATGTAAAATGGACTACGCTTTCCATTCTTACCAAATATCATAAATCTCATCTATAGTGATATGCGGAGGAAGACCATGTCTCCAAAATCAAACTCTAGGTCTAATCGATGATTATCAGCAAAGGTCTTTTGTCGAATCTGAGTAGATTTAATGTGCTTCTGGATAGACTTAACATTCTCCACCATTTCTTCAACCATTTCTAGACCTATGAGTTTTCTCTCCCCAACTTCACCCCAACAAGAATGTGTTATTCACCTTTTCATATAAAGGTATTCATAATGATACGTTTGGATGCTTGAGTGGAATATGTTATTGTTAGTGAACTTCACCAGATGAACATGTTGATCTCATACTCCTTTTAAGTCTATTGAGTATGATCTCCACATGTCCTCAAGTGTTTGGATCGTCTACTCAGATTGGAAATCAGTTTGAGGATGATAAATCGTACTAATGTTCAGCAAAGTATACAGATCAGGTTTGAGATTCATTCAAAACTTATAGGTGAATATTGGATCACATTGATATACAATTGATAGTGGTACTCCCCACAGACTAACCACTAATCTGATGTATATCCATGCTTGTTGATCCAATTATAAATCCTCTCGAATTTCAATGAGGTGTGCAGTCTTTGTAAGACGATCCACAATACCCCAGATATCATTGTTTCCATGGGATATATCCTGATTTCTGGTGACAAAGTACCTGGTGATGTTCTCTCTAGGAAGCTATGGATATCCATTGTCGATTTTAGTCTTGTCTATCCCTTAATTGTATCGGTCTTAGAGGGATCCATAGATATCCCATTGGTTTTGATAATAAAACCAAAGAATGAGACCTCCTCCAACCAGAACCCACACTTTCTGTACTTTTCCTAGAGCTTCTCCTTTTGCAAGGTCTCTAGTACAGTTATTAGATACTCCTCATGCCCCTCCTTGGTTTTGTAGTATATTATAATATCGTCTATAATGGATACCAAAATTTTTTCTTGGTAATATCTACTAATGCTATTCATCATGTCCTTGAGTATTGATAGAGAAAAAGTGAGTCCAAATACATTACAATGAATTCATTATTCCCATACCTTGTACAGAAAGCTGTCTTGGTGATATCCTTTTTCATCACCCTTAGTAATATCCAAGCCATAAATCATCCTTGGAGAAGTATTTTTCTCCAAGAAGATGATCAAATAATTCATCAATTCTGGGAACGTGATACCTGTTCATTATGGTGATTTTGTTAAGCTCATGAAAATCAATCCAAAGGTGCATTTACCCACCCCTCTTCTTGACGAAGAGGACTGGTACACCCCCATGAAGAAGAACTTAATCATATAAATCCTTTATCCATATTATCTTGTAGATTTTTCTTCCACTCCTCAACATCCACAAAAATCATTTTATATGGTGTATTGTATATTGGAAATTCCCTAGGTATAAGTTCAATTGGAAATTAAACATCTCTTCTAGGAGGAAGACCATGAAATTCCTTGGGAAACACTTTTGAGAATACTCTCAAAATATGAATGCCATAAAGGGTGTTTTCTTCCTTAGACAAAATCAACTGAGCAAGATGCGCATTCTCATAGGGCAGTAATATCCACTCATAAGATGACAATGATATAGATGATTCTTCCTCTCATGGAAATTTATTTTGGATCTATATATGGAAAGACAAGAATTGCATAAAATTCTACATAAGGGAGTATGATGAGGTTCTCCAGGAAGTTCAATCCAAAAAATTATGATCGGGGAGAAGTTGTATTCAAGGATCGAAATGACTTCCCCGTTTTCTGTTCTCACCAACATCTCTACTTCCTTGATTTTTGGTGATGTTAGAATTGTTCTACTAAGCCTTCAAGATATAAAATAATGCATTGAACAATAATAAAAAATTATATTCTCCGTTATTGAATAAATAACTATCGTACCTATCAACACATTATTTTCTAGGTTTTTATCAATGGTAGTGATGGACAAATCTCTCCCTTATTGCTTTGAAGGTTATTGGTTGCCTCCAAAAACCTTTTCTTAGGGAAATGGTTTTCATTGTGCCCTGGTTTTTTGCAGTTGAAGCAATTAACAATGCTTTGATGGTTAAATAGAGTGCTCCTCTCCATAGTCATTGTCGTAGGTTTTTCTTGTTTCCAGTTAATGGTTGGGTGCCCTTCTCTTCCTCACCTATAGTATTTCATTATCCCCTTTAGTTAATTTTAGGGGTGACTCTTTCTGCACCAATGAAAAGTGGGGAGTTGGAATTTAGTTTCATCATTTGATTTATCCATCAGACCAGCCAAATTAAACTCCACCTTATGCTTCTTCTCCCCATGATACCCCTAAGATTATTAGATCTCTATTTCAACATTGGGGGAAAATAAGATAATTTCCTCATAGCTTTCAAAGTTACAGATCACTAGGGCTTTCTGTATCCTAGGTTTTAGCCAACCAAAGAAGCGGTCAACCTTGCATTTGGGGGTACTGACATATCTGGAGGCATATCGTGAAAGCCTTGTGATTTTCTCCTTGCACACTTTGATGTATTATTTGAATTTTTTCATGAAGGAATAGAAGTACCTTTACATCTTATGTTTGAGGGTGCGAGGAAAATATTTATCGAGAAATATTTTCTAGAAATACTTTCATTCAATACCTCGATATTTTCCTTAGGCAACATATTTTTTATCAATGTCCACCACTAATAAACTTCACCCTCCATATGATAAGAATCCAGAAGAAATTTTTTTGTTCAGAACATTGATGTATGGAGAAGATATATTCAATGGATTTGATCCATTATTTGGAAATTGAGAGAACAGATGAACCGTTAAAAGTAGGATGCCTTTCTCTTATGAAGGTCTCGATTTTGACTTGTTCATTCTTGGGGGGGTTGAACGTTTCTCTTGATCCATGTTTCTATTTAATACTTGAGTTTAATGTGAGTTTATTGAGACAAAGTATGTGATTCACACTCCCATAGGATTGGGAATCCCATTCTAACAGTCATCACATTTATCATCATATTGGATGTTATCCCGACTTCTCCTATTACCATCCATTGGATGTAATAAAAGGAATGTTAGGGGTCACACATAAGGGATAATTGAATAAAAAAATTATAACATATAAATTAGATTTATTTCATTAAATTATCTATGTTATCCATTATCTACTTCCCGATATATACTCCTAGGGGCTTTTTTCTCTTAATAATGGTTCATACTAAGAATATGATTTTACCAAAACACATCCACTGGGAGTATCGTAACCAAGTGTAAAACAAGTCCCGTTTTCATGCACCAATTCCCCTTTGATTGTATCTCAAAGCAGTGTTTTCAGGTTTTTACACTAGATACGTATGAGCCAGAGCAACCTCTACATACTTGTATCCCGGCAGGGATTTTTTTTCTTGAGAAAACACTTACTCAATACTCAATAAAATTTAGGTATTTTTTATTATACATAGTATTATCCCAAAGGCTTTCATAAGGGTTTTATAATACTAATCCCAAATGTAACTAAACCAATCCTCAGATACCATCAAGAACAACGCTGCTCTTTATTTCACACTTAATCATAATTTATAACATAAAATCATTACATGATACAACATAGAAGATCGAGAGGTCTAGTGTCTTTGGGGCTTATGTGAAGTTTCCCAGTCAGGATAAAAGTATCTCTAAGAGGGGGAGGTGTGAATTAGTGATGTATTTCTCTTTTTATGTTTCCTTATTTTTTGAAAAAACCTTTTCCTCCTATTAAATATTTTCTTCCCTACTGAACACACACACCCACGGGAACACAAGATTTACGAGGTTCAATACTCAAAAAGAGTAGCTACATCCTTGGTATGGTACACAAAAAATCTAGTACCACACAATAAACGTGAAAATAATCCATTCATGTGGAATAAAATAAGTATGATATACCCTTACACTCACGTAGAACATGGAAAAAAATATGCAACAATGGATTAACCCTATTAGCCCAAATAGAAAAACAATGTTTCATTGCTTCTTAATCAATTTTCACTGTTTGATCATTCAAAATAATTCCTCTATTTCATACCCAGAAGATTGTAAGAACTACATTGCAGACAACATACTACTTAATCTGATCCCAAATCATTCACACATCCTTTTAGGTGTCTTGCGAGAAACATTAATTCCTCACACGCAACATTTTACTTTTGTCGTGAAACACCTCTTGCGTGCAACTTAAATCTTGAACGTAACTCTATTTTGGCGTGAATCTTCTACATCTTTCATGAAAATATATTTCTTTCACACACTCCCCTTTAAATAAAATTCTTTTGTGCCTCAGATCTCTGGCTTTCTCTATGTTTTGAGATTTATAAATGAGAGGGGGTCAGCTCTTATTTATAGTCCTTATCGACCGATGCACGCAAAAACATTGATGTGTCGCGCAAAACCCTGGCGCCTCATGAAAAAACCCATTTTACATTGCATTCTCATCTTTCGAACACGTCTTGAATATTTTATGCACCTCATGACTTTTCCATTTTTCTGAAGTTTAGACATTGAATCATGTCTTGCACAAAACATTCCATACTCCGTTGATTCTTTTGCGCACAAAACAATCTTTCGTGTGAGCCTATCCTGTAATATTTTGATTTTTGGATCATGGAACTCCACTTGCATGCAAAATAACAATACATATTCAATATTGGACACATCATCATTTTCCAAAATGACATTTCTCCATCTCTTGATTTTTTCCAAATAAATTAGGCTAACACTGTGAAACAATCCCACCTTAAAACGTTTTTCTGTGCCACCTCCAAATCATATGTTCCATTGTCATAGATCTCTTACCTGAATTCGATAACCATTCTTCAGCTTCCATTAATAAAATAACTTTAATGATATGTATCCTTTTATCAAACATCTTTCGAATTGTTTGATTTTCAATATAAAGTGTTTCAACTTCAATATCTTCCAGCTGCATCATTATTTCCAGTCAGAAATGAATATGAATGGCATAATCATTTATCCCCCTTTCCATCATAAGTTTTGTGTTAGAATATCTCCAAGAGTATGATATTTGTGAAATATAAATATGCAAATCATCTGCTGATTTTCAGATTCTTTAAAATGTGAATTGATTTATGTTCTTTAACATCAATAAACAAAACTCTCTAACATCAAACTCTTCTTACATCCTTCTCCATCCAACATGGAACTAGAAATATCCCCCCATTGTATTTTTTTATCCAATATTCATAAATTATTGAACATTTTAACCTCACAAAATGGATTACTTATCAACAATTCTAAGCCTACATGAGCCAAATCATTGTTGAATCCAGAATTATTGATAGCCAAAACCAACTTGTCCAAAAGCAGTGACTATGAAATTTAATGATCATATCTCATCAGAATTATTCAAAACATCTTCCAGTCATCTACTTCAGCATTATTCACATCTTCAAATTTCCTGGAATAGAAAAAAAAATTTCTAAAAACAACTCCAACCAACAGTTAAAATATTTCACACACATACATGCTGGATTCACAGCTTACCCACAACACCCCCTTTTATGCATGGTTCCATAAGGTTAGATTAATGAAACAATTATCCCCATTGAAAACACTATACAATGGTAATATGAGAGTGTGGACAAAAACATGTACCTAAACCTTGATAAGAAGGAGGCTGGAGACCCATTTTCAACCTCAATTTAGAATATAGTACATTCGGTAAAGGTTTTGTGAAATGTCAGCAACATATTATGATATAAGAATGTACTCCAGCCTCAATACATTATTATCCACCTATTATTTGATGAAGTGGTAAATTATGCCAATGTGTTTTGAATGAGAATGTGGTACCAGATTCATTGTACGATTTATTTCACTCTGATTATCACATCCCAAGAGCAAGGGTAGCTTTACATCAACAAGGAGATCTTCCATCTTAGTTGTCATGCACATGAGTTGGTTAGAAGCTTGAGTAGAAGAAACTTACTCAAATTAAGTTGTGCTAAGAGTTAAGAAATTCTATTTATTTGTATTCCAACTAACACAACATTTCCCTAGAAAGAAAAATCCACCATATATGGATCTTCTATCATCAATTTTTATTTCTCAATTAGCATATGAATACTCGAACATAACAATATTTTTTGAGACATCATACATGATTCCAAAAAAAATTGTGCCTTTGATATATTTGGAAATATTTTTCCTATAAATCAAATGCAATTAATTTGGATGACTCTAAAATATTTCACATAAGGTAACAACATAGATAATTCCAGGTCTTGTTTAATTCAAATATAACAGACTTCCAATCAACATTAGACACACTTTCTGATCTACTTCCATGCCTTTTCCATCTTTAGAAAATGTGGTTCCCACTGAAATCGGTTTGGAAACTAGTTTCTAATTTTCCTTTCCAAACATTTTCAAATGTTCCTTAGCATACATTTTTTGAGAATTAAAAATTGTGTTTCTATTTTGTAAAATTTTCAACCCAAGAATATATTTCATTTATCCCAGTATGGCCATCTCAGATGAATTCTTCATCTCCTAATAAAATAATTTACATCATATATCATCATTTCTATCAAATATAATCTCATATACATTAATAATTATGATCAGATAAATCTCCTTGGATTCCTTATTGTAAATATTCCTATCAAATCTACCTTTTTTGAAAATCATCTTCCCCAATGAGTAAATTCATCAATGAAAGCAATGAATTACTATCTCTATTAGTAGATTCCTTTCTCATTGGTCCACCTATATCAGAATTTTTAGGTTCCAAGGGTCATTTTGAGAAAATATAAACTCTCTTATGCATAGAGTTTCTAATATTCCCCTTCTCACAAATAGTACAACACCAATATATTCTTATGGATAAATCCAGCATATTTCGGAACCTATCTCACATTGATAAATTGCATATGTTTTTATGACACATATGTCCTTTCCATTTTTGACATAACTGGTTTTCATCCACCACACCCATGTAACAATATTTTTGTACATCACCAACTTTGAAAAAATTCTCTTTTGTATATTGGACTCTTGTAACTACATTTCCATCATTTTTAATTTTTACAACAATCCAATATTTTTTGAAGATAACATTGTTTCTCCCATCAAAGAGTCATGAAACACTCAGCAGATTGTATTTCAGCCCATGAACAAATAATTTTTTCCTGGATTTCATTTTTTCTTTACCAATGATAGTTAATCAAATGCCTTTGATCCTCATAGATTCATCATTTCAAATTACAATATTCCTTCATTGAATTATTCCACATTCTTTAGCAACTTTAATTCTCCTGTCATATGAGATGAACATCCACAATCAAGGATCCACAGTTTTTCTCCACTCTTATATTTCAAAGTGGTTTCATCAATAAGATATTTATGCGCATAATTGTATTCCACTTTTTGTTGTGCTTCCTCCAATTTCCTTACCAAGTAAATGTGTTCTGGCTAGAAAAACAATAACTATTTCTTTTCGGACCTAGAAGATCATTCTTTCTGGGAATTAAAAATCTCCAGATTCTAAGAATTTTTAAAAAACTTTTCTGGCTTCGTAACATAATTATGGAACCCTTACCAATTTGTCCATGTCGATCACATCTTTCACAGATTGTTTACAGTGCTTGGAACATATTCCGTACATTCGCTCCGACCTTCTTAGATGACTTAGAAACATTATTTTCAGGTATTTTATTATATATATATTGACTCCCTCTCAATATTTTCCTTTCAATGCTTGTTGAATAGGATTAGTATTTTTGGTTGAACCAACACATATTATCTAGGTTCCCAAATCCACCACAATACCAGTAGTAGCCATAGAATGAATAATTACCTTCTGAAACTCCCATGCTGACCAAAGTTTTCAACATTCTTGTCAACAATATTCATACCAGAACTCTACTTACCATCCACCTTCATATTTTCTATTTCAAATTTATTCTTTAGCATAGATTTCTATTTAGACTTACAAGAACCAAAAGTAGTGGAAAACATTTTGGACTCAGGATTTTAGATGATTCCAGTTTTTTAGTATTTATAAAATTGACTACATATGTAGCCTTTATAGAATTGTTTTTATCAAAAAAAAATCCCATATTTATATTCATATTTTGAAGGTAAGTTTTGTTTATCCATCTTAGGTTCATTCATAGCAAAACATTCTCCAACTTCTCTAAAAGAGTTTTTGAACATTGTGTTCCTTTCCTCATCATTGGAATGTTTTTATTGGAAATTTTCCAAATAATATTATTTTTCATTTATCTTTACTTTTAGATGATCATTAACATTCTTTTAACAGACTAGTGAATTTTTTAGATCATCAATCTCTAATTTAAATTGAACTTTCTCATTAAAAAATTTTCATGGTCATTTTACAAAGAGTTTTCATTTGTCATTATTCTATTTTCCTTCTCATGCCTTCTGATATTTATCAAACATTCCATCAGCTCTTGTTTTAGATATTGTTCAAGTTGAGATTCTTCTTCATTGGAACTACTGATCTCATAATAATCATTATTCACTGTTGAAAAAAGTTACTCTCTCTATCTTTATTGGAAACCAAATTTTCAGATTCAGTTTCACTATCATCATCTTCTTAATTTTTTTGAAAAATTTTGTTATTTTTTATTTGAATAACTTTTTATACATAAATATTCCATAATATTTATCTTTGTTACCCTATTTATTTTATAACCTTCTTGGTCATCTGTATTCTTCATCACCATCTTCATATTTCACTTTTTGAGGGAAATTAGCTGCAAATTATCCAACATCTCCACATTAAAAGCATTTCAAATGGAGTTTCCCTTTATATTTATATGTGAATATTTTCACATTTCTAGAAAACAGGGATTATATTTCATCAAAAATTGTACATACATTGTTTTTAGAGCGGGATTTACCAGCATTATCTTCAAAAAAATTCATTGTATTGACTTTATTAATATCCTTGAAAGACATTTATCTATATGATTTTTCATTTCTCTTCATAGTATTCTCCCTTCTAAATTCATATGTAATAAGAGTGATATTCAAATCATAAAAAGAAAATGTTTTAGGGTCTTTGTATTGTTGTGATGAATATTTAGCATCAAATTTGAGAGGAATAATTCCCATGATCTTTTCAACAACTATAGAGTCCTCCAACATTTCACCAAGACTTTTGATAGTAATGCCAATGTCATTTATCCTAGTAATGAAGTCCCCAAGAGATTCATGATTATACAAATTTATGTGTTCATACTTCAGCCACCAGATTTGAATTTATTCCATCATCACTTTTTTATTTCTTTCATAGATGTTTTCGAGTTTGTCCGAGATTCCATTGTTTGTAACGACAACTTTCACTCTTAAAAATTAACTCTCAGAAAGAGATGAGAGTAAATCATTTTTAGTTCTTCCATCATTGTCAGTATTTTTCTTATTGATAGTAGTAAGGGAATACCTGTCTTCAATAGCAGGAAGTCCATATGTTATAGTTTCGAAAACTTCATATCTAAGAGACACAAGAAAAAGAATCATTAAACCTTTCGTGATATGATAATTATTCCCATAAAATATCAGAATCCCTTTATTGTTGACACAAATCTGATTCTCCATCAAAAAAAACTCTTCAAAACATCAACAAGGATCAATCTAAGGGATCCTAGCTCTGATACCAATTGAATTTTCCAAGTCAGGATCTATGTTTCACTTAGAGTGGGAGGGGGTGAGGCCGTGATATCATTTTATTTTTTATGTTTCCTTCTGTTTAAAGAAACCTTTGCCTCATTTTAAATATTTTTTTCGCTATTGAACACACAAAACCATAGAAACATAAGATTTTCAAGGATTAGTAATAAAAAAAGTCACTACATACTTGGTATTGTATGAAAATAATCTAGTACCACACAATCCACTTGTATACAATCCTTTTATGTGGAATAAAATTAGTAGGATATACCATTACACTCATGTAGCACTTGGAAAACAATACACAAGTGTGCCTATACCCTATTATCACAAATAGGGTGAAACAATGTTTCATTGCTTCTTAATCAGTTTTCACGTTTTGATCTTTCAAAAAAATTCTTCCCTTTATTACCAAGAATATGGTAAGAACTCCCTTGCACACAAAATACTTCATATGTTGGACACACATCTTTTCCACACCCTTTATGGTGTCTTTTTCAAATCATTAATGCTCACACACAAGATTTTTCTTTTTTTGTGAAACACCTCTTTCATGCAGCTTCAATCTGGCACCCAACTCTCTTCTTACACGAAACTTCTTCCTCATTCATGCAAATATATTTATTTAATGAACACCCCTTGACTTAATATTTTTTCACTCCTTATAGATTAGGATTTCTCTATGTGTCTAGCTTCACAAATGAGAGGTTGTAACCTCTTATTTATAGGCCACGTCGACTACCGCGTGCAAAAACCATAACATGTCACAGAAGACCCTAAAGCATCGTGAAAAACCCCATTTGACATCGCATTGGGTGAATAGGTCACTTTCACGACAAAATCATCTTTTTAACAATTCTTTAACCTTTTTACCACTTCACGTGTTTTCCATTTTTTTGATGTTTTGAACAAGAATCATAACTTGGGTGAACAATTCCATACTCCCTTCAATATTTTGCACCAAAAAAAATATTTCATGCAAGCATCTCCGTTGAAATATTTATATATTTGGATCATGAAAATCAACTTGAGCGCAACATACTAAGAAATATTCAAACTTTCAGACATCATCATTTTCCAAAATCACATTTCTTCATCTCCTGCTTTTCATCCCCATAAAATTTAGCAAACACCAAGAAATAGAGACAACTTAAAACATTATTTTGTGACACCTATAGATCATTAATTTCCTTTTCATGGATCTCTTCACTTCATTCAATAACAATTATTCAGCTTCCATCACGAAATCAAATATCGTCATATGTATCCTTTGATCGAAATACTTTAACATCGTCAGATTTTCAATAAGAAGTACTGAAACTTCCATATCTTCCAAAAGCATAATTATTTCAAAATAAAAACTAAATATGAATGGAAAAATATTTTTTACCCCTTTACATCAAAAGGAATGAATCATAGGTTCTTATAACATATGATATTTTTGGAAAAAATTATAAAAGTATTGTTTGATTTTCATTCCATTACAAAATGAATTGATTTATCTTCTTTGAAAAAAAATAAAACACTATGTAGTATAAAACTATTCTTACATTATTCAATATAAAACATGGTCCTAACATTAGTAACATTACATAACAATATAAAACATCAAATACACATCTTTATTGAAAACTTCTTTTGAATTACCACACTCATTCCATCATACTTAACATTTCATGGGATAACCTGAGGACATGCATAAGAAAAGGGTGAGATATAAAGCCCATTAAGGGTGTAAACACAGAATAAAATGAATAATGTAGTACATGATAGAAAATAGGCATATCAGTAGATAATAAGTGAAACATGGACATAAAGGCATGATATAGCATGATTATCATAACATAAAATTGTGGAATCAAAATTTAACATGATATTAGCATGATCCAAGGTTTATTGCACATAGATCATGAGTAAACCCTCATTTCACATGAATTAACATGATTAAGCCCTCATTTAACTTAATGATTCATGATACTAATCATCACCCAATGCATTGAAGCACTTTTAGGGTGCACTCTTCTTTACCATTTCATTTCACGGAAAAGTGATCCACATGGATCATACAACTTGGAATAATTGATCATCATCATCTATTACACGATAAAAGAATTTTTAACACGTACAAGATACTCTATAGTCGATAAGTAAATGTGATTAAATTTGAATACCCTTGATAGAGAAATGGGAATGGTATTCACTACACAATGACTTTTTCGTGGAAAATTGTGGGGCAATTTCAGTTGCATGACGGTGTAGCCTAAGAATTAATAAAAATGTCCAATGATATTTAAAGGGTTATGTTATAATATGTATATGAAATATATAGTAAGTGGGTTATATATATTCTTGTCCCAACATATTCCATTTAATATAGATGCATATTATAAAAGAATGGCTTGAATGTATATGAGAAGAGAGAAATTACTAATGGAATTTTCGAATGGTAATGGTTGTTCCTGGGGAGAATTAGTGAGATAGAAAGAGGTATATCATCATTCAAAAATAATTAGGGATGTATAGGGGATGTAAAAAATCATACCAATACATTTTTAATTTACAAATAAAGGTTATACCAATATAATTAAATATGGACAAAAACGAGAAAGGAAGAAATCCCTTACCTGGAAATGTGATTCCAAAGGCATGGGAGAGACCTGAGAGCGGCTTCTATTGAAGTAGGAGAACCTTGTGAAAATTCTAGAGAGATAAGGGTATGGTTTGGTCGAGCTCCAAAGGTTCTGAGTGAAGAGGAATGGGTGGTTGAGTGGGTTTATATAGGAAAGGAGATAGAGTTCTTTATTATTTAGGTTTTTGACTATACACATTAAACAAATAAAAACCACAATCCAACTGATGGTTTTTCCCATGGTTTTTTCCAAAGGGGAGTGAAAAATATTTCTTTTATAAGGCCAATTTCATAACATCTAAATATTTTAGTCTTTCTTATGTGGAGGTGAGTCACACACTCAAGGAAATCCTTTTAAAATGTTAAAATGTTTTATAAATCGTGGAGGGTCCACTATGGAATTGTAAAACAAAATAAAAAAATATAAAATCACATTTTAAAAGGTAAATAATATAATGGACGAAAGAAATTAGATTATTTTATTATATCATTATTTTTTCATTATGATTTCATAAAACACATTATATATTTAAAAGGTATTTAAATATTACCCAAAAATTTGACTGTCTCAAAAAATTATGAAAAATTAACCATTGGATAATTTTGATATCCCGATTGAAAAAAAATTACTACTTTTATCTAAATAATTTTTTAAATATGTTAATTTTTAATTTTAAAATAAAATCTGGAATTTATTGAGAATTCATGGTTTTTGAAAAAAATACATTTCAAAACATAATAAAAATTACTATTGTATTCATAAAAATTATATGATCCTTTGTATTTGATAAAAATTAATTTAGTAATAATATTTTATTAAAATATTATTTTATTAAAAAATCCATTTATTCATCACAATATATTTCTTAATAAAATATTAACTAATAATAATATTTTTTCATTAAAAACTATTTACAAAGTAAAAATAATAAAATGAATGTATATTATTTATTATATAAAAAATTATATAGATAATAACAGTGCTAGGGTCTTGTTACATAACCCCTTATAACACCAAAGTAAGACCTAAGGTTAAGGTGTGCGATGTAGATAGACTATTGGGGATGCTCAGATAACATCGCTTGGGTGGTAATATCTATTAACATACACATATCCCATAGGTGGTTCCATTCATGCTTAACATGTTGATGATCAGCTTGGGATTGGTCAAGAGCGAAGCCCAGTGATGATATATCCTTTTTGAGCTCCGAAAAATGATCTTCGTGTGGAGAAACTCTACTGGATGAGGCCATCGTTTCCTTTGTTTGATTAAATTGGATTTTTCAAATCGATATATTAATACTAATCATGTGGTCACTGTTCAACATTTATATTAGAAATGGTAGAAATTATTAATGGTATTTAAAAACCTAAAAACATAAAACCATAGAAGTGGATATTTTATATAACCATTTTTAATAACAATACATTTAATTTGATCATGAGGAATTTTCATTAATAAATGTTTTGGTCGTTAAAATTTGAACATTTATGATTTTGTTGGGTTAGTCTTGAAAAAAATATATAAAGTTGATATTTTCCGTTTTAATTACCATAAAATAAAATTCTATTATATTTATAAATTAATACATTTATTATCTGAATATGATAAAATCATTCCATCATCAAAAAACATGGAGATACAAATTTAATTGTTTTTTAGTTCAATAAAAAATGGTATATTAGGAATTATAGTTGATATAAATATTCATAATTATCAAAAATATATGACCTTTCTATTATAATTAACAATACTTGTGATACTACCTCCATCAAATCAAGTAAAATATACATTTATAAATATCATTAGTCTTGTGTATGAAAAACCCGATGTCAATATATCATGTATCATTAGAAATATTTTTGTACCCAAGCTACTTTGGGTCCAATTGATATTGCAACTTAACTTTTAAGCACCAAGGTTAATTTTGGACATTTATAATTCGCTAATCTAGATGATAGATTATTTGAAATATAATTCGTCATATGTATTTTTTTTAATCTTCATGATCATTAATTTATAGAGTGCCTTTTCAAATTATTTTTAATGAATGTATAACAAGTGACATTTCATTTATGTTTTCATAGATAAATTAGTTCAATAAATCTTAGAAAAATCACTATCAAAACCAGAGATAATTTTTCTTCATTGGGTTTCTTCACAACCAAAATCATATCAAACTTTTATTTTCAATGAAAAAATCATATTATGTTTCTTTTATTCCAATAATTTCTATATGAATATTTTAATTATATTTTTTAAATACATCCACATCATAATAGATTTTATTATTTTATTATTATCATATATTTAATATTTTCTTATTCTCTTGCCTTCATATCCTCACATTCCATTTCAATTTTACATAAAAATCACAAACAAAATTAACAGCCCTATCATGATTTTAATCAATTTTTATAAGAAATAAATAATTATTTAATTCTAATATTTGATATTTATTAGTTCAGATTGTGAACAGACATTATTTCCTTTATTTCACACAGGAATTCTTTTCATTTTTTTATTTACTTATTTAATTTTGTTATATTCTCTATGAAATTATCTTTATAGTTCAACCAATATCAAAATTTTCATTTCACTATTTTACATTTTTCTGATAATTATTTATCATATTTTCATTAATATATTCATAACCCAAAATTGAATCATAATTTGTGTGTAATTCAATTATTTTTTCAGTAAAGAATAGATTGACTAACACATTTCAAATATCTGAATCAAAACTGCTTGGAAATTAATCCTCTTTGAAGACACATCCAGCAAGATATAAATGTTTTAACACCGTCATCAATTACTTATCTTACCCTAGTTGTTTCCATTTTTGGATAATCTAATTTTTTATGTCCCTTTTCCTTCACTCATAACATATTAATTCTGAACTATTTTATTTATTATTATTAAATTTGGTACATCACATTATATAATCCTTTTAATTATGTCTTCTTGGATGCTTCTATTAACCCCTCCTTCATTTACTGAACTTATAAACCCCTTTAGTAAAAATTTTTATTTTATCATTCTCTCTTTGGTATAATATAGTTAAAAGAAATTTGTAGTGACATTTATATTAGATTTTAATTTTATAACATTCCTTTAATTATCATTTTCAATATTATCATTTTCAACTCTAGATGATATTAAATATGTTATATTATCATTTCATTTATTCAATACTCAGTAAAATCCTTAATTTTTTCAACCACAAACTTCTTGGAATCCCACCATTTAAAAAAGGGCAAAATTATTCTTTTGATAAGAACATCATTATTTATGGTTTCCCTTTGAGACACCCTAAATTTTATAATATTAGTGAATATCTTGTTTGTCTCATTCATACTCTCTTTATCACTCATCCAAAATTCTTGGAACAATACTATTTGAATCTCTAGATTAGTTCACTATGAATTATCAGTTCTTTGATGAGTGACATTTAATGTCCTCCAGATGTTGGATGTATGCTTAAATGTTTTAATATAGCTTTAAATATTTCTACTGAAAGAATAATATATTTAATTCATAAATTTTTAACTTAGAGTGTATTTTATAGAATCATTTTATGTTAGAGTTTCTAAATCTACCTTAGAAATTTTTTAGGGTTATCTTCATTAGCCTAGTGTTGAAGACCTATATTTTTTTGAAATACCTCCATCTGATCCTTCCAATATGCACAATCAATTAATTTGATATGGGGTGGTTATAAGGGATCTAATAACTCAAGTTACTAACTTCTAATAGCAAAATAATATATTTTTACTTATACTGTTTTTTCTAGTATATTTTTTACTAAAAAAGATAATGAAATATTAATGAAAAACAAAATACATAAAAGGAACCGCACTATGATAAAAAAAATTAGGTCCAAGAGAGTTTTAATGATGGAATATAGGGGTATTCCTTTTAAAAAATTTAAGGAAATATTTATTAGAAAAAAATATTGAAAATATTATAGTGAGAAATATTAATAATAGATGAAATTTTTATAGTAATTATTATTAAGAAGATCCAACTATGCACTTCAATATTCTATAACAGATGAGAAATATTTTATTGTGTATAAAAGTCACTTTTTTATGGAATGATAACCCATTTACTGACATAAAATTTATTCACTAGGTATTATACCTCAATTATAGACATACCATTTATCTGACATGGTATATAACCCAAAAAACATTTACAAGAGTAGAAACCCATATAACTCTTTACAGTCGTCACAACCCACCTCAATTTTTTTGGTAGTCACAATCCAAAATTATTTTTCAATAAAATAATTAACCTTGGAATATATCTTATGGTTGAGATATATTAAATCTAATAGGGAGGCATAAACAAAATAATTAAAAGCCACATCAAAGAAAACTCATCAAAAATCAATAATAATAGTTGAGCATAAAATTAATTATGTTCTTGTTGATCATTTTCTTCGATCAGCTTAGTAGTAGATGATCAAATGATGAAGTGCTTAATGATTGAAATAATAAAAGTATAGTATCAGTAGAGATTTAACACTTCATAATTCGGTTATGAATTTTTTATTATTAGATGTGTATGTCCATTGAATAAACTATTCTTTGTTTATTATATCATATTCCCCCTCGACCGTATTATAATAGATAATCATGCATCATTAAATCCAAAATCTCCATGAGTCTGAAAGAGCATCTAAATAACCATTCACAGCATTCAAAATATTATAAATCAATAATATTTTGTAGAATACAATTTCCAATAAATTTGACTTATCACCTCCATCACTAGAGAATTCACACCCACTTTTATTCCCTAATTAAATGACTCTGAAACCCTACCAATATGTCCACTGACACAACTATGGATTTTATAATTATTAAATTAATTCAAAATATATCAAATAAAATTTTAAAAAATTAATATTAATTAAAACATAAAATAATCATTAAAATTTAGTTAACTATACAAATACATCATTTTTTTATAATGAATATTTGCTAAAAATATACAAAAAATATAATTTGTTATTAAATTAAAATAAAATAAAAAATTGTTTTCAATATAATTGAATAATTGATGAATAATAATACTGGTTGACGTTTTGATTGTGAAATTGTTTAAGATATTATAATTGATGGAATAATATATATTTAATCAATATATTTTTTAACTAATGATAGTAGTTTATTTCCACTACTACTACTGAAAAATAGGATGTTTTACTACTGTTATTCATGATACTTTTGATAAAAATGAATCTTTTAAAATTTAAAGAACTTCTACTATTAAAATTGATGAATCTACTACCATTGGTGAGGTTTTATCATTTTTTATATGGGGGTACATTTTCTAATGTGGTGATACAACTAGAATAAGGTGTTGATATCTCTAATGTTAGAAGAGGTGATACAATCGTTAGAAGTGATTATTTTGTTTGTGTAAGGGTAAGGTGTATTCTCTGTGTTTCATAATGGTAGATCATGTCTTATAAGTTCAAATAAGTGTTGATTTAATAATGTATATATTTTTGGGGTAACTATTAACTTTGTAATGGTATATTCAATGATGTGTTAAGGTAGTGTATATTATATCAAGGAAAAGTAGAAATTTTTATACCAATGTATGGATACTATAAACCCTGCGTAAAGGTAGCATTGATACTTTACAAAAGGGTATAATTAATTTTCATATGCTTTCATAAGGGAAAATGATACTTGCATAAGGGACTTTGATAATTTAATAAGGGTAAATGATACTTCTGTAAGGATAGATTTGGTTTTCTAAAACATTTCTAAGGGTAAACTGATACTTTAATTTCATTAACATGTGAGATATAATTCTCGCATATGGTTATAATAATAATTAAGTAAAAGGTAACACAATCTTTAAGAAACATAAATAAGGATAAAATGATAACATATGTAAATTTAGAACTAATAATAATAAACATAAATTAGGATAATGAAAAAACATTTAAATAATATATAAAATTCAAATCAGAAATAAAATAAATGAAGAATGATTAAATTAATTTTGATGAAAATTGAAAAAATAAAATGAATAAATAAATAAATAAATAAATATAGAATTTTAAATAAATAATTTTAAAATAAAATATTTTCATTTATAAAAAATAATAAAACAAATAAGATTAAATACTAAAACCAAATCACTCCACACTTACACTCTAGTTCTAAAATCATCATAGTCCTTAATTGGAGTGGTTAAATTAGAACCATCACTGACCTTGTATGTATTAATTCATTATTCAAATTATTAATATGATTATAATATTTTGATGGAAGTGGTAAATTATATATAACTAATTAAGTTGACCCTCTATTATCTTGAGGAACCTGAAACTTCACATGTGAGAGTTATTTTGTGTTTCATTGTTGGTTCTAGATTATTTTGTTCAGAGTCATTAGTACCATCTCAGCTACATAAAGGTATGTGTTGGAATTCATTTAGGTTGTTGTCTATCTACAGGTTCATTATAGATGTTTTGAATGAGGATGGAATTATTCATGTGTTTTTAGTGTGTGGTTGCAAGGAATTATAATCCCCCATATCAAAAAATATCTACAGGATTCCAATTATTAAGAATTTGGGTGATCATTATAAGTCTAGAAAGTTTGGATTCTAGTTAAGGTTTCTAGTTTAATCTTTTTTTGGAAGTAGTATTATTTTGGGATCTTCGGTTTCATGGTTTTAAATGGGGAAGATATTCTAGAGCCTCATCTATTTTTTTTAATAGTATATTCAAGTTTTATTTTATAAAATATCCCTTGGGTATGGTTTTGAGTGTCATTTTATCTTGGAATTCATGGTTCTTCTATGGATGGATTATAGAGTCTTTTTTATGTGAATTGTTTTATTGGAAGGATATTTTTTTATAGTGAAATCTTTTTTAGTTTTTGGTATTTAGCCTTCAAGGATCCCATTCATTAGACATCAGGAGAGGACTTGGGATCATTATTAGGTATTTATTATAGGAAATACACTGGTTGAGCTGACATACTTTACAATTTTTTGGGTAATTTTAGATACACTATATAAGGTTGATCTATTATGTATACCTAGGTTATCCATGTGTATCGCCACATGATATTAGGTATCATTTTATTTCATTGATTCTTATTATATGATCTTATTAATTCCTTGGTTTAGAAGAGCTTGTGGTTGATATATGTGTTTTACATAAAGTTATTCAGTTGGATGAGGATGTTTCTACTAGTATTTATTTTATTTTTACAGTGATATAGTAATTCTAAATTGTGTGGAGAACTTTTTAGGCATCCCTTTTGTATTTGGACACTTGAGTTTAGGTACTTATATTATTTATTGATAAAGATGTTTAAAACTTTTTTGGATGATCAATTTTATTGTTTTTGATGTTATTAGTTGTTTGTATTTGATTTTGGGTCATGTTATGAGGTTCTATTTGGTTAAAAACCCCTTAGATATTTCATTATATTTTTAATTATTTTTTGAAAGACAAACATTATAGGGGTAGAAATTTTCATTTCGTGGAGGATTTTGACACCCACGTGTCACAATAGTGATTTATTTGTTTTATTTTAATTTATCATGGTTCTTTAAAATATTTAGGTTTTTGGGTTGGATATTTGAGGTTTTGGTGATTTTTTTAGTCCTTTCATAGTATACCAACATTTTTATGAGTAACCAATCATTTCCCATGCAATGCCTATTAATAGGGTGATGTGAGGGAGACTTGAACATTTTTTTCACGACTTTCGCATGGTTTGTTTAACCCTGTTGAGCTAATAATAAACATTATGGATGGCCCTTTACTAGTAATTTGAATGCACATTGTTGGTTCATAGTATAAAAAATAATACACCCAAACCATGTTTCTTTCCTAGGAATTTAAAATATGGTATTTTCACATTGAATTAAGAAGTATTTGTCCCCTCTCTTCAAACATTAAGGTTAGGTGAACCTCAGAATCCCATATGGAGTAGAAAAACAATTTCTCCTTTAATTGATTTATTTTTTATGATGTATTATAATATATTACAAGGTAAATATTCCCCTCTCTATCTCTCTTATATTATTCATCCTTAATTCTTTAATATGTTTCATCTTCCACCTGGAACTCTAATTCATTGCGTAATATAATGATTTAGTGTTTAGTGGTCCTAAACTATGATTTTGTTCACTTATAGATTGAATAGAAGTTATTATTCCATTTTTGGGTGAAATTTTAAGAATAAAACACGTTTCAATATGTTATACGCTTCTTCCAATTCAGTGTTTCTATGATATTTTTTATTATTGGGATTCAAATAGTATTTGTGTTTTCAAATTTCCATTTATTGATGAATATTATATATGATATCCATGTGATTTTTTTAACCAACTATATGATTCTTATCTTCTAATAATGGTTTTCCTTAGTATTCCTTTTTTTCATATTTAAAATGAAATATTTTAATTTGCTATGTATTTTTGAAATTTCTATAAGGCAATTTCAAATTGATAAAAAAACAATCTGTTGGATTTTTTTTAGAATGGGTTTTCAATGAATGAAAACAGTGAATTAATGGGAAACTTGTTGTATAATAATGTGTAGACCTAAAATGGTTTTCAAAAGGGTACTTTAATGGATTTAAAATTATTTATTGAAATGGATGTGTTTTATTCCCCATTGTGAAAAATACCTAAATTACTATTTTAATGATATTTTATAGAAATTGTATGTAGTTGGACGTAGTATGGATTTGAATAATTAAATCCCAAATTTATTTATGTGTATTTAAAATCTAAATGGTTTTTTAATAAAAGATGAGGTGATATAATTTTAGAGTCATGTTTTTGTGTTAATGGTACATTTGGAACCTTGATTTGAAATGGTTATTTATGAGGATCATCTTACTTTTCAATTAAGTTATTTCTTATTTACGTGGATTTCTTATCACTATGTGATGGTTATTACTTACCCTGTCTAAGAATGTAATTTTTTATTCCATGGGGTTGTGATATAAAATTATGGGATTGTTCATTGTGAGAGTGTTATAGGTGAGGGAGTGTTATTTCATATGCCTTATGATTTGATCATTTATCATGTATTCACTCAACCCAATTTTTTTTCATCAGAACCATGGGTATGTCATATTATGGACAAAAAAAGATTTTGTGTTGCACCAGTAGGGGGTTTGCATCCATTAGGACATGGGAGCTTATGGTTAGGCTTGATACTTACTGACTATGTTAGGGATCAATATTATTTTGAAACATATTTTACTTCATTAGTGTTTCACGAATGTTTTAGTGACATGATTACCCTAGCATAGAGCCCATGAAATAATATTTTCATGATTGATGGTTTATATAGGGGAGACTCATCTTGTTTATGATTATATTATTATACATTTTGTATAATCAAGGTATTATTATATTGTTTATATTCATGGACTTGGGTGATCTATGATTAATATTCGACCATGTGTGATTGCGTTGTTTCCATCAATTTTTTTCGAGGATACTGGAATAAATATATTGGAAAGAACAAAAATTTATTTGGGTTAATAATAATTGATTTCTAAATGAGAATTTTGGTATATAGAAAAATTTTAATGGTTAAATGAATATAGACAAATTTGTTAATTTATAAAAAAGAAATGGAATTTTTTCAGAACTGTTCATGGACATGAATTTAATTTTGACATATTTGTAGTGAAAATAAATTTTTTCTAGTTTTATTTAAAGACTAATTTTAAAAAAATTTCATGTTAAATTAATTGAAAAGTGTTGATGGGTGGTGTCTCATATGGTTATTTAGATATCAAATATATATTTTAGGTTGATGGTTTTATAGATAGAGTCATGTTTTGTTCTTGTAATCAATATTGGGTAAGTCAAGTGCTAGTGAGAAAAAGATGGTATCATGATATGGGCTTTGGTATTGGCTTGAGTTTATTTATTCTTTCCTATCATTATATCAGTAATGTAAGTCAATATTCTAGATTATTTTATTTTCTGTTTTATATTTGATGATGAAATGGTATATTCTATTTATTATGGATGATTTTTGGTATTTATAAACATTTTTTGAGTCAGTTATGTTGGTTTTGAAATGGATGTCATGTTATTTTATTTTTTTATTATATTAATTTTCTATTTCATTGACATATAATGAATGTACAATCAATTCTAGACACTTAGTAGATGTTCTAATATATTTTTATTTTTTATTTGATTGAAAAATCATTCCCAAGAGGTTTTATAAAATTCCCATGAACAATCTAACAACCCATGGGGATCAGGAATCCCCATAGGGCCTTATAAAGAACAAATATGTGTGACCCCTTAGAGAATAATATATTGTACAATAGAGATCGTTGGGGATCTTAATTTTGTGGTGATAGAGAATATGATATCAATACAATGTTCATTAATGGAATTTTTTATGTGGGTGTCAAAGTGATGTGGGTATTTTTATTTACCTTTTATGAGATTGGTAATTATTTTGGGATATGGTGTTTTATACTAATACTTATTATAGATTTGTGTTTTATTTCATTGTTTAGATATTTTTATTGTTACATGAGTGTTGTACTTCAATTGAATTATTTATATATTTGGCCTTTCTTATTTATATAACCTTTAATAGTTGTGTATTTATGTTTATAATTTTATGGGGTAGATACTTTTATGTGCATGATAAGAATTCTTGGGGCTTGTTATTAGCCACTAGAATTATAGCACTACACTTGGGTTGGACCACTCAACATACTACTAGACTTGGTGGTGTCCTTATGATTTGAGATGTGTTATATTGGTATCAATATAGTATGATACATAGTTAGAAAATATTAGTAGTATGAGGATTGGTTCAAGAAACCGAGGTAAATATTGTTGAGTGGTTTTGAGTTCAAATGATCAATAAAAGAATGTAGTTATTATTTTCGGTTGTCGATGTAACCCTTCACTAGGACTCTGACTGCTAATTAGTAAATGTATATGTTTGAGGAATCTATTACATGGTTTTAAGGGTGAATACATGTTTTATGTAGTGTTTCAATGAAATATTCTTCCATGGTTTATTTTAGTAGGATATTCCAAATATTATATAGTAATTATAAGATTTTATTATCAAATTTTGGATTCCATGATAGAGTCAGGCCCAATGGGTCCTTTTCTGGTTCATAAGGTTATTTATTATATAACCCCATGATCTCATGAAATAGTCTAGGGAACTAGTGAATAGTGATTAGTAGGCATATGTTATAACATGTGAGGTCCAATCATATATCCTACAATAATCACATCTCCGATACACATATTAATTCCAAAAAATAGTAGAATACATATAATAGATATAATAGTATGAAATTCATGTATGAATAAATGAATAAAAATACATCCCATAATTAAAATATATTGGGAAATCAATTTCGATAAGTATCTAAAACTAAAACCATAGAGAATCACTTTTATGTTCTATGTTACCATGGATCGCACTCCATCTACATTGGTCATCCACACCACCTCGTGACGCAATGATCCATAATATGTCTCCATATAGAACTTGTTATTACGTCTAAGGAATCAAAACAAACATCATGTCGACCCTTATCATATCTGAACCCATGAATCATACAAATAGACACAAAAATGTTTGAAAATACGCCATATAGGTGTGAGTATAATCATAACTAGTAGGATTCCCCAAGGACCATAGAGAAAACACAATGAAATTAGTTATATCTATTATTATTATTTGAGACATCTATGAGTAAGATAGTGGGGAAAACTAAAAAACCAAGAAATATAAAATACCTTCACTACTAAAAGAGAAACCAAACGTGTGTCAATGACAAAAAATGCATATATAATCCAGAATAATAATTATCAAGGATTCCAGAATGGCCCTAGTCATCAAAAATATTACACATAAAAGTCATATTATATGAAAAAACATGAATGATTAGATCACATATAATTACACAATCCCTGATGCCAATATCCATATATACAACTAATTATAAGGAAATCCAATGGGGTTCTTAAGGAGTCACAAAAATCAAATAGTTTTTTACTAGAAACCCATGACAAATCCTACCCTACCACCAAAACCCATAAAGTGGGGTCATAGACATTGTTGAATCATTCATATTTTTCAAGGTAACATGAAATACACTAGTCCTCCAATATCATACCACTAATCATGGATCAAAACTATCAAGAATATAGCAACCCACAATTTTCAATAAAATATATAATGGAAGACAACCATGTCCAAAGTAGTTGAGTGGGAATACAGACTCTAATGGAATATCCTTGCCCCATCATAGCTCTTAAATGGGTGAAATGATAATTACACCAATTGAGAATCTATACACTATATATGTGGGTAAAATACTAACTCCATATGAACCACAATTTTATTATCTCAACCTTTTAGGAGTGAATGGGTGATGAAAAATCCCAACCTAATCTCTGGTTTGGGGACTCCTTCCCTAATAAATGGGTGAAATATCAATACTATATGAGAATAGAGAGAGGAAATTATTCCCTTATGTGAATTTCCACAAGGGTGGATCAATGACAACTGAGGATAATCCAAATACCATGACCAATCCCTATTAGCAATTATCAAAATCTTATGGTAAAAATATATTTTCACAGCCATATGTTCTATAACACCCTAAGATATTAGAATGTGTTTTCCTCTTAAATAAATTGGATTTGTTTGATAGCATATGATGAATAACATAATAAACATAAAAACATTATTCACTAAAATACCAAAAAAAATATTAGATATTCATAAGAATTTAATAAAAAAATATGACTTTTTAAAAGGGGTTGATTTCACTTAAGAAAATACGATTTGTTCTAAGAAAATTATTTTGAATTATATAGCTAAATTAATATTTTTTATTAATTTCAATATTTTTGAAGAATGATATAAAAATATATTGATAAAATTGAAGTGATAAAAATTAAAATAATGTAATATACTCGATGAAATGGTTATTAAATGATAAGGAATACTACTATAATAATTCATCGTTAAAAGAAAATATATTAAAAAAATTGTTTTTTATTTTATTATATATATATATATATATAATATAATTGGAACCTGAATTGATGAATTTTAAAAAATTAATATGATAAAATGAAATTAATATTTTAATTTATCAATCCAAAATTAACCTTGGGTGAATTATTAATATTTTTATAAAACAGTGTGTTTTTATTTGAGTAGTAAGGAGATCAATATTACAAATAAACTAACTTTTATTGAATAATTATGATATAAGTTACAATGTAAAAAAACATAAGAAACCTTTCACTAAAACAAATATCTGTTTAAGTAGTAATATAAATCATTCAAAAATATTTTTATTTTGAATTTGAAAACCCATGATTTACTTTTTTGAACATAAGTTATATTTTTTTCTAATAATAAAAGTAGTAATTTTATTTTAATTATCAATTAACAATGATCCATTTGGGTTTTAATTATTATTATTTTTTCAAAACAATTAATTTTTATCAATTATCCAATAAATTTTTGGAAGATCATTTTTTACATGATTATTTTGTGAAAATATTTTTATGCATAAAAATAAATTTTTCATAAAATAGTATTTTGTACCATTATACGTACATATATTAAAGGTAATTTCATCCAAACCTATTAATTGAATAACTTAAAAATATTTAAATTTTTCAATATGTATATTATATATAGGTAAATATGTTCAAATTATTTTTTTCCTAAATTAATACTGACCTTGGTAAAAATATTATTACCTTGGTAATGATTAAAATGGTTAATTAGTATGTTAAACTATAATATAAGTCTTGAAATATCATTAAAACATATATAAATATGATTGGTTTACTATATATTGAGAATATTATCCTTTCTTGGAAATATGGTCAATTTTTTTATACATTTAAGTGGAAATGACTTTATATTATTTTAATGTTAATTGTATTTACATGGGTGACAATACCCTCACATATAAATGACGCCTCCTCTTCATAGTAATCCACACCACTTTAGAACTATATATTATTTAATATCTACCCAAATAACATGAAAAAAATATATATCCATGATCTATAGGCTATTTTATTCCAAAAATAAACATCTAGTAAGATTTAAAGTGTTTTCAAATGATATTATCCATGAAAGATGTATATATTCATACCAACCATTTCAGTGGTCACTTTTTTGTAATCATCCAAAAAAATTTATATAAAAATCATAATATAATTAAATCAATATAATTCATATACAGTAATGTTTTCATTTTAATTTGATAACTATTTTTGATTTACATTCCATCTAATGGAAAATGGATGCATCACTCATGCATAAAGAAAATCATCCGCCTCTAGGAACTGATGTAATTTATTTTTATCACCACTACTAATGTATGGTTATATAGATGTTTTTAATGAATATATATTATATTTTTGGTATAACAATAATTATGTTATGATAAATTATTATTTAACATCCTTTAATTCTACTTATTAATAAAAAAATAAAAGTTACACCCATGTGTATGTGAAGACCACTTCCACAATGACGTGATGTGTGTAATTTATCATCACGTCCTTACATGTTTAACTAAAAAAATATATAATACATACATATTGTACTTATGAATTGAGTTATATTTTTTAACCATGAACATGGTGAATAAACAAAATCTATCAAACCAAAATACACATTATACAAAAAAATAATTAAAACTGAAATATTGATTTTAATGAACAAAATTTAATAAACAGGGGATTAAAATTATAAGAGAATGATATATAGTAATTAAAGTATGTATATTAATCTGGTATAGATTTATATAATGGATAAATTTATTAAATTGGAGGTTAATGTTCATATTATGAATTTTGTGATATGGGGTAGGACTTTCCTCATCTTAGTTTCCCATAACTGAGATATATTCTATATTCACTGGAATATTTATTCTATGTGGTGTATAAAAATCCCAAAAATTTAAATTATTATTATTTTCCTGAAAATAATAGGTATTGAAAAATTAATCTAAGCTTATTTCTTTTATGATGTTTTTATTAAAATCTTACAAATGTTTAAATTTTTTTCTGTTAGAATATCACTTTTTGTATTTTTTTATGATATAATTTCCATTAGGTAATTTTTAGGTTCGGTATGTCCTAAATAAAAAAAATTTCTTATAATATATTTATTTCTAGGATTTTCATTTATTTTTCCTTTCATCCCTCTTTATATCTCAAAAATAATCAAATAGTAGCTTTAATAAAACTGTACCTTCTTTATTCTTTTGGTCAAGAATATTTCTCAACCATTTAAATGTTTTTAAAAAACATTATGGAAGATATTTTAAAATATAAAATGTTGACTAAATTTATTTTTCTATGAGAACTAATTTTTTGTATAAATTTTCGAATAATAATCTTAGATTTTCTGAATGGGTCATTTTTAACTTCCTTTGAAAAAGTGTGATAAGAATATTTTTAGCATTCATGATGTAAACTTATTTCTCCACCATGCATTACTCTCTTCATAATCAATAATTATTTAAATGTTTAAATGTATTTTAAATGAAAAACACATTCTAATTTTTTGGATTATTTGGTTCTTGAAAACACCTTAAGTAATGGATGTTATACCTTGTCATCCAAATATTAATGTTAATGATTTTGTAAAATTCTTATTCATGTATATCAATATACTTTATGGATTTTTATTCTTAACTATAGTTATGATAATATAATACCATTTAATATCAGTCACTGGATATATTATGATGATGATGTTTGATGGATTTTTTTATGAAACTCATTTATTTCCCACTAGATAATTATAATATAATTAAATGATGAATATTTTTATGATATTGTGGCATAGTTATGTATAGTTTTAATTATGTGTTTTAGGGGCCTAAAAATATAGATCACTCAAATGAATTTTGTAAGTCATTTTATCTCATGAGATAATATGAATGATAATGGGGATTTAAACTTATGATCTATGAGAAATTCCCACTATGTTTATGGGAATTGGGAGTGAATCGAATCCATTATGGGTCTGTATCCACTATTATTTTTGGGAATTATGATTGAATAGAATCCCCAATAGGACTCTATGTAATATAATATTCTGGGAAGTTATCATTTAAAGTATGAAATTATTATCTATACTTAATTTTTTTCCATAAACTAGTGTCTTGTTATATGGCCCCAGCCTTAAACCTTACTTAATCTTGAGTTATTACAAGATTACACATTGAGGATCTTTTCGGGTTTAGAGTTTTAGAGAATTAGATCTTAAAACATGCATTACAACCCACATTATAACAAAGTGGTTACATAAAGCTAGTATTCTTCATTCCCATCAATGGAAACATTATTTAAAATAAAACATGGATTCTTTCTTGACACTTCCTTGACACTATCATCATATCATGTACCTTTCCCTTGACCTGTGAAAATCATTACAAAAAAACATGGGATGAGCATAAAAAGTTCAGTATGGGTTATAAAAACATGGAAAGGAAACATGGGTACATATATACATAAGAATGAAATCATACTTTACCCATAAAACATAAGCACTTTAATATACCTCATCAAATCATGAATAAATCATAGAAATCAAAAGACATAAAGGTAACTTGAGGCATTCATAACATTCTTACGTAGGGAGTAACCCTCTTGGTTACGTTTGGAATACCCATCACAGTATATTCCCTAAATCTCTTCGGATAAACCTTAACGTTTCACTCCTTCGCGTTACCCAATGCATTGAAGAGCTATATCGGGCTCACCCGCCCTTAGTTTATCACGGAACCACCCGTTTTCATAATAATTCCCAAGAACCTCAACATAATCATATCACATAAAACATCCATAAAGGAAACATATCATTCCCACCTTTCAATCACAAGATATCAATACAACACATTGATATAAAAACATTATGAAAACCATTTTCGATACCCAAAATAAAATAAAAGTAAAACATGGTTTTTATTTTTCCTTTTAAAAAGAAGGTATGGCTTGTAGAGGAAGCCGAAACTCAAATAACGGTCACGACGGCGGAGAAGTCATTGTCGCCGCATACGTACGACAAAAACATTCCCTTTTGTCGTTTAGTAAATGCTTCGTATAAAAAGATTCCTTTTGAATAAACGTAAAAGTCAAAGGGGTTTATACACCGTATAAAAAAAAGGTTGTGTATAAAACAAAATATGCCTCAATGAAAGGAGATTGAGCCGAAGTCCCTTACCTCATATCCGACTTGACCCGACCGTTCTTCAATCTCTTGAATAATACACTTGAGTTAATCTCTACTTGCTTAAGAACCTTTTTCAAGTTCACTATTCCTTTTATACCATGTTATGAACATCATGTAATCATTTAAGTTAATAATGTTCATTTTGTCGGTATTTGGTTCTTAAGTCAAAAATAGACTTCTTACAGTTACATGTTGTTAATTTGGTCATTGGTTCGTTATATCCAGAATGATATTAATTATTTGGATAACATATATATCATATATATTCATCATATACATGTATTTATAATATTACATCACATTTAGAGGTAAGAAATAAAATGCACCGTTCATGGAGACGGTAAGCCGTACGTACGCATGAACGCTACTTCCATTTCTATTTCGTATTTTCAGGAATGGAATCATAATGATATAAGAGTATATTATAATTAAATTATAAAAACATATATAATATCATTAACTTTATCCTTTACACATCCCACATATGGTATTAACGAATCAATTCACTTTCAGGGGGCGGTAGTCCGCTCTTCCTAAAATGAAGATATCGTGTTTACCCATAATGGAAACCATAAAGGTATGCCCAAAATGAAAAAAACAGAGGCTTAAGGAAAACATAAAAATATTATATATCATATATAAAAATAGTGACATCATAATGGCCACCTTTGAAGGTGTTAAATGAGTATTGAACAATCATCGTTTCGGGAGGCAGAATTTCGCCATCCACGGAAACCGTATGTTCTTTAACCATTTGATGTAGTTGTGTGAGAGTGTATCTCAAATAAATCTTATAACAACATCCTAGTATATTGAAGATACTGTTGTTGTTACAAAAGAAGTAAATAAAAAGAGTTTAGGGGGTTGGAGAAGCAAAATAAAACAAATGAACATGAGAGAATGAATTACATTTAAAAGTGTAACTCTTTTTGATTTAAGCCTAAAGGCTTCCTTTGAAAGGATTCTGCACAAAAGTAATCCTCTAGGATGAGTAGAGGGATGTGGAGAGAGTAAATGGGCAGGTTTTGGCTGAGCCAAAGGCTTGAGGAGTGTGTGAATTGAGGTAGAGGTGGGGGCCTTTTATAAGAGGAGAGGAGGGGCACTTTTGGAAAGTAAAGATAAGTTACTTTATTTTAAAAAGAGTTTCGGATTCAAAAGGACCCACATTGCTATAATTCGAGGATAAGGTGATAAGGATCCTAAATCCACTCATCCAATTGGTTTTTTCCATGTGTAGGTTTTATATTTTTCATTATTTTTCCATTTTATTTAAATCGTTAAATAATGAGGTCATCGCTGCATCATAATGATGTCATAAATAATTTATTTTATTTAAAGTCTAAAAATTATAAAAAAAATACTATGATGTAGGAAATCTTTTTATCTTTCCAATGACTATTTCTAATCAAAAATCTGTTCTTTATAACCCCATGTAAAAAGTGTTTTCGCAAAACATATAATGTTTGTGTCATATTTACTTTTACATTAAATAAAAGTTTATTTATGTCATTTCCCAACCAAAGTGGATCCATGGGGTCCCCAAGTTGACCCATGGCTTGTCTTGGTCGTCCATGACACAACCAATGAGGGTAGGACATGTGTCAAGCTCATCTTGTTTTATTAAATCATTATTTTTACCTTAAACTACACTAATTACCACTAATCGCGATTAAAAACTTAATAAGATACTATTCACCAAAAAAATTATTTTAATCTCATTGAACCACATTTTACTTCTTAATGAAAACCATGTATGTCGGATTTTCAAAATTCAATACACATTAGTGGTAAACATTCATTTAACTGAAAAATCAGTTTGCTTGACTATCACTTAGTGGTTTCACTATTCATGAAAAAATGGAGTTTTTCAGAAAATTACCAAAAATTCACCCTAAGATATATATGATATTCTGAATTCAAAAATGAAGTCTATTTTACAAAATTCAAAACATATAAGTCACATTAATTAATTTAATAATTAATTCCCTATGTCAGAGCAAATAGCGTGTTTTTATGAAACAATAAGTATCAAAAGATTGACACCAGTTTAAGTCCAATTGCAAAGTGAAATTGATTCCAATGACAACCATTGGATTAAATGGTAAAAATATATTCTAATTTAACTTCAAAACCAATTCAAAAGATAATCTAATCATATAAATAAATTAGATTAAAAAGCATTTTTGATGTAAAATGCAGTATTTTTAACTATTCATAAAAAAATGAACATTGTCAGAAAAATACCAAAAATTCACACAAAGTAAATTTTGATGTCCCAATCATAAAGAATAAGTTTATTTTGACAAAAATAGCTTATAAAATTGTCAAAATATATATTTAAAAATGGTTTGCCATCAAAAGGCAGTAAAACAATCCTTTAAAAATATTAATGTATTCCATGCTTAAGATTGGATTTATTTTCATTTTAAGCCTCTAAAACACTATCTTAATCATTAATAGACATAGATAAAAATATCTATTATTCATTACTTACATGGGATGTTACATCCTTCCCCCCTTTAGAAAATTGCGTCCCCACAATTTATTTACTTATCGAATAAATGGGGTACTTATCCCTCATTGCATTTTCATATTCCCATGTTGCCTCTTCAATCATGTGGTTTTTCCACAAAACCTTTACCTGGTGAATCACCTTATTCCGTAACACTTGCTCTCTGTGGTCAAAAATCTGGACTGGTTGTTCCTCATAAGATAGGTTCTCTTCCAGATGAACTACCTTTGGACTCAAAACATGATATGGATCTGGCATATACTTTCTCAACATCGAAACATGAAAAACATTGTGTACCTGAGATAAACTCGGAGATAAAGCCACTCGGTAAGAAACTGATCCAACTCTCTCCAGAATTTCGTATGGTCCAATGAACCTTGGACTCAACTTTCCTTTCTTACCAAATCTCATCACACTTTTCCAAGGAGAAACCTTCAGAAAAACATGATCACCTACCTCGAAAGATAGATCCTTCCTCCAGTTATCCGCATAACTCTTCTGCCTGCTCTGAGCTGTCCTCATGTGTTTCTGAATTAGCTGAACTTTTTCTGCTATCTCTTCAACCAATTCGGGTCCCATCAACTTCCTTTCACCAACTTCATCCCTGAAAGCTGGAGTTCGACACCGCTTCCCATATAATGCCTGAAATGGTGCCATCTGTATACTGGAATGAAAACTGTTATTATATGAAAATTCCACCAAAGAAAGATGTTGGTCCCAACTTCCCTGATAATCCATAGAACAAGCTCATAGCATATCCTCCAATGTCTGTATTGTTCGTTCTGACTGCCCATCTGATTGAGGATGAAAAGCTGTACTAAAATTTAATTCAGTACCCAATGACTTCTGAAGGCCTTTCCAAAAGTTAGAAGTAAACCTGGGATCACGATCCGATACAATGGAGAGAGGAACTCCATGTAACCTGACTATCTCTTTAATATACAAACGGGAAAGTTGATCAAGAGAGAAAGTATATCGTATAGCAAGAAAATGAGCAGATTTGGTCAAGCGATCAACAATAACCCAGATTGCATTATTACCTTGAGATGTCTTCGGTAATCCAACAACAAAGTCCATGGATATATTCTCCCATTTCCACTCTGGCACTGGTAAAGGCTGAAGCATCCCTTTCGGTAACTGCCGCTCTGCTTTAACCTGCTGACAAGTCAAAAACTTAACAGTTAAATCAGCAATATCTCTTTTCATTCCATCCCACCAGTAATACTCCTGCAGATCTCTATACATCTTAGTACTGCCCAGATGAACTGAAAACGGAGAACTATGAGCTTCACATAACAACTCTCTCTTCAACTGTGAATCACAAGGCACACACAATCTCTTCCCAAATCTCAAAACACAATCATTATCAATGTTGAATTCAGGAAACTTACCTTTCTGAACCAGCTCTACCTTTTTCTGTAACTCACTGTCTTGCTTCTGTGCTTGCTTGATTCTGTCTGATAGAGAAGATTTCACTGATACCTGAAACAAAACAGAAGGACTTCCTGCACCAACAACTTCTATGCCAAAGTTCATCAAATCCTTAACCAAAGGATCACGTTCCAAACGCAACATTGCTAATGAAGCATTAATTTTTCGACTCAAAGCATCAACCACTTTATTTGCTTTTCCCGGATGGTAGTGAATTGTACAATCATAATCCTTGATTAATTATAGCCATCTCTTCTGTCTCATGTTTAACTCTTTATGAATGAATATATACATTAAACTTTTGTGATCGGTATATATTTTACACTTTACTCCATACAAATGATTCCTCCAAATTTTTAAAGCAAAAACAACATCAGCTAATTCCAAATCTTGTGTAGGGTAATTTACCTCATGAGTTTTCAACTGTCGTGAAGCATAAGCAATTACCTGATCATTCTGCATTAGGACGCAACCAAGTCCTTTCAATGAAGCATCACTGTATATAACAAACTCACCATTCCTGGAAGTAGTGCCAAAACTGGAGCATTCACCAATCTTATTTTCAATTCCTGAAAACAATCATCACATTCTTTTGTCCAGATAAACTTAACACCCTTCCGAGTTATCATAGTCATTGGACTAGATAACCGTGAAAAATTTCTAACAAACCTTCGGTAATAGCCCGCCAAACCAAGGAAGCTACGAATCTCAGTTATATTTGTGGGTCTTGGCCATTCTTCCACAACTTTTGTTTTTGCAGGATCAACAGTTAATCCATCTTTAGAAACAATGTGACCAAGGAAAGAAATTTGTTGCAACCAAAACTCACACTTGCTGAATTTCCCATACAATTTCTTTTCTTTTATGGTTTGCAAGATAACCTTTAATTGTCTTTCATGCTCCTATTTACTTTTAGAAAACACCAAAATATCATCAATGAAAACCACCACAAACTTATCCAAGAACTCATGGAACATTCTATTCATTAAGTCCATGAATACAGCAGGTGCATTGGTTAGCCCAAAAGGCATTACTAAAAATTCATAATGGCCATGTCTCGTACAGAATGCGGTCTTCAGAATATCTGCCTCCTTTACCTTTAGCTGATGGTACCCCGATCTCTGGTCAATCTTTGAAAAAAACTGAGCTCCCTGGAGCTGATCAAACAAATCATCGATATGAGGCAAAGGATATTTGTTCTTAATAGTGATATTATTCAAGGCTCTATAATCAATGCAAAGTCTCATAGAACCATCTTTCTTTTTAACAAATAAAACAGGAGCACCCCAGGGTGATGTGCTAGGTCTAATGAAACCTTTCTCTAATAAATCTTGCAATTTCTCCTTCAACTCTAAAAGTTCAATTTGAGCCATTCGATAAGGGGGTTTTGAAATTTGCTTAGCATCCGGAACTAAGTCAACAGTAAACTCAACTTCCAGATCTGGTATTATTCCAGGCAACTCATCCGGAAAAACATCAGGATACTCATTTACCACTGGCACATCATTAATCTGAACAGTTCCTTTATTTTCAACAACGTGTGCAAGGTAACATTCATTTCCATCTTTTACAAGTTACTCGGCCTCTTGATATGTCATCAAAAGTAAGGGTTCATTATTTTAAACAAACTGAAATTCTTTCTGAAAAGAAACTTCTTTAGCTCTACAGTCAATCTTAGCATGGTAAATAGAGAGCCAATCCATACCGAGGATAACATCAAACTCTACTAGAGGTAGAACAATAAGGTTTGCAAGTAGGTTCTTTCCACAGATAAGGATAGGAAGATTCTTATAAATTCTTTTTGCCTCAATATTCCCCCCAGGTGTTTTTACCAAAAGTTCAGGAGTCATTTCTTGAGATGGTATTCCCATTTTACTAGAAAAGGTTTCAGAGATGAAAGAATGTGTAGACCCCGAATCAAACAACACACTGGCATAATCTGAAAAAACAAACAAAGTACCTGATACAACTTCAATTGATGGCCCGACATCTGCTGAAGTAGTTGCAAAGGATTTCACCACCCCTTTCTGCTTGTAGTCTAACTGCTTCCCATCACTCAAGCTCTTTGTCGGACCCTCGTTTGCATAGTGACCCATCTCATTGGACTTATAACATTTCACTAACTGTAAATCAAATTTGTTCTTACCTTCACCTTGATCCTTTTCAGTGCAATCACGAGCCTTATGTCCCGTCTTACCACATCGGTAGCACTTTCCAGAATTCAGAAGACATTCCCCAGCATGCCTTTTTCCACATTTATCACAAACTAGAAACTTAGTTCCCTTACCATCAGACTTTTTTGAAGAATTCTTACCTTTCTCCTGCCACCTCGGTCTCTTCTTCTGCTGGTTGTTATAGAACACTTGGTCATCGGCTAACTCCATTTCCACCTTCTGAGCACATTGAACAAGCTTTTCATAACTTTTAAACTCACGAGAAGCTAATGCCCTTCGATATTTTGGCTTTAATCCTGAGTAAAAATGATTGATTTTACTATCAAGGTCTCGGATAAAATTTGGAGCATACCTTGCCAATCGAGTGAACCTTTATTCATAGGCAGCCACTGAGTCTTCCTCTTGCCTCAATTCCAAGAATTGTTTTTCCATCCTAAGTCGAACAGCCTTAGGAAAATACTTCTCAAGAAACATACCTTTGAATTCATCCCAGTCGAGAGCATCAATCTCATCAGCGTCCCTGATATTTTTAACCATCGACCACCACTGATCTGCCTCACCCTCCAAACGGTAAATAGCAAAACTAACCTTTTGATTGTCTGAACATCCCATGACATCAAAAATCTTCTCTAGTGCTTTAATCCACCCTTCAGCTAACACAGGGTCAGATGATCCTCTAAATGATGGGGATGTTGCCTCATAAAATGTTACACCACTGACATGTTCCTCTATGGTTGATCTGGCTGATCTCGTGCATGGATACCACGGCCATTTATCGCTTGAGTCAACTGCGCCATTACTGCAACAAACTGTTCAGTTCCTATTCCGACCATCTCAGGATGCTGATTCGGAAGGTTATTTCCTTCTGTATTCCTTCCTAGAACTACTTCCATGTTTCCTCTGCAAAAAACCATTCTGAACAAACATGTATTAGATGAAGCAACATGGTAATCTTCAAATGCTATATCACTTCAATTTGATCATAAAAAAGTATTTTTGGATAATAATTTAATATAATTCTAACTCCTAAAGTTATCTAAACCAACCTCTGATACCAACTATAAGGCCCCAGCCTTAAACCTTACTTAATCTTGAGTTATTACAAGATTACACATTGAGGATCTTTTCAGGTTTAGAGTTTTAGAGAATTAGATCTTAAAACATGCATTACAACCCACATTAAAACAAAGTGGTTACATAAAGCTAGTATTCTTCATTCCCATCAATCGAAACATTATTTAAAATAAAACATGGATTCTTTTTTGACACTTCCTTGACACTATCATCATATCATGTACCTTTCCCTTGACCTATGAAAATCATTACAAAAAAACATGGTATGAGCATAAAAAGCTCAGTATGGGTTATAAAAACATGGAAAGGAAACATGGGTACAAATATACATAAGAATGAAATCATACTTTACCCATAAAACATAAGCACTTTAACATACCTCATCAAATCATGAATAAATCATAGAATTCATAAGACATAAAGGTATCTTGAGGCATTCATAACATTCTTACGTAGGGAGTAACCCTCTTGGTTACGTTTGGAATACCCATCACAGTATATTCCCTAAATCTATTCGGAGAAACCTTAACGTTTCACTCCTTCGCGTTACCCAATGCATTGGAGAGCTATATCAGGCTCACCTGCCCTTAGTTTATCACGTAACCACCCGTTTTCATAATAATGCCCAAGAACCTCAACATAATCATATCACATAAAACATGCATAAAGGAAACATAACATTCCCACCATTCAATCACAAGATATCAATACAACACATTGATATAAAAACATTATGAAAACCATTTTCGATACCCAAAATAAAAGAAAAGTAAAACATGGTATTTATTTTTCCTCTTAAAAAGAAGGTATGGCTTATAGAGGAAGCCGAAACTCAAATAACGGTCACGACGGCGGAGAAGTCATTGTCGCCGCATACGTACGACAAAAACATTCCCTTTTGTTATTTAGTAAACGCTTCGTATAAAAAGATTCCTTTTGAATAAACATAAAAGTCAAAGGGGTTTATACATCATATAAAAAAAATGTTTTGTATAAAACAAAATACGCCTCAATGAAAGGAGATTGAGACGAAGTCCCTTACCTCGTATCCGACTTGACCTGACCGTTCTTTATTCTCCTGAATAATAAACTTGAGTTAATCTCTACTTGCTTAAGAACCTTTTTCAAGTTCATTATTCCTTTTATACCATGTTATGAACATCATGTAATCATTTAAGTTAATAATGTTCATTTTGTCGGTATTTGGTTCTTAAGTCAAAAATAGACTTCTTACACTTACATGTTGTTAATTTGGTCAAAGGTTCGTTATATCCAGAATGATATTAATGATTTGGATAACATATATATCATATATATTCATCATATACATGTATTTATAATATTACATCACATTTAGAGGTAAGAAATGAAATTCCCCGTTTATGGAGACGGTAAGCCGTACGTACGCATGAACGCTACTTCCATTTCTATTTCATATTTTCTGCAATGGAATCATAATGATATAAGAGTATATTATAATTCCAGTATAATAACATATATAATATCATTAAATTTATCCTTTACACATCCCACATATGGTATTAACGAATCAAATCACTTTCAGGGGGCGGTAGTCCGCACTTCCTAAAATGAAGATATCGTGTTTACCCATAATGTAAATCATAAAGGTATGCCCAAAATGAAAAAAAAAGAAGCTTAAGGAAAACATAAAAATATTATATATCATATATAAAAATAGTTACATCATAATGGCCACCTTTGAAGGTGTTAAATGAGTATTGAACAATCATCGTTTCGGGAGGCAGAATTTCGCCATCCACGGAAACCGTATGTTCTTTAACCATTTGATGTAGTTGTGTGAGAGTGTAGCTCATATAAATCTTATAAAAACATCCTAGAATATTGAATATACTTGTTTTGTTACAAAAGAAGTAAATAAAAAGATTTTAGGGGGTTGGAGAAGCAAAATAAAACAAATGAACATGAGAGAATGAATTGCCTTTAAAAGTGTAACTCCTTTTGATTTGAGCCTAAAGGCTTCCTTTGAAAGGATTATGCCCAAAGGGAATCCTATAGGATGAGTAGAGGTATGTGGATAGAGTAAATGGGCAGGGGTTGGCAGAGCCAAAGGCTTGAGGAGTGTGTGAAATGAGGTAGAGGTGGGGGCCTTTTTTAAGAGGAGAGGAGGGGCACTTTTGGAAAGTAAAGATAAGTTACTTTATTTTAAAGAGAGTTTCGGATTCAAAAGGTCCCACATTGCTATAATTCTAGGATAAGGTGATGAGACTTCGAAATACACTCATCAAATTGGTTTTTTCCATGTGTAGGTTTTAGATTTTTCATTATCTTTCCATTTTATTTAAATCGTTAAATAATGAGGTCATCGCTGCATCATCATGATGTCATAAATAATTTAATTTATTTAAAGTCTAAAAATTATAAAAAAAAACTATGATTTAGGAAATCTGTTTATCTTTCCAATTACTATTTATAATCAAAAATCTGATCTTTATAACCCCACGTAAAAATTGTTTTCGCAAAACATATTATGTTTGTGTCATTTTTACTTTTACATTAAATAAAAAGTTATTTATGTCATTTCCCAACCAAAGTGGATCCATGGGGTCCCCAAGTTGACCCATGGCGTGTCTTGGTCGGCCGTGACACAACAAATTAGGGTAGGACATGTGTCAATCTCATCTTATTTTATTAAAGCATTATTTTTACCTTAAACTACACTAATTACCACTAATCGCGATTAAAAACTTAATAAGTTACTATTCACCAAAAAATTATTTTAATCTCATTGAACCACATTTTACTTCTTAATGACAACCATGTATGTCGGATTTTTAAAATTCAATACACATTAGTGGTAAACTTTCATTTAACTGAAAAATCAGTTTGCTTGATTATCACTTAGTGGTTTCACTATTCATCAAAAATTGGAGTTTTTCAGAAAATTACCAAAACATTCACCCTATGATATATTTGATATTATGAATTCAAAAATGAAGTCTATTTTACAAATTTCAAAACATATAAGTCACATTAATTAATTTAATAATTAATTCCCGCTGTCAGAGCAAATAGCGTGTTTTTATGAAACATTAAGTATCAAAAGATTGACACCAGTTTAAGTCCAATTTCAAAGTGAAATTGATTCCAATGACCACCATTGGATTAAATGGTAAAAATATATTCTAATTTCACTTCAAAACCAATTCAAAAGATAATCTAATAATATAAATAAATTAGATTAAAAAGCATTTTGGATGTAAAATGCAGTATTTTTCACTATTCATAAAAAAATGAACATTGTCAGAAAAATACCAAAAAATTCACACAAAGTAAATTTTGATGTCCCAATCATAAAGAATAAGTTTATTTTGACAAACATATCTTATAAAATTGTCAAAATATAGATTAAAAAATGGTTTTCCATCAAAAGGCAGTAAAACAATCTTTTAAAAATATTAGTGTATTCCATGCTTAAGATTGGATTTATTTTCATTTTAAGCCTCTAAAACAATATCATAATCATTAATAAACATAGATAAAAATATTTACTATTCATTACTTACTTGGGATGTTACACTTGTTCCTTTGATGTGATCTCAAATATCATAATAGGTTATTAATGATTCCACATTTTTAAAACTCACTGTTATTTTATATAAATACTTCATAAAGATATCATTATTTATGAACAATTCATTTTTAGTATGATTTCATATGTTTTGATCCTATTATAATACATGTATTATCATATTATGCTCAGTTATTATAATATGTTGATATCTCCTATGTTTACCCTTATTATGAATCTTAGCCCACCGATTCCTATGTTCCCACTTAACTTGGTCAAGGACAATGTTTTTATATGTGAAATATGTATGAATATTACTATGTGAGTAGTAATATCTGGGAAATATTAAAGATATATCATTAAATATGTAATTTTGTAGCCTGTATCCAAATTCATGAATCCTTTAAAGTACTTGGGTGTGGATTATTATGAGATATTTTTAATATTTATATAATATTATTTAGTATTGATATAATTTATACTATTGTCTCCATTATTGTTTTCAAAGTTCGGATTAGATATTTTGGGGGATATGATTAAAAATCCACCCTCAAAACCCTTTGGATACTTCTAAATATAGGAAATATCCAAAACATATGTAAATGTATAGAGTGTGTGGATTCCTAGTAATGACATACCTATTGAGATAAAAATAAGTTGATTCAGGTTCTAGAATAGATGAACCTAGTAGTAGTTACCCTAAAATGGATTTTTGGGTATCATCTTTATCATCCCATAATGTATGATAAATAGTCCTAAGAACACAACTATTTAAACCCTCATGGGAGATCTGTTTTGATAAATTAACACCCTCCCTATAGAAAATATTACAGTATTTAAATATGTTTTCATATATTTTATATTATAGTAGTTTTGGTTCATACCAAAAATTGGTTAATTGTTATGGTTCATATAAGATAATAAATACAGATAATAATGACGATATAAGAGTAATTTTATGTCATGTGGATTTAGGGTATTTTTAGAATTGATTGTATCTCGTTATATAGATCACATATCATGTTATGAGGACAAGAAATGACATTCTATATTACAAATTAACCAATGATTGTCTATTGGTATAAGGATAAACAAGAAAGTAATTTCAAAATTACATCCATTATAAGGGTTATAATAATTATTCATGAGGGGTATTAATCTCCAATGGTTGGGGAGAAACTCAATATTGAATATATGACTATTTTCTAGGAATATTACAATGTATTTCCAAATTATTTTCCAAGACATAAATTGATTCCTAAAGTTGGTTTTTCAATAGAAGCAATACATGATACTATACATATTTGAAGATCATTATAGAATGATCAAAATTTAGTTGTAGGAATTAAAGAAGAAACTAGATGTTTATCTCTAATTGGAGTAATAAACCCTATAGTGTCACCTTGGGGTTCACCAATTAAATTTATTAATAATAACAAGGAGTCAATGAATCCTCAAACTAATTAATGGGAACATAAGAACTTCACTATAAATAACAAGTATACAATGCCCAATATCGATGAATATATTTAAAAATTGCACCATTATTAATAATTTTCATTTCATTATATTTAATCTCTATGTCATCAATTATGGTTTGAAATGAAAGATATACCAAGGATAGCATTTCATACAATGTATGGACTTTATATCCAATGAGTGATTCCATGGGGACTTATAAATTCCCCTACTATCATCACTTATGAAATGATTAAGGTCTTCTAAGATTACCTTAATTAGTTTATTATTGTATTTATAGATGATAGTCGCATATATTCAATGAGTAAAGAGTAAAATTTGTATAATTTTAGGGTTGTGTTAAAGACCTCGAGGAAGAAGATGTTATTAGCCATATTATGAATGTCTGAATTTTGGCTATAGTATGTATCAATATTGGGTCACCAAATTTAATTGAGGGAATATTAGTGGATCCTTAAAATATGGATTTTATTATGAAAAGGAAAATACTATCCATGGAAACCATGATTTTTATTTTTATTATATCATATTATTATTATAATTTTCTTGTGAAGAAATTGTCATGTTTATGAAAAATACATCCCTAGTTGATGTGAAAGGGATCCAAATTAATTTGGACTATTAAATGTGAATAAAATTTTAATCAATTGTATATAAGTTCAGTAAGTGAAAATTTGATCGCACTACCATACAGTGGATAAAGTTTTTGCGATATATAGTGACGCATTAATAAAGGAATTAGGATGAGTTATCATGTATACTAACATGGTAGTAATGTATTCCTCTCAATAATTGTGGATTAATGAGAAAATTACTAGAATCATTATTTAGAGTTAAAATGATTAATTTTTTCTTGGAAAATATTGATGCATTGTATTTGTAGTGAATGGTGTGGTATACATACGAAATATGAAGGATTAATTTTCAGATTCCCATATAAATAGTTAAATATATGCCACATAAGATGATCAATGTTTACTACAAATCATGACTGCTGAGTACATTTACACCCTAGGAATTAAAAAAAGGTGGATGATTGTTTGTTATAGATGTATCACACAAGATTTTCCATGTCAATGACTGAATCATAGAATATAATTATGAATATTTTTGAGGAAATACCATTACATATTAATTAAGGGGTATAAATAATATCTTTTTCAGACTAATATCCAATCATCAGTCCATAAAAATATTTAATAGGCATGGTTATAATGGGACAAGCCTTTTACGAATAATATTCATTGATTTTAAGAATAAATATCCTTCAAATGAAAACCCAGGATCATAAAGTCTAGTTTCTTTAGAAGATTACATAAATAATTAGGAAGCATAAAACCAAAATAAAATAATAATATATTTAATATTCATAATGAACATATAAAACCATTTGATCCCTCACATATCAGCATGAAAACCTTGAGAATACATGAACAATGTTATGAGAAAAAAATCATAGTAAAAGAAATAACATAAAAATAAATCATAGCACATGGGTTAAAATTCATTACATGATGAAGTAAAAAAGGCATGGAAAATGAATACAAATATGGATGAATAACATATAAATAATTATATGATGTAATTATGAAATCATAGAAATTTGGAAGATACATAAAAAATTATATAAGCATGATTCAAATCTCATTGCACATGGAAGAGAATTAGGGAAAGCTAACCACCCAGACTATTTCACATGGATGAGAAGTTAAGGATAACCACCAAGACCATTACACAAGACATTTCATGACACTAAAAATATAAAATTTATTATAATTCCATATATCTACACCCATCCTAAATCTTTAATTAATATGTGTTTCACATAAAGAATTATACAGTAGGAATCAAACATAAACAGAAGGGTAACCCCTTGAATGAATTGTATATCATAATCATATCAAAAGGCATATCAAAAGGGAATATAATAATTATGTCCATAAAATAGTTGATTTAAATCATTAATATAGATTAATAAGGTCACATAGGCATTGATCGTGCTAATTTATGTCAATATAAATTGAAATATTGAAAAATTAGAGTTTTAGAACGTTTATAAATAAATCATTTTGTGTTGTTAAATAAAAATATTAAAGAATCTTTTAAAGGGAAATTGAATAATTGATTTTATACGAATATAAAGAAAATAAAATAGTTAATCAGGATAAAATGGGTGATTTTTTAATAATAATGGTGTCTTAATATAGATTACATAGATCACTAGAAAATGGATTAGAAATTGGGACGTTCCCTTGAATCAGACTTTCTTATCGGGAATGATTGAGAATGAGACCTTTTTAAAACATGTGTTTTTTTTAGAACAAGGATAATATGATTTGGATACAATTTTTTGGAACATTACACTGAATTTTGAATACTTACATAAAAATAAAGAAGAATTTAATTAGGTGTAGAGTGAGAAAACACATGCTGAAGGAAAAAATGGAGGTTGGGATAAGATCCCTTACGTTATGTCTCAGAAGGTTCTTCACTTGTACATTATGTCAAAGATAATCCAATTAAATCCATTAATTAATTAGTAATGAAAATTATATACATGTATTTTATTTATTATACTTTATAAAGTTCATTTATGGCCTTTTTTATGAGTTATAATATATAATTTTCTTGTACAAGAGTGCTCATTCTATTGGTTTTCATGATTAGTTTACTTGTATACATGTGTGAAAAACCATGTAAGATGAAAATATTTATATTAAATTGAGATTATCTGTTATAAATGAACCTATATAATATTAAATGGTTAATTATTTCATTATGTGATATTGTATGATAATTAATCACTAGATAAAACATTAGTGATAACCATTTATATTATTTACCATTTTTTACCATCACAAACGAGTTTTGTTTTATTAATTGTTATCACATATATAAAATTTGTTTTAGAACCTAAAATAAGATTTAGCACAAATAATTTAACCTTTTATAATCATAAAACTACTTTTATTACTAACATTGAAGGAATAATTGACAAATGGAACATGTCATCCACGAAGGAGGTCAATCGACACCACACAAAAGATGTTTTCATATTTAGAATAGTAGTAGAGGGGGGATTGGAATAATGATTTTTATTAATTAACCAAACAAAATTAAAATACATATAAGATACTGGAGTTATCACATAACATAGATTTGGAGTTGTGAGGTGAGGAGAGAATAAAAAAATAAAAGTGCATGAAATGAAATTAAAATAAAATGAAAGAGGATTTTACCTCTTGAATTTCCCCTCATTGATATCCTTCATATGGAAATAGGTTTGTGATTTTGGTGATAAAAAAAGATTTCTTACATAGGTTAGGGGATTCAAAATATTATTGGGAATAATTTAGGTAAGGGTCGAAGCATTAAAGGTGTGAGGAGAATAGGTGATAAGGGGTGGTATTTATAGTGGAGGTGATGGGTGTTTTGTCAATATTTTTTCATTAGTTTATTATTTTGGAATAAGACATTGAATAGCTTTAGAATTATCAATAAATATATTAAAATAATTATGGATAATACTATAATATAGGATTAAATCATCCATACATCTTTGATGGCTCAATAAATCATGTATTAACCTATATTGTAAATTATCGTATTTCACTATTCACAAAAAATTCATGTTTTTTAGAAAATTATAAAAAAAATTAACCAACACAATTATTGATATTTATAATTAAAAAATGAAAAAAAATTTATGAAATTTTTTTTTAAAAAAATATGTAATTTAGTTTTTATTTAAAATCTTCATTTATTTCAAAATAACAATTTTAAAATTCTAATTGATTTTATAACACATTGAAAAAGTAATTAAGGTATCATAAAATTATACTATAATAATGAGAAAAAGGCATAACAATTTATGAATATAATTTATGAAAATAAATTTTCTTTTAAAGCATTATATTAATTATATAATGGTAATTAAATATTTATAACATAAAAAATACCAACACATAATTTATCATTTCTAAAACATTTATTTACTTATTACAAGATATAGATATGTCATATTTTTATTTATAAGATACCCAAATTTTATTTATAATTTCATTGGTAAGGATACTATTTTATTACATGGTTGACTATTCATGAGGTTTATATTACAATTCAAAAAGTTATGTTGCAATTCCTTTGGTATAACATTCTTACTATCAATAAATACATCTTATTTCATTCATTATTCATTTTCAAGGTGTTTACTGGGTTATCTATGTGAGTTTATGTGATTTATACTATATAATTATTAGAAGGTAAATTTCATTGATAAGAGATTGGGTTGTTACATTCCCCCCCCCCCCTTGTGAATATTATCCCTTGAAATTTTGATTTACATTCAATGATGGAAACATTAGAGGTCACTATTCCTTCATCGGTCCCTACTATTCCCATTTTGCCTATTAATTATTATGATAATTACATAGTACATTGACCAAGTGATTAGTCTTGTTGCGTAGAACATTATCTCTATGATCTATGATCTTCACTGGATTCTTCTTCATAAGGGATTTCATTTTCCATCAATAACTCTTGTGAATTCATTACATATAGGGGATACAATATGTTCTTTTATCAATATGGATACATGTAACACATCATGTACTTGATACAAGGTAGGTGGATGTTCTAGTCGATAGGCCACAACTCTGATATGATCAAAGATTTCGAAGGTGCCGATGATCCTAGGAATTAGCATATCCTTCTTTACAAATATAATGATCCTCTTCCAAGTAGATATGTATAGGAATACCATGGCTCCAACTTTAAACACTATGTCTCATTGATGATTGATTGTATGGCTCTTCTATGGACTTTGGGATTCCTTGATGTGATGTTGAATGGTTTTAACCTTTTATACAATTTATTTAACCATTATATGACTTAAGTGATTATGTTCACCAGCCTCATCCGTGAATGTTGTTATTATTCATATTTTATGAAAAAGGTTATTGTTATAAGAGAACTCAACTAGAACAGGATGTTTATCCAATCCTCCATTAATGTCCATAAAACACGCTGTCAACATAAATTATAATGTATTCATAGTCCATTCATATTTTACATCAGTATGAGGATGATATGTCATACTAAATTTAACATTAGTGATTAGAGAATATTAGAGACTTTTCCGAACAATGAGGTTAATCTCAGATCCCAATTCGATACAATACATATTGGTACTACATGCTTCTTTAACAATTCAATGATGTATATATGTGCATGTTCATCCCATGATAAGTCAACTTGAATCTTGATAAAGTGATATTTATTTGTAATATGACCCATAAAATCCCATATAGCATTATTTCCTATGGAGGTATTTCTATGAACAGTGACAATGTTCATGGTGATGTTTTCTTATTTCCATTTTTTATGGGAAATAGTTTCATCATTTCCATCAAATTTTTCCTTTCATCTATCACTTGTTGACATACCAGATACTTTGATGTATACTCATCCATCCCATTTTTCAAATTTTCCCACAAATAGTTATCTCAAGGATCTCAATACATCCTTGTGCTAACAGGGTGAATATTGAAGGTCGAGATATGCGCATCATTCAAAATATCCTTCTTTATCTCTAGATTAGTTGGAATTTATAGTCATGAAACAAATCTCATGAATCCTTCCACATACATTTGGAACAATGAGGATTTGCTATCTATGATACCTTCCACCTTTATCTAAATTTCCACATCATTTCTTTTAGAATTATTTATTTTATCCATATGGGGTGGTTGAGAAATCATTTGAGAAAGGATTGATGATTTTTATTAATTAAGGATTCCATTTTACATCTTTTTCAAGTTTAATAATACGACATTCTTCTCATTTTTCATCATTAGTAAAGATGCACTATCCTTTCCTCATACAGAATCTTACACATTATCTTCCATTCTAGGATGGTAGGGGATTGATCAGTCATAATCCATAACCAGATCTAACCATATTCATTAGCACATATTAATCTCATTATGTGTGAATATATATTTTATGATCTTTTGATAAGTATATATTTCTTACTAATCCAAATATAGAGAATTCTAATAGATTTCAACACAAAGATCGAAGCTTATAACTCTAGATCATGTGTGGGGTAGTTTATATCATTATGTTTTAACTTCCATTAGGTGTAGGATATCAATTTCATATTTTACATCTGTACACTGCCTAAACCCATCATTGAAGCACTATTGTGCCCCATAAAGAGTTCCCCACCTTTCATAAGTGTGAGTACTGTTGAAGGTATGAGACTCTTCATAATATATTTGATGCGGTATTCCTATTAACTAGTATAGAAAAAATTTACTCCCTTCTGAGTTATCTTAGTTCCTGGGTTTTAAAATCAAGATAAATTCCCCCACACATCTATGGTAATACCCACCATTAACAAAGTATCTATGTTTCTCTATTACATATGTTGGCATAATCCACTCTTCAATTTTGTATGTCTTAGAAGGGTAAAAATACATACCTTTGTTGGTGAATACATTCTCCAAGAATGATAATTTTTCCATCTGTAACCCAAATTTGTTAAAATTTTCTATATTATTTCCATTCTCATAATCTTCATCAAATTATTCAAATGATCCTCATGTTCCTGATTTCTCTTGGATCAAATTAGAATATCATCAATAAAAACAACAAAATGTTTTTTCAAGGTAATTTATAAAGACTATATTCATTAAATACATGAAAATTCATGGAGTATTGGTGATCCCAAAATGCATCAATATTAACTCATATTGTCCATTCATAATTTTAAAGTAAGACATATGAATATATTCATTAATCACTTTTAATTTTGGATATATCCACCGATGGCCCACCATATAGAAATTATTGGCCCCATGTAGCTGATAAAACATGTCATTAATCCATGGAAGGGGATACTTATTCACAATCATGGTTTTTCTAAGATCATGATAATCAATATAGAGGCACATTGACCCAACCTTCTTCTTGATTAAGAGGACCAATGTATCCCATGGTAATGTACATGGGCATATAAAACCCTTATATAGATTCTACATCAACTTCTTCCTCATTCATTCTAGTTCAACAATGGATATTATATAAGGTGTATTTGATTTAGTAAGTGATCCCAGAAAAATTTCAACTTAGAACACAACTTCTCAGCCGTGAGGAAGTCCATACAGCACTTTGGGGAACACATCAGTGTAGTCCCTCATAGTTGGAATGTATTAAATCATGAATCCCCCATTTTTCTAAATAAATTGATCTAGATATTCTTGATCAAAAGGTATTAATATACACAATAATGATAATTATTCTGAAAGAGATTGTTCCTCCTCCTAAAACTTGTATATAACTGGAGGATTCTTCGCAATATAACGAGTGATCTACCTTTCCCAATAGTTGATGTTGGATTTTTATAAAGACAGCTAATGGATTCCCAATATAGATAAAACTCCATAAAATGAAGTGAGAAAAGATTTGTTTTAGGTTTAGTTCACAAAAATTAATGGGGGAGGAGTTATATACATTGGATGAAATAATTTCCCCATTTTATGTTCTCACAGTTAAATCACCCTCCATTTATTTGGGTGGTGTTTGAATAGTTTTACTAAAAATTCCAGATATGAATGAATGTAAATAAATATGATCAAATAGTGCATTCACTACTATTTAATGAATATTTAGGGTACCTTTCACTACATCATTTTCGGGATCCACCTTAGCAGTAGTGATAACATATTCATTATTTGTTATCTTTGATGTTTTTGTTATTGACTTCCTACAAAAACACTTTCATAGGAAAATTTTTTTAGTAATTCCCTTTTTCATTAAAGTTGTAACACTACACTATAGAATTACTATAGATTTGAACCATCTCTTGTTCTTTTATATATGTTTGATTCTTCATATTGTTTGGAATTGATTATCCAGATGCCCCATTCTACCACAATTGAATCATTCAATGTCCCACTTTAGACAGATCCTAGGGTACTTCCTCTATAATTTTGACATGTGGGATGTTATTTTTATCCATCATGGGACTTATCTATTGATCCAACCATATTAAACTCTATTTTCATTTTTTATATTCAGGCATGTGAGATCCATGAGAGTCTCTGGTAACTATTTCAACCTAAAGGGAACAACGAATAATCTCATCATATCTATCAAAGTCTCAAATGGAAAATTATTTTTGTAGAGTCATATTTAGTCCAACCAAGAATTGATTTAACTTTCTTTCTATGTTCTTGAAAAAGTAGATGGGGTAATGTGTAAACGTTGTGGAGTTTTCTATATATGATTCAATTGACTCTTCCTCCTTCTACTTCAGTATTGGGAATTCCCTTTCTATATTGGACTCCAGTGTTCCTGGAAAATATTTGTTGAAAAATATTTTCTTGAATTCCTCCTAATACATGGAATCAATCCCCTCTTTGGGAATCATATTCATGATCAGTTTCTACCACTCATAATCTTCCCCAATAAAATGATAGGCCCCCAATACAACATTCACTTTTTCTAAGAACTGGAGGATATAGAATATATTCTAAATGGATTCAATCCTTATTTTTGTGAGGAAGGGATATGATGATCCACTAATAATATGATTAATTTTTCATATGATGGATTTTATGGAAACATTCTCTTTCTCAGTATAAGGAGGTCATGCTACATTATCCAAGATATAATTTATAACTTCTTCCACTTGAGTAATTACTCTCAGGAATTTGATTTCTCACCCATTCCAATCATACATGGTAGATTATTAGTTAAATCATTAAATTTAATATCACATTGATTATTGGAAGAGGTTATTATATTTAAATCCATTAACTAAGAAATAGAATATATAATTATGGGGATTAAATAATTAGAAAATCAGAATATGAAAAGAAAAAATTCTACAAAGAAGGATAAACATTTTAATGGAAATTATATCCATAATACTGATACCAAATGTTTTAATAAAGGTTATACATGGGGATAAAATTAACACTAGGTATATTACTAAAGTGCTCTAGTCATAATCTCCAAAAATAACTAGACCTTTATATAATACCAAATATAATATCCCAACCCTTTTACACATATTATTCAATTATTTTAATCATACCTATGCATAAAATTAAAACCAAAGATCATAAATTAAAGTGTCTTTAATAGATTAGATACATAATTATAAATCATAAAATGAAAAAAATATTTTATTTGATCTTTATAATGATATTCTAACACCATTTGATCCCTTTGATATATATAGGATAACCGAGGGAATATATTAATATTGGGATGATCTAAAAATCCAAGTGAGGAAATAATCATAAGGATAAATAATATCACATGGGTTATATGTAAAAACATGATGACATAAAAGGCATGTAACATGAATAAACATATCAATGAATAACATATTAATCATGGTATAATTTAAACATGAAATAATAGTATTGTTAAAGAAAGATAAAACATGACATAATCATGAGTGAAGGATCATTTCACATGGAGGATCAAAAGTCAAAGATAACAACCCAATATATTGTACATGGTACACGAGTCAAGGCTAACCTCCAAGACCATTGAATATGAAATCTCATGAGAATAAACATTACCTACTGAATTAGTGGGATATTTGGGACCACCTATAATAAAATTATTAATAATCTATGTTCCACATAAATAGTCATACGTAAGGAATGAAACATAAATATAAGGGTTATAAATGGAAAAAGTGGTTATCATAATCTTTGGAAAAGGAATATCAAATGACAATATCATAATGGTGTACCTGAAAGAATTTATTTGAATAATTAATGGAAATTCATAACGTAAATTATACATATATTAGGATGTGTGATTACAAAATGAAGTGAAAACAAGAAAAACAATTTCTTACAAACATTAAAAGTAATAATATTTATTGCAATTTAAGGAAAATATTAATGATTCTTTTAAACATAAAATAAATAATTTTTTGTATAAAACCATTACTAAAACAATATAATTTTTCAGGCTAAAATAGTTAATTTCATATAAATAATGGTCGATTGAAACAGATTATGTAGATCACTTGAAAATAGTTAATAACTTTGGGATGTTCCCTTGAATTAATCTTGATTATAAGGAGGAATTGAAAAGGAAACCATTTTAAAGAATGTATTTCAACATGAAACAAGGATGATATGATATGGATACATGATTATGGATCATATAAACATAATTTATAATAGTCAAATAGAAATAAATAAGGTTTAAATTTGATATAGGTAGTGAAAACCTATCCTGAAGTTAGTAATGAAGGTTTGGAAAGGATCTCTTAACTTATGTATGAAATTGTTCGGACAATGTACTTATTTTCATAGATAATTAGATTAAATCCATTAATTATATAATTCATAATATTTTATTAATATTTTTTATTTATTATAATTATACTATTTCATTTATGTACATTATGATGACTTATAATATAGAATTTTAACATTCAGGAGTGTTTCTTTTCTTTATATTAATGATCGGTTTACTTGTATACATGTACAGAAAATCATGTAAAATCAGAATAGTTTTCCAGAATTGAAATTATACATTATTAATGAAATTATATAATTTTAAATTTTTATATATTTCATTATTTTATATGGTATGAGGTTGAATTATTAGATAAAATATTAGTCATAATCGTTTATATTTTTTTGGAATTTTTTGATCATCCTGAAATATTTTGGATTTATTAATTAACATCATGTATATATAATAGATCAACAAAATTAAAAGGGATTTCATTCATATATTTTAATAATTTTTAACCATTAAAATTTTTATATGACCAGACATGAAGGCATAATTGACCAATCAAAAACATGTCATCTATGAAGATCTATGTGAAACATTGTATTTGGCAGTGAGGTTTGGTGTATTTGGTACATAATCAAATCTCATTTATATTCTCCTTGGATGTAGAACAGTGAGGGTGAACCAAGTAAAATTTTTTGTGTCTTGTGTATAATTTCATTTTTTTCATATATTTCTACGAGTCAAAGAGAGTCACGGGTTCTCTTAATAACACAACAATATCCAAATAAATTTTTTTTTAATATGTTATAACCTAATTCACAGCACATCATAGAGTAATTGATTTAGCAGACCTAAGATATTTCCTTCTATTACATATATAACATTTCTTCCTACTATGATCCTCCCAAAAATGTAGATGAGTCACTATATCTTTCTCAAAAATATCTCAAACAATCTCTAGTCCCAAAGAAATCCTTTAACATACTTAATAAAAATAATATGAATTCCAAAAAATATTTATAAATAATTAACCAAAAGGTACAATCTATATGATGGAATGAAAACTGTTATTATAAGAATATTTTTCTAATGACACGTGTTTATCCAAAATTCTATAGTGATACATTAATGCATCCAGAAACATGTCTTCAAAATTTTGAATCGTTCACCCATGTTTTACCTTTGATTAAAGATTAATATTAGCATTGATGTGTTATTCTATACATAATGAGTTCCGAAGGACTTTATAAAAAGTAAAAGTAAACCAAATATCATAGTAAGATATAAGATATAAAGAACAATAAGTAAACTACATACATCTCTGAGATGTTTTTTATTTTACTTTTCAAATGGAATAGTATATTTAATATAAATTAAATGTGAATATTTAGTCAATCATCCAATATTAACCCATATTTCATTATTACCATGATATTTCCATTGAAAACCCACCAAAAAATAGGTATATATATATTCCCATTTCCACTCTATCATGGTTAAATTTTGAAACATATCATTATTTAATTATCAATCAACATTATGTTGTTTACAAGACAATAATTTCATGGTAAACCATGAAATATCCTTATTCATTCCATCTCACCAGTAATTCACTCAAATTTCTATATATATCCTATTACTTCTAGGATGAATGAAAAATGAGTACTACCATATTTACTCAATTTTTACTATTTTAACTGGGAGGTAGCTGGTAAACACAACATCATTAAGAATATAAATAAACCTTCTGTATTAATGCTAAATTTTGAAAAATTATCTTTTTTACTAGTTCTACCTTATATTGAAAACCATGGTCTTACAACTATATTTATTTAATTTTTATGATACTGGAAAATATATTGAATTATGAATCAAATTATATGAAGTTCATGAATGAATAATTTCTGGTCTAACAATTTTAAAAATCAGTTAGCAAAGCATAATTCTCCAAACATAGAATGGGTAACAATGAATAATCTTTTTGACATAAAGAACTAACTACACTGATTTCATTTCCATGATGTAAATTATTCATTAAATAATAATCCTTTATTTATTTATATAATCTACTAAAACGCATTTTCAACTCCTTTCTACTGAATATATAAATAAAAAATTTATGATCAATATAAATTCCACACATTATCCTATATAAACAATGTCTCTATATTTTTATTGAAAAATCCCATATGATTTTATTGGATCATGTTTTATATAATTAACCTTAATATAATTTATTTTAGCTGAAGAATAAGTATTTACCAAGTCATTATACATCAAAATGAAAACAAAATCGTTAAAATAGAAATAATTGTAGATGAAAAATTCACCATTTATATAGAGTATGACTACAACTATAAAATTCACAATTATTATTTTGCGATACAGGAATCATTCTATATACACTTTCATTGATAAGAGTTTAACCCCATTTCATGTTAACTAATTTAATGGGTTAGATAACCAAGGAATTTTTTTCACAAACCGCTAGTAGTAAAATACTAAATCAAGAAAAATATGAATATTTGAAACATTTTTTGTTCTTTCCCATTTCTTAATTGCGTTTTTTCGTAGGTTCAATAGTTACGAAATATTGAAGAATGAAATTCCCATGGAATGAAATATAATTCAACAAAAATTCAAGTTAACAAAATTTAACATATAACATATTTCATTATAAGTTTATTAAAATGTATTTAGGAGTATTTAAGGATCCTCATACAATTTAGAATAACCACATTGTCATCAATAAACATAATTAAAAAAAATATCAAAATTTTCATGGAAGTCTCCATTCATAATATTTATGAATAAAACTAGTGAATTAGATAACCCAAAGAAGATAACCCAAACCCCATAATTCCCATATATTATCTGAAACACCATCTTATGAGTATCTTTCTCCTTCAACTTCATCTAATGGTACCCTAACCCAAGATCCATCAGCAAAAAATACATCAATATCTTGAGATGATCAAAAAAAATGAATGATTTGAAGTAAACAATACTTGTTTATAAAATACATATTATTGTAGGCCTTGTTATCATCAAAAGCCTCATTAAACCTTTTTTCCAAACAATAAAATTGGATCATCCCATTGTGATGTACTGGGATGAATGAAACCTTAATCAATAAAATCAGGTGACATGTTTCAAAACTAAAAAAAACAAACCGAGACATTTAATATTGGAGTTTTCAAATTTCCTTAGCATCTTGAACTCAGTTAATAGTAATTTTAGAGTCTAAATCATGAATAATACCAAGAAAATCATTAGGAAATACATCTATATATTCATTTAAAACATGAAATCAATAATCTTATCTATTTACTTTTTCTAAATAACATGTACTAATTAACTTACTTCCATATGTAATCAATTTCATAGAATCCTAATATGTTATAAAGGGTATAAAATAATTTATTATAACTTTATTAGAACTAAAATATATAAAATCATGATAAATTAAAATATAATTTGTACCAATAATAATATTAAACTATAATATGTGATGTGAAACATGATATGAAGGAAACTCTACCCCACTGATAATAATTGGATTATTATTATAAATCATGTTTTTTTAATACTTTCATCTTGAGTTTTCAACCAAATATATTTTTTATTTTTATGATGTGATATTCTATTTTTTTACATTTTAATTTATCAGAAATGGAGGAATGGAAATATCCCTAGTTAAAAAAGCTATTTGAATAATTTAAATAATGAAGTAATATATCTCTCACAACTTCATTAGAAAACATATCATCAACCGTAGTAATAAAACATGATTTTTACCCTAAATTATTCATTCAATAATCATGTTTCCCACCATACATAAATAAATTTGGAAAAATTATATAAAAATTCCATAACTCATTTCAATTAAAACATCTCACCATTGGATTATTATTGGTTACCAAATTTTGTGGAATAATTAGGACTATTTTTTACAATCACGAGCTAAATGACTAAACATACCACATCAACAATAGTTTCTAGATCCTTTTAAATTTTAACTAGAATTTCATTTTTCAAACATGAAAAATATTTGAGGATTGAATTAATATTTACTATTTTAAAAGTTATCCAATTATTTTCTCACTAAATTCTTCTTACTCTTGTCATAATAAGTCATAGAAAATTCAAAAAACTCAAACTAAATTTTCACTCCATAAAGAAAAATATTCTCATAAAATTTTAATGCTTATGATCCAAATGGAATTAGTATGCCTATAATATATATTGAGTAAAGTCATTAAATTTTATTATAATTTTCATGGATATAACATCCCACCTTTTTATTACATAACGTTTCATTACATTTAACAAACAGAGGACCTCTAAAGTCCAGTGTCTTGGAAATCAGGAAAAATAAAACATGAAAACAACATAATACATGATTCTAGTCCAATTTTCTGGAATACTCATAATTTAATCCTATGTAAATTTACTAAAGATCATAACCCGGAGACATACATCAAAGTAAAATGGGGAGTAGAAGGCCCAGTAAGTAAAGTAAGGGAATTGGTTCACTTTTGATATCAATAAGAACTTGATGACAATCCTAAAGACATGAGCATTGGAAAAAAAATAATTACATAATTAAAATAACATTACTCATAACATTAATATGTGGATATAACATTTCATTTATACATTCACGAACATATCACCAAGGTTCATCCCTGAGGTGTCATAAAAAATAAACAAGGTTATTCACCAAGGTATCGTGAAACTTGTCATCTATAGAGATTAATTCTTTAACTAAAACATTGGATAACTATCAAGGAACAACCATAATATATAGTTATTTTCATGTGATCCACATATATCACAATCAATCATTTCCTAAATAATCCAAAGATAATCAATGAAATGGGTTTCAAGTCAAAATCACGACATTTAATAAGTGCTTAAAAATATGGTCATTGTGCCATTTATAAACCATGTTAAGGGAGTGAGGGTTTTATGTATGAAAATTCTAGAATAAAATAGTTAAATTTTATGTATTGATTAATACACATTGAAATGAAAATATATTTGGGTATTCACATAAATAATACAATTGAATTTCATGAGAAAATATGGAGATTTTGAGATCAAAATTTTGCAGCATAACAGCTATAATACATGGTTATAGAAAACAATAAAAAGATAGTGTAAAAGGGTATAACATTCATAAATTAATCATTTTACATTAGTGGAATGAAATAAAATAGAAATAATATCATTGTGTGGATATTTAAATTACATACATAATGAAAAATAAAACATGAAATAAAAGAGAAAATGTGATTTCTTTTACGAAAATTATATACCCTGATGACGTAACATAAAAATTCATAAAATAAATTCATGAGAGTAAAAAGTTTTTATCATCATTTATACATGTAATGGATAGTAAAAATAATATAAAAAAACATACCCCTGTGTAAGAAGATATAAACTAGAAGACATAACATAAAATAAGTCCTGACTTAAAAGAGGAGGGTGAGAGGTTATCTTACCATGAAGAGTGACTTTGAATTATTGATGGTTAGGACATTGGGGGATTGAGGGAACCGTGGGAGTAATCATAGGGAGGTAAAAATACTAGTTTTTTAGGTTTATTTTGTAATGAAAGGAATGATGAAATGTCTTTGTATTTATAGAAAAAGTGAGGGAATATTTAGTTAATTTCCAAGGGACACCTGATCGGTGGTATTTGTTAAACCATTGGCTTGACCATGGTATTTTCCCATGGTATTGGCCACTTGGGACACCTCATAATATATCTTACTATTAAAAAGTCAACCTGAATTATTAAATAATTATTAAATCATTAATTATGTCATTAATCACACTGAAACTCAAGACTATATTTTTTTTATTCACGAAAAAACAAAAAAAAATTATAATAATCTCATAAATTAACCCTATCATAATATCGATTCTCTGAATTCAAAAATATTCTCCATTTTATGAAAATAATTATCTAAATATTTTTAATTTAATTTTTAATACAATCATAATTTATTTTCAAAAAACAACATTAAAACTATAACTAATTTTATAACACCTTCATAAATTAATAATGGTCAAATTAAATTATCTTATAACCATAATACAATAATGTAATAATTCATTATTAAATTTATGAAAATACATTATGATTTTAAAATATTAAATTAATCATAAAATTTTATCTAAAATTTTTCTGACATAAAAAATACCAATACTTATAATATGTCCATTTTTTCACATTTAAGATGTCTAAATTATAATTATACATTCATGGGTGAATTTTTAACTTTTTTGGATGATTTACTTTTCATTACTATTCATATGGGTAATATTACTATTAATTATTTACTATTCACTAAATATTATATTGATCTTATTAGAATATAAATTTATTATTGGTCACAACTGTAGGAGACCGGTTCATAAAAATCATTTCACATTAGTAATTATGTAAAGATTACATAAATATTAAAAATATCATTTTCCACAAAATTTCAACAATAATATTCATCCTATATTTATCTAGACATCAAAAAATTTACCATAATAATAAGTAACAATTTTATTTATAAAAAATGATTACAAAAAGTAACTAATGTATCATTACATAGCCCCTTATTACACCCTAATAGGACCTAAGTGTAAGGTGTGCTATTGTGATAAATTCTTGGGGAAGCTCAGACAACATTGCCCGAGTGGTGATTTTTGTCTCGTTGAACTTCTCCCATAAGAAATTCCATTCATGCTTCACATGTTAAGGCTTAGCTTGGGCTTGGTCCAGAGAAAATCCTAGTGATGAAACCTCTTTCCCATGCTCTGGAATATGGGCTTCATATAGCCCAACTCTACCGGATGAGGCCATCAACTATTATTTATGTAATAATTAACCAAGATCACATGTATTTATAAACAATAATCATAATTTTAAGAGTTTGGTTTTCAACGGCCATATTGACAAATGATCATATAACGGTCGAAACCCAATAGTATAATTTAAATTATACCCACTTCATTAATTAAAGTATATAGTTTTAAGGAATATAAAATAAAATAACACACAAAATTAGGAAACAAATAGTATTCAAAATTTTTGGTCGTTATATTCTTCCTCCCTTATGAAATTTCATCCCCAAAATTTTAACTTGTTCCCTCAGAAGATAAAATGTGTGGGTAATTCTGTCACATAGACTCCTCTAGATCCCACGTAGATTCTTCACATTTGTGGCTACTCCCCAACACCTTAACAAAGTTGATAGTCTTGACGTATAGAACCCTGTCTCTATGATCCCACATCTCCTCCTGCAGCTCCACATAAAATAGGTCATGTTCCAGTTACACCGCCTCTAGATTTAGTACATTTTAAGGGTATGGTATATACTTCCTTAAGAGGGATACATGGAAAACATCATGAACCTGTGATAAATTTGGAGGAAGTGCAAGACGATAGGCCACCGATCCTATGCGATCAAGGATTTTATTGGGGCCAATGTACCTTGTTTGGAGCATCCCTTTCTTCCCAAACCACCTGAATCTCTTACAAGGTGAAATTAAAAGAATGACTTTGTCGTCAACATCAAACTCTAAGTTCCTTCGATTGTTGACGGCATAGCTCTTTTTCCAACTCTAAGCAGCCTTAATGTGTTGCTGGATGGCATGGACTTTTTATGTCATCTATTAAAAAAGATCATGACCAAGAATATTTCTATCACCAAATTCATCCCACGAAGTTGTATTTATGCATCTCTTCCCAAATAGAGATTCATAGGGTGTCATTTGAATGATCGAGTAGAAGTTATTATTGTACAAGAAATCAACTAAAGGGAGATGTTGATCCCATCCACCATTAAATTCCATTAAGAAAGTTCTCATCATTTCCTCGAGTGTTTTAAATTTCCTTTCAGATTGGCCAATAGTATGGGGGTGATAGCCCGTTCTGAAATTGAATTCATTTCACATAGCATGTTGAATACTTCTTGAGAATTTTGATGTGAACCTTTGATCACAATCAAATATGATAGAAAGTGTAACTCCATGCAACCTTACCACATCCTTCACATAAATCCTATAATGTTAATAAAGATAGAAATCTTCTCGAATGGATATAAAATTGGATGTCTTAGTGAGACGGTCCACAATAACCCATATCACATTGTTTCCATTGGTCGTTCTTAGGCGACCAGTGACAAAGTCCAAAGTGATATTGTCCCACTTCCATGATCGTATGGGTAGTGGTTTCAATACCCCTTTAGGAATTTGTCCATCAACATTCACATGTTGACATACTAGGCACCTTGATGTGTAGCCAGTAATCTCCCTTTTCATATAATCCCACCAATAATGATCAATAAGAACCCTAAATTTTTTTTCCTCAAGGATGTTTAGAGAATGTAGTGCTATGAGCTTCATTCATCAGCTCTTTCTTTATTTCCAAAATATATGGAACAAATAGTCTTGTATGAAATTTCATTACACCTTCTTCATCAATATTGAACTTAGGAAACATTCCCTTATTCACAAACTCAGACTTCTTCTTTAACAAAGGATATTTTTTTTGAGAATTCTTGATCCTCTTCAGTAATGATGTTTGAGAAATCATTTGGGTTAGGGTGTATGATTTCCCTTCCCTTATAATTCCCATGTCCATCTTTACCAAGTCACTGATCAAAGGATCTCTTAAAATCCTCATCATGGATTGAAAAACTGGGTCTTTCTAACTTAATTCATCAACAAATTTGTTTTCTCTTCTTGGATGAAAATGAATTGAACACATAGTCTTTAAGAAGTTCCAACCAACACCTTTGTCTCATGTTTAATTCCTTTTGTGTTAAAATATACTTTAAATGTTGATGGTCTGCAAATATATCACATTTATGTCCATAAATATAGTTCCGCCATATCTTTAGTGAAAACAAACCACATCCAGCTCCAGATCATGCATAGAATAGTTCTGTTCATGAGTCTTCAACTGTCGAGAAGAATATAAAATGACCTTTTAATTTTACATGAGGACGCACCCAATCCCTTTTAGATATACATCACTATAAATAATGAATCCTTCTCCACTTAACGGAAAAGTTAACATGGGTGCAGCAACCAATCTCTTCTTCAGCTCTTGGAAACTCTCCCCACACACTTTTGTCCATATGAACTTGACCCCTTTTCGAGTTAACATGGTTAATGGATTAGAAAGTGATGACATGCTTTTCAGAAACATCCTATATAATTCTGATAATCCATGAAAACTATGAATCTCAATTATTGTTGTAGGCTGAGGCTACTCCTCTACAACTTTTGTCATTGCGGGGTCAACTGTGATTCCTTCAATAGTTACAATGTGCTCCAAGAAAGAAACTTGTTTTAACTAGAATTCACATTTTCTGAACATTCAAAAAGGCCTCTCCTTTAGTAGAGTTTAAAAAATAACCCTTAGATGATCCTCATACTCCTCATGACTTTTGGAATATATCAGAATATCATCAACAAAAACTACCACAATGTTATCAAGGTAGTCCTTAAGGAATCTATTCATCAAATCCAAAAAATAATAAGTGCATTAGTCAGTATGAAAGGCATAACGAAATACTAATAATTACCATATCTTGATCGGATGACAATTTTTGGAATATCTACTTTCTTCACCCTCAATTGATGATAACCAGAACGAAGATCCAACATAGAGTATAATTGATCCCCAAAAAGTTGGTTAAAAAGTCATCAATTCTTATAAGAGGGTATTTTTCTGTACTGTGATCCCTTTAAGTTCTATATAATAAATGAATATCTGCATCGATCCATCAATCATATTCACAAATAGCACATGTGCTCCCCATAGAGACACACTCAGTAAAATAAACCATTAATCCAAAAGATCGTGGATTTGTATCTTTAATTACACTAGCTCTACATTTTCCATCCAATACTAGGTCTTTGTTGTCATATGAGATCTCGGTACGTGTTAAATAGAGAAATATACCTCTATTTCTAGGAGAGGTCTGGGAAACTCCTCAGGAAATACATCTATGTATTCCTGGTCTATTGGGACATTTTCTATCCTTATACTCTTATTTACTTCTTCTTCTTCACCGATGAACTCCATAAAGAAGGATATAAGAGGTTCTTCTAGAAAAAGATCAGGTTGAGATATTTTTCATTGGGGTATAACTAATGGTTTCCCATTCAAGACTATAGATATTTCCTTGCTTATGCATTTGATCTTATCATTATACATTGAGTGTCATTCTATCCCTGATATATTGTTGAATTCCAGCATGAGAAACACTACTACATTTGTGATAAGATTGTTCTCACTAAAGTAAATAGTAGATTTTATAAACATAGATGATGCTTGGATAATCCTTCTAAGAGTCTAGACTGATAACTCCACTTTTATAAAATTGGGGTTTGATTCTAAATTCATTGGAAACATGGAGGAAATAAAATAATGTGTAGAACCAGAATCAAACAAATTACTTGATAGTTTTGAGAGAACAACAATAGTACCTACCACAACATTATTTGGCACTTAAACAGCATCTGTAGTGATAGAAAAATCATGACCTTTCTCCCTTTTCCTTTGCTGAGGCTGATGGTGATTCCCCTCCACTGCCCTCATATTTGGACAGTGATTGGAATAGTGCCGAAGTTGTCCAGACTTATATTAATGGAAATATTGTAGGCATGCACCATCTTCCACTTGTTTTTATTTTTTGGGAGTTGAGTATTCACCTCACTATGACAATTCCACATGATATGGCCATATCTTCCACACATTTAGCACTTACCGCTCCTAATCAAGAAGTTCCTCGAGTGATTCTTCCCACATTTATTACACGTGGGACCTTGCACTTTCTTACCTCCTCTTCCCTGATCGAAGCTCCTCCCTAATCTTGGTTCCAATGATCACTTCTTTTCAATGGATTTATGAGACCACAATGTCTCACCAAAATCTTGTTCAACTTTCATCATACTCGGTATGATCTCCTCATAGATTTCATTGTCTCGGTTAGATATATTCTTCTGCAGATGAGGTATTAGTCCACCAAAGAATCTATCAACCTTCCCACTATGATCAATGACAATGCTTGCGGTATAACAGGATTTTCATATGATGTTCATCTTATATCATCCCACTGATTCATTCTACTTCTACTTCATCTCAAGAAACTCCTTCTCCATTCTTGTTCTCATGGAACGAGGGAAATACTTACTAAATAAGATCCCCCTGAACTCTTACCACTCCATGGATTCAACCTCCACTATTGGAGTCATGTTTTTAATCAGTTCCTACCACTAATAAGCAACTAACTCTAAGCGATAGACATCCTGGGTGACATTCTCTTATTCTGAATAGTGGACCATAGAAAAGAACTTCTCTATGGATTTTATCCACTCTTCAGAAATAAAAGGGTTGGTCAACCCACTGAAGTTTGGTGGTCGTTGATGCAAAAAGGACTCAAAATAATGGTGTTCCCTTCGCAGTGAGATATGTCTCTCAGATTTATTCAAGTTATTTCCCATAACATGTGTGATTTGGTTCATCATTCTCATGAAATTTTCTATTACATCTTCCATTGGAGGTCCATCAGTGCATGGTCCATTGCGGTCACCATTTTCATGGTTCCTACTATTTCCCGCCATTCTCTAAAAGAATAATATCTTAGTGAGAAACTAATTTGATTTAAAAATATTTTATCTATAAAGGATTTTATGTCTTAAAACATCATTCTTTAAAAAATTACATTCATATATAAATATTTCATAATGATTCATAAAAATCATGTGATTGACCAAACTTATCCCCTGGGAGTGTTAAAGAATGAGTGCTGAAAGGTACGTTTTCATGAACTATGATACCTCAGATCAAGCCCGAAACTCATTTTCAGAGGACTCACTCTTAGGTACATCAATTCTAGAGCCACATCCACTTTTCAGTATCTATTCATGGATTTATTTGATCAGAAACCACTTACTTAATATTTCAACAAAATACCATGAGATTTTCCTATATTTAAACATTTCTATAGGTTTCATCCTAATGTTTTCATATCCTAATTTCCATAAATAACTAATCTATACTTTTATACTAACTATAACATCCCACCTTTTTATTATATAACATTTCATTACATTAAACAAATACAGGATCTTTAAAGTCATGTGTCTTGGAAATCAAGAAAAATGAAACATGAAAACAAAATGAAATTGTATTCTAATCCACTTGTAAGGCTTCCACATAATTTCATACTGTGTAAAATTACTGCATCTCATAACCTGTAGACATACAATAATGGAAAAAGGTGATCATAATACCTAGTATGGAAATCAAGGGAATCAGTTTACTTGTGATTTCAATAAGAACATAAAGAAAAACCTAAAGACATGAGCATTGGAAAAAGAGGAACTTCATAATAATAAAATCATGAATCATAAATTGTAAATTATTATACTAAATTTCATTTAGAAATTCATGAACATATCACCAAGATTCATCCCTAAGGTTTCATAAAAATATTACCAAGGTTATTCACCAAGCTATCGTGAAACTTTTCATCTCTATAGATTAATTCGTTACCCATTGAATTGGTGTGATATCAGGGTGCACCTTTAATATGTATTTATTTTCTAGTGATCCACATAGATCATAATCGAAATTTTCATAAATCACCCATAGAGAATCAATGAAATGGGTTTCATGTAAAAATCGCAATGTTTAATAACTCCTTAAAAATAAGGTCATTATGTCATTTATAACCCATGGAAAGGGAGTGAGGGTTATATATTTTTAAATTACAGAATAAAATATATCAATTTTATTTATTTATGAATACCCATAGAAATAAAAATATATTTGGGTATTCACATAAATAATACAAGAGAATTTCTTGAGAAAAAGAGTGACTTTGAGATAAACATTCTGCAGCGTAATGACCATAATATATGGTTTTCGAAAACAATAAAAAGAGTGGGTACAAGTTTATCCCATACATAAATAAATCATTTTACATTATAGGGATATATTAAAAAGTAAATATGATTATCATGTAGATATTTGAATGAAATACCACATGAATAATAATCTTGAATGAAAGTGAAAATGTGATTTCTTTTACGAAAAATCGGCATCCTAATGGCGTCACATAAACATTCATAAAAACAATTGATTAAAGTAGAGAGGGTATATAATAATTTGTAAATTAATTTTATAATAATATGAATATATAATAAATTACCCCCACATAAAAAGATGGAAACTAGAATACATAACATAATAGAAGTCATGACTTAAAAGAGGAGGGTGAGAGGTTCGCTTACCTTGAAGAGTGATTTTGAAAGCTCGATGGATGGTACCTTGGGGGATTGAGGGCACCTTGGTAGGACTCCTTAGGAGGTAAAAAAGACAAGATCTTCTTAGGGGAGGATTTTGGAATGAATGCAATGAGGGAATGTCTTGGTATTTATAGAAAAATTGAGAGAATATTTAATTAATTTCCAAGGGACACCTCATCGGTGGTATTTGCAAAACTAGGGGCTTGACCCTGGTATTTTACCATGTTATTGGCCTATTAGGACACATCATAACATATCTTAGTATTCATAATATACCAAAATTATTTCATCATTGTTACATCATTAATGATGTAATTAATCAAAACGAAACTCAAGATTGTATTTTTACTATTCACAGAAAAACAGTTTAAAAAAATATAATAAATTCACCCTAACCTAATATCAACACTTCGAATTAAAAAATAAAATATATTTTTTTAAAATAATATTCTAAATATGTTTAATTTAAATTTTTAATAAAATCTTAATTTAATTAAAAACAACAACTTTAAAATAATAACTCATTTTATAACTCCTTGAGAAATTAATAGTGGTCACAAAAAATTAAATTATAATAATAAGACAATAAAGTAATAATTTATGATTACATTTTATGAAAATAAATTTCCATTTTAATTTATTAAATTAATTGTAAAATTATAATTAAAATATTGATGACAAATAAAAAACAAAATACATATATTAAGACCATTTTTCACTTTTAATATTTCTAAATTATATTTATACATTCATGGGTGAAGTTTATGTTTTATTTTTGGAAGATTTAGTATTCATTAATATTCATAAGGGTAATATTACTATTCATACTTTACTATTCACTAAAAATTAATTTGATCTAAATTAGAATCTAAATTTTTTACTGGTTACAACTATAGTAGATCATTTTTTGAAAATAAGTTCACATTATTAATTATTTAAGTTTGCATAAATATTTAAAAATACCATTTTTCCTAAAAATTCATCAATAATATTCATCCTATATTTATCCAATCATCAAAAAAATTACCATAATAAGAAGTAAGAATTTTATTTATACAAAAGGATGACACAAAGAAACTAAGGTCTCATTACATAGCCCCTTATAACACATACATATGATTTAAGTGTATAGTGTGCTATAGTGATAGAATATTGGGGTAGCTCAGACAACATTTCCCGAGTGGTTATCTCTATCAGCTTGAACTTCTCTCGTAGGCGATTCCATTAAAGATTCACATGTTGAAGCTCAGCTTCATCATAGTCCAGAGTAAATCATAGTGACACAACCTCCTTCCCAAGATCTGAAAGATGGGATTCATATGGGCTAAGTCTATTGGATGGGTCCATCGACTCTTCTTTTTTGAATTAATTAACCATGATCACTTTTATTTATAAACAATAGCCATAATATTAAGAGTTTAGTTTCCAACAGTCACATGGACCAACGATCATATAATGGTCGAAACCCAATAGTAACATTTTAATTAAACTCACTTCATTAATTAAAGGATACTGTTTTGATTAGTATAAAATAAAATAACAGATAAAATTAGAAAAAAAATGTTATTCAAACGTTCGGGTCATTACAATGGATATGATTTGGTACATACGTGAGTAATCACATAAAATTTTAATCAAACATAGCTACTAAATATTCCTTTCGTTTCCACAATTCTATAATTTTTTCTTATTATATTTTTAAATACATTTGATAAATATTTCTCAAAGAAAATATTCTTCAATATGACCCATTCTATGGATGTATGAAATTATCTCTCCCTGGAATTATTTAAACATTACCACCATCAATCAATATAACCCTTAAATCAACAATTTTAAAGAGTTACCTATTAATGATTAATACATCCCATTACATTGAATATCTTTTCAAGATTTCTGATCATTTATTCAAAAATAATGGGATCTGCGATCCTAACAAAATATTAGTGGAGAAGCTTTAGAAAATTCAATTTAATGGACATGTACCTCTATGGTAAATCTGGTTTCTCCCTAACATGGATTTCACCACTGTTTATTACCTATATCAACTGATCCATCACTATAAAAATTGATCAATTCAAATTCTAACCAATCTGAGAAGCTGATTCAGAGGGATATTTTCCTCATGATACCTTCCTACTTCAACTTCCATGTTTTCTCTACAGAAAACCATTTTTAGTAGACATAGTTTAGATAAACAAACATAGCTATCTTCAACTGATATATAAGGTCAATATAACCACATACTTAAATTTATCAAGGGAATTATATTAATATTATCATATACTCTAGTGTTATAGACACATTTCCTCTGATACAAACTATTTGAACATAGATTTATAACATTACATGATATTGAATATATAGACAGGATTTCAACTTCTTATATTTTGTTTATTTTTATATATTTGAGTATTATATAATTATTTCATAACTCTTACATAAAATCCTTTAAATATTTTGGTGGGCACTGCCACCCGTTACCTATTTTTCCATTATATTTTAAAATAATACACATTTTCTATTCATCACAAAACCTCATTACCTTCAACTTGACTTTATATTTGTTCATACTCATCCTTAATCCCTATGAAAAATAATTAAAAACATTAGATGAGAAAAAATTTCATACTGAGGGGTATAAAAGAATGTAATTTTTTAGTCAAGTGGAAATAATAAAAACCCCATAAAATGTGTGGCTTTTCCACATTGTTATTTGATATTATATAGTATATATTATTCAAATGGGGAAAAAACTTTTTGATCAATGATAAAATTATCAAAACCATATGAATTAATAGAAATCCTTATAATAATTAATGAGAATTAAATACAAAACATATATTTGTGTTTGAAAGAAATAATTGTATCCTAGTTAAATCCACATGAAAAACCACAATGGTTAACTCCCTCATTAATTCTATTGAAGATAAGGAATATTAATTAATTCATTAGAGACCTATATTGGGATAACATACTATATATGAAATATCATGAACACCCACAATCAACTATAATTCTGAAATTCCATTAAATGAACATATTTATATTAATAGTTCACTTTTTCGTCACAAATCACATGAAAAGATATATTTTACCCCAAATAAATGAATTTTGTATATTTAAGTATTCTTTCATTATAATTTTTTTAAGAAAAATAAAAGTTAAAAAAAATTAATTAAAAGGGTTTTTATTGAGAATAAATAAAATTATTAAATGGAATCCAAATAATGAATTACGATTATGGAGATGAGAAAATATGGCCAAGTTGTATATGATAAATAGAACATTAATTTTTTCATTTTTTCATTAATATTAAAACATTTTATATAAAATACATTAAAATATTGATTTTCCAAACCATTGAATGGAAGTAAAAAAATTTCAGGAAATGTACTATATAATTTATTTCTGTAAATATATATAAATTCATTACATACTTTTATAAATAAATATGTGGAGGGAGAATATTTAGTAAATAAGTCTTTAAAACTACTAAAATGGTGTTTTATGTTAATGAGTACCCTATGCCTTGATAACTTTGTGAATCAAAGGATAATTGATGGAAAGAAAATAGAATGAATTTTCAATCAACTTAATTTTATTAAGAAATCATATAATACATAAATAAGTAATTTTATACACACTATAGAATATAATATGTGGGTGGAAACAACTTATATCACCAAGAGACGATATCCAGACATAAATACCATACCTCAAGCATGACTCATCGCATTTTCTCCTTATATTAATGATTAATAAACATTTTTTAGTTTTTTAATATTAATTTTTTTCACATTTATCATACCTTTATTTATTTTTTTCCATTTCGTATTCAATTACTTAATATATTAATTTGAAATTGGATGTTTTGAGGATATTCATCCCATATGTCCAAGAATGACATCGATAGGTCGACTATGGTCAAATGGATAATGAAATTATTATGTATAGATTTCTAATCATGTTGTAATTTTCATTTTTATACATTAATTATTATTATATGAAAAACAACATTATGTTTTTATGAAAAATGAATTACATTAAATCATTGCAATGGTAGTCCTTACATATGAATGAGAAACATTTCCATTTATCAATAAATGTGAGGAAAAGAAGGTATGTATAATATAATATTTTTAGAATGACTAATATATCATAAATATCATTTAATTTATTTCAATATAAATACATACCCTATTCATGTGAAGTGGTTATTTTTAGGAGAATAGAAAAAATACTGATTTTTCAAATATCGTTACATTTTATTTTTCATTGATTCGTAATGAAATTAGTAGAATAATTTTTTATTATTCCATAATGATATTTTTATCTTATATATCATATTAATTCATAATAACCCACCAATATGATCATCCATATGATCTAGTGATGAAAATTGAAACACATTGCTTAAAGGAGGTGGTAGTCCACACATATGCCCAAGAGATGTATCCATTTCACATGAGATATAAAAGGATGTGAAAATCGATTATATAATAAATTGAATAACATTTGACTATATGATCTATATTTATATTATTATATAAAAATATTTTGTAGTGTTTTGAAGAAGTTAAAATCATAAAAATACAATCAAAACAATCGATTGAGAACTATACCTCATATTCAAATAACATCTATAGGTTTATACTTTAATACTTCATCGATTTGAATTACGATTAAACTAATAAAAATAGGTCATGGAGAGGGATGTTATAAGGTTATTTGGTTAGGTATTTTGTGATTTATATGATCATTATTTTTAGATAATAGGGAAGAGGGGTGTGCTTTTTTATTTGAGGTAGAGGACAAATAAGATGACCTCGGCTCCCCCTCTCTCTCGATGCTCCCCTACACCCGATGACTAGGATCTTGGATCCCTCCGACCCAGTGGAGGGTAATATTTCTCCTATTTATCCCCACAATGGATAACCTAAAATAATTTATACCTTTTTCAAATCTAGGTATTCTACCGCAATTTTCATAGATCTATGTTTTCTCGATAGTCCCTAATCTGTTCCAAGGATTGCCTCAACTTCTAATCTCCTCATCGTAGTTTACAGATGCCTCATATCACTTAAAAAATCATTTTTGCATGGATACAATAATAAAATACCATCAATTGATATATTTTATCATTATTTATTTGGATCATGGGGTTTAAAAGATCAATCACTAGTGCGGCTTTATGACAGAGGGCACATAATGATCAAATTTGTGTCGATGGAGGATCTGATTGCTGCATGGTAAAGGACCCTCAAAAATGAAATTGGAATTTCTTCCCTATTATGTAGTGGAAATTCTATTTTAATATGATTTGAGATTCTCTAGATGTAGTAATATGGCTAATTTTACTTAATATCTTTATTCCCTTTCAAAATCATTATATTTTTTAGTTTCTAGGAAACCGTATATATAACTACATAAGCATAGAAAATAGAATAGAGGAATTGCGCCATTATATTTTTTCATGAATATGTGTGGTGGTATATGTTTCTAAGGAACCATTGTATTGGTTTTCGATAAAAATTGGAGAATAGTTTTGGTGGAAACATGTAGTTGTCTTCAAATTTCAGACTGATTAGTGTGTGTCCTGTGGGCGACTAGTTCACCTATATGAAGTATGTTGTAATGGTCATCAGAAGTAGGTTCACACATATGGGAAGGATAAAATGGAATATGGGGTATGACCAGATTCTGGAAAACAAAGAACAGAATATGAACATGAGGGTATGGGTCTCCCCTCATCAGGTAAACTTTTGGTCGACACTATTTCGACAAAGGTCTTGTTTGGTAATAGCGATCTTGTTCTGGCCAACCCTTATTTGATTTAAGTTCCTAGAATTCCTAAACCAATTGTTTTTCATATATTAATTCATATGAGTAATGATATGGATGGCCCATATCTCAGGGGGAATTCTCCTTCAGTTCCAACAATGGGTGGAGTGATCATTTCTCCCATATAGGGGTTTTATAATCTGGCAATGATAATCCTCCTATAGTAGAGAATAAAACTCCATAGGAAGGTGTGTAAAATATAGGTAGGGGGAATGGTTCCCCAAATTCATTAAAATATGTGGAGGAAGATATTAGGAGGAGTCCTAGGTGAATAAATATGTCTGTAAAAAAAGTAATTTTTTTAATGGGTTGGATGAGGAAGGGTCTGACTAGGAACCATGCTCAATCTAGTTGTAGGAGCAGAAAGAGGCAGTGGATGTGCTTACACTTATTTTATCTAAGTCCAATTATGAGGAAGAGGTCTCAAGTTAGATCTCAATGGATAATGTGAGGGAAAATTTAGTCAAATCAATTCATAGTCCAAGGAAGAAAAAGGGATGGAAGTGGAATCACAAACCAGGGGATGGATTATGGTCGAGGGGAAGAAAAAAATGGATAGATGGACAATTCTCTATTGCTTAAGATGATGAAAACAAGGTCTGTTAGTAGGGTAAAGGTGATGGATAATGAAACTATGGAATATATTATGGGTTGTATGAATAGAATGATTCATTAAAATGGTAAACAAAAAATCTATTGTAGGGATTCTAAAAAGAAAAAAACAAGCGTAGTGAATTTGGAAATATTGAATAGGAAAATGGAATGATACATCTAGTACTCCATATATTATCAAATTATGAAATGAGGGATGATTCCACTATGATTTGGGCCTAATAAGAAGAGGATAAAATTATCATAGAGATAGATCATCGAGGTTCTTTCAACAAATATCAAAGAGACTAAATCTTCAGAGAAGACCTTCTTTTAACATGTGACTTCAATGAATGAAAGATTAATTTAAAGGAGTACATATAGAAAAGGGAAATAATTATAAATTAATTTATAGATATTTTCAATGATTTATGAAATAAAAATTCCCACACAATTCATTGGGGGATATATAAGGAAAAAATTCCAATATTTTTAGTCTAACTATTAATGACATTGTGATCTTTATCTATGCCTAAAGTTCCTTGAACTTGTATAGTTTTACAATTTACCTAAAAAGAGTCGTAGGAAATAAAATTTAATCTTATCAATATAAGTAGGGAGATGAAAAAATTAAAATTCTTCAAAATAATGAAATATATTAATTTTATTCTAAGGTAAAATGGTTCAAAAATGAAATATTTTCAAATACTAGAGGGTATTGGGTAAAAATATGGCCATTAAATATGATTTAGAAAATATTTTAAGTAAAATTATTCATTGTAATTTTATTTTTATCCCTTTTAACATTATATAACTCTTACCATGGTAAAAAAAATATAACGATGTTATTATTCCTAGATTCCTCAAATTAAATGGCCTCTTAAAAAATAAAAAATAAAAAATTATAATTATAAATATTTATTTTCATTCATGACATAAAATTTAAATAATTGGTTCAAATTAATTTTAAAACAATCCCGAAATATTAGGATAAAATGTGTTAATATAAAAAAATCAATTAAATGTATACAAACATTTTCATACAAAAACAATGTTTAATGTTAATTACCATCACACTAATTGGATTATTATTAATCAAATTGAAATAATTAAATTTTTTAAAATAATAAAATATTAATTTACATTTTAGATGCTTGAAATATACTTTTTCCTATAAATTGGTATTTTCTAGTATTCAACCATTATCATATTTATTAAAATATTTGATAAAATTCATACTATAGTAATTTTAAAATGAAGAAAAAATGATATCATTTTCTCTAATTAAAATTCTAAAATATTGAAAATAATATTTTAAATAAAATTAATACCATAAATGAAAATGAAATTAATAATAATAAAAGTATTTCTTTTTTATTGAAAATTTACATAATATTTTTAGTGTGAATAAAATCCAATAAAATATAATTCCTGAATATTAAAAAGGAATGTAGTTTATTTAGTATTAAAATTAATTTTGATTCTACCAAATAATTAGGAATATATTTCTATTATAGATTTATAATAGGTCTAAATTTATTATACTGGAGGTTAGAGTGTGTATGAATAAAGATTAGACATGAGATAAGGGTTTTCTCATCTAAATAACCCTACATTGATATATGTTTTATATTCACATTCTTTTTTTGTGTAAATACTAAAAATGAATTTATTTTATGATTAGTATCTTGAAAATTAATGGTATTCATAAATCTATATAAGGTTATTTTTTTCCATTGGATTTGATTCAAATGATACCAACACTATAAGTGGTCAGATTATATTATCATTTATTTTTCATGATTATTTTTGTTTCAATTTCCATTGGGGGGATTTTATGTTATTTATCTATTAAGCCACAACCATTTTCATATTACATGGTTATTTTTTGGGTTTTCATGTATTAATTTCATTTCCACAATATTCTGTACTATAAAGGACTGAAATAATGTATTTAGGAATAACAAACATTTTTTCATTTATGGTATTAAATATTTAACCTCTATATCTATGTTCTCAAAAATATTTTTATACAATTAATTAGATTATTTTACTTGATTAATAAAGTTTTATTTATACTATATTTTAATTTAATTTAAAATATTTTTGAAGAATATTTTTTTTATTTTATAAAAAAATAATTTTTTACTTCAGTTACAGTCTTCGAAAATTATGATTTTTAACATTTATGAGAAGAATTTTTTTCCACCGTCATTTAATTTCTTCATCAAGAATATTCCTTTACATTTTTTCATTATTTTTAAAAGAAAATAATGTTACCATTTTTATGCGAATTTATAGTTTTAGATGATACTAATTGAAATAGATGTTTAAACACAAATTTTAAAGAATAATTATTAATATTATAAAAATGTATTATTTATATATGTGATAATCCATTAAGAATATTTATTCTTCCCATGGGTTACTATATTATTATAAAATACAATTACTTTGGTGTGTGTATTATGATGATTATGTTCTATGTATTTTTGTTTTCAGCGTTTTCATTTCCCACATGTTATTAATTTAATTATTAAATGATGAATATTTTGATGGGGTTAGCGGACACTTATATACGGTTTCTGTTATATTACATGAGTTACTAGAATTAAATATCCTTCTAATGCATTGGTAAAAGCTATATATCATAGGAGATGATATTATAAGGAATTGGGTGTGCACCCAATTCACTATAGGACACTATCCACCATGATAGTATGGGAAGTCATCCTTGAATGGGGAAATTATTTTCAATATATATATGTATTCAATTAATTTATGACTTATGATTATTATATGACATTTGGGATCATTTATAAGAAATTAGTTCTTCCATTTTTTATGGATATCTTATTTTCTATCAATTATGAATTTAAATTCATATAATGGCTTAAGCTAGATTGCCTTTTGGGGTTTTTCAGGTATCTGGGGGTGTCTCGGTTTAGTATAGACCATGGAACCCATGTTTTTTGTATTTTTACCCTGAATCACAGTTAATGAAAAATGTATGGTTTTGGAATCATGGTTTGACTAAATTCTGCAAGGTTGGACAGTGGGGGCTTACATGCCAAACAGTTTTGGTAAACTTTGTGATAAGTCTGCAGTTTTCATTAGATGTTGACATATGGTTTCAGCACAAGTTACACACAGGTTAAAACCATATGGGTTAATCTTGAGCTATGCCCCAATCCTATAAAAATTCATTCCTGATTTCCGTATGATTTGAAAAATTGTTCCGGTAAACAAAGAGAAACATGTTGTGTTGGTTTTATATATATTTTTAAACTAAAATAAAAATATCTTGTAAACCTAATTTGAGTTCTTATTTATCCCGGACAGGAGGGGTTATCCATTTAGATCTCTCAACATCGACTAAAGTCGGAATTCCGATTCCTTCTCCGTCTAGACTCTGATTTGAGAGAGGTTTGACTCCTTAGATCTATAATATCAAGGAATTAATTTCTTTTTGATCTTATGTCATTCTTATGGGAATAATATCTGCTATTTGGATTTAGTATCATATTCCCTATTTCCATTTTCATTATCCTTTATTCATATTTATACAAAATTAGGAATAATTTGATCCAGATTCTAGATGAGCAATCTAGCACAGACCTAAGTTAGGTGTTCATGTGATTTTCATTAAAATTTGGATAATTTATAAATGTCAGTGTTTCATGAAACCAATTTTTGGGAGTTTACTAAATTGAATTTGAGTAGTATAATTTATAGGTTTTCCCTATTCAGTTAAAGAGTATTAATCATTCATGTAGTAGGTAGTACACCTTGATTCAACCACCCCTTTGGTGTTTTTAATTAACTATACCTATATGAATTAGTCCTTGGATGCCTATCAGGATTGAATTTTACCCCATGCCATGTTTTGTATAAATTTAGGATGATTGTAATTTAAATTTCAATGTTATGAGTTGTAATTGGAACAAATTATGTAAATGGGATGAAAAACTTTCACCTTGACCCATGTATTCCATTACATGTTTAAGCACGTGTTCTTTGTTTTTTCCTATCCCATTTGAGTAAGTCGAGGATATTCCCTTAATTTATTCAATTGAATTGAATTTATTTAATCATATATTTTCCCATTTATGTTGTTTTATAATTAATCCATGTGAAATATTGATTTGTGTGTTAGGCTGGTTATATTAAAAATGGCCATCTGTGTATTATAATGGACCTTGAATTACTATCCCTTATGAGAAATGCGGAGACCATGTTGTGTAAAGGATTGATTATTTATTGGAAATCCCTTACCATGATTTTTCATTGTGAGTTAAATGATGATAAATCCATGTATTCATTTGTTATACATGTGATGCTTGTTATATGAATTATGACCCCATGAGTCAATGAAAGGCCAAGCCTCTGAGGTTTTTCCTTACTTGAGTCACCCTTTAAGGTGAGTTATATTGAAATCCTTCATCTTTTTTATTGTCATGGAAAATTAATTGTTTCAGTGAAATTGAATTTGCTAAATGATAAATTTCCATAAATGATACATGGGTTAAAATTAGAATGTCATAGACAAACTCTTGTGACTATTGACCATTATACCATTGGAGATACATGGATTAACCTTATAATTCCATGGATGGACTCAATTGATATTGTGATATATATCCATGAGTGGTACGTGGATCAAAATGAGATATTCCATGGATGGACTCATAGAAACTAGACTTATATTCCATGTGCTAATTTGAATGTAGGGGGTTACCACTAACAAGCTCAAAGAGGAATTTCACATATGTCATGAGTATGATAGAGATATAAATGAGATATTCCATGGATGGACACATTGAGACTATACTTATATATCAAGGGATGTATGGAATCTAATGGTTTAACAAGGATGGACACTAATAGGAATTGATTATATGTCATTAGTGATACTTGGGGCTTCCATATAAGACTGCCAAGGATAGACTCATAGGACATGGAATTTATACCATATACAAAGTGTAACATGGGTTCATGATAGGATCTATATGGTTGGGATCATTTGGTGTTTTTCAATTATACGTAGTGTGATACATGAATTCAAACTTACTATTTTCAAGGCTGGATTTTTGTTCTATTTGAATTAGATGAATAAAATGGATTATATAACATAGAATGAATCCAAAAAAATCTTAGAGTCATTTTTTACTTGTAATTTTTTGGATGGCCTTCTGAGGCATCTTTTGTGCTTCCTACTATATGGTGGATTTTTTAGGTGATCCAATCTCATGACATATAAATTCAATGTAATTGAATTGTTAAAAGTTTTGATTAAATGAAAAGGATATCAAATGTAAACATGCACATAAATGATGTTTACATTTTATTTTTCCATCTTTACTAGTTTTCTCATTTCACACTGTCTACTATATATATTCACTAATAGATTATAATAGACCATGGGTGGTCTCGTACTGGGATTATATCTCACACCTTTTTTGGTTTAGGTTTTTGGACCCAAATAGAAAATATGATTACATGGGTCAAAAATAGAATTTTCCCTAATACTTGTACACGACATGCTACATAGGAGTAAGAGAGAATGGGACCAAGCTGAGGCTTATGATGCTGCTAAGATTCATTTTTCATTTTTTTACTTTTGAGACATGTATTTTTCATGTCTATAGTGTACCTTTTTTGGCTATTTATGAAAACATGTTACATATATCATCATCTTGTATATGATATGATTTATGTCTTTTAATACTATCATTCTTCCACGGTTTATTTAGATTGTATGGTTTACTACTTCCACAAATTGTATTTGTTATTGACAATATATTATGATACACTATAGTAATGTGTGTATAGTCTCACAAAAAACCCACTTAATCCCTCTCTAGTGGTCATCCTCCTCGAGAATTTGGGGAGATTCACTTGAGGACATGTGACTGACCCAGCTCGGGGAACCATTTAGTGGCATCTTGGACTGGGACCATACAATGTGGTATCAAAAGGAATTTACTTTTTTGTTTGATTTACTATTTGTAAATGATATAAAGGAATTGGGATATTTTATTGAGATGTGTTGGGGTATAGCTACCCCTCATAATGGAAAACGAAAAACTGCCTCTAATTAAATTTATATTTCTGGATTTTGATAGATATATTTGATTCGATTGCATAATTATTTTATTCACATGACTTATCTTGTTATTTTTTATGTGAATTGGTGTTCTGTTAAATTGAAACCCAAGGAGATGAGGGTATTCCATATCATGCATCATATAGGAACCTAATATATTCCAAATGTCGTGTATTATGCCCTGCCATATAGGGTGAATTACCGATTTCATGTTTTTGTGATGGGTGTTATGATACATATGCTTGCTATGGTGATATGTATATTCAGGTGTGTTATGGTGTGAAATATATGGATTTAAACCTCTTTTCCCTTAGTTGTATGGGATCTATTGTATCATAATTATGGAGATCATGGTTCAAACTTAAAGTGAAATGTGATGTGATTTATTATAGGTGGATTTCTAGCTTTGATCCAGGGAGAGTATGAGACCCCTTCAATTAGAATTCAGCACATAATTGGTGTACCCTTGTAAATGTATGTGATAAACATGAAATGAGTATCAATTAAATGAATGTGACTGTGAAGATAGATTTAACTGAAATAAATAAGAAGCCACGTGAAACTAAAATGGTTTATAGTAGTGAACATGACCAGACCTGACTTTGGTTCTGGGATTTCAGTAGTGCTTCATTAATTTATGTGATATATTAAACACCCAATCCTATCACAATGGTAATTCATAGGGTTGTAATCTCCTAGGAATTCATATACGTATCCTACATTTATTTTTACTCACTTGAGCTATGAACCACTTAATGATCATGAACTGAGGTGGGTGTTGGAATTGTATAACAACAACACCATTGTAACGCCCCGACCCCAGCTACCCAGAGCCAGTGCATTACTTCGTAACATTGGCATTATCACAAAAGATCAAGTCTCGAAAGAACGATTAGTTTAGTAGCCTTGGAAACACTAGATACATTCGTAAACGTTACATTACATCATAAAGTGAAAAACTACAATAAAGATGTCTCTATAGTCCACATTCATATCCTCTTCTGACTATCCCTGCAGGTCATTCATAAAATACTTCTTCACATCCTGGAAAATATTAAAACATTGAAAGGGGTGAGCTCAGATGCTCAGTAAGGATAACAATAATGCGGAAGCTTTCATAAATAAACATTAACATTTAAGGCAATGTATAACTAAAACAAGGGCCTTTTAAACATAAACTTCAACATAATATGGCAAAAGTAAAATGAGATAATTCCATTTACTTATTCACATGGATATTCTACTGGTCGAATAATCACATGCAATATCAATAACCACTTTCTTAATGATGGAATGCATAATGCCAGACTATCATAACCACGTAGCCAAGGCCTCGTGCCAAGACCACAAATAAGATTTTGTCAAGGCCTCGTGCCAAGACACTAGTTTGTCTCATGAGACCTGCCGATGCATCGAGGAGCTATAGCGGGCTCCACCCGTCACTTATTAAGTCCAATGCATTCCTCATATGAATAGGTTTAAACATATCATAAACCATAACATAATCGTATCACATAAAACATGCATAAAAGAAACATAAAATTTCCACATTTCAATCACAAGATATCAATACAACACATTGATATAATAAAAACACTTTCAAAACCATTTTCAATACCAAAATAAAAGAAAGTTAAAACTTTGTATTTATTTTTCATTAAAAAAAGATGGCTTGTAGAGGAATCCGAAACTCAAATAATGGTCACGGCAGCGGAGAAGTCTTTGTCGCCGCATAAGTACGGAAAGAAAAACATTCCCTTTTTGTCGTTTAGTAAAACGCTTCGTATAAAAAGATTCCTTTTGAATAAACTTAAAAGTCAAAGGGGTTTATACACCGTATAAAAGAAAGTTGTGTATAAAACCAAATATGCCTCAATGAAAGGAGATTGAGACGAAGTCCTTAAAAAGATAATTTTTAAAATAAAATAGATCTATTATGTGTATTCACTATAGGTACACATAAAGAATGAAAAATAAGACATAATAATATTATGACATAATTTGAAAGTAGGAGATTAACCCAAAGAATGGAAGTTGGGTTAAGAAATTCCCTTACCTCGTGTATGACTTGACTCAACCGTTCTTTAACCTCCTGAATAATAAACTAGAGTTAATATCTACCTTATTAAGAACCATTTTCAATTTCATTATCCTTTTTATATCACTTATTACAATGTTATGAACATTATGTAATTATTTACGTTAATAACCGTCGTTTTGTGGATCTTTGGTACTTGAGTCAACAATAAACTTCTTATAATCTCAAGTTGTTCATGTGGTAGAATATCCATTATATCCAGAATTATATTCATGATTTAGATGTCATATATATCATATATATACAGTATATACATTCATTCATAATGTAACATAACATTTAGAAGTAAGAAATGAAATGCACCGTTCATGGAGACGGTAAGCCGTACGTACGCATGAACGCTACTTTCATTTCTATTTCGTATTTAATGGAATGAAATAATAATGATATAAATTTATAATATAATTACAGTATAATATAGTTTATAATACCATTTACTCCATCCTTTATACGTCCCACATATGGCTTTAACGATTCAAATCACTTTGAGGGGGCGGTAGTCCGCACTTCCTAAAATGAAATTATCGTGTTTTACCCATAATGGAAATCATAAAGTATGCCATAAATGAGAAATACAGAAGCATAATTAAAACATAAACATATTATATATCATATATAAAAATAGTGACATCTTAATGGCCACATTTGAAGGTGTTATATGGGTTTTGAACAATCATCGTTTCGTGAGGCAGAAATTCGCCATCCACAGAAACCGTATGTTCGTTAACCATTAGATGTAGGTGTGTGTAAGTGTAGCTAGAATAATTCTTATAACAACATCCTAGTATATTGAGGATACTGGTTTTGTTACAAAAGAAATCAATAAAAATAGTTTAGGGGGTTGTAGAAGAAAAATAAAACAAAACAACATTAGAAAAGATATTACCTCAAAATCGGGTAACTCTTTTTGATTTGAGCCAAAGGCTTCCTTGGGAAGCGTTCTGCCCAAAGTGAGGCTTCTAGGAGTAAGATAGGGATGTAGAGAGAGTATTTTGGCAGAGGTTGGCCGAGCCAAATGGCTTTAAGGTGTGAATAAGGTGGGAGAGGTGGGGGCCTTTTATAAGTGGAGAGGAGGGGCACTTTTGGAAAGTAATGAAATGTTATTCAATTATACAATGATTTTCGGTTTCTAAAGGTCCACACTTATATAATTCGTGGAAAAGGTGATAAGGGTTCGAAATATACCCATACAATAGTCTTTGGACAAGTGTAAGCCTTGGATTTTACATTATCTTTTCATTTTATTAAAATCGTTAAATAATGAGGTCATCGATGCATCATAATGATGTCATAGATAATTTAATTTATTTAATGTCTAAAAATTATAAAACAAATACTATGATGTAGGAAATCTTTCTAGATTTCTAATGAATATTTATAGTCAAAATATGGACTTGTGTAACCCCACTTAAAAATTGTTTTATTAAAATAACTCATGTTTGTGTCAATTTAATTTTAACATTAAATAAATATATATTAATGTAATTTTCCAACTAAAGTGGCTCCATTGGGTCCCCAAGTTGACCCATGGGTTGTCTTGGTCGGCCATGACTCATCATATAGGAGTAGGACAATTGTCAAGCTCATATCATATTATTAAAACATTGTTTTTACCTTAAACTACACTAATTACCTCTAATCGTGATTAAAAACTTAAAAGTTACTATTCACCAAAAAATTATTTTCATCTCATTGAACCACATATTACCTCTTAATGACAACCATGTATGTTGGATTTTTGAAAATCAAATCATAGAAGTGGTAATATTTCATTTAAACAGAAAATCAGTTATTTAACTACCACTTAGTGGTTTCACTATTCATCAAAAATTGAAGTTTTTCAGAACAAGGCCAAAATTTCACCCTAAGCTATAATTGATATTCTGAATTCAAAAATGATGTATATTTTACAAAATTCCAAACATATAAGTTGCATTAATTAATTTTATAATTAATTCCCGCTGTTACGACAAATAGCGTGTTTTTAAGAAACAATTTATATCAAAAGATTGGCAATTGTTTATGTCCAATTTCAATGTTAAATTAATTCTAATGACCACCATTGGATAAAATGGTAAAAATATATTCTAATTATACCTTAAAACCACTAAATAGTATAATTTATCACAATAAATTATTTTGATTAAAAAAGTTGTTTTAAAGTATTTTTCACTATTCATAAAAAATAAGAAGTTCTCAGAAAAATACCAAAAATTCAACATATGCTAATTTCGATATTCCGAATCCAAAAATGAAGTCCATTTTGAAATATAAAATTTCTATAATTTTAAAAAGTGGTTATTACTATTCATAACGGCTACTTTGATTAGTCGCGGTGTTTTAGAACTCGAAGTTGCGTACAATGCAAGCTATTGCATTATTGAATGAGAAGCGTATCGTGGAAGCTCGGGGTGTTACATTATCCCCTCCTTCAATAAATTGCGTCCTCGCAATTTGAAATTTTTCTTTCAAAATAAAAGGTCGAAAAGAGAAAATACCTTTGTGGAAAACCCACATCGGAAATAAGGTTAATAAAATTTAGTCTTAATAAGAGGGAAATGGAAATAAGAAAGTCACCACCAAATTATGATCTCGATAAGGAGAACATTGGTGGAAATTAGAGACATATAATTGGAGGAAAAACGTAAATATTTGTAGGGAGTGATTGAGGCCATCAATCACAATCAACTGTCAAATTGAGGGCCTCAAAGCCTTCAATCTATGTTGATTTAAAATATCATCAGTTCAACAAGACATAAGGTATTAGGATAACACATTTTTTTGTTTTAATATCCCTTTACTAAAGTTTAAGAATTAATTTATTTATTGAATAAGAGATAGTTATATATATATTTATGCTTGATAATTAGAGTTTCAACCTTCAACTCATCTTTCACTCAAAAAGATAATAGGACTCAAAAATATTATACTTATCCTAATTGTATAAGGTTCCAAATGTTAACACATACCATTTAGATTAGTAAAATTATTTGTAATAACCAGGGACTTCCTCTAGGCTAGTGGTAGGAAATAAAGGCCTGTCGCACTATGATTGTGGGATCGATTCCTGCAGCTTTGTCCGACGCGACGGGTTATGCCCCACCCTGCAGGTTGTCCTTTTCATAAAACTATAGTATTCCAAGAATAATCTCCAGAAAATTTTTAACCTTAAACAATACTATCCATGGTTCAACTTAATCCATTCCAACCTTAATAGTTATCCAAAATACCTCCGTCTAGACTTTCTCTAAAAGGTCTCTAAATTCCAAAATCAATTGTAACATCAGATTCCCCAAACAAAGAAAAGTTTCTCTTATTGTCACATACTAAAAATATGATTACCTTAATCATATTAAAACCTTACTGAAATCAACAAGTACTGCAGTACAATCCTTATATATATATCACATTATTCTAATAACCAGAATATAATCCATGAGTCCAAAAGCACCAAAACATTAGTTATTCTGCTTCAACTGTAGTAACAGCATAAGATTGTCCTTGATCCCTTGGCCTTTTCTGAGGTATGTTTCCCTGAAGCTTAGGACATTCATTTGCATAATGACCCATTTCTCTACAATTGTAGCATTCAACTTTGATAGCCTCTTTCTTTCCCTTGCAATCACGAGCCTGGTGACCCTTTTCTCCACATTTATAACAAACTCCCATTCCTTTTAGGCAAGTACCAGGGTGATTCTTCCCACAATTATCACATACTGGAAAATCCTTCTTTCCCTTTTTCCCTTTATCTATCTCTTGTTCCACCGTTCTCTTCTTCTCTTGCTTTACTTTGTTGTCATAAGACTTAGAGAATTCCTTTTCTGTCTTGATAGCACACGAGACAATATCTTCGTATGATGAGAAGGATTGTGATACCAAAGCTCGACGGAGAAATGGTTTTAACCCATCAATGAAATGATCAATCTTACTCCTTGGGTTACGTATATAATCGGCAGCATGCCTCGCTAACCTTGTAAAGTTAGCCTCATACTTTGCGACATTCTCATCCTCCTTCTGCCTCAAACTCAGAAATTGCCTTTCCATATCTGCTCGATGGTCACGAGGAAAGTATTTTTCTAAGAAAAGCTCTTTGAACTCCCACCATTCCATATTCGATACGTCATCATCTTCCTTTGTGTTTTGAATCAGCGACCACCACTGATTGGCATCTCCAGTGAGGCGGTAAACTGCCATGACAACCTTCTCCCTTTCACTACTCCCCAAGGCATGGAATATTTTCTCTAAGGAATTTATCCATTGCTCAGCTACTATAGGATTTGTACTCCCATTGAAGGTTGGTGGTTGTTGCCTCATGAAGCGGTCTAACATTGATCCTCCACGTTGCGGATCAGGGTGCTCCATACGAGTAAGGTTATTATTCATAACCTGAGTGAGTTGTCCCAGTATGGTAATAAGTTGATCAGAACCAGTTGTATCTTCAGATCCACAATAATTATCTTGAGCAGGAGGGAAATCCCTACACGGAGTTCGTGCATTGATACGGATTCCATTCCTTCCACTAGGATCCATTTCTAAACAATGGCGAAAACTAGATTAGTTTATGAATCAAAATACATAATTCCATACTTGTTAAACACTTTACATAAATTGAACTATTTATGGATATAATCCATAATCATAAAAAGAAATGTTTTCTTTGAGGAAGTATGTACTCATAACCCTTCATAGTGGTTTGTAAATAAAATGAGAATTATCCTAAGCATATCCCCCGGGAGTGTCGTAACCAAGAGTGCAGCAAGGCCCTTTGTCGTGCACCAGTTCCCGTTCGAGTCTAGCTCAAAGCGGTGTTTTCGGGTTTTACCCCTAGGTACATCTGTGCCAGAGCCACCTCTACCTGCTCGTATCCATACAGGGATGTATTGCTCGGAAAACTCATAACATCTCTACAATAACAAAATTCTAGGAAGTTCTTCTATACTAATCCTCAAAGTCTATCTTTGGGCTATGTGCTCTAATCAGAGTTTATCTAAATCTAGCTTCCATGGTTAGTACTAAACTGCCTCTGATACCAACTGTAATGCCCCGACCCCAGCTACCCAGAGCCGGTGCATTACTTCGTAACATTGGCATGATCACAAAAGGTCAAGTCTCGAAAGACCGATTAGTTTAGTAGCCTTGTAAACACTAGATACATTCGTAAACGTTACATTACATCATAAAGTGAAAAACTACAATAACAAAGTCTCCATAGTCCACACTCATATCCTCTTCTGACTATCCCTGCAGGTCATTCATAAAATACTTCTTCACATCCTAGAAAATATTAAAACATTGAAAGGGGTGGGCTCAGATGCTCAGTAAGGATAACAATAATGCGGAAGCTTTCATAAATAAACATTAACATTTAAGGCAATGTATAACTAAAACAAGGGCCTTTTAAACATGAACTTCAACATAATATGGCAAAAGTAAAATGAGATAATGTCATTTACTTATTCACATGGATATTCTACTGGTTGAATAATCACATGCAATATCAATAACCACTTTCATAATGATGGAATGCATAATGTCAGACTATCATAACCACGTATCCAAGGCCTCGTGCCAAGACCACAAATAAGATTTTGTCAAGGCCTCATGCCAAGACACTAGTTTGTCTCATGAGACCTGCCGATGCATCGAGGAGCTATAGCGGGCTCCACCTGTCACTTATTAAGTCCAATGCATTCCTCATATGAATAGGTTTAAACATATCATAAACCATAACATAATCGTATCACATAAAACATGCATAAAGGAAACATAACATTTCCACATTTCAATCACAAGATATCAATACAACACATTGATATAATAAAAACGCTTTCAAAACCATTTTCAATACCAAAATAAAAGAAAGTTAAAACTTTGTATTTATTTTTCATTAAAAAAAAGATGGCTTGTAGAGGAAGCCGAAACTCAAAAAATGGTCACGACGGCGGAGAAGTCGTTGTCGCCGCATAAGTACGGAAAGAAAAACATTCCCTTTTTGTCGTTTAGTAAAACTCTTCATATAAAAAGATTCCTTTTGAATAAACTTAAATGTCAAAGGGGTTTATACACTGTATAAAAGAAAGTTGTGTATAAAACCAAATATGCCTCAATGAAAGGAGATTGAGACGAAGTCCTTAAAAAGATCATTTTTAAAATAAAATAGATCTATTATGTGTATTCACTATAGGTACACATAAAGAATACAAAATAATACATAATAATATTATGACATAATTTGAAAGTAGGAGATTAACCCAAAGAATGGAAGTTGGGTTAAGAAATTCCCTTACCTCGTGTCTGACTTGACTCAACCGTTCTTTAACCTCCTGAATAATAAACTAGAGTTAATATCTACCTTATTAAGAACCATTTTCAATTTCATTATCCTTTTTATATCACTTATTACAATGTTATGAACATTATGTAATTATTTAAGTTAATAACCGTCGTTTTGTCGATCTTTGGTACTTGAGTCAACAATAAACTTCTTATAATTACAAGTTGTTCATGTGGTAGAATATCCATTATATCCAGAATTATATTCATGATTTATATGTCATATATATCATATATATACAGTATATACATTCATTCATAATGTCACATAACATTTAGAGGTAAGAAATGAAATGCACCGTTCATGGAGACGGTAAGCCGTACGTACGCATGAACGCTACTTTCATTTCTATTTCGTATTTAATGGAATGAAATCATAATGATATAAATTTATAATATAATTACAGTATAATACAGTGTATAATACCATTTACTCCATCCTTTATACGTCCCACATATGGCATTAACGATTCAAATCACTTTGAGGGGGCGGTAGTCCGCACTTCCTAAAATGAAATTATCGCGTTTTACCCATAATGGAAATCATAAAGTATGCCATAAATGAGAAATACAGAAGCATAAGTAAAACATAAACATATTATATATCATATATAAAAATAGTGACATCTTAATGGCCACATTTGAAGGTGTTATATGAGTTTTGAACAATCATCGTTTCGTGAGGCAGAAATTCGACATCCACAGAAGCCGTATGTTATTTAACCATTAGATGTAGGTGTGTGTAAGTGTAGCTCGAATACTTCTTATAAAAACATCATAGTATATTGAGGATACTGGTGTTGTTACAAAATAAATGAATAAAAAGAGTTTAGGGGGTTATAGAAGAAAAATAAAACAAAACAACATTAGAAAAGACATTACCTCAAAATCGGGTAACTCTTTTTGATTTGAGCCAAAGGCTTCCTTGGGAAGAGTTCTGCCCAAAGTGAGGCTTCTAGGAGTAATAGAGGGAAGTGGAGAGAGTATTTTGGCAGAGGTTGGCCGATCCAAATGGCTTGAAGGTGTGAATAAGGTGGGAGAGGTGGGGGCCTTTTATAAGTGGAGAGGAGGGGCACTTTTGGAAAGTAATGAAATGTTATTCAATTATACAATGCTTTTCGGTTTCTAAAGGTCCCACACTTATATAATTCGTGGCTAAGGTGATAAGGGTTCGAAATATTCCCATCCAATAGTCTTTGGACAAGTGTAAGCCTTGTATTTTTCATTATCATTTCATTTTATTAAAATCGTTAAATAATGAGGGCAACACTGCATCATAATGATGTCATAAATAATTTAATTTATTTAATGTCTAAAAATTATAAAAAAAATACTATGATGTAGGAAATCTTTTTATATTTCTAATGAATATTTATAGTCAAAATTTGGACTTGTGTAACCCCACTTAAAAACGGTTTTAGTAAAATAACTCATGTTTGTGTCAATTTAATTTTAACATTAAATAAATATATATTAATGTCATTTTCCAACTAAAGTGGCTCCATGGGGTCCCCAAGTTGACCCATGGGTTTTCTTGGTCGGCCATGACTCATCCAATAGGAGTAGGACAAGTTTCAAGCTCATATCATATTATTAAAACATTGTTTTTACCTTAAACTACACTAATTACCTCTAATCGCGATTAAGAACTTAAAAGTTACTATTCACCAAAAAATTATTTTAATCTCATTGAACCCCATTTTACTTTTTAATGACAACCATGTATGTAGGATTTTTGAAAATCAAATCACAGAAGTGGTAATATTTCATTTAAACAAAAAATCAGTTATTTAACTACCACTTAGTGGTTTCACTATTCATCAAAAATTGAAGTTTTTCAGAACAAGGCCAAAATTTCACCCTAAGCTATAATTGATATTCCGAATTCAAAAATGATGTATATTTTACAAAATTCCAAACATATAAGTTTCATTAATTAATTTTATAATTAATTCCTGCTGTTACGACAAATAGCGTGTTTTTAAGAAACAATTTATATCAAAAGATTGGCAATTGTTTATGTCCAATTTCAATGTTAAATTAATTCTAATGACCACCATTGGATAAAATGGTAAAAATATATTCTAATTATACCTTAAAACCACTAAATAGTATAATTTATCACAATAAATTATTTTCATTAAAAAAGTTGTTTTAAAGTATTTTTCACTATTCATAAAAAATTAGAAGTTCTGAGAAAAATACCAAAAATTCAACATAGGCTAATTTCGATATTCTGAATCCAAAAATGAAGTCCATTTTGAAATATAAAATTTCTATAATTTTAAAAAGTGGTTATTACTATTCCTAACGGCTACTTTGATTAGTCGCGGTGTTTTAGAACTCGAAGTTGCGTACAATGCAAGCTATTGCATTATTGAATGAGAAGCATATCGTGGAAGCTCGGGGTGTTACAACCATGACGAACTCAAGTTGAATTCCAGCAGGGTGGTGATAATCATACCCTAGAGGTGGTGGGAAATGGGATAATAGTGGATCCTCTAGTTGTTCCAGAATAGGAACACATTTTTTACCATACGCAAGTGTTGAGGCATAGTTTTATGAAAACATTATGCACATTATGCAGATCTTTCAGGGGGCACTGTAGTTTTCCACCTATATGGCTTAGTTGATATGAGTGTTAAAGATGTATCATCCTCCCATGTTTTCTAGTGATGGAAGGCCATAAGTAGATGAGTCATGTATAATGTCCATTCAATCTATCTTTGGTAATATTGAGTTTTCTTATGGGTGGAGGGTTATGCTCGCTACATATATGTTGTGTTACTCCAACAAGAGATAGTGGGATGTTATCACTCAGAAAGAAAATCATCCGGATATGGGTTGGAGTAATTTATAGTGGATTTATATGATAAATATTATCCTTAGACTTTGAGGTCTGATAAAGACTGTAATTTTATGCATGTGGAGTAGTACATGCTTTGAGTTAGGGATTACTGGGCCCTTTTTACTGAGCTCTGTCACTTCACACCTATTCTGATTGGTGGAAACTTGTCTAAAGCAAGGTGATTCAAGGATGGTCTCAGGTATGAAATATAAATGCATAAAACTGTATCACGGATGACTATTATTTCTGGGATAGTGAATCATACATTTATCCCATAGAACCGCCTATGGTATTCTGGAGGTGTGAGATAGGGAAGGTCCGCACCTAGGTTTGTTACTACACCAACCAGTAGCAGGTAACATCATCTAGAGCTTCCATGGGGTTATACTTGTGGTCAGAATATTTCTTCATGTATCCAACTAAGGTGATACCAGTGCATGTAGGATGGGATAAATGAGGCCAAACTCTATGAGGGGCCTAGTATACTTTTGTTCCTAGGTTATGATGGTCTATTTACAATGCTTCTGTATAATGTATCCACCAGCAGCTACTGAGAGAGGATCTTCACCAGATCCACGTTCAGGAGTTGGGTCAACAGCTTCTCACTAGGAAGGGAGATGAAATACAGTTTTTTGATCTAGCTAAGGTGGTGGTCGTGTTCGTGGTAGTCAGCCTCTTGTTATAAAGTGACAACAGTTTGGATTTTCTCATGATAGCTAGACAGTATCAGAGGGCCTTAGTTCATTCTAGGTATATGTAGTCCAACAGACCCAGTCAGATATTGATCCCAAATTTTCTACTTTCAGAGATACTATTCTAGTAACCCTTAATTTAGTTTCGTTACTTTTTAATATTGTGGATTTTTATAATTTTATATCTGGTCCCACTATGGCGAGCCTTGGGATTAGTTTTTAGTTTTTGGGGGGTGTTATAACATTAGACACTCTGTTAGGGATAAGAATAAAGGGTGTACCCCTGTTCGGAGAGTTCCGTATTGAGATTTATGGGTTTAACTTTCACTTGAGGCTTTATTTCCTCACCATGATAGAGTTTGACATCATACATGTGATCTACTGGCATGTTTATTATCTTAATTGTTTTATGGCTATCATCGAAGGGTGACTTTCAATTCACTAACAGGAAGTGAGTTTATTCCCATGGGTGAATGAGATGTCCCAGTGATTTGATCTGGACCACATCATTATGCGTTGGGTGAGATGAAATCTAGATTGAAAATTTATATCTAGATGATTATGTAACATTTCAAGATAATTTCCCCCTAGCATTTGATAGTTTCAATGATTTCTTCCTAGATGGATTGTCAGGATTACCTCTGGTGAGAGAGGGAGAATTATCTATCGATCTAGTTATAAGATATACACGTGTATTCATTCCTCATTATAAGATGGATGATACTAATATGAAAGAGCTTAATTGGCAGCTAGACAATTTAGAGCCAAACATTTTTTCTAATCCAGTTATTCTCCATGTGGTTCGCCAATCATATTTATGGAAAAGGAAGATGGTAACCTTGGGCTATGTATAGATTACAAAAAATTTGAACTAGTTGATGTTAAAAAACTAGTATCATTTATCGTGGATGGATGTTATGTTCGAACTACTTCAAAGAGATCATATATTCTTAAATATTTTTTGAGATCTGATTATCATCATGTGCTTATTAGACCATCAGACATACCTCACAAGGATTTTCGGTGTATGTATATTCTATATGATTATTTTGTTCTATCATTTGATCTCACAAACACACTAGTGGTATTCATGGAATTGATGAACAATGTTTTAGATCCATATCTTTATACTCATGTGGTGGTTTTCACGGATGATTTATTTGTGTATTTTCAAAATCGACATAAAATTTCAAACCATCTTATGGTTTTTTAGAATACTTTGAGAGGTCATTATTTATATGATAACTCAAAATGTAAAAATTATTGATGGATTAGATTCACTTCCTATGTCACAATGTCTCAGAGATATGATTATCAGTGAACCTAGAGAAGGTGAGATATTTTGTTTCATGTTATTATCACAAGAATGTATTTGAGATGCAATGTTTCATTGGGATGGATAGTTAATACATGTTCATCATACAAGAATTATCACTCTTAGCAGTGCCACTGGTGGGCCTGACAAAGAAGGGTGTGAGGTATGTATTGTCAAAATCCTATGAGACATACTTTCAAGAGATAAAATGGATGATGAAATAAACATAGATACTGATTTTTATAGAATAAGGGAATAGTTACATTGTGTATTATGATTCATCCGGTGTCATGGATTGAGTTTTTATTATGTAGGGGGGCCGATTAATCCCAAACGGGTCTCAGCAGTTGAGGACACACAAGAGGAACTACCTGACGCATGATCTCAGGTTATCTATAGTTGTTCACACATTGCACTGTTGGAGACATTACATACTTGGAGAATATTTTGTGGTTTACACATACTACAAAATCCTTATGTACATATTTACACAGCATGATCTGAACCTTAGGTATTGAAGGTGGTTTTATAACATATTATATTTTGACATCGATATTTCTTACATGCATGGTAAATGTAACGAAGTGGGTGATTTACTGAGTAGGAGGAATCAGATATGTGATGTTTATAAGGCCGGTAGGGAGTAGAATCTTATGGAGTTGTTCAATGAGAGGAACTTGGAGGTGCATAGTTGTCAGTGGAAGGTGTACTGTCACACACGGGACTGTGATTTGGCCTCAGTCCTAGCTCAGTTCGGGTCTCGGTTTTTATCTCAAGAAACAATTATAGATAAGTATGATGTTTTAGGATAAAATGTTTTATGTTCGGGTTTGATCTCCAGTTTAAAATTTTATGTTTGCAAACCTTTCCTGTTTTAGGCAGGTGAACAGACATCATACGATTAGTGAAAGTCGTGAGGTCAGCCCAGGTACTTGTGTGGCCTTTTATAAAACAAGATGAACTCACCTCACAACATGCACAAGGTTTCATTAGAAATGCGGGGTAACCACTTAGTTTCCATACACTAAAAATAATTGATAAATTAAAATAAGAGTAAAATAAAATAATAATTGAATTAAATTGAAGGAATAATTATATAAAATAAAATGATAAAATATGAAATTATATTTGAAAATTTGTTATAATAATTATATTATTATTATGATTCAGAGTATTATTATTATTACAATCAATTTTAATAATATTAATGTTATTGTTGAAATTATTATTCTTATCATTTTTAATGTTAAGAATTTATTTTTTAATAAATTATTTATATTTTTTAGTTATTATTATTACATTCATTATTATTAAATCTATTATGTATTTTTAGGATTATTGGGTTTCCCCTCCCCATTCTCGCCCTCCTCTACTCACTCCCTCTCACCCAACCCCATACTAGTCACGCACCCTCCCCCATGTGCCTCCACTCTACGTGATGCCTATTTATAGTGATCCTCCTTTCAATGACCAACCTCTGGTCACCCCGCTCTCCCAAGTGTGCTGCTCCTACAACCGGTTCCCCCTTGCATTCTTCTTCCATTTTCCAACACCTCCCTGATGCACTACTAACCTTTTTCAGCAACTCCTGGGTGCACTTCTCCATTTGTCGATGCGATCTTCCTCTAGAGACCATGACCCCAGATCCAATTTTTTTTATAAACAACCCATTTTCACCCCAGTCTCCTTTTGGTGACCTTCCACTGGAGCCCGACTCTCCTCCGACACACAATAATCCCAATAGTAGTCCACTCTTCCTCTTTTCCTAGGGTTTTGGTTCATTTTATTATGGGGTTTTAGTTTTTATGTGTATAGGGTTTCATATTTAGGGTCAGTTCATGATTATTATAGGTTTAATCTTGTTGTTTTGGAAAAAAATTCCTTGTTAGGGATCAAGGTTGGTTTCTTTGGGTGGGGTTGGGGTGAAGATGGTGATTCAAACCATTTTCAATGGTTCTCAACACCAATGGTTAGTGGTTCCATGTCCCATAATTATTTTATTAGTTTAATATATTTTTTAAAAATTATAAAAGTGATCTATTGTGTCATTTCATGGTGAAAAATATGTTTTAAGGTTCTTGATATGTTAATGTATTGAGAATGGATTTTATAACAGAAATTGGTTATGCTGTGTGGGTGTTATTTAGTGGGGGTGTTTCTTGTAAATGTTTTATGGGATGTTTTGAAGGTGAAAAACATGTTTTCAAAGGTACTTAAGGTGTGTATAGGTTCATAAGTATGTTTTAAAATGAAAATTAAATACATTTTCAGGTTTAACATGTTGTGAATTTGTTTATATGAATTTTAAATTCTTTTAAAAGATGAAAAAATGCTTTAATTTTGATTTCAATATATTTGGTATTAAAGTGGAATTTCTACTCGAAAATGAGGGTGTTATTGGAGAAAACCCTTGATGAACTATTTAGTAATTTTTTTACAAATGTTCAGGTGATTTGTTAAATTACGAATGTGTTGAAAATCATGTTGTGTATTGGTTTTTGTGCACATTTGATTTTAATGTATTATTTTTAGTGCTGGTATGTTATATATTCTTTTGGATCTTCTTTGAATAGTTCTATAAACTTTTTTAAATGATTTATTAAATTTTTTGAGGGGTGTGAATTATGTTTAGAATGTATTTTGGTGTGTATATGTCTTTAAAATGTGGTTTGTTGTGTTTATGTTTTAAAAATGGTGTTTTGGTATGCATGTGGTGGATTTTGATATGTGATTATTGGTTTGGTTGAGGAAATTTGGAGGTGGTGTGTTGTGTGACTTGTGAAACATGATTGAGCACAAAATGGTAATCATGGTTGACTAGTTGGATGGATTATGACTTGTATACTAGATGATTTAGAAGTGGTTTTTCCAGGATTCATCAAGAAATATTGATTCTACAACACTAAATAAATATTTGGATTAGGGTGGGAGACAAATAGGGTTATGAGGATGTCCCCTAATAGTGGATTGTGCACAAGAGTGTGGGTTTTAATGGTTTCTATACCACATTTAAAATGATATGTGAAGATTCTAAAATCCCATTTGAGCTATTTTGGCCCTAGGCATTTACCCATGATTCTCTACATTATAGGATGGGGTTCTAACCATCTATATACCATGGTCCTTTTTGTGTGTGTGTGTGTGTGAAATTTTATGAATATTTTTTTACATTTAAGGAAATGATTGTATTGGTTTTCATGGTATGTGATTTCTTTTCCTTAAAATGTTTTCCCACAAATGAATTAATATAAATGATTAAAAATAATTGAATAAAATAGGAATGTTAAATTATCTTATAATTTTTTTGGAATGTAATCTCTATTGGGATTCATTCTACTGGGCTCTGGATCACACCATGCATACACCTTTGGGTGTGTTCAGTCCATGTGGTCTATCTTATTCTGGTCAAGTCAATGAGTGTAGTGTTGCCATATGGGGTTTATAGGGGATCTTGTTTTGGATATTGATGGAGGAGGTATGAGGATGTTTCTCCTATTGTAGCATAGATTATTTGTCTAATGTTCTATTTTTCCCTTTTTTTCCCCATTTTTGTTTGTTTTATTTTGTGAACATAAAATCCAGAAAGTGTTTATTAGATGATTGGATGGATTTTCAGATATGATTTTTAGTTTTCATTGGTCATTTTAATGTGGTTAATTCAGTTAAATCATTCCGTATAGTTTTATTTTATATACGGGAACTTGTTCAAGCCTATGGGGATTTGGAATAACTTTCCATCCAAGTCAGAGACAGGGTCGGTCACCTTGTTAGATGGTGACCCATATTGGTTCATGACAAGATGATATCAGAGCATCGTTATGCTCTTTTGAGTCTTGTTCATTGTGGAAGATTCTAGATAGATCAGAGGAAATATTTTCACGAATTGACATTATGATTGTGAGTAGGGATCCTGGCCAGCACACCTCATAATGAGACTCAAGTCACCAGGGGATGTCGGGTTCTATTTGTGTTCTTTAGCTCTTTTGGTCGCTTGTTGTTTGGGAAATGAAATGGGATTTCTATCAATAGTATCAGTGAGATCATAGGGAATGTAAATCCATATGGATATGTGTACGCTATCCTATAATACACTCTATGATAGTTGAGTGATTGACACATTTCCACCAACCATATGTCGATGTACCTCACCAACACATGTTTCATCTTCCATTATTCTACGTCTACTTGTTTTGGAATCATGGAAATATGATTTTTATGTAAGAATGATTGGGTTTTGAGGATGTGGTTAGTCATGTTTCAGAATTTACCAAAAGGATGTTTTGTAAATGTGATACTTTTTAAAATGGTCTTTAGTAAAGTGGATGAGTATATCCAAAGTGATTTTTTTTATAAATATGGTTTGTGGTTTATTAAAATATGGCCTTTTAGGGAAATGGAATTTTATTTTCGATAAGGGGTTTTGAAAACTTTTTTAAAATGATAATAGTGAGTTTTTAATTAAATGGATGAGAATGAAGTGGGGTTTGTTACATAGTGGAAAATGTTTTAGAAATGAAGTAATTTGAAATTTATGTGAATAGTTTTAAAAGTGTTGGTTGAATTATTTGGTTTTGAAAAGTTAAAAGGATTGGTTTTGGTCTTTGGTGTTCTCACTTTTAACAACCTACATGGGAATATAAGAAAATTTGTATGGTTAATGAGATGAGTGGATGATTTCCACGATGGAAATGAGGTGGTTTCTTGGTGTGGCATAGAAACATGCATGTGTGAGGCCCATGGGACACCCCTGTGGATTTTGAAACCCACAAACCATTAGTATTTTCAAAAAAAAAAATAAATGGAAACATGATGTTTTAAAAACTTATTTTTATTTTATGTATCTACTTGTAACATGGGAATCTTTTTTGTGATGCACTTTACCCTAATATTTCATTTTATTCAATATGTGACTTGAGTTTGAGTTCATGGGGAGACGTTTGTTTGAAAATGTATTGTTAGTGGTTTTTATCTAAATGGTGCTTCAGGATTCCCTTATAGTGGTCCCCTTTGTACTATTGTTCTCGCTTGTGGTATTTTTTGTCCATTGGAATTGTTTGATTCGGTCCATGGTTTTCTTTATTGGTTAGTGCATGCCCCCATAAATAATTAATTCATGATTTGTGTGCATCCACAGCTGATTTACCGTTACCTTAGCCTGAAATGGATCACCGTAGGGAAGTGACTCTTAAAAATAAAAATTTGAGTCATATTATCCTCATTTTCAGTTCATAGGATTCTCTTATTGTGGGAGAGTGGTTGTGGAAGGTTGGAAGATACCTTAGTTTATTAATTTTCTTGACTCATCCAAAGTGATGTTTGACACTATTGTATCTAAAGGTTCTATTTGAGAGTGATGAAGGGAATTCCAGTACGAAAATATGGAAGCAGTCTTGGTTTTGGTGATGTCCATGTTTGGAAGGGCTTTTGGACCTCTCACCGGGTTCTTCCAAATGAAGGTTTTTTTGGGCCTCCAATTTGAAAAATATGGTCGTAAGATATTTTTATGGTCATTTAAAAGAATCACAAGATGATTGGGACTTCATTTAAGGTGAAATACATTGTGAGGTATTTTAGACCTCAATGGTCATGTTTTGTGGCATTCTACAATGTCGTGTTATTTCCCAAATATTAAGGAATATGTTAGGGGACCTTTGGAGAGTCCCTGTTTAACCAGAATCATGTGTTCAATTGAGGGAATTCTATGTTTTCTAGTTTAGGTGATATAAAATTTTTGTTCCCTTACATCTGTTGTTTCTCGATCAATGTCTAAATGGATGATGTATTGGAATATTGTATGTAACATCACAGGTAAATAAAGAATAATTCATTTTCATATTTATTAATATTTTATAATTGAATATTAATTTTACTTTAAAGGGGTTTCTATGTTCGATAGCGTACCCGATACGCAACAAAGAGTTTCTTTGAAATCTTACGTTACACACTAGTAATAAAATAATATTATTTTAAATGGTAGTTAACACATAGCCGTTGTATTGGCGAGAATGGATAGAAATAACTAAAATATTATTATATATGTTTTTTAAATGTTTTTACATTTATCCAATAAATGATAAAGGCTTAAAATATGAAAAGAATTCAATTATAGGCGTATATACTCTAATTTTCACTAAAGGTCCACTTATCGCCTTTTGATGGCGAACCGTCATTAAATATAGTTTTGGTCACTCTTATACATTATATATTACCAAATATAACTCTTTTTTAGAATCGGGACATCAAAATTTACTTTGTGTAAATTTTTGGTATTTTTTCGATAAAGTTAATTTTTTTAATGAATAGTGAAAATGTTGTATTTTAATTCAAAGACACTTTTTAATCTAATTTATTTATATGATTAAATTTCTGTTTGAATTGGATTTAAAGTGAAATTAGAATATATTTTTACAATTTAATCCAATAGTGGTCGTTGGAATTAATTTCACTTTGAAATCGGACTTAAACTAGTGTCAATCTTTTGATACTTATTATTTCATAAAAACATGCTATTTGCTCTGACAGCGGGATTTAATTATTAAATTAATTAATTGAACTTATATGTTTTGAATTTTTTAAAATAGACTTCATTTTTTAATTCGGAATATCAAATATAGCATAGGATTAATTTTTGCTATTTGTATGAAAAACTTCAATTTTTGATGAATAGTTAAACCACTAAGTGGAACTTAAAAAACTGATTTTTCGTATGAATAAAATTTGACCACCTCTATGTTTTGAATTTCAAAAATCTGAAATAAATTGTTTTCATTAAGAAGTAAAATGTGGTTCAATGGGATTAAAATAATTTTTTGGTGAATAGTTTCTTTTAAGTTTTAATCGCGATTAGAGGTAATTAGAGTTATTTAAGGTAAGAATAATGTTTTAATAATATGAAATGAACTTGACACATGTCCTACCCTTATTGTATGTGTCATGGTAGACCAATAAAACCCATGGGTCAACTTGGGGACCCCATGGAGCCACTTTGGTAGGAAAATGACATTAATAAATTTTTATTTAATGTTAAAATAAAAATGTCACAAACATGAGTTATTTTACTAAAACAATTTTTAAATGGGGTTATACAAGCCAGATTTTTTACTATAAATATTAATTATAAATATACAAAGATTTAATACATCATGATATTTTTTTATAATTTTTAGAAATTAAATAAATTAAATTATTTATGACATCATGATGATGCAGCAATTACCTCATTAATTAACGAATTAAATAAAATGAAAAGATAATGTAAAATATAAGACTTACACTTGTCAAAGACCTATTGGATTAGTATATTTCGAACCCTTATCACCTTATCCTATAATTATATCAATGTGGGACCTTTTAAATCCGAAACTCATTTTAAAATAAAGTAACATTTCTTTACATTCCAAGAGTGACCCTTATCTCCTCTTATAAAAGGCCCCCACCTCTACCACCTTACCCACACTTCCAAAGCCTTTGGCTCAGCCAAAACCTTCCCATTTTCTCTCTACACATCCCTCTCTTACTCCTTGAAGCCTCACTTTGGGAAGAAGTCTTCCCAAGGAATCCTTTGAGCTCAAATCAAAAAGAGTTACCCGATTTAAAGGTAATGTCTTCACTTGTTTTCTTTTGTTTTATTTTTCTTCTCCAACCCCCTAAACTCTTTTTATTATTTCTTTTTCTAAAAACTCCATTATATTAAATACACTAGGATGTTTTTATTAGAATAATTCGAGCTACACTTACACACACCTACATCTAATGGTTAAAGAACATATTGTTTTTGTGGATGGTGAATTTCTGCCTCATGAAACGATGATTGATCAATATTCTTCCAACACCTTGAAAGGTGGCCATTAAGATGTAACTATATTTATATATGATATATAATATGTTTATGACTTCCTTAAGCTTCTGTATTTTTCATTTATGGAACACCTTTATGGCTTCCATTATGGGTATACGCGATATCTTCATTTTAGGAAGTGCGGACTACCGCCCCCTCAAAGTGATTTGATTCGTTAATGCCATATGTGGGACGTATAAAGGATGGATTTAAGTTATTATATATGATTTATGTTAAATATAAATGATTAATATAAATCTGGAATTGAAATATACATACCTCTCATTTAGTTTTAATTCCATATAAATGAAAGTAGCGTTCATGCGTACGTACAGCTTACCGTCTCCATGAACGGTGCATTTCATTTCTTACCTCTAAATGATTATGTAATATTATAAATACTTGTATATTCTGGATATATATGATATATACGATATCCAATCATTAATATCATTCTGGATATAATGAACCTTTCACCACACGAAAAACATGTAATTGTAAGAAGTCCACTTTTGACGTAAGAACCAAATATCGACAAAACAATCGTTATTAACTTAAATGATTACATAATGTTTATAACATGGTAATAAGTGATATAAAATTAATAATAAACTTGAAAAGGGTTCTTAAGAAAGTAGAAATTAACTCATGTTTATTATTCAGGATGTTAAAGAACGATCGAGTCAAGTTGGACCCGAGGTAAGGGAACTTCTGAACCCAATTTCCGTTCTTTGGGTTAATCTCCTACATTCAAATTATGTCATGATATTATTATGTCCAATATTTTATTTCTAATTTATTTATGTGTACTTATAGTGAATACACATAATATATCTATTTTATTCAAAAAAATGATCTTTGTAAGGGACTTCGTCTCAATCTCCTTTCATTGAGGCATATTTCGTTTTATACACAACTTTCTTTTGTACGGTGTATAAACCCCTTTGACTTTTACTTTTATAAAAAAGGAATATTTTTCTACGAAGTGTTTTACAAAATGACAAAAAGTAATTTTTCTTTTAATGTACACGGTGACAACGACCTTTTTCGCCGCCGCGAGTATTATTTGGTATTTGGCTTCCTGAACAAGCCGTAATGTTTTTAAAATGAAATAAATACCATATACTCTTTTATTTATTTTGGTATTGAAAATGGTTTTTATAATGGTTTTGTTATGTCAATATATTTAAGTGATATATTATGATCAAAGTGTGGAAATTTTTTCTTTCCATTATATTTGTTTTATATCTTATGATTTTATAATGGTACTTGGACATTTGACGGGTGGTTATGTGATAAACCATATGACGGGTGGTGCTGTGAATACCAAGACAGGTGGTTACGTTATAACCTCCAATGCATTTGGTATGGAAGCGGTTGTATGGATATTCCATTAAGTGATATGTGTGGAAGTCGACCATATGGTTATTCCATTTATGTATGTTTATGTCCAAAGTTACCTTTATATGTTATGTGATCTTTATATGGGGTTTATGGTAATCGTTTGGTTACAAAAGGGTAAGTAATGATCTTTTATTCAGTGAAGAGTTTTTACTACTTCATAAAGGTGAAAAGTATTACTTTGATAAAGTATACATGGTTTACTTGTTGTTTTGAAAAACTAATAGTTTTCATTCTTTGCGTATCCCTTACTAAGATTTTTATGCTCATCCCAAGTTTTTGAAATGTTTTCCACAGGACTTAAAGATGAATATGGTCAAGGATGGGATCAAGGAAAGATATTCTATCTAAAACATGGAACTAGACATGTTTCTTTTTAAGTGTCTTTTTATTCTATGGAAACTTAGTAGAAGTGTCTACTTTGTAATCTTTTGAGATGTAATAGTTATGTTCTAAATCTCTAAAACTCTAAACCTGAAAAGATCCACAATGTGAATAATTCATTTAATTCAATATTAAGTAAGGATTGAGGTCGGGGACTTATATATTGTATCAGAGGTCAGTTTAGACAACTTTAGGAGTTAGAAAATTGTTAAATTATAAGTTAATTTATGGTATGACTGAATTGATATAGCATTTAAAGATTACCATGTTGCTTCGCCTAAGATATTTCTGTGTTCATAATGGTTTTCCAAAGAGGAAACAAAGCAGCTGTGGTGGGATGACATCAGGAGGAAGAAAACCTTCCAAATCAGCAACCTGAGATGGTCAGAATCGGAACTGAACAGTTTGTTGCAGTGATGGAATAGTTGAATCACAATATAAATGGTGGTGGTATCCATGCACGAGATTAGCCAGATCAACCGCAGAGGAACATGTTAGTGGTAGAACATTTCATGAGGCAACATCCCCCATCATTCTGAGGATCATCTGACCTCGTGCAAGCAGAAGGGTGGATTAAAGCACTGGAGAAGATTTTTGATGTCATGGGGTGTTCAGAACATCAAAAGGTTAGTCTTGATATTTACCGTTTTGAAGGTGAAGCTGATCAGTAGTGGTCGATGGTGAAAAATATCAGGGATAGTGATGAGATTGATGATCTTCACTGGGACGAATTCAAAGGTATGTTTCTTGAGAAAAATATTTTCCTAAGGTGGTTCGTCTTAGGATGGAAAAACAGTTCCTAGAATTGAGGTAGGAGGATGACTCAGTGGTTTCTTATGAAGCAAAGTTCACTCGATTGGCAAGGTATGCTCCAAACTTCATATGAGATCTTGATAGTAAAATAAACCGTTTTTACTCAGGGTTAAATCCAATGTATCGAATGGCTTTATCTTATCTCGAGTTCAAAAGTTATGAAAAACTTGTTCGATGTGCGGAGAAGGTGGAAATGGAATTTGCCGACGATCAGGTGTTCTTTGACAAACAACAGAATAAGAGGTCCAGTTGGCAGGAAAAGGGGAAGAATTCATCAAAAAATCAAGAAGGTAAGAAAACCAAATATCCATCCTGTGAGAAGTGTGGTAAAATTCATCCAAGAGAATGTTTATCCAAGTCTGGAAAGTGCTTTTGGTGTGGTAATTCAGGTCATATTGCTCGTAACTGTAAGGAAGACGATCGAGCAGGAAATGAAAAGTCAGTGGTAAGATGTTTTAAGTGTAATGAAATGGGTCATTATACAAATGAGTGTCTAATGAAGAACTCAACTGAGGGAAAGCAGCCAGACTACAAGCAGAAAGGGGTGGTGAAATCCTTTGCAACTACTTCAGTAGATGTTGGGCCATCGAATGGAGTAGTATCAGGTACATAGTTTGTTTGTTCAGATTATGCCAATGTGTTGTTTAATTCAGGGTCTACACATTCTTTCATTTCTGAGAAGTTTTCTTGTAAATTGAAAATTCTATCTCAAGATATGAATCCTGAACTTATGGTAAAAACACCTGCAGCGAACATTGAAAAAAAAGGAATTATAAGTACCTTCCTTTCATTATGTGTGAAAGAATATACCAGCAAACCTTATTGTTTTGCCTCTAGTAGAGTTTGATGTTATTTTGGGCATGGATTGGCTTTCTGTTTAGCATGATAAGACTGACTGCATAACTAAAATGGTTTCATTTCAAAAATATTTTTAGTTTGTGTACAAGAATGAACCCTTGATTTTCATAACATATCAGGAAGTTGAGAAACTAGTAAAAGATGGAAATGAATATTTCCTTGCACATATTGTTGAAAATAAAGGAACTGTTCAGATTAATGATGTGCCAGTGGTAAATGAATATCTTGATGTTATTTCTGATGAGTTTCCTGGTATTATTCATGATCAGGAAGTTGAATTTACTGTTGACTTCGTTCCTGATTCGAATCCAATTTCAAAACCCCTTTATCGAATTGCTCAAGTTGAACTTTTTTAGTTAAAGAAGCAATTGCAGGAGTTATTATATAAAGGTTTCATTCAACCTAGCACCTCACCATAGTGTTCTCCTGTCTTGTTTGTTAAAAAGAAAGATGGCTCAATGAGACTTTGCATTGATTATAGAGCCTTAAATAACATTACTATTAAGAACAAGTATCCTTTGCCTCATATCGATGATTTGTTTGATCAGCTCCAGGGAGCTCAGTATTTTTCGAAGATTGACTTGAAGTCGGGGTACCATTAGTTGAAATTAAAAGAAGCAGACGTTCTGAAAACTACGTTCCATACTAGATATGGCCATTATGAATTTGTATTTATGCATTTTGGGTTAACCAATGCACCTGCTGTATTCATGGAACTTATGAATAGAATTTTCCATGAGTTATTGGATAAGATTGTGGTTGTTTTCATTGATGATATTTTGGTGTTTTCTAAAACTAAAGAGGGGCATGAATGTAATTTAAGGGTTATCTTGCAAACCTTAAAAGAAAAGAAACTGTATGGAAAATTCAGCAAGTGTGAGTTTTTGTTACAACAAATTTCTTTCCTGGGTCACATTGTTTCAAAAAATTGCATAACTGTTGATCCTGCTAAAACAAAAGTTGTTGAATAATGGAAAAGACCCACAAATGTAACCGAGATCTGTAGTTTCATTGGTTTGGAAGGTTACTACCAAAGTGTTGTTGAAACATTTTCACTGTTATCTAGTCCAATGACTAAGCTAACTCGGAAGGGTGATAAGTTTATCTGGACAAAAGAATGTGATGATTGTTTTCATGAGTTGAAAAGAAGATTGGTGAATGCTCCAGTTTTGGCACTTCCTTCCAGGAATGGTGAGTTTGTTATCTACAGTGATGCTTTGTTGATGGGACTTGGTTGTGTCCTTATGCATAATGATTAGGTAATTGCATATGCTTCATGTTAGTTGAAAACTCCTGAGGAAAATTACCCTACTCATGACTTGTAATTAGCTGTTGTTGTTTTTGATCTAAAAAATTAGAGGCATCATTTTTATGGAGTAAAGTGTGAGATATATACTGATCATAAAATTTTAATGTATATATTCACTGAGAAAGAATTGAACATGAGACATAGGAGATGGATAGAATTAATCAAGGATTATGATTGTTCAATTAATTACCATCAGGGAAAATCAAATTAAGTGGCCAATGCTTTGAGTCGAAAAAGTAATGCTTCATTAACCATGCTACATTTGGAATGAGATCCTTTGGTTTTTGATTTGATGAACCTTGGCATAGAAGTTGTTGGTGCAGTAAGTTCTTCTGTTTTGTTTCAGGTATCAGTGAGATGATCCCTATCAGATAGAATTAATCAAGCATAGAGGGATGAAAGTGAGTTGTAGAAAAAAGGTAGAGCTGGTTCAGAAGGGTAAGTTGGCTGAATTCAATATTGATAATGATTGTGTTTTGAGGTTTGGGAAGAGATTATGTGTCCCTGGTGATTCACAGTTGAAGAATGAGTTGTTATGTGAGGCTCATAGTTCCCCATTTTCAGTTTATCCTGGGAGTACTAAGATGTACAGAGATCTGCGGGAGTATTACTGGTGGGATGGAATTAAAAGAGATATTGATGATTTACTCTGAAGTGTTTGACTTGTCATCAGGTTAAAGCAGGGCGAAAAGGATACTTCAGCCTTTACCAATGCCAGAGCGGAAATGGGAAAATATAACCAGGGACTTTGTTGTGGGATTACCGAGGACATCTCGAGGTAATAATGCAATCTCGGTTATTGTTGATCGATTGACTAAATCTTCTCATTTCCTTCCTATTTGAGATACTTTCTCTCTAGATCAAGTTTCTTGATTGTATCTTAAAGAGATAGTAATGTTACATGGAGTTCCCCTCTCTATTGTGTCTGATCGTGATCCCAGGTTTACTTCTAACTTATGGAAAGGCCTTCAAAAGTCATTGGGTACTAAATTAAATTTTAGTACAGCTTTTCATCCGCAATCAGATGGGTAGTCAGAACGAAAAATTCAGACCTTGGAGGATTTTCTACGAGCATGCTCTATGGATTATCAGGGAAGTTGGGACCAACATCTTTCTTTGGTTGAGTTTTCTTATAATAACAGTTTTAATTCCAGTATATAGATGGAACCATTTGAGGCATTATATGGGAAGCGGTGTCGAACTCTAGCTTTTTGGGATGAAGTGGCTGAAAGGAAGCTGATGGGACCAGAATTGGTAGAAGAGATGGTAGAAAACGTTCAGTTGATTCAGAAACACATGAGAACAGCTCAGAGCAGACAGAAAATTTATGCAGATAACCGGAGGAAGGATCTATCTTTCGAGGTAGGTGATCACGTTTTTCTCAAGTTTTCTCCATGGAAAAGTGTGATGCGATTTGGTAAGAAAGGAAATCTATGTCCAAGGTTCATTGGACCATATGAAATTCTGGAGAGAGTTGGATCAGTTGCATACAGAGTGGCATTTCCTCCGAGTTTATCTCAGGTACACAATGTTTTTCATGTTTCAATGTTGAGAAAGTATATGCCATATCCATCTCATGTTTTGAGCCCGGTGGTAGTTCAGTTGGAAGAGAATGTCTCTTATGAAGAACAACCAGTCTAGAATCTTGAACGAAGAGAGCAGGTGTTTCGAAATAAGGTAATTCACCAGGAAATGGTTTTTTTTAAAAACCATATGGTTGAAGAGGCAATGTGGGAATCTGAAAATGCTATGAGGGATAAATACCCCCACTTGTTTTGATAAGTGAATAAAATTGTGAGGACACAATTCGCAAAAGGGTGGAAGGATGTAACATCCGAGGTAAATAAAGAATAATTCATTTTCATATTTATTAATATTTGATAATTGAATATTAATTTTACTTTAAAGGGGTAGCTATTTTCGATAGCATACCCGATACGCAACAAAGAGTTTCTTTGAAATCTAACGTTGCACACTAGTAATAAAATAATATTATTTTAAATGGTAGGTAACACATAGTCGTTGTATTGGCGGTAAGGGATAGAAATAACTAAAATATGATTATATATGTTTTTTAAATGTTTTTAAATTTATCCAATAAATGATAAAGGCTAAAAATACAAAAATAATTAAATTTTAGGCATATATACTCTAATTTTCACTAAAGGTCCACTTATCGCCTTTTGATGGAGAACCGTCATTAAATATAGTTTTGGTCACTCTTATACATTCTATTGGACCAATATATCTCTTTTTTATAATCGGGAGTTCAAAATTTACTTTGTGTAAATTTTTGGTATTTTTCCGATAAAGTTAATTTTTTAATAAATAGTGAACAATGTTGTATTTTAATCAAAACCTCTTTTTAATCTAATTTATTTATATGATTAGATTATTTATTGAATTGGTTTTAAAGCGAAATTATAATAAATTTTTACCATTTAATCCAATAGTGGTCATTGAAATTTATTTCACTTTGAAATCGGACTTAAACTAGCGTCAATCTTCTGATACTTATTGTTTCAAAAAAACACGCTATTTGCTCTCACAGCGGGAATTAATTATTAAAATAATTAATGAAACTTATATGTTTTGAATTTTTAAAATAGACTTAATTTTTGAATTCAGAAAATCAAATATAGCTTAGGGTGAATTTTTTGTATTTTTCTGAAAAACATCAATTTTTGATGAATAGTGAAACCACTAAGTGGTACTTAAAAAACTGATTTTTTGTTTAAATAAAATTTTACCACCTCTGTGTTTCAAATTTCAAAAATATGACATACATGGTTGTCATTAAGAAGTAAAATGTGGTTCAATGGGATTAAAATAATTTTTGGTGAATAGTAACTTTTAAGTTTTAATCGCGATTAGAGGTAATTAGTGATATTTAAGGTAAGAATAATGTTTTAATAATATGAAATAAACATGACACAAGTCCTACCCTTATTTAATGTGTCATGGAAGACCAATAAAATCTGTGGGTCAACTTGGGGACCACATGGAGCCACATTGGTAGGAAAATGACATTAATAACTTTTTATTTAATGTTAAAATAAAAATGTCACAAACACGAGTTATTTTACTAAAACAATTTTTAAATGGGGTTATAAAAGTCAGACTTTTTAATATAAAAATTAATTATAAATATACAAATACTTCCTACATCATGATATTTTTTTTATAATTTTTATAAATTAAATAAATTAAATTATTTATGACATCATGCTGATGTAGCGATTACCTCATTAATGAGCGATTTAAATAAAATGAAAAGATAATGTAAAATCTAAGACTTACACTTGTCAAATTCCAATTGGATGAGTATATTTAGAACCCTTATCACCTTATCCTATAATTATATCAATGTGGGACTTTTTAAATCTGAAACTCATTTTACAATAAAGTAACATTTCTTTACATTCCAAGAGTGCCCCTCCTCTCCTCTTATAAAAGGCCCCCACCTCTACCACCTAACCCACACTTCCAAAGCCTTTGGCTCGGCCAAACCCTGCCCATTTTGTCTCTCAAAATCCCTCTCTTACTCCTTGAAGCCTAACTTTGGGCAGAAGTCTTCCCAAGGAAGCCTTTGATCTCAAATCAAAAGGAGTTACCCAATTTAAAGGTAATGTCTTCACTTGTCTTATTTTGTTTTATTTTTCTTCTCCAACCCCTAAAATCTTTTTATTATTTTCTTTTGCAACAAATAAAGAATCTAAAATATACTAGGATGTTGTTATAAGAATAATTCTAGCTACACTTACACACACCTACATATAATGGTTAAATAACATACTGTTTCTGTGGATGGTGAATTTCTGCCTCATTAAACGATGATTGTTCAATATTCTTCCAACGCCTTCAAAGGTCGCAATTAAGATGTCACTACATTTATATATGATATATAATATGTTTATGTCTTCATTAAGCTTCTGTATTTTTCATTTATGGCACACCTTTATGGCTTCCGTTATGGGTATACGTGATATCTTCATTTTAGGAAGTGTGGACTACCACCCCCTCAAAGTGATTTGATTCATTAATGACATATTTGGGACATATAAAGGTTGGATTTAAGTTATTAGATATGATTTATGTTACATATAAATGATGAATATAATTCTGGAATTAAAATATACATACCTCTCATTTAGTTTATTTCCATAGAAATTAAAGTAGCGTTCATGCGTACGTACGGCTTACCGTCTCCATGAACGGTACATTTCATTTCTTACCTATAAATGATTATGTAATATTATAAATACATGTATATGCTGGATATATATGATATATATGATATCCAAATTATTAATATCATTTTGGATATAATGAACCTTTCACCACACGAACTACATGTAATTGTAAGAAGTCCACTTTCGATGTAAGAACCAAATATCGACCAAACAGACATTATTAACTTAAATGATTACATAATGTTTATAACATGGTAATAAGTGATATAAAATTAATAACTAACTCGAAAAAGGTTCTTAAGAAAGTAGAAATTAACTCCAGTTTATTATTCAGGATTTTAAAGAACGATCAAGTCAAGTTGGACCCGAGGTAAGGGAACTTCTTAACCCAATTTCTGTTCTTTGGTTAATCTCCTACTTTCAAATTATGTCATGATATTATTATGTCCAATATTTTATTTTACTTTATTTATGTGTACTTATAGTGAATACACTTAATAGATCTATTTTATTCAAACAAATGATCTTTTTAAGGTACTTCGTCTCAATCACCTTTCATTGAGGCATATTTCGTTTTATACACAACTTTCTTTTGTACCATGTATAAACCCCTTTGACTTTTACTTTTATACAAAAGGAATATTTTTCAATGAAGGATTTTACAAAATGACAAAAAAGAATGTTTCTTTTAACGTATGCAGTGACAATGACCTTTTCTGCCGCCACGAGTATTATTTGGTATTTGGATTCCTGAACAAGTCGTAATGTTTTTAAAATGAAATAAATACCATATACTCTTTTATATATTTTGGTATTGAAAATGGTTTTTATAATGGATTTGTTATGTCAATATATTTAAGTTATATATAGTGATCAAAGTGTGGAAATGTTTTCTTTCCATTATATTTGTTTTATGACTTATAATTTTATAATGGTACTTGGACATTTGACGGGTGGTTACATGATAAACCACATGACGGATGGTGCCGTGAATACCAGGATGGGTGGTTACGTTATATCCTCCAATGCATTGGGTATGGAAGTCAGCCGTATGGCTATTCCATTAAGTGATATGTGTGGAAGTTCACCGTATGGTTATTCCATTTAAGTATGTTTATGTCCCAAGTTACCTTTATATGTTATGTGATCTTTATATGGGTTTTATGGTAATATTTTGGTTACAAAAGGGTAAGTAATGATCTTTTATTCAGTGAAGAGTTTTTACTACTTCATAAAGGTGAAAAGTATTACTTTTATAAATTATACATGGTTTACTTGTTGTTTTGATAAACTAATAGTTTTCATTCTTTGTGTATCCCTTACTGAGCTTTTTATGCTCATCCCAAGTTTTTGAAATGTTTTCCACATGACTTAAAGATGAATAGGGTCAAGGATGGGATCGAAGAAAGACATTCTATCTAAAACATGGAACTAGACATGTTTCTTTTTAAGTGTTTTTTTATTCTATAGAAACTTAGTAGAAGTGTCTACTTTGTAATCTTTTGTGATGTAATAGTTATGTTCTAATTCTCTAAAACTCTAAACCTGAAATGATGCTCAATGTGAATTATTCATTTAATTCAATATTAAGTAAGGTTTAAGGCCGCGGCCTTATATTGTATTCCCCCATCACTATGATGTTCCATGTCGAGGAAAACTAGGTTTCATGATGTGCTATGTTATTTTGATACTATTGGATCATGATGTGGTTGTTTGTATCGATCAGTGGTTTTTAGTTCATGACTACGAGGCAAGAGATGATTCAATAATAAAAGCTCCATACATCAGTCTTAAAGTGAAGCTGGAATGTAGTTAGACACCCTTAAGGTTGTTGGAGACCTCAATCCAGTTCTTTTCTTCAATTCGGAAAATGGAGACGATTTATTCATTCTGCATAGTCATTCGATTCTGAATGGTACCATTTGATAGAGGGATCATGAGGACCCTATTTATTTTCTATGAACCACATGGGTGAAGAGTTACCTCCTTGGTTATAAGTAGACAGGGTTGTCTCTCTCTCTTAAACGATAATTCTTATTCCCTTAAAGGTATGGGTATCTGTGTGGTTTTCCATTTTTGAATACCCTTGTGATATGACCCAAATGTTGATATGGGATCATCTGGGGATGGTAATTCCTACTGGATTATTGAACCACTTATTGTTTTCTATTAGGATAGGAGTTTCAGTAGTCAGGTCCCTTGTGGTTGGAGGAGAGTTTGTACATGAAACACCAAATCCATCTTATTTCATTTTTCTCTAGTCATCAAATTCTAGATAGTTAATATATATGAATCTTATGGTTGGGATAACCACTATGAGTCTCTCTGAAATTCTCTTTAATTAAATAAATGTTGTTCTTTTCATTATGGAGGGGAGTCTGATCAGGCCTCCCCATGTTTGTATCTCGATTCTGTCTCGGGTTTTAGATTCCTCTTATAGTGGGTAGCCTCATAAAACCTCCATGTCGACAATCCATTTTCATCTCTAATATTGGTTTTGTGGTTGTTAGTATCATTCAGAGCAATCTAATCCCAAGCCCCTCTCATGAGAAATCGTTGGGGTCGACGTGCACCCAAAGAATTTGTGAAGTATGTTCATGGTGGCCTCATTGACCTCATTGTTTGTTGTCGGCATAATTTATAAGCTTCAACATGAATGTTTAAGGTGTTTTGTCTTGGGATATTAAATGTTTCATTGTGACAGATTCTATTATTCGGTGATCAACTAGATGATTCTTGAATTTTGGGGGTGCGATGTCACTTGGAAGTGAGTACATTTTGGGTCTCCAGAGTTTATGTTTCAACTAATTCCTCTTGGTTGATAGTGTTATAGCCCCACTCTCGTGTTGTATATTGGGATACATTCTTAACTAAGAGGGTGAATTAGTTCTATTTTTTGTGGAAACATGGGATGGATTTCCTTGGGGGGGAAAGCCTTATGGTGGGGAGAATTTTTAAACACGTTTTTGTAATTTGGCCTCAGTCCCATCCTAGTTCAGGTCTTGGTATTTTTAATGAGAAACCGGGTGTGATAGGTATTTGGTCTTGTGATAAATTTTTTGAAGTGAGGATTTGGGACCTAGTTTAAAATATTGATGTTTGGAATGTTTTTGGGTTTTTGGATGGAACAGATAAACTAAACTGTTAGAAAAATCCTTGCATTCATCCCAAGTACTCATGCAGATTTTTTTAGAATGGGGAAAAGTCATTGTATAGCCCATGCATGGTCTCTTTATCCATGTAGGGTAACCGCACCTTTTACTAACGTTATAAAAATTAATGTGTTAAATTGATATTAAAAGATATTAATAAATGAATTAAATTCAAGGAATAATTAAATAAAGTAAAATTATAGATAAATAAAATGAAATAGAATGATTTTTTATAAATACATTATTAATATTATTATTAAGAAAATTATTATTGACTTTTCTATTATAATTAATAATATTAATGTTTTTATTAAAACTATTAATCTTATCATTTTTATTGATATGAATTTAGTTTTTAGTAAGCTAAAAAATTATTATTTTTATTAATATTATTACATTTATTAAGTTGTTTTTTAATTTTTTATGGTTTCCTATCCCCCTTCTCTCCCCCCACCACACAATCCCTCTCCCCCCTTCCCCTACGAGTCACACGACACCCCCCTGTGCACATCCTCTTCATGTGAATCCTGATTCAGGTTACCCTTCTTTTTGGTGACAATCCATCAGTCACCCCTCTCTCCCTAGCATGATACTCCTACAGCTAGAACCCTCGGCACATTTCTCCCCTTATAAGACAACTCTTCTTCATACTTCTCCCTTTTGTTGGTGCATCCCCATCATAATTCTCCCTTTGCCGGTGTGGCCTTCTTCCGACGACTGTGACCCCAAATCCATATTTCTTCCAGTGACCACCGACTATCACCCCACTATATATTTGGTGACATTCCACGATTTCCTCTCTCTCCTCCAGTACATGTGCCTCCCTATGGTAATCCCATATACCACTTTTTCTTGGGTTTTGATTCATTTCATTTGGGTTTTTTGTTTTTCAGTAGGGTGGGTGTCATATTTAGGGTTAGTTATTGATGGTTAGATGTTTAATACTGTTGTTTTGTAAAAATATTTCCTTGTTAGGGTTCAATATTGGTCCCTTGGGATGTATCTAGGATGAATACGGTGATATGCACCGTGTTTAATGATTTTCAACACCAATGGTAGGTGGTTCTATGACCTATAATTATTTTAGAAATTTAATATGATTTTGTAAATTTATAAAAGTGTTATATGGTTTCATTACATGGTGTGAAATAAATTTTAAGCTGCGTGATTTTTTTATGTGTTGATAATGGATTTTATAATTGAAATTGGCTTTGATGTGTGGGTGAACTTTTGTTTGGTGTTTCTTGTAAATGTTTTATGGGATGTTTGAATGGTGAAAACCATGTTTTTAAAGGTACAATTGGTTCAGATAGGATAAGAAGTATTTTTTTAAAGGGAAATGAAATACTTTAGATTTTTTAAGGTGTTTTTCATTTATGGATATGAATTTTAATTTATTTTAAATGATAGAAAAAAAAATTTTAATGAGTCATTGATCTACATTTAGTTTTTATGTGGCATTTCTACTTGAAATTCATTGTGTTATTGGTGCAAATAGAGTATGTACTATTTTCAAATGTTTTCAAAATTGTTCAAGTGATTCATTAAATTAGTGCTAGTGATGTGAATCATGTTGTCAAGTGGTGTTGATGTGTTTTAAATTTTAAAAGATGATTTTGAGTTCGTGTATGATCTAGATCCTTATAGATCTTCTTGAAATTATTTTATAAACTTTTTAAATGACATAGTAAATTACTTGAGAGGTGTGAATTATGTTCAAAAAGGGTTTTGGCGTGTTTATGTTTTTAATATGGATTTTTTTGTGTTTTTTGGATCTTTGGTGTGAAAGGGGTGGATTATGATATTTAAATCTTGGTTTGGTTGATGAAATGTGGATGTGTTTAGTTTTCTGACATGTGAAACTTGATTGAGCACAAAATTGAAATCTTGTGTAACTAGGTAGATAGACTAGGACAAGCACACTAGATTATTGATAAGTGGTTTTTCACATCTTCATCTATAAGGATTGATGCTACAATAGTAATTAAATATTTTGATGAGTACTTGAGACCAATATAGAAATGGTGTTGTCCCCTAAAAGTGGATCATGCATGATAATGTGGGTTGTCGTGGTTTATATACCAAATTTTCACCAATATACGAGGTTCCTAGAACCCCCCTTGAGATATTTTAACCCTAGGGATTTACCCATGATGATATACATTATATGACTGGGTGCCAACCATCAGCATATAAGGGATATCGTGCATGTGTGTTTCTGTGGTAACTTTTAGGAATCATTTTTTTCATTTAAGAAAATGGTTGTATTGGTTTTCATGGTAAGTGATTTGTTTTTTTAAATGATTAGTAATAAATGATTTCCTATAAATGTTTTAAAAGAAGTTATTTAAATTATAATGTTGAATTATCTTATTAATTTCATGGTGTGGAATCTCTCTTGGGTAGAATCCTATTTGGCTATGGCTCACACCCTATAAACACATTTGGGATTGTGCGTACCTTTTGGTTTATCTGTTTCAGGGTAATATACAATGTGTAGTGTTAGAGGAATTTATTTTTAGTGTCCCTTTTTGTGGTTCATAGTGGTGGAAGCTGGAGGATGTTTATCATCTTTTTGTATATAGGTTTGGGGTGATGTTATAGTTTTCCACTTGTCATTTCCCCTTTTTGGTTTGTCTGAGTTTGAATATATCAAATGTGGAAAATTTTAAGGGTGTGTTTGGTTTAATTTTAATATATTAATTATTAGTTTTATTAGTCATTTTATTATGGTTAATTTGGGTATATCATTCCCTCTTGTTTTTTGATACGTAGACACTTGTTCCTACATGTGGGGATTGGAAACACCCTTTGGACCTTGTCGCAGACTGGGTCGGGCACCGAGTTGGATGGCGACCCATCTTGGTTTCTGACACGTACATTTATTCCTTACATATTACCTCTACCCTTCTTTATAGTGTTAGTATGTGGGAAAACTAGAAATTTAAGGCTTATTTATACAGTATAGCGTGGTAGGTGTGCAACCTTATTGTGGATGGACTGTATACAAGGATCAGATCTTGTGAGTAACTTGTCGTGTGTGGTTCTCTTCTGACATGTGTCATGAGCTATTGTGGTTTTTTCATGGTTCAACTTTTGATTTGAATCCTTTTTTCACAAATAATTATTGGTATTTTCATTTACAGTATTAGTTGATAGGTATGAATAGAGATGTATTGGGTTATGTTTTGAGTTGTTCCACCAGTCAGTCGGTGAAGGAAGAACACGAGCAACCATCCCAACATTTACAATAGCAACCAACTATAGAGCGGAAATATAATGACGTGATGATGGATTTCGGGACATACATATCGGTTCTCACTGATGTAATGATGATATATGGGTTGGTGTTGACAAGCTCTTTAAGGTTCTTAACTAACTACATTTTTTGGAGACCATTTCAGTTGATGAGCATGGGATGTTGTATATTTGTGGGATATTATGACTATATATGGTCCCGTATTCTATCATTTTATATAGGTAATCAAAGTTTACTACTCAATTCTAGAAAGGGAAAAATATGGTGTTGGGTACTCAGGTGCTTCTGAGAATGGAATACCACTGCTAGATAGATGTCTACTCGAAATACATGATTCAAGCGCTTGAAGAAATAATGCGGGCATGAGTCATGGATTTAATGTTCTCATGGGAGAGGCATATATTGTAGAGACCCGAATCCTGACATACATGGACATTACATTACTTTTGCGGAATACTTAGTACATTACAAAAACACACACACAAGGATCGTAATAGTTTAGTGTCTTTGGAAACTCGGAATATAATCTTCTAATCCTGGTGAAAGATATTCAACATCTCCCATAAAGATCTTTCTTTTCTTATACCTAAAACTTTTCTTTATATCCTGGGTAAAAGAAAACATAAAAGGGTGAGCTCAAATGCTTAGTAAGGGTAAACAAAAGAAATATCAATCACATCATATACATAAGCACATAACTTTTAGAAATCTTAACCTGCAAAAGAGATCATAATTTCATAACATGGGGTAAATCATGGCAGTGAAATGTAATCACAATAATCATAACATAAAACATTAAACTTTGTGGCATACACACATAATCATAGAGAATCATATCTTATTAGTCAAGACTCGTTGCAAAGACTATCTTAGTGGACAAAGTCCATTTCTTAATCGAGTAACCCTCGTTTCAGACCTGTTTCACTGAACTGGTATAACCTACCATTTCAGCCATGTCTATCTCATGAGATATAAAATATTTACCCAATGCATTGGAGGGAGATATAGGTCCCACCCATCTCATAATGATACCATTCTTATGTGTGCCACAAAATCATAAATCATACATCATTGCATAACCCATATAATAAAAATGGGAATCTTAAACATCATGACATCATAAAACAATTCATATAAGATAAAGGAATTCATAAAAATAATTCCATCACAACATACTCAAATCAATGTAATGATAGGGATAAAAACAGTAACATTTATTATCTTAGATGGAAAATAATTTTGATAAAACACTTGAACTCCATTCTTGAGGAAAATATCCTTTCTACTTCAAAAACATTTTCCTTTCTTAACATGTCATACAATTTTAAACTAAAAGAGTTGTTTAAAAATAAACTTGAAAACATGTAAAGGAAAATTCTTGGAAATAATGTTTTAAAAATCCATTCATGCTGTATAAGTTAAAAAAAACATTCTTCTCGTACTTTTGTCAGAAAAGTCAAAAAAGTACCTCGTACGAAAAACAACAAAAGATTCCTTTCATATTTTTTACTAAAAACTCACCGAAGGGTAAAATTGGATTTAAACAATTGTAGTTGGATGGAAATAATATTACATATTGATGAAACATGTATGTGGATGATAAAATACACCCCAGTAAATTTCAAAGTATAAACAATCTCAGATAAAAATGAGATTGTGATATTTCCCTTACCTTAGGTCCGACTTGCTTTGTAAGTGTCTGAACCTCCTGTATAATGATTTAAATCATGTTATTGACTTATTCTAGAATCATATTCATTTTTATTATATTATATATGGTCCACTTATGACTTTATATTACCCATGCTTTTGTAAATTCATGTTAAAGTAGCGTTTTGGGTAAAATCATCTCATTTGTCGTTCGTGTTTTTAACTTGTAATTATTAATATGATTACTTGGATCATGATTACTTATATCCAGAATGTAAAACATGATTTATATATAATATATATTCAGAATATATATATATATATATATATATATATATATAATATCGATAAATGGAATGAAATGCACCGTTCATGGAGACGGTAGTCTGTACGTACGCATGAACGCTGTTTTCGTTTCCTTATTGAAGTGAATGGAATTAAGTAGATGACATACATATAAATTTACATAAATCCAGTATCATTATTATGTCATATATATCATTAGTACTTATTATATATACTTTATAATCATTCATGAATGGTTAATCATTGAGAATGAATCTCATCGCGTCGTGGAGACGGTAGTCCGTACGTACGCACGAGCGATGATATCGTTCCCATGGTCGTGGAATTGTGTTGAAGTGTATGTAGACTATTTCAGTATCAATATCACTTTATAATAATCATATATAGTTACTCATTACACCATTATACCCATCCTATTAAGGTGTTGGTGGAAAATAGATTACACCACGGCGTGGAGACGGTATTCCGTACGTACGCACGCGCGGTGATTTCATTTTTCCGTAGGATGGATAGAAGGTGAATTAGGGTTGTTTCATATTTATAATAACATATCAGTATGTAAGTAATACTGATGTTATTACTTTGTCATGAAACAACTAAAGAAGAATAAGTTTAAGAAGAAAGAAATTGAAAAGATCGGTAATGGATATTACCTCTTCTTTGAAACAGCTCTTTGAATCCTCCACTTAGGGAACTAAGATTGGTCTTTGAATAAGACCAGGACCTCTAGGATTATTATAGGGAAGTGGAGAAGGGATTTTGGCAGTGGTTGGCCGAGCTTGAGTGCTCAAATTGGTGTGAGGAGGAGGGGGAGGAGGTGTCCTTTTATAAGGGAGGAGAGGGGCACCTTAGGAATATCTCAAAATATTATTTTATATTAAAGTCAAAATCGGTTTATAATGGTTCCAAATGGTCTTATTTCGAAGATAAAGTGGGGATGGGTCTAAATAATATCAACCAATAAGATTTAGACAAGTTTAGGTTATTATTTTAACCTTATCAATTAGATTTAACTCTAAGTTAAATAATTTAACTTTTACCGTGTCTTTTTGTTTTCTTACACTATATGGTTAATACACATACTATAACATGCCAAACGAACCCCAAATTGTTTATTATTAATATATATATCCTTATCTAAGTCATTTGGCCGAACCATATATTTTTAGGAATAAAATAACAATTAATAATATTTTATTTTATTTAAAAACTATTTTGTGTCAATTTTGACACTATTTGATATATGATTTTTGTGAAAGTCATAACAGAATTATATGTTCGAACCAAGTTGATTAAATCAACACTAATATATCATAGTAACCTATAAAATTAGTGTAATTCATAAAAAGTCTCAAATTACATTTATTTTGGTGTTTATAACATCAATTACGTCAATATTTCATTAATAAGATAATTACTGCATCATCATTTTGTCATAAATAAATTAAATTATATAATGTCTAAAAATTACAAATAAAATACAATTTTGTAAGAAATATTTTTATCTTTATAATTAATATTTATAGTCGAATTTATCTTATGTATAACCCCATATTAAAAATGTTTTAGTAAATAAACTTTGATTTTAACTCTTTTAACCCTTCTTTAAATAAATTAATAATAAATGTCCTAATCTAATCCAAGTGGGCATAAATGGTCATATTTTATTCCTAAGTTTGTTTTTGGTCGAATTACACTTGTCCAATAGAATTGGGACATGTGTTAGGGTAATAATAATATCATTTCTACCCTTAATTACCCTATTTACTTTTAACCGTGGTAAATAAAACTAAAAAGTTACTATTCACCAAAAATTATTTTCATCTCATTGAACCACATTTTAGTCCTTGATATTAACCGTGTCTCTCGGTTTTTCGAAATTCCACTCACAGAAGCGGTAAAATTATGTTTTATGAACAATTCAGTTTTTTTAACTACCACTTAGTGGTTTCACTATTCATCGAAAATTGAAAGTTTTCAGAAAAATACCAAAAATTAGGCCTAAGATATATTTCATATTATGAACTCAAAAATGATGTCTATTTTACCAAATTCAAAACATATCAGTTGCATTAACTAATTTAAAAATTAATTCTCGTCGTCAAAACAAATAGCGAGTTTTAAAGAGATAATAACTATCAAAAGATTGACACTAGTTTATAACTGGTTTAAATGTGAAATTACATCCAATGACCAACATTGTATTAAATTGTAAAAATATATTCTAAATATACTTTAAAACCACTCAAATTAATAATTTATCACTATTAATTATTTCTATTAGAAAAGTTGTTTTTAATTAAAATTTAGTATTATTTACTATTCATCAGAATATGAATGTTATCCGAAAAGTACCAAAATTTCACCCTAAGATAATTTTGATATTACGAATCCAAAAATGAAGTCCATTTTGAAAAATAGAATTTACAAAATTTCAAAAAGTGGTTATTACTATTCATAACGGCTAGTTTTAATAATATTTTAATAGCATATCGTTGTTTAGTAAAACTCGGTATTGCGTACTACACACGCTATCAAGGAAGGTCGTGATTGCGTGTAATGAAAGGCAAGTCAAGGATGCGTGTTGTGAAAGCTCCTTTTGGTGTAGCGTACAACACAAGACATTAATGAAATTAAAAAGAATATTTTTCATAAAATCTCGGGGTGTTACATTCTACCTTCCTTAAAATGAATTTCGCCCTCGAAATTCGTCGGGGTTATAAATGGTTTACTATTATAAATTTTCTTTGATAAACCCACATCGTAAAAAGGAATAACAAAACATGGCTTTAAAAAATAAAGTATTAAATGTAACGATTACCCAAATAAACTAATCACTGGGTTTCCACATAGGTTAAAATATGGATATGGAAGAAAAATCTAACCATCATGTTCTGATGGAGAGTGGTAGAGAACATGGCTATGGAAAAGCTAGCAATCACAAAACAATAAATTTGTGATGATCTAAGGTACCATCTGATTCATCAGATATAAGAGCACTAAGACAACATTTTTGGTTTTCAAGATCATTTCCCTAAAGTTGAAAATTTTGAATTAGAGTAAATACTTACTTTATTTTGGTACAATCTCACTGTTGTTCGTGCCTTGAAAAATTTCCACTTCATCTCTTAAGTAAATGAAGTTGAATTTGTTATTCGTGAAGTGTTAGCAGATCATGTGATAGAATGAAGGGTCATTCCATCTTTCTCAAACAAAAGGTTAGCAAAAGTTATTAAATATACATAAGTCATTCTATAGTGAGATTAATCATATATGGTTCCTAAAATGGACTTATACTTCATATATCATACTGCTTAATATAATAAAACTAGTTTATACTAAACAGGGACTTCCTGTAGGCCAGTGGTAGGCGATAAAGGCCAGTCGCACTTCGGTTGTGGGTTCGATTCCCACAGCCTTGTCCGATGCGATGGGCTATCGCCCGTTCTGGAGGTTGTCCTTTTTTCTAAAGCTATATTACTATAACATCCCATAAATAATACCGAAAAAAAACTTCTATCCTTAAACAATACTAACTTATGTCCAACATAATTCATTCCAATCTTTAGGCTAATCCATAATATTGTAGTCCACTCTCATAACATAGTGAAAACGATTACCAGAGATTTAATACCATCGTTGATCCCCATATATCATAAGATATGTTTTGTTGGTCACATTCAAAACATTCAAAGTCCTTAATCATGTATTCTCTTGAATACCTTAGTGAAAACATGAATGCAGTCAAAATTCTTTATACTCAAACCATGATATCACTTAGTCCTTATATCAATCATGAGCTCTTGAATACTGTTAAATATCTCAATCACTTTGAATACATAAATATTCCAATACATTATGATACAACATTATTTTGGAATCCCATTACATAAACACTTAATCATTCCACCACATCGTTGTCATATTCAACATCGCCAATAGTGATCACATGTGACTTCCCTTTATCCTTTGCCTTAAGCGGTTGCTCATGTCGATCATCACTAACCCTTGTATTAGGGCATTTATTAGCATAATGCCCCATTTCCTTGCACTTGAAGCATTGAAGTGTAGTAGGTTCATTCTGTGTATCCCTTCCTTTGTTTGCATCATTAGACATCTTTTTCCCATTATCTCGGCATTCAAATGCCCGATGACCTTCCTTTCCACATTTGAAACATTTAATTTTCCCTTTAAGACAACTCCCTCCATGTTTCTTTCCACACATTGAGCATAATGGAAAACTCATATTCTTTTAAGTGTGCTCTTTAGATTTTTATTTGAATTCCATTTTCCTCTTCTTATCAAACCCATATGACTGATGGGTTACTCCAATCTCCATATCAACTTTGAGAGAACATCGAACGATTTCCTCGTAGCTATTGAAGTCCCTTATGGCTAACTCCCTTCAAAGACATGGTTTTAAGCCACTAAATAATCGATCGATCTTACTCTCAGGTTGTATAATAATACCAGAAGTGTACCTTGCAAGTCTTGTAAAACATGCTTCATAGGTACCAACAGATTCATCATCCCTTAGCTTCAGTTCAAGAAACTCTTTCTCCATCTTTGTTCAGAGAATACGAGGGAAGTACTTATTGAAAAATAAGTTCTTGAACTCGTCCCATTCCATGGACTCAATTTCATCCCTTTGCCTCGAATTCTTAATAAGATTCCACCATTGATCAGCATCTCCTTCCAAACGATACACTGCTAGGATGACTTTATCATGTTCAGAACATTAAAGAACTGAAAATATCTTTTCAGTATTACTAATCCATTGTTCAGCAACTAATGGATCAGTAGACCCGCTGAAAGAAGGTGGACGCTGCCTCATGAAGGATTCAACAGAATGATGCTCCTTCCTTTGCTCGTTTGGATGTCCTGCATGATTCATAGCTTGAGAAAGTATAGCAATAAGATTTTGCACTCCATCTCCCATAACATTTGTTTGTTCAGGAGGGCAATCATTGCATTGTCCATTGCATTGATCAACACGGTTCCTTCGGGTTCCATCCATCGTCTAAAACCCAAAAAGAATAGTGTGAGAGGCAAAAATCATGCTAGGGAAAACAACATAATAAAGGTGGAGTACCTTCAATATCTAACATCTTAGGTTTAATTCTATGATCATTAGCGTAATTCTATTACTATAACCTATACGTATACTTAACCTTAGGGAAATCCCTAGACATACCATAGAAATATCTCTAGGGATCTCACTAACATTTTCGCATCCTAGTTTCCAAAGGTTGACTAAACCTTTCCTCTGATACCAACTGTAGAGACCCGAATCCTGACGTACATGGACATTACATTACTTTTACGGAATACTTAGTACATTACAAAAACACACACACAAGGATCGTAATAGTTTAGTGTCTTTGGAAACTCGGAATATAATCTTCTAATCCTGGTGAAAGATCTTCAACATCTCCCATAAAGATCTTCCTTTTTTTTATACCTAAAACCTTTCTTTATATCCTGGGTAAAAGAAAACATAAAATGGTGAGCTCAAATGCTCAGTAAGGGTAAACAAAAGAAATATCAATCGCATCATATACATAAGAACATAACTTTTAGAAATCTTAACCTGCAAAAGAGATCATAATTTCATAACATGGGGTAAAGCATGGCAGTGAAATGTAATCACAATAATCATAACTTAAAACATTAAACTTTGTGGCATACACACATAATCATAGAGAATCATATCTTATTAGTCAAGACTCATTTCCAAGACTATCTTAGTGGACAAAGTCCATTTCTGAATCGAGTAACCCTCGTTTCAGTCCTATTTCACTGAACCGGTATAACCTACCATTTCAGCCATGTCTATCTCATGAGATATAAAATCTTTACCCAATGAATTGGAGGGAGATATAGGTCCCACCATTCTCATAATGATACCATTCTTATGTGTGCCACAAAATCATAAATCGTACATCCTTGCATAACCCATATAATAAAAATGGGAATCTTAAACATCATGACATCATAAAACAATTCATATAAGATAAAGGAATTCATAAAAATAATTCCATCACAACATAATCAAATGAATGTAATAATAGGGATAAAAACAGAACCCTTTATTATCTTAGATGGAAAATAATTTTGATAAAACACTTGAACTGCATTCTTGAGGAAAATATTCTTTCTACTTCAAAAACATTTTCCTTTCTTGACATGTCATACAATTTTAAACTAAAAGAGTTGTTTAAAAATAAACTTGAAAAAATGTAAAGGAAACTTCTTTGAAATAATGTTTTAAAAATCCATTCATGTCGTATAAGTTAAAAAAACATTCTTCTTGTACTTTTGTCAGAAAAGTCAAAAAAGTACCTCGTACGGGAAACAACAAAAGATTCCTTTCATATTTTTTACTAAAAACTCACCGAAGGGTAAAATTGGATTTAAACAATTGTAGGTGGATGTAAATAATATTACATATTGAGGAAACATGGATGTGGATGATAAAATACACCCCACTAAATTTCAAAGTATAAACAATCTCAGAAAAAAATGAGATTGTGATATTTCCCTTACCTTAGGTCCGACTTGCTTTGTAAGTGTCCGAACCACCTGTATAATGATTTAAATCATGTTATTGACTTATTCCAGAATCATATTCACTGTTATTATATCATATATGGTCTAATTATGACTTTATATTACCCATGATTTTGTAAATTCATGTTAAAGTAGCGTTTTGGGTAAAATCGTCTCATTTGTCGTTCGTGTTTTTAACTTGTAATTATTAATATGATTACTTGGATCATGATTACTTATATCCAGAATGTAAAACATGGCATATATATAATATATATTCAGAATATATATATATATAATATCGATAAATGGAATGAAATACACCGTTCATGGAGACGGTAGTCCGTACGTACGCATGAACGCTGTTTTCGTTTCCTTATTGAAGTGAATGGAATTAAGTACATGACATACATATAAATTTACATAAATCCGGTATCATTATTATGTCATATATTTAATTAGTAATTATTATATATACTTTATAATCATTCATGAATGGTTAATCATTGAGAATGAATCTCATCGCGTCGTGGAGACGGTAGTCCGTACGTACGCACGAGCGATGATATCGTTCCCATGGTCGTGGAATTGTGTTGAAGTGTATGTAGAATATTTCAATATCAATATCACTTTATAATAATCATATATATTTACTCATTACACCATTATACCCTTCCTATTAAGGTGGTGGTGGAAAATAGATTACACCACGGCGTGGAGACGGTATTCCGTACGTACGCGCGCGCGGTGATTTCATTTTTCCGTAGGATGGATATAAAGTGAATTAGGGTTGTTTCATATTTATAATAACATATCAGTATGTAAGTAATACTTATTTTATTACTTTGTCATGAAACAACTAAAGAAGAAGAAGTTTAAGAAGAAAGAAATTGAAAAGATCGGTAATGGATATTACCTCTTCTTTGAAACGCCTCTTTGAATCCTCCACTTAGGGAACTAAGATTGGTCTTTCAAGAAGACCAGGACCTCTAGTATTATTCTAGGGAAGTGGAGAAGGGATTTCGTCAGGGGTTGGCCGAGCTTGAGTGCTCAAATTGGTGTGAGGAGGAGGGGGAGGAGGTGTCCTTTTATAAGGGAGGAGAGGGGCACCTTTGGAATATCTCAAAATATTATTTTATATTAAAGTCAAAATCGGTTTATAATGGTTCCAAATGGTCTTATTTCGAAGATAAAGTGGGGATGGGTCGAAATCCTATCAACCAATATGATTTATACAAGTTTAGGTTATTATTTTAACCTTATCAATTTGATTTAACTCTAAGTTAAATAATTTAACTTTTACCGTGTCTTTTTGTTTTCTTACACTATATGGTTAATACACTTACTATAACATGCAAAACGAACCCCAAATTGTTTATTATTAATATATATATCCTTATCTAAGTCATTTGGCCGAACCGTAGATTTTTAGGAATAAAATAACAATTAATAATATAATATTTGATTTAAAAACTATTTTGTGTCAATTTTGACACTATTTGATATATGATTTTTGTGAAACTCATAACAGAATTATATGTTCGAACCAAGTTGATTAAATCAACACTAATATATCATAGTAAACTATAAAATTAGTGTAATTCATAAAAATTCTCAAATTACATTTATTTTGGTGTTTATAACATCAATTACGTCAATATTTCATTAATAAGATAATTACTACATCATCATTGTGTCATAAATAAATTAAACTATATAATGTCTAAAAATTACAAATAAAATACCATTTTGTAAGAAATATTTTTATCTTTCTAATGAATATTTATAGTCGAATTTATCTTATGTATAACCCCATATTAAAAATGTTTTAGTAAATTAACTTTGATTTTAACTCTTTTAACCCTTCTTTAAATAAATTAATAATAAATGTCCTAATCTAATCCAAGTGGGCCTAAATGGTCATATTTTATTCCTAAGTTTGTTTTTGGTCGAATTACACTTGTCCAATAGAATTAGTACATGTGTTAGGGTAATAATAATATCATTTCTACCCTTAATTACCATATTTACTTTTAACTGTGGTAAATAAAACTAAAAAGTTACTATTCACCAAAAAATATTTTCATCTCATTGAACCACATTTTAGTCCTTGATATTAACTGTGTCTCTCGGATTTTCGAAATTCCACTCACAGAAGCGGTAAAATTAAGTTTTATGAACAATTCATTTTTTTAACTACCACTTAGTGGTTTCACTATTCATCGAAAATTGAATGTTTTCAGAAAAATACCAAAAATTATGCCTAAGCTATATTTGATATTATGAACTCAAAAATGATGTCTATTTTACCAAATTCAAAACATATCAGTTTCATTAACTAATTTAGAAATTAATTCTCTTCATCAAAACAAATAGCGAGTTTTTAAGAGATAATAACTATCAAAAATTGACACTAGTTTATAACTGGTTTAAATGTGAAATTACATCCAATGACCAACATTTTATTAAATTGTAAAAATATATTCTAAATATACTTTAAAACCACTCAAATTAATAATTTATCACTATAAATTATTTCTATTAAAAAAGTTGTTTTTAATTAAAATTTAGTAATTTTTACTATTCATCAGAATATGAAATTTATCCGAAAAGTACCAAAATTTCACCCTAAGCTAATTTCGATATTCCAAATCCAAAAATGAAGTCCATTTTGAAAAATAGAATTTACAAAATTTCAAAAAGTGGTTATTACTATTCATAACGTCTAGTTTTAATAATATTTTAATAGCATATCGTTGTTTAGTAAAACTCGGTATTGCGTACTACACACGCTATCAAGGAAGGTCGTAATTGCGTGTACTGAAAGGCAAGTCAAGGATGCGTGTTGTGCAAGCTCCTTTTGGTGTAGCGTACAACACAAGACATTAATGAAATTAAAAAGAATATTTTTCATAAAATCTCGGGGTGTTACATATACCCCCGGTTGAGTTCATATATGATAAAAACATTTAGGATACTATATAGAGTACTTTGAATGAGTCTTGGTATGTAAGGACATTTTGATCACCCATGTGTAGGGTAGAGGCATGAGAGATAGCAATGATGGAACTCAATATTTTCTAGGAGACCACAGAACATGTGGAGTTGATTCAGAAGTGGATGGATATTGTGCTGTCTAACCTAAAATATTATGATAATCTCCATATAGGACATATTGAGTTTGAGGTCACTGATTGGGTTTTCATAAATGTTTCACCAAGACTGGGAAAAATGATGATCGGCAGGTTAACCCATCACCTAGATATGTCGATACATTAAAGATACTAGAGAGAGTCATAATGGATTCCTATTTGTTTCTGTTACCTCATAGGTATCTTTATATGAACATCGTATTCCATTTTTCTTTTTTGTGACACATCTATTTCGACATGTATCATGCCTTTCTGCACGAGGAGGTTGATTTATAGGTAGATGCATCCATTGGAGAGCATCCTATAAGAATTTTGGGTCTTAAAAAAAGGTTCTCTAGGGCTGATACATTCCATTTGTATGGGTTCTATAGAGGAATGACATAGTATATGAAGATACCTATAAGAGGGAGGTCAATGTGTGATCATAGTGGTAAGATTTTTTCTCAGATCATGTTCTCCTTCATTGGATTTCCAATTCAGGGTGAGTTATTTCAAGTGGAGAGGTTCGTATGAAATCGGTTATAATTTGAAATTCAGATCACTTTTTCCATCAATTATCAGTTTAAATTCTAAAAAATGGCCTAAGGTTGATGAATGTTGAGGTCATGATGGTCTCTAGGGTGACTGGGACTCGTTTAGAGACTGAAACCCAATGTTTGGGTGTTTTTAGTCTGACACACGGTTAGTGAAAACCATGTAGGGATGTCCATACCATATTACTAAACCATGTGAGGCAGGACATTGGGGGAATATAGGCCTTACCTTTTAAGAAAAACTGTGTGACATGACTGTAGTATATATTAGACATTGGCACATAGATTCAGCGTGGTTTTCACACAGTTTATAAACCATGAGGGGTAATCGTGCGATATGCCCCAAGACAACATAAAGCCATGAATAGTATCAACTTGGTTAGATGAACCATGTGGGTAAATAGTGCAAGACCTTCTATATTGGTTGTATATAAATTTAAATTAATTTAAAAATATTTTTATACTTAAAATGAGATCATCATTCCCCAAACCGCAAGGCTTCTCAGTTGAGAGCTCTCAATGTCAGCTAAAGTATGAATTCTTATCCCTTATTCGTCAAAACTCCAATTTGATCATGGCATATCTCCATGTATCCACTATGGTAAGTCCTTAATTTATTTTAACCTTTTGTCATTGTTCTAGGAATTGATTGCTCTATTTGGGTTTATGATCATATGACCTCATTTATCGTTCTTCGTCTGTTCTTTAGTTTTCCTCCAAACTAGGATGAATGAGAGCCTGATACTGGATGACCTATCTTGCCCATAACCAAGTTATTTGGTCATGTTCTTGTTGTTAAAATTTGTATCATGTATTTTTTCCTGGCATGTTGCATGCCAAATTACCAAGAATTGCATAAATTGAATTTGAATCCTATAATTGATTGAAATTCCCTATTCAATAATAGAGGATTTATCTTGTATGTTATGGGTTTTACACTTCAATTAGAAAACCCATTTGGGTGGTGTTAATTAACTGGACCATTATGTCTTTAGCCTTGGATGCTAATGATTCATGCCTTTTACCCCATTCCATGGGATTTCAAATTGTAAGTTGATTGTAAATTAAATTTCAATTCTATGAATTATAGTTGGAATTATTTAATGTTACGGGATGCATGACATTCCCCTTGACCCATGTATTCCATTGCTTGTGTAAGCATGATTGTTTTTACTTTTCCTTACCCAGGTATGTAGAGGCAATTCCATTAATTGATACAATTTCCATAAGTTTTTCTAATCATTGATTTTCCTATGTGATTTATATTATAATTAATCCATGCGATATCTTGATAGGATTTTACGGATTTTTATATTAAAATTGGTCATGTGAATATTTGAAGGGACATTGTATTACTTTCCCTTGTGATAAATATTATGGCCATAATATGTAATGGATTGATTAAGTATAGGAATATCTATACCATAATGTTCCCATGTGAGTAAAATGATGTAGTCGTGTATTAGTTTTTTATGCATCTGATGCTGATTATATGAGGTATTATAATGATATTAAATGAATATCCAAGCCCTTGAGGTTGGTCCTTACATGAGTCGCCATTTGTGGTGAGTTATGTTGAATTCCTTCAGTTTTTGTCCTTGGCAAGTTAAATGAATTATTTTAATGAAAATTGATTTGGGTAAATGATAAATAGGATTGGGTTATACATTAATTGAAATTATATCTTCATGGATGGGATCATGTGATTATTGAACATTATACATTGAGTGATACATGTATTCACATTAGAATGCAATAGATAGACTCAATGGTTAATTTTATATTTTCATGTGTGATACATGGATCGAAATGAGAGATTAAATGGATGAACTCATTGATAATAGACTTATATATTGAGTGATACATATAATACAATTAGTTAAAATTGACGGTCTCAAAGAGTCTTTTATTGTTTTTCATGAGTGATTTATGTATCCAAATGAGATATCCCATGGGTGGACTCATTGATACTATAATTATATGCCGAGTGATGCTTGGAATCCAATGGGTTACCAAGGATAATCTCAAAGCGGCATTGATTTTATGTCATGAGTGATACATGGGGAATACATAGATGGTCTCCAAGGATGAACATGTATGTAATTTACTTTATACCAAATCTAGAGAGATACATGGGTTCATGAAAGGTTCATCCTGGATGGGATCATGGTGTGTCGATTGATTATACCAAGAGTGATACTTGGATTCCAACATAGGAATGTGAAGAATAGACTCGGGTTCTATATGAATTTAATGGATGAAATTTATTTTATGACATGTATCCAAGACAAAACATAGGATTAGAGTCTATCTTTACTTGTAATGTTTAGATGGCCTTCTGAGGCATCTGGTGTGCTTCTAGCTATACAAGGGATTCATGAATTGATCCTGATCACGATACTTATAAATCCATTGTAATTTAATTGTTAAATATTTTGATTAAATGAAATGGATATTAAATTAGTGCCTACACATAAATGATGTTTACCTTTGAGTTCTCCATGTATACTACTTTACACATTGCACACTTCCATTTATATATATATATATTCACTAGAATATGGGAACATATATTGGGTGGTTTCCCACTAGGATTATATCTCACACCCTGTTAGGGTCATGTTTTTGGACCCAAATAGATTATATTATTACATGTGTTGAAAAGGGAAAACTCCCTAATACAGGTACTTGATATGCTCCCTAAGAGAACCATGGGAAAAAGCCCTTACTTGTGATGTTGCTGAGACTATTTTGAACATTATTTGTACTTTTGATACATGTATTTTTTATGTATGTTGTGTACATGTATTAGCTATTTTATTAGAAAAACGTGAGATATGTAATCCTATTTTATATGATATGTCTTATGACATATTATTAATATCATAGTTCCATAGTTTATTTATGTTGTATGTTTTACTTATTCCTCTACTCATATATATTATTGATAATACAATGTTATAAACTTTGGAAATGAGGGAATAGTCACCCCACAGACCCACCAATGCCCCCAATTCTTGTCGACAGCCTCTGGCCCTTAGGGAGATACACCTAGGGGCATGTGACCCTCCGAGATTAGGTCACCGTTCAGTGGCATCCATGTTTGGGCCATTACATCATGATTAATTATTGATGGTTTATCAATCAAATGAATCATGCCATTTTTTTGAAAAAATACTTATTCCATAACTCCTGATATATGTTCTATGTCTTTTTTTGTATGATTTCATAAGTTAAGAAAATTTTAGTAGACAATAATTGTTACCATAATATGAATTTTGATCATCAGTTGATATCTCCGATGTTTAACCTTACTGATCATCTGATCTCACCCTTTCTTATGTTTCAATTTCCCTATATTTTTATTAATTTTTGTAATTAGGATATTTTTAGGAAGGGTATTATGTAAGAATAATTTTTGTGATGATGTTGAATTTTTTTTATGAAAATAGTTGATTATGAATATATTCTACAAACATAATAGAAAATTATAGTTCACATGTAAGTATTATTGTGAGATTATTTAATATTCATCTAAAATGATATATTTTTATGTAAGTAATTTCTATATCACCTAAGTTTGTATTAGTGCATGGTTTAGTATGTTTTTGAGATTATTAACATATAAAAATTTGTGAAAAATTTATTGATAAGTCTAAATATCAGTCATAGCCTAAAAATTTGGTAATGTGTAGAGTGTGTAGATCCCAAAAAATGAAATCCCAACTTCGGTTCATACTAATAGATGTTCTATTTTGAATAGTTACATTAATGGGAAATAAAACTGAAAAGGCTAGTTGAATAATAACTTGATCGTCACATGTTGTACCTCAATGTGGCCTAACTACACTCCATGATTTTAATATCAGGGGATATGGTTTTCAAAACTCTCATACTCTATATAATACATTAAGAAGGCTCTGGATATCTTGTTGGGGATTTGATGTTGGAGTTATTTTGTTTAACGAGGATAATTGTTTAATAGATATCGATAATACAAGTTAAGTGTCATTGATGTCCATAAATATTTAAGATTCAATTTATGTTGAATTGATTTAGGTTATTTTGTGAATTGATTAGATCTCTCTATTTTTACACAATATAAATTTTTTAAATGTAATGTTACATATGATATTATGAATCAACATATGATTTTATATCAATGTGTGAAAAGAAATGTACTCAAAATGAAAAATAAATACACTATTTGGGCCTTACTACCAATCAATTGTTGGTATTAATCACATATGGTCAAGGGGAAATGAAATATGAAGAGATGATTAATAGTCAATAATATGTCGATGTATTTATTAAAGAGTTTCATAGAATTCCAATGAATATTGAAGATGATATTTTCATTAAACAAATACCTAGTTATATAACTGTTTGAAGGACTGAATATATAATGATCAAAATTGAGTTTCAAGAATTTATGAAAAAACTCTAGGAGAAACTATAAAATTAATACATATTACCTATTTTGTCCCCATGGGGTTCACCATTTTTTAAAAATAAGGTTTTGTAAATTCATATTTTCATTAGTTTTCATGAACATAATAATGTCAATATCATGAATAAGTATCATCTACCACATATTGATGAATTTTTTGATCAAATACATAGATCTCAATACATTGCGAAGATGGAAATTCAGTATGAATTTTATTATCCAAGGGTCAAAATAAAGGATATACCCAATACAAACTTCTATTTGTGGTATAGAAAATATGAATGTATAGTGATTCTATTTGGAAATTCCAATTCTTCCACTATCTTTATGGATATAATTTTATATTGTTTATAGATTTACTTGATCATTTTTGGTAGTATTTATTGATTATTTTAACATTTATTCCAAGATAATGTAATATAATTATAATCACTTAAGGATTTCATAAAATTCATTGAGGAGGGAGAAGTATTATAAAAAATTAATGAAGAAGTAAATCATCCTATAGAAAATATCATTCTTGGGTCACATAATTAAAAAGGTGGATATATTAATGGATCCTTAAAAGGAGTATGTTGTTGAACAATAAAGAAGAAAATCCATAGTAACTAAGATGCATTACATTCATGGATTGATTTGATACTACAAAATAGTTATTAGTATTTTTTACTGATATCAAATAAAATAACCATTTTGAGGAGGAGGGGATATTTTTATATTTAAAGCAATTAATTAGAAGAATATTTCTAGGAAATGAAATGAAGGTTGGTAAGTGAACCTATGATCAAACTACACTAAAGTAGACAAGGTTTTTAGATATATTTTTTTGAATAAAAAATCATACTAGGATGTTTTCTCATGCATAATGGCATGGTAGTAGCATAATCCTATAAAACATTGATGATTCTTGTGTAAAATTAGCTGACTAATTAGTTAAAGATGGAAGTGATTTTTCATCCTTGAAAATATGGTGGCATTTAAATAGGGTCAAATATGTTATATATATATATATATGTGTGTGTATCATAAAATATTGAAATATATAATCATACAGAATTAGTCTACTAAGTATCAAATTATATGGTTGGAGCAGGTAAAAGATTACAACTTCTCAATAAATTACCTCCTTGGTAAGGAAAACAAGGTTGATGAGTCTTTGAGTTGGAAGGAACATGTTGGCTTGTCAATTTAGGGGATTTACATCAATCCTATACTTATTGATATTTATATTTTATTCCATGAAATCAAAAGAAATGGAGATACATCATATCTCTCTCATATGAATACTCAACCATCCATCAATGTGAATATTAAAGAGGCACAAAAAAAGGATTTGAAACCATAAATGAATGTGATTATTGTTCATTATTTTAACCGCAAACATGATGTAATGATAGGGTTCAAAAATAAAATTATTTTCCAATAAATCCCAAAAAAATAATGTATCAATTATATTAATCACATTCCTCGTCATTATTTATCTATCCTTGAATAAAAAAAAGTAGAGAGATCTCAAGGATCATTTTTTCTAGGATAATATAAAAAAGAGACATTTTAGAATACGTATCTATATTCCTTATGTGTTAGTAATTTAATAATGAACATTTTACATCTAAGAGTTTGATGAAACCTTTACCCATAATTTATGGAAATGATAAAACATCACTTTTGATTTCATCATAGTTCCCTCTATGATATCTAATGGCTATAACACCATTTGGGCTTTAGTCGATCACCTCATAAAAATATCACATTTTAATTCTATCAGATATGATTTCTTACTTGAAAAACATTCATGGATACACAATATGAAATTTGTGTTCCTTAATGGATTACCACTCCAAATTATATATAATAGATATGTGAATTCTACCTAAATATTCAAATGAAGTATTAAAAAATTATTGAATATAGAGATGATATTTTACACTGTATATTATAATCAGAATTATTTTTTAATTTTATAGTATCATTCACACCCTATAATATCCGTTGATCGGTTGATATATTCATCACAAAGTTATTTAGTATCATCCCCTTCCTCTAGAATAATTTTATTAAAACAATTGATATTATTTGAGAATTTAGATAGTTACTAATGATGACTTATTTGGAAAGAAGTGTTTAATTAAAACATATTGGGATAATGTTAGAGAATGTAATATTTTAGGTCCTAATCTATCGGAAGAAAATGTCACGAATGTAAAATATATTCAAAAATAGATTAGAGTATCTTTGAGTTGTTAGAAAATTTATGTAAATTGTAATCAATAAGATCCATAATATGAATTTGGTGATAGGTTATTCCATTGAGTATATCATTGAAATATTACTATGTTATTTTTAAAGAATGGGTTGCTGATCCGAAAATATATTTTCCCCTTTATGATTCTATATTTAATTTAGATGGGTTTTTATCACATAGAACATAAATAAAACCACTCCCATGTTCGTGTTTTATTCACTGTATCAATTATGAGAAATTAAATTCTTGATCCTTCATATGTAATAAACAAAATTTATTTACTACTGGAGCATGATATTTCTTATGAAGAACTATTAGTGGAGATTATTGATCAAATTTATATTGTCCCATAGAATAAGACCACTGACCATGTAAAAATTTTGTGGTGAAAAGATAAATATGTGAAAAATATATGGTAAACTGATGATGCATCAAGGTAAAAGAATCCAAATTTTTTCATTATAGTAAAAAAAAATTATGGTGAAATTCATATAATGGGATAAAATGTAACACTATGTTATTTTATCAAACATTATCTTCTTAAATAAAATTAATGGGTTTGTTACCTTTTGAAGCACATGATACAGAACTTAAGTCGATAATTAATCATTTTAAATTTTAAATTTTAATAATTAATTTATATTTAAATGATATTGATAAAATAAATGAATTTTAAAAAGGATGAATCTCAATTAATAAAATCAAATTAATTATGAGATACTATGTTGAAATATTTTGTGGATTTATGAATATTTATTTAATTTAGTTCTTCCAAGTAATGATATCAAACCTTTTTTTATAAAATTTATGTAATAAATTATAAAATTACATTAATTCTATCCATGAAATGGTTAATTAATGACAATTAATACTTGTATAATAGTCGTTAGATCAACAAGAATTTTTATGTTTGAAAAAATTTTTTTTAATTAATACTATATATATGTTTTATTTTAATTTTAAATTTTATAATTTTATAATTCCAATATAAAAAATTTAATTTCAAATTCAAATTCATAAAGAAAAAACTTAGATTATGGTAATGTTTTTATATTTCTACTTAATGTTTGATTTTTATGTGAATTGTAAAAAAATATAAATTTTAAAAATAACATCATTTATTAAATCTTTACGATATATACATGAATTAAAATTTTATTAATCAATTTTAGTGACCAAATATGCGGTGATAGATTAAAATAACTAATTTATAATTATTACGTTGAATTTTAAAACCCATGTATTGTTCTAATGATAAAAAATAGTAGTAATTTTTCATTAAAAAGATACTAATAAGGATATGTATTGATTTGGATTGATTTAAAAGTAATAAAAATAACTTATATATATATATACTAGTAAATGCCATTAAGATTAATTTTATATGTGATTTATTTGTAACTTCAATTTTATTTATAAATTTTTTTTATAAAAATCGTTTTTCATTGTGTGTTTTCATACTTATATTAAAAGTTATTTTTTCAAACTAGATAAATTGAATTTAATAAAATGGATTCCATTTTTTAATTTTAATAAAAAATTATCATATATTAAGGTCATGATTATTTTTTCCCACAAATAAAAGTGACCTTTTTAAAAATATTTTCTCCATGAAAAGGGATAAAAGGGCTAACTAGGGGGGTTAAATAAAATTAAAATGTTATAAATATAATTAAATAATGTCTAATTATCATTTGATATAGGTGATTTTAAATTATAAAACCCTATCTTAAAAATATTATCCATTTTATTTCACCTTCCAATGAAATTGAATTTACATTATTTTAACGCTACCATTGCTAACAAGGATACCACAACACTCACTTATAAAATGCCACATCCTCTTCCCACTTATCCATACTACTTGAGCACCTTATCTCAACCAGGATCCACCAAAATAACTTCCCAACACCCTTATCTATGACTAATATTTTTTAGTCATCTATAAAGATCCATCTAATGAATTTTAATGTATTTATTAAAAAAGATTATCTGATGAAGAGGTATATGTTTTTACTAATATTTTTCAGGGTTCATTCATCTTAGTCATACACTAAATCATCCTAAACAATATTAACATATTTTTATTTTTACTTTTTCTATAATATATTTTATATATGGAAATATTAGAGCTAAAATAAAATGGTTTCTCAAGTGTACATGTAAACTACCACCTCCATTAACATGATAATTCATCTTTCATCACCACATATTAGGATTGGTTATATAAATTGATTTAATTCATATATAATATATTTATATTAATATTAGGGTTCTATAAATATAATTAATTATTTACAATTCCTTTATTACATTCATTAAAAAAATGAAATCATCACTTATATGTTAGTGCATACTACCACCTCAGTGAAGTTATGTAATTTATCAATAATCATGGTTTTTAATTGATTATTATAAAAGTGTATAAAATATATTGATATGATATTTATTATACAATTAATATTACTTAACCATGATAAAGGTGAAATAGTCATAAGTATAATACTGAAACATTCCTAGAAAATCGAATAGGTAACACCCAATACTAATTTTAATGAATAATTATTACTTAATTAATTATTGTAAATTGTAAAATAATTATATATAGTAATATGAAAATTAATAAAGTTTTATTATAGATAAATAACACATAAAAATTTATTATTCATAGGTCTAGATTTAGGTGATGAAATTCTACTCTCTATGTATGGGTTTCCTCATCTCAATTTCCCTCAATTGAGATATGTTCAATATTCACCACATTAATTATTTATTGTGGTGTATATAGTGTCCAAATATTTATTCTATGATTCCTTCCTTGAAAATATTGTGGATTAAAATATCCAAATATGGTTATTTATTTAATGAAATTTCGATTGAATGGTTATTAAAGATGTAATGGTTTATGTTACAACCATTAATTTATATTGGGATGGTTTATGTTTCAATTTTCATTAGGGGAATTTATATTATCTTCACTTATACCTTAATTTATTCCGATACAATGGTTATATAAATTAATTACATGTATTCATTCAGTTTCCTCCAATTTCATACTCAATAATTATGAATGAATGTTTTTAAGAAAACCAATGCTTCATTATTCTTTTTGGTCTGGAATTATTATCATTTATTATGATGTCCGGAACTAGGGTGACCCTCATAAGTTCCCCATGCATGGTGGATAAATAGTTTTCAAGAACATCTCCCATACTTCCAGATGATATTGGCTATCATCAAGGTACTAGGGTGTGACAATGGGGAGACTATTCCATTATTATCAGAGTCTAGTACAACTGCTAAAATAGGAAGTAGTATAAAAATAAAGAAAAGTAAAAGTAGCTAAGAATAATGAACAATTTAACAACTGATAATAATATCTACATTAATGTTTGGTTTCTTCATAGGGAGATTTTGGAAACCTCCAATGGTGATCTCTAATACTTCCAAAAATCAAGTGATGTTTTTCCCTCTTCTATTTTCCATGCTTCTATAACATGCCTAGAGCTGCCCCCAATCATCTCGGACACCATCGATCAAACCCCTCCCAGCTGAAACACCTCCCCATACACTGGATACCCTTTAAGAACCCCCTTTGTGCATGCTACATCCACCTACATATGTCTCCACCAGCCATGACCAACTTAGCTACACCTCAGTACCCTCTGGCCACCGTGAGTTATCCATGGATGACGAGCAAGATTCATTGTCAAACTATACACCCCTAATAGTTCCTAATACCCCCACATGTTGAACTATATATACAACCTAATTGAATTGTAGAACTATGTGAATTTGTACGATAATCCCTTGGTGGTTAGTGTTGATCATCATCGACAAGGCTACTATGATCGTTAATTACTATCATTTGGTGGAAACTAAAGGTCTTCAGCAGCCACTTTTGGTGGTCACTAATGGACATTATTCTAGTAGTGAATTATCAATTTTTATGGTAATGTATATAGGGTATATATAAAGAAGGAAAACAAGAATACAAAGTAAGGGTAATATATTCTGTACACAAGTAGAAAATATAATATATAACTGTGCAGGAAGATCAATCTCTGGACTAGTCATATGGTACCAAGCTACATCCTAATGAAAGCAATAATTTTATAGTTTCCAAAGAAATAAGTATTACCTTTTCAACACCTTCATTCATGTAATCTACTCGGGTACCTATGGCAGGACAAATAAGGTGTGAGATAAATCTTAGTAAGCCACCACCAATGGCTTCTATAACATCCAATCATTGTAATATAATCTATCATAGTGTGTTAGCATGCATATATAAAATTCAAGGTGTAAAACAATGTAATCATGCATTAAAATCTTTAATCTAAGCATGTGTCTGAACATATAACCACATAAACTATTATTTATACCATTTTATACATATAATCCTTGTGGGGTGTAACCAACACTAATATCATTACATGATAATAATAGTAGTGAAGGATCCAAGACATAACAATGCATCATGTAATTATAATAATAAGGAGGATCTGATGTGATAACAAAGTAATCCTTGACATCAGGTGTCAAGACAACTCGTTAATAATTTTTATCATGTATATAAGGGGTAAGAGTGTAATCCAAGTGGTAACACCCAAGGAAGTTCACAATTCAAATTCTATCTAAGTCAAAGGTCCTCATCCTTGGTATAACAATATAAGAAATGACTAGGCCCAAGGGTGCATCCAAGGTGAAAAATAAATATTGATTTAATGATGGATCCAAGGAGTGTATCCAAGCCCTACTAAATTAATAGAGGGATCCTACATTTTCATATTTGGCATCAACATGTATACAACGATCAAGTTCTATGGTGGTTCTCACCCTTGAAAACTAATGTCGTTAAATTTTAATGGCCTATACAAGTTCTCAAGGGATTCTATTAGGAATTCAAGGACATCTTGAGTCTAACTACTGCAATAATATTACAAAATTCCATAGGAAGTTGTATCCTTATAATCAATTTATTTATTAAATTATTCCATGAAATACACATTCCTTTTTATAAGTTATTTGGTTCAATCCATTGCATATCATTAGTGTGGCAAGGATAAAGGTAATGAACCATTTATTTATTCACATATGTATTATTCAAATCATTAGTGTCTCACTAATACCTTGTAATAAGTATGGAAGGGCGTCATATTTATGTGGATCCAAGTCACATAAACATATTCAATGATAGAGTTCAAGTGATATGTTTCAATATACATTCCAATTAACAATTTAAACATTCATAAATAAATTTTACCACATAACATAGAAGGTTCATGTGATATATACTTGTAACATACATTTATAATTTATTTATTTAATTAAAACAATCACTTTTTTCAAGTTCAAGTCACATCTCACCCAAATGGTTTCCCAAATAGGTTTAAAAAGATAATAAATGAATAAAAAAAGAAGACACTCTACATGGGGTGGAAAATATTGAGGGGTTAACCTCCAATGATGGATAACATATTTATCAAGGGTCTTAAAATATAACTATAATGACTATAAGGAAGGGACATGAATTTAATAGTCCACACATGAAGAAATAAGAAAACACACACATTATGGAAATAAATAAAATGATGAAAAACGACGGATTTATTGTAGACCACCTACATCATACTCATAAAAATATCCTAATCTTGTATCAGACAATTTTTGGATTGGATGGGAATATATCAGAAGAATTGATCAAATCCCTAAAAATAGGGAATATGAGCCTGCATCCAAAAACATATTTTTGGGAAAGAAGAACGATGGATGGATAAAAATAAATTAGGATTATACTAATGTTAATCCAACACGACGAACGAGGATCAAATTAGAGTATGGATGGTGAGCCAAGATTAAATTATTAAGATGAGTTGTTTGAAAACTCCTTAATGGGAGAGGATCCATTGTTATCCACTAGGGAGAAAAAGAGAGGAAGGAGGTTAATTAAAAATACATTATGGGAGAAATGGTAATTTTAACTAGAATTTTTGGGTGGCATGGTTTGGACACATAGTTTACTAAAATGTTCACCAACCGTGTATCACTTAATGTATGGAGGGGAACCTCACATGGTTAGGCAAAAAGGTTAGTGGGATAGTGTTCCAACTATGTCAATAACCTCCTCTAAAAACTAAATACATTATTCATGGTTGTGTGGCCCATGGTGAATGGTTAGGGATGGTTGTGTTTTGTACATCACCCCACTATCTAGCATTATAAAATTATTGGATGCCATGTGGGCTGGGATGCATGGTTTCTACTCACTATCAGGGGTTCTAAGCTCCTACGAATCCTCATACTCCCCAAAATCCATTATAACCTCACTAGGAATCCATATTTTGTCTAAAATAATAAATTGTACCAAAAAATGAAAGGATCCATACCTGAGTTGAGAATCGGGTTCTTGAAATCATCCCCCCATAAAGGTAATTTTCCCCGATTTCAACATCCAAGGGTAGTGAAACACTGTATGAGGAAAAATCCTTCCATTGGGAAAAAAAATCAGCCTCCCGCTCCAAATTTGTTTTATGTACATTGGTGTGACGTCATAGCACCTGTAGTAATGGGACATACCGGCCTCATAGGGTTTTTATTCTTTAGTCAATTATTCATATAGGATACCCCCAAAAAAACATCGACATCTATATCTTCATCATTGGGATCATAAGTATGAGATGGGTCAGGATGATACCTAAAAAGTATAGAAACATGTAAGAAATCATGTATAGAATAATACTTATAATTTAATAGAAAATAAATAGATACAGACCCAACTCTCATCATGATATCAAATGCCCCTATATAATATGTGGATAACTTTATTTACCTATATATCAATATATTTCTTAACCAGGGTGATAACCACTAGAAAACATGATCCCCATCCTAATACTAGATAATTCATCGACAGAGATCGTCATATGATTTTGGTCAATACTAAGCGGTAGACATATGCTTTGATGATTATCTAATCCGGAAACAATATCTCTTCATGATATGAGGACCTAGTAGGGCTACCTAACAATACCTCTATCCAACATAAGAGTTAATAGAATGACCTACTATAAAAGGACTCAAAAGGATCCATATGAATCATTTCCTAAATGATACTATTATAGTAAAACTAAATGAGAGGTATATTATTCTCCTAATAAATATTGAAATTATGGAAGCATGAACGAAGTATTTCTAGGAACATAAGTATCTTATATTCCTATTCTCCATCAGTCTAAGTGTGGAATGATGTGCTCATAAGCATCTAGGTACCAATCACTTTTTTCATCCCCTATAAGAAACATTTGGTTAAATGAGAATATATATATGAAATGATAGTATGTGGGATCCCATGTGGTCATATGATCGCATGGATATACACTCTTCCCATCTCATCAACTGATAAATTATACTAGATAAGTTGGAAGTGAGATAACATTTTCAATCATTCAATGACTACCCATACTGCATCGATTCCTCGAGGAGACCTCAATATGCCAGCTACAAAGTCCAGGTAAACATATTCCCATATTTATTTTGGGACTAGAAAAGGATGTAACAATCATGCACGTCATAGTTGATCCTCCTTAACCTGATGACAGGTAGAAAACCTAGTCATAAAACATACTATATGGTTTTTCATCCCATGACTGCAATATTTTTTTAACATATCTGAATACTTCTTAGGGATTCCTCGATGAACTAACCATTAAGAAGAATGAGACACTTTCATTAGTTCCTCTCTTAAATCTATAGAATATCAGAAAAATATATGAACACCTAGGATATCATCTCTATCCACATACCAATCCAATGAAAGTTCATTTTTTGAAATAATCCCTTATATAACTAAAAACTCATGATATAATAATTGATTTCAATTTTCCATCTCAAATATTGAATAAGTTACTCTAATGTATGATATGTATGGCATCTTGTTAATGTAATGAAAAATCTTATGAAACCTATAAAAGAGGGCCATCAGTTCCCGTTCCCCACTAGCTTCATGTATTACCTGTTCTTGTGTTTTCTGACTCACCATATCCGCTATTGCATTGCCTTTTCCAAGCATATAGGAAAGGTAAAAATAAAAGGATTTAAGATATTAGACCTATATTCACTCTATGATATTAAAGTCACACTATGAAAAGATATATTTGAATCTCCTTTGGTATATGTACAATAATAATTTCCCCCCATCAGATAGTGTCTCCTGCATTGTATTGAATGGACGACTGCTACTAGATTAATTTTAGGTGTTGAGTAATTTATCTCACGAGTTCTCAATTAAAGAATCTATATGAAAAGACTCTATTCTACTATATTATCTCTACACCTAGTCCATTTTATATTGTATCAAAATAACATTGTATATCCTATTTGTGGTTTTGGATAAACCTAAATTAGTGCTGAAACAGTCATCCCATTAAACTCCTAACATTCTATTTCTCACTCTTCTGACCTCAAGAACAAAACAATATTCATTGTATGTCTTGTAATATGTTTATCAAGGCAAGATAATTCTTGTATGAAATACCTATAATATCCATCCTACCCCATAAAACTCGATTTCACAAACACGTATTGAAGATGCTCTTAGGAAAACACAACACTCGCATTATTTGGTTTAATATATACTCTTGGTTTTGAAATAATATTATCCCACACGTGAACCTTTTTATCCATAAGTGGAACATATAATGCATGGAATAAAGATAATTCTCTCTCAGTGTAATCAAAAAAAATCTCAATGTACTTAATATGGTTGTAATGAGTGTGAGAATACACCCTGATGTCGTCCACAAATTCCACAACAAAACAATCCAGATAGAGGTAGAACACCATGTTCATCAAATCCATGAAATTGGAAAGAATATTTATTAGAACAACCGGAATAATAAGATACTCTTACAGACCATAGCTACTATGAAAATTTAAATGAGGTATTTCTGATGTCCTGACACATACATGATGATAACTCGATATCAGTTTGATCTTTGATAATACCACAGATCCCCAGAGATGGAAAAAAGAACAATCTATTTGACGAAGTGGATACTATATATTGACTATGTTATTGTTCATACATCAATAATCCATGCATAAACAAAGTGTACAATCTGGATTTTGGCGAAAAGAATGGGTGAACATTGAGAGGATCTGATTGGCCATACAAAACCCTTAGCATCTGAATCTTCCAAATACCACTTGATCTCCTAGAGAGATGTAAGTGAATAAATTTATGGAGGAAAGGACACTAGATCTACTCTTGGAATGAGACCTAGAATAATATCTTACTCTCTCCTAAGTGTATAAATGAAACATTTGGAATGATGTCCCTAAAATGATATACTATGGGAGAATAATCTACTTGGTATACTCCCTACTCAACTATGAAGTGACTATAAATATGGTTGGTCGCTCCACCTAGACCAAGATTATATGGTCTATCTCTACTAGTTTGTATATCTAACTCACCATTTCGTTGATAAATTTTTCCTTATTGTGATGTAGACAACACCATGTGGTGATATCAGTCCACCAATACATGATCCAGTAGAACCCAATCCATCATGAGAATTCCATGGAAGAATTCTATATCAAGAAAAATGAGGTCCCACAAGAATTATTACCAACCTGACTCAAGGGGAATCCCCTAAATTGGCATATGCCATATGAACGTACCCCGAAAATTGTATCTAGGGTAATTACATGACAGTAATACAGAATTTCTAGCCTGAGACATACCATGATAAGTATGAATTTGAATGAGTTTGAAGCACCGATATCAAATAAGCTAGATACTATTGTGGATGATACTATAATAGTACCTCATACATTAGATGTTCCTACACTCTGATCCTCAGGTATCAGATATAATTTATGCAATTAACCTGATCCATGACCCATTGAACGATCTGGACTACCATAGTCAGGATCACTCAGTAGCTTCTGCTTACAATCTGATGCCTAGATAATGTGTAAATGAAATCCTCATCGACCAATCCTATTGGTACCACTCAAACTCCCTGCCTGATGCAATGTAAAAGAACATTCCCCTGAATACAGATCTGTTGTGGATCAACTTCCACTAGCAGTTTATGGAATGGTCCTAAAAAATCCTTAATGGATCACAATACGGATGCATGTCTGTCACTCTCGAGGGTCTATATCACAATGAGGATTAAAATTCCCTTATCTTCCACACTTAATGAAGACCAAAAAGATACTATTATGGGTACAGTGGCTTCCACTTCCCCGACAAGAATCCACTGGGATGCATTTTTTCTACTAGGAGAACTATCGTCTTGCGATGAAACTAATCCTCTATTCCCAAAACTATCACCTTCTCGTAGGTTGAGCTCAATGATAAAAGATGAATTGACTATTTCAGAGAAGGTAGGAAGGTGAATGACCTTCAACTATGTATGGATGGAATACAGGATCCCATCCTCGATGTGTCAAAAATGTATAACCTCATCACCATCTAGAAGCGCTAATAGGAATAGTAACTCAGTGAAAAACATTGAATAATTCATAACTGACATAGAAACCATATATTGATTCATGAATTTACTAGCTCAGACATACCTCAGCATCTGAGGAAAGAATTAACCATATAAAATAGTTTGGAAATCAGTCAATACCATGCCCTGGAAATGACCAACCTGGGTAATTTCATCCCCCATCACTTTGCTGAATCATATAGCATATAAGTACAAAGATTAAACCTACAATATAGAGGAATATCCCTATTCTCAAACCTATATAGTTTGGAAACCATCCAAGACTCAATAACCTACATACCACCATCCCCTGATAAGGTATACAGAAACTCTTGTTGGAACTCATGTGTCAAATCATCCATCACAGGATTAAGTCATGGGGCACATTGCATGGACTGAATTAGACATATAAAACACTCATTAAAATTATTTCGAGTGTATTTATCATTTATAATATGTTATTCTCTGGTGGAACACCTAGATGTAATACTGGAAGCATATGATCCACCACATATAGAGTATGATCATCACCGCCCTGCTACTACATGACTCAAGGAAATTGTGGTGAAATTTCTCTATAAAATCAAATCATAGTTATCAAAACTAGATTTTAAGTAAATAGATATTAATATTGAAAGATGGATGAATGGAAATGGATCACCACCCATGGTAAACTACCCCAATCAAACACTTTATAGGTCAGGTATTGGTATGTTTTCTTGTTTAATTATAAGGGTTCTAATAGGTTAAAAGTCAAAAATAAATTTCCTCTTCGTTTATAGGAATCCAATTAATTTTATAAGTCATGATTTACTTATATAATTTTTATTTTATTATGTTTTTTATATCATGTTTCATTTAAAATGGATCTCCATTCCCATTAATTCAGCTCCCATACACCTTATCACCAAAATAAACACCCATTTAGATCTCATTATAGGGGATAGACTCCATAAATTACAAATTAAAACCAACAAGGGCCTACATACCGCATGAATTATAACTTGTAATCACTCAATAAAATAAAAAGAGAAGAACATATAGACATAAAAACCTCAATCAGTCAACAATAACAAGAAAACATGAAAAGTAATGATTTAAATGAACCTATATGGAATGGAAATATTAATGGCACTTAAATTCTATATTCCTATGATGATACATACAACAATGTTCATTTCCCTATTAACATCAGGCCATTGATGAAATGAAATAAATAATCTCCAGTATATTGTCTCCAAATAGTAAATCCTGAATGAATTATTCTCTGATACCTCTTTCTGACATCCTAGACCATGGTGCCACTCATAAGTGCCCCCAGCATTGTGGGTCACTATACCGCAAGCACAACATCCCAAATGCTCGAGCCTTTCAACGAGAATTGAGGGCCTAGGGTGGGTCTATGGGGAGACTATTCCCTCATTACCATAGTTATGAATAGAGGATTAAATTTAGAACATGTAAAGTGTGGATGTAGTATAAATAGAATGCACATCAGAAATAGTTAGGAATAATGAATAACTGAACAAATGATAATAAAAAATAATAATCAATGTTGATGATAATGTATTTAGTATATCTATAATTTTAATAATAAATGGACACAATGAAGAGGGTATTAAATGATATACAGAAATAGATAAAATAAACCAATGATTTCCTAAGCATATCATTCCCTAGACTAGTTATCTACTACTAATATCTATCCTAATGTAGTAAAAAATATCTAGTTCTGAATGTTGTAATATTCCCCTTTTCAACACCTTCATACATGTAATATTACAAGGGAACAATGGAGGACCAGATATAGTGTGAGATAAATATCATTAGATCACCACTAATAGAGTTTATAGCATGAAGTTTGTGTAAGATAAACTAAAATAGTGTGAAAGAACACATATGTAAAAGTAAAACAGTATGACAATTTAATTACACAACACTTTCTTTTGCATCAATAGGCGTCCAAACATATATCCATTTCATTTATTAAGTATTTTCCATTTTATATATGTAATTCATAGTTTTTTTATTATCCTTGACATCCTAACATGATGATAATAATAATTATGAAGGACCCAAGATAAAATAAGGAATCTGTTAATAAAAAAAATTAGGAGGATCCCTGGTAATAACTAAGGAATCCTTGACCTCATGGGTCAAACAAACTTAGTAAAAATCTATAGCCTAGCTATGATGGGTAAGAGTATAATCCAATGTGAATATCCCAATTCATTCAACAATAGTAATTCTATCTGAGTCTAAGGATCACATCCAATGTAAAATATGATAAGCAATGACTAGGTACAAGGGTTTATGGAAGGCACCATATGTTTGTAGACATCATGCTAAAATCGAGGAGCGTATCCAATACATCAATAATAGTAAAGGAGGGATCTAATAGTGTCATGTCAGGAATCTAAAAGTATAAAAATATCGGGATACAAGGTTGGTGTCACCCTTTGCAACCGACATTCTTGAATAAGAATGGAATCTATGAGTTCTCAAAAAATTCACTCAAGAATCCGTGGATATATCGATTCTGAACACTAATATAATATGTTTATTGTCTGTATGAAATTTTCACCTTATGAACAATTCATTCAATAAATTAACCCATGTAATAATCATGCATTTTTATAAGTCATTTTTTCAACTCAATATGTTTTATTAGTATGAAAATTATAAAGGTAATGAAACCACTTATTGATTCATATAATTTTTATTTAAATAACTAGATTTACTAAACATACATCCACATAACATGAAATGTTATGTTACAGATATGAATCCATTTCATTTATTTACATTAATTGAAATATTCTAATTTATATGTATCAATATAATATCCAATTAACCATTAAAACCTTTATAAATTAATTATAAAACATCAATTAGAATGGTTATGTTAAATATATATGTAACCCGAATGTATAATTCATTCATTTAATTGAAACACACACCTTTATCAAGGTCAATTCCCTGCTCACACCAATGGTGGAATACATAGTCTAAATATGATAATAAAATAATAAATAAGGAAAACACCCTACATGGGGTGGTTGATGTTGAGGGAGAAAACTCCAAAGATGGACAACATATATAATACCAGGGTTTTAGAATATTATTATAATAACTATATGCAAGGCACATGAATTTAAAATTACATGCCAAATGAAATCAATTCCCACACTGTATAATAAGTTCTAAAATAAAGTAACTTTGGGTATGAGTTATAAACTACCTACCACATACTCCTACTAATCTCATCATCAAGTATTATCCAATCTATTGGCCTGTATTGGATGATATCTGAAGAACATATTGAAATTATGAAAATATGACATATGATACCACATCCAAAAAGAATTATTATAGTAAATATGAATGCAAAATTCCTGGAAATTAACCTATATCTTATCGATGAGCATACAACATGGAAAAAATTGAATGAACTGGAGTTTGAATGATGTGATGAAATCAAATTCTAAAAAAGTGGTGTTTGAGAGCTCCAAAATGGGACATTAGAATTTTTTATTTTCTTGAGAGAAAAAGAGAAAAAGAGGGTTGTTTAGCATTCCATTATGGGTGAGAGGGTAATTTTACCCAAAATTCTTGGGTAACAATGTTTGGCTGCACATTTGGCCAAACCATGAGAAAAACATGTGTCACATGATATATATATATGGCAACCTCACATGGTTGGCATGAATGATTTCGGAAACCATATGCCAATTGTGTGAATCACCTCTATTAAAAACTCCAGACATCTACCAAGGGTGTATAGCCCATAGGACACAGCTAAGGAAAACTATTCTCCATACTTCACCCCACTATCCAACCCAACTTGGTTAGGAGAGACTATGTGGGCAGGGTTGCATGGTATATACTAACAATTTGGACAATTGATTTCCTACACTGTTCAGGAATCCGAGCTATGAACATTCCCCGAACACCCTTGAAACCTTTATAACCTCATTAAAAACCCATATTTGGTCTAAAATAATGAATTAGACCAAATTTTATATGATTCGTAACTGAGATAAAAACCAAGTTATTATAGTATTAAACATATTCATAAAAATTATTTTATGGAAACTTTTATCTTCTTTTAAATGATTATTTAAGGAAAATATTACTATTTATTAAGTTTTATTCCAAATATTTTTAAAGAATCTTTTTTTCATGTTTGAAATAGACCATTTTTAAAATTCATTACAAAAGTTATAAAAGAATGTTTTTAACATATAAAACATGAATATATTATACTAAAATCATTTAATTTCATCAACATGAACCTTAGATTAAAATATTTCTTGTTTTTTTAAGAACATTTATTTCCCATTTTTATAGTATTTTCTGTTTTAAATGTTACCAAAGGAAATATATGTTTTATTTTTTTTCAAAACATTGTTTTAATGAATATATAAAGGTACTTTTTTATTAAATATACTATATGGATTTTTACAATTCACTATGGTTATTAAATTATGATACAGTGCCATTCCATTCTCTACATATATTTTGATGATGATTTTTAATGCATATTTTTTAAGGCCCATTTCATTCACTCTTGTTAATTATATTTTGATAAAATGATGAATTTTTTATTATCTTTTTAGAATATTATATATGGTATTAATTTTGTGTTCGATAGATAGGGAATTTTATATCACTCAATTTAATTGGGTAAAGATTAATATATAATGAGATAATAATGAAGTGAAATGGGATTTATTTGAAAAAATCCAACATGATGGTACTTTTGGTTTTATTGTGTATAATGAAAATGTTTGAGGATTTTATGAAGGATGGTCATTAAAGGAGGTGTGAAGAGTGTACATGAAATTTAGTGATAATCTCAGGGAGCATGACTTCTAAAATGATCTCATGGAGTATGAATGTTAGAATTGTTCTTGCGAATTACAAATGTCTGAACAAATATCATGGAGCATGAATGTATTAACTGATATCACAAAGCAATATTTGTTTTATTGATCTCCTAGAGTGATAACATCTATAAATGGTTTAAAATAATGAAAATGAATTGACTAATATCATAGAGTGAGAATTTTATAACTGATCATGAAAAGAATTAATATTATAAAGGATCTTGAAAATAAGAAAATATAAAAACCACATTATTATCATACGATATCACCTTGAGATCAGGACAAGAACACGAAGACATCACATGATTCTAACTGATCTCATAGAGGTATCATGTGAAGTACATGATGACATTACATGATTATTAGATGATTTCATGGAGATATCAAACAAAGCTGATGAAGACAAATAATCTAGAAATGATGGATATATCCTGATGTTATTCAAAATCACAAGACCAAAAGATTATATTTGGATATCATGATAGTATCACTTTAATATTTTGAATGAAATGTCGCAAAAATTGCATGACTTCCATTTGATCCCATGATGGGTCACATGGAGTTCTAGATTTAAATGGAAATCAAATAATGATTTTCATTTGATATCAAGATGGGATCATGTGAAGCGTATAAATATAATGACAGTGATCAAGAGAAATTATTATAACTTATTTTATGAGATGATGCACATAAATCATACGAATAATGTTTGGAATATTGTGGAAGGGGTGGAATAAATGGATAACCATTATTTTATGAGTTAAGGTAGTGTATTTATGACTATAAATACCCACTGACCTCTCCATATGAATTTAATAAGTTTTTTTATGTTGTTTGATCTAAATAAAAAGTATTTATCACAACCTAAACAAATTATTAGGATATAGTCTTGTGACCCATATAATCAGTATAAATTATTTAGAGAATATCACATGAAGAAGTATAGGGAATTGAATTATGTGTTGGGTGTTTTCATGCATAGGTAGAATTGTTGACATCATGCAATCCACCAAAACTATCCAAGGTCCTCTGATCCATGTGATCTAAATAATGTCTCACAATCCACCAGAACTGAACAAGGTATTGTGATATTCATGATCTAAACAAGGACTCATGATCCAAATGAAACAAATAATGTCTCAATAAATTGAAATTTTAAGGATGTTATACACTAGGAATAGGAAAACCGATCATAATCTCATGATACCCCTAAACATAATATTGTATTGTTGTGGATTTGTTTTATCCTTGTGATCTAAAGTGTGACTTGCGAAGGGGTCTCATGGAGGGGTATTCCTGAAGAGTCTCGTGAGAATTTTATTTTTATCTCATTCATGAAATATGTGAATAGTGAAAATCATGAATTTGAATCTATTCAGAAACTATTTTTCATAAGAATCCATTATAAGATAATTTCATTCTATTATGCACAGAGAGAGGAATGATATTTCAATTTGTGAATGAATATAAACTATGAGGGATAATGAGTCCACTCTAAACATTTTAATAGTATTAAGATTTAGTAGATCTGTTAAATTGGCACACTACCTTTGTATCCACCTTGGGCATAACGATATAATGGTGAACTTTGTTAAAATGTTGTATCATGTGCATGCTTTAATTTCTATTTATAAGAAATGCAATAGAGACAGAATATAGTATGTTCTAATAATGAGATTAGATATGAAGTGAATGTTGTTTTAATCATTCCTACCCTCATTCAGTCCCCACTCTCAGGTTATTTAATGTAGTTGGGATAACAATTAGTATCAGCAAAAAATTTTAAAATTAGAGTTTCTCTCTTAGAAGAAGTTGTGGAATATTTCAATGAAAAACATTTTTGATCTTCAATGAAAAAATTTCTATTATAGAAGAATCAAATGTAGCACTTCTTCCGATCATTAGTAATGGATGTGTTTAGAGAAACAATTCATGGTATTTCATCTAGTAAATAAAATGGTGTTTTATCTAAATATTACTATAGATAATTGGATTTTGATGATAAAGGAATCAATACCTTATAGGGATATTCATTCAATAAAATCTAAAGAAAGGTAATTAAATTTAAATTATTACATTCTATGTGGATAAACCATATATATATCCATGAAGTAGATTAAAAATCCTGAGAATCTAAATTATATGTTTTTTCAGAATATATATGGAGACCTGATAAACATCCCCAATGAATTTTTAGATGTATTATTTGATAAAATGATTATTATTGTAGAATATATTCATCACCATGATGAAATTATTCATTATGTAAAGAACATTAATCATATCATTAGAATACATTCACCTCGGTTCAATCCAAATGTCAATGTAATAGAGGATAAAATCAGAAGGAGATGACCTTGGATAGCATACACAAAACTCTTTCAAAATTTTAGATAACAAATAATGATAAAAATTCTATGGAAAAATGTATGACTAAAGAGGTCGAAGTCAAGGCCATGAAGATTAAATCTATAGACTAGGGACTTGGCATTCATAATTAAAAGATTCATAGAAACTGAGGGATAACCAATATTCAAGTATTGACATGTAATAACACTCCTTGTATCTGGTGTTTTTATTTTTGGAAATATGGGAAATTATAAAAATGAATGTTCTATATCCAAGGGGTAATTATAGGGGAAATTGAAGTATTAGAACCCAATCAGAGTTCCATATTATAGGAATTATTTTTATGGATAATGTTTTTGTTTTTGATGATTTGAACACATGAATGGATATTACTTATTGAAAATTTTGCGGAATGTACTGAAGAGTAACAAGAGAGGTTTCATGCGACAGTTCAAGGGATCAACGAACAACATTGAAACATAAAATCAATTTTGATCTCTATCATATAAAGTTAAATCATCATTCTTTTTTAAGGATATATAAGATCAATCAACATAATTTATGAAGTCAATGTCATGGGTTCGACAGACAATAGATGAGCAGCTAGTGATTAAATATATTTCCATTGAAACATCTGATCAAATTGGAACATAGATCATTAATATTGGATGTACTTTCTGTATGATAGGTAATAAGAATATTTTGACTGGAATATTTTACAACAATTAAGGTTTCATATTATATTTTAATAATGATGTAAGGATGATTATTGGATTAGTAAAAATCCATGTTCGGGGGGTAAAGACCTAATACATGTAAATGCCTTGATTATTGATGGTCATAATCACATATTTCTCTGTGTTAGACAATTGTGTGACATCATAAATTATATAATACATACTATGTAGTTAGGGATCATCAACGTAAATTGTGGTGCAGTTATCTAGAATGTAAGTCACTCAAATTAGAATATCTACCATGTTTCTGGGGGAGAATACATATTCTTTATATCCATAGAAAATAGAGAAGATGTTTTGGAATAAAAATAATTTTCATCTAAGAAAATTTACCTATAAGATCGATTGAAATGTGATGCTACTTGAGAGCATCCTATGATTTCACATGATTATACTCATACATGGAATTCTTATTAATAAGGGACAATTAAATGAAATACATATAATGGAAAAGTAAAAAAGGTCGAAAAGAGTGCTTCATCTGGTTCATGTTTATCAATGTTCACCAATTTAACTAATAGATATTAATGGAAACATATAATATATCCTTTTAATTGATTATTATTGAATAATTAAATGGGATGAAATTATTAATAAAAAGTGTGAGGTGTTTAGTTTCATTACATTTTATTGAAGGGATGTTAAAATGGAACTTGATAAAATTATATGGATGTTATAAATTAATAATCAAAATGTATTCCCAAATATCCAACTGGGATATTTTATAGATAATATAGGATATCAGACAAGTTTTTAGTATTATGAACTCCACTGTAAAATGGAGAGGTTGATAGAACAAATTAAATAATAAAAAACATGTCCAAAAAGATGCTTATCAAGAAAGAACATCCAAATATATTTTGGGAAAATCTATTGTTGAAATTAGTTTACATCTATAATAGATACATATTATTAATATTAGAAATAAGGACTCCATACGAGTTGTTTTATGGAATGATTAAAAAATTGAAAAAGTTTTTATTATTTGGAAGTATGTTTTATATTCTCAATAAAGAGAAATATTTGATGTTTGAAACTCGTGAAGATGAAAAAATATTTCTTTGTTACTCAGGAAAATAGAATGATTGTCAATGATTAAATAAGATATTGATAAGTGTTATAGTGATAAATAATGTTGCTGTTTTGGAAAATAATTAGAATCATTAACAAATACATGTATTGTATCAAGAGGATAATAATGAAGATTTTAGAAGATCAAGGTTTGTTCAAGTACCTTAGGTAGATTATGATGAAGATTTAGATTATGAGAAGAATAAATATATAAATAATTGAAAGTTTCGATCTGAAATTTGTTGGATGAATATCATTGTGCATTACAGAGATCCAGTGTAAATGAGGAGGATAAAGGATCTATAGTATGAATATTTATTTTCAGAGGTATAGATAAGGGTTTTTATATAGTAATTGAGGGATAAGAATTGGGTTCATGAAATGAATTAAAAACTTGACCAAATATAATTGAATCATATATGGGATACTATTTCAATGATAATTGATAAGAATGGAATTGGGACGAAATTGGTTTTCCATAACAATTTTCATGAAGATGGTGTAATAAATAGAAACAAATCACACTAGTGGTCCTTGGATAATCCCATATAGATGGAATTGATGTTGATAAAACACTATTAGTTATTTCATGGTAGCAGAATATTAGATTATTATTTTTTATTATAGTGGAGAGAAAATTCCATGTTTTCCACATGGATTTCATGTCAGAATTTATGAATGGGATTCTGGAAGAATCTTTTTATATTAAATGATCATATATTTTTATCAATTTTATATGAAGATTTGAATGTATTTTCTTTTATGAATTCCCTATATGGGTTAATGTAGGAACCAAGACCCAATTATTCATGGAAACCCCAATATTTAATGATTCTTGGTATCTAGTGTCGTGGAGCTGACAATAGTCTCTATTAAAATAATGATATTTTTCAACTGATTATGGAATTGGTATATGTCGATGAAAAAAATATTTTGTGCACCAAATGAATATTAGTGACTTTTTTTTGACAATTTATGAAATTTGGGTTTTAAATGCCAATGATTTGAGTGTTAACATTTTTACCCAGTTTAAAAATAACTCATTGAAGGTATAAAAAATTTATATCAAAATTAAAATAATCCAATGAGGATCTAAGAAGATTTGGAATGGGAAATTCCAATGCATTGAAAAATATAATTTCTACATGATTGAAATTTTCAAGAGATGATGAATTCAATGTAGTCAACATCAATAAATATATGAAGATCACTGTAAATATTTTAATCTAAAATGAAATACTACAAGATATCATTTTTTCCAATTTGTAGGTTACACATTAATAGATTAATCAAAAATTGAAATTTTTATTTGATTTAAAAAAGGAACACTTCAGTATATTAAAGTTACTCTATATTTCGATTACCTATACAATGGAAAAATAATTCAAGAGTTATTGGGATTTAAATATGAATATTGATCTGGTTCTACATATTATCGAAATTATACAATTTGTGGAGCATTCTATATTTATAGGTTAACTAAGAAAGAATAAAGTATTTATTTGATCTCCACATAAGATAAATATCTTTTCACTGCTCTAATTTTCGTGAAGTTACCATGGATAAAGAAACATATAAGTATTATGGGGGTTGAAGTTAAATATCCAGTCCGAATTCATTGTGATAATTCATGTGATATAATTCATATAAAAATTCAAGCCCATTAATCAATGACAAATAACATGGAAATAAAATGTCAAATTATCAATGATAATGTAGAGTGAGGACTTGTGATGGAATATGATCCTGCTGAATTATAGGTTGCACACATCCTGATGAAGGTCTTACCTTAGAGAACCATTTGAATGGTATGAATTGGATTTGTATTTCATTCAACATTTCAAACATAAACAGTGTTGATGTTGGATCTAATATATAGATATGTATGTCTATTAGATGGAACAATACAAGAGGGGGGTGAATTGTAGGTTTAAAAACCTTCGAGTTTTAGAAACTAAGAGATTAGTTTAAATGATCTTAAACTAATACAAATACAAACACCCACAATTGTATTGAATATAAAAAGAATGATGTACTGTAATACTAATGTAATGTAAAACAATTGTGTTCAAGATGAACACATTAATCTGATTAATACAAAGATGAATGATTCTACCTTAAAGCGTATAGAATCAATCAATACAAAATGTAATAGAATGATTGAAATTGAAACAATTACAATTGAATATGTAAAGAAGAAAGGAAACAATACAAATTCCTTTCTAATACAAGTAATAGTGGAAATGTAAAAGTATTACAATTCTTTTAACCCAAAGAGAAGGGATATCCTTCCACCTAGGATAAAAGGTCTGTCTCACCAACACCTTGGTGAGCCCTCGATATGATGATCAACACATCTGTCTGCCTATACCCGGTAGCCCTTGATACGATGATCAGCATGTCTGTCTGCCTATCCCCGATATCCCTCGATACGATGATCGGCACGTCTGTATGCCTATCCCCAGCAGCCCTCGATTTTATAGGTAATCGGCACCTCTATCTTTCAATCACTTGAAAGCCCTCGATATGATGATCGGATGCAGAAGGTGGATGAGAGAAGTCACAGTGTCTCTCTCTAGAATCTTGGTAGTTCACGAAGTCTCTTCATTCATTTCTTCATACCCTTAGCTTCAAATGACCTCCTATTTATAGGCCTCGGGTTCCAACGGTCATATTGCCTCCAACGGTCATATTGAAACAGAAAGTACGACATCGTTTTGATTAGTTTGTAACTAACTCAACGACATCGTTTTTGTTAGTACATAAGATATATATAAATGAAAAACATGGGTACGATTAAAATGTAAAAAGTGTTTTTGACTAAGTATTGAAACAAGCATGTAATAAAAGTTATGAGTAACAGAGTCAATACAATTTACATATTCAGTATGATCAGCATTGTACGATTGGCATGGTAAGTACGATCAGTATTGTACGATACGATATGGTTAGTACGATCAGCATGATCAGTACGATCAGCATGATCAGTACGATCAGCATGGTCAGTACGATCAGTTCGATCAGTATTGTACGATACGATATGGTCAGTCTGATCATCATTGTACGATAAGATTAAACATGATAGAAGTCAATTGTAATTTCCAAAATATGATAGAATACATTTGTGATTTCCAAAACATGATATAGAAGTCAAAAGAGGACTTTTGACTCAACAGTTGATGTATAACCACATTATACACGAGATATGGTGGGGTTTCCCCTATATACTTACATATTCTCTTTACCATGATTCATACCACAAAATAAGGACCTTTTTTTTATTATCACATGGGGAGTAAATTTCATAATCAATAAAGTGGGAGAAGCTAATAGAGGGAGAAGTGAAATATGTGGAGTTCTAAAAATGAATATTCTAAACTAGTCAATCAAACAAGAATGATGCAATGGAGTGGACATTTTGTTCATAGTGGAAGCTATAGATATAGGTAATGAAGTGATCTTGAGGGATGTCCTTTTTCTATCTTTTAGTGATCAAAAGTTTTCCAATGGATTTTTTGATAATTTAGTGATTCATTAATGAAAGTTTAATAATAATATTGTTTTTAATGTTGAGTATGTATCATGTGGGATTCAAGTATATATTAAGTAAGTCCTTGATCACTATCTAGGGTTACATATATAAAATTGGATTACATGTGAATGACTTATCAAAAAGTTTGTTCGTGATGATTATAAGTGTTTCAAACAATCCTAAAGAGGGATATTGTGGATAAAAATCCCACATAAGGGTACATTGGGGTTGATTTTGTTTTTTGAAGAGGTATTAGTTTGTTAAGGAATTTTTTTTGTCAATTTTTTTTGTGAAGAGTGACCATGAATTTTAGAAATAGTCATGAAGAGAACAAATGGAAGATCTAAACTTGCATAGAATGAATGTAAGAACACATCTCATAGTGCGTGAATATTAGGATTGATCTCATGAAGAACGGAGTGGTGAAATGATCTCAATTAGTATGAATATCAGAACGGATGTCACAAAGCATGAATGTTTGAACTAAACTCATGGAGTGTGATAGTCTATACTCATATCATAGAACATGAATGTCTAAAATGATCTCGTTAAGTGAAATGTTTTAAATGATTACACATAGTGTGAATATCACAAATTATCTCTCAAAGTAGTCATGAAATACACGATATGATTTTCAGAAGATATCACATTGAGATCATGGGAAGAACCTAATGGCATCACATGATTGTCAGTGGATATCATGGAGAGAACATATGAATCACTTGATGACACCACATGATTTTCAAATAATCTCAAGAAGAGATCATGTGAATAGAATTATGAAACACTAGATAGAAATGATGAAAATATAATTTGGTCATTCAAAATCATATGATGACATGATTATCTTTTGATCTCATGATGGGATCTCATGAAGTTCTTGAAGAAAATTTCACTGACACTAGATGATTGTCATTTGATATCATGACGGGTCATGAGAATCACTAGAATAAAATGTAAATAGAAACATGATTTTATTTTGATCTCATGATGGGATCATGTGAAGCAACAGAAGAACATTATGGTGATCATGTGGCGTTCTTGTGACATGTTTCAGGTGATAATGTCGAGAGATAACATAAAGAACATAAGGAAGATTTACGAGGTAGTGGAAAGGATGGATAACCACAATGTGTAGAGTTATTATATTTGATGTATGCCAATAAATAATATAATGACCCGAACTTTTTAATAATTATTGTTTCCTAATTTTTGTGTGTTATTTTATTTTATACTCAACAAAACTATTTCATTTAATGAAATGAGAATAAATAAAATGAGACAGTTGGGTATCGACTATTATATGATTATTGGTAAATATTACCATTGGAAACTAAACTCTTAATGTTTTGAATTTGTTTATAAAAACAAGTGATATTGGTTAAATTGTACAGAAAGAAGATACATTGGCCTCATCCAGAAGTCTTGGGCCGATCAAAGCCCATCTGACAGAATAGGGGAATAAGGTAGCACCACTGGGCTTTGCTCTAGACCAAACCCAAGCTGAACTTCATCGTGTGAATCTGGAATGGTATCTCTTTCGGGAGAAGTTTAAGCTTATAGAAATTACTACTCGGGAAATGTTGGTTGAACCGCCCACATATTCTCTCACCATAGCGCACATTACACTTAGGTCATATGTTGGTGTTATTAGGGGATATGTAATAAGATCGTATCTGCTTTGTGTAATCCTTTGAGATAAATAAAATTGTGTTTTCATCTTAATGTGAAGTTTGTGAATTTTCAAATGTCTGGATAAATATAGGATGTATATTATTGATGAATTTTGTAAAAATGATATTTCAAAATATTTATGTAAACCTTAAATAATTATTGATTTTTAATGATTTTCAAAAAATTGTCTTCTACAGTTGTGTTCAGTAAGAAATTTAGAGTAATAAGATCAACTTAATTTTTGGTGAATAATAAATTATGAATAGTGATTTTACGTTTATGAATAGTAATGTGACAAAATGGATTAGTAACCTCACTTAAGAAAGTATTAATATAATTTAGTCACCTTGATTATCTAATCTGATTCAATAAAATAGGTAAATAATTGTTTCAGAAATTATTAGTTAAGTGTTAGTTTCTTTCAGGTGAATAGTGTTTTTTATTTCAAAATTAAATTTAAAATATAAAAAAAAATTATTTTTAAAAAATGTAGTTCATTCTTGAATTCATATCATTGATAAAAGGTTAAGGCGAATTTTTGGAATTTTTCTGAGAAAGTTGAATTTTCAGTGAATAGTGATAATACCGTTTTGAGTTTCGGGTGATTAATGGCATCATTAAGGATGTAATAATTATGTAATCATTATAGTATACTTAGGAAAAGTGAGATATCCAATTAGGTGTCCCAAGTGTCCAATACCATGGAGAAATACCATGGGCAAGCCCATGGTTTTTCCAATACCACCGATGAGGGGTCCCTTGAAAATTATTGATTTGTTCCCTCACTTATCCTATAAATACGAAGCCATTACCTCATCATTTTCATTCCAAAATCCTCCCCAACTAATTTTTGGTCTCTTTATCTTCCAAGGTGTCTTCTCAAGGTTCCCTTAAGCCTCCCAAGGTCCCAAACATCAGGCTTTCAAAGCAACTCTTTGAGGTAAGAGATCCTTTCACCCTCCTCTTTTAAGTCGTGATTTCATCAATGTTGTGTCTTCTAGTTTCCATCTCATTATGATGATTGTATGTTTTTATATGGTCTCATTAATGTCTATTTCATGTCTAATTTTTTATATAACCTTTCCGCTCTCATCAATTTGTTTTAGGATTTTTTAAGTGACATCGTTAGGCTGTCGAATTTCATATAAAAGATATCGCATCTTCTCTTTCCTTTCAAGTTTCCTTTTCATGTGGTATGTCATTAAAATATCAATAACATGTTCTTATCTCCATGTTATTCTGTATTTATATTTTAATGTGATTTATTTATAAGTGGGATACTTTTGTACCCTCTCTTTTTATTATTTTCTAAAACCATATTATATTGTCGTTATGCTCCAGAAATTTCATCTCAAATTTTCTCTCTTTATCTTTCAAGAAATTATCTTGTTTTATATATGTGAATAAACAAACCTATTTTATTTCTATGGGTGTTCATAAATACACAAAAATGATATATCTTATTCTGGAATTCACATTCATATAACCCTCACTCCCTTTCCATGGGTTATAAATGACATAATGATCTTATTCTTAAGTACTCTTTGAAACGTCAGGAGTTTAAAATGAAACCCATTTTTTTACTCTCTATGGGTTATTGATGAAATTTTTTATTAATATCTGTGTGTCTCACATGAAATTAAATAAATATTATTGGTGCACCTTGATATTTCTCCAATTCATTGGGTAAATAATTAATCTCTAGGGATGACAAGTTTCACGATACCATGGTGAAAAACCGTGGTAATTTTTATGACACCATGGGGATGGACCTTGGTGATATGTTCATGAATGTCTAAATGGAATATTGTGGCCCCATATTCAATTTATGTTTCAAGTTATTTTCATTATGATATGCCTATACTTCTATTGCTCATGTCTTTATGTTCTTTTTTAAGATCTTATTGATATCACAAGTAAATTGATTCTTTGTTTACCCTTATTCGGCCTTCTGCTCACCCTTTACCTTGATGTATGTCACCAGGATATGAGATGTAGTAATTGAACATAGGATGAATATTTTATGAAGCCTTAAAAGTTATTATATGAAGTTTTCATGTTGGTTTTCATGTTTTATGTCTTTGATTTCCAAGACAGTAGACTTTAAATATCCTCTGTTTGTAAAATGTAATGATTTTTTTGTAATAAAAGGAGGGATGATATAGTTTGTATCAAAGGATAGTTTAGTTATTTATGGAAATTAGGCCATGAAAACTCTAGGAAGAAACCTATAGAAAGATTTAATTATATGAAACCTTCCTGGTATTTTGGTGAGTATTGAGTAAGTTTTTTATCAAACATATGCATCCCTATCTGAATACGAGCAGGTAGAGGCGGCTCTGGCACAAATGTACATAGGGGTAAAACCCAAAAACACCGCTTTGATCTAGACTAAATCACGAACTAGTGCATGACAATGGGCCTTGCTGCACTCTTGATTATGACACTCCCGGGGGATATGTTTTGTTAATCACATGATTATTATGAATCATTATGAAGTAACTATAGAGAAATGTAATTGTCTAAGCATGAGGTTTTAGTACATAAAATCCTTCATTGTTAAAAGACTCGTAAATGAAAAAAGTATCTCACTACGGATTTTTTCTTTTAGAAAATGGCGTCAAATAGGAGGAACCGTGAAAATGGTGACTGCAATAGACCATGTGTTGACGACCCTTGGGTGGAAGCTGTAATGAAAACATTCATAAGAATGATGAACCAACTGACTCAAGTTATGGGAAATGACATAAATCAAGCTAAGAGGTTGATCTCACCATGAAGGGAACAACATTACGTTGAGTCATTTATTAGTCAATGACCACCAACCTTCAGTGGATCGACTAAACTATTGATTTTTGAGTAGTGGATCAACACCATCAATAAGATATTTTCTACGCTCCACTGTTCAGAGCGAGAGAAGGTCAACCTGGATATCTATCACTTAGAATGAGAAGATGATCAGTGGTGTGAAATGATCAAAAACATAAGGAAAATAGTGAAATCTGAAGTGTTGTAGTGGCAACAGTTTAGAGGGACCTTTCTCAGTAAGTATCTCCCTAGTTCCATGAGAACAAGAATGAAGAAGGAGTTTCTCGACCTGAAGCAAAAGGGGGATGAATCTGTCAGAAGCTATGAGATGAACTTCACCCAACTTTCACGATATACCTCTAGATTTGTCATGGATCCAAATGTTAATGTTGATATATTCTTCAGTGGACTGAGACCTCATCTGTGGAAGAATTTATCCAATCAATACTATGATTGCTACGAGGAGATCGTTCAGAGTGCGATGAATGTCGATCTGGGGTTCGGCGAGACCCAATGGTCTCATAAATCAAATGACAACAAGAGATCACTGGAGCCAAGCTTAGGGAGGAGCTTTGATCAAGGAAGAGGAGGCAATAAAGTACAACTGTCCATGTAGAATATATGCAGGAAGAAGTATTTAGGGAACTAACTGCTCGGGAGTGGGAAGTGCTACATCTGTGGTGGAATGGACACATTGTGAGGAATTATCATAGTGAGGTGAAACCACAAATTCCAAACACTAACAACAAGGGGATGATGGTGCAGGCCCTACCCGATGTCCATTTCTTCAAGTGTGGACAACATGGGAACATTTCTAGTCACTGTCCAAATCTAAGGGAAGTTAAGGGGACCACCATTAGCCTCAGCAAAGGCCAAGGGATCAATGTCATGATTTTGATATCACGATAGCTGAAATTGATGCTCCGAATGATGTGGTAGTAGGTACTATTGTTCTCCTCTCAAAGCTGGAAAGTACTTTGTTTGATTCTGGTTCTACGTATTCCTTTATTTCCTATAAGTTTACAAAGAAGTTAGATTCAACCCCTGGTATGATAAAAGTATATTTATCAGTCAAGACTCATGGTGGGACTATCTAAGCATTGTCAGTGTTTAGAAAATCTTGTATTTACTTTTGGTGAGCACAATATTATCAAAAATATAGGAGTCTTTCCCAAGCTGAAATTCAATATTATACTAGGGATGGACTGGCTCTCAATGTATAATGCTATGATCAACTGTAGAAGAAAGTAAATATCAGTAGTATTGAATGGAAAACCTACAGTTATCTTCCAAGTAGAGATATATCAACATGATCTTTGTTTAGAATAACCTCCTATATCCTTCTTTATGATGTTGATCGGTGAAGAAGAAGTAGATGAGAGATTAAGGATAGAAAATGTCCCCATCATCCAAGAATACATGGAAATATTTCTTGAGGAGTTACCCGGACCTCCCCTTGAAAGAGAGGTAGAGTTCTCCATTGAACTCGTACCTAGATCTCATATGATATCAATGACCACATATATGATGGAACTGTGGAGCTTGAATAATTAAAGAACCAAATCCAAGATCTTTTGGATAAGGGGTTTATCTGACCGAGTGTGTCTCCTTAGGGAGCATCAGTTCTCTTTGTGATGAAGAAGGATGGGTAAATACGGCTATGCATTGATTATAGATAATGGAATTGGATCACAGTGAATAACAAATACCCTCTTCCATGAATTGATGACTTCTTCTACCAGATTTGTGGGGCTCAATTATTCTCTAATATTGATCGTCGATCTGGTAATCATCATTTCTTGGTGAAGAAAGAAAATATTCCAAAAAACTGCCTTCTGATCAGGATATGGGCAATATGAGTTTGTTGTTATTACCTTTAGTCTGACTAATGCACCTACTATTTTTTTGGATTTGATTAATATATTCTTTAAGGACTACCTTGATAACTTTGTGGTAGTTTATATTTATGACATTATGATATATTCCAAAGGTTGTGAGGACCATGAGGATCATCTATGGGATATTTTTCAAACTCTATGGAATGAGAGGCTTTTTCATAATTTCAGAAACTATGAATTTTGGTACCAATATGTTGATTTCTTGGGGAACATTGTTACCAATGAAAGAATCATAGTTGACCCTGGAAAGAAAACATTTATAGAGGAGTGGCCTCATCCTACTACAATAACTGAGATTCAATGTTTCCTTGGATTAGCTATACATTACAGGAGGTTTGTCATGAACTTTTAATGAGTTTCTAATCAATTAACCATGTTAACTCGAAAAGGGGTCAAGTTCATCTGGACGAAGGAGTGTGAGGAAAGTTTCCAAGAGATGAAGAAGAGATTAGTTACTACACCCATGTTAAATCTGCCCTTAATTGGAGAAGGATTCGTTATTTTCAGTGTTGCATCAATGAAAGGACTTGGGTGTGTCCTCATGAAAAATGACATGGTCATTGATTATGCTTCTTAACAGTTAAATAATCATGATCAGAACTATCCTACGCATGATCTGGAGATAGTTGTTGTTGTTTTTTCAATGATGATATGGAGGCACTATCTTTATGGGTAGAAATGTGATATATATACAGACCATAAAAGTTTGAAGTTTATTTTTCACACAAAAGGAATTGAACATGAGACAAAGGAGATGGTTGTAACTTCTCAAAGACTATGAATTTTCAATTCATTAACATCCAAGAAGAGCAAACAATGTTGTTGATGCATTAAAAAAGAAATACCATGTTGTTCATTCCATGATGAGGATTCAAAAAGATTCTTTGATCAATGTCCTAGTAAAGTTGGACATGGGAATTATAAGGGAAGGAAAATCATCAACCCTAGCCCAAATGATTTCTCAACAGTCATTACTAGTGAAGATCAAGAAAGCTCAGAAAGGAGATCCATTGTTACAAGAGAAGTTTGAGGCTATAATGGATGAAAAGTTTCTTGAGTTCAATATTTATTAAGAAGTGGTACTGAGATTTCACACAAGACCATGTGTTCCATAAATTCTAGAAATAAAGAAGGAGCTGATAGATGAATCTCATAGTTATACTTTCTTTATAGATCCTATAAGCCCAAAAATGTATAGAGACCTTTTTGATCATTATTGGTGGGATAATATGAAAAGGGAGGTTGATGACTATACATAAAGGTGCCTAGTATGTTAGAAAGTGAAGGAAGAGTGACAAATTCCTAAAGGGGTATTTCAACCACTACCCATACCAGCATGGAAGTGGGAAAATATCACTATGGACTTCGACATTGGTCCCCCGAGAACTCCCAAAGCAAACAATACAATATGGGTTATTGTGGACCGTCTCACCAAGACTACCCATTTTATCTCTATTCGGAATTATTTCTCTCTTGAGAAACATTCTTTGATTTACGTGCAGGAAGTGTTAAGGCTACATGGAGTTCCACTTTCAGTCACATCTAATCGTGATCCAATGTTCACATAAAAATTCTTGAGAAGTATTCAACATGCTCTAAGCACTGAATTGAATTTTATTACGGCCTATCACCCCCAAACTAAGTTTCAATCTAAAAGGAATATTCAAACACTCGATGACAAGCTGAGAAAATGCTAAATGGAATTTAAAGGTGGATGGGATCAAAATCTCCCTTTAGTTGGGTTCTCTTACAACAAAAAATTCCACTCGATCGTTCAAATGGAACCCTATAACGCTCTATATGGGAAGCGATGTAGAACTCGTACTTGTTGGGATGAAGCGGGTGAGAGAAATCTTATTTGGCCTAATCTAGTTAAAGAGATGATATAAAAATTCCATGCCATCGAACAACACATTAAGGATGCTCAGAGTCTGCAAAAGATCTATTCCTATAACCTTCTAAGGGACTTGGATTTTGATGTTGGTAACATGGTATTTCTTCGAATATCATCTTGGAAGAGAGTCATGAGATTTGGGAAGATAGGGAAGCTTAGCACTAGGTACATTGGCCCCTATGAAATCCTTGATCGTGTAGGAGCAGTGGCCTATTAGCTTCAATTTACTCCAAATCTAGAACAAGTTCATGATGCCTTCCATATATCCCTCTGGAAGATGTACATACCTGACCCTTCACTTGTACTAAACCAAGAGGTGGTAAAAATGGAACATGGCCTCTCTTATGAGGATCAACCAGTGGAGATCTTAGATCGTAGATACAAGGTTCTATGTAACAAGACTACCCACCTTGTTATGGTGTTGTGAAGGAACCAAAAATATGAAGAAGACACATGGGAACCCAAGGAGTCTATGAAGCAGAAGTACCCACACCTTTTCTCTTCTGAGGGTATGAGTTAAAAATTTTGGGGATGAAATTTTCTTAAGGGGGGGAGAATGTAATGACCCTAACTTTTTAATAATTTTTTTTTTCATAATATTTGTGTGTTAATTTATTTTATACTCAACAAAAATATTTCATTTAATGAAATGAGTATAAATAAAATGAGACTGTTGGGTTTTGACTATTATATAATCTTTGGTCAATATGACTGTTGAAAACTAAACTCTTAATGTTGTGATTTTTTCTATAAGAATAAGTGATATTGGATAATTAATACAGAAAGAAGATATGAGGGGCTCATCCAATAGTCGCAGGTTGATCGAAGCCCATCTGACAGAACTGGGGAAGGAGGTAGCACCATTGGGCTTTGCTCTGGACCAGACCCAAGATGACCATCATCGTGTGAAGCTAGAACGGAATCTTGTTTTGGAGAATTCCAAGCTTATAGAAATTACTACTCGGGCAATGTTGGTCGAGCCACCCCCATATTCTTTCACCTTAGCACACCTTACACTTAGTTCCTATGCTGGTGTTATAAGGGGATATGTAACGAGGTCGTAGCTTCTTTGTGTAATCCTTTGAGATAAATGAAATTATGTTATCTTATTATAGTGAAGTTTTTGAATTTTCAAATGTTTGGATTAATATAGGATGTATATTACTGATTAATTTTGAAAAAAAGGATATTTGAAAATATTTATGTAAACCTTAAATATTTAATGATGTGTAATGATTTTCAAAAAATGGTCTTCTACAGTTGTGTTCAGTAATAAATTTAGAGTCTAATCAGATCAACATAATTATTGGTGAATAGTAAATTAGAAATAGTGATTTTACGCTTATGAATAATAATGTTACCAAATAGATTATTAACCTCACTTAAGAAAGTATTAATATAATTTAGTCACCTAGATTAAGTAATCTGATTCAATAAAATGGATAAATAACTGTTTTAGAAATTATTATTTAAGTATAAGTTCTTCTTCAGTGAATAGTGTTTTTTATTTAAAAATTAAGTTAAAAATAGTTGAAAATTTATTTTTATAAAATGGAGTTCATTTTTGAATTCATATAATCGATATTAGGTTAAAGTGAATTTTGGGGATTTTTCTGAGAAAGTTGAATTTTCCATGCATAGTGAAAATACATTTTTCATTTTCAGGTGTTTAATGACATCATTAGGGATGTAATAATTATGTAATAATTCTAGTTTACTTATGAATATTTATATATCTTATGGGGTGTCCCAAGTGGCCAATACCATTGGAAAATACCGTGGGAAAGCCCATGGTTTTTCCAATACCACCAATGAGGTGTCCCTTGGGAATTATTGATTTGCTCCCTCACTTCTCCTATAAATACCAAGCTATTCCCCCATCCTTTTCATTAAAAAATCCTCCTCAATGAATTTATGGACACATTACCTCCATAAGAGTCCTCCCAAGGTTCCCTTATGCCTCCTAAGGTCTCTAACTTCATGCTTTCAAAGTTACTCTTCAAGGTAGATCCTTTCACCCTCCTCTTCTAAGTCATGATTTCCTCTATATTGTGTCTTCTAGTTTCAATCTCTTTATGTTTAGGGTATTTTCTTATATTTTCTCATTACTATCCATTTCATGTCTAATTGTTTATTGACCATTTCTTCTCTCGTATATTTTGTTTCTAAATTTTTAGGAGATGCTGTTAGGCTACCTAATTTATTATAAAAGATATCACGTCTTCTCTTTCCTTTCAAGTTTCCTATACATGTGGTATGTCATTAAAATATCCATACCATGTTATGTTATACATTTTATTATGTATTTATATTTTAATATGAGTTATTAATAAGTGTGTTACCATTGTACCCACTCTCTTTATTAGTTTCTAAAACCATGTTACATAGTCGTTATGCTGTAGAAATTTCATCTCAAAATTTCCCTCTTTTTCTCTCAAGAAATTATCTTATTTTATATATGTGAATAACCAGAACAATTTTTTTCTAGGGTTGTTCATAAATACAAAAAAATGATATATTTTATTCTGGAATTGACATACATATAACCCTCACTCCCTTTCTATGGCTTATAAATGACTTAATGATCTTATTTTTAAGTACTCTCTAAAACATCATGATTTTGAAATGAAACCCATTATTTTTTTCTCTATGGGTTATTTATGAAATTTTTTATTATGATATATGTGTCTCACAAGAATGTAAATAAAAATTAAGTATGTTCCTTAATAGATCTCCAATGCATTGGGTAAAGAATTAATCTCTAGATATGATAGGTTCCATGATACCTTGGTGAATAACCTTGGTAATTTTTATGACACATTAGGGATGGACATTGGTGATATGTTCATGAATGTCTAAATGGAATGTTTTATCCACATATTCAAGTTGTGTTTCAATTCCTTTTCACTATGATATTCCTATACTTCCATTGCTCATGTCTTTAAGTTCATATTCATGCTCTTATTGATATCACAAGTAAACTGATTCCTTGTTAACCCTTACTAGGCCTTCTCACACCCTTTACTTTGATGTATGTCTCCAAGATATGAGATGAAATAATTGAACTTAGGATGAACATTTTATGAAGACTTAAAAGTGTATTAGAAGAATGTTTTATGTTGTTTTCATGTTTTATGTCCCTGATTTCTGAGACACTAGACTTTAAAGATCTTCTGTTGGTAAAATGTAATGAAAAGTTATGTAATAAGAAGACAGGATGACATAAATAACCCATAATAAATCCTTAATAATATTTTTTTTTCATAAGTGGTTTTACTTGAATCAATAGTATTTTTCATCTCTGGAACAATGTCGTATTTTGGGGTCTTATGACCCATGTAATTTGAAGAAAGTCTTGTGAATGGTTCTTGTGAAGTAGTACCATGAAGTGCAGTATATGCTCAGTGTTTGCGTATATGGGCATAAATATTGGCTCCTTGTCATCCACATGAATAGATCATGTACATTCGATCTACAAGATCTAAACAAGGTATTGTGATCCACATGATCTAAACAAGGCCTCACGATCTACGTGAACAGAATAAGGACTTGTGAAAGGGTCTTGTGAAGGGTGTTATCCATTTGGAATAGGGAGATAAACCAATGTAACACGATCCACATTAATAGAAAATGTGTCAAAATGGAGTCACACAATCAATGCGATCTGAATAGTTCCATACAAATGGTTCTCATTGAATTGTATTGTGGAGGGGGCTCAAAAAAATATGGTTGTATTCTCATGGATGAAACAAGATAAAAATTCACAAATGATTCTGAATCAAATGAGAATTGATTTACAGAATAATCTACTATAGGTGAAATGAATTCAATTTATCAGATAGAGAATAGTGTGATTTCAAACTATTAATATTTTTAAACTATGTGGTGTAGAAAGTCTACTCTATGAATTGTAACTTCTGTGAGATTTAAGGGATTGGGAATATATGTATGTTTCCTTTACTGTTCTCTATGAAAGTAGCATAGTGATGGTGAACCAATTAAATTTAATGTTTCCTATTAATATTTTCACTTCCATTTATATTGTGAAATTTGAATGAGAGGTAAGTGGGTTTTTTATAATGATGAAACAAGATCTGAAATGACATTTTTTTAATCTATGATACTCTGATTCTCCACCTCCCCCTATTAGGGTATTTGACCTTGTTGGGTTAACATGAGTGATCCCAACCCACTATGAAACTCTATAAACTATATTTATGGGAATTAGGAGTGAAACCAATCCACAATTAGAATCTATCTACTATGTTTTGGGAATTGGGAGTGAACCCAATCATCAATGGGATTTTTTCAACTATGATAGTCTTTCCAGTGATCCTTGACTAGTGAAATGATTTTCTATAAATATGTGTAATCCAAAAACTAATGTGTTATGATTATTATTTACTCTAATATCTCATGATTTTTTATTGATAATTACGAACTCATATAACCCATGTATTTTGTTATGAAAAATAATTACTACATGACTTGTGATTTTTGGTCGTGGACTTGTTTGGTATGTTTCTTTATGTTATCATCATGTTATCAAACACTTGTTATTATATTATTCTCATATATGATAACAAACTAATATTTTCCATGTTTATTATTTATGGGTATCTGAGTAATCCGTTTATTAGTTTCCATTTAACCATGAAAATGATGAATGTTTTTAAGTAGGAAATGTCTGAAATTGGTACAGTATATGGAGAAATCTATGGGATATATTGACGATATTTCTGGTAATAAGTCAATACTTTATATTGTATCCTATGACAAAAAACCATTATTATTCATGGACATATATTATTGTGAAATTTTTTGAATATTCCTAAAAAATGATGTCATATTTACTTAAGTGATTTTTGATTGACCACATGGTACATCTACAATACTGATTTAAGGGCCATCATCAACACCAATATTAAAAACCATTCAAATTATAATATTAAGAAGTAGTATTTTGTGTTCTAATAGGGGAAATATGACTGGTCAAATTTTTGGTAAGCAGTTCAAAAATTTTCTATATGGTACCTAGTGTGAATTTCCTATGCATTGATCTTTTCTAGAATTGGGTCACTACATTGAAATTAAGTGACAACTACACGACACATATATTGAACTACATAACATGTCATGTTAGGTGCGGTACTCGACACATTCTATTTTATCTTGATTCATGATCCATGAAAAAATAGTGTGTGGTCTCGACCCACATAACATTTAAGGTAAAGAGATCACCTAGTTCTGTACACCCTTTACACTCCATGATGATTGAATTTGGGTATATGATGTGTGGGATAAAAACACATGATGTTTTATTTGTACAAATTATTTATAGTATTTTTTCCATACTAATCAATATACATAGTATGTGTTTTCTGAAATACATGTCTTGTAGTTTAGTTTTTTAACCTAGATTCATCCCCATGATCTGAAATCCTACCTTCTTCTATAATTTCACCATTAATCACACATTAATTTTTTTATATTGATTTAATCATGGGTGTACCAATTAATAATTTTGATATAAACCATTAAATATTAGGAATAGAATCCATTAAAACCCCCAAGGGTCTCTTATCAACAAACACACCTCTTATTGAGAATGAAATTGAACCTCACATTCATTAGAATACATCATCACCAAAATATTATTTTGATTTTACGAACCTTCATTTTTTAAACAATAGAAATACACATGATAAAGGGATTCTATTTCAGTATGAAATATAAAAATAATGTCAAAGCACTATCTTAACTATAGTTTGACCTTGAATAAATAAAGAACAATAGATGGAAAATAAATAGATAAGAAGATTAAACTACATTGATGGCCATTGTGAACACGGTCATCACTTGTAAGAAAACAATCAATGAAATGATAAAAAAAATTAAATTTCATTAATCCATGAAAATAATAAATTATAAATTGATAGGCACATGTAATTATTGTAAATGGAATGATGAAAATAAATTAATGATAAACAATCATCAAATAAAAACCTAATCTAAAAATAAAAAATTTAATACCTTAAGGAACAATGAATGATTCTCCATTCATTCATCCCATCGATTCTCTCATTATCAAAATAACTAAGAAACATGTCCCATTCCTCTAATATGATATCATTGTCACCAAATAAACCTTACTCCCTTCTGTGTATTTCTAGGATTATATATAAAAAATATAGCTAACCACATAAAGGATCCAAAATAGGATAAAAATAGATTATTCCATGGTTTTTAGGATATATAAATAAATAAATAAGTAAATTATTTAAATTATTTAAATTAATTTATTAATCAGTAAATGTTTTAAATCACCGAATAATACCATTGAAAATTCAAATAACACAGCTCCCAGGGGAAATCAACATTTTTAATTCATCTACGGTGTCTGATATAATAGTTTCATTATTAATTCACACACAATGTATTAAAAAATATTTTATACTCAAAATATTTTTGTTGATCCAACTTCACACTCTGAATTCCATGCCATCTCACCTTGTGTGTAAACACCACAACCAAAAATAAAAAAAAACCATCAAATATTTTTTTTTGTTTTATGGTAGGGTAAATTATCTATTCTACACCTATGATTATACTTGGAATCTGAAACTATAAATTGAACAATGTAATTTTTGGTATTATCTCAATTATTTCATTATCTCGTACCATTAATCATTTCAACCATGAATAAGAAATAAATATAATTTCAATCTAAAAAAACTCTTAAAACCTTATACATAAAATAAGACACCCTTATAAGCACTTCCTTTTTCTTTGACGGTCCGAACCTAAGTGAGCTTGGTACTCCTCCATCCAATAAATAACCATTCATTCTAAAAATTGATGACTTCATCTATATCTCTTCTTGAATAATTTTTTTAAGAAGAAACAAATAGAGCCTATGTGAGACTTATCGGGCCTATGAACCCTAAAATGGTTCATTGAGTTGGTTTATCATAGAGGGAGATCTTAAATGAAAATTTTTAAATAAATATCTATATCTTTTTCATATAATATAAATCTATACTAATACCCCACATTAAGCTCTACCAGATTCCATTTCATCACTAGAAAAAATAGACGATTTCATGGATTGTTGGTTTCACATTACATCCTAAACAACATCCTTATAATTAAGCATAAACACCATTATTTCTAGACCATGTTAAAAGAGAAACATGAACATTCCTCTCCACACCCATAAAAACATCATTAAAAATACTTTATCCGTATGTTAATTTCAAATAATCACACAAAACAAATTCAATGATATCATGATTGTATTAGCCTTGATCATTTATGAAAGCTATCAATGATCATGTGAGGTAAAATTCCAACACCATATATCATATCATCATTAAATCACATCCTATAAGGTGTAACAATATTTCTCAATCCATAGTGGATATTCATGAAATTTCATATAACCCGACTCTACAAGCATCGTAGAGTTGAAAAATACCTACATGAGAAACCAAATACAAGGAACTCTAAAGAATAACTCCTCCTAAATAACATAGAAATGGTTTTTTTATGTTCGATTCACCCAAAATAACTCAATTATAATTCAATATTGAGTGATATAAACTATTAGAGAGGTTATACCAAAGATTACCAATATCCATTAACTATCCAAGAACAAGGAGATAAATAGTATCTAGATAGGAGGTGGATGAAATTATCCCCACCTTCATAGAAACCGTAAATAGATTAATGTTTGAGGTTATTCTATAATAATAAAAAAGAAATTTACACCATCACTTACATGTACACTTTCACATAATCGATGAGTGTTAGGCCCCCACCATTGATTGAGGGAGAGATTATTTCCCCCTATTCACAGAGATCAGATTCCCTAAAGATAACAACTCAATCACCATTTCATCTATTTGAAAAAAATGTCTCTATATAAATTTCCAACCACTATCCCACTTTCACACCACTATAATATAAAAAACATCTACTACTACATCATCATGAATGTAAACATTTACACAGGAATCCAAATCATTAATGTAGAGAGCCTATTATATAGAAAAAGACTAAATATATAAAAATGAAAATCTCAAAATTCCTGATAAGCTCCACCTATAATGGTGTAAATTAAGTATTCTACATACAATATCCATAATCAAAATAGAGTATTCACATTGCAATTCATCAACATTATACATTATTAATATAATGAATGCCATTTCAAATACTAATACATCATCAATGGTGAATCAAAGGTCACCACAAGAATCATTCGTGGAATCCCCTCACATTAACAAGAAGAAAAGGTTCCTTCCATGTTCATAGAGAAATAACCTCCACTAATATATAATGAGAAGATGGACCATAAACTATAATGGTTAGATTTTCTCACCATTCAGGTGTGGGTATCTTGCACTATAATAGGAAGAAAACACCTCAACATTTTAATTGCTATAATCTCATGATTCTAGTGACAAGTAGTCTATTAATACCCGGGTGGGTATTACCACATTTATCCTCCACCATAAGAATTGTCTTAAATGAATTATTTCTCTAGTAATAATATATTTAACTAACCAGATGGGGTGAGATAATTATGTTCATTATCAATGGAAGTTCCCTATATGGATAGGTTTTGGCCTAGGGTTTAGCCAAAATATATAACTCCAAAATATTCAATACAGAAAAAATATATATTTTCTGTGTATACTAGTATTAGAGTCCATGTAGAATGATATTGAGTTAGTCACTAATTTACATCCACATATTCTTGGACATTGAAATATCCAACTTATTTTATCCCACATATTGGTCTATAATCACACCACAAAAATAAAAAATATCCCAATGTAGAAATTATAAGGGATTAGCAATGAATCTTCCCATTCCATCCACTCACACACAACCCAAAAACCGAAAAAAACTCCATCGTAGTTAATAGGTTCTATAATAAGAAATTATTTGATATCATTAAAACCTCAATGTAATGTGTCCATTATTGGTTCTAATCCAACTACCACTAAGTAAAAATGAAACATAATCTCACAATCATGCCCTATTTATGGAATTAAATCACAATCTTCCAACGCTCACTCATGTGACTCTATTAAATTTGGTGTTTCATAACCACATGACCATGAATAATAATATAATCCTTTGGGTCCCCCATATAAATTAATGAGATCCATTATATCCCAACAAAACATTACTTGGAAATACCTCACAATGATCTTAGGTATCACTATTTACAAAACCAATTCCATGTCACCATATTGAATGTTCAAAATCACCCAAAAAGTCCATCCTATTCAAGGGATTAACTCATAAAATGGTAGATTGGTATTGAAATTAGTTAATGAGATGAAATTTCGCCCCATAATGGATCACACTATAGTGTAGGGATTTCATAGAAAAAATATTCTTCTAGTTAGTACATGTCAATCCTAACATAAATGTGACTTCTATAAACAATTTAATTCCTTTTAACACGATGATTAGGATCACCACAATCAACAAAAATTACTCTCCTTTTCAAACCATGGAAACATTCATCTCACTTAACAGAAACTAAAGTATGATATATAGTAATAATTCACTAATAATAAAAGGAAGATAAGAATCATTATATCATAGTTTTTATATATTACTCAAGTGAATTAATGAAAATAATTCCTTGTTTCACACAATGCTGGGGTAGAAGGGTCCGACTATAAGCACCAGTTCATCATGATCATTCATTTGCAATTAACCATTCATTTTTATGTACGAACCCACAAATATATGAGAATATCTAAATTTGTTGACATTTAATGAAGATAAAATAACATAAATTATTATTTTATGAAGAATGTCACAAAGATTATGTACATTGTAATGATGAATCAAAGAACAAGTTGGAATACTAGGATAAAAATGTCCTATAAAATTGTTATTTGGACTCAACATCTAAACTAATCTCCATTGTATAACAACCAAACTGAATAAACCTTTTACATAATTTTAAAATGATCCCAAACCAAATACTCATAAGAATAATAAATTCAAACATCATCCCTATTATAAAACCACATTCATACTACTGATACAAGACCTGACATTCAGAGGGCCCTCCCGGGATAGTAGTAGGCCTAGAGAGTCACCACAATCCCACTTCTAATGGGACATGGGATAGTGAAAATCATCTTATAGGAATATCTAAAAATAGAGACCTTGTATTATAACCTATGACAAAGACATCTCTATTACATAATATAAACCACAAAATATATGTATCATATATATATATAATGAAGTGAACAATATTTAATGATTAAGAAATAAATGTTTACAAATACGTCAAATAAAAGAAATTCTTGAGTAATAGTACATCCAAAATTATATAAAACCCAAATAACATACATTATCCTTCAAAATATATTTATTCCTAGATAAAACTATAGTACTAGTGGTAATGACCTTCATCTTAGGTCCCTTTGATCAATAATTCTTTACCAATCATCACTAGAAATCATCTCTGATCATTTGACACCATATCTATATCTATCCAGTTCATATATAAACTTATACATCATTTTAATAGGCAGAAGATGTGTAAGAAAAAATCCCATACATGGGAGTTCATAAAATACCTAGTAGGACTCCCTGAAAACCAAATAGAAAACAAAAATAAATATTTCTTCTCACCTCCTTATACAAGTGATTTTCGTGATGAATAAATAGGGGAAATATAGAATACTCGTCCAGACAAAAAAACCCATGGTACTAAAGGGAAAGTAGAAGATTATTGAGGATTAATAATCCATTAATTATTTATTTTAGTAATTCATAAGAACTCTATAAATTTCCCTATGATCACAACTCTAAACCTCAAATTTCATACCACATGGTTGAAAAAGTAATCTTCTATATGGGAGGAGTCCACAAAGCCTAATGTTGACATTTAGTTGTATTCCATATATCATGGGAAACTCATTGGGTGACTATGGTTTCAAGATTATATAATATATATATAATACTTATCATATATATATAATACACTTCTATTTAATCTCGTGATGGGGAGACTTCTCATTTGGGAATCATTCCTATCAGTCGACGAAATATTGTACCCCCCAGTCAAAAATTCTATACCACTAATCATGATTCTAAACTAAAAATAATATTTCAACAGACAATGCATGTATAAATCTATAATGTAGGGTCCTAATTCAAAAGTTTTTCAAAAGGAATAAAAACTGTTATTTTGGATCCTGATACCATGTAATCTCTTAGTCAGGTGAAATACTGGATTCATAGATAGAGGATCCATTCCGAATTATATATATTGAAAAATAAACCCTATTTGATCTAAAAGGATATGATGCTATCATTTTATATGTTAATGGTCGAAATACTATCCCAAGGTTATAAATGGTAAGGGGACCTCTACCCAAAATTAATCAATAAAATTCCAAATCTAACTATAGATAGAGTGGGGAACCTGCATCATCAAATGACATTATATTAGGCTGGGTTATATACTCTAAGGTTTCTCTAAATAATATGTTTTGTCCCTAAAATTGGTTCACCAAATATTAATATATAATACTATTCCCATCAACCTATGCATAATCTCTAATTCTATTGTAAATTACACTATAATGTTACATGTGGAAAATATCTCTTATTAGATTATTCACATATAGTATTCCAAGGTTTTAGTGTTGTGATACAACATGTAATAGGGTATAGAAGGATTACTAGGTATGTGATATATGGTATATGAAAGGCATCATATAATTTATAGCTATTTTTAGTGTAATACTATATCAAATGTAAGGGAAAACAACATGATTTGTATGTTGGACTTCACGACATGTCATGCTAGGTAGGGTACTAGGTGTGAACCACCACAACTCAATTTTTGTTCCATGGTTACATGGTATGTGGTCCATATCTTAAAGATTTATATGAAGAAAAAGAAATACATGCATGAAATTCCTAAAAATTACATGATGTTTGAATTGGGGTACACGTCTATTAGGAAAAAATAACATGATTGAAATCTAACTCTGATTAAAATAGTAGTCACTACACCAAACAATATACATGATGTATGTTCATTAGAACTACAAGTTGTGTAGTTATTTTTTTGAACAAGATAAATTTCTTCACCCTAAAATATCACTATTTTTTTCAATAATACTATATTATTTTTCTATATCCTCAATAATGGGTGTAACATCAGTAAAATATATTTATAAACATCTATTTTTGGATCATGATGTGTCTCCCATCTCCAGGCATGTCGCTACTTGATAAAAAAACATACCTCCCGCCCTTGAGATATACTTTCATTGGAATAATATTCCACTTATCATATATTTCATTGTCAAAATGAAATAAAAACACATGGTACATGGATTAAATTTTTATTTTAATTATACTATTAAAGTCAAATCGTCTACCTAACTATAATCTAATGATACATACATGGAAACTAGTGGTAGAAAAAATAGTATATTGAATAAAATCAATCACTACATGAAATGGAGGATATAACTACAGATTGTTCTCAAAGGTTTATGAAAACTGTTGGAATAGGGATGTTGATAGGACTTTACCCAATAGTTTCAATAAACCATTGGGATAGAGAAGTTTAGATGAGTTTTAAGCAACGGTTCAATAGAACCGTTGAAATATGTCAGACTTTACCCAATGGTTTTACAAAACCATTGGTAAAAGTATGTTTTAGGAATAATTTTCCAAATGTTTTAAAAAATAGTTTTCAATTCTAAACATTCCCAACAGTTTTAAAAAACCATTGGGATTTTCCCCTAAAATTTCCGCTAGCCCCAATCCCCCATCCTCCCGATTCCAGACTTAAATCCCGAAACAAAGTGCTCCCCCTCTTGAAAAATTCTTCCACCACTCAATCAGATAGTTTTATTGTTCTGCACTTAAAATCTGTAAGTGGTACCTTAGGTTCAATGTTTTACATCTATATTTTTTGTTTTCTGTTTTGATTTGGCCTAAACCAAAGGTCTGTGCGCCATGGTATACCCAAGAATTGTAATTTGATTTGTTTTATAATATTGTTCTACAGTACAACTGTCATGATTTTGTGAGTCATATTTTTTGAGTCAACATTATTTGAAGTATTTAAAGCCAATATATTTTAAAGTTATTGAAACATACGAAGGGATTAGGTCCGGTTAGAGTAGTGGTACTTGTGGAGGAGAGGTGGGGGGTTGTGCATGTGGGCGTGGGTTGTGCAGGGTGGGGGTGTTGGGGGGCTATGTAGGGGGAGTCTTCTGGGGTGAGGTGGATGTGTGTGTGGGGGGGGGGGGGGTGAGGCTGTACAGGTTGGGGTGGGGTGGCGGGCGGGGGATGTGCTAATGGGGGTGGGGGAGGGGGGATGTGCAAGTGGGTGGGGGTTCATGTGGTGGGGTTTTAGTGGGTGTGGGGGAGGGGTGTGCATGTGGGGGGGGGGGATGTGCCGTGGGTGAATGGGAGATGTGTAGGTGGGGGTGTGTAGTGTGGGGATCATGTTGGGCGTAAGGTGGGGGGTGGGGGTGAGCTATGCAGGTGGGTGTGGGGGAGGGGGGCAGTGCTAGTGGGGTAGTAGGTGGGTGGGGGTTGTGAAAGTGGTTGGGGGTTTGCAAGTGGGTGGGTGGGTGTGAAAATCTAAAACCAGATTATTTGAAAATTATTCACTTGAAATGTAAAACCATATTATTTAAAAATTGAAATGAAATATTTTTTTATTTTTGTTTTGTAATCTTATTATGTAATCATTAGTGAGACCGTACTGGGATATTTATGTCAGACACTGACTGTGGATTTAGGTTTCTGTAGATTATCAACTTCCAAGTTTGGGTAGATGAAATTCACAACTTGGAGGTATACCTATATGTTGACATACTGATATGGACTTATACATCTCTTGTGAATCTAGAAGTTTTCCTTCCTATCTTCATGGTAATTCTCTGTAGTACATTGGTTTGTTAATTGTTGTTTTACTTCTAGTACACATCTCCCATTAGAGTCATTTTTTATGTACATTGTATTTTTATCTTCTTTTCACAATGCTAGTGGAAAATCATTCCCACATTCAATTTTTATGTTTTCAAGCCCTATTCACCATCACATGGGGATTTGTAATCCCCGTGGACTGCCTACCCACCCCCTGTACACCCCCTACTTCCCTGGAAATCCCCCCAACCCCATGGACATCCCACCCCCTGGGCACCCCAACCCCCATTGGGCAGCACCACCACCCCCGTGGACAGCACACCCACCCCCATGGACACCCCTGTACCCCCTATACATCCCTACCACCCCCATGGACAGGCCACCCCACCCCCGTGGACACCCCTACACCTTGGACAGCCCCCCCAACCCGTGGACAACCCACCCACCCCCCGAGACACCCCCCCACCCCCACCCCCAGACACCTTCACCACCCCCGGACACCCCCATATCAACGGACACCCCCACCCCCTGGACACCCCATACCCCACTTGATAGCCCTGCCACCCCTGTGGACATGTCACGACCCGCCCTCGGGGTCCGTGTCGTGACTACCCCAAGCCCGCCTTCCATAGTCCAGGGGCTGGCGACTAGCACCAAGGCGTAAATCCCGGTAAAAAGGGAAGGCATTACCTTTGTAAAGTAAACAATCACCACAGAGTAAACAAGCGGAAAGTAAACACTAAACAAAAGCAGAGTACAACTGAAAGTGCGGAAAAGAAAAAGGGCCAGAAATACAAACCCAAACTGAAAGTAAAGTACAACTCGAAAGGGAAAACAGAAACTGAAAAGTAAAAGCCGCTACTCCGAGCTGTCCACAGGAAATCCCACCTGAAGGGTGGGTACAGATAGCTCATCTGCTCCACGGGTCCCGCCGTCCGCTCCGAGCATGTCCCGCCCAGTGGTCCACCTTCGGGTACCGTCCCGCTCTGCAAGCCTCAGCTAAGGTCAACGCTGTCCGTCGTCTGCAACCAACACAACGTAGTGCGGTCAAAGCCCGTGCAGGGGTGAGTATAAGCTACTCAGTAGGGACCCCGATACCCCTGAAGGTCTCCCAAAATCCACAAAGGATAAACCACGAAGAAAGGTACAATCACGAAGTAACAACCGACACTGCTTAGGTATATGCCCATACAAATACCTAAGTCATCAATTCAAATACGCTCCAACCTCCGAGCCCAAGTACAACTCAGTCCACACAGGAAAGTAAACGTATTCCACACAGGAAAGCAAAACGTAATCTACACAGGATTGCACAACACAATCCACACAGGAAAGCAATAGGATTCATCTCACACAGGTATACCTCTTAAAAGGACGATAAAGATGATCACTGATCCATCTATGTCGTCAGACCCACGAAGGATCGATAGGTAACTAACCCCCGCAATGACCCACACAGGATCGGGCCCACACAGGACCTGTAGGTGCTGGCTCACACAGAACCGATGAGCGAAAGGACCCACACAGGATCGGGCCCACACAGGACCTGTAGCACTGATCCACGTAGGATCGCTGAGTGCTGAAGTCGTCGTCGTCGAATCCACACAGGTTCTCTGTACTGTCGGCGTTGCAGTCACAGTAGTAGTAGTAGCAGTAGAACAGTCGCAGCCAGCACTAGGGTTCCCTCACACAGCAAGCTCGTTCGGAGGGTCCGCTCCACGAGCCGAGAGGCTGATACATCAACTGTCACGAAGACCAAAGTTGATGTATCCAAAAGTTCCGTATTGTCAACAGGAACTCAACGCAATGGACGGCGCGTCGATTCTGACGCCCGGTCTGAGAGTCATTTGCATTTTCGTCTCCGGGCCCGGTTGGTTTTTAAGGAAAAACCAACCCGACCGTACTCCACCTGCGTCCAAACCTCGTGCGGAGTATGCCTAAAGATCCGTCTCACTAAGAGGAACACAACACGGCCTGACGGCACGTCAATCGGGCGTCCGTAGCTCAAGATATGAGTGTTTCCGATCCGAAGGCCCGGTTAGTTTCGTGAACGAACCAACCCGGCCGAACTCAAAGTAATCTGAAACCTTGAGTGCGATATACCGAAACGACCGTCTTGATCCAAGGATCGCGTTTCCGCAGACAGTTCGTCAATCGGAGGTCCGAGGCTCAAGTTATGGCCAAAAGACCGGAACTGGTTCGAAACGGGGGGGGTCCGGGTCCGGGCCGACCCGGCCCGACCCCCCCTGGGGCGGCCCGGCCGGCCGGCAGGGCAGGGGGGGGGGCGGGTAGCGGCCGGAGGCAGCGCGGGCGGCGCGGCGGCGCGGGGGCCGCGGCGGCCTGGCGCCGCAAGGTGGCAGCGCTGGGGAATCAATTCCCCCGCTTTCTTGGAAAGCCGGCGCGGCTAATTGCCGCGCCCCTTGATTGAAAACCGCCCCCACGTGGGGGCCGGTTGAAGTAAAAACCGGGGGGCTGCTGCCCCCCCCCCCCCCCCTCCTTTAAAGAACCGCCCCCCTCATAAAGAGGGGGGTTTTATGCGCTGGCCGGGGGATTAATTCCCCCGGTTTAACGCCTTCCGGCCGGCCAGCTGGCCGGCCGGTTTTCTCCAACGGGACCGGAAAAATCTGGTCCCCTCTTCGGCTTCCAACGTCGGCGGCTCGGCCGTCGGTCTTCTCTTCCCGCCGTGGCCCGGGAACCGGCCGCGGTGCGACGGCACCGCGCCCCTTCACCGTGCATTGATTCCTTTCAACGCGGCGCGACGGCGTCGCGTTCTTGAAGATTCTTCCTCGGCGTGGCGCGACGGCGCCGCGCAAAATAATTGCACGATTATTCCGCGTGGTGCGACCGGCACCACGCCACTTTGCTTCCACCCGCAAGAATAAACAACAAGAACGATGCAGGGGGTTCGGCCGTGTACATGCGGTCCGGCCCCCTCACGTTAAGCAATAACGCATCTTAAAAATAATCCAATGCCACACGTTAGACTTGCTAAAATTCATGATCAAAAATAGAATAACTAAACAATAATCAACAACCCATACCTCGGGTATAAGGTTCGAAGATTGTCAACGTTCCGCGGAAGACGACGTCGCGGAGGGTCGGGCGTCGCGGTAGCCGTTCGTCAAATCCGATGACGAAGGATGCGTCCGAAGAGACACGTCGTTGGCAAAACTTCTTATGTCGACGAAGGGAATCCGAGGAGGAAGCGGCGTTCCCACTCGTTGACACGGAATACGAAGAAGAGCGGAGCGGCGTTCTTCGTCGGGACTTGAGCATTCTTCGACAAGTTGAGCATTCTTCGTGATCTTCGTCAGAGATGAAGAAGAAGAAGAAAAATCTCTCCACCTCTCATGAAGACAAACAATTAACCAAAATAAAATAAGACAACATCTTATTTTATTAACACATAACACACTAGAATTTCAAATGTTTGAAATTCAAAAGGATTAACTCCCATAATTAAATAAGTAACTCAAGTCATTTAATGAGGCGTTTAAGGGAGTTGAGAGAAAATGAAAGGTTTAGGGGTTCGTGTGGGCCCCACCACACTTAATCCTCCCAAGGGAGGTTAAGTGGGTGTGGGTCCCACTTCCAACCCCCTTTGGTAGGTTTTATCAAGTTATTATAAAAATTTGTTCTTCACAAAATTTTATTTAACTCAAACTAAAAACCCCAAAACTAACTTTCGCAACTTCCGAAAAGGTCTCTTTTGTGAATTTCGGCGCTGCGAGTTCATCGGTGCCCTCGGATTTCAATTCCGAGCACCGAATCAAAAGTTACGAAAACCCACTCGTTCGTTCACTGAACGTACCCGTGCCAAACTTCAGAAATTAATTTCGGGCACTCCGGGCCTCGGAATCAGGTGCCGTCTGAAACCGCGCTCTTGTAAAATTCTAAAGAAAATTAAGAAAAAAATTTCCTTGAATTTTACGGGTCTTTACATTACTCCCACCTCAGGGCTTTACGTCCCCGTAAAGATACATCAAAAAACTAGGGAAACAAATGAGGGTACTGAGCACGCATCTGAGCCTCCCTCTCCCATGTGCTCTCCTGGAGATTCCCGTGCTGCCATCTGATGCGCACAAGAGGAATCGATCGCCCACGCAGGACCCGCTCCTGTCGATCCTCTATCTCCACCGGAACCTCCGTGAAAGTCGCCACATCGTCAACGTCAAGCTCCCCATGGTCAATGATGTGCGTCGGGTCGTGCACGTATCTCCTCAGCTGGGATACGTGGAAGACGTCGTGCACCCGGTGCAACTGAGGTGGTAGAGCCAGGTGATAAGCCACCTCACCAATCCTGCTGAGAATCTGGAAGGGTCCGATGAAGCGCGGAGATAACTTGCCGCCTCGGCCAAATCTCCGAATACCACGTCGAGGTGAGACCCGCAAGAAGACGTGGTCGCCATCCTCGAACTCTAGTGGCCTCCGCCTCCTGTCAGCATAAGACTTCTGCCGGCTCTGAGCTGTCCTCATCTGCTCCTGGATGACCTGGACCTTCTCTGTCGTGGCCTGGACCATCTCTGGTCCCACCAGTGCTGACTCCCCAGGGTCTGTCCAGCACAAAGGAGACCTACATGGTCGGTCGTACAACGCCTCGTACGGTACCATCCCGATAGTGGAGTGGTAGCTGTTGTTGTACGTAAACTCCACTAAGGGTAGGTGGTCCTCCCAGCTACGACCAAAGTCGAGGACACATGCGCGGAGCAAGTCTTCGAGAGTCTGAATGGTCCTCTCCGTCTGACCATCCGTCTGAGGGTGAAAAGCTGTGCTAAGACGTAGCTGCGTCCCGAACGCCTCCTGCAACCCCTTCCAAAGCCGGGAAGTAAAGCGAGCATCTCGATCGGAGACGATAGATAATGGCACGCCATGGAGCCGCACAATCTCTTGAACGTAGAGACGTCCCAAGCTCTCTACTGAGCCCTGCTCTCTGATGGGTAAGAAGTGTGCCGACTTGGTGAGTCGGTCAACAATCACCCAAATGGAGTCGTGACCTCTGGAAGTGCGTGGAAGTCCAGTCACGAAGTCCATAGATATGCCGTCCCACTTCCACTCCGGAACCTCCAAGGGTTGTACCAAGCCTGCTGGTACCTGATGCTCTGCCTTCACCTGCTGGCAGGTGAGGCATCGAGAAACGAACTCTGCTACTGCCTTCTTCATGCCCGGCCACCAGTGCTGTCGTCTGAGGTCCTGGTACATCTTCGCCACTCCAGGATGTACCACGCCAAAGGAGAAGTGTGAAACTCTCTCAGCACTTCCTCTCGCAAAGCAACTGGTACCATGGTACGTCCTCTGAAAAGGATGTTGTGCTCTGCTCCAAGGGAGAAACCATCAGGTGCATGTCCCGAGGATATCTGTGCACGCCGTGTCTCACAGTTAGCGTCCTCACGTTGTGCCTCCTTGACCCACTGTAGTAGTGGAGGAGTGACTGTGAGAGACTGAAGAAAGGCTGCTCCATCTCTATCCACGAAGGATATCTGCAAAGAGGCTAGCTGCTCCGTCGCCTCCTCAAGTAGCTGAATGCCCGTCCTCCTGCTGAGGGCATCAGCTACTACGTTCCCCTTCCCAGGAGTATAGTCTATCTCAAAGTCATAGTCCTGGAAGAACTCGAGCCATCGCCGCTGTCTCAGGTTCAGGTCCTTCTGCGAGAAGATATACCTGAGACTCTGATGATCGGAAAAGACTGTAAAGCGCTCGCCCATCAGGTAGTGTCGCCATGTCTTCAGAGCGAAGACCACTGCTGCTAACTCCAGGTCATGGGTAGCGTAGTTATGCTCATGCGGCCTCAACTGACGTGATCCATAGGCGATCACGGCCCGCTCCTGCATCAGAACACATCCGAGTCCGGTCCCTGATGCATCGCAGTAGACTACGTACCCTACTCCCTCCTCAGGAAACCTCAAGATAGGTGCGCTAGTCAATCTCTGTCTCAGCTCCTGGAAGCTCTGCTGACATCTGTCAGACCACACGAAGGGTTTACCCTTCTTCGTCAAAGCTGTGAGTGATGCCGCAAATCTAGAGAAATCTGGCACGAATCTCCGATAGTATCCAGCTAGTCCCAAGAAACTCCGAACCTCAGTCACGCTCCTGGGTGGCTCCCAAGCTAACACAGCCTCAATCTTCGCGGGATCCACTGCAACTCCCGCCTCAGAGATAACGTGTCCCAAAAAGTGGACCTCACGTATCCAGAACTGGCACTTCGAGAGCTTACCATAAAGCTGGTACTCTCGGAGTGTGTCAAGAACAACTCGCAAGTGATAGGCGTGCTCCTCCTCTGTCGTAGAGTAAATCAGAATGTCGTCGATGAAGACCACGACAAACCGATGGAGGTATGGCTGAAAGATCCTGTTCATGAGATCCATGAACACTGCTGGAGGATTGGTTACACCGAAAGGCATAACCAAGAACTCATAGTGGCCATACCGACATCTGAAGGTCGTCTTCTGCACATCCTCGTCTCTGACTCTAAGCTGATGATAGCCTGACCTAAGGTCTATCTTCGAGAACCACCGTGCTCCCTTGAGATGATCAAAGAGTTCATCAATCCTCGGTAGCGGATACTTGTTCCTCACTGTCACCTGGTTCAGGCGACGATAGTCAACACAAAGTCGCAAGCTCCCGTCCGCCTTCTTGGCGAACAAAATCGGGGAAGCCCAGGGTGAAACACTGGGTCGGATGAACCCCTTGCCCTGCAAGTCCTCCAACTGTACCCGTAGCTCTCGAAGCTCGGCGGGGGCCATCCGATATGCTGGAGTGGATATCGGGGCTGTCCCGGGGTACAAGTCAATATAAAAGTCTACCTCCCTGCGAGGAGGTAGCCCTGGAACATCGTCGGGAAAAACGTCCGCAAACTGATCCACCACTGCAGGAAAACCAGGACTCTACACGTCAACTGCTCCAAGGATGAGGCTAGCCAACTGATGAGTGATGGGCTGTCCTCTCCTCCGCGGAAGTCCATCCTGTGCTGCTAAGGCTCCCTTCTCGCCGGTGAAGGTGAACCTGCTCCCGTCGGTGCGTACACATTGCACCTTGTGCCTAAAACAGTCAATCTGTGCATGGACCGTAGATAGCCAATCCATGCCCAAAATGACGTCATAATGCCTCGACGCTGCTACAAGAAGATCCCAGCCGAAGCTCTCGCCTACTAGAGTAAGCTCACACTGCCGGCACCCAGTGCGTAATCGTCGAGTCTGCTCCCGTAGGAGTCTCTAGCCGTAAGGATCGAGCCAACGGCTCTGTAGGAATCTCTGAGCTCCGAACAAGGGCAGTGGCTATGAACGAGTGACTCGCTCCTGTGTCTATAAGAACTGCAGCAAGGGTGGAGTAGACACAGATAGTACCTCGAATCATCTCGGGTGCGCCGTGGTCGTAGGCCTCTGCTGCCTGGAGCTGTGCCTGTCGCTGCCCGCCAGCTCCCTGTGGTCGGGGTGGACCTCCTGGTGGTGGTGGTGGTAGAGCCTCAAAGCATCGGCCACCACCGGCTGCTCGTCCAGCTCCTCTGCCTCGTCCGCCTCCTCCCTGCGGACCACCACGGTCGACCCTCTACCTCTGCCTCGGTGGTCCCTCAACCGTCTGCTGCTCCTCGGCACGGCGGGTCGGGCAGTCACGAGCCATGTGGCCCTGCCCGCCGCACGAGTAGCACTGTCTGCCTCTCGTAAGACTGGCTCCGCGCTGTGTGCCCCGCACTGCTGAGCCAGTGTCCTGAGGTCGTCTGCCCGAAGGTCTGGTCTGTCTGGACCCATGAGTCATCCGTCGACTGCCTGCTGCAGATGACTCTACCACGTGCCGCCCTGCGGTGGGTCTCTGTGCTGGTGTAGACTCAGCAAGGAAGCTCTCGATCAGAAGGGCCCGCTCCAGTACTCCTGTCTGAGTCGGTATGCTGAGGGAGATCAGCGATGCCCTGATCTCGTGTCTCAAACCCTGCTCGAAGGTCCGGGCCCGGAAAAATGGGTCCCGTACCATGTCGGTCGAGTAGCGCGAGAGATCGGTAAATCTCGCGGAGTACTGAGCGACCGTCATGCTGCCCTGCCGCAGCTGTAGAAGCTCCAGGATACGCCCCGCACGAAGGGTGGCTGGGACGAACTCCGAGCGGAAGAGACTCTCAAAGTCCGTCCAAAGTAGAGATTCCTCATCGTGCACCTGGAGCATCAAGCTCCACCATCGTCCTGCTGCTGCGTGTAGTAGGCTCGCAGCGAGGATCACCATGAGGTCTGCTGGTGTCCTCACTAGCCTAAACACTCGAACCACTGCCTCCAGCCAGTCCTCTGCTGCCTGGGGATCCGTCTCCTCGTGAAACCTGGGTGGTCGCTGGCGCTGAAACTCATGCAGTGCGCTGAGTCGACGTGCATCGTCAGCGGCTGCTGCTGGAAGCATCGGGGGCTCGGCGGTTAAAGCTACCGCTGGTGCCACTACTGGCAAAGGGCCCTGCACCGAGGCCTCGTCGCTCGGTGGGTTGTCGTCTCGCTCGACTCTCGGAACCCTAGCTGGCTGTCGTCGTGGGGCCATCCTGAAAAGGAAACAGGTGCGCCACGGTTAGAACAGTATACCTGGTGAGCTGATATAAGTAATCACAAAGAAAACTTTGAAACACACACGCAATCAATGTTTTCGTGCATTAAGTCAGAAATCAGAAGTCAGGGTCCTGGTGTACGGATATGTCGGCTGCCGCACCAACACTGGACTCCCTGGACTGATAACCACACTCAATACGCTAAACATTATTTCTTTACATAGAAAAGATCAGAGTTCGCGGTAGAACCAAACTCCTTTGATACCAATTTGTCACGACCCGCCCTCGGGGTCCGTGCCGTGACTACCCCAAGCCCGCCTTCCATAGGCCAGGGGCTGGCGAGTAGCACCAAGGCGTAAATCCCGGTAAAAAGAGAAGGCATTACCTTTGTAAAGTAAACAATCACCACAGAGTAAACAAGCGGAAAGTAAACACTAAACAAAAGCAGAGTACAACTGAAAGTGCGGAAAAGAAAAAGGGCCAGAAATACAAACCCAAACTGAAAGTAAAGTACAACTCGAAAGGGAAAACAGCAACTGAAAAGTAAAAGCCGCTACTCCGAGCTTTCCACAGGAAATCCCACCTGAAGGGTGGGTACAGATAGCTCATCTGCTCCACGGGTCCCCGCCTTCCGCTCCGAGCACGTCCCGCCCAGTGGTCCACCTCCGGGTACCGTCCCGCTCTGCAAGCCTCAGCTAAGGTCAACGCTGTCCGTCGTCTGCAACCAACACAATGTAGTGCGGGCAAAGCCCGTGCAGGGGTGAGTATAAGCTACTCAGTAGGGACCCCGAGACCCCTGAAGGTCTCCCAAAATCCACAAAGGATAAACCACGAAGAAAGGTAAAATCACGAAGTAACAACCGACACTGCTTAGGTATATGCCCATACAAATACCTAAGTCATCAATTAAAATACGCTCCCAACCTCCGAGCCCAAGTACAACTCAGTCCACACAGGAAAGTAAACGTATTCCACACAGGAAAGCAAAACGTAATCCACACAGGATTGCACAACACAATCCACACAGGAAAGCAATAGGATTCAGCTCACACAGGTATACTTCTTCAAAGGACGATAAAGATGATCACTGATCCATCTATGTCGTCGGACCCATGAAGGATCGATAGGTAACTAACCCCCGCAATGACCCACACAGGATCGGGCCCACACAGGACCTGTAGGCGCTGGCTCACACAGAACCGCTGAGCGCAAGGACCCACACAGGATCGGGCCCACACAGGACCTATAGCACTGATCCACGTAGGATCGCTGAGTGTTGAAGTCGTCGTCGTCGAATCCACACAGGTTCTCTGTACTGTCGTCGTCGCAGTCACAGTAGCAGTAGTAGCAGTAGAACAGTCGCAGCCAGCACTAGGGTTCTCGCACACAGCAAGCTCGTTCGGAGGGTCCACTACACGAGCCGAGAGGCTGATACATCAACTGTCACGAAGACCAGAGTTGATGTATCCAAAAGTTCCGTATCGTCAACAGGAACTCAACGCAACGGACGGCGCGTCGATCTGACGCCCGGTCTGAGAGTTATTGGCATTTTCGTCTCCGGGGCCCGGTTGGTTTTTAAGGCAAAACCAACCCGACCGTACTCCACTTGCGTCCAAACCTCGGGCGGAGTATGCCTAAAGATCCGTCTCACTAAGAGGAACACAACACGGCTGACAGCACGTCAATCAGACGTCCGTAGCTCAAGATATGAGCGTTTCCGCTCCGAAGGCCCGGTTGGTTTCGTGAACGAACCAACCCGTCCGAACTCAAAGTAATCCGAAACCTTGAGTGAGATATACCGAAATGACCTTCTTGATCCAACGATCGCGTTGCCGCAGACGGTTCGTCAATCGGAGGTCCGAGGCTCATGTTATGGCCAAAAGACCGGAACTGGTTCGAAACGGGGGGGTCCGGGTCCGGGCCGACCCGGCCCGACCCCCCCTGGGGCGGCGCGGCGGCGCGGGGGCCACGGCGGCCTGGCGCCGCAAGGTGGCAGCGCGGGGGAATCAATTCCCCCGCTTTCTTGGAAAGCCGGCGCGGCTAATTGCCGCGCCCCTTGATTGAAAACCACCCCCACGTGGGGGCCGGTTGAAGTAAAAACCGGGGGGCTGCTGCCCCCCCTCCTTTAAAGAACCGCCCCCCTTATAAAGAGGTGGGTTTTTATGCGCTGGCCGGGGGATTAATTCCCCCGGTTTAACGCCTTCCGGCCGGCCAGCTGGCCGGCCGGTTTTCTCCAACGGGACCGGAAAATCCGGTCCCCTCTTCGGCTTCCAACGCCGGCAGCTCGGCCGTCGGTCTTCTCTTCCCGCCGCGGCCCGGAACCGGCCGCGGTCTCCACGTCCCGCCGCGGCCCGGAACCAGCCACGGTGTTCGTCGTCCGGCGCGGTGCGACGGCACCGCGCCCCTTCGCCGTGCCTTAATTCCTTTCAACGCGGCGCGACGGCGTCGCGTTCTTGAAGATTCTTCCTCGGCGTGGCGCGACGGCGCCGCGCAAAATAATTGCCCGATTATTCCGCGTGGTGCGACGGCACCACGCCACTTTGCTTCCACCCACAAGAATAAACAACAAGAACGATGGAGGGGGTTCGGCCGTGTACATGCGGTCCGGCCCCCTCAGGTTAAGAAATAACGCATCTTAAAAATAATCCAAAGCCACACGTTAGACTTGCTAAAATTCATGATCGAAAATAGAATAACTAAACAATAATCAACAACCCCTACCTCGGGTATAAGGTTCGAAGATTGTCAACGTTCCGCGGAAGACGACGTCGCGGAGGTCGGGCGTCGCGGTAGCCGTTCGTCAAATCCGATGACGAAGGGATGCGTCCGAAGAGACACGTCGTTGGCGAAACTTCTTATGTCGACGAAGGGAATCCGAGGAGGAAGCGGCGTTCCCACTCGTTGACACGGAAGACGAAGAAGAGCGGAGAGGCGTTCTTCGTCGGGACTTGAGCGTTCTTCGACAAGTTGAGAGTTCTTCGTGATCTTCGTCAGAGATGAAGAAGAAAAAGAAAAAGATCTCCACCTCTCAAGAAGACAAACAATTAACCAAAATAAAATAAGACAACATCTTATTTTATTAACACATAACACACTAGAATTTCAAATTTTTGAAATTCAAAAGGATTAACTCCCATAATTAAATAAGTAACTCAAGTCATTTAATGAGGCGTTAAGGGAGTTGAGAGAAAATGAAAGGTTTAGGGGTTCGTGTGGGCCCCACCACACTTAATCCTCCCAAGGGAGGTTAAGTGGGTGTGGGTCCCACTTCCAACCCCCTTTGGTAGGTTTTATCAAGTTATAATAAAAATTTGTTCTTCACAAAATTTTATTTAACTCAAACTAAAAACCCCAAAACTAACTTTCAACCCACAACAAACGCAACTTCCGAAAAGGTCTCTTTTAGCGAATTTCGGCGCTGCGAGTTCATCGGTACCCTCGGATTTCAATTCCGAGCACCGAATCAAAAGGTAGGAAAACCCGCTCATTCGTTCACTGAACGTACCCGAGCCAAACTTCAGAAATTAATTCCGGGCACTCCGGGCCTCGGAATCAGGTGCCGTCTGAAACCGCGCTCTTGTAAAATTCTAAAGAAAATTAAGAAAAAATTTTCCTTGAATTTTTCGGGTCTTTACAGGACAGCCCCCCCCCCCTCCGTGGTCTTCCCGCCCACCCCCATAGACACCCCTACCCCTGGAAAGCCCTGCCACTCATATGGACAGCCCCCACCCCCTGGAAACCCTATACACCCTGGACAACCCTGCCACACCTGCGGACAACATGCCCACCCCCTAGACACCTCCTACCCCCTGGACATCCCCCATCCCCGTGGACAGCCCGTCCACCCCCCGTGACACCCCACCCCCCGGACACAACCCATCCCCCCCCCCCCCGGACACCACCACCCCCGGACACCCCATACCCACTGGATATCCCCCCCACACCCCCATGGACATCCCACCCACCCACCTGGACTCCCCCTACCCCCAAGACAGCCCATCCACCAATGGGTATTTCCCCACCACCCCCATGTATAGTCAGCCCACCTCCTAGACACCCCCGACCCCCAGTGGACAGCCCCCCCCCCCCCCCCCCCCCCCCGTGGAAAGCCCCTCCCACCCCCTAGACAGCCCCGACACCCCCTTGACAGGCCACCCGCCCCCTGGAAAGCCCTCCCAACCCTTGGACATCCCCTCTCCCTGTGGAAAACCCCCAATCCCATGGACAATGCACACGTAGCCCACTTTTTTGGGAGAACTGATTCCAAACCGAATATCTCCATGGTACCAAAATAAATTTCTACCTAAGATCATCCCAAACCATGAGAAAGGATAACCTATAATATCCATTCCATAGAATCCTTTCAAAATCTCCAACATGCTCACAAAAATAAAGGATCTCCAACCCAATGTCCATGAGATTAATAGATGCAACAATTAGTGGATTCCATGATCCATTAGAGATAATTTCAAAAAATGAGGGAAACATGGTTTACTTTGAATCATATATTATGTTTTCATCGATAGATAAAAAAATAGGTCCCCTAGGAAGCCAAGAATAAAAACATAATAAAATAAAAAGATACATTTCCTACCAAAATGGAGTTGGTTTCTATGAAGAGCTCATATCCTCAACACTTTCTTCCATGTCCATGACAGATTCCCTTGGACTTTTCCACCCAAAACATAGAGCGACCATGTTGGAAAATGTGATACTAGTAAATCTAAAATGAATACAAATAAGGATTAAGAAGGTCCCAAAAAAGTTTAACCATGGAAGACTTATTCCATTGCTCATCCAACTAAATACCTAAGAATCCCTCCTCCTTTGTATAATTCATCAATTCCAACTCCACATGATCCCCAAAAGTAACAAGATAATGGAATTTATAAAGATTTATGTAATGGTTGGATTTAATCGACTTCCCCAATTTATTTAGTCACCTAAAGTGATGAATCCAATATGAATTCATCCTAAGTAAAACAGATTGAACAAGTTGTGATAGTCCATCAAAAGAGAAAAAATATTTGATGAAACCTTGATTCTTCTAAAAATTCTATCCTCCAAAACCATACAATGTATGGATCTAATCATGGATGTAATAAGTGGAACCCCAAGTTAGAAAAGAGGAGGGGATCGTCCCTTAATAACCATAGCATCATCAAAACTATCCCAGACATTAGAATAATTTCTCTCCAAGAACATCATGGCTTTTGAACGATTAAGAGTCAATCAAGAGAAGGAAGAGAATAAACTATGTCATATTTCAATACTGATAACTAATATATATTACTTAATGAGAAAAATAAAAAATATTTAAAAAAGATGGGAGATGAAAGTATTACTACAACGCTAATAGAATTACAATGAGCATCAAAAGGAGATTTGAGACTTTAGAATGTGACAAAAGTCCTGTATCAAAATCCCAAAAATGAGAGGTGATGAAGCTTCCCCTTGACTCAAAAATCACTTCCCATGTAAATAACCTTGTAAAAAACCATTTATATTCAGATAGATCATTATAGAGGAGACAAATATTTTAATCTTGGAGGAGGATGTGGCTTGAAAACCATGAAGGTATAAATCAATCCACATGAAATCCCATATATCTCTAATGATTCCAATATCTAGAAGGAAAACAGTGACATCCCACAATCGGGATAGCCCGCCCTCCCCCTAGACACCCCTACCCCATGTACATCCCCCCCACCCACATGGACTGCCCACCCACCCCCTTGGACACCCCCATACCCCTTGGACAGCCCGACCACACACATGGACAGCTCGCCCATCCCTTAGACACCTCGTACCACCCTGGACAGCCCACCCACCACTGTGGACACCCCACCCACCCCCCCTGGACACCCCCTACCCCCATTGACAACACTTCCACCCCCATGGACAACCCCTACCCCCCGGATAGCCGCCCACTGTCGTGGACATCCTGCCCACCCCCCTGTGGACAACCCGCCCACCACCTGGACAGCCTGCCCACCCCTGGACATCCCCCCAAACCCAAACCCCTAGACACCCCCACCCACCCCCTATGGACAACCAAACCCCCCGTGGACACACTTCCCACCCACTGTAAACCTCATACCCCCTGTACAGCTCCCCCCCAACCCAATGGATAGCCCTCCCACCCCCTAGACACCCCCTGGTGGACGACACTCCCCCTAGACATCCCTACCCCTCTGGATAGCCCGGTCACCCCCGTGGACAGTCCACCCACCCCCTAGACACCCCCTACCACTGTGGACACCCCCCCCCCCACAACGGTGGACAACCCCCTGGACACCCCTACCCATTGGACAGCCTAGCCACCCACGTGGACCGCTCACCCAGCCCCTTGATACCCCATACCCCCTGGACAGCTCTGCCCACTGCCGTGGATAGGCCGCCCACCCCCTGGACACCCCCTTCCCACCTGGACAGCCCGAAAACCATCATGGATAGCCCACCCACCCCCTGTATAGCTCGACCACCCTCATGGACAGCCCGCCCACCCCTTGGACACCCCTCCCCCTTGTGGAAATCCCCCACACCTGTGGATACCCCTTCCACCCCCTAGACACCCCCACCCCCCGTGGATTGCTCGCCCACACCCATGGACTCCTCCTACCCCCTTGATAGCTTGACCAACCCCGTGGACAGCCCAGCCACCCCCCCTGGACACCCCCTACCACCCTGGATAGCCCGACCACCCACGTGGATAGCCCACCCACCCTCTGGACAACCCCTACCCCCCTGGATAGACCCGCCCACCCCAGTGGATAGCCCGATCACCCCCTAGACAGCCCCTACCACCTGGACAGCCCGGTCACCCCCGTGGACAGCCCGCCCACCCCCCATGGACAACCCAACCATGCTCGTGGATATCCCTCCCACCCCTGGACACCCCTCCCCCTGTGGATAGCCCCCCCAACCACCCACCCCCGTGGATAGCCCACCCACCCACCCTAGACAGCCCCACCCCCTTGTGGATATCCCGCCCACAACCCTAAACACCCCCTACCCCCTTGACAGCCTGACCACACCCATGTACAGGCCGCCCTCCCCCATGGACACCCCTCCCCTAGTGGACATACCCCCCCCAAACCATGGAAATCCCACCCACCCCCCTGGACACCCCCTACACTCCTGGACAACCCGGCCACCCACGTGGACAGCCCACCAACCCCCCTCAACACCCTGTACCCCCTAGACAGCCCCAGCCACCCCTATGGACACCCTCGTACCCCCTCGACACCCCCCCCCCCCACAATCCCCATGGAATGCCCACCCACCCCCTAGACACCCACCCACCCAACCCCTAGATACCCCCCCACCCTCGTGGATAGCCCGCCCACCCCCCAGACACCCCTACCCCAAGGGAAAACCCCACCACCCCTTGATAGCCCCCAACCCTGCGGACGGCCCCCAACCCACCCACTGGACACCACCCCGCCACCTGGACACCCACCCCTGGACACCCCCACCCCCATGGACAACCCCCACCCCATTGGACCACTCCCACCCCTAGACACCACCCCACCACCAAGACCCCCCAAACCCTAGATTCCCCCAACCCCTTGGACCGCCCCTACCATGTAAAAACTCCATAAAAAAACCCCATTGACAACCCCACCCATTGACATCCCATACCGCCTGGACAACCCCCCCCCCCCCCCCCCCCCCCCCGCGGACAACCCGCCCACCCCATGGACTCCCCCTACCCCCTTGGACAGCCACCCTAACTGCCTGGATAGCCCCCAACCCACTGGACATCCCCTACCCCCTTGGAAAACACCCCCAACCCCTTGGACATCCCCCAACCCCTTGAAATCAATAGCGCATTTCACTCCTCAACTCAATATCATGCCAAAATCATTGATAAAAAATACAATCCAATCCATAAGAACATCAATTTCCCCCATTTTATTTGTTTTACAATACCAACAAAAAACTCTTACACAAATATGATTGTATATTTTTTCACATTATTGATAATAAATATAAAGGATATCATGGTATATTCTAATTTCATTGATGTTCCTAAAACAAATACCATCTTATCCATATTTTACTCATAATTACATCCTGCATCACCTTTTGAGAGAATGAATGTTTCACTGACTACTTGCCTAAGAGACTTTGGGTAATCTACTTTATATATATATGGGGTAACATAGAAAATAAGATATAATTAACCAAGAAATAATGGTTTTCCATTAATAAACTCAACATGTGAAACCATTTTGAAATAACTCAAATTAGGGGTTGTATAACAGATCCCTTATAAAGATATTGTTTACAGTCAACTCAACACACAGATTATAAAATTAAAACAAAAAACATAATATTTTATATTATGATTTTGAATGGGGGAGATAATTATAATCCTCATGTTCTTTTATAGACCAGTTGTATAGAAAGATAGGTATTCTGTATTGTGAATTATGTGTTATTCTGCAACTAGATGCATACCGCTTCTAGAAAAATTGTAGGAATATGGATGTTTCATGCTTCTGGAAAAATTGCAGGCTCTATAAAAATGCTTCCTAAAACCGTTGGTATATAATTTAATAACGTACTTTTTACCAATAGTTTAAAACCATTGGTAAATGTATTAGTTCATCCTTTGCCAATAGTTTCAGAAACCATTAGTAAAGGCCTGATATTCTCAATCATTAGAAACGATTTTCGTAAACTGTTGGTAAAGATCTATTTTACTGGTTTTGAAACTGTTGCGAAAGATAATCCGATTTATGGTGGATTTTCCCAACGGTTATTTGATAACCCATTTGTATAAGCCTGTCTCAATGGCTTGATTTCCAACAGTTGGATAAACTATTGGTATAAATGTTATCAATGGATTTGCAGGCTTTACTAATGGTTTAAAACCATTGGTATCTACTAAATTTCCAGTAGTGAATGGATTTGGCCAACCAAAACATTTCTAGAAGGTGAAAAAAATTAAAGAATCAATTTAAAGTAATTTCGTAAATATAATAAAATAAAGTTATAAATTATAAATTAATAGGGATAGTTATATTTTAGTAATCAAATTAATAACATCAATCTTTACTATAGAATCAACATAGAAGAAAAAAATACATTAATTAAAAATTGTCATCCATTGGTTACAATAGTAAATTCTCGAATCCTTAATTTCTTCCATGCTTGACTCATTGATGTCACCAAAAATTAGGTCATATTCCCCTGATCGTATGTCTTCTCCACAAAAGAACCATACCACTCCACCTCTTCTTTCAAGAGTTTTTATATTCTCAAATATTGTAAACCATATAGAGGAAATATAACTGGATATAAATTGTATCCTCCAATTGTTTTTTCATATTTATCTAAATCTGTTAATTAAATAAATAAATATAATTAATCAATTAATTAATCTAAATAAGTTGTAATCCTTCTAATAAACTCATATAAAACTAAATAAACACTACTTCTATGGTAAAATACATGTTATGAATTAAACAATGATTTTAGTTTTCCCATAAAATACTCTATTAATGAGATATAAATTTTTGAAATTTTTTTGCGTGGATCATAAATGAAATTTTAGTAATCAGTATGTTTTTTAAAGACATTTAACCCATGAAATTACATATTGGAAAAACACTTGTTTAATTATAACATCATAGAATCAATAAAGAAATTAGAAAATACTTTTAGGCTTTTTTGTAGTATAAAATTAGCCTTTACACCAACGAAGGTCCCAAAATTATGAAACTCAATTACACAACCATTTAAATGTATATATCCTAATTAATTCCACAATAGATCCATCAAATAATAGAATTCATTGGTGGTACAGTTGGAAAATTATATCTCTTATATGGACCATCTTGTGAAGATCTTGGACGATATAGATAATGTTATATACAAAATGACAACTATAATAGTCAAACTACTATGGTAAATCCATATGTATGAGGAGGTGGAATGTAAACCTAATGAATCCATGAAGAAGAAGTATGCTCACCTATTTTACAGAAATTAGGTATAATAAAATTCTGAGGGATATTTTTCATATGTGGAATGAATGAAATGACTCATAATTTCGTCAATATAATTTCCAATCTTATAATCATGTCAAATTTAGTAATATAGCATAATGGAGACAGTCCACATGACAAAACTAATGGAATTTAATTATTGATTTAAAAATTACATTATATAATAAAATATAACATTATAATTTAATATATTACAATGGGGTTATAATATAAAATAATTTAATTATAATATGAGAATTTTCATCTTCCCAATACACCTGAATAACTATACTCATGGAAATCATTGTAGAAATGAGACAAAATATTAATAATATGGTTTTCATATTGAAAATAAAATTATATAGTAACGTGAGATAAATAAAATTTACTGTATAATTAATGAAATATAAATAATTTATATAAATTTGGGAACCCAAATGGCTATTGCAAATATGGCCATTGGAATAGAAATTAAACTGTTAGATTACTAACTTGAATGATGGAATAGTAATAAAAAGTATATGAAAAGTAAATTAATCCATAAAATAGTATCGTCACGTACTTATGCTAAATATAATACTTATGTACAATATAAAATTAAACTATGATATATTTAATTGATTTCAAAAAAAATAAATGTGTTCAACATGATAAATTATGTGTTTGTATTATTGTAAAACATAAATGTTTTCATTTCACTTTTATATTAAATATAATGATTTTATATAATTTTTATATTCTTTAAATTGGTTTATAATTTAATATTAAGTATTATTATAATGGTGATATAATTTTATAAGACTATATGTAAATTTTAATGTGGTCGTAAAATCGATCAAAATATTAAAATTTTTATTTTTTGAATAAATGATGATTTTATATACAAATTAAATATCTTCTATTTATATAATTATTATCAATAAATGCATTAAATCTTTGGAATATGTAAATTTAAAAACATTTATGGTGAATTTTTCGGTCTTTTTATAAAATAGATGATTTTTTGTGAATAGTGAAATATGCAATGATATGGTATTTAACAATATTTGATAAATATATGGATGTTTATGTTAGGGATGATTTAATAAACCATTATTTTGAACTAACATTAACTATTAACTATATATAGTCTCAATAATCAATACTATTGACATTCATGATACAAAACAATAAAAAAATGAATATAATATTCAAAATTAACACTCTCCCCAACTTATAAATACCACCCTCACTAACTCTTCACCTGAAACCATTATAATAATTGGAACATGGCAAAATTCAATTCAAGTATATTACAAAACCTCTACAAAATATCTTACTGTTTTTTATCTCAAAAAAATACCACTTCCATGTTCTTTATGTAGTATTTGGTGGGGCAGAAAGTAATAGGAAATGTTTTCAATTAACCTCATCAAAGTTCATTTATTATTTTATCTTATCCTCACATCCCTCATATAACAAACCATAGTAAATAAATTATCGGATATAAACTATAATTTTATAATCATAATTTAATACATACCATCCACCACTTTATCATCGCTGCTTATTCTAAATTACAAAACTGTTGTCCATTTTATGTTAGTTCCCCGCATTCCTGGATGGAGAGTTTTCATTTTTCACTATAACATTCATGGAAAGATTAAATTGAATTTTAATGGATTAAAATGAACTAATTAGTAATATTAAATTTATTTTCATTTTATGTAATGAATATATAGACATAGTGTTAAATAAAATGAAACTAGTTCGTGATGATCTGTAAGACCTCATAAATGAACTAACTGGATAAGGATAACATTTTACTGAAAGAATCGTCACAGTTTTGGAAAACATGTGGTTATTTTGGACTATTTAAATTTATGTAAGTACATTAATATCATTTAATTTCTATTTTAGATTTTTAGTAATATTTTATATGAACATAAATAATTATACACAAGTGATCTGACATTGAAAAAATGAAATGAACTTTCCCGAAACAACAATATATAACATTATAAGTCATTGAAGGTATTAGAAGTAAAAATAATAAAAATATAAATATAAATATATATATTTAATGTTATTTATTAATTAATTAATCAAACTTCATTATTTCGTATATTAAGTGAAAGTACATAACAGATCCTAATAAAAGTTATGGGATATCTCTGAAAAACCATTTTTCTCTGGGTTATTCCACTAATCTATCTAGGAATCTTTATATCGCTCTATTAAATGTTATTAAATGGCTATAAATTTTATATATATTGTATAAATTCCTTCCCTAAAATCTTAGATCCAGTGCCAAACATCATTAAAACTATATAAGATACAAATAATCACATCCCAATGAAGCGATCTGTTTAGTAGTCTTGGTAAACTAGATACATACATGATTCTTACATTACATTTAGTAGAAGAAATAAAACATTATTTTTTATAGTGTAACCATATTCCATCTAGATTATACCTACATATCTGTCATATTAAACATTATATAATAATTAGAAAGGGAAGAAAATAAGTGTGAGCAAAAATGGTGACTATGAGTGAAATTCTATAGAATCAATAATGAATCAATAAGCATAATCAATATAGAAAGGTAAATAATTGAATAAAAATTTCATCCCATCAATAAAATAAGAATGAAATGAATCCATATTTTTTTCATAATAAAATTCCCCGGGATAAAGGTAATAATTGAATTATGAATACAATAAATTCTAAAATATTAGACATAATGTATCAGGAACATGAAACACTACCGTCAAGACATTCCACAAGATGGTTTAATCTATAAGTAAAAACTATCTTAATGATAGTTTTACTAATTCATCATATGAGATTACAAATGAATCAAGGGTATATCTATTACCATACACCATTTATGTCTTTCTTTCTAATGCATTCCTCATATGTTGAATTATAGACTTAATTAAATTAATTTTTTTTATTTATCATCATATTTTTTTACAGATTAAAAGGTATGGATTTCCAAAATTCCTAAAATTAATCAAATAACATTAGAATTAAACATTTTATGAAATAATGTAATATAATTTAGGAAATAATCAAATAAATCTATTGTGTGTGCCAACTGTACATTCATTTAAAACAAGTGGAAGTACATCATAATATAACAAAAATCTATTACAAACATAATCTTATAATGGTGTAATAAATGAAGCGAACATTAACCCAATGAATGGAAATTGAGTGAAGAAATCCATTACCACAATATAGTAACTCGAATCAGCTTCCCCATAATATAATTAAATTTAAAAATAGATTAAATATCATAAAAAATATATTCATGATATGATATTTCAATGGTGTAGTACACCACCAAAAACAAATAACTTGTGAATAAGGCATATCCCACAGAAATAAAAGTGAGTGAAGGAACTATAACCTTGCGTATTAATTTAATTTAACATGAACTAACCACCCATATAATTGTTTAAATCATATTATGAATTTTTACCAGAACCATATTGACCATTATGATATGGTATATGATCATCTTATATCATATTATCATTTTTTTATTAATGTTTCATTATTACCATTTCTTTTTGGTGTTTATTGATTCATTTTCCTATGAATGTTTTTCCTTGTATGTCCCAGTTAATATGCATAATACATATTTATGTAATGTTTAAAAAAATATTAGAATCATTTCTATCTTATTTATCCGTTATATAAATTTTTATCATCATTATATAATTCTTGAACATGGAATGTGAAATGCATTACTTCATGGAGATGGTAATTTGTATGTACGCATGAGTGATGATATCATTCTCTTAAAGGTAAAAGGTTTGGAATTTTATGTTATATTACTTATTTCATAACAAATATAATTTCCTAATGATTATTTATTTCTTTTATTTATATCATTATACACATTTATGTAAAGTGGTGATGAAAAATGAATTACGCCATGATGTGCAGACGGTATGCCCTATGCTTGCACATGTAGTGATTTCTATTTTAGTCGGATAGATGAAAAGTGTAATATAGTTTTCCCAAAATCATAATAACACATAATATTATCTATGATAATTAATGTATTACTTCAGTAAGGAAACAAAAAATGAATAGGTGATAGAAGAAGAAATAATCACGATTGAGTTGGTAAAAAATTATCACTTTTTTACAGACATCCTTTAGATCACTTCTTACAGGATCTAGGGTAGGACTACTAGAAGGAAAATAAAATCTATTACAATAATAATAATGTTGATAAGAGAAATGGTTAAGGTTTGGCCAAACTATAAGTCTCAATGTGGTGTTATTAAGTGAAGGAAAATGTTCCCATTTTTAGTTGAGCTAAGGGACACTTTTGGACAATCTCAATATATTAAATTAATATTAAATTTTTTCAACTAAAATTGGAGAAAAAATTATTTATTTATAAGATATGATTATTATGGGTTGAAATACTCTAATCTAATATTTTTTTGTGATTTTAGGTAACAATATGAACCTTATAATTTGGTTTTATCCCTTATGTAATTGTTTTAATTCTTACCATGACAACATGGATTCTTACTCTTAGGATTTATATAGATACATCAGAATGACAAAAAATCCATAAATAGATCATTTATTAAATTATAAACCTTATCCCAATCATTCAGAATAATTTAAAAATTTTGAAAATCTTATATCATTTAATCATATGTAATTTATTTTTGAATATCACTAATGTTAGTTTTGACATCACTCTATGTTTTGACTTTTAAAAATATCAATATACATGATATATTGAAGAAACAAATTTTAATTCTTCCCTAAAAATTATATTTAATCAAAAAAATATATTATTATATTAATTATCCTGAATTATATTAATGTAAATATTTTTTATATCATTTAGTTGATATTTTTGTTACTTAAGTAATTACTACATCATTGTTGTGTTATCCTTTAAAATAATTATTTATTCATTAAAAATAAAAAAATAATTACTATGATGAATTTAATTGTTTTATATTTAAAAATAATAATCAAAGGAAATGATAAATTTTGAAGAAACCTATGTTAAAATTGATATACGTAATAAAAATACGAGTATGATGTCGTTGAGTTTTCATTAAAAAAACTATTAAAAATGTTCTACTCTCATTCATGTAGATCGGAAAGGTTAAAATTTCAATGTATAAATATTAATTGTCTAATATAACTCATAAAATTAAATTTTGGTATGTTTTAGGGTCAATTTCTAGTCCTTATCATTTTTTACCTTTAATTACTTGATTTTCCCTTTACCGGTAGATAATGGATTGCTAAAGTTATTATTCATATTAGACGAAAAGGAAGGAATTTTTTTCAATGCTTTTCTAAACATAATACTAATATGGAAACAATATTTCTAAATTCAAGACACATAAATTTCAGAAATTAATTTAATATTAATCAATGAAAATCAATGAGAAACATTTTTCTTAAAAAATCCATTTTTATGAAGAAAACAGTACTTAAAACAAAATAAAATTTAAGTAGGATAAAAATAACATTCAATAAACAAAATATAACTATATTTTATTTATATTACTTATAAATTAAATTAAAATAATAATTGTAATTTTTAATAGAAATAAAATGACAGTTCTATAAAAATAATAATTTTTCACTATTCATGAGAAAATAGATCAATCCCGAAAAATACCGATTAATTCCCCCTGAGAAAATTTTAACAATACAATTTTAAAAATTTAATATATTTTCTTATATATAATTTAAAAACATTTCAAAATGTAGTTTTAAAAAATGTGCACCATTAAAAGGATACAAACATCCTTTAGAAAACATATAACTTTTTATGTGTAAATTTTGATTTACTCTGATCTGATACATTTAAATTTTATTGGAAGAATTAAAAAATATTAATGAATATATAATATATAAATTTCATAATGTGGTAAGTAATACTCATTCTCTCTAATTTAACAACTGTGTTATAATGACCACATGATAATATTTCATTGTTTATTTAAGGTGTTTTTTGCATGCAACATATGATATCAAATATTTTAAACCTAAAAAAGACATTCCAAAAAATCATGGTGTGTTAAAATATCCCCTAATTCAATAAATTATGACCACACAAATCTAAATTTCACTTAAAAAATCATTGGTTGATGCATTAAAATTCTTTTATGGGAAACCCACATTGTAAATCGGGTTTATAACATATTCTCTTAAAAAGATGGAAATGGAAATGAAATGGCCACCATAAAATTTGGATTTCAAATAGGAAAACATTAATGGGTATTGGAAACATGTACATGTAACAACAATCTAATTATCACGTTCTTATAGAGAGTGATAGAGAACAAGGTTATTAGAATGTTAACCATCACAAAACTGTAAGATTTTGATTGATTCAATGACCATTGATTTATTATTAATAAAATTAAATGGATAACAATTTTTTTCTAGAATAATTGGAATTCTTTAAAAATTCATATAAGGATTTAACAAAACATAGTTACTTTATTTCTATCATTCTCATATTAATACTCTCTTCATTTTTTTCTATGATTTAATCTATATCCACTTCATTTGTTACAATTGGATATTGATATTCAAGATGTTTTTTATGCCAAAGGAACTAAAATTCATTCCATCATCCTTTTAAAAGATACTGAAACCAAGACAGGTATAAATTTTTATCCGATATGATAAATCATACTTTAACTTCAATCAATAATATCCTTTTTTCATATTAATCCATTCAATAAGTATTTAACCATAAGACTCATCCAAAATAAATCTATCTAAAAATTTACAAGAAAGGTCACAAAATTTCCAAAATCAACATAAAAATTATATTCTAAAGAATTAATATAGATCTTATTATCACATACCAAATATTTTAATACCTTGATTACCTTTAATCTATTATAAAAAAACATGCATTAAAAAATATATCTCATGTAACATCCACGAACGAGATGCCAAAAACAGTGCCATGAGATTGGTCACAACATGACATCAAGAACTACTCCCCATACACCAGAGGTTTCTAACTAGTAGTGAGTTTCTAGATGAGTCACATTGGGAGAATATACCTTTATTACCATAGTAATCCATATCAGATAAAAATATAAATTACAAAAACAATTTGCGATAACCAATAAACATGAATAATTAACATCAACCAGAACTAGGTAAAAACCACAACAGACAATAAACATGGTATGTCATGATAAATAGTGATAATGGAAATAAAACCTCAAATTAATAAAAACAAAAACAATCCCCAAAAGAGTCCGGACTCCATGTCTATAACCTCATCCATTCATTTCTGAAGCCCAACTCAATTCCCTAGTGTGGGGCCTTTTCCCTTGTCCTGGCCTGTAAGTATGGAGTATGCACAAGTACCCAAATGTGGCCCGAGCAGGGTGTGTGTACAACTCTTTTGGCCACCACCAACATCATATAAAAAATATCCAATATAAATACATAGTTTGTGAAATAAATAAATAAATGAAAATTAAATTAAATAAAATTTTCCATGATTAGATATGTAAGTTCACATAAGTCAATCCTGGAATTATTCCCAATTTTAATACTTATACCATCTTCATTACTTAGTTAACATTCAATATAATATCAATGGGTTATCAAAATATTCAATCTCAATACATAGAGGAATTAAATCATTTTACATATCTCAATATGGATAATAACATCATCACATATATAATTCTCACCTGAAAGCATAGATCTATGTGGTCTTATAAAATGCAACTGTTAAGGGAATATAACTTTGTCCCCTTCCCTAATTTTTGCATTTTGGGTTGTAATTTAGATCATCAATCTAACTCATCCTATTTACTTAGAGATTAATTTCAATACCACACTCAACCATTACATGTGGAAATGTTTATTTAACCATTAAAAAAATTAAACTATCAAAACAAAACATAACCAATTCCAATAGGAAACACAACAATAACAATCAACATGGTAATTAAAATCATTCAATAACCAATTAACACACATTCCATTAAAATAACTCATACTCCTATCCCAATTCATGTTTAACATGAATAAATACCTAATAATATTAAATAATTACACTAAATTATCCAAATTAAAATTTCCCACCCTTTCCATATGTTATTTCTCTTCCCAAATTTGACATTCCACAAGGATAATCACACTTTCTTATTTCAATTACAATTCACAATTAATTTAGAACATTTCCAAAATTCACATTAAACCCATTATGATTCATTTCCAAACAATCCCATATACATTATTCAAACAAAGGAAACCTACCCCTTTTCCCTTGTTAATCATCTCATTAATCAGTTAACATTTTCATTTTAGGATCTACCAAATCACAAGTCAATTCCAAACTTATCATTTCTGTTAACTTTGATGGGGGTGGTTGGCACACCCCATGGGTGACACTAAATTAGTCGATTAGACCTCTATACATCCCAAAGGGATGATTAGGGGTTTATTATTTTTATTTAGATACCCATCATAGCAAATACCACTTGAGGCACCATGAATTCAACAAAGGTAAAACAAGAACTCATCATTACATGCCCAAATCCATATAAATCCCACATGATATAACTTTTATACCAACCAACTAAAATATTTTGTGGAACACAATATTAATTGAAGCTTTATATCCCAATTAAATCCCCCTTTAAATCCAGAAACATGATGTCCCTGGAGAAATATGGTTTTTGAGCTTTAGATGGAGAAAAGGAAAAGATGCAAACCCTAATCCAAAAATGGACATAAGCGAGGGACTAGACTCACCTGATGCTTCAATCCATATCCAATAGAAATAAAAATGCCTTAGAATTGAAGGAGAATCCACAATTGGAATCATGGGATTCAAGGGTTCATAACTATGGTCGTAAGGGGGAAAATTGGTGGGAAAATGAGTGGGAACTGAAAATCCCAAAGTTGAAATTTTGTAATTTTTTCAACTTTTATAGGGACACACAGTTTACCAACAATGATTGTCAAATTGTTTGAAAACATCATGCATGCCACTATCTAAGGGAATTTTTGTCACATAGTTACCTGGGAATCCCCACATCATTTGGAAACCATGCATTAACCATACAATATTCCATTATCCAAAATTGTAATATTTTTCAACCCACCTTACACAGTTTACATAACCATGTGCCAATCGTGCACCAACCATGCGCCAATCGTGTGTCTTGTATAAGTTGGCCTAGTTTTCCTTTATTTCATGTTCTGAGCCCCCAAAACCCCCAAAGTCCCCTAAAACTCTCCATAACCAGTTAATTATCCAAAAATAAGGGATTGAGAAAAAAAATTTAAATAATGGCATACGTTCTTGATGCTAGGGATATAACAACCTCTCCACTTTATAACAGATCATCCTCAAGCTGCATTCCCAAGAACCACTAAGGATCGGAATTAAAAAATACTATGCCAGTGTATCCGATTCTCACTCCCAATATTCTTCTAGGACATTCCCCTAATGCCACAGAAGATGAACCAAAGGCACAAACATTCCCCAAAATACTTTTTCAAAATAATTTACAATGCGAACTAGATTCTCCTCAAAGGGTGCATCGTCTGGAAGCTCAATATCCAAAATAATAAGCATGTGACATGGTTCATGTGGATATTTTTAATGTTTTGAAACTTGAAATACATTACTCATTCCATTATATCATTTTCGAAGAACAAATAGGTAAGCCACCAATCTGATTCTCTCTTCAATCTCAAATAGCCTAAAATACTCGAGCACCAATGTTTCCTATTTCAAAATTTGATGATTACCCAACATTGAAAAAACCCAAAGAATCACCCTAACACTAAACATAAACTCAAGAGGCCTACAATGTTGATATTCATATGTATTTTTACTACTCTAGCCATTTCCATGAATTTATGAATCAACTAAACCTTTTCACATGTCTCCTACATGATGCTCAGTCTTAATAAATTATACTCAACATCATTTATCCAAAAAATAGAGATATACATGGTATCCCATAGAGTTTCTCATATAGTTACATATAAACATTACCATGGAAACAATTACTATAAGTTAAATCAACAAGTGTCAAGTTCTTTTCCATGATCCACCAAAATCTAAGAGCAATCCCTTTACATGTCCTCTAACACATGGATTATATGATCTAACTACCTATCAATATGAGAGTGAAAATCCACTATAAGAAATACTTGGGTACCAAGTGATTTATGTAAACCCTACCAGAAGTCTGATTTGAGATTCAGATCAGGATCCTGATCTATATTCCTAGTTAAACCATGCAACAATGCTATCTCTTCAACATATATCTCACCCAACTAATCAATAGTAATGTCCTAATGGATCAATATGATATGATCCTACATAGTCACCTAATCCAAAAAAACCCATATTTCATCATTCTTATGAGGCATCCTTTGAATACCAACTTTAAATTCAATCATTATGGCATCCCACATCCAATTTGAAATGGGAAATGGCTGCAAAAAAACCACTCGGTTGTAGATGCTTATCCTTCACCTTCTAATAGGTAAGGAATCGTGACACAAAAAATCAACATATTCCTTCATTTTCATCCCCCAATACTACTGAAAAAGGTCATAGTACATCATAGACAATTAAGGATCCACTTCCTATATTCATTCATGTGAATCATACATCAACTCCTCTCACATACACACTGACACAACCACACAAACACAAACACTTAGAATCCCATCGTCACCAATATCCCTACTAAAAGGTGAATCCACACCTTTAAGACGTTCCTTCATAGACAAACATTCTAGAACTTCAAACTGAATCTCATTTACCCGAATCAAAATTGAGGACTCAACTACTATGGACACAAGGTTCATCAACATATTCCGATCATACACATCCAGGTGAATCTCATGAAACAAGTCCATCATTCCCCAGTAAGAATTGGATTCCTAAACCACCTGAAATTTAGTCTTTAATCTCAGAGAATCTATAAAACTATTTTGTTTTCCTTAAGTTTAAACCGACTTGAATAAAAAAACTGCATATATTCATACAATCGTCACTATATGAGATTTAAATCAAGTAGATATAAGATTTAAATAGGACTTTTATGATTGTTAAATACAGTGAACTGCTCCCCCAAGAATTTGTGCCTCCATAATTTCAAATATTACATCACCGAGAGCATCTCAAGATCATGTGTAGTGTAATTTCATTCATGAGGCTTGAACTGTCTCGACCCAAACACAACAAATTGATAATCTTGCATCTACACTACCCCAAGTTCAACACCAGATGCATCGTGTAATAAGGGGTACCTCTTATGTTTCCCATCAAATATTAGGATCAGTGTATTCATCATCCGCTTCTTTAACTCTGCAAAATCATTTTTCATGCATCAAACCACTCCAAATTTACTCCATATTTGGTCAATACAGATATTTGTTCTAAAAACGGATAAATTATTAATTAACCTTTCGTAATAATAAACCAATCCAAAACAAATCTGAATATATGAAACATTCTTGGGATTTTTATATTACACAATAGCATGAACCTTCTCTGGATCCACTAACACACCCTCATTGAAGATTATGTTAACAGTGAATTTCACATTATCATTCCAAATGTGAAATTTGGATAGCCTAGCATATAACCAATGTTCGACTAGTGTACTCAATATAATGTCAAGATGTTTGGCAAGATCATCATGGGTTATAGTTTACACCAAGATTTTATCAATGATGAAAACTATGAACTGATCCATATATGGGTGAAAATTTTGGTTCATTAGGGCCATTAACACTATCAACAAATTGGTTAAGCTGAACAACATCACTACAAACTCATACAACCCATACATACTCCTGAAATTTATCTATACTATTTCAAAAGGAATCACAATGATATGATGGTATCTTGATCTCAAATGAATCATAGAAAACACAAACTCACCCCTCAACTACTCGAACAAACCATAGATTAAAGGAACAGGGTCCTAGTACTTAAATGTTATTTGATTCACCATTATATATTTGATGCACAGGCGCAATGATCCATCATCAATATTCAAAAATAACATAGGATGTCCCTAATGGGACATACATGGATGGATGGACCCTTTATTACCCAACTTCCCAAACTGATCCTTTTGTTCTTGGAGCTCTATCGGTGACATTCAGTATGGTAGGATGGAAATAGGTTCCGCCCTAGGAAGTATCTCTATTGTGAACTACACGTCCCTCTAAGGTGGTATCACTAAGAAATCCATTGGAAACACATCTTGAAAGTGGTCCACAACATGTGGAAAGACAAGCTTCTCAACCCCTCTATTTTTAATCGAAATTCATGCCTATTGGAGTCAGTGTACATCCAATAGCTGAAAAACTGGCATTTATGGACTGTTCAAACATCTAATTCAACATGTTGGACATAAATGTGTCCCTCAACATACATGAAAGTCACCCTTTGATGGTAAAAAACTATATGAACCCAATATACCACCATCGTATACATACCTAGAAATAGGTTAAAACCGAACATATTAATGACGAACAAGTCCCAAAAAAATGGCATCCCCCAAAATTTAGAGCACAATGTTTACATATGATATTCCTAGCTAACACTACCAACAGAGTATCATTCAACATAATCCCATACACATGCTCCAATACTAAACCCTAAATAGCCAAATACTATGTCGAAATGAAAGAGTTTGTGTAACCCATGTCAAATGACATGCTAATAAGGGTTGAATAAATAGTACTTGTACCTTGAACTATATATGGTCTGGACTCAACACCTCAAGGTATAGACTGGACTAGGTGAAGGTGACCTTTACCTCTGTCATGGGCTCTGGTCTGAGTACCCATCTCTTCTCTTCCCTACTAGAATGGATGCTCTCTCCCTGGAGTTCAGTTTACATCAACCCTACCGGTACGGCCCGTGGAGCTCCAAATGTAAGCCTTATACGGGGTAACTAACCCATACCCACACTCAGCATATATATATTCTATCCATTCATGTTGGATGTCCAGGTTTCCTATAGAAACTCTGCACATTCCCCATACTGCTCGAGGACTGACACACCACAAGTGGTTGGGGAACTGACCGTGTATGTTCCATAGCATACCACAGTAATAAAAAATATCTGATATCCATCCTGAGAGGTTCACCTATTATTTTGACTACCCTGTTCACTTCCACATAGATGAAAACTCCCAAAATGAAGTTTCCTTCCCTCAGAAGCTTCATCGCTCTTCCATCCAGCTGGTACCACTAATCCAGTACCTATTAAATCTTTTAGGTTCCCTTTTGTGATAAGATCTAGTTCCAATACCTCTTCAATCCTTTTTAATTGGATGGTATTTACCTGAGAAGTGATCTGATTTCTCAGCCCATCTTGGAAACATTTCTCCACATCTGCCTCACCTTCATCCAATTATAGAACAAAGCATCACAGATCATTGAAATGACTAGTATAATCCATTACCAAAATTACCCATTGGGTGAAACTCATAAAATTTTAATCCTTATCCTACACAAGGTACCTAGATTAAATGTTCTAGAAACATTTCAAAAAATTCATTCTATAACATTCCTTCGTCTTGTTTGGTCTATAAGAAGATGTCCCTCCAATGATTTTTTTAACCTCTCAATATATATGATCCTAACATGAATCAATTCTGATAGAGTGTATCTAAAAAGTGAATAATTGTTTGGATGGATTCTATCAAGAAAATATGTACATATAGTCCACCCTCTCGGGTGAAGTTCAAAGGGTGCTATAGATAAAACTCTCTGGTTAGCTCAAACATTCTTATTATAACCTTCCCTAGTTATTGTCCCATAATTTTCATGGAGCGATCATGGTTCTCACAAAACAACTCTTATTTATTATCCTTGATTACCAAGTTCTCTTACTCCACTACTAGATGAGAATTTCCAGCAATATCCTCTTCATTCCCAATCAGTACACAATGAAATGGGGGAATTTCACTACAATGCTGGACATGAGCATTAGAATACACAATAATAATCATTCACAATTAAAATAAAAGAAGGATATCTATTATCCATAAATGATCACATTCTCATTCACTATCCCTAAGTGAACATCACCTTCCAAATACAACCCTTGACCATTCCTACCATGGATAATGGGTAACATGGGGGAAAACAATTCAAATGGTTATGAGTCCTTCATTGGAAACCATCTAAAAACCATTTCTATACTCACCATGCGAACCATTCATCATATATACATTTCCCCATTTTCTAATTTATTACAATGGGCACTTTAACTAACATTCAACCCATCATTATACACAAATCATTAATCATTATTCAAATTTTCGTTTCCATTTTACTCTTTTCTTCATCTCATTAGATACCATTTTCTATAATTTTTTTAATAAGTTCAATGCATTCTAATTTTTTTACCCCACACAGCCATCTCATGTGTTCCTATTATGATGCATGCCAACTATATCGTAATGTTCCTATAATGATGCATGAATGAGAATCTCATGCCATTATGGCCACATGTTGAATATAATAATATAGTCCCATCACCAAATAATTACACCAACCAATGGTAAAATATCATCAAATGTAACAATGCACAAAATAATAATAATTCCCACCCTAGAGAACTTGGTTTTCCCCTATTTCATGGGTTAGCCACTCCAAATCATGAGGTCATTACCAAAGGCAAACACTTCCTTAATCTCTATTCTACCATCAAAAATAGTAATTGACACAAATTTATCCTCTAATAACACATTATAACATCACTGAACTAGATTCTACTAAACAATTCCCCAATATGGGTCGCTGCATAACATATAGTATGCCTCCTTGTATGCAAGAGTTTTCTGACTACTAGAGAGGGTCTTGATGATTCATATGGGGAGACTATAAACTATATTACAAATTAATCCACAATATATAACAAATAAAATAGCGGAAACAATGACCAATACACAACAAAATTTCCTAACTAACATCGCCCAAAATTTTTTATAAAACACATCCAACAATAAACATGGTATGGCATGTTAAGCAGTGCTAAGGAGGAAAAAACAAAAAAAAAAGAAACTAGAAGAATACTAAAAATGACCACAACTCTATGTTTGTAACCTCATACATTCATATCTGATTCCAATCCCAACTCCATAACAAGGGGCAATTGCCTTATTCCTAACCCCGAAGCATGAAGAATGCTTAGGTACCCAATGGTGGCCCGAGCAGTGTGTGAGTAAAAGTCAATAGGCCACCACCAATGGATCCTAAAATATATATAGTCTAAAGTGAGAGTAAATATAATTAATAAATAAATGGCAAGTAATTAAAATTAAGTGAGTTAAATTATTTAATGAGTTTTTCTTAAGTCATTCCTAGAATTAGTCCCAATTTAAATTCGTATACAATCTTCATTTCTTAGTTCACTTTAAACCTGTTATCAATGGGTTAGGCACATCATCAATCTCATTTCACAGGGGAATTAAATCTATTTGACTATCTCACTAGGTATAATAAAATCATTACATATATGTAACTATCCTCAATGTCTCGGTACATGTGGTATCATAAAATGCCATCATTAGTTGAATAGAACTCATACCCTTCCCTAATCCATGCATTTTAGGTTTAAGGTTAGAGCCTCAATCTAAATCGACATATTGGCATAGTGCCTCATGTCAACACCCCAATATACCATGCTATGTGAAGATACTTATTTATCCATTCAACACACATTAACCTTATCACAACCAAATATAACCAATTCCAATATAAAACATAATTTCCGGAATAAACATGAGAATTAACATATTTACATAACCCATTAACACATTTTCCATTTACATTACCTAGTAACATAGCCCAATTCTCATTTTTGGGACTGAATCACTAAGAACATTAATTAATTCCTCTAAATTAATTCAATTACCATATCCAACCATTTATATATGTTAATACAATTAAAATATTTAACTTTCCTCATAGATTATCCCAGTTTTCATTTCAAGTAAAATTAAAATTTCATTTAGTACATTACCACAAATAAAATTTAACCCATTATTATGTCTATCCAAAAAATACCTTAGCCGTTATCCACACCTAGGCATAATTAACCATTTCCCCTTTTTAATAATAACATTAATCAATTATCATCTTAATCTTGAGATCTACTAAATCACAAGTCAATTTCACACTTAACATTTCTTTTAACTATGTTCGAGAAGGTCGAGGAACCCCATGTGTGGAACTAAATTATTGAATTCATCCTCTATTCATCTCATGGGTTTCGTGGGGGGTTCAATTATTCATTTCTAACACCATTATATCAAAATCCCACTAGAGGCCCCAAGAAAAAAATAAAGTGAAAATAAGAACTAAACATTATTTTACAAATCCATTTAAACCCCAGGGGATATAGCTTATATTATACATACCTCGAATCTGTTGATGAGATCACTCTAAATTAAATACTTAGAGCTCGATTCAAACATCATTTAAAACCTCAACCTTGATCTCACTGTTGAACGATTTTTTTTCATTAGATGGAGATGAGGGAAAGTTTCAAAATATAATCCAAAAAGAGAACCAAGAGAGGGATTAGACTCACTTAGAGGAATTATATGTTCCCCAAGAAACTCCAAATGTATTAGGATCAAAGTATAATCACGTCTTGGGAGCTTGGATTTCAAGGGTTGATAACTAGGGATTCAAGGGAAGAAATTCGGAAGAAAAACTAGTGGGAACATAAAATCCTGAAGTGGAAATTTTGTAATTTTTCCAACATTTATAGGGGAACATGGTTTACCCACATAGATTTCCAAACCATGCACAACCCAATGTTTATGGGTATTTCTGGTCGTAAAGTTACATGGGATGCCCTATATTGTTTGGAAACCATGATCCAACCACGTGATATAACTCTGTCCAAAATTTCATATTTTGGCCTCCCACATTGCAATGTTTACTTAACCGTGCACCATCCATGTTCTAATCAGGCGCCTTGCACATGTTGGCCTTGTTTTTTCTTATTTAAGGTCCTAAACCCCCAAAATAACTATGAGGTCCCCAAAATCTCAGGTAACAATTAGTAATCCAAAAAAAGGGATTGATACAAAAATTTAAACAATGTAATACCATTATGAATCCTCAGATATTACATATTAGGTTTTTGAATATATTTCTTAAATTTAAAAAATATTGTGAACCCAAAAAAGGTAACAAAAACCAGTTAATCACCTACCACTTTCATGGTGCACAATATCATCCCCTAAAAATATAATTATAATTATATACACTTTAATCAAATATTAATATTATCCATCCTCAATCATGTGTTTGAAAAAGATCATCTTCCATATAATAACTTCTATTTGTTACCTATACCATTCAAAATATGCTCTCAAATTAGTATAAAAGAAGTAATAAAACAAAATCCTTATATATGACATGATTTTTATAATTCAGTAATCATTGATAATATAATTATTGAATCCAAAAGAATAATCACTTTAATTATTCTAATTTATCCTTAGACTATTAACGACACTTCATTATCTTATTCATTAATATATTCGTCCCTTAATTGGTCGTTTGTAGTTTCTTAATCAATAGTATTATAACCATAATATTATTTCCATGATTATTTACTTCATGATTTTATCCATAGTATATAAATTTTTATAATTCCCATACATTATAAATTTAAAACATTTGACCATTGATAATACCATGTGGAGAAAATTATTCCCAACATATCATTCACCCTTAAAATTAATTTTTTAAATCATTATTTTCTATATCCAAAAACACCATCATTTTCATCTAAAATATTGACATGGGTTTTTATTCCCATATTATCAATATACATGAAATTGAATCATCTTTCCTCTATAATTTCCACCACCCGAGCTCTCAGTGAACTATGTGATTCTCTTCTTTGGTGACTCAAAGAGTTAATTAAGGTGTGTATTCTAAATAATATATCATGATAACTGATATGGAATAATAAAAATATCTTTTACTCCAGTCATAATATTATTTATTTTCACATCAACAAATTTTATATCACATTCATATTTAACCCACTTTATTTGGATTCTATCCATTGACTAAATTGAGGAAAAACAGTGTGAGAAACACTAATCATAGTGTAAAATCACATAGTCATGAAGAATCATTTATAGGATATCTAAAACATGACATAATTTTCAAAATGTATTATTCCATTGGTCTATCCTAGGTAATAAAGGGTCATCCAAAAATTTATAGGATAATATCCTATACATAGACATATCCTCCAAGTCGGACATAGGGATATATTCCCTATTCTATGATTTCCTGAATCTAGTTCCAAAGGATTAAAATATACATTCCATGGTAACAACTATAAAAAACAACAATCTAGTAGAATGAATTTTTTTCCTAATACCATTAAATTTGAATAAGTAATAAAGAATCACATCCCATAATACTAATCAATTTAGCCTGGTAAACTATATAAATACACGACTATTACCCTAGATTTTTAATAAAAATAACAACATAATTTTTTTCATGAATTAATTATTCCAGCCTGTGTATCCCTGCATATCAATCATACAAAACTTCATAAAATCTTGGAAAATGGAAAAAATATCAGTGATCTAAAATGATCAATAAGTGTTAAATACAATGGATTTAATAATGAATCAATAGGAACAAGTAGTATATAATGGTTAACAACATAAAAAATTGCATTTAATCATTAAACTAATAATGAAATGAATCCCAAGATTTTATCATAGTCAATATCATCTATATAATAAAAATAAATAAATTATAAATTATGTAAATGATAAATTAATTTACATCATGCATCTGGAACATGAACCACTACTCTCAAGAAACTTCTCAATGTAGTTTATCTATAGGTAAATACCATTTTATACTAACTTAATGGATTCATCCCATGAGATAACAGATTCATTATAGGGTTGCCTATATCTAGGATCCACCAGTTTATTTGAGTAAAAATAATTCCTCATAGAATAAATAATAAATTTAATTATTTAAAAATATTCTTTATCATCAAATATTTTTATTGTATAAAATATATTTATTTATCAAAATTTTAAAAATTAATCAAATAACATTCAATGTAAACACTATATGTAAAAAATTTATATTGTTTAGGAAATAATAAATTGAATAGATTAGGTGTATCGACTATAAATCCCCATAAAACAATTGGATATAAAACAGAAGATAATCAACGATCATTTAACACATAATATTTTCATGACATAACCAATGAAAAATAATTTTAACCCAATCAATGGAAATTGATTTAAGAAATATATTACCACTTTGTAGACATTTGAATATTATACCCCATAAAAAAATAAAATTTAACAACAAAAAATTAAATAAAATTAAAATATATACATTCAAAATATAATATATCAAAGTGGAATCACACCCCAAGAAATAAATAAGTGTGAATAAGGAATATCTCATTGAAATAAAAGTGAGAAAAGAACCCCTTACCATGAATTTTAAATTAATTGAGAATGATTAAACACATTTATAATGGTTTAAGTAATGTTATTAATTTTTTCTAGAACTATATTCATAATTTTATATCATATATTATCCTATAATTTCATATTATTACCTATTTGTTAATAGTATTTTTTATTACCATTGTTTCAGGTGTTAACTGCATCATTTTCTTAAACATGTTTTTTCATGTAAGTCCCAATTATTGTTCATAAAATATTGTTATATAATATATATAATAATATTAATGTCATATATATCATACTTATTCATTGTATACAATTTTTAATTATTATTTAATGTTTGAACATGGAAAATGAATCACATTTCATCATGGCAATGGTATGCCATACATACGCATGGGGGATGAAATCATTCCCCTAATGGAGAATGGGTAATGAAGTGGGTGGTATTTTAATTTTTTTCAGAATCCTCATTTATTAATAATTATCATATATATCTTTTATTTTCATCATTATACCAATCCATTGAAAGTTGTTCTGAAAAACAAATTACAGCACGATGTGGAAATAATAATTTGTAAGTATATATGCACGGTGTCTTCATTTTTGATATGATGGATAAAGATAAAATATGGTTATCCCATAATCATAATAATATATCATAATATATATTTTATTGTATTTATTAACTTATAATGTAAAAAACTCTTATAGAGGATTTAGAAGAAGGTATAAATATGTAGGAGTCGGTAAAGATGATTATATCTTCTTCAGTGGACTTCATTTAGATCTCTTCTATCATGATCTAGAAAAGATATTTTATGAGGAATAAATCTAATTGAAATTTAAAAAGTATTAAAATAATAGAAATTTCAAGGGATTTGTAGAGCTATAAGGATCAATCTGGTGTGATGAATTGAAGGAAGGTGATCACTTTTATAGTTGAGGTGAGGGACTTTTTTTGAATCACTTGAAATATTTAACTAAAATAAATTAATTTTAATTTAATAATGGTTCAAAAATTAGATATTTATAAGAAATAATGAGGATGGGTCTAATTTACATCATCTAATAATTTTTAAACAAGTTTATGTCACAATCTTACCCATATCTTTTGGTTTTAACCATTATTTATTTCTTTTAAATCTTTCCATGAAAATTTGTATTTTTTCACATTAATGGTTTATATATAAATGATAAAATAAAAAAAGAACCCATAAATGGATCATTTATTACATGTAAACCCTTACCCAAATAATTGGTCCTAATGTATCTAAATTAGGAAATTTAAATAATTTGATAAAATATTATTTATTTTTAAATATCATTAATGTCAATTTTGAAACTATTCATTACAATGACATTTAGAAAATTTGATACAGCCAGATATCTTAAAAAAATAATTTAACACATCCATAACAAGTCTAGGTCATCTAAAAATTTATGTATGGCTTTAGTCATTTCATAATATATTTAATTTAATTTTTTTAATATAATTTATTGTATATTAAAATTACTAGAATAAATATTGCATCACAGATGTGTATGAATTTATAGAAATTATTTATTCACTAAAATCATATAATAAATTATAATTATGAATATAAATCTATTATATTTAAAAAATATATATTTAAAGATTACTTCTCAATAACTATATGTAGATAATGATATATTTATTTAATATATTTGGTTTTGATATCTTTGTGTTTTCTTTCAATAAGATATTATAAATGTAATAATATTGTCTAAGGGGATTAAAAATGTTTTAATTTTGATCCTTGGATGATTATGGTATAATATAACAAATCCTATAATTTTTTTAATGTTTTTGTGTTATTTTATAGTCCGCATTATTTTATTTTTACCCTTAATTACACGATTTAACCTTTTTCATGTTAATAAAAATTTCTAATGTAAGTATTAATATTGGATAAAAATAAAATGGACCTATTTTATAAATTTAGAAATTTTTAATACTACTATGATATAATTTTTCAAATTTTAGAATAGAATTTTTGAAGAAAATAATTTAATATTAGTCCATAGAAATACACTGAAAATAGTTTTAATGAAAAATCGGGTTTTAAGCATAAAAATATTCTTATATAAAAATAAAGGATAATAATGATAAAAATAAAACTAGTTAGAATTTGTATAACTAATGAGTAATTATTTAACTTTAAAATATCATTCAAATCATAATGTATCATTTTAATATAAATAAAATGACAGTTCTAAAAATAATGTATTTTATCTATTCTCTATAAAATCAATATTTTCATAAAAAATCAAAACATTCACCGCTATTTAATTTTAAAATTATCATGTTATAAATAAATTTTAAATTTTAAAATTTTATTTTTCATATTTTTCATAAATGAAATTAATCAAGGGTCCTATTAAGAGGCAACAAAACTTCCTTTATAAAAATATAATTTTTATGAATGAAGTTAGAATTGTTCATATATTATGTCTATAGAATATATTGGATGAATGTAAAAAAATTAATGAATAAATAGTTTATAAATTTCATAATTTGTTCAATAAAATGATTATCTCTATTTTAATATATAGGTTATAAAGATCACATAATAATATTTCATTGTTCGTTTAAGCTGGGTGTTTTTTGAAACGTAAGTTATCGAAGAGATTAAAGATAATAAGGGCCATAACATAAAATATGAGGGTGTAACATATAATTCTTTAAAATATATATGTGGCTTATTAACCTTTAGGTAGATGGGGTAATACATGTATTACATTTACTTCTAAAATTCATTCTTTATGAAATATCTTATTATTATGATATGATGAAAGAGTATACCACTGTAAAGACCCGTAAATTCCAAGGAAATTGTTTTCTTAATTTTCTTTGGAATTTTACAAGAACGCAGTTTCTGACGGCACCTGATTCTGAGGCCCGGTGTGCCCTGAATCATTTTCCGAGGTTTGGCTCAGGTACATTCAGTGAGCGGACGAGCGGTTTTTTCTAACTTTTGAACCGGTGCCCGGAATCGAATTCTGAGGGCACCGATGAAATCGCAGCGCCGGTATTTGATTAGAAACGCCTCTTCCGGAGTTGCGTTTGCTCGGTTGTGGTTTTTAATTTTCGGGCTTAAAGTTATGAAATAAAATAATTGTACGACAAACTTTATTTTATTTCACTTAAGCCATTTTGAAGCCACTTGAAAGCCACTTAAACTGAGTTGAAACGGATAGGGTACTATCCAAAAATAATCTACCCTCTTGGTAGGATATTTGTGAGGTGGGGCCCGCACGAGCCTGGCCGTTTCTTTTCTGCTAAGTAACGCACCCGCGAATACCCGTCATTATGAATGTCAACTGACGCGTTTTCTTAAATTCATAACGCACCATTTAATTGGGCGGTTTTATTCGTGAATTAAATGGGTGGTATCTTTCGTTGAATTAATTCTATGAATAATGGGTCGTTACTTACCTCTTATTCGTTTGTTGGTGTAATAATAAAATAAGACCAACACGACATTTGGAGGATTACACGTTGAGAGGTTTTTGACAGAAGTTCTTGTGCCTTCACCCTTCTTCGCGATGAATGCGAAGAACGCGAAGAACGCGAAGAACGCGAAGAATGCGAAGAACGCGAAGAATGCCGGCCTCCGACGAAGAACGCCGAAGCCGCGGAAATCGACGACACGACACCATGTGCCGCGATGCCGACGTTTCCTCTCCCGCGACGTTCTTCGGCGATGTTCCTTAATCCGCATCAAAAAAACCTTCGATCATCCATTGAGGTGAGAGTTTCGGATCTCTTTTAATTTTTCCTTTGTCGTTTTTAACTCAAGAAGGATTTAATTATTATTAATTAAATCCTTTTGTTCTTGAACCTCGGAGTTCGTCGACGCGACACCCTTCCGTGACGACACAACGCCGGATACCGCGACGACGCGACAATCCCCAATTCCGCGAAGAACCCGCGGACGACGACTTGATGAGGTAGGGGTTGTTGTGAATATTTTATTTTCCTGTGAACGTTTCTTTAAAATTAAAGAAACGGATTCATATGAACAATTTTAATTTATTAAAATTGTTGTTTCATGTGTTGCATAATTCTCCCGTAGTTATTATTCTAACACGGAGGGTGCGAGCCCAACGAACACGGCCCGACAACCCTCCGCCGTTCTTCGTGGTTGTGCGGATTTGGCGGGCGATGACAAAACGTGACGCAATGGCGATTTGATGATCCCAGAGTGAAGAACGGAACCCGGAAGGGGCAACGGCGCAGACGGGAAGGAAAACGGACCACCGGAGCAGCTCCGGTGGCCCGCGAAAGTGGCCGGCAGGGCGGGTCACCGGCGCCGGCAGCTGGAGGCAGTGGTGGCCAGCGGACCCACGCCCGCACGGGACACGGCGACATGCCGTGTCCGATTGAACCAACGCGGCCCCATGTGGAGCTGCGACACCTCCAAACCGCGGGGGCGGCGCCCCGCGGCGTCCAGCTCCTCGGCCGAGCCGAGCCAGGCCGGTCCGACCGGGCGGGCCGGACCAGGTCCGGCCGGGTTGGCCGGGTCGGGTCGACCCGGTTCGGCCGACCCAGGAGGGGGGGGGGGGGTTCGGCCCGGGCCCGGACCCCCCATCTTCGGACCGTTTTCGGTCTTTTGCCTGTAACATGAGCTACGGGCTTCCGAACGACGTGTCGTCAGCGGCAACGCGATCCTTGGATCGAGATGGTCGTTTTGGTATATCACACTGAAGGTTTGAATACTTTGGGTTCGGCCGGGTTGGTTCGTACATGAAACCAACCGGGCCCTCAGAGCGGAAACGCTAATATCTTGAGCTACTGACGTATGATTGACGTGCCATCAGCTTTGATTAATTCCTCTAAGTGAGATGGATCTTTTGGATTACTCCGCTTGAGGTTTGGACACAGTGGGAGTACGGTCGGTTTGTTTTTAACTTAAAAACCAACCGGGCCCCGGGACAAAAAATCCAATAACTTCCAGACCGGGCGTCCGATTGACGAGTCGTCTGTTGCATTGCGTTCCTGTTGACGATACGGAACTTTTGGCATCCTCCGCCCGAGTTTTGGATGCAGATGGATAGTGGCCGGGTTGGATCGCACCGAAATCCAACCGGGCCCCTGGAACGGAAAAGCTGATACCTTTCTGACAGAACATCCGTTTGACGAGCTTTCAGCGGCATTGGTGATCTCGTTGAGAAACGGTCCCTATGAGTATACCCTATGAGTGTTCGGGGTATAGTTGAGTTACGGATGGATTGGTTCGCACACGAAACCAACCGGGCCCCTAGGACGATAAGGCTATCAACTCACAGACCGGGCATCCGATTGATGTTCTGTCTGTTGCGTTGACACCCCTATGACGAGGCAGTCCTTTGAGATACTTATTTGTGGGACCTTGAGATAATTGAAGTATCAACTTGTAGCTCGTGGAGCGGACCCTCCCAGAGATGAGCGTACGGAGTACAGAGACTGTGTAGCCAGCAAAGACCTAAAGACTGCTTGTCCGATTCGATTCGGAGTGACTTACGTAGCCTAGTGGGGAGCACTACTTTGTGAGGTGGCATACCCACAGCGGAGGATCACTACTATGTGAGGTGGCAGACACGCGATACTCGACAGGAGGAGTACCTTTGTAGGCTATGAGGGGGGAGCACTACTAGGTTTGGGTGGCAGACCCCGGTGGGAAGCACTACTGTGTGAGGTGGCAGGCCCGCGGTACTCGACAGGAGGAGTACCTCAGCAGTCATAGGTTAGTGATCAGTACCTCGGAGTCGTGATAGGACCATTGTACACTCCAGAGACGGAGCTCTTCAGCAGTTACGGTTTCGATAATGAAAATCCTAGTTGAGATGAGACTTTTGACCTTTGTGTTTACCTCATGATTGAGATGGGTCACTTGATAACTTAGGTAAATGTATGGGCATATACCTGGGTAATGGTTATCCGTTGATTTCACAATCCTTTTGTTTCCTCATGATTGAGATGGGTCACTTGATAACTTAGGTATAAGTATGGGCATATATCTAAGTAGAGTTTATCTGTTGAGATCTTCTTGTGGTTATCCTTGTTGGTTTAGTGAGACCTTGAGGGTCTTGGGGTCCCTACTGAGTATCGTTATACTCACCCCTGCACGGGCTATGCCCGCACATTGTTGTGTTGGTTGCAGACGATGGGCAGTGCTGCTGGAGGCCGAGTGTTCGAGGACTGGTCGGTACCCGGAGGTGGACTACACGACGAGTCAGTACCCGGAGGTGGACTACACGACGTGATGACTCACAGAGGAGGTTGACAGACGAGAGCATGAAGGAGGCTATCTGTACCAACCCTTCAGGAAGGATCCGTGGTGGATGACCAGGAGCTGCACTATCTATACCTACCCTTCAGGTAGGATCCGTGGAGGACGACCCAGGAGCTGCTTCCTTCTTCCAGCTGTTTGTCTTTTTGCTGTTGAACCTTGTTCAGTTGTAGTCGTACTTTTTTTTGGGTTTGTATTCTGGCCCATTTACTTTTCAGCATTTCTTTGTACTTAGTGTTTTTCTTCCTCTTGTACTCTGTAGTGCTTGTTTTCTATTATGAAGGAAATGCCTTCCCAGTTATCGGGATTTTACGCCTTTGGTGCTAGTCGCCAGCCCCTGGCCTATGGAAGGCGGGCTTGGGGTAGTCATGACACGGGCCCCGAGGATGGGTCATGACAAATTGGTATCAGAGGCGTTCGGTTCTACCACAAGAATTATAACTCTGATGCTTCTTTCAGTGAAGCAATAGTGTTAAGAGTACCGAGTGTGGTTTTTAGTTCAGGGAGTCCAGTGTTGGTACGGGCGGCCGACGTATCCATACACCAGGACCCTGACAACTGATTTCCGACTTTGTGCACGAAAACACTGATTGTGTGTGTGTTTTCAAAGGTTTTTCCCTTAAAACAGCTTGAACCAGGTCAGCTCACCAGGTATAATCATTTGACCGTGTCACGTTGTTTCTTTCAGGATGCCTATTCTCGGACGACCAGCTAGAGCCCAGAGGGACATGCGTACTGACAGCTTGCAGAGTGATGAGGCTTCGGTACAGGGCCCTCTTGCAGTTGAGGCACCAGTAGAGGCACCAGCGGTACTACCATACGTTGGGCCACCGATGCCACCAGTCCCAGCAGTTGGCGATGCACGCCACTTGAGTGCACTGCACGAGTTCCAACGCCAGAGGCCACCCAGGTTCTGGGGAGAGACGGACCCACAGGTGGCTGAGGATTGGCTGGAGGCTGTGGTGAGAGTATTCAGGCTAGTGGGGACGCCGTAAGACCTCATGGTGATCTTTGCTGCCAGCCTTCTTCAGGCAGCAGCAGGCAGGTGGTGGAGCCACTTGTTCTAGTTTTGCGACAGGATGTCCTTCACATGGGAAGACTTAGAGACCTTATTCAGGGTGGAGTTTGTGCCAATTGCTCTACACCCCGAGCGTGTACAGGAACTTCTGCCTTTGTCGTAGGATTTTTGATCAGTAGCTGAGTCATATGTGGGCAGTAGACAGATGATGCAGAGGTCTCGGAGGACCAGACTAGTAGTTGGCCGATCTCGGGTTTTAGGACCGGTGGTGCGGGGCACCCAGGGTGGGGTCAGAGCCAGGCGTTCTAGAAACAGGTTGTGTTACTCCTGCGGTGGAAAGGGTCACCTGGCACGTGACTGTCCGACTCCTCGTACAGTTGATCCACATGCGTTGGAGGAGCCACCGAGGTAGAAACAGCGACGAGTGCTTGAGCAACAACCGAGTAGTGGACAAGGAAGTAGAGATCCGGGAGCATTTGGACAGGAGAGGAACTAGTGGATACGTCCTTTGTACTTCTAGTTCCATGTTGTTGTTGTATTTGTGTCTTTATACTATGAGCTGCAATAATAAAAAGACACTTATCATTGTTTTCTTTCATGTCCTTTTGTTTGGTTGATACTGAGTGGTCCCGGTTAAACAAGTTGACTTGACCCTCACTTTTGATATTTCTACTGTAGGAGACCCAGTGACCTCACACTGATGCCGATAGTGTGACTCGACCCTTGGAGGTAAGAGTGACAGTTGGATCTCTTGGTAGTTACGTCGAGGCCTTACGACGTCATCCATGGCATGAATGCATCATTCATGCCATGATTGACTGTATTACGCAACCAATGTGGTTCATCCAGGGGATGAGACCGGATTTCTATTATCGGCAAAAAAGAAATCATAGAAGCTCTTGGGAGACTAAAGAAGGTCCAGGTCATCCAAGAGTGGATGAAGACTGCAAAGTGCAGTAAGAAACAGGAAACCGGTGCCAGTCTTAGAGACTCAGGCGTGTTAAATGTTTCAAGAAGTGGATTATTTAAGGATAGATGAGTCTGCGAAGCAGCAGACGTGGAGGCAGAGCTAGGAGAGCAGTATGAGGTGGTGTACATCTTAACATGCTACAACCACCCGCCTTAGTTATCCCCGCCAAGCTTAGGGAGACGGAGGGCGGTGGAAGAGTGCGGTTGCGTGCGGTCAAGGAATGTGACCCAATGGCTCTAGAAATGATTCAAGGGACAGTCTGTGTCCACTACTAGCTGCTATTGTAACGGACGTTGATATGAATCATTCCTTGCTTTCACAAATCCTGTTCCAGACCTAGAGTTTCCGGTAAACCGTGGACTTGACCCTCACGTCTGGAGATACCTTGGGAGGAGACTCAATAATCACACTTACGTCGACGGTGTGGTCCGATCCTCGAGGTGAGAGTTTCAGTTGGAATCTCTAGGTGGCAGCATCGAGGCCTTACGACGTTGGTTTCAGTATGGACTGGGAAATCACAGTTCATACACAAATTGATGGTATTAGGCAAAAAGGTTGTAGTTTAACTACGACGTCGGGATGGGTTTTTTCTTGGTCGGCGAAAAAGGAAACCCCAGGCAGCATAGGGTAACTCTTGCACAGGAGGGTGTGACCGATCACTCTTGATTCGGTCAACCTTACCCTCGTAGTAGCAGTCGTTTTGAGTTTCAGTTCTAACAGAAAATGGAGACCTCTGGAGTTCGAGGATGACAACCACGTCTTCTTACGGGTCTCACCTCGACGAGGTTTACGGAGATGTGGCCAGGGAGGCAAGTTATCTCCGAGGTTCAACGAACCTTTCTAGGTCCTCAGCTGGGTAGGGGAGGTGGTTTACCTCTTGACCCATCCACCTTAGTTTCACTAGGTGCACGATGTTTTCCAGGTATCTCAAATGAGGAGATAAATGCTCGACCTTTCGCATATCATCAACCATGAGGAGCAGGAGAATGGCGATGGGGTTACTTCCACGGAGGTTCTAGTGGGGATCAAGGATCGAAAGAAGTGGATCCTACGGGGATGATCGATTCCTCTGGTGCACTTTCTTTGGAAGCACAGGAAGCTCCAGGTGAGCACATGGGAGCGGAAGGCTCAGATGCGTGATCAGTACCGCCTTTGTATATCTAAGTTTGTGGTGAAGCTTTACGGGGACGTAAAGATCTATGGTGGGAGTAATGTAAAGACCCGTAAATTCCAACGAAATTTTTTTCTTAATTTTCTTTGGAATTTTACAAGAACACAGTTTCTGACGGCACCTGATTCAGAGGCCCAGTGTGCCCGGAATTATTTTCCGAGGTTTGGCTCGGGTACGTTCAGTCAGCGGACGAGCGGGTTTTTCTAACTTTTGAACCAGTGCCCGGAATCGAATTCTGAGGGCACTGATGAAATCACAGCGCTGGTATTTTCTTAGAAACCTCTCTTCCGGATTTGTGTTTGCTCGGTTGTGGTTTTTAATTTTCGGGCTTAATGTTAAGAAATAAAATAATTGTACGACAAAATTTATTTTATTTCACTAAAGCCATTTTGAAGCCACTTGAAAGCCACTTAAACTGAGTTGAAACGGATAGGGTACTATCCAAAAATATCCTACCCTCTTGGTAGGATATTTGTGAGGTGGGGCCTGCACGAGTCCCGCCATTTCTTTTCCGCTAAGTAACGCACCCGCGAAAACCCGTCATTATGAAAGTCAACTGACGTGTTTTCATAAATTCTTAACGCACCATTTAATTGGGAGGTTTTATTCATGAATTAAATGTGCGGTTTCTTTTGTTTAATTAATTCTACAAATTAATGGGTCGTTACTTACATCTTATTCATTTGTTGGCGTAATAATAAAATAAGACCAACACGACATTTGGAGGATTACACGTTGGGAGGTTTTTGACAGAAGTTCTTGTGCCTTCACCTTTCTTCGCGAAGAACGCGAAGAACGCGAAGAACGCCGGCCTCCGACGAAGAATGCCGAACCCGCTGAAATCGACGACGCGACGTCGTGTGCCGCGACGCCGACGTTTCCTCTCCTGCGACGTTCTTCGGCGACGTTCCTTAATCCGCAACAAAAAAACCTTCGATCATCCGTTGAGGTGAGAGTTTCGGATCTCTTTTAATTTTTCCTTTGTGGTTTTTAACTCAAGAATTATTTAATTATTATTAATTAAATACTTTTGTTCTTGAACCTCGGAGTTTGTCGATGCGACACCCTTCCGCGACGACGCGACGCCGGATACCGCGACGACGCGACGATCCCCAATTCCGCGAAGAACCCGCGGATGACGACTTGTCGAGGTAGGGGTTGTTGTGAATATTTTATTTTCCCGTGAACGTTTCTTTAAAATTAAAGAACCGGATTCATATGAACAATTTTAATTTATTAAAATTGTTGTTTCATGTGTTGCATAATTCTCCCGTAGTTATTATTCTAACGCGGAGGGTGCGGGCCCAACGAACACTGCCCGACAACCCTCCGCCATTCTTCGTGGTTGTGCGGATTTGGCGGGCGACGGCAAAACGTGACGCAAGGGCGATTTGATGATCCCGCAGGGAAGAACGGAACCCGGGAGCGGCAACGGCGCAGACGGGAAGGGAAACGGACCACTGGAGCAACTCCGGTGGCCCGCGGAAGCGGCGGCGCCCCGGCGCGCCGCCGGACAGAGCCGTCGCGGCTTCAGCCGCGGCAGCGGCGGTCAGCGGAACCGTGGCCGCGCGGGTCTGGCTCACCCGCATGGGACGCGGCGACATGCCGCGTCCGATTGAACCAACACGGCCCCACGCGGGGCCGCGGCACCTCCAAACCGTGGGGGCGGCGCCCCGCGGCGTTCAGCTGCCCGGCCGAGCCGAGCCAGGCCGGTCCGACCGGCCAGGCCGTGCCCTGGCCGGGCAAGACCGGGTCGGGTCGACCCGGTTCGGCCGCCCAGGGGGGGTCGGGCCGGGTCGATCCGGGCCCGGACCCCCCGTCTTCGGACCATTTTCGGTATTTTGCCCGTAACATGAGCTACGGGCCTCCGAACAACGTGCCGTCAGTGGAAACACGATCCTTAGATCGAGACGGTCGTTTTGGTATATCGCACTCAAGGTTTCGGAATACTTTGGGTTCAGCCGGGTTGGTTCGTACACGAAACCAACCGGGCCCTCGGAGCAGAAACGCTCATATCTTGAGCTACGGATGTCCGATTGACGTGCCGTCAGCTTTGTTGAATTCCTCTAAGTGAGACAGATCTTTTGGCTTACTCCGCTCAATGTTTTCATGCAATGGGAGTACGGTTGGGTTGGTTTTAACTTAAAAACCAACCGGGCCCCGGGACGAAAAGGCCAATAACTTCCAGACCGGGCGTCCGATTGACGCGCCGTCTATTGCGTTAGGTTCCTGTTGACGATACGGAACTTTTGGCATCCTCCGCCCGAGTTTTGGATGCATATGGATAGTGGCCGGGTTGGATCACACCAAAATCCAACTGGGCCCCTGGAACGGAAAAGCTGATACCTTTCTGACAGAACGTCCGTTTGACGAACCGTCAGCGGTGTTTGTGATCTCGTTGAGAAACGGTCCCTATGAGTATACCCTATGAGTGTTCGGGGTATCGTTGAGTTACGGACGGATTGGTTCGCACACAAAACCAACCGGGCCCGTGGGACGAAAAGAATAGCACCTCACAGACTGGGCGTCCGATTGACGCGCCGTCTGTTGCGTTGAGACCCCTATGATGAGGCGGTCCTTTGAGATACTTCTTCGTGGGACCTTGAGATACTTGGAGTATCGACTTGTAGCTCGTGGAGCGGACCCTCCCAGAGACGAGCGTACGGAGTACGGAGACCGTGTAGCCGGCAGAGACATGAAGACTGCTTGTCCGATTCGATTCGGAGTGACTTACGTAGCCCAGTGGGGAGCACTACTTTATGAGGTGTCATACCCACAGTGGAGGAGCACTACTATGTGAGGTGGCAGACCTGCGGTACTCGACAGGAGGAGTACCTCTGTAGGCTATGAGGGGGAGCACTACTGTGTTTGGGTGGCAGACCCCGGCGGGAAACACTACTGTGTGAGGTGGCATGCCCGCGGTACTCGACAGGAGGAGTACCTCAGCAGTCTTAGGTTAGTGAGCAGTACCTCGGAGTCGTGACATGACCACTGTACACTCCAGAGACGGAGCTCTTCAGTAGTTATGGTTTCGATAATGAAAATCCTGGTTGAGCTGAGACTTTTGACATTTGTGTTTACCTCATGATTGAGATGGGTCACTTGATAACTTAGGTAAATGTATGGGAATATACCTGGGTAGTGGTTATCCGTTGATTTCACAATCCTTGTGTTTCCTCATTATTGAGATGGGTCACTTGATAACTTATGTATATGTATGGGCATATATCTAAGTAGAGGTTATCTGTTGAGATCTTCTTGTGGTTATCCTTGTTGGTTTACTGAGACCTTGAGGGTCTCGGGGTCCCTACTGAGTATCGTTATACTCACCCCTGCACGGGCTATGCCCGCACCTCATTGTGTTGGTTGCAGACAACGGGCAGTGCTGATGGAGGCCGAGTGTTCGAGGACTGGTCGGTACCCGGAGGTGGACTACACGACGAGTCAGTACCCGGAGGTGGACTACATGACGTGAAGACTCACAGAGGAGGTTGACGGACGAGAGCGTGGAGGAGGCTATCTGTACCTACCCTTCAGGTAGGATCCCTGGTGGACGACCAGGAGCTGTACTATCTGTACCTACCCTTCAGGTAGGATCTGAGGAGGACGACCCAGGAGCTTCTTCCTTCTTCCAGCTGTTTTCCTTTTTGTTGTTGTACCTTGTTCAGTTGTAGTCTTACTTTCCTTTGGGTTTGTATTCTGGCCCATTTACATTTCATCATTTCTTTTTACTTAATTTTTTGCTTCCGCTTGTACTCTATGGTGCTTGTTTTCTTTTATAAAGGCAATGCCTTCCCAGTTATCGGGATTTTACGCCTTTGGTGCTAGTCTCCAGCCCCTGGCCTATGGAAGGCGGGCTTGGGGTAGTCACGGCACGATCCCTGAGGACGGGTCGTTACAACCACCCATTTCTTACCATGGGTAATTTGTTATGCTTATGCCTTTTTATTTATTTCCTTTTGGGTCACACATAAATAAGTAAATGTGATTATGTGTGTTCCCAGAGTGCATTCCAATGTATTTTTCAATGTTTTCGAATCAAGACACATTATATATGAAATTAGCGAGTAAACCTAATTTATGATCATACCTTCTCCACCATGTGATGTTGTATTAGCAGTTAAAACTGACTTATTTTTATATCATGTTATCTGTTTTTACCACATTTTCATGTTTTGATGATCTAATGATTACATAATAAGTTTGTTATTAACTTATAAAATTATCCAGGATCCTTGTATATATGAAAATATGTTTTAACTTTTGACTCAATTATTATGTTGATATATTTATTCCCTAGCAATGATTTATATTTCACCCATATCATTAATACATTCAATGGGTTTTAATTTTATGTTTTTAGATCCCCATGGTACTTATAATTACACTAATTATGATAAAATAATTATTTTGTGTTTTAGTTTCACATTGATGTACTATGAACCTAGTATTCCATAGACACTAGGTCACACGATCATTAGGTTTTATTTATTGGATGTTTATGTTAAAAAAATTTAACAATATGTGTAAAATTATTGTGTTCCTATCACTCTTAGTTTGAAAACATTTTATATATACGCTTTTAGGTGATGTTCATCCTCCATATCATATATTCAATCTATGTAACCTTACTCTCATAAAAATCACAGATTCTTAGGACATCATGGTAGTAGAGATTAGAAAACAATACATCATACTCTGCATGGATTCATTATCTATAGTCATGGACATGGTTGATTTATATTGACATGGAGTTATATTTCATCAAGCGGATGGGCCTAGGTTAACCTTAGTTGGTTTATGGAGCCCCCATGATCAGTGAATAGAGTCAAAAATCATAATATTGCAGCTTATTACATGTCAGACAGTGATCCTATAACTATGTTCCGTTGATTTTGTGGTGGAGATGATTCCTATAATAGCATATGGGTATATGGATGGTAATAAAATTGAAGCATCAAGTTTTCCACCTCAATGTGATGTTAATTTTGGTATATATCTTATCCTGTAGACTATGAATATATCCTTATAGGATTATTGGATGGCCCCAATTGAGCGCATTGTGATGGAAATATTTTCAGAGGAACCTCTATAAAAAGGATTTATTAAACCCATTGTTTCACCAACATAGATAATGTTATGTCTTTTAAGTTAATAGATGAGAGTTTGATGATGTATATTGACTATGACCACCCACATTAGGTGAAAATCATTAAAAATACCCACTTCCAATAATCAACGAATTCATTGACCCATCTAAATATGGAAGAATGTTCTTGATGATTTGTCTCTAGAATGGCTAACACTAACATTGGGTAAATGAGGAGAAAATTAAGAAGATGGAAACCCAGTGACTCTATGTACACTGTGAGTTTTTATTTAATATTTTCAATGTAACAAAAACCACATGAGTGTTCTTAGGAATCACGAAATGGGTTTTTCATCCATATATGGATCGGTTGATTGAGGTTTTCATGGATGAAATTATTATGTTTGTCTTAAATAAAGGAGTGGTACTCTTTAAATTATAGGATTATCATACAATTACTTCATGATCATCACCCATAAGCAAATATCTCAAAAGGCATGGTCAATATTTAAGAGGTTCAATTCCTTGGGATGATCATTTCATTAGGCAGTGTTATATTTGATCTCATGAATATTGAGGTAGTAATGCATTGGGAGAGAAACAAGATGATTTTTAAATGTAAATATTCCATAGGATATCTAGATTTTGTCAGATATTTTTTAGGTAAACCTCAACTATATTGTCCCATGTGACATCCCTTACTTGGAATGGACAACAACTCATTCGGTCTAATGATTTTTATTCAACTATGTAGGATATGAAGTAGAGGATGGAAAATGCCATTATTTTATTACTTCTTGATGAAGGAGTGGATTATAAGTTGTAAAATTATACATCTAATTATTGGATAAATTTCATGATAATTCAGAGGTGAGTTGTGGGTGCTTATGAGTCAAGGAAAATAGGACCAATTGAGGATAACAACATGGCCAATTACTTGTTGATTATCAATGTTATGTTGGAAATAAATATTTATAGAAATTCAATAATTGGTGAGTGATTTTTAGTATTCATATATCACAACATTCTCATATATATCTTATTATAGAGATACCTCAATTTGAGTATTATGTGAAACTAATGTTAATATAGAACTATGATTTTGACACAATCTATACTCTAGTGAATTTAAATATTTTAACTGATATCCTCGAGGGGAAATCCAATGATCAGTAATTGGAGGTGGTGTTTGACTAATTAAAATATTTATGATTTGACATTATGGAGGAAGTATATGATTCTTACCTTCATTCTATGTTGTTATAAACTTTACATATTCTCCAGGTGTGGAAGGACTAGCTTAGAGATATTTACTATTAGGCTATCTGAGATCAAATTCTAACTAGAGATACAGCTGATGGCTTCCATTAATATGAAGAGTGCATCATATTATTCTTATTGTAGATTGTGGATAAAATAATTACTATGAGGTGGGTTTGAGGGGATTATATATATATCCCCATTCAAGATACATCTTATTATGATGGATATGTTCCAAAATCATAAGTGTCCATTTTGGTTCCTTGGAATGAAGTGATGTGTGGCTAAGTTCGTGTCATGTTTCCTTAGTTGTTAGATTGTGAATTACAATCACTCTAGTTCCATAGTTCATAAGAAACCTATTGATGTTCCAAAGTGGAAGTGTGATAGCATCTTTATAGATTTTTTTGATTAGATACACATCATTATCTAAGAGTAATAACATTGTTTGGGAGATTATTAACTAAATGAATATATTGGATCATGTTCTTATCTTCTGGGAGTTGTGATTGGTAGGGTTCTTAGGGAATCTATAAAAAATGATACGGTATGATTTTATTAGTATCCCTATCTATAATATCAAGTCATGTTATGTATTCAGCATACCTATTGTGGATGAGTGTGCATGTAAGTTTTAGTACCTATCCGCATTTTGTTATGATTTCCCCTAGATAAACTATTAGAATGCGAGCACCATCAATGTTCCTAGGGATCGTTTGACCGCTTATGAACTATATGTTTTCATGATTTTTTCTAATAAGAAACCTATATAAGATTTTACATATATAAAATATATTTCTATATTATTTTTATTGAAACATTCAAGGAATTACTTGAATGACCTTATAGGCCACCCAGTTGCTAGACACTGATTGGAGAGTGAAATCTTATAAGGAATTGGATGTTATGGTTTAATATTGACGATGTTTAGTTGACCAAAAATGTAATGATGATTTATTCATTTCATAAAAAAAATTATGTGGATATGATATATATGTATTTGGATTTTAAGGATGGAGATAATGTGTTATCAAATTCTACACATCAATGTAGTTTCAAGAGGTTTGGATGAGTTAGTAAGTTTTCCCTTTGAATCATTGGGGATTTCCTAAATATAAGTTAGGATATTGTAGATTCTTATCAACTCGTGTCTCCTTCATAGATGGATGTGGTAAAAAATGGGTTTCATGTGTCAAAAATGAGGCAATATGGGCATGAATTATCACACATTATTGACTTGTTTGAGATTGATAAATAGGATGATATTAAAATTTTAGAGTGCCTGATATCTATTGAGGACCAGTATGATAAGTGACATTATTTTTGAGTGATTCCCATGGTTTAACTATTTTTGTGGAATATGAACATTTGGGAGAGCTCACGGGAGAAAGTGAACAAAAATAAATTTTAATAAACTCCCATCCTCTTGTAAGTTTTACTGTTCATGTCGAAAATACATGAATGTTCGAAGGATGCAGTGGTCCATATTTTGTTAGTAATGAAATTTTTTTAAATTTATTATCATTTTGTCTGTAAATAAATGAATGTTTTTAATTTAAAATATAATGACATGGTATTTGATGGATAAATAATATATTAATATAGTAATTTTTTTGATCTGTTAATGTGAAAACATTTATTTTCTTCTTAATAAAGTCCCCAATAAAATTTCTAACACGACATAAGTGTTTCGGATTGAGTTTCTTCCTATAAGAGGTATACTTTTCATGTAATATCCTTAAATCATGAGAATAAAAATTTATAGGAGTTAATTAATATAAAAAACAAGTTTTTAATTTTACTGTGTTGTGAATGGTGACAATGTAGGGGCATATAGGTGAAATAAACTATAATTTTGAATGTGGATATGACATGTCATGTTGTATGTTATCTTATTAACATACAAAGGTGATCAAAAAATGATTATGGGAGTAACATGAAATAATATTTGAAATATAATGAGTAGTGATATGTTGGATTAAAGGGAATTGATTATAGTGTGAACATCCCATTTCCATTAATTCATTTCTCTTGGTGACACCACCACCTCTCTTTTGTGTTAGTGGATGAATATTGGGGAGAGATCCATCACCCAATATCATTAGTGATGATGTTTTTATCTTAATTTCTTTAATTTATCATCAATAATTAACATGAAATGTCCTGTAAATGATGAATCTTTGGAAATATTCCATTGATGTAAATCATTTTTTTATTTTTTTCTTTTTTATCATATAACTGAATCTATCTCATCCTAATGCAGTATTTATAGTGATGAACACATTGGATGCTTGAATAAGATTATAATGAATATTTTTAATAGAATGGAAATTATCATGATATATTTAACTATAACCCCTATCATATTATAATTCCTTCCACATAGGTATTTTAAATTTATGATTTGATTATTCATGTAACACTATTCAGATATTTTATCAAATATGGGGAATAAAAAAGTAGTAAAAAATAAATTATTGGGTAATCATATGAAAATTGATCATGGTGGATATTATAGACCTAATTTGAATACATAAAATTTAAGATAATTTTTGGTTTTATATAAATTTGGAATATTCCTCCATGTGTAGTTTTTATTAATTTCAATATAGTTATGATTTTTCATTGATGTTTTTTGAACACAAGTCATAAGGGGTTAGAGAGGAATAATTTTTTATTTAAATATATTGCTACATATGGTGTCCATTTTCATTGTGTTCATTGATTTTTTATTGAAATTTATTATTTTTTATTCACTAAAATATTTCCCCATATAAATTAAATAACCATCAATAAACCCAAACAAGAATCCATGTTTGATGATCTAGTTATTCACCAACCACCCATATTCATTCATATTCCCCATTAATTATATTCACTCTCTTATTATGGATCACCAATGATGGAAGAGCCTAATTTCATGAATTTTGATAGATATGAGGGGTTACAATGAACATTGGATTTATTGAAGGTATAATGAGATGTGTTTAATAGTAGGGCTATGCTGATTTATGTTGTATAAGAGAACTTTTTCATGATTGTAGTGGGGGAAATAACAACATGAATGACTAGTCATCGAGCAGTCTGAGTTGGGATTTTGGAAAGGTGAAAAGTTTTTTGTGAGGGTAATGGATTTGATCAGTGATTGTTTCTAGTGAAGGAGATATTTTGGTGACCATAATGATTAGAGGATGTTCCATAAGGGGAAGATGGACCCTTGATCTATACAGGGAGAATGATCTAGGATCTCAATCAGTTTCCCAACAACATTGCATGTAGTCCTAAATAAAAATTACATTGTATGTTATATTAGATTGTATCAATGGTTTTTATTATCTATAAATATCACACACCATGCAATTATAGATTAAACACCATGTATATTAGGTGGAAAAGCATGATCTTGTACTAGATATACACATAGAGTCACTGTATGGCCTTCCATGTGATGTTTTCAAACAAAAATAGTGGGTATTACATTATAGATTGACTCATTGGGCTTGAAATACACCCCATGAAGGGTTTGGGACATTAAAATTCCATGTAAAATAGGTTCTAATGTTTTTTACTGATAAGTATGAGTACATGTCTTTCCATCCCTATATGAAAGAACAAAACCATGTACATACTATCCTTGTACCACTATTTTAAACAATAGTTATAAGGTTTTCACACAGATAGAGCTACAATAGTACCTGGCCATCCACCTTGAGTTTATATGAAAAAAGTGTTCAACAATGAAAATATCATGTACTATCTACTTTAATGTGTTATTCATATCTTTCCATTAAAAAATCAATCAATTATGGATTTTGTTCTTATTGGTTCCCAAGAATAACAAGATTGTTTTTATAACACAATCTTAGGATGTTTATATTTATAAAAGGTAGATTTTTATGGATTTATTGAGATAATAATTTTTATAGTTGGTAAACTTTATATACCACTAGGTTGGAAACCCCCTGAAAAATATCTTTCTCAAAGGTACACATCCTTCCTGAATATAGGGTATTTGGTAAACCATTCAGAGATGTTAGGTATGGGTATTCCACTAAAAAAGTTTTTAACCTTCTCAAAAGATGTACAATACAGATGATTGGGTATAATATAATGATATGGGTTTTGAGTAGAATATTTTTCTAATATACAAGTTTCACAGACCTAATCATTTATGAGTGGTATAATGGTACATTCCACTAAAATAATGACATTATAAAACGTGTTAAATTTTTTTATTAGTCTATGAACATTGAATTTACCCTAGAGAAATTTTTTTTGAGATTTTTATTCAAGTGATTAATAAATATATTATATATTAATCAATGAATATTATTTATCCCAACGAGATTTCAAAATTGAATCTTATAAAAGATACTATGAATGGTAATTTTAACTATATAGTGTTATCTTGTATAAGCATTTTTCCTTGTAAAATTAATAATGCTTTAAAAATACTCTAATCTCTCATCCTATCTATCCATCAATGAATACACAAGGTGATACTCCCCATATCCCCATATCTTTCTATGATGAGTTGAGAAAAAAATTGTAGCTGAAGGAGAAATATTTATCCAAAGATGATTCAAACATGGATCTGGATGCAACAAACATAAATCAGAAATATAAAACATGTAATTAAGATGTTAAAAAGATCCAAAAAAGGAATGGATAATTATATTGTATTGAAAAAAATTATGGTTTGATTTTTGTTCCATCATTTAATTTTTGGAACGTAAATAGGCATATTTTCATCATCCATTTTGTCCCTAATTTAAATCTATTTTATAAGTCATAAATTGGGAATATCACAGGAGATATTCCATCAAAATTCTTGAATACATTTTGTGTCATCCCAATAAAATATAATATGTATTTTTTTGGTTCATATGTAGTTATAGAAAGTGTCAACGTAATATATATGTCTGATTTATACATCAGGTGGGACCATATGGGATAAAATAAGTGAACTAACCACACACAGATATATATATAAATATATTTGTATATGTGTGTAGATTCCATTGTACGAAACACTAGAATGTAATTGTAGAGTCTATTTTAGTGAATAACATGACATGGAGTGGAGGAAATATATGGGAAGCCATACACCCCTACACCCCATTTAGTATCAGGCACTCTATTTATTGATGAAGTAAACACTAAGATAGTCTAAGGACATTACCTGAGTGAGGCATTACATGGATACATCTTGTACCCTGATTACACATAATGTACTATCATTTTTATAGAATTTATATATATTCTCCCCTAGAAGATGATTTTTCACAAATGAGTACTCTATTATGAGTATATTTCCATATAGAATGTAATTTTGGGGTGTATTTTGTATATGAATTTTTAATAAAGATAATATGATATATTTTCATTCCTTAATCCCCTAGAGTTGATGAAATAATTATAAAGATACAATAGAGTGGTAATTAGGTTTTTGTATGTATCATGGAAAAATAAGATGTCACGTATGGAAATATTTTCATTCTCTTGGAGGTCAATACAAAATCCAATATTTTTCAGTAGTTATAGTTTCCTTAAATGAAGTAAGGTCACAAATTCTAGTTTTCTGCCCGAAATGAGTAATACCATCTTTATTATAGCATGGTCTGATGAGTTCCAGTAAATTTTTTGACACTTGGAGAAGATATCCTTATACCCATGAACCTCAGTTTTGGTATTGGTGGATCCATCTTTGATTCATAGGATGGGGGAGTTTGAAACTCATTCCTTAGCTGTGAAAGCTTCTATGACTAGTCTCCATTTGATGGGTGGTACTCACTCTCTCTCTCTCTCCCTCTATCTCTCTCCATCCCATGTTGTAGATCGATTTCTGATCAAAGGAGTTGAATCATTTTTTAAATTACTTTATATACTATCTCCTTTATCTAACAATTTGGATAGAAACATAGGTATTAGTTTCTATGTGGTATTTGAACATTGTTTTATTCATTTAGCTAGAATTATGGGTCGATGGGAGTGTAGTACTCTCGGTTGATAGTGATATAACCCCTTTATTGGGAACAAGAAGGTCCGCCATTATAGGTGATGTTTTCATGGATCCCCTCGGATGAGGAACATGTTATTCATTCATGGTCTGTAATAATTCTGTTTAAAGCTGATCTAACCCATTGGAATGGTTAAGGAACCCTAGAATATTTTAATTATTGGTTTATCTTGATAATGGTTGTTCAATAGAAATGCATGACATTTGGGGATGGTACCCCATGACCAAGATCTGTGTACCATTAAGTTGTGGGTATCCATTGATATATTTAGTTTTACATGGATTAGTGGTGATGATGGTTGACATCTTTTGATGGTTCATATACACTACAGATTTATGAGGATAGTTTACTTCTCGTTTTCCTTCTCATTTCACTTCTAGTGAGGAGTCAGTTCAAGTAGTGGTTACTATTTTGAGGGGTTATCTCCATTAGCCATTCATAGTTTCTAGGAAACTATGATATAATCTATTGCTTCTCCTCAATGTTTATTCATTTCGTCGATTTACATAGGAGGGTTTTTCCAAAAGTTGGTTTGATGTGTGGAATACTCTGACAAAAAGAGATTATTGGGATCTATCAACTAAGTAACATGTTGATCTTATTGTACTATGGGGATAGGTTTAAGGAATGATGGAATTATTATAGTCCTAGTTAATTCCTTTCTATTTGAATGATTGATCTTGTAAGGAATGTATGGTTCATTATCAGGTTATCCACCATTGTATAGGGATTTATTCACATTTACTTAGGGTGTGATTATGAAACTGTGATAGGTTCCTCATTGTATGAAAATCAATCGATTATTATTTGATGAATGTTAAGTAAGGAGGTGTCTTTCCCTAAGGCATAAGAACTTTTATATGTGTCCATTTGGTTTGTTTGAGTGAGTCTATGAGTTTTTCTAAGAAATCACTCCTAGGTATGATGGAATTTGAGTTTTTGGTTTTTTGGTGATTCCTTTTACTATTTTGAGTACCAATTGGTTGCATTGTGCAATCGTACAATTGGGAAATATTTATCTATGGACCAGGGAACATGTTCTTGTTTTTGGGGAATCATATTTTGTATATTAATACTCACCCTTCTATAGACCATGGGATGTCATGAACATGCTAAGATACCATGGTACCCTGACACCCAAGACAATCCTAACATCGGCCGAAGGGTATTACGGATCCCCAAAGGCTGGAGACTAGAACCTATCATCATACAAGATAAAAATGAGAATTATTTTTTCCCTATAAATAGTGGAATAAATAGTGGCACGTTAGTATGATAAAAAAAACAAAGAGAACAATACCAATGTCAAACAATTATATAAACCCAAAGTACAACCAGAACGTATTTGAAAATAAATGATAAACAACTCGAGTCTCATTGAAAAAATCATTACAAGTCCCAATGATCTATAATAAGAACCCCTCCACGTGGAAGCTTCCCCTTTCTAGAACCTAGTAGATGAAAATATAAAAATTCCTAAAGGAAATGGTAAGGATTGAGCTAAAAAACCCCAGGAGTGTCTCACCAAGTATTTCATAATAAGGTTCCAAAATAATTATCAAAATAATTAGTTCCATTTTAATTAAATAATAATGGAAGCGCAAAATAATAATGAAAAAAATCATTCATTTCATTTCAATTTGTGGAAAAAATTCAATGAAATGGATTATTAAACATTTTATATAATAAAATTAATATATATTCACGAGGAATGTGTAAATAGGTTTTATAAACATTCACATATATATTACATGAATAAAAAATGATCAAATTGGACATCATATAAGAGGTATGATGTTTCCAGGTTATGAGATCCTCATACACTGAAAAAGTGATAATGGTAATGTGTGTAGAAGACCATTAAACACCGGTCAAGGTAGACTAACCAACATACTACCAAGGATGTGATCTTCAAATATATTTATATTAGATATGTAAAATATAAATCCATTTATCGGGAAATTTCAACATAGCATGTTTTTCCCTAATAACTCACTAACTACCCAGAATTGCATATTAAAAAATAATAAATAATGGGAAAATAATTTAAAATTGGTTTAAAATAATATTTCCCCATTTCTGATATCAGTATTAAAAATTTTCTTTAAAACCCAAAACATAGGTTTTAAATCAATTCATGAATTTTATGGATAAACTAAATCCAAGGTTCTTATCGAAATTGATTAAACATTTTTCTCAAATACCAACTTCAAATTAATTTTTCCAAATCAATTTCATAATTACATCAAATAAAAATCACTCCCCAATTCATTGGTATTGAGTGACTTCACCAATTTTTAATGACAAATCAATTTCAAACCCCTATCCACACCGAATTAGGTTTTTAAAAATTAATTTAAAGAAAACTACAAAAAAATAAAGAAATTAAACGTTAAATTAATTGGGTAATCATAAATATTACCACTTACTGTAGGACATGAGACCATATATCACAACACCCACAATGTGGAAATCAAATGAAGAATATAAAAAATTGATATCCAATAATCAAAACATGACTCAGGATCCAAAAAATTGTAGTTTAGGTCACATAACAACAATAATATCTAACAAACCTTAAGTACAAGATAAGAAGATAGTGGGAGAGAAGACATTAGAGAAGAACTATTATTGGTAAGAGATCAAATGAAGTTATAAAGGAATTAATCTTCTCTGAAAATGGGTTATAGGATTCAAAATGGGTCCTTGAGCGCTTCCAAAACATTACAAAATGAGATTTCCTATGTTTGGGCCAAGTGGGGGTCCAAAATAGAGTTCTGGGAATTTTAAAATGTTTTCTGAGTTAATTTTTTTGTAGTTATTGTTATCATGGAAGGTCCATAAGGTTTTCCAAACTGTGAACCCTAACCATGAGACCATATCATGGGGTACACATATTCTAATTTGTGTATACATGATTTTTTAAACCATAAACCAACCAATCAAACCCCCAATGTTTAGGTTTTTATGGTTTCTACTGGGTGGGTGCATGGTTGGGGAAAACTGTGTGCCATTCATCCATAGCCCAAAATTTACATATTTTTAAAATTTCCTCTCAAAATCAAATGAGAAAAACCCCAAATAAAGAATTATAAAAAAATAGGGTCGATGAGTTTCTAAATACAGTAATAGGGTGTTACAACCTCCAAATCATGGGAAATTTCTATCCCCATAATGCTTGTCAAGAAGCATCCATGTAAAAGAGATGTGGCCACCACTCTCTCATCAGTTCCTCCCAATCTCCCATATACCAGGAGTATCATAACAGTGCTTCCCTAGAACTTGAACCGAATATATCATCCTCCCTTGGAGTACTATGGTTTTTGAAACAAGTATCCTAACCGGCTGCTCAATCATAGATAAGTCATGCTCAACGTCAAGATCAATCCAACTCCAAAAATGGCATTGATCATAATGATATTTCTATAGCTAAGATACATGGATAACATTATGTTTCAACATCATGTCAAGAAAAAATTATAAATAGGAATACAATTTCCAAGCCGATTCATCAACCTTAAAATATCTCAAAAAGAAGTTATCAATATTTTTGTTCCTCCAAAACTATCGACAACCCAAATGAGGTCAGACATTCAAGAACACTTGATCACCAACTCCAAATTTCAACCTTATATAATGACGATCAGCATAATACTCATACCATCTCCATGCCATCAAAATTATTTTATGAATCAAATAAATATTTGTTGTAGTTTCTTGAAACATGTTCATTCTAACCAAGTAACATTCATTAATCTCCACCAAATACATCTAATATTTGCAAGGATAGCTGTAAAAGTCCTCCAAAAGAGCCATTATAATCGCTGAATATTAACTATTTTTACAATAAATCTCATCCAGCCCCAAATGGTCAATGAATTCACTACAAAAAATTATAATTCAAGGACAACAAGTATCCTAAAAAATTATATATATATATATATATATCTATTTATATGTCCATTATATTATATATGATATGGATTACTCCAATGATCCTAAGATACTTGTAACTCCTAGATGCCTCTCCAAAATAGAAAAGTAAAATGGGAATCTCTTTTAGAAACTATAATAGATGGAACTTTATGAAAATGAATAATATTTCTCTCATAGATATTTCTCAGCTCCTCAAATTTGGTTGTATCATGAGCCGATACAGAGTTATATGATTTGGTCAGTCTATCGATACCAACCCATATTGCATCCTTATTTTTATGGGTACATGGAAACCCTACCAAAAAGTACATAGGGATCCCATACCAATTCTATGTCATCACTCGATGTGGCTGAATAAATCCTAAAAGTCACAGATGTTTGGCCTTGACCATTTATAATGTATACCAATGAGAGACAAAATCAACAATGCCCCATCTCATATTTTTCAACCTAAATCGGAACCACATACTATAGAACATCTTTGTGGTTCATAGGTTAAATATTCATTTTGAATTATTTAAATCCACTATCATGTATTTTCATACTAGTAATGGAACAAAAAATGATTCTAAAAATATAGAATACCCTTCGAAGAGAACGACCACTCCTCGACGGTATCCCAATGATAAAGGGAGGCCCTTATGCTACAGAATTAATAATCAATATTATTACATGAAATAATCATTTCTTTAAGAGTGAAGTTCGAATTAAATACCATGTTCTGACACCACGTTTCCTAAGAACTTCACTTCCAAAATCGAGAAATCATAATTTTATAACTTTACATAATGTCAATGATTTCTCAATAATTATATAATAACTATGAAATAAAGGGGATGATCCTCTTACGACTCTGAGTAAACAAGTATTCCATCCACAAATACCACAAAAAATGTTTCATGATACAAATAGATTAAGTTGTTCATCAATTATATGTGGAATGTTGGAGGTTATTTTAGAAAAAATGGTCATACAAGATACTCATAATTTTTGTACATTCTCTTGAATGATGTTTTCTAAATGTCATATTATTTTACTCTAAAATTTTTGTAACCATAGTGAAGATCAATCTTATAAAAACACTCCTCAAATTTCCACTAGTTAAACAAGTCATTATTCAATGTCAGTGGATGCCTGTTCATTACCATAACACCATTGTGTTCATAGTAATCAATACAGTTTTTTTATTACCCATCATCTTTGTATAAAAGAGAACAGTCATCACCCATGGTGACACACTAAAATGTATAAATACTTTCTCTAACAATCATCCAACTGGTTCCTCAACTCTTTGATTTCATTTAGTGCCATGCAGTAAGGATAAATAGATATCAGTTGAGTTTTGGATACTAAATCAACTGAAAACTCTACATTCCATTCCATTGGAAACAAGATGATGTTAGAAGGAAAAACATCAAAAAAAAATCTAATAAAACTAGATCTATATCATCAATCAAGTATTATCACTCCAAGTAAAAAAGGAAAACACTGATATTACATTTCCAAAAATCAGGATAATATTGTAATTTTCTTCTTGACCTTGTGTCCCATTCTACCCAAAAAACACAGCACACCCTATAGGGCACCATAAATTTGACCCATCAAAGATAATAATCAATTATGGTTTTGATATAAATAATCCAATAAATATCAAATACGACATTAAGAGGTTTTATGTAGTGAACCAAAAAATATCATGAAAAATCAATATCTTATCATGGGAATACAAAATTAAAACAATGGAGACCATATTCTCTCTTTATTCTAAGGGGATTTGTAATATACATCACATAAGACAAAATATACGTAGAAAGAATTACCGAATTCAAAATTTTAGTCTAAATGAATGAATGAAATGAAAAATATCAAATAAATAATTCACTAAAGATGAATGAATAGTTAGGGTACCTCTCACAGTCAATAGAACTATTTCTGCTTCCTCTGGAGACTTCCACTTTATGAAGAAGCTTAATTCCGGATACCTATGGATAAAACCCCTTAGTTTTTGTAGAATCAGATTGAACCATAGTACTTTTTGGTAATGAATATCCCATTACACTACCTGGAACTGAATATAACTAACATTACATATTTAATTAACCAGAAATTATGTAAGAACGATATAAGTTGGGTTACTTATTGAATACCCATATCGAGTACCCAGTCATTCCACACATGTAGAAAATCATAGAACCCCTTCAAGGAAATCCAGGTGGTCTAGAAGAACCCATATACCAATAATCACTATGATAATAATTAGGCTTAATCATTCCTTCGAAGGAACTCATAATGTTTCCACTGGGAGAAAAAGGAACTCTTTTCAACCTTGACATACCAGCCGGTTCCCTCTCAACCATTAATCCTCCATCCAACACATCATCATAACAATAGAGCCTTGAAAATAAAAACATAGAATGAATATCAGAATGAAAAACCATATCAATCAATTCAAGACTTAATCTTCTAATTCGATACAATCTTAGGTGAAAATTTTCCATACTGAGAAAAGCAATTTTTAAATTCTGTCTTTTTCTTATTATCATTCTTGAGTTTGAAATAGTCTATAGCCTTATCCAAAACCATCGACTCCGGATAGAACTGGTTGGTGAATATATTTGTAATTTCCTTCCACTCTAATCACTTGTAGTTCTTTCTCCATCACCATCATGTCCCCCCATCTTCTATTAGGTCCATGTATCATGAATATGGAACATTTCATCCGGATAGAATCTGGTATTTCATTGAAATAAAATAATATTTCCTCTCTTCATAAGAAATCCTCAAACTCTGAGGATAATTTGATCTATGGAACAATTATGGATTCTGGTGAAGGAATTCATAATATTTAATATAGAATTCAACCCTCTATGCTTCCACATTAGAAGACTGAATAGGAATTGGTGTAGGTTCTGGTCTCAAATCTTGGATAGCACATATAATAAAATCAACCAAATTCTATTCATTGAAAGGATTTTCATATTATTGTTCATTAGAAGATTCATCCTAGATCACATTTTCCTGAATTATTATAGTAATTATGCATAAAAACATCATCAAACAACATTAAAGACACCAAAAAGGATACATAGATTGAGACTCAAACAAGATAAACAAGGAAATTAATCCCATAAAATAAAGAAATATGATTATTATTTCAACTACCCAAATCAAAATCTTAGAAAATTATAGAATAACCCTCAAACGACTTTCTACAACCACCCATGGTGACTTATGTCTCCTTATGGGTAGAGGTGGATAAGAAATAACACACAAATGCCTCTTAATTCATAACAAGATTACACAAACTACATAATGTCATCAATTAATGATGTTGAATATGCACTTATTATACAAATTTTTCAAAAAACTAACATTGATACCCTCTAACATTAAAACCCTATCCAATCATGTCAAAGACAAAAGGGAATTACCAATTCACATGAGTTTTTGACCAGATCATGGATTCATATAAGATAAAACTAGGAATGATCATCCCATATAAATAGTGGATGAGACAAATACATGCTAGTATGCTCAAATGAAAAATATGTAGGTATAATAGTACCAGAATTCAAACAAGTATATAAACCCAATGTAAAACCATAATGTACCAGAAACTAAAATAAAAAAACAAATGTACCAATTTCTATAGCACTCCAAGTCCCATGGATCAAAAACAGGAAACCTTACTAGGTGGTTCATTCCCCATGCTTGAACCTAGAAGAATAAAATCTATAAACACCTAAAGAAAATGATATTTGGTGATATAAAAGGACAACTAGAGTCTCAGAAAGTGTTCCATAATAAGAGTCTATAATAATTAACCAATTAATTATTTTAATTTTAATAAAATAATCATGGAATTAAAATATAATATTTAAAACAATCTATTCTATTCATTTCAGTTCATGGGAAAAAATCAAAATAGTTGATTAATAACATTTTATATAAAACAGTTTACATAAATTCACAAGGCATGTGTAAATAAGTTTTACAAAAATGTAATATATATCATAATAATAACAATTGAGAAACATGTTCATCTTCTAATAGGTATGATATTTCCTTGTAATGGGATCCTGACACACTCATAATTTGATAATGACAGTGTACACATAGATCGATTTGACAGTGGTCAATGTGGGCTGACCAACATCTTACTGAGGAAAATATCGGCCAAAAAGTTATTTTTAGAGTTTTATAGAGTAAAAATGTTTCTGGGAAATTCTAACCTATAACTTTTTCCTAATATCCCACTAATTAATAAGTCTATCATATGCTTAAACAAAAATCATTAATGGGAAAATTATTTTAAAATAGTTTTAAATACAATTTACCCATTTAAAATTTCAATTTACCCATTGAAAATATAAACAAAAAAATATATATTTTTAGTCAATAGGAGCCTTTTGGGATGAAAACAATCTATGGTTCTTATCAAAATATATTAATCTATATTTATCATATAGTGGTTTCAAATCATTTTTTCTAAGTCATCTTCATTGTTCCATCAAATCTAAATCAAACCCCAATTCATTGGAATGTGGGTTTTTCCACAATTTCTCATGACAAATCAATTTAAAATACAAATATACCCTAAAATAGGTTTTAACAATTTAATTGAAATAAATATTAAATAATCAAAAAATTTGAGTGTACATAAACTGCATAATACTAAACTGAACCACCAACTATAGATCGCAGGATCACGTAACACAACACCTGGAATAGGAAACTCCAATGAATAATGTTGGAAAAGGTGATGAAAGAATAAGAGATATATTAAAGATCCAAAAAATTTATTTCTTATCTCTTAACAATATTATTATCTAAAAAACACTAAGTTAGAGATAAGAAGAGATTGGGAGGGAAGAAATATAACTCCTACCTAGATGAAATTGAACAACAGTCACCTTGATTTGATCCACCTCAAAGGGGATTAAAGGATCATAATTAGTTCATATAGAGCTCCCAAAATTTTTTAAAAAGAGATATCCTGAGTTAGGATTGAGTGATGGTCCAAAATATGTTTTTCATAATTTGAAAATATTTAGCTGAATTAAATTTTCATTTTCTCACTATTAGCTGGGAAGGGGTGTACTGTATTCCAAACCATGTACCCTAATCATATACCCCTCTCATGGGTTTCACTATTTCTAATATGTTGGTTCAGATTTTTTAAAACCATTCATCGAACATTTAACACCCCATGCATCCACAATATGCTTCTTTTTATATAATTAAATATCATACGCTCCATGAAATATTAAATTCATTCACACCACTACTTGTCATTGAAAAAAAATATGAATAAAATTAAAGAAAATTTAAATTTTATATTTTTCATTTGACTTATATATTTATATCAAATGATTCTTATATATGATATAATAACAAATTCAATTTCTCGAATAAAAGAATTATTTTTCAAAAAAAATGATGTTTTACCACCTTTTAATGGAGAAATATTTTTAAATACAATATTTGAAACTTTTATATACTGAGTTTGAAAAAATAAACTTCTTATTTTGAATCATGATATAATAATTTAGTTTGGAAAAACTTTTGGTGTTTTTATGATAACATTATTATTTTAATAAATAGTGAAAAATTCTGCATTTTAATACAAAAATGGGTTTTCATCTAATTTAATTATATTGATTGACTATTCTTCTAATTGGTTTTAAATTTTAATTATATTATGTTTGTAGAATTTAATATAATATATTTATTTTGATTTATCTTCACATTATAATTAAATATAAACTCGTGGCAGTCTTTTGTTAGTGTTTACATTTTTGAAACATGTTTTCTTGTTTTGTCAACGGGGACTGATTTTATATTAATTACTGAATATTATGTAATTTAAATTTTATAAAATGGATTCCATATTTTTAATTAGTGTTCCCAAATTTTTTAATAGGTTACTTTTTTTGTATATTATGAATAGTAACTAATTAATTTTTTAATTACCATGGTTAAGGGTAAATTGAGTAAATAAAGGTTACAATAATATTATAACATTACAATAAAACTTGTAAAAAACATATTGGATAAATAAATTAGACCCTTATAACCTATTTTTAGAAATGTAATCATTTATTGTGCTCTTTTTTAAGATTATTACATGAATATTATTAAAATTAATGAATGTGACAAAATGTCACAATCTAATTTATTATAAGTATAATAATTCTAACATAAAGATCTCAAGGAGATAAGATAAATTATAAATATAATGTGGAAATCTAAAATAAATACCTATATTATAGATGTTTATTTACCATTTTTAGATATTAAATAATTACCATTAATGATGACACAATAATGACAAGGAAATTATTTTATTAATTGATATATCAAATAAATGATATTAAAAAAGTAAAAAATAAATATAATTTGGCTTAATTAATGAAATATATGAATTTTATACTTAAAATATAAATTCTAGTAACATATTATAGGTATTTATTTGAAGTTATCATGTTGGATTGAAATTTTTTTAAAATGTAAACATTGGATAATATTAAAATTGTCATAAATGATATCTTTAAATAAATAATATTTTATTAAATGATTTAAATTTTTTTAAAATATTCAGTTAGGAAAACTATATCTGATAGTGTTAACTATTTCATTAATGATCCAATTAGGTTTTTTTCATTTTATAGTAACTATATTGACCCTGTATTATAAAAATAAATGCAGACATGATAAGAGTAATAATGTTTAACTAATTGTTAAAGCCAAAACATAAGGTTACATTTTTAACCTAAAAATGTCTAAGAAATCATTGGGATTGAGGATTTGAAACAATAATCATACTATCAAATACAAAACTCACTTTGGAGCTACTTAAAAAAATATTAATTTATAATAATTTAATTATTTTGGACTATCAAAAAGTGCCCCCCTCTCTTATAAAAGGGAACCTCATCATCTATTTTATTCACAAATATAATTCAATTTTGATCTAAAAAACCCATACCCCTTATCATAATAACTTCCCTAACTTGATCTGATAGGCCATACATTGTGTATAAATCCATCCTATGGGGTCCATTTGTGCAAACCAAAAGGAGATGCTCAAAGAAGAGGTAATTGTTTAACATATTCCCTTCAATTTATTTTCTTATTTTATTTCATATTCCTATGTTTTTTATTTGAAAATGTAATAAATTTAGTATGATATACAGGATGATATGTTATTACAACAATTGAACAACCATATTATTCTATTTACCCATCCTATGAATAATAATATCCTCATGTGTGCGTACATACGACTTACCATCTACACGACGTGGTGTACCGTGTTATTCAACACTACATTATTTTGATGGGTATAATGATAAGTATAATGGGTATAAATAATTAATTTAATTATAATGTGTCTGTATATTAATTTTCCATCAAACTCTATAAAATTTAACTATTAAAGAAAGTATATGATCGCTCGTGCGTAAGTATGGCCTCCCATCTCCACGACGCGGTGAGATTGATTCTCAATGTTAACCATTCAAGTGTGATTATATAATTTATATGATGATTAAAAATATTTATTATGAACTTAACATAATTTTTTTTATAAAGAAAATGCATCCTATTTATAAAAACCATTTCTTACATGGAAAAATAGAAATGGGAAAACGAAGTAGTTAACACCAAAAAACAATGGAAATACTAAAATACTATTACCAAAATGATATTATATGATATTATATGATATAATAAATATGTATATGTTACTAGTATAATTTAATAACATTATTTAACCATTATACTAGATGTGTACTCACCCTCGATTAATGTAATGTACAATGTAAGGGTTAATTTTACAATCTCTTTATTATCCAAGATTGTTTATATATAATTATCTACTGTGACATCATTATCATCAATGTTTATGATTATTTCAATTTATTTCATAATATTATTAAAAATTGGTCAAATTATTTTTTATATGTGTTTTTCTTTTTATAAAATTTTTTTCAAGAAATATATCTATCATTTTCTAAAGGACGTACTTTATTACCTGGTCGAACAATTAAAGAAAGAATGTTTTTTAACTAATACAACGCGAGGGGATATTTTACACCATTCTGATGATATAATATTTTGAATATTTCCTTATAGGATTATAAGGTTATTTTCATAAGAAAATTTTTATTTTATAAATTATGGTCTTTTAAATAATTTCATTGTAAAAACGGGATGTTTATCTTAAATATTTTTGATGAATTTAATAGATTATTTTCATATACATCAACATCCACTATTGGATTTTATTCGTGATTGAGGTTGATTTATAATGATATAATCTTCAATATTCTATTGATTTCTTTAGGAATTGTTTAATAGTCGATGTGCTATTTTTATACCATTCTTCAATTATTGTTAATGTATTCACATTTCTTATTCTAGTTTTAATACGAATTTTTATGTTATGTTTCACCTTTCTCATATGAAGAATGAAATAAACATAGTAAATGACATGTGGGGAATAATATAGTCCCTTAATTCATTAGTATGTCTCATGAGACAAACTAGTGTCTGGTCATGAGTCCTTGATGGTATGGTTATTTATAGTCTTGGTACGAGGCCCTGACAGTATGGTTATGATGTCTATAAATATGAATTTCATTATTATGTGATTAATATTACATTTAAGTATTCATAATATTTATATGAATGTTTAAATGGTATTATTTTATTAATTATTTCCATATTATGTGGAAGAGTATATATAAAATGCATGTGTTTCTCTTTTTTCCATTCCTTAAAAGTATTTTCTTATTTACTATAGCTTCAGTTAAATTATATATCTTTACTAATAACCTGATCTCAACTTTCATTTTTTCCCCAATATTCAAAGATATATATTATGATTGACTTATAGGGATATTATAATAGATATGAGATTTTTCATGTTGGATAATATGTTCTTTCCCATGTCAAGATGTAATAAAAAAATTAGGTTTCTATCTAGTATTTAGAAGGGTACTATCCTATTCATTACTTTAGGATCTGATTTATAGTGATCATTCTTTTGTGATAAAATAATGAACCGACTTAGGGAAAACGGGGTGTGGGAATTATAGTTGGTATCATTGAATGTTTAGTACAAAACAGAATAACTAGATTTTCAAAAGACATTAATTAGGGGACACTACCCTAAGATATAAAGTTAAGACAATAATATAAGAACATCATAAATTATTGTTAATGTAGTTATTATGTGAGTTTTATTAGAAAATAAAACCCTATATGGATTCTATAAGTAGACGTGGTTCTGGCACATATATACCTAGGAGTAACATATTGGAAAAGGTGTTCCAGGATTGACTCGGGGTAGCCTATTACATGATAATGGGATTTATTTCACACCTAGTTTGACACTCTTGGGGGATATCCTTAGGATAATAAATATTTTTTTACAAACCATTATAAAGAATTTATGTGAAAATATGTCCCCAAAGAAACCATTTTATGAATTATGATTATATATTCATAAGTTTTTAAATTTACGTTATGTATTTTACTAGTTTGGAATTATGAATTATCTTTCGTAACCTAATTTAGTGAATTCCATTATGTAGAAATAGTTTCAAGTGGGAGAAATGGAAACTATATCAATGCATTTAATCCGTATAGATACTTCCCTTGTATAAAATATAATGATAGTAGTGTTGATGACACAAATGGTGATAAGTAGATTATAACTATTCTGTGATAGCTAACTCAAGTAAGGAACAATAACCTTTCCCTTAAAGAGAACCATGATCCACAACATATAGAGTCATTGTTAGATCGCATCATAGGACTACATCTTACAAAATTCATTGAGATTAAAAATCAATTTGTAGTTGAGTAATGGATATGTTCCACAGAGAAAATATTTCTTTATTAGGGGAGTAATAGAAGAGAAAATGTTTTAATGGAAGTTTATCTCCTATTAGGATATGAAGATAAATTGTAGTTATTGATTTAAAAGGTGGAGGAGGATAAAGTGATATAAAATATATAATTGAGGAAATTTAATAAATTCTTCCTAGAAAAATACTTTCATTGTGATATATGAGTGGATATGAAGAGAAAACATATAATTTTGAGTAAGAAAGAGGATGAGAAGGTTGCAATGTATCAAGATAAATCCATAAGGATAAAATGGAATGCTACATATTACATAGGTAACCCAAGAAGTAATATTTATTTATTCTTTGATGGGTTAAAACCATTACTCTGATGGGCATTAATCCCACAATCCTTCTCATCATACGATGATATTGTATCATGTGGCATCAACATATAAACTGAATTCTCTAAGTAGTATGACTTTAATGTAAAGCATTAGAAGAAGAGGTCCACTGAACACTTTAGAAAAGTATGTAAGGAGAATAATGGAAAAGTTGAATTTCCACCCTACAATAATTGGGGGAAGAAACACCCCATTGGTTTCCTAATGGGGATGAGAGTATGTTACAAGTGTGGAGAAATTGCCACTAAGCTTGTCATTTTATGGGGAAGAAAGAAGCTACCAGTGATAAATTAGACAATTATAATAATATGTGACATTATGAAAATTATTTTCCTAAGAATCAGGGAAACATTCCCTAGAAAATGATAAGAGATAAAGGATAAGATTATGAAATCACAATTGCTAAGGATGAAGTTTATAATGATGTGGTGTTGGTTACTTTAATCATTTCCACAAATTTATTCAATGAATTATTTGATTATGGATCCTCATATTCCTCTATATCATCCTATTTTTTATTCAGAAATAAGATATTTCCAATTTACATTAACAAGGTAGTTGTTAGTCAATACTACTAAGGGATTTATCATTTAAATAAAGATGTTTCATGTAGTTCTATATATGGAATAAAAATGTTATATATCTCCAGAAATTGACATCATATCTATGGTCAACATTGATATAATCATTGGTATGGAATGGATATCAAAATATGTTGTTAAAATTTATTTTAAGAGGAAGGATGTCGCATTTTTTGAGGAAAATTTTGTATTCATTATCATTAGTGGATAATTATGATCACCTAATTCTATAGAAACCCACCATTAGTAGCTTTACTAAATGATATTATTATGTAGGAAGATGATATAAAATCTTGTGAATAATGAAGAAATATTGAACTTGAGTATGTAACTATTTTCTAATAATGTATTAGTGTATTTATAGAGGAATTACCTGAACATCCAACAGAGAGGGAAGTTGAGTTTACTATTGATATAATCCCTAATTCAAGGTAAATACAAAAAAATCCTTATAGAATGGTCAATGTTGAATTAGTAGAGCTTAAGAGACATCTAGAGTAGTTATGTAATAAGGTATTTATTTTCCCTATTGTTTCTCCATGGGGATACCTAGATAATTTTTGTTAACAATAAAGATGGATCAATGAGGATATGTGTTGACTATAGAGAAATCAATGCTATTACAATAAATAACAACTATCCACTTCCTCAAATTTCTGAATTGATTGATCAAATTCATGAGGATCAATATTTTTCAAATATTTACCTATGTTCTTGATATCATCAAATGTGTGTAAAGAATGATGATATTCTACATAAAACATTCCGAACCTGGTATATGCATTATGAGTTTACAGTAATGTCATTCAGACTGATTAATGAACCCGATGTTTTCATGTATTTTATGAAATCAGTGATCAAGGAATATCTTGATGATTTGGTCATAATATTTATTGATAATATCTTGGTAATATAAAAAATCTATGAATACCACAAGTGCCACTTCAGGATTGTTCTAAAGAATCTAAGAAGAAATAAACCATATGGGAATTTAGAATGTGTGAATTATAGCTTCCAAAAAATTCATTTCTTGGCCATGTTGTCTCAAATTACGGAATATACATTTATAATGCAACGAAAAATTCAATCCATTAATGGCCATTACTATAGAGTGTAATTTAGGTACAGTTTTTTATTGGTTTAGTTGGTTACTGTTGGAATTTTTTCCCAAAATTGGCACGAATGGAGAACCCATTAACCAAGTTCACATGTAAAGGGGTTAAATTATTTTGGAATAATTGTGTGAATAATATTTTGAAGAATTAAAGATAATATTAGACAATTATCCTATCTTGACATTACCATATATAAATGATTGGTTTTTTATTTACAATGATGCATCAATAAAAGTCTTGGTTGTATCCTTATGAAGAATGATAGAGTTATTGGTTATGCATAAAGGAAATTATAAATCCATGAAAAAACTACCCAACTCATTATCTTAATTTAGCAGTATTAATATATTCTCTAATGATATGGAGACACTATCACTGTGATGTAACATGTGAGATATAAATAGATCACAAGTGTTTGAAATTTATCATCACACAGAAGGAACTCAAAATAAGAAAAATGAGATGGATTGAGCTACATGAGGATTATGATTTCACAATACACTACAACCTAGGGAAGTAAAATAAGGTTGTGGATGTGTTGAGCAAAAAGAATCCTAATGTTCTAAAAAAAATTTGTTGAAAATGATCATAAGTTCATGTATCTAGAAATTATTTAATTGTGAATTATCATGGAAGGTGAAACATCTCTACTTTTTCAAATGGTTAGCAAACCATATTTACTAGAAAGGATAAAAAGTTATCAGTCTTATGCTGAGGATTTTAAAAGGAAAATTAAATATTTGATTGATGGGATATTGATATAATTTGATTATGAAGATGGGATTTTCAAATTTGGGATGAGGATTTGTGTTTCCACAATACCTAAGATAAAAAAGGATTTAATGGATGAATCTCATAGATAAAATTTTTCAATACACCGTACTATCAATATGATGTATAGAGATTTGAAGGGACATTCTTGGTGGGAATACATTAAGAGGGATATTATAACTATATCTCAAGATGTCTAGATTCTCAATAGGTGAATGATGAAATAAAATATCAAATTCGAGTCATGAAACCTCTTCCCATACCAGTGTGGAAATGGGATGACATTACGATGGACTTTATCATTAGAATACAAAAGGATCCTAGAAAAAATGATGTGGTACGGGTTATTATCGATCATCTTAACAATTAATCACATTTTTATTGTATAAGAGAACATTTAACACTTGAAAGCTAAATATGAATAAATGTTAATGACATTTGAAGACTTTATGGTGTACCTCTATCGATTGTTTCTGATCATGATCCCCATTTTACATCAAAATTTGAGAAAATTCTTTAGAAGGCCCTAGATATTGATCTTCTTTTGAGAATTTCCTATCACACTCAAACCAATGGACAATAAAAAAGGACTATTAAAACCTTAAAAGACATGTTTAGATCTTTCTCACTTTACTTTCAAGGTATGTAGGATGAGTACTTACCTATAGTAGAATTTTCCAATAATAATAGCTTCCATCCAATTATTTAGATGGAACCATATGAAGATTGACATGGAAAGAGATGTTATAAACCGACTTTTTGGGGTGATGTTAGTGAATTAACACTCATAGGCCCAGAACATGTCGAGGAAATGACGGAAATGTTAAAGTATATTCAAACCCATATCAAAGAATCTCAAAGTAGTAAAAAGAGCTATTCTGATAACCAAAATAAGGATTTGGAATTTCATGTCGGAGATCATGTTTTCTAGAAGGTATATCTATGGAAGGTTGTTATAAATATTGTTATGAAGGGTAAATTAAGTCCCATGTAAATCAGACCTTTCGGAATTCTTGAACGAATTAGATTTATAGCATACTATTTGGAAATTCCTCTAAGTCTCTCCAAGTTCAAGATGTGTTCCACATATTACTGTTGAGGAAATAAATTCCAGACCCAACACATGAACTCACCTCTGAATAAATATAACTAGAACCCAATATGTATTAATATAAAGTACATATCATTATTATTGACACTAGAGAACAAGTGTTTACAAATCGGACAACTCATCTCATAATAGTTCATTAGAGAAACAATAAAATGGAAGAGGTGTCTTGTGAACCTGAGGAAATTATGATTAAGAAATACCTCATTATTTTAATTAAGTTATATTATAAAAATTTTTAGGATTAAATTATGTTCAGGGGGAATAATTTAATACCCATGATCTACCACAGTACAATTCTTTTAAAATAATTCAATAGCTTGTGTTGCATGAAAAACTGAGTTTGAGTTCACCAAGACTAGAAGTTTGAAAACTCATTATGAAAAGTATTAACCACATTTTGAATTTTAAATATTCTCTATATTTTTATATTCATATCTTATGGTTCATAGACATGATATCAGAACAAATTCTTTTTTTTAATAAAACATTATTTTTTAACAAATGCAGTTTTACAACTATTTAATGGATAACCTTGTTGAAATCCAACATTTGAGACTTATATATATTCAAATTTAAAAAATAATCAAATTTTTATAATATGTGAATAATTATTTAGTATAGACAAATTTTTGGTCTTTTTGTGATAACTTTTATATTTTAATGAGTAATGAAAAATACTGAATTTTAATTCAAAAATGATTTTTCAACAAATTTAATTATATTTTCAGATAATCCATTTTATTTTTTTTAAGGTTAAATTAGATTATGTTTTTACCCCTTAATATAATTTAGCTAATTTTAATTATTTTCGAATTAAAATTCATAATAAACATATGCCAATATTTTGACGGTTTTTACTTTTGAAAATCATGTTTTCTCATTTTTTCAATAGGGATTAATTTTAAATTAATTACAAAAAATAATGTGTTTTTTAATTTTGAAAAATGGGTTATATATTTGAATAATTAGGTTAATAATTTTTCAATTGTTCACTTTTATTTTTTTTGGATATTATGAATAGAAACTTTAGTAATATTTTTATTACCGGGGGTAGAGTTATATCAGGTAACTATTGTAAGAATAATACTATAAAATAACCCTAACACCTATAAAATCATAATATATGACTAAATTATACCATTATCCCACTTTTTTTAAATAGAATCATTTAATGTACCCTTTTCTGTGAACATGAAAAGAATATTATTAAAATTATTGAATGAGAAAAAATGTCACCCTTTCATTATTATAAGTAAAATAATTATAATATAGAGATATAATAAAGATAAAATTAATTAAAAATAGTATATAAGAAGTCCAATATAATTAAATACATCCTATAATTTTATTTTTATTTTTTATTAATTAAATAATTACTATTAATGATGACACAATAATGGTGTAGAAATTAATATATTAATAGAAATATCAAATTACTGATATTACAAATATTGAAATAAATATTATTATACATAATTAATGACATCAAAGATTTTTTAAGATACTATATAAGATATAGTGACATATTAAAGAAATTGGTTAAATTCATATAATGATGGTTTGATATTTTTAAAAACATAAAATAATGAATAGTATCAAAACATACAGAACTGATACATTAAAATAAATTTCATTTTATTTAATGCCATAATGTTTATAAAAATTTTATGTTAGGACAACATACTAGTATAGTGTTAAATATTTCATTAGTTATCCAACTAGGCTTGTATTTTCTTTTTATAATTAATATATTAACTCTATTGTATAAAAAGACTAGTAGAAAAGGTAAGAGTTAAAGTTCTTAACTATGGGTTAAAGCCAAAAGATATGGTTACTTTTCTGACATCAACTTGTATGAAAATAATTATTTATGAGGATTTAGACCCATAATCATATTATCCTCTAAATAACTCAATTTAGAGCTATCTAAAACCTAGAATCAATTTATAACAATTTTACTGTTTGGTACATTCCAAAACTACCCCTCCCCTCTCTTATATAAGGGAACCTTTACTTTTCATTTAATCACACCCCTAAATTCATATGGATCTTCCAAATGCTTCCCAAATCTCATTATTACTTCCCTAAATTTTTCCTATAAGTCATAATTTATGTATAAATTCATCATAAAGTGTTACGACCCATCCTCGGGCTTGTATTGTAACTACCCCAAGTCCGCCTTCCATAGGCCAAGGGCTGGCGACTAGCACCAAGGCATAATTCCCGATAAAAAAAGGGAAGGCATTGCCATTATAAAGTAAACAAACACAGAGAGTAAGCTAGAAGAAGTAAACACTTATTAAAACTAGGTACAATAGTAAGTGCGGAAAAGTAAGTGGGCCAGAATACAAACCCAAATTGAAAATAAAGTACAACTGGAAAAGAAGTACAACAACTGAAAAGTAAAGCCGCAACGTCGAGCCATCTACTAGAAGTCCCCCTTGAAGGGTGGGTACAGATTGTCTCCACAGCTCCATGGGTACAGCCGTCAACTCCAAGTACGTCTCGCCCTATGGTGCACCTCCAGGTACCGTCTCACTCTACGAGCCTCAACTATGATTAATGTTGTCCGTCATTTGCATCCAACACAATGTAGTGCGGGAATTTCCCATACAGGGGTGAGTATACGCTACTCAGTAGGGGCCCCGAGACCCCTGAAGGTCTCCCAAAATCCACAAAGGATAAACCACAAAGGAAAGATACAATCATGAAGTAACATCCAAAACTACTTAGGTATATGACCATACATATACCTAAGTCATCAATTTCCATTCGGCTCCAGCATCCATGCCTAGTTCAATCACGTTCACATAAGAGTAAAACCCAAACCACATGGTATAACACAACTCAATACACATAGGAAAGCAAGTCAATCATATCGAAGATATTGATTGAAGTCAATACTCGGCTCACACAGGTGTAATTCTTCGTAAGACGATAGAGATGATTAGATGTAGCCACTAATTCATCTAATTCGTCGGACCCACACATGATCGATAGGTACTAACCCATGTAATGACCCACACAGGATCGATAGGTACTAACCCCCGTAATGACCCACACAGGATCTGATCCACATAGGATCGGTATGCGCTGGCCCACACAGGACCGCTGAGCTCTGACCCACACAGAATCTGACCCACACAAGATTAGTAGCACTGATCCACACAGGATCGCTGAGTGCTATAGTCGTCGCTATTGAACCAATGGATGATTCTCGTACAGTCTTTATCGTCATCGCAGTCGCAGCCATCTCTAGGGTTCTCGCACACATCATGCTCGTTCGGGGAGGGTCTGCTCCATGATCTGAGGTGCTGATACATGAACTGACATGAAGTCCGGAGATTATGTATCCAAAAGTTCTGTATCGTCAAAAGGAACACATCATGACAGACGGCGGGTCAATCGGACGCCCGGTCTGAGAGTTAATGGCTTTTTGTCCTTGGGGCCCAGTTGGTTTTTAAGTCAAAAAGGACCTGACCGCACTCCATCTACATCCAAACCACAATTGGAGTAAGCCAAAAGGTCCGTCTCACTAAGAATAATCCAACAAAGTCGACGGCTTGTCAATCGGGCGTCCGAAGCTCAAGTTATAAGTGTTTCCGCTCCAAGGGCCCGGTTGGTTTCTTGTTCGAACCAACCCAGCCAAACCCGACGTTCTCCAAAACATTGATTGTAATATACAAAAATGACCATCTCGATCCAAGGATTGCATCAAAGCTGACGGTGCATCGATCGGAGTTCTGTAGCCCATGTTATGGGAAAAGACCGAAAGAGGTCCGAAATTAGGGGTTTTGGGCCAAGACCGACCCGGCCCTAGACCCCTTGGGTCGGCCCAGCCTGGCGCGCTGGTGTGGTGCCCGCGTGACCAGGCGGCTCGGCCAAAGTGACCGAGCGGAAAGGGGGGGTACGCTGCCCCCCTGATTGACATCCCGTGGCCCCCCCACGCGGGGGTCGCTCTCCATCCAGCCGGGGGTTACGAACCCCCGGTCTCCCCCTGAAATGGCCAACCCGGTCCGGCTGGCCAGTTGCTCCCACTGCGAGACCGACGCAGACCCGCCCTCTTGCTCTGGTGGCCGGCGGTTGCGGCCGCTGCTTCTCGTACCCCCACGACCATAGGACGCGGCCTTGTTCGATCGGCGCGGCGCGATAGAGCCGCGCCCCACCACCGCGGCCCCGCTCCAGTTGCAACATCTTCGAGGTTTTCGGGTGCTGCGTGATGGCGTCGCAGCCTTGTTCGACTTCAACGGCACGGCGCGATGGCGTCACGCTTCTCTGCCCATAATTCATTATTTCCGCGCGGTGAAACGGCACCGCACTGCCTTGCTTGTGCCGCAACAAAAACAAGCATCAAAAGGGGGAGGAGAGTCGGCCATGTTCGTGCGGTCCGACCTCCCCCTGTTAATGGGATAACAGGCGGCCCAATTTAGGAAATGATGAACAGTGACTAAAGTATTCATGAACAAAAACAATTAATCCCCTACCTCGATGAAATCTTTGAACGAATGTTTGTCGCGGAAAAGAACGTCGCGGAAGAAGGCATCACAGAAGGAGGATTTTCGGCATCGCGGAGAAGAGAATCGTCGGCGTCACATCATCGATCTCCAAAGATGGAATCTCTCACCGGCTGTGGAGAGGGAAGAAGACGGTACGATGAACTCCCCTTTGCGGTGACGGAGTTCTTCGTCAAAGGATCGGTGTTCTTCGCATTCTTCAACGAGGAAGAAGAAGTTCAAGACATGAGCGAATCCTCTCCAAATTCTCCCCGCACCACCAAACTCCCCCTTAATGAAATAAGGCCTTGTCTTATTTAATTAACACATAAGCCAACTTAAAATTTGAAATTCGAATTGAATTCAATATTTAATTACCTTGAGTAAGTTAATAAATTAATGAGTTGACTTTTCATTTATGGGGGTGTGGGTGAGTAACATAATTAAAATAGGGGGTTTGCGGAAGTTGAATAGGTGGGGATCGTGTGGTCCCCACACCAAAAATATCCTCCCTAGTGGAGTAGGATATAGTAGGTCCCACTCCAACCTCTTAGCTTATGTTAAACAACATTAAATAAAAATAAAATTGGTTGCCCCATTTTATATTTATTCTTTACTTAAACCAAAATTTTAAAAACCTCACCCCAGCTAACGAAACTCTAGAAAAGGTGTTCCTAAGAAATTACCAGCGTTGTGGTTTCATCCGTGCCCTCGGATTTCGATTTCGAGCACCGGATAAAATGTTAGAAAAACCCGCTCGTTCGTTCACTGAACCTACCCAAGCTAAACTTCGGTAAATGATTCCGAGCACACCGTGCCTCGGAATCAGGTGCCGTCAGAAACTGTGCTCTTGTAAAATCCCAAAGAAAATTAAGAAAAAATTTACCTTGAATTTTACCGGAAATTTCATTACTCCCACATCAGGTCTTTACGTCCCCGTAAATATCCATCATAAACTAGGGAAACAAATGTGGGTATTGTGCACGCATCTGAGCCTCTCGCTCTAATGTGCTCTTTTAGAGGTTCCCGTGCTGCAACCTGATGCACACTAGAGGAATCAACCATCCACGTAGGACTTTCTCCTATCGATCCTCGATCTCCACTGGGACCTCCGCAAGAGACGCCCCATCATCAATGTCCAGCTCCCCATGGTCTATGTTATGCGTTTGGTCGTGCATGTATCTCCTCAGCTGAGATACGTGGAAGAAGTCGTGCACCTGGTGAAACTGAGGTGGTAGAGCCTGGCAATAAGCCACATCGCCAATCCTACTGAGGACCTGGAATGGTCCGATTAAGCGCGGAGATAACATTCCACCTCGACCGGATCTCCGTAATACACGTCAACGTGAGACCCGCAAGAAGACATGGTCACCATCCTCGAACTCCAGTGGCCTCCACCTCCTGTTAGAATAAGACTTCTGCCAGCTCTGAGCTGTCCTCATCTGCTCCTGGATGACCTGGACCTTCTCCGTTGTGGCCTGGACCATCTTCAGTCTCACAAGTGCTGACTCCCCAGGGTCTGTCCAGCACAGCAGTGATCTGCAAGGTCGGTCGTACAACGCCTCGTATGGTGAAGTCCCGATGGTAGAGTGGTAGCTTTTGTTGTACGCGAACTCCACAACGGGTAGGTGATCCTCCCAGCTGCGACCAAAGTCAAGGAAACATGCACAGAGCATGTCCTCAAGAGTCTGAATGGTCCTCTCCGTCTGACCATCCGTCTGAGGGTGAAAGGTAGTGCTCAGATGTAGCTACATCCCGAAATCCTCCTACAACCCCTTCCAAAGCCGGGAAGTAAAGCGAGCTTCTCGATCGGAGATGATAGATGATGGCACACCATGAATCCGTACAATCTCCTAAACGTAAAGGCGTCCCACGCTCTCTACTGAGCCCTGCTCTCTGATGGGTAAGCAGTGGGACGACTTGATGAGTCGGTCGACAATCACCCAAATGGAGTCGTGACTACTGGTAGTGCGTGGAAGTCCAGTCACGGAGTCCATAGATATCCTGTCCTACTTCTACTCTGGGACCTCCAAGGGTTGTACCAACCCTGCTTGTACCTGGTGCTCTGCCTTCACCTGTTGGCAGGTGAGGCATCGAGAAATGAACTCTGCTACAGCGTTCATCATACCTAACCACTAGTGTTGTCGTCTGAGGTCCTAGTACATCTTCGCCACTCCTGTATGTACCGTTGAAGGGGAAGTGTGAAACTCCCTCAGCACCTCCTCCTGTAAAGCAGCTGGTACCATGGTACGTCCTCTAAAAATGATGACATGCTCTCCTCCCATAGAGAATCCATCAGGTGCCTGTCCTGAGGATATATGTGCACGCCGCGTCTCACAGTCAATGTCTCCACACTATGCCTCTCTGACACGCTGAAGAAGTGAGGGTGTGACTATGAGTGACTGAAGAAAGGCTGCTCCATCACTATCCATGAAGGATATCTGCAAAGCGGCTAGCTGCTCCATCACCTCCCCAAGTAGCTGAATGCCCGTCCTCCTACTGAGAACATCGGTTACTACGTTCCCCTTTCCAAGAGTATAGACTATCTCAATGTCATAGTCCTGGACGAACTCATTCCATCGCCACTGTCTCAGGTTCAGGTCCTTCTGCGAGAAGATGTAACTGAGACTCTAGTGGTTAGAATAGACTGTAAAGCGCTTGCCTATGAGATAGTGTCCCACATCTTCAGATCGAAGACCACTACTGCTACCTCCAGGTCATGGGCAACGTAGTTCTGCTCATGCTGCCTCAACTGGCGTGATCTATAGGCGATCACTGCCCGCTCCAGCATCCGGAAAAATCTGAGTCTGGTCCCTAATGCATCGTAGTAAACTACGTACCCTACTCCTTCCTCCGGTAGCCTCAAGATAGGTGTGCTGGTCAATCTCTATCTCAGCTCTTGGAAGCTCTACTTACATCTGTATGACCACACGAAGGGTTTCCCCTTCTTCATCAAAGCTGAAAGTGGTGTCGTAACTCTGGAGAAGTCTGCCACGAATCTCCGATAGTACCCAGCTAGTCCCAAGAAGCTCTGCACCTCTGTCATGCTCCTGGGTGGCTCCCAAGCTAGCACTACCTCGATCATTGCAGGGTCCACCGCAACTCTCGCCTCAGAGATGATGTGTCCCAAGAAGTGGACCTCACATATCCAGAACTGACACTTCGAGAGCTTACCATGAAGCTGGTGCTCTTGGAGTGTGTCCAGTACAACCCGCAAGTGGTAGGCGTGCTCCTCCTCAGTCGTCGAGTATATCAATTGTCGTCGATGAAGACCACGACAAATCAATCGAGGTAAGGCTGAAAGATCATGTTCATGAGGCCCATGAACACTACTGTAGAATTGGTTATGCCGAATGGAATAACCAAGAACTCATAGTGTCCATACTGACACCTGAAGGCTGGCTTCTGCACGTCCTCGTCCCGAACTCTGAGATGATGATTGCCTGACCTGAGGTCTATCTTTGAGAACCACTGTTGTCCATTAAGCTGATCGAAGATGTCATCAATCTTTGGTAGTGGATACTTGTTCCTCATAGTCACCTGGTTTAGGTGACAGTAATCGACACACAGTCGCAAGCTCCCGTCCGCCTTCATGGCGAACAATATCGAGGAAGCCTAGGGTGAAACACTGGGTCGGATGAATCCCTTTCCCTGCAAGACCTCCAACTGTACCTGTAGCTCTCGAAGCTCAGCGGGGGACATCCGATATGCTGGAGTCGATATCGGGGTTGTCCCGGGGTACAGGTCAATATAAAAGTCTACCTCTCTGCGAGGATGTAGTCTTGGAACGTCGTCAGGAAATACGTCTGCATACTGATCCACCACTGCAGGTAAGCTCGGACTCTGCACGTCAACTGCTCCTAGGATGAGGCTAGCCAAATGATGAATGATCGGTTGTCCTCTCCTATACGTGAGTCCATTCTACACTGCAAAGGCTCCCTTCTCATTGGTGAAGGTGAACCTGCTCCCATCGGTGCGAACACATCGCACCTTGCACCTAATGCAGTCGATCTGAGCATGGACTGTAGATATCCAATCCATGCCCAAGATGACATCGTAAGGCCTAAACGCCACTGGTACAAGATCCCAGCCAAAGCTCTGGCCTCCTAGAGTAAGCTCACACTGCCGGCACCAGTGCTTTATCATCGAGTCTGCTCCCATAGGAGTCTCTAAACGTAAGGATCGAGCCAATGGCTCTGTCAGAATCTCTGAGCTCTGAACAAGGGCAGCGGCAATGAAAGAATGACTCGCTCATGTGTCTATAAGAACTTCAGAAAGGGTGGAGTAGACACAGATAGTACCTCGAATCATCTTGGGTGCGTCGTGGTCATAGGACTCCGCTGCTTGAAGCTGTGCCTGTCTCTGCCCGCCAGCTCCCTGTGGTCGGGGTGGACCTCCTGGTGGTGGTGCTCGTATAGCCTAAAAGCATTTCCCACCACCGGCTGCTCGGCTAGCTCTTATTCCTCGTCCACATGCTCACTATAGACTTCCATGGTCGACCCTCTGCCTCTGCCTGGGTGGACCCTCAACCGTCTGATGCTCCTCCGCAAGGCGGGTCGGGTAGTCACGAGCCATGTGGCCCTGCCCGCCTCATACGTAGCACTGTCTGCCTCTCGAAAGACTGGCTCTGCGATATGTTCCCCGCACCTCTAAGCCAGTATCCTGAGGTCATCCACCTAATGGTCTGGTCCTCCTGGACCCCTGTGACATCCTTCGACTACCAGCTACAGACGACTCTGCTACGTGCCGCCCAGCGGTAGGTCTTGCTGTTGGCGTAGGCTCAGCATGAAATCTCTCAATGATAAGGGCTCGCTCCAGTACCCCTGCTTATGTCGGAATGCTGAGGGAGATTAGCGATGCCCTGATCTCATGCCTCAATCCCTGCTCGAAGGTCTGGGCCCAGAAGAATGGGTCTCGTACCATGTCCGTCGAATAGCGCGAGAGATCATTAAATCTCACCGAGTACGGGACGACCGTCATGCTTCCCTACCACAACTGTAGAAGCTCCTGTATGCGCACCGCATGGAGGGTGGCTGGGACGAACTCCGTGCGGAAGAGGCTCTCAAAGTCTATCCAGAGGAGTGATGCCTCGTCATGTACCTGGAGCATCAAGCTCCACCATCTTCCTGATGTCGCGTACAGGAGGCTCGCTGCGAGGATCACCATGAGGTCAGCTGGTGTCCACACTAACCTGAAAACTCATACAACTGCCTCCAACCAATCCTCGGCTGCCTGAGGGTCTGTCTCCCCATAGAACCTGGGCGGTCTCTGACGCTGAAACTCATGCAGTGCACCAAGGTGACGTGCACTCTCAGCGGCTGGGGCTGGTAGCATCGGTGGTTCGGCGGGTAGTGGTACCGTCAGTGCCTCCGTAGTAATAGGGCCCTACACCAAGGCCTTGTCCCTCGGTGGGCTGTCGTCACATACAAAACTCTGAACCCTAGCTGGCTGTCGTCATGGGGCTATCCGGAAAAGATACAGGTGCGCCACGGTCAATACAATATACCTGGTGAACTGATACAAAGTAATTACAAAGAAAACATGAAACACATATGCAATCAATGTTTTCGTGCACCAAGTCGAAAATCAGAAGTTAGGGTCCTGGTGTACGGACACGTCGGCCGCCGCACCATCACTGGACTCCCTAGATAGATTACCACACTCAATACTCTTAACACTATTGATTCACATAGAAAAAGATCAAATTCCTGAGTTCGGAGGTACAACCGAACTCCTCTGATACCAATTTGTCACGACCCGTCCTCGGGCTTGTGTCGTGACTACCCCAAGCCCGCCTTCCATAGGCCAAGGGCTGGCGACTAGCACCAAGGCATAATTCCCGATAAAAAAAGGGATGGAATTGCCTTTATAAAGTAAACAAACACACATTGTAAGCAAGAAGAAGTAAACACTAAGTAAAACTGGGTACAATAGTAAGTGCGGAAAAGTAAGTGGGCCAGAATACCAACCCAAACTAAAAGTAAATTACAACTGGAAAAGAAGTACAACAACTAAAATTTTAAACTGCAACGTCGATCCATCTACTGGAAGTCCCACCTGAAGGGTTGGTACAGATAGTCTCCATAGCTCCATGGGTCCAGCCGTCCGCTCTGTGTACATCCCGCCATGTGGTCCACCTCCAAGTACCGTCTCGTTCCACGAGCCTCAACCGCAACCAGCGCTGTCCGTCATCTGCATCCAACACGACGTAGTGCGGGAATTGCCCATGCAGAAGTGAGTATACGCTACTCAGTAGGGACCCCGAGACCCCCGATGGTCTCCCAAAATCCACAAAGGATAAACCTCAAAGGAAAGATAAAATCATGAAGTAACATCCAACCCTACTTAGGTATGTGCCCATACATATACCTAAGTCATCAATTCCCGTTTGGCTCCAACATCCATGCCAAGTTCGATCACTTCCACATAGGAGTACAACCCAAACCACACAGGATAACACAACTCAATCCACATAGGAAAGCAAGTCAATCATATCGAATATATTGATTGACGTCACGACTCAGCTCACACAGGATCTGACCCACACAGGATCGGTATGCACTGGCCCACACAAAACTATTGAGCGCTGAGCCACATAGGATCTGACCCACACATGATCGGTAGCACTGATCCACACAGGATCTCTGAGTGCTGTAATCATCACTGTTGAACCCACGGAGGATTCTCGTACAGTCTTCATCGTCGTCGCAGTCGCAGCCAGCTCTAGGGTTCCCGCACACAGGAAGCTCGTTCAGGGAGGGTCCGCTCCACGAGCCAAGGGTCTGATACATCAACTGACACAAAGTCTGAATTTTATGTATACAAAAGTTCTGTATCGTCAAAAGGAACTCAATGTGACAGACGACACGTCAATCGGATGCCCGGTCTGAGAGTTAATGGCCTTTTCGTCCCAGGGGCCCGGTTGGTTTTTAATTCAAAACCGACCCAACTGCACTCCATCTGCATCCAAACCTTGAGCAAAGAAATCCAAAAGGTCCATCTCACTAAGAGGAATCCAACGAAGTCGATGGCACGTCAATCGGACGTCTAGAGCTCAAGTTATAAGTGTTTCCGCTCCGAGGGCCCAGTTGGTTTCGTGTTCGATCCAACCCGGCCAAACCCAAAGTTCTCTGAAGCCTTGAGTGTAATATACCGAAACGACCGTCTCGATCCAAGGATCACATCTCAGCTGATGGTGCATCGATCTGAGGTCCTTAGCCGATGTTATGGGCAAAAGACTGAATGAGGTCCGAAATTGGGGGTTTTGGGCCCAGCCGACCCGGCCCGAGACCCCCTGGGTAGGCCCGAACCGGGTCAACCCGACCCGGGTCCGGCCCATTTGCGCACGGACTGGCCCAGCTGGCGTGGCGCGGCCCAGCCTGGCGCGCTGGTGTGGCGCCCGCGTGACCAGGCGGCTCGGCCAAAATGGCTGAGTGGAAAGGGGGGCGCGCTGCCCCCCTGATTGACATCCCACAGCCCCCCCACGTGGGGGCCGCTCTCCTTCCAGCAGGGGGTTATGAACCCCCGGTCTCCCCCTGAAATGGTCGGCCCGGTCCAGCCGACCGGTTGCTGCCACCATGGGACTGCCGCGGTCCCGCCCTCCTGCTCCGGCGGCCGGCGGTTCCGGCCGCCGCTTCCCGCACCACCGCCGCCATAGGCCGCGGCCTTGTTCGATTGGCGCGGCGCGACGGCACCATGCCCCACCGCCGCGGCCCTGCTCTGGCCACATCCTCTTCGAGGTTCTATGATGCAGCGCGACAGTTCCGCGTCCTTCTTCGACTTCAACGGCGCATCGCGACGGTGATGCGCTTCTCCGCCGATACTTCATTATTTCCGCGCGGTGCAACGACATCACGCTGTCTTGCACGTTTCGCAAAAAAATCAAGCATCAAAGGGGGGAGGAGAGTCGGCCGTCTTCGTGCAGTACGACCTCCTCCCGTTATTGCGATAACATGCGGTCCAATTTAGGAAACGATGAATGGTGACGAATGTATTCACGAACAAAAACAAGTAATACCCTACCTTGATGAAATCGTTGAATGAAGGATCATCGCGGAAAAGAACGTTGTGGAAGAAGGCGTCATGGAAGGAGGATCGTCGGTGTCACGGAGAAGAGAATCATCAGTGTTGCGTCGTCGATCTCCGAGGATGGCGTATCTCACTGGCTGCGGAGAGGGAAGAAGATGGTACGATGAACTCCCCTTTGCGGTGACGGAGTTCTTCGTCGAAGGCTCGGTGTTCTTTGCGTTCTTCGATGAGGAAGAAGAAGTTCAATACTTGAGAGAATCCTCTCCAAATTCTCCCCGCACAACCAAACTCCCCCTTAATGAAATAAGACCTTGTATTATTTAATTAACACACAATCCAACTTAAAAATTGAAATTCTAATTGAATTCAAGAATTAATTACCTTGAATAAGTTAATCAATTAATGAGTTGACTTTTCATTTAATGGGGGGTGCGGGTGAGTTACATAATTAAAAGAGGGGGTTTGAGGAATTTGAATAGGTGGGGCTCGTGTGGGACCCACCCCACAAATATTTTACCTAGTGGAGTAGGATATAGTGGGTCTCACTCCAACCTCTTTGCTTAGGTTATACTACTTTGAATAAAAATAAAATTGGTTGCACCATTTTATTTTTATTCTTTACTTAACCCAAAATTTTAAAAACCTCACTCCAGTAAATTCAACACCAGAAAAGGTGTTCCTAAGAAATTACCGGAACGGTGGTATCATCGGTGCCCTCAAATTTTGATTCCGAGCACCAGATCAAAAGGTAGAAAAACTCGCTCGTTCATTCAATGAACGTACCCGAGATAAACATCGGTAAATGATTCCGGGCACACCGGGCCTTGGAATCAGGTGCCGTCAAAAATTGTGTTCTTGTAAAATCCCAAAGAAAATAAAGAAAAACTTTCCCTTCAATTTTACGGGTCTTTACATAAAGGGACTTTTTGGGAAAATCAAAATGAGATTCTAAAAAGAGAGGTAATTGTTTTACCAATTCCATTCAATTTATTTTCTTCTTATACTTTATATTCCAATGTTTTTTCCTTACCAATATAATAAATAAAGTATAATATACATTCTTAGATATTATTATAATTAGGTAACAACCATATCATTCCATTTATCTATCCTATGAATATGAATATCATCATTTGTGTGTATATACGGCTCAGTATATCCACATCATGATTTACTTTGTTATTAAACACAAATTTATTTGGATTGTAATAATGATTATTATAATGAATATAAATAAATTATACAATAGTATAATTAATATACCATCTAATTCCATACCATTTAACCATTAATTTAATGATATCGTCGCTCGTGCGTACGTACGGCCTACCGTCTCCATGATGCGGTGAGATTCATTCTCAATAGTAGCCAATAAATATTCAGTATAATATTAAAATGATGATTAAAAAAATTATTATGAACATAATATCATTATATATATGATTATAATACATCCTATGCATAAAAAATGTTACTTACATGGAAAAATAGAAATCGAATGATGAAGTAGTAAACCCCAAAAATAATGGTAATACTGGAAAACTATTAATAAAATCATATTACATGATCATATTTGATATCATAAATATGTATATGGTCCTATAATTATTTAATAACCTAATTTAACCATTATAAAATAGTTTAACTCACCCTCTACTAAGGGAATGTACAAGATAAGGGTTAATTTCAGAATCTCTTTATTATCTGAGATTTTTTATTTGTAATTATATACAGGGACATCTTTATCATTCATGTCCATGATTCATAAAAAAAATTTCAAAATTTTATAGAAAATTGTTTGAAGTCGTATTTATTTATGTTTGAATTCTGATAAACCGTTTTGAATGGAATCTTTCTGTCGTTTTCCAAATGAGGTACATTATGTCCTTTTATAAATATTAATGGAAAAAGATTTTTTAAATTATATGTGTGAGAGCTATTTCCAAGGTTATGATGCCCTGGCTTTTTAATTATTTCATTACAAGATTATATGGTTATTTTCATATGAACTGTTTTATTTTACAATTTTCTTGTTGGTAAATAATTTCAAAGTAAAAAGGGATATTTCTATGAAATAGTTTTAATGAATTTCTCGGATTATTTTCATGAATATAAACATCCTTTGTTGAATTTTATACATGATAGAGCATGATTTATTATGATACAATTTTTAATATTATATTTATGTTTTTATGATATTATTGACTATGGAAGATCAATTTTTATACCATTCATGGTTTTTGGTTAAACTATTAACATTTCTTATTAAAGTTATAATACGACTGTTTATGTTATGTTTCACCCTTTTCATACGAGGAATGCATTGGACGTAGTATATGAAGACTGGGGATCTCTATATCCCCTATATGTATCAGTAAGTCTCATGAGACAAGCTAGTTTTTTAGCTTGTTGTAGTGATGCTATGGTTATTTATGATCTGGGCATAAGGATATGAAAATATGGTTATGATCTCCAGCATTATGAATTTCTTAATTATGTGATTACTATTACATGTGATTATTCAAAATATATAGGTGAATATTTAAATGTAATTATTTTATTTTGTATTTCCATATTATTCTTATTTTTATATTTAAAAGATATGTGTTTATATTTTATACCATGCCTTAAAAGTTTATGCTTATTTATAATAGCTTCCACTATATGGCTTATCCTTACTGAGAACCTAAGATCACCCCATTATTATATTTTGTTCATTCCCAATATGTGATTAATTATATTATGATTGACTTATAGGGTTATTATAGGGGATATTAGAGTTCTAAATGGGGATAATATTTTGTTTTTCATTTCATGATGTAGTGTAATGCTTATGTTTGTATCTAGAATTTCCAATGCTACTAAACTAATCAGAACATCGGGATTTGATTTCATGAGATAATTCCAATGTAATAAAATAATTAACCGTACTTGTTTAACTGGGGTGGGATGTTGCAAACCATGAAAACCAATAATGTTAAGGTTTTCACGGTTTTTACAGTTTTCAGTAGGAGGGATCACGGTTTGGGAAAATTGTGCACCAAATATGTATAGCCCAGAAAATTCCATAATATTTAATTTTTTTCATGAAACCAATTGAGACAAATCCCAAATAAATAATCTCTAAAAAGAGTTTTTAGGAGTTATTAAAAATATTAAGATGATGTTACATCATCCCAAAAATGTTTTTTTTTTGTATAAAGCGAAAATATTTTGGAACATTCAAAATTGGTAATACAGAGATGTAGCTTAGTGGAATGGGAAGTATTATAGAGTTGGAAGATTTTATATTGGAGATAAAATGGAATAGTTTATTTCTTCTCCCATCAACTTTAGAGGTACATCTTCATATTCTTTATTTTACATATATAAATTTAAATCCAATATGGTTGATGTTATATTGATTAATTTTTAGCTTCTATGGTTATTGTATGTTTAGTATAATGCCAATCATTGTCCATTATGCCATCTTGGTAAAATTTCAAAGTACCTATAGTATTAGAGTAATTAATATGGTGTCACACATAGCTTACCACTAACCCAGGAAGGGCCCCTGTGGGTTGGGTTGTGATAGAGTTTTATCAATGTAGTTACTTTATAGGGATGGATTTTAGAGATGGGTTCCACATGAGTTATCCTTGGGACTTGTTGGAATCAATTATTTTGTATTCTTATGAGTAGTTTCAGAACATAGAACCCAACAAGGTTTGTGTGGTTGATGCAATCTGTCAAAAAGAAATTAATAATCTATTAAACTAACATGGTTTCTTATAGTATTGGTTGAAGGGTATAGTTATGGAGGTAAATTCATCATATAGTGGTATGTGAATTTAATAATTTCATGGAATGATTTTAGTTCATGTCATTAACAGTATGTAATGAGGATTTTGATTTCCCTCATTATAATGTTTTAACTAGTGTTATTAAATACACTTGTTGTGGGTGAAGAGATCTATGAGACTACTCATGGTAGTGTGGAAATTATTTGGCATACTCTCTTAATATTCAGATGTTTGATACCATCTTCATATAAGATCAGTATTTCCAAAAACTATTTCAGTATGAAAGTGTAGAGTCATCTATCCACATAGGAAGAAATCAACATGTCTATGTGATCTAATTAGATATGGACACTATGTTATATATGATTACACCCTTTTATGTCATTTATTTTATAATAATTCATGGTTACCACATATCATATTGAGGAATTTAGATCCCCACGTGGGTATATGGTCATAGAACACCATTCATGTGGTGTGATTCTTTCTTTCTGACTTGGGGCCATCACCCCCCTTTGATCTGATGAGGCATGGGTCTCCATTATATTTGGGTTTATTAGAAACCCTTATTGTGTTAGGAATCAGTAATCTATTTAAAGTGATTGATTTTTTTATGATATTAGATGATATTCCTTTGACCATGTGGGACCTTTATTGGATGGGTGTGTTCCCCTATGGTTGAAGTTTATATTGTTTGTACATGGGGTAAGTACGCAATACATCCAAATTAGGTATGTTTCCTCCATACTACTATGAAGTTCACTACCCTAATGTGATAAACATTGTGATTTTCCATAGAATATGAGTGTTGATAACAATCCTATAAGATTGGATTTTGGCCCTCTATCTATAGAGGTTGCTTGTCTGTATGATTTAGGGTATATTTTTTCCCTAATAGTATTATATATACCCTATGTTCTGAGGTGTGAGATCTTCCAAAGGTGATTTCGGTACACCCTTTACTAGTTTATAGACATTCAGTGAGGTTTGGTTAATTAACCATAGATTGATGATATATATGAGTGTGGAATGACATGATGTTTTGTTTGATCTCATAACTGATAGTTTTTATGTGATAATATGAGTTTCAATCTAGTTCTAACTTGTGAGTTATATTCCTAGCTTTGGATCCCTAGGAATATGGTTTCTTCCCTTGAGAAATTATTTAACCAGTTGTTCAGGAATCATATCTCACAAATATAGGAATGTGTTTGGTGGTGATCATTATTTAGATAGGTTCTTAGTGCGAGCTATGGATCGGTGGACTAGGAATTGCCTATGATTTCCAAGTTATCATTTTTGACCCTTGTTGGAGTACACATGTTTTTTATCACCCATAATTTTTTATTTTACCTCTATTTTTCTTTTATAATCAGGGTGTCGAAGATCCCTCCAAGGACCTTGGACCTGTGCAGCGATGTTAGAGGCACCTCATGGATGTGAAAACTAATCCTTATTTAAATCGGTGGTGAGGGATAGTTTGTGCAGTGAGCTCCCTGTAGATTCCACCATGGATGGGCGAGAACTGCTAGAATTTTCATAGTGATATATTGTATCCCTTGAACATGGTTTTTGTGTTTTACTGGTTTCTTGTAGCATCTTGGTGACTTGGTGGATTGGTAAAATTTCACTCTTTTATTATTTAAGCATAGTTGATGATTTGGAACATCCCTTAGAGGCTTCAGATAATTATTTTATAGGCTGAGGAGTTAGTATTCATACACTATGGTATTATGATAATATGATCTGTGAATATATAGAAAATGGGATATCGTCTTCCCCCTTTGTGGTGCTCTCAATATGATAATAGAGTCAAACTCAGGGTCCTTGGCTTTGACATGCATCAGTATGTTTGTAGGGGTTGACTCATAGGTTGAGTGATGCCTCTATTGTTCATTTTCTATTAATGGATCCATTCATGAAGTTAATATTTATTACTATAGAAATGTTCCTTTCAATATACCTGGACGATGCCACGTTGGATCATGTGAGTTCGAAATACCCAAGTATCATGTTAAAATTGAAATCATCATCTTGGTTTTTTTCACTTCAAAAATATGGAAAAGGTTTTAGTGGAGTCTACTAATAGTATATTTGTGGATATGGGAAATTTTGGATATTTCTATGGATTTTTATGGTTGTTTGTAGTCATTTATGAACTATATATTTGTTTCAGAGAAAATTTCTTAGTTCATATATTGTGGGTAAGGACCTAACTGATTTAGTGGTGTAAAGATTATATCCCAACATCCACTCATGGTGTTAGGATGAGGATATTGATGTTACTTGGGTTCCCTAATCTAGTCAGAAACAATGTTTATATAATTTAAATTCTATTTTTTTTAGTGGTGTTGTAGAGGTGTCATTGGTAAATGATGTTGAAAACCCAAATAATGGATGTTGGTGCATTTAAATTGTCTCAGAAAGGAATTCTTATGGCAATATACATTTTATATGTGGAGTGTGACCACCCATATAAGTAACATGATGAACTATATCTGAAAAATACCACCGATTCTCGGAGTTTTATAATTTTGAGGTCTTTGGGTGTCTCGGTAATTAGATGATAAATGATATCGAGTGGGAGACCTTGGTGAGTATTTTTAGTCAATGTTTTTTGTATATTTAAACCACCCCTTGTTATTGGTTATTATTGGTTGGTGACTGAGGAATTAAACAATATATGTGGAATCCTATATATGTGTTTTGGAATAAGATACATTCCTAGGGGAGTTCTATTCGAGATCCATAAATATGATGACAACAAAATATTTTGGAGGTCATGTAGTGGTGTTCTTGTTTCTAATATATTTTTAGACTGGCGTCTTATTAAATATTTATTATGGTAATACATTTAATGTTGTGAAATACCTTAACAGGATAGAATGTAATAATTTGGTTTTTCCTAAGAATATTATTTAGTTTTAATTATATTTTAGAGCCCTAGGACTATAAATAGTGTAAAATTGATAATTTTAGTTTGATAACATTGTTGGAACATTTTTTACTATTTCTATTGGTCCAGAAACATCATGTTTACCCCAATAAATGAATTTGGTGAGATTTTGAATCAAGTTATTTATTTAGGATATTTAATATTTATAACATTAATATTTCATATTCCCATGAGTTGGAATAATTAATTATTTTAAATGAAGCACCATATGGAAAATATTACTCAAACACTGGATTTGGTATGAATGTATTTAACCAAGTGAGGTAAAATCTATATTCATATCCTGGACCTATTTCAGTCACATTAAGTTCTTTCCTTCATATGTTAATTATGGATAATGAAATATTATAATCTATCCCACTATATACCTATGAGTGTATGAAAGGATAATAAATCCCTCCCCCTTATTTCTTGATTACTTTGAGAGTAAAATGTTGTGGTTTATAGAGACAACTTCATCATGGGATGATCAGAACATGGATATAAATGGAATGACAATGAATCGTGAATTAGAAACATGTGATGGTCATGTGATCTTCCAAAATGAAGGAATGTTTATTTTAAATTTTACCCCTTATTGACTATATTGTTCTTCCTAATTTCCATTTTGGATGATAATTTTTTTATTTTTCTTTTTTTCGTTTTTTTATCTGAAACCGAGTATTTAGTGTGGAATTGGGTAGATCACAATCAATCTGTGTTGGGTATTTCTGACTGCGTAGAGTGTGGTCCCAAGAACACACCCCATGTATGTCTATTACTGAATATTGTTCATATGTGGGGCCCATATGTTTTGTATTTCTGACATACATTTTATGTGGGACTCTTATGAAAACAAAATAGGGTTTTTTCAGGTACATGATTAGTCACCCATGTGAAACACATCGACAAGTGCTTGTATATGCTATTTTGGTTAGTGTATATACACAGACATGAGTTCACCCATACACCTCATATAGTATAGGGACATGATTTGTAATAGAAAATTAGATGCTGGGTTGGCGTGAAGACAACTTCAAAGTGACTCTTTGGATGGATAGGACATGTACAATGAGCACACACCGAATACATTCATATTTATTGGTATTTTTTTCATCTTTATGAAATACATCCAATTCTGGAAAACTGAGTACTTAATTCCATGTATATTCCATCATATAACTGAAATATGGGGCCCTTGATGCTATTATATATATTTTTTGAGTTGATTCAATTCTGATTGTGACTTATAATCCCTTATAAGAAAACATTAGATGTTGAAAATGGAAAAAAGTGGGCGCAAGTGATTTGGAATTTTTTTGGGTGATTAGAAGTTTGGTGTGTAAATCATTAATGTCTCTAAGGTTATTACCCCTCATGTATTTTTTGTTGGTTATGAATTCCATTATAGTATTATGGGTAATAGATGATGGTTTTTATATAAGAAAGGGTTGTTCCCACTTCATCGTATCATAGCTTGATTTCTATTTATCAAACATCTGATTCATAAGACATATATCCTCTCTAGACATGCCTTACAGTTAGTATTGGTCCATACTTTATATAATCTATGATTTGAGGAGTTGTAGACTCTATCCTTATACATGAATACCTCCATGGAAATTCTCCATTCGATGATAGATACAATGTCTCCCCAAATATGTTCTATCTCATGTTATCATAAAAGGATATAGAGAATCATTTGACAGATGTTCCTAATAGTCCCTCCACAAGACTTTCATGGATGATTCTTTTGTAGTATTTTTGGTGTGGTATCTATCCATGGATACTTTCCTTAGGCCCATGTTAAATTTCAAGATCAATTAGTCCTCTCTTTTCCTAGAGAAGGCACCCCTATATTGGATAGAGAGTGGGTCCTCCAGGCTAGTTGATATTTTCTTAGATCTAATCTAATGAGGAATGTATTAATCATATGTAAATGGTTATAGTTCAATTTTTACATGATCTCACCCATTGGTGTAGTGTTATATCCCCCTCATGGTTTTAGTGTTTTTTTCTTGGTAATGTTTTTTTGATAGCGATAGAAAATTTTCAGGGGTTGGTAACCTCATTGATAGGTTCTGTTTATAGGTGAGGAATAGTTATACCATAACTACTATAGTTTTAAATGTATTGTTGTAGAGAATTATAAACATATGTTGATTGTTCATGCACATAGAGGTCAAAAGAGTATTGTGATATTTATTTGTTTCCATATAATCTTATTTCTAGAGAGGATTGAGTTTCTCTTTTGGTTACTCTTCTCATAGTATTTCTTCTTTATCCCTTATGTGCATCTACTATAGAGACCCGAAGCTTGACGTACATGGACATTAAATTACTTTAGCAGAATACTTAATACATAACAAAAACGGACACACAAGGACCGTAATAGTTTAGTGTTTTTGGAAACTTGGAACGTAATCTTCTAATCGTGGTGAAAGATCTTCAACATCTCCCATAAAGATCATCCCCTTTTTTCATAACTAAAACCTTTCTTTATATCCTGGGGAAAAGAAAACATAAAAAGGGTGAGCTCAAATGCTCAGTAAGGGTAAGCATGGATAAAATAAAACATACCATATACATTTGAATCTTAAAAACATGAACATAATGTTTAAACATAAAAAGCTTGAGCAATGACATAAAACATGGAAGTACGTAAGGCATAGATCATAAAGAAACATTAAGAATGATAAAATAGAAATGGAATAAGACATGTAATTGTGGCAACCATTAAGCACATGATATGATTTCCATAGTAGCCAAGGCATTGGTGCCAACACCATCTTAGTGGACAAAGTCCCTTTCTAAATCGAGTTCATTCCTCGTTCCAGTCCTGTATTACTGAACCGGTTTAACTTGTCATTACAGCCATGTCTACATCATGAGATATAAATCTTTACCCAATGCATTGGAGAGAGATATAGGTCCCACCCATCTCATAATGAAATCATTCTTACTTGTTCCACAAAATAAACATACATCATTCATAATAACCCAATAAATAAAATGGGTTTCATAAACATCATCACATCATCACATAATCCATACAAAAGAAATGGATATAATTTCATAATAAGAAAAGCGAAACCATGTAAATCATAGAGACATTATACTTGAAACATACAAATATGAATATAATGTCATCTTAGATGGAAAATGGTTTTGATAAAACACTTGAAATGAATTCTTGAGGAAAATATCCTTTTTTCTTCAAAATCATTTTCTTTTCACAAAATGTCATGCAATTTTAAAAGAAAAGGATTTTGTTGAAAATAGTCATGAAATATTTTGTAGGAAGCTTCATGAAAATAAGGCTTTATAAAACCGTAAAAATCCTTTCATGTCGTATATGTTAAAAAACATTCTTCGCGTACTTTTTTCAGAAAAGTCAAAAAGTACATCGTATGGTAAATAAAAGAAAGATTCCTTACATACCATGTATTAAAAGTAAAAAATGGGTAAAAATGACTTTAAACAATCATTAATACACATTTATAAAACATGGACACGGATGATATCAATAACCCCAGTAAATACTTACAAATAAGCAATCTCAGATAAAAATGAGATTTGCAAAATAATCCTTTACCTTAGGTCTGATATGCTTCGTACGTTTCCAATCCTCATGTATAATTATTTAAATAATCTCATTGATGTATTATAGAATCATATTCATTGTTATTATATCATATGTGTTTCACTTATGACTTTATATTAACCGTTCTTTTGTAAATTCCATGTTAAAGAGTGTTTTGGGTAAAATCGTTTCGTTTGTCGTCTGTGTTTTGACTAGTAATTATTCATATGATTACATAGATCATGATTACTTAATTCCAGAATATTAAACATGATTTATATATAATATATATTCATAATATACATATTTATAATAGATCAATAAATGGAATGAAATACACCATTCATGGAGACGGTAGGCCGTACGTACGCATGAACGATGTTTTCGTTTCCTTATTGAGTTGAATGAAATTAAATAGATGACATATATATCTATATAAATAAATACAATAGAATTATTATTCCATATATTTCATTATTATTCGTTATATATACTTTATAATCATTCTTGAATGGTTAATCATGGAAAATGAATCTCATCGCGTTCGTGGAGACGGTAGTCCGTACGTACGCACGAGCGATGATATCATTCTCGTGATCGTGGAATTGTATTGGAGTGTATTTATACTATTTCAGAATCAATATCACTTTACAATAATCATATATAGTCATTATTTACACCATTATACCCATCCAAGTAAGGTGATGGTGGAAAATAGATTACACCACGGCGTGGAGACGGTATTCCGTACGTATGCACGCGCGGTGATTTCGTTTTCCGTAGGATGGATAGATGGTGAAATAGGGTTGTTTCATACTTATAATAACATATCAGTATATGGATGATACTGATGTTATTACTTCATAATGAAACAACTAAAGAAGAATAAGTATAAGAAGAAATAAAGTTGAAAGAATCGGTAACGGATATTACCTCTTCTTTCAACACGCCTTTTTGAAACCTCCTCTTAGGGCACTAAGATTGGCCTTTAAAGAAGACCAGAACCTCTAGTATGTTTCTAGGGAAGTGTAGAAGTGAAATGGGAAGGGTTTGGCCGAGTTTTAAGGCTCAATGTGGTGTGACGAAGAGAGGTAGGAGGTTCCCTTTTATAAGGGAGGAGAGGGGCACCTTTGGAATTCTTAAAAATATTAATTTATAATAAATCTAAAACCACTTAAATACCTCCAAAAATGACTCATATTAGAATAATAGATGTTATAGGGTTGTAATCTAATCAACCAATCAAATTTAGACATGTTTGGATCTTATTTTAAACCTTATCATTTTGATTTATCCTTATTTAATCTATTTAAGTTTATTTGTGGTAATAAAATTCTAAATTTTAAATTATAACAAATAATTACTTATTTGTTATGAATTTTCCATACATGGTTACTTAAAAACATTATAGACCATATAAATTTAAATTTATAATTTTTCAATATTTTTGTGATTTTTAAACAATTTTATAATATGTTATTTTTATAAAATAACAATAGTGTCAATTTTGACACTATTCATTTATTTGAATTTAAATAAAATATATACAGAAGATATGTTCGAACTAAAAGCTTTAATAGATTCATAAAAGGTCATATGTATCTATAAAATTAGTGGATCACATTAAATAGTTCATATAATATTTATTTTATTATTTTTAAAACCATTTATTTGGTTTATCTCTTAATAAAATAATTACTACAACATTTTTGTATAATTATTCAATATACTTATATGTTGCATAAAAATTAAAAAAAAATCCTATGATGAATATCAATCTATTAAATTTCACAATAATACTTTTAATCGAATTTATCATCTTAAAATCATAATATGTAAATTGTTATATTTATTAAATTATGAAGGTGACAACTTTGGAATCATTTAAAATAAAATAATATAAGTGTCATAATCACTTTTATAAGGCTCCAAACGGTTATATATTAGGCATTTGGATGGTTAAGGTTTATATATACACTAAAAGTAAGTTTTGGTAAGGTTTTTGGGACTTTTAATTGGTATTATTATTTCAATAAAAACTATATTACTTATTTTTTTCTTAATAAATAATTTCTGTATCATTAATATATCACCATTAATGATAATTAGTTAATCCCTAAAAATTCTAAATAAATTATCATGATGTAGATAATATTATTATATTTCTGGATACTATTCATGTTCTAAGTTTTATGATGTTTATCACTAAATTAAAATTATTATACTTATAAGATTTACGAGAGTGACATGTTGTCACTTTCTTTAGTTTTAATAATAATTAAATTATTTTCATGGTCAAAAGTCCATAAAATGAATCTAATCCGACCCTTAGGTTATATGGGTCTACTTTTAGCCATCCAATAGAATTTTGGCACGTGTTAGGGTAATTTTATAATATTATATTTACCTTTAATTACCTGATTTACCTTTAACTATGGTAAATAAAATTTACCATAGTTACTATTCATAATTCCCAAAAATAAAAAGTAGCTTATTAACATAATTTGGACCCACTGATTCCAAATATGGAATCCATTTTTCCAAATTCAATACAAAAAATTTTCAAAAATTAAATTAAAATTAATCCTGTTGTCGAATGAAAACGGGTTTCTCTTTAAACATTACAAAAGATAGAATTGATTTAAACTACGAATTCAATGTAAAATCAATGCTAATGACATACATTATATTAAATGGTAAAAATATATTCTATTTATACATTAAAACCATTCAATATTATAATTTAACCACATAAGTTATTATGATGAAAAAAAGTTGTTTTTAATTAAAATATAGCGTGTTTTTACTATTCATTGAAATTTGAAAGTTATCAGAATAATATGAAAAATTTATAGCAGGTAAAATTTTATATCTGGATTCCAAAGAATAATTTTATTTTGTAAAATTGAGATTATAAACATTTCAAAAACTAGATTTAAAGTGGGTGCTCCATCAAAAGGCGGCAAAACTGCATTTTTCGTAAAATACTTATTTTACCGGAAAAATTTATTTTGTTCTTATACCATGTTCTAGAAAATGTGTAAGATGAATAATAATGTTATAAAATTCAAAATTTATTTAATACTATTCATAACGGATAGTTCATTATAATATTATAATAATATATCGTTGTTTAGTAAAACTCGGTATTGCGTACAACACACGCTATCGAGGAAGGTCGTGATTACGTGTAATGCAAGCCAAGTCAGGGTTGCATATAGTGCAATACTCCTTTGTTATTTCATTAAAACAAAATCCAACCATTTTTCATTTATACATTGAGTATATATATACACACTGAATGTTGTGTAGAATAACTACTATCAAACAAACATCAAATTGTGTGTAACACGATCCATGATTAGTGTTGCGTATACTGCAAGCTAATACGGTTTTGTGTATTGCGCAAGATAATCTTTGTGTATCGTACAACAGAAGATATAAAATAAATTAAAAATAATATATCTTATAAAATCTCAGGTTATTACATTCTACCCCCCTTAAAATGAATTTCTCCCTCGAAATTCGTCAGGGTTATAAATGGTTTTCTACTTGAAAGTTTTTTAATTGAAACCCACATTATAAAAAGGAATACCAAAACTTTTCTTTATAAACTAAAGTATGAAACATAACAGTTACCCAAATAAACTAATCACTGGGTTTCCACATAGGATAACATAAGTGAAAATATGGATATGGAAGAGAAATCTAACCATCATGTTCTGATAGAGAGTGGTAGAGATCATGCCTATGAAAAAACCAACAATCACAAAGCCATAGATTTGTGATGATCTAAGGTACCATCTGATTCATCAGATATAAGGTCACTAAGACAACATTTTTGGTTTTTAAGATCATTTCCCTAAATTTGATGAATTAAAAGAAATACTTACATGATTTTGGTACATTCTCACTGTTGTTCGTGAATTGAACAATTTCCACTTCATTCCTTAATGAAATGAAGTTGAATTTTTTATTCGTGATGTGTTAGTAGATCATGTGATAGAATGATGGTTCATTCCATCTGTTTCAAACAAAAGGTTAGAAAAAGTTATAAGTCCATCATATGGTTAGATTAATCGTATATGGTTCCCAAAAATGAACATATACTTCATATATCATACCGCTTAATAAAATAAAACTAGTTTCTACTAACCATGGACTTCATGTAGGCCAGTGGTAGGTGATAAAGGCTAGTCGCACTTCGATTGTGGGTTTGATTCCCACAGCTTTGTCCGACGCGATGGGCTGTCGCCCGTCCTGCAGGTTCTCCTTTTTCTAAAACTACATTACTATAACATCCCATCAATAATATCAAAAAAAAGTTCTATCCTTAAACAATACTAACTTATGTCCAACATAATCCATTCCAATATTTAGGCTTATCTAAAATACTTTGGTCCAAGCTCATAGTATAAAGAAAACAATTACTTGAAATGTCATCAACCAAGCATTTGAATACCATCATTTATCCCCCATATATCTTGTTGGTCACATTCCAATCATGTGAATACCTTAATCATGTATTCTCTTGAAAAATGAACTCCCATTAAACCTTAGTGAAAACATGAATGCAGTCAAAAGTTAACTCTTTCCACATACCAAAATCCAAAAAATCGATATACTCAAACCATGAAATAACCTTCTCCTAATATCAGTCATGAGTTCATGAATACTATCAAACATTTAATTTTCTCCTTATCCCTTCATTATGTGCATATCATCTACATTCCAAAAATATCTGAATAACCTTTCATGGATACTGGTACCATTAATCATACACTTTCAAAAATCAAGGAAAGACAACAGTGTAAAAATTCTTAGATGTCTCTTTATTCAATAGTACTATGAGATTACTTATACAACATTACACATGATAAACATGTAATCATTCAACTACCTTCTTAAACCATTGATCGAGCTTCAACAATTATTTCAAATCACATATCATTTGTAGTCTCTTCATCATCATCAACATAAATACTACCCATACGACCATACTGATTCTCTTCATTAGACATTCTCTTAGGGAATTGGTTTGCATAATGCCCGTACATTCCACATTTAAAACATTTAACCATTGTTGATGTCGTAGAAATACCATTATCCTCATCCATGGTGTTAACTGAACCTTTTCTTTTGCACTTACTGGATTTGTGTCCTTCTTTTCCACACCAAAAGCATCTTACAGTTCCCTTTAAACAATCTCCCTGATGCCTCTTCCCACATGATTTACATGAGGGAAATTGAACTTTCTTTCCTCTATGATCATCATGAAACTCCATCATTCTCTTACTATCTGAGTCGGGAAACTTACCAAAGTTGATATTATTGATCATATTATGAGATTGCTGATTAGGAATAATAATGATGTTTGGACTTCCAAATCTCGTTTCATTTGGTTTCTCATGAAGAATATCACTCCATTGCCTGTCATATCCTCCATTATCATGAATCTTCCTATTTCTAACCATTTTCTAAAACCCAAAAAGAATAGTGTGAGAGGAAAAAATCATGTTAGGAAAAACAGCATAGTAAAGGGGGAGCACCCTCAATATCTAACATCTTATGTTAAATTCTAATATCGTTACCGTAGTTCTAGGACTATATCCTATACGTATACGTATCCTTAGGGACATCCCTATAGATACCTTAGAAATATCTCTAGGGATCTCACTAACGTTTTTGCATCCTAGTTTCCAAAGGTTGACTAAACCTTTCCTCTGATACCAAATGTAGAGACCCGAAGCTTGGCGTACATGGACATTACATTAATTTAGTGGAATACTTAATATATTACAAATACAGACACACAAGGACCATAATAGTTTAGTGTCTTTGGAAACTTGGAACATAATCTTCTAATCGTGGTGAAAGATCTTCAACATCTCCCATAAATATCTTCCCCTTTTTTTCATACCTAAAACATTTCTTTATATCCTGGGTAAAGGAAAACATAAAAAGGGTGAGCTCAAACGCTGAGTAATGGTAAGCATGGATAAAATAAAACATAACATATACATTTGAATCTTAAAAACAAGAACATAATGTTTAAACATCAAAAGCTCAGTGTCATAAAACATGGAGGTACATAAGGAATAGATCATAAAGAAACATTAAAAATGATAAAATATCATGGGAATAAAACATGTAATTGTGGAAACCATTAAGCACATGATACGATTTCCATAATAGCCAAGGCATTGCTGCCAAGACCATCTTAGTGGACAAAGTCTCTTTTTGAATCGAGTTCATTTCTCGTTCCAGTCCGGTATTACTGAACTGGTTTAACTTGCCGTTCCAGCCATTTCTATCTCATGAGATATAAATCTTTACCTAATAAATTGGAGGTAGATATAGGTCCCACCCATCTCATAATGAAGTCATTCTTACTTGTGCCACAAAATAAACATACATCATTCATAATAACCCAATAAATAAAATGGGTTTCATAAACATCATCACATCCTCACATAATCCATATAAAAGAAATGGATATCATTTCATAACAAGAAAAGAGAAACCATGTAAATCACAGAGACATTATACTTGAAACACACACATATGAAAATAATGTCATCTTAGATGGAAAATGGTTTTGATAAAACACATGAATTGAATTCTTGAGGAAAATATCCTTTTTTCTTCAAAATCATTTTATTTTCACAAAATGTCATGCAATTTTAAAAGAAAAGGATTTTGTTGAAAATAGTCAAGAAATATATTTTAGGAAGCTCCATGAAAATAAGTCTTTATAAAACCGTAAAAATACTTTCATTCCGTATACGTTAAAAAAACATAATCCACGTACTCTTGTCGGAAAAGTCAAAAAGTACCTCATATGGTAAACAAAAGAATGATTTCTTACATACCATGTAGTAAAAGTCAAAAATGGTTAAAAATGACATTAAAAATACATGGATACACTTTTATAAAACATGGACATGGATGATAGCAATAACCCCAGTAAATACATACGAATAAGCAATATCAGATAAAAATGAGATTTGCAAAATTATCCCTTACCATAGGTCCGATATGCTTCGTACGTATCCAAACCTCCTGTATAATGATTTAAATAATGTCATTGACTTATTAAAGAATCATATTCATTGTTATTATATCATATATGGTTCACTTATGACTTTACATTAACCGTTCTTTTGTAAAATCCATGTTAAAGAGTGTTTTGGGTAAAATCGTTTCATTTGTCGTCCGTGTTTTGACATGTAATTATTCATATGATTACTTAGATAATGATTACTTAATTCCAGAATATAAAACATGATTGATATATAATATATATTCATAATATACATATTTATAATAGATTGATAAATGGAAAGAAATACACTGTTCATGGAGACGGTAGGTCGTACGTACGCATTAACGCTGTTTTTGTTTCCTTATTGAGTTGAATGAAATTAAATAGATGACATACATATATATATATACATAAATAAAGTAGAATTATTATTCCATTTATTTCATTATTATTCATTATATATACTTTATAATCATTCTTGAATGGTTAATAATGGAAAATGAATCTCATCGCGTTCGTGGGGATGATAGTCCGTATGTACGCACGAGCGATGATATCATACCCGTGATCGTGTAATTGTATTGGAGTGTATGTATAATATTTCATAATCAATATCACTTTAAAATAATCATATATATTCATTATTTACACCATTATAACCATCCAAGTAAGGTGATGGTGGAAAATAGATTACACCACGACGTGGAGACGGTATTCCGTACGTACACACGCGCGGTGATTTCGTTTTCCGTAGGATGGATAGATGGTGAAATAGGGTTGTTTCTGATTATAATAAAATATCAGTATATTATTGATACTAATGTTATTACTTCATAATGAAACAACTAATGAAGAAGAAGTAGAAGAAGAAATAAAGTTGAAAGAATCGGTAACGGATATTACCTCTTCTTTCGACACACCTTTTTGTAACCTCCTCTTAGGGCACTACGATTGGTCTTTGAAGAAGACCAGAACCTCTAGGATGTTTCTAGGGAAGTGGAGAAGTGAAATGGGAAGGGTTTGGCCGAGCCTGAAGGCTCAAAGTGGTGTGAGGAAGAGAGGGAGGAGGTGCCTTTATATAAGGGAGGAGAGGGGCACCTTTGGAATTCTTAAAATATTAATTTATAATAAATCTATCCCCACTTAAATACCTCCAAAAAATGAATCATATTAGAATATTAGATGATATATAGCTGTAATATCATCAACCAATCAAATTTAGACTTGTTTGGATCTTATTTTAAACCTTATCATTTTTATTTATCCTTATTTAATCTATTTACGTTTATTTGTGGTAATAAAATTCTAAATTTTAAATTATAACAAATAATTACTTATTTGTTGTGAATTTTCCATAATTGGTTACTTTATAACATTATACACTATATAAAGTTAAATTTATAATTTTTAAATATTTTTGTGATTTTTCATCAATTTTATAATATGTTATTTTTATAAAATAACAATAGTGTCAATTTTGACACTATTCATTTATTTGAATTTAAATAAAATATATACAGAAGATATGTTCGAACTAAAAGATTTAATAGATTCATAAAAGGTCATAAGTATCTATAAAATTAGTTTATCACATTAAATAATTCATATAATATTTATTTTATTATTTTTAAAACCATTTATTTGATTTATCTCTTAATAAAATAATTACTAAAAAAAATTTGTATAATTATTTAATATAGTTATTTATTGCAAAAAAATTTAAAAATAAAATCCTATGATTAATATAAATCTATTAACTTTATCAATAATACTTTTACTCGAATTTATCATCTTAAAATCGCAATATTTAAATTGTTATATTTATTAAATTATGAAGGTGACAACATTGGAATGATTTGAAATAAAATAATATAAGTGTCATAATCACTTTTATAAGGATCCAAACGGTTCTATATTGGGTATTTGGGTGGTTAAGGTGTATCTATACACTACCAATAAGTTTTGGTCAGGTTTGTGGGCCTTTTAATTGGTATTATTATTTCAATAAAAACTATATTACTGATTTCTCACTTAATAAATAATTTATGTATCATTAATATATCACCATTAATGACAATTATTTAATCCCTAAGAATTATAAATAAATTATCATGATGTAGATAATTATATTAGATTTCTGGAGACTAATCATGTTCTAAGTTTTATAATGTTTATCACTAAATTAAAATTATTATACTTATAAGATTTAAGAGAGTGACATGTTGTCACTTTCTTTGGTTTTAATAATAATTAAATTATTTTCATGGTCAAAAGTCCATAAAATGAATCTAATCCGACCCTTAGGTTATATGGGTCTACTTTTAGCCATCCAATAGATTTTTTTCATGTGTTAGGGTAATTTTATAATATTATATTTACCCTTAATTACCCGATTTACCTTTAACTACAGTAAATAAAATTTACCATAGTTACTATTCATAATTCCCCAAAATTAAATGTAGCTTATTAACATAATTTGGACCCACTATTTCAAAATATGGAATCTATTTTTCCAAATTCAATACAGAAAAGTTGTAGAAATTAAATTAAAATTAATCCTGTTGTCGAAAGAAAACAGGTTTTTCCTTAAAACATTACAAAAGATTGAACTGATTTTACCTACGAATTCAATGTAAAATCAATGATAATGACATAAATTATATTAAATGGTAAGAATATATTCCATTCATAATTTAACACCTTTCCATAATATAATTTAACCACATAAGTTATTACGATGAAAAAAGTTGTTTTTAATTAAAATATAGCGTGTTTTTACTATTCATTAAAATATAAAAGTTATCAGAATAATATGAAAAATTTATCCCAGGTAAAATTTTATATCTCTATTGCAAGGAATAATTTTATTTTGTAAAATTGAGCTTCTAAACATGTCAAAAACTAGATTTAAAGTTGGTGCCTCATCAAAAGGCGGCAAAACTGCATTTTTTGAAAAATACTTATTTTACCGGAAAAATTTATTTTTTTCTTATACCATGTTCTAGAAAATGTGTAAGATGAATAATAATGTTATAAAATTCAAATTTTAGTTAATACTATTCATAACGGCTAGTTCATTATAATATTATAATAATATATCGTTGTTTAGTAAAACTCGGTATTGCGTACAACACACGCTATCGAGGAAGGTTGTGATTGCGTGTAATGAAAGCCAAGTCAGGGTTGCGTATAGTCCAAGACTCCTTTGTTGTTTTGTTATAACAGAATCCAAACATTTTTCATTTATAAATTGAGTGTATATATATATATACACACTCAATGTTGCGTATAATAACTACTATCAAAAAAACATGAAATTTTGTGTAACACGATCCAGGATTAGTGTTTCGTATACTGCAAGCTAATACGGTGTTGCGTATTGCGCAAAATAATATTGGTCTGTCATACAACAGAAGATATAAAAGAAATTAAAAAGAATATATCTTATAAAATCTCGGGTTATTAAATTCTACCCCCCTTAAAAGGAATTTTGCCCTCGAAATTCGTCGGGGTTATAAATGGTTTTCTACTTGAAAGTTTCTTTAATTGAAACCCACATCGTAAAAAGGAATACCAAAACTTATCTTTATAAACTAAAGTATGAAACGTAACAGTTACCCAAATAAACTAATCACTTGGTTTCCACATTGGATAACATAGGTGAAAATATGGATATGGAAGAGAAATCTATCCATCATGTTCTGATAGAGAGTGGTAGAGATCATGGCTATGAAAAAGCCAACAATCACAAAGCCATTGATTTGTGATGATCTAAGGTACCATCTGATTCATCGGATATAAGGTCACTAAGACAAAATTTTTGGTTTTCCAGATCATTTCCCTAAAGTTGATTAATTAAAAGAAATACTTACATGATTTTGGTACATTCTCACTGTTGTTCGTGAATTGATCATTTTCCACTTCAACCCTTAATGAAATGAAGTTGAATTTTTTATTCGTGATGTGTTAGCAGATCATGTGATAGAATGATGGGTCATTCCATCTGTTTCAAACAAAAGGTTTTCAAAAGTTATAAGTCCATCATATGGTTATATTAATCGTATATGGTTCCCAAAAATGAACTTATACTTCATATATCATACCGCTTAATAAAATAAAACTAGTTTATACTAACCAGGGACTTCCTGTAGTCCAGTGGTAGGCAATAAAGTCCAGTCGCACTTAGATTGTGGGTTTGATTCCCACAGCCTTGTCCGACGCGATGGGCGGTCGCCCGTCCTGCAGGTTGTCCTTTTTCTAAAACTACATTACTATAACATCCCATCAATAATATCAAAAAAAAGTTCTATCCTTAACAATACTAACTTATGTCCAACATAATCCATTCCAATATTTAAGCTTATCTAAAATTCTTCGGTCCAAGTTCATAGTATAAAGAAAACGATTACTTGAAATGTCATCAACCAAGAATTTGAATACCATCATTTATCCCCCATATATCTTGTTGGTCACATTCCAATCATGTCAATACCTTAATCATGTATTATCTTGAAAAATGAACTCCCATTAAACCTTAGTGAAAACATAAATGCACTCAAAAGTTAACTCTTTCCACATACCAAAATCCAAAAATTTGATATACTCAAACCATGATATAACCTTCTCCTTATATCAGTCATGAGCTCATGAATACTATCAAACATTTAATTTTCTCCTTATCCCTTCATTATGTGCATATCATCTACATTCCAAAAATATCTGAATAACCTTTCATGGATACGGGTACCATTAATCATACACTTTCAAAACTCAAGGAAAGACAACAGTGTAAAAATCCTTAGATGTCTCTTTATTCCATAGTACCATGAGATTACTTATACAACATTACACTTGATAAACATGTAATCATTCCACTACCTTCTTAAACCATTGATCGAGCTTCAACCATTATTTCAACTCACATATCATTTGTAGTCTCTTCATAATCATCATCATAAATACTAAACATATGACCATACTGATTCTTTTCATGAGACTTTCCCTTAGGGCATTGGTTTCCATAATCCCCGTACATTCCACATTTAAAACATTTAACCATTGTTGATGTCGTAGCAATACCATTATCCTCATCCATGGTGTTAACTGAACCTTTTCCTTTGCACTTACTAGCTTTGTGTCCTTCTTTTCCACACCAAAACCATCTTCCAGTTCCCTTGAAACAATCTCCCTGATGCCTCTTCCCACATTATTTACATGAGGGAAATTGAACTTTATTTCCACTATGATCATCATGAAACTCCATCTTTCTCTTATTATCTGAGTCGGGAAACTTACCGAAGTTGATATTATTGATCATATTATAAGATTGTTGATTAGGCATAATAACGATGTTTGGACTTCCAAATCTCGTTTCATTTGGTTTCTCATGAAGAATATCATTCCATTGTCCGTCATATCCTCCATTATCACGAATCTTCCTGTTTCTAGCCATTTTCTAAAACCCAAAAAGAATAGTGTGAGAGGAAAAAATCATGCTAGGGAAAATAACATAGTAAAGCGGGAGCACCCTCAATATATAACATCTTATTTTAAATTCTATGATCGTTACCATACTCCTACGACTATATCCTATACGTATACTTATCCTTAGGGACATCCCTAGACAGACCTTAGAAATATCTCTAGGGATGTCACTAACATTTTTGAATCCTAGTTTCCAAAGGTTGACTAAACCTTTCCTCTGATACCAAATGTAGAGACCCGAAGCTTGATGTACATGTACATTACATTACTTTAGAGGAATACTTAATACATAACAAAAACAAACACACAAGGACCGTAATAGTTTAGTGTCTTTGGAAACTTGGAACATAATCTTCTAATCGTGGTGAAAGATCTTCAACATCTCCCATAAATATCTTCCCCTTTTTTTCATACCTAAAACCTTTCTTTATATCCCGGGAAAAGGAAAACATAAAAAGGGTGAGCTGAAATGCTTAGTAAGGGTAAGCATGGATAAAATAAAACAAACCATAAACATTTGAATCTTAAAAACATGAACATAATGTTTAAACATCAAAAGCATTAGCAATGACATAAAACATGGAGGTACGTAAGGCATAGATCATAAAGAAACATTAAGAATGATAAAATACCATGGGAATAAAACATGTAATTGTGGAAACCATTAAGCACATGATATGATTTCCATATTAGCCAAGGCATTGCTTCCAAGACCATCTTAGTGGACAAAGTCCCTTTTTGAATCGAGTTCATTCCTCATTCTGATCCCGTATTACTGAACCGGTTTAACTTGTCATTCCAGCCATGTATATCTCATGAGATATAAATCTTTACCCAATCCATTGGAGGGAGATATAGGTCCCACCCATCTCATAATGAAATCATTCTTACTTTTGCCACAAAATAAACATATATCATTCATAATAACCCAATAAATAAAATGGGTTTCATAAACATCATCACATCATCACACAATCCATATAAAAGAAATGGATATCATTTCATAATAAGAAAAGATAAACCATGTAAATCATAGAGACATTATACTTGAAACATACCCATATGAAAATAATGTCATCTTATATTGAAAATGGTTTTGATAAAACACTTCAAATGAATTCTTGAGGAAAATATCCTTTTTTCTAGAAAATCATTTTATTTTCACAAAATTTCATGCAATTTTAAAAGAAAAGGATTTTGTTGAAAATAGTCATGAAATATTTTGGAGGAATCTTCATGAAAATAAGGCTTTATGAAACCGTAAAAATCCTTTCATGCTATATACGTTAGAAAAAACATTCTTCGCGTACTTTTGTCAGAAAAGTCAAAAAGTACCTCGTATGGTAAACAAAAGAAATATTCCTTACATACCATGTAGTAAAAGTAAAAAATGGTTAAAAATGACTTTAAACATACATGGATACACTTTTATAAAACATGGACATGGATGATAGCAATAACCCCAGTAAATACTTACGAATAAGCAATCTCAGATAAAAATGAGATTTGCAAAATTATCCTTTACCTTAGGTCTGATATGCTTCGTACATATCCAAACCTCCTATGTAATGATTTAAATAATGTAATTGACTTATTAAAGAATAATATTCATTGTTATTATATAATATATGGTTCACTTATGACTTTATATTACCCGTTCTTTTGTAAATTCGATGTTAAAGAGTGTTTTGGGTAAAATCGTTTCATTTGTCGTCCATGTTTTGACATGTAATTATTCATATGATTACGCACATCATGATTACGTAATTACAGAATATAAAAAATGATTTATATATATTATATATACATAATATATATATTTATAATAAATCGATAAATGGAAAGAAATACACCATTCATGGAGATGGTAGGTCGTACGTACGCATGAATGCTATTTTCGTTACCTTATTGAGTTGAATGAAATTAAATAGATGACATACATATATATATATATATACATAAATCTAGTAGCATTATTATTCCATATATTTCATTATTATTCATTATATATACTTTATAATCATTCTTGAATGGTTAATCATGGAAAATGAATCTCATCGTGTTCGTGGAGACGGTAGTCCGTCCGTACGTACGAGCGATGATATCATTGTCGTGATCGTGGATTTGTGTTGGAGTGTATGTATACTATTTAAGAATAAATATCACATTAAAATAATCATATATAGTCATTATTTATACCATTATACCCATCCAAGTAAGGTGATGGTGGAAAATAGATTACACCACGACGTGGAGACGGTATTCCGTATGTACGCACGCGCGGTGATTTCATTTTCTGTAGGATGGATATATGGTGAAATAGGGTTGTTTCATACGTATAATAACAAATCAGAATATGAGTGATACTGATGTTATTACTTCATAATGAAACAACTAAAGAAGAAGAAGTATAAAGAGAAATAAAGTTGAAAGAATCAGTAACGGATATTATCTCTTCTTTCGACACGCCTTTTTGAAACCTCCTCTTAGGGCACTAAGATTGGTCATTGAAGAAGACCAGAATCTCTACAATGTTTCTAGGTAAGTGTAGAAGTTTAATGGGAAGTGTTTTTCCGAGCATGAAGGCTCAAAGTGGTGTGAGGATGAGAGGGAGGAGGTGCCCTTTTATAAGGGAGGAGAGGGGCACCTTTGGAATTCTTAAAAATATTTATTTATAATAAATCTAACCCCACATAAATACCTCCAAAAATAACTCATATTAGAAGCTTAGATGATATAAGGTTGTAATATCATCAACAAATCAAATTTAGACATGTTTGGATCTTATTTTAAACCTTATCATTTTGATTTATCCTTATTTAATTTATTTATGTTTATCTGTGGTAATAAAATTATAAATTTTAAATTATAACAAATAATTACTTATTTGTTGTGAATTTTCCATAATTGGTTACTTTATAACATTATAGAAAATATAAATATAAATTTATAATTTTTAAATATTTTTCTGATTTTAAAACAATTTTATAATATGTTATTTTTATAAAATAACAATAGTGTCAATTTTGACACTATTCAATTATTTGAATTTAAATAAAATATATAAAGAAGATGTGTTCGAACTAAAATATTTAATAGATTCATAAAAGTTTATATGTATCTATAAAAAAATTGTAACACATTAAATAGTTTATATAATATTTATTTTATTATTTTTAAAACCATTTATTTGGTTTATCTCTTAATAAAATAATTACTACAACATTTTTGTATAATTATTTAATATACATATTTGTTTCATAAAAATTAAAAATAAAATACTATGATGAATATAAATCTATTAAATTTCATAATAATACTTTTACTCGAATTTATCATCTTAAAATCACAATATGTAAATTGTTATATTTATTAAATTATGATGGTGACAACTTTGGCATCATTTAAAATAAAATAATATAAGTGTCATAATCACTTTTATAATGCTCCAAACGGTTATATATTAGGTATTTGGATGGTTAAGGTGTAGATATACACTACCAATAAGTTTGTTTCAGGTTGTTGGGCCTTTTAATGGGTATTATTATTTCAATACAAACTATATTACTGATTTTTCACTTAACAAATAATTTCTGTATCATTAATATATCACCATTAATGACAATTATTTAATCCCCAAAAATTCTAAATAAAGTTTCATGATGTAGATAATTTTATTATCTTTCTGGAGAATATTCATGTTCGAAGTTTTATGATGTTTATCACTAAATTAAAATTATTATACTTATAAGATTTAAGAGAGTTACATGTTGTCACTTTCTTTGGTTTTAATAATAATTAAATTATTATCATGGTCAAAAGACCATAAAATGAATCTAATCTGACCCTTAGGTTATATGGGTCTACTTTTAGCCATACAATAGAATTTTGGCATGGGTTAGGGTAATTTTATAATATTATATTTACCCTTAATTACACAATTTACCTTTAACTATGGTAAATAAAATTTACCGTAGTTACTATTCATAATTCCCGAAAATAAAAAGTAGCTTATTAAAATAATTTGGACCCACTGATTCCAAATATGGAATAAAGTTTTCCAAATTCAATACACAAAATTTTCTGAAATTAAATTAAAATTCAAGTCGTTGTCAAAAGAAAATGGGGTTTCCTTTAAAACTTTACAAAAGATTGAATTGATTAAACCTACGAATTCAATGTAAGATCAATGATAATGACATAAATTATATTAAATGGTAAATATATATTCTATTTATACTTTAAAACCATTCAATATTATAATTTAACCACATAAGTTATTACGATGAAAAAAGTTGATTTTAATTAAAATATATTGTGTTTTTACTACTCATTAAAATATGAAAGTTATCAGAATAATATGAATAATTTCTCCAAGGTAAAATTTTATATTTTGATTACAAAGAATAATTTCATTTTGTAAAATTGAGCTTATAAACATGTCAAAAACTAGATTTAAAGTGGGTGCGCCATCAAAAGGCGGCAAAACTGCCTTTTTTTGAAAAATACTTATTTTACCAGAAATATTTATTTTGTTCTTATACCATGTTCTAGAAAATGTGTAAGATGAATAATAATGATATAAAATTAAAAATTTATTTAATACTATTCATAACGGCTAGTTCATTATAATATTATAATAATATATCATTGTTTAGTAAAACTCGGTATTGCGTACAACACACGCTATCGAGGAAGGTCGCAATTGCGTGTAATGCAAGCCAAGTCAGGGTTGCGTATAGTGCAAGACTCCTTTGTTGTTTCCTTATAATAGAATCCAACCATTTTTCATTTATACATTGAGTATGTATATATATATACAATCAATGTTGCGTAGAATAACTACTATCAAACAAACATAAAATTGTTTGTAACACGATCCAGGATTAGTGTTGCGTATACTGCAAGCTAATACGGTGTTGCGTATAGCACAAGATAATCTTGGTGTATCTTACAACTAAAGATATAAAAGAAATTAAAAATAATATATCTTATAAAATCTCGGGTTATTACATCTACCATGATTTGTTTTAGTCTTATGCTACTTTTCAATGGTTTATATGATCATTTTATTCTTAAAGAACATTATTCCATTTCTTGGTTTTATATTTGGAATCCTCTTAGATATGATAAGAGCATGAGTCACCATCGGTTGGGTACCTTATTAAGCTTGGTTTATTACGTGGACTTTTACCCGGAAAAATATATCGATGGTTTGATTAATAATATACTTGAACATTTGTGATGGTTTTAGTGATGACAAAGAATTTAGGTGTAGGGTTTTCCATCAATGTTTGGGGATCTCACCATATTTTTCTCGGGTGTATTGATGGAATTGTGAGGGTTTCACCTTTTTCATAATGACAAAGATAGAAATTTATAGAGAACATTGAAATGGGATGTGTCTTCCCTTATGGTATGATACATTTTCAGGGTGTCCCTATTGTGCGATTGATAAATTCATTGGATTTGACCCTTGTATCCCTCTATTGTGTGGTGTAATTTGATTTTATGTATAATTGTGATGTATTATCTGATGTTGAATTCCCTTGGGATATTTTTTGTTGTCATATTATTTTTTTCCTCATTACATGCATCCTTGGAAACACGCTGAGCTTTTTAGGAATCCATAATCAGTATATTTATAATCACCTGTGCATAAGTATGGGGACCATAGATGTTGTATCTTTATAGATGGTGTCTAGATTGGTGAACATTCATTCATGATTATTTGGATCATGATATTATTTGATCCAAGAATATTTAAGTGCATAGAGAGTTCTAATTTGAGATTGAGTAGTTTGGTGTCTCTCTTCACCCAATCACATAGGTGGTACACATGTATATTTTTACTTTCTATCTAGAGATATATATACTATTTGGTTGTGGATATCCCATTTTATTAGTTGAATTTAAGGATTTAATATTCTTATGGTAAGGCCTCCGATTTTTTATTAATTCTTAATGATAGTCTCCAACCCCTCAATGCTTGGATGAATGCTTGGGGTTTCACACATAGCTCTTTGGTAGCCCAGTTCGAGCCCATGTCTGTCAAGTTATGACATACATTTCGACTATTTGTATGGGATAATGACATGTCTAAGGTGTTTTACACAGGGAACGAGACCCATCTTCGGTAATCCTACTGAGAGATGTTGTCAAAAATCCATGTACGAGGAAGTTCATGTTCATTTGGATTATAAATGTTCAATGTATTTCAGGATCAATCTCATAATAGAGTTCAATCGACTCAATTTAGGGTAATTATTATTTTCAATTTGTTATATTAAAATCATATATAGATTTATCTTATTTATTAGTAATTTTTTATACATTCTCCTTGGGTTTTTGGGCATCCTACTTGGTAGTATAATATTCCCCCCAGCATGGTCTCCTTTCAAAAATGTATCGTGGCTGCAAAAATGATGGACTCTTAAAATATAATGTTCATAAATTATGAAATTATAATGTTATATATATGATATAATATTCAAGAATAAAAAATGATCTTAAATAATTTAAAATATTTTTATTTTGAAATTTAAAATCTTCGATAACATGTGGAACACAAAAACATGAGTCTAAATGAACAGTAAAATAGTATAATAGTATAACCTAGCTGTTAAATTGGACGTTATTAATTTTACTACCTATAAAAATAAAATTATATGTTAAAATCATATAAAAGAAAATTAGATGGTTATATATTGATTATGAATAAAATTAGAATCATTTTAAAGAAAAATATTTTTGGGACCATGTATGCTGAAGAAGATTTTTGGAAGATGAACGAAGTTGGTTTCCAATTATTTTATTTTGTTCTCGAAGAAGAATAACATAAATTGTATTTATATAATATGGTCATTGGACTAGAAATCATACTCAAAAAAGCATACACAAAATGTTTAAAAATGTCCATCCGATTAAAGAATAGTTTTTTGGAAGAATAGGTTTATCAAACTCATCTTGGGTCTGGACTGAAAGGAATATAATTATGTTGATGGAAATGAGAGTCTACATGGATCTGATAAATAAGACTATTCTTTGATGATATTTATGTTCTCATAAATCCTATGTATCATGAGAAACATTTTATGAAACCCTGATGAATGAAAGGGGAGTGAATCTAATAATTTTGATGGTTGTAAAGAACGAAGTTTCTGGAAAAGGTTGGGAAGATACAATACTTCCAAGAATATGTATGATGATGTTAAATCTATTATTATATTTATTAAAATTCATAAAGATGTCATGATTTATGAAGAATTTTGTGGAAGAATAATTTTTATAACAATGAAGCATTCCTATCTTATGTCCATCGACCAAATATTACCAGATGTAATTTTTTTATTTCCATGATGGTTTATTGGAGCATGAACATATGAAGATTCTAGTTTTTTTTCAATCTAATAATCTATGAGAAAAAATGATTCATAGAAACAAGTTTGATTATTGAAGTTCATTGGTATCAAAATTCAAAAATGAAAGATGTTACAAATGTTTAAGCTATTCAAACTAGTCCATCGGATTTGGCGTGTCAATGATAATTGGAGTGACCCTGATGTTGTGATGTTTGAAAAAATAATAATATGTGGAATTTTTATTCTTTTTCAATTATAAATAAATAATAAAATAAAAATAAAAATGTATATTTTGGGATTTATTAAAAGTAGAGAATAATAAATGTTTGTTATGACCAATATAAAGAAGAAAATCATAGATTAATGAAGAATTTATCTAACCATTTTCATCATAAAAATTTGTTGATTTTTTTCTTTAAAAACATGGTAAAAAATAACTCTAATATGTTTTAATTTGGGTAATGAGATAATGTATAATTTTATTTATAATTTAAATTAGGTCAACAGGAATCATAAAATATATGACAATGATTATCAGAGTGATATAAAGATCAATTATTTAGAGACAAGATGAAAAAATGATTTAATCCAAGACAAGATCATCAGTATGGGAAAATATGAAAAGTATAGCTTCATGAAACATGTCAAAGTGTTATCAAGGGTATCATAGAAGTAGTTGAAGAAGTTTGAAGAATTATGTTTCATTAGTTTCTTTTGGTGAAGAACAATGTGAGAGTGAATTTATTGTATCCATAATAATGAATAAATCGGATTGATAAGTTATATACAAGAATCACAATGAGAAGACATATGTTTGTTTTTCAATTTTTCCAGAGAAATGTAATGAAGAATATTTTATCTCCATCAAAATGAAAAAATCGGAATGAGGAATTGAAATCATACTAATGTTTTTAAAAAAATAATGAATAATTATGAAGTCATGTGAATATTCAATAACATTCTATATGAGTTTAGAATCAATGATGTAGTCAATATACACCCAAAATTCAAGTAGAATTTATTTTTTGGGAAATTCTATTGATCGGGAAGGATTTTCAGAATCCTTCCCAAACCATGTTCAGGTCACCTTTAAATATAGAATGTACTTTCTACATTCCTAACACTTTCACTACGTGTAAAGGAAGAGAGAGAAGGTGTGAAGTTATAGAGAGAATAATTTTCAGTATTATACATCTGTAAGGGTGATTTCTAGACAAAATAAGAAAGTAGAAGAGAAAATATCTTAATAAAAATATTCCAAATCAGTCTAAACAATCAGATTTGAATTTCTGGACTGAAGAAGAAGCTGTTCAGAATTAGCTAAATAATATTCTAACAAAATAATATTTACATATTGAGAAATCAGATCGAGGACTGAGATTGGGAAATTATACTAAGTATTATTAAAATGTACAAGGAAGTTATTTCTTACTACTGGGTATGAAATTCATGAATTTTTAAAGATATTATCCATAGAAGCTAATCAAGCATCACTGTAACATGTTTGTCACATAAATTCCATTTTATAATTTTGATCTACTTTAAGTGCATGAGTTGTTGTACTGACTATAGAGCTACTTGAGTATAAGGGCATATCCTAATCATTGAAATCCACACAAAATGATTTTTTCTCTAGTGAATTTTATGGTATTGGATTGTTTCCAAGCTATACTGAGGATGTATATAATCTTATTAAGTTGTAATCCTTGTAAATTAATTTATTTATGTGGATGTTTGTTTTATATTTTCAAAAGATAAATAAATCATTAAATGGAAGAGGAGGTTATTTCAATAGTAAGGAAACTTAAAAAAATTCATTGATTAACCCCCTCCCCCTATCAGTGATTCACTGATCCAACATGGTTATTTCAAATTGGTTTCAGAGCTGAAGTATCCTTTCATTTACTATTTTCATATGTTTTGAAAGAGAATTTGTTATTGATAATCTTAATTTCGTGAAAATTAAAGGGATTATGGTTTTTTAGTGTATGAACTATCATATCTGTAATAGTTGAATGATGCCTTATCTTATGTATCTTGGGTATGGTATTTTTGAATCAAAAATAGATGGATTTCCTCCTATTGATGATAATGTTCCTATCACATATGTTGATAAGAATAATATTTATATTTTTGTATGATCTAATAATTTTTACTATCATCACTTTCTAAAATTTAGTTTTTATGAGTGAAATGTGGTTACACAACCGAAGGTATTTGGGATAAGCTGAAAAAAATTATGAAGGAAATGAAAAATAAAATAAGGAAAAGTTACACATCTAGAGGCTAAAGTATGAATATCTCAACATTCATGGTTTTACAACTACTAATTTAGTTTCCCATAGTTAGTCAACAACCAACATTCAACCCAGAAAATATCAATCACCAATAGTGTGATGTGTTTCATATCATCAATATCAATGTAATTATGACCAATTTGTATTTACTGTATAATCTTTAGGGTTCCTCTCATCCAAGAATTACAAATTTGATTTAACTGAGTTCAATGAAGGAAATAGTGATATGAATTTTTATTGGTGTAAAGATATTCCCACAAGATACAACTTATTACACTGGATGATTTGTAAAAATTATTCCAAATGATTAAATTTTATATTGAAAGGGTGTTTACATGATTTTGAAATCTTGGTATTGCAGGTCTATTAGTGTGGAATTTAAAGAGCATATTTTCTTCACAAGTGAATTGGATTCGACTATGTAGAGGTGTTTGGGTAGAATATTTATAATTTATATCCTATAAGATACAAGTTATAACTTCTTTAACATTGATTATTATGTTATGTGTTTGTGAGAGAACATGATTGTAATGCATGATATATTGTTATCACAATGGGTGGATGGACTATACGCTCCACAAGAAATAATACATGACATGAAGGCTGATTGAGTTCTATGATAACTATATTGGTGGGGTTCAAGATTTTTGTGGTGGAGTTGTATTCACTGATCAATCAATGGGACCTTTGCATGATTTTGAGGATGTTTTTCATGGATAGAAAGATGCGTCCAACTTCACATGAGATTCATTTGATACTGAGGAAAGGACGATGTGTCTTTTGGGAACCACCTACTTCTGGTCTAAAGCTTATTGTTGATGGGTCTTGTAGCCTTGGTATGATACATAGAGGTAGCAAGATCAGATATTATAATGTCTCAATTCCCATAAACATCATTAGCTTCAATAGTCCCGGGGACTTCATCAGAGTGAAGGAAAAGGCTCTTCTTAAGGTTTTGTAAATTTTTTAGTACATCAAATATCATCCTTCATTTACGGAAACAGATATAGTGGTGATCTATAATTCCATTCAAGGTAGGATAAATACTCCATGTTCTATTTATAAAGACATTTTAATGTGAATATGATGCATTCCAAAGGGTGTTGCTGTCTAACACACAAAGCGTGAAGGAAATAAAGTGGCTGATTTTATATCATCTATGGGCATTCAATACAATACTACAATCATTTTCTCAAATTTGGGTAGTATTCCACAATAATGTCTTTCCTTGGTCAAGAAATATTCTCTTGGTTTTTACTATTTTATACCACCCTATATTTGGATCCTTATGTACTTTTCATTGGTTTCCTTTCTCTTTGTTCAGTAATAAAATTAAAATAGTTGTTGTGTTTATAAAATGAGAAGGGAGAAAGAAATGAAAATAATATATATTTTTATTAGTGAAATGTATTTAAGTAATTATATGAAATATAATTAAAGTATGATTCTTCTTGAATGAAGATTCCTATGAATATGATCCCGAAAATGAGGTATGTTAAAATTTTGGAGATTTTTTATCCTTATTTTATAAAAATGTTACAATAGATGGATGTAAATATAAAAGGATGCAACCATTTAATTTTTTTTAATGTAGAACCATTGGACCCATTTTGGCTAATTTTACTCATGGAAATAAACAATAGGGTAGTGATGAAGATGATAAAAAGTAAATAGGATCATAGAACAAATAGGGTGATCTGACTAAATAATATTCAAAAGGTAAAGATAAAAAATTACTCAAATACAGTAGAAAAATTTTATTATCTATAGATGATAAAGTATAATACAGTGAATATGAATGTGAAAAGATTATTGAGAAGGATGAGAATACATTTATTGCAAAATATAACAATGAATAGTTGGGAAGTAGTTGTACTAAATAAAAAGAAACTCTATTAGAATTTCATTTTAATGAATAATCAAAAGCATATCTAAGAAATATTGGAAGGCTTGACAAATAAATCATGATGTTTAAAGGAAAAGACTCTTCAATAAACAATCAATAATTTCTTCCTGATAAGGAAGCTATGTTGTTGGAGGAGAATGATTATTTTACTAAATATATTGAGAAATAAAAGAATAATAATAAATATATTGATGTAATGTTTATGGAAAAATAAGAAGAGTTGGAACTTGTATAACAAAAACATTCTAAACCTAAATAGAGGATTACAATTATCAATACATCTATCACTAAACATTGCGAAATCTTAGGAAATGGTAATGTTGAGAAGGATAAAAATTTACTGTCAATGATTTAGAAATAATAAAAAAACCTTTATGGGAAGAATATATATGGGGGAGATATATATGTGTAAGAGTTCAAAAAAGTTCAGAAGTCTGAATTTTCTAATTTTATGAGTCTGAAAAAGATAATATTACTTTGGTTTCGATAAGTCCAAATAGAAAACTGAGATAAAAAGGAATATTCTGGATAATAACATAAATCATTGGGTTCAGAAATGTTCTGATAATAATGCTAGGAAGGTTTCACAAAAATATGCTCATAACTCTTGACAGAATGAATGGTTTAGAAGAAAATATTCATTATATGGGTACTCGTGGTATTTTGGTTGATTCAAAGACACAAAAAATATGTGCTGGATAAATAAAAACAACTATAACTATTCCAAAAATTACTGAAAGAAATTTTTTTAGGGGGATTAAATACTCTCAAAATATGAATTCTGGGAAGGGTGTTTTTATGAAATTTTTTAAGGTTGATGTAAATATTGAAAATAGATTCCAAACTCTCAAAACAATTGTTTAGATATGTAAATAACCTGGACATAATGAAAAATTATGTCTTGTTTTATTATCGATATAAAAAAATATTGTTAACAACTCTCAAAATATGGTTGTTATGTAAGATAAAGGTAAATAAATATCTCTAGTTATAGAAACTACTCTAAATGATATAAAAGGATAAAAACCAGGGATCATTGATAGTGTGTGTTCTTATCATATGAAAGGAGATATAATTTTTTTGAATAATTTTAAAGAATTAAAATAATTAATAGTGACATTTGGTAATATTGAATCCCTCAGAATAAAAGGTGTTGAATCTACATATATGTGGGAATAAAAGTTGATGTTCACAAAATATTTTTGTATTTATGAGTGGAAGAACAACATTTTAACTATTTCAAAACTTTTTTATGATTTCAAAAAAGTTATTTTCATAAAATATGGGTTTTTTTTTACAGTGAGAAAGTTGGAAACATGTTCACATGAGTAAAAAATTTAAAAGGAAAATTAATCCAATTTGGTGAAATACAAAACTCTTATTAAATAGGCATAGTCGAAGAGAATTCATTATGGTAGAAATTTCTATGACACGTGTGTCAATGAAACATGTGAACTTTTTCAAAGTGAGAAACTGTCTGAGTTATTCTAGATATGTCAATAAGAATATATTTGTGTTTTAGAATATAGCTGAATGGTAAATTAAAAAATTAAATTCATAAGGAATTTTGAATTTGTTCAAAATGACATGTGGGACATATTCATTCTGATATTTGTTCGCAGGTGAGAAAAAAATAAACATGTAGAGATAATTACATCATCAATTTCATTGATTAATTTTTTGGAAATAATTTTGACATTTATATGAAACATAAGTCAAATAGTAAGAAATTTTTTAGAATCATCATGATAGATGAATAGAAGAAATGTTAGTATTATCTTAAGAACATGAGAACATAAAATGTTACTAAATAGAGAACTGAATAAATTGAAAACATTCATAAGTATCATTGAATTTGGAATGGGTTCATCACACCTTACACTCCTTGATAAAATGGTCTTTATAAAAGGAAAAATATAATTCTACTTGTAATGAGGAGAATTATGTTATGTGAACATGGTATTTCTCCTTACAAAAGTAGGAAATCCATGATAACTGTTGTGTATATTCAAAACCAATTATTCAATGTAACATGTTCAAACATGACTCCATATGAATTGTTTTATGGAAAACCCCCATGTTTCAAAAACATAAGTGTTTCTGGGAGTCAATGGAGTATAAATAACCAGTGAAGAAAAGAATTAATGTTTGAGCATAGAAGTGAAGATGAAATTTTTATTCCCTATGCTATGGATGGAAGAGGATACAACTGTTTTAAAAAACATTTATGATGATTTCTTTATAATTCTGATTTGATAATTATTAAAAAGTACAAAAATATAAATAGAAACATAGAGATAAGGAATTTGAATAGGGAGAAATAATTTTTGGTAAGGATTATGATAAGGAATAAAAAAATTGTAATGATACACAAGAAGAAGAAAAAGACTCAATTTTTTCTAGTGAAGTGGATTATTCATGATAATATCATCGTAGGATGACAAAGAAATTGCAAGCTCAAAACAATATTGGTGGTCAATATCAAAAGGTTCACAAAAAAAGAACATCAAAGGTTATTACACATACTTAATTATATTCTAATGATGTGAAAAAATATGTTAATGAAACTTTTGATCATCCAAAATTAGTTTAAGAAATGAATAAATAGAATCATTTGATAGAAAATGATTATATGAGGGAACTAATACCAACACCTAATCAAACATATTTATGTGTAAAAACTAGGTTTTATGTAAAAAGTTAAATGATAATATTGAACTGATAAAGAAAAAATCAATATTAGTGTGAAAAGGTTACTCATAGATAGAAGGTATTTATTTTCATGAATCCTTTTCTCTATTGGATCTATTATAAATAATAAGAATCATTCTAGATCTTACTACACAACAGAGTTATGTTTTTTATATGGATGTGAAATCAATATCTTAGAATGGTGATCTTAATGAGGAAGTATTTATTGAACATAAATTTTACTTTTTTGTTGGGAAATATGAATATAATTTTTAAAATTTGAAGAAATATATGAATGGTCTGAAGAATTTGTAGAGGTCATAGTATTCCATATTGGTTACTTTCTCTGGTAATATATGTTTTAAGAAAGGAAGAGTTGATTGTAATTTGTACATCATGGAATGTTAGGAGTTTTTCCTCATATTGATTGTATATTTTTATGAAATTATCCTTGTTGGGAATGACAAAAGAACTTGGGAAATATTTTATGAATAAATCAAATTTTTTTAATATTTTCATGTTTAGTGAAATGAAATACTTTCTTAGGTTATAAAAATATAAAAAATACAAAAAAAAATTCATTACCAATAAAAATATGCTGAGGAACATCTTAAGAAGATCAACATAGAAATTTTGAAACCAATTTCTACATTGATTTTAGTGGAAGCCAAATTTTATAATGATGGTGAAGTCAAAGGATGTTGATCCGAAATAGTTTCTAAATATGCTAAGAAGTTTGTAGTATTTGAAAACCACATGTCTCGACATTGTTTATGATGTTGCCTTATGTGCAATATTTTAGTGTAAACCAAAATAATCACATATTTTTAATGGAAATATAATGTTTAGATATATAAATGCCATAAAAACATTGGAATCAGGTATATAGCGTATAAATTATTTCCTAGATTGGGGATTCATATGCTAATTGGGTATGAAATGTTGATAACAGAAGATGCACATATGGTAGTGTTTTATTTCTGGGAAAATTTTTTGATAGTTGTAATATAAATAAAAACTATTCAGAAACTCTTATCATGGTTGAAACAAAATATAATGTCTCCACTCAAGAGGTTACTCAATGTATGTGGATGAATAATTAGTTAGGGGATTTACTTGTTGAATTAATGTTAACCACAATCGTCTATTGTCATAATAAAAATAATATCATCTTTATATGATATCTTGTACACCATTATCATCCAAAATATATTGATATCAAATATCATTTAATGAAAGAGAATGTGGAGAAGCATGAGTTGAAGATGGTGTATTTTCCAACTCTGGAAAATTTTGCTGATATCTTCAAAAAACCATTTCTAAAGGAACCTTTTCACAAACATATATTAAACATGGGAGTCTAATATTCATATCATCAATGTTGAGGTATGTGTTTTTACCCAATCTCATTCTTCCTTTGGATATTTTTGTCAATGGGGGATTTTTTTCATAATGTTATATATTGAATATTTTATGATCCTTTTAGAGAAGTATGTATGTTCAAAGAGTTGTGGGTAAGCTATGAATCAATAATTTAAATGTATAAACTATTATAACCTTTTATTTTAGTAGATTTAAGAAAATGTTGGTGATCGAAAATTTTATGAAGTGAAGAAAAACGTAAAGAAAAGCTGAATAGGTTTCCTGAGTCATTACTTTTAGACAAAATGGTTTTCCTATCAATACTTTCTTCCTACAATGAGTTAGATAATGTAGGAATAAATTTATTTATAATTATCCCATATCATGAGGTTACCATGTTCAGTGATTTATAAATCTTGGTATATAATGAAATCAAAAGGGGTAGATTTTTAGGACCATTTTGGACAAATATGGTTTTCAAATATTGAAAGATGTTTTTATTTGAAGTGTTTTTATCTTTTTCCCATGGAAGAAAGAAATCAATTCACATTGAAAAATATTTTATCTGGACAGAACTTTGTATTTATAACATCATGATCACAATGTTTATGAATTTCCATTAGATTAAAGAGATGTTTTCTAGAATAACAGGTTCATTGGACTTACCTCCGTTCCAGATTGAAAGAAAGATCATTATGTGGAAGTAAATTCAAGTTTTCATGGATCTGATAAATATGAAGGTGCATGTATGATATTTAATATCTCTTAAATCGTATATATTATGAGAAACTTGCGATGAAATAATGATGAAATAAATGGGGTGTGTGACATATCATATTGAGGGTAGTAAAGAAGGAAGTTACTAGATAGGATTGCAAGGTACAATACGTCCCAGAATATGTAATAAGATGCAAAAGCTAATATAAAAAATATTCAATGTCACAAGGAAGAAATGATACAATAAGAAGTTTGTGGAATAAGAATTCTTCTAAAGATAATGATTTTAGGCCTCAAGTCCATTAGCATGAGATTACCAAACACATATTTGTTTGAAGTCTAGGAATGTTTTTTGGAGCAAGAATATATAAAGATGATGGTTTTTAGTCACACTAATAATACATTAGAAAAAAATATTTATATAATTAATTTTAGTGTTGTATGTTCAATGGTTTCATAATCCAAAAAGGATATATGTTTCTAAATTCAATATTGTTGAAATTGGTCCATCAGACATAGTGTGTAACCGATCATTGGAGTTACCATGATGTAGTGATGGATGAGAAAAGAATTGGAGGTAGAATTATTATTTTCGACGAATTTTTTGGACCAATAAAAAATGATAAATTTGGAGTTATTCAGACAAGTGAAATGAAGAGAATAAGAAACAGTTTTTGTGACCAATATAAAGAAAAAAATCAAAGATCAATCAATAATATAATTAAATATTTCTATGAAGACAAATTATTGATTTTATTCCTTAAAAACTCATTTTGGATAAAATATGAACATTGATATATTTTCACTTGGTACATGAGATAAAGTATCATTTCCATGTAATTTATATTTAGTCAAGATCCTTCATTCTAGTGATGACATCGATTATCTAAGGGAAGCTAATATTGATTCATCAGACACAAGCTCAAACTAATGATTTTACCAGAAAATTGACATTTTTCCTAAAAGAGGGTTTTGTCATGCACTTAATAAATTTTTTAATATTATTTTATCCATAATTATAAAATAAATTATTAATTTCATTTCATTTTTTAATTTTAAATTTAAAATAATTTTATGGTAATTTTTTTTGGGTTTTTAGAAATATTTCATCTATCAATGAATACTAAAAATTATGTAAATTTAATTTAAAACATACCTTTAATTTAAATTATTTATAAAGGTAAATTATATTATGTATTAGTATCAATGTTAAAATAATTCAATTATATATCATTTAATACAATATATTTTATTTTAATCATTTTTATATTGATTTTTGACCTAAAATCATTACTAACATTAAAACATGTTTCTTTAGAAACTATCTTTCTCTTAATGTCGGTGAGATTATTTTTAAATTAAAATATTATGCTTATGTGATTGTAATTTAGAAAAAATGGATTCCATATTTGGAATCAGAATAGTTTATATTTTCTAAAAAGGGGAAAAACTTATTCACAAAAATGAGTAGTGAAAATAGAAGAAATTAATTTCCAAAGTTAATGTAAAAATGGAATCACATGGGGAGGTTAAACGAAAAACATAAGGATTAAAAACCCTAAAAACATTTATGATATATTTTTTATACCCATATTTCAACCATATAATTTCTATATCTATAAAATACTCTATTTTTGAACCATTTGGAATGTGAAAAACGTGGTTACATGTTTTTATTTTCAAAAATTACATTTGTTCCACTCACCACACTTATAAAAGGATATAGTCTCCCATCTATTATTCACATATTCAAACCATTTAGGTTCATAAAATACCTATATAAATAAATTTCCAACTTCCATTCCCTCATTTGAGAAGCCTTATTTTGGGATAAAAGCCAACTAGGGATGGCTTTTGGGAAAATATGAGAAGGATACCAGAAGAAGAGATAACATTATTCAATGAGTATTTTAATTTTATTTATTCCTAAAACCCCTAAAATTATTAACGAATCCTGAATATATAATAATATTATTATATTAAATATATTTATATGTTTTTATGTTATTATATTGATCAAAAACCACCCCCATATCCATCAAATGGGTTATGAAATCATATTTCATGTGTCCAATAGACTATAGCAATACAAACTGATGTCATTTGTATTCCATTACCATATCTCATGGTTGTTTATTATAATGTATATAAATTATATATGTATATATATTATATTTATAATATAATTATGTCTTAAAATGTATTAAATTATTTATACCATTCTAATTTCCATTCTTTAGGAGTTACGATAACATCCCTCATGTGTACAACAGATTATTGCCTCAAGAAACGATGTGACTTTTTTTCACTATCAATTTTCATGGATGATAATTATGAAAATTATAATGAATATATGTGATACAAATGAAATTATTATAAAACTCATGAAATATATATCATTCAAAAAAGTTAATATATTTTTTAGGTACATGTACTTTACCACCATCACGAAGCAATTCCACCCTCATTTCATCCTCACACCACATGGATGACATATATAAATATATTTAATGATATAAAATGATAAATATTATATTATTTTCATTATTTAATTTTATAGAATTAATTGTATTATTTCCATAACGATCATTGAAAAATGAAAATGTTACTCAAAATTAAGTATTGCCCACTGTCTTCAAGATTTTGAGATAGTGTATTTTCCAAAACCGTCATTCATTATTTGTTTTTAAACTAATATTGATTTAAAAATATATTTATTATTTTATAATTATTAATTTGTAGATTATATAACTATTTAATATAAATAATAATATGATCAATCATGATGAAACACAAATGAGAAAATAAGGAACATAACAACCGAAACATTAAAAATAATCAATGATTATTAAGGAATGGGTAATAAGATGTTATAAAAGGAGATTATATGATATTATAAATATTTATATGATTCTTTTATAAGTTAATAATGTGCATAAAATAACTATAATTTTGGTTAAAACTCATTCAACCAAAAGGAACCTTGAAGAAAGAGATTTCGTCTTGATTTCATTTCATCGAAACATATTTTATTATCATGTACCTGATTTCATTTATATGTTGTATATACTACCTCTTTGAAATGTTATATAATTATTCAATAATAGTGAATTATATTTTGATATTAATTTGAATAATTTCATCCATTATTATTTTACTTGTTAATTACATAGTGAAAAATAATTTCATAACTAAATATCATTTCATTAGGTTATATTTCTTCTTTTTTCATTGATATTTTATGATTAGATATAAATTGAAATTTTAATACCTTATTTTTTATATAAAAATGTTTTATGTGGATTTAAAATTTATTTACATAGATTATTATTTTATTAATTTTGACTTCAAATTTATGATCATTGTAAGGGTTTATTTCGAAATATCAGTCAATCATGATTGTTTATTCCTTGATTTTAGTTGAAGGAAATTATATGGTAAGTATAAAATAAAACCATCTAATTTTATTATACTCTATTTATTTATGATATTTTCTTGAAATTTAGCCATTTTCCCCCGCTTTATACATCAAAAATCTAAGAAAATGTTTTTACAAAAATAAGATTCAATTTCTCTCTTTTGTTAGAAATACATTTTCATCCAAAATAGTGTTTAAGAAAATGTTTTAAAAAATTAAAATTTATATATTCAATTAATTTAACCTATGTTTTATTATTAAAAAATTTCTTCAAAGTAATATCCTTTTCATATTAGGAATATGTCACTTTTCTGACATTGTTTACAGTGAAAAGGAATTATTCTTAACCAGTATGGAAAGTACGGAATTATTAACTTACATGAACCTCATTTAATTGAATATTCCTATACATGATTCTATGGGTTTCTACAAAAATATCTAATATTATTAAAATTAATAGTTTTTAATAGTGATTTTCAATGAAATGTATTTTCAAAATGTTTTATTTTTTAAAAAGTTATTTTCAAAATTAAAAATATATTCTCCACTTGTATGTTTTTAATGATATTTTATGGAAGTTATATTTATCAATTTAAACCCCTTCATTATTAATAAAATTTTTATATTATATATTGATACCATATTTATTCTATTTGTGGATTATTTATGATCATTTTAACTAATAAATGTATTAAAATTCACTTTATTGATTCATTTATGTAGAAATTAATGTTTCCTTGAAATATTCTCATACATGTGACCATTTGACATTTAATTTACCATTAATATCAAAATTACATATCATGGATAAGATTAATTATAAAACAATGTATTATTTATAAATACTTTGTTTTATATTGAATGTTTTCTGTTTGTCTTTGGAACCATTAGTGCCTCTATATTCCTAACCCAATACGGATATCTAATGATACAAAAAATTTATATTAATTAAATAAACTACTTGATATATGATGAATTTCATGGACATGAAAGACATGGGTGGGGCCCAGTTACAAATAAAACATTGATGATTTGGTTTTCGCTTGAGACAAAACACTGGAACTAACTTAGTTAAATGGGTTATTAAGAATAAATATTATACTATCTTGTGGATATATCTTGATGGTTGATGCATCATGTTCCTAGGAAACATGATGTCCAATAAATTAGTATTTCATTCATTAATAATTCATTACATATTATCCAAGTTATTTGTTCTAGTCTATTATCTCTTGATATATTTAATTTTCTGTCTATTGATTAAATGGAATGTGTTTTCAGTTATCTACATTTCGATATTTATTATGCCCTATCAAGTTATGATAGTCATGTTATTTATTAAATGGAATTTGTTTAAAGTTATTTACATTTCCATATTTATATTCGAATACATACTTTTTTAAATGGAGTGTATTTTAGTTATTTACATTACAATGTTTATTATTCTCATTGATTCATCATAATTTTTTTTACTTCACCCATAATAAGAATTTAAGCTCAAACTTATATTATTATTTTCCAATAATCCATTATGTGTGTTGTGAAATAAAGGAAATAATATTATAGAGGGAATGATGATATTCATGAAACATTATGTTGTTATTTTTCTATTCATATGTAATATGAGAATATTGTATGTATCTTGATTACCAAGACAATTAAACTATTCCATCCTTTAGGGTATCATTCCTTCTGTGTTATGTCGATTTATTAAAGTTGGAACCTGCTTTGGGCTGTTGGGGTACAGTTTTGTATATTTTTTATTAGAGAATATTTAGTATAATCCTTGGGTACTAGATTAAGGAAAATATAGATTAGGGAAGATATCCATATGATAAACATTAAGGATATGTATAAGAACATCCTGTTGTTTTGGTAAGGAAAATATTATGTGGTTTTTTATATATATACATCCATGTTTCAAAACTAAAACAAGACGTGTTTCATGAACATAGGTATCTTGGAATAATAAATTCATAAAGGGATAATTGGTATTGACCCGATAGTCACCTGGTGTATGACTACAGTCTTGAATACACACATATTTTAACAATATCTGGGGACATGATTAGGTAATTCACATTTTCAATACAAACCATTATGATTGATTTGAATATATTATAATAATAATCAAACTAGGTTATACCAATGTAGTCATAGATTTAGGTGAAGGAATCTCAAAGGAATAAGAAAATGTTTTAGGTGTGGAAAAGAAGGTTGTAATGTAATGAATTTTAGAGGAAAAATGAATTTGACACCAGAAGGAAATAAATATGATATTATGTATCAATATTTATTTTTTTCATAAATTTAGTGAACTGTGTAAATATACAAGTCAATCACCTTATATATAGGTTAAACCCTAGACCAAGGAAGGGCCAATATTGAAATAAAACGGGTGAAATATGTATTGGATTCAAAAATTATATTATATTATTATTTTGGTATAATAATTATGATTCATCTATGGATTGTATTAAATTTAAAAATAACATATTTCTTCCTTAACATTAGAGATATGCATATGAACATGGGTTTATGTGTAATGTCCCGGACACGGGTGCCACGCAACAGGTGCCCCAAGCCTGGTTCTCCATGTGACCTCAATCGCATTTCCCCAAATGCCAGAGGCTACCGACTAGTAGCAAGGGCCCAGGTCTGATAGTGGGGAAACTATGACCTCATTTTTCAAAGTGTAGTGCAGCGAAAAACAGAATAAAACATACAATGACAAACAGCGGAAGCAGTAACCCATACACAACGGAAATAAACTACAGCAGTGGATATAACCAACAGTATATAAATGATGATTCTACAGGTTACAAGTTCTATGAAAGAATCCAGAACATGTTATACATCAATACAATTCCTCAAAATTTAGAGCACATCCAGTCAAGAAAAACAGCTGGCAGCGGCATCACGAGCCTAGGATCAGTCCCATGCCCTCCTACTCCTTAGAAATAGTCAAGTACCAGTATAGGGACTCTTGCCCCTATCTACACCTGCAGAAACGTAATCTGTTTGGGCCGAAAAGCGTGACCCAAACAGGGTGTGAGAAATATATCTCAGTAGGCACCCACCAAAGGCTCATGCCCAACTGCGTGCAAACATGCAACAACAGTGTGAAATAGTAAAAATTCAATAAAGTAAGCAGTACTAAATAGTAACTAACTTAAAAATTAAATTTCCATGTTATTATTAATTTTTTTTATTTAATTTAGTAACATTCTTGTTCTCAACCTCACCAAGCCCTCAGGCGAATATAGTGAACCACGCCCTCAGGCTATATAGAATCCAACCTGCAGTTATTGCCCTAAGGTGTAACAGAATTCCCGCCCTTAGGCATAAGATGTGTCGCCCTCAGGCATAGAAGTCAAGCACTCAGGAACGAAAGGTTGCCCTCAGGTGGAATAACGACAACCCTCGGGCAAAAACAGTCACGCCCTCAGGCTAATACAGTACAATCCCCACAGGCTAATCACAATAACTCCCTCAGGCTAAACAGGTAACAGGGCCATGCCCAACTTGAAAACAAGCAGTAACATGCAAATCCGCTCAAGGAAATTCTACAATTACTACTTTAAAGTCATACCCTCGGGTATCCTGGCCAAACGGCTAAACAATGGAACACACCCTCGGGGTGGTTCCGGATCCAAGAAACGATCCCAACCATCATTTTATTATCACAATTAAATACCTAATCAATTATAGGTATTAAATATAGAAACGCCCTCAGCCACATGACACCCCAACATGGGTTCGTGGCATAAAAATTCACAAAACACACAGCAGTTGGAAAACTAAACACCAAGCCACCTACCTTATATGTCAACGAGCATTATACACGAACGCTGACTCCAGAAACGCCCAAGAACGGCATAGATCTGACGAAGAACAAAACTCATTCAAATTTAAATAACTTACATTAAGATAAGAATTGGTAAGAATGGTACCAGGAGAGGAAAGGGCTTACCCATGCGGTTCCAACGAAATCGTCCAAAGCCGAAATGGATTCCAGATGAACGCCTAGTGGATCTTCAAAGATCTGGCCCCCTCCTTTGCCTCTAATATGGCTCAAAGACCTCCTCTGCCAAATAAGGAGGCTACTGCCTGTTTTAAGCCAAAAAAAAGTACACGGCATGTACTTCTGAGTACACGGCGTGTACTTCTTTCATTTAACTGTTCATTTGGCGGCACCGCCACACTGTTCATCTATCGACATGAGTACACGGAATGTACTCTCGAGTACACGGCGTGTACTGTCTCCCAGCTGGTGGCGACTCCACCACCTTACTATTTAAGCATGCCGACTGACTACACGGCGTGTAAGGTACCACTACATGATGTGTAGACGGTTCCTACACCCTTCGTCACCGGCATGGCTACACGCCCCGTGTACTCATCCCAACACGGCCAAAAGTACACAGCGTGTGGACAAAGTACATGGAGTGTAGTTCCAAAATTCAGGATTTTTCCCCATTTTCCATATTATCTCAAAAACAAATAAAGAAAAGGAAAAGAAGAAGCTCGTACCTCTAAAATAAAAACCGGGTTCTTATAAACTACCCCTTATAGAAATTCGTCCCCGAATTGACCTTCCAAGGGTGGCGAAGATAATGCTCAGAACAGCTCTAGCCACTGAGCACGTACTTCGGCCTTCCGCTCCCAGGTCTCGTCCTGCACTCGGCCATGCTTCCATAGCACCCGTATGAGAGGAACTGACCGGCCTCGGAGAACCTTCATGCTCCTGTCAACAATACGGATCTGATGCTCCCCAAAGTACGCATCATGAATGGTAGCGATGCAACTGAGACATGTGGAAGATGTTGTGCATGGCTCAGTACCGTTGTGGTAACTGCAACCGATAGGCAACTGGCCCAAATCTCTCCAGAATCTCGAATGTCCCCACATACCTCGGTAAAAGATTACCATGTCTCCTGATCCGCTTGTGTCCCAGCCTCGGTGAAACACGTAAGAAAACCTAATCCCTAACCACGAACTCCAAAGGTCGTCTACAGCGATCAGCGTAAGACTTCTGACGATACTACGCTGTAGCCATCCACTTCCCAATCAACGGGAACTGCTCATATATCTCCTGCACGAGCTGTGGCCCCAGTAAAGCTGCCTCACCTACCTCTAACCAGCACATAGGTGATCAGCATGGCCTACCATGTAAAGCCTCGTATGGTGCCATCTCAATATTCTCCTGAAAACTATTATTATAGGCAATCTTGACTAAGGGTATATGATTCTCCCAAGATCCCCCAATGTTCAGGACGCACGCACGCAACATGTCCTCTAGCACCTGTATCGTCTTCTCTGACTTGACATCTGTCTGAGGGTGGTATGTTGTGCTCAGAAGCACCTATGTACCTAGCGCCCTCTGAAAACTCTGCCCGAAATGAGACGTAAAGCAGGCGTCCCTATCTAAAATGATAAAATGAGGGACCCCATGAAGATGTACGATCTCTCGGATATACAGCCTTCAAATCTCATCCACACTAAAGGTCTCCTTGATTTGAAAGAAATGAGCTACCTTCGTGAGTCTTTCCACAAAAACCCACACAGTGTCATTTCCCCGAGGTGACCTTGGCAATCTCGTCACGAAATCCATCACGACATCATCCCATTTCCACTATGGAATGGGAAACTGCTGTATCAGCCCAGCTGGCCTCTGGTGCTCCGCCTTCACCTGCTGACAGGTGGAACACCTCATAACAAAACCAGCTATCTCTCTCTTCATACCCGGACACCAGTACTGACATATCAAGTCTCGGTACATCTTGGTAACCCCGGGATGAACTTCCCAAGCTGAAGCATGAAACTCCCACATCAGCTCCTCACGTATATCCACTGGAACCCATACTCGTCCATGGAAACACAAAACTTCATCATCGCATATTGTCCAACTAGGAGGAGTGTCCTCACTTGCCACCGACTCCCGTAGAACTAGGCCTTCTGAATCTGATATCTGCCTCACCCTCACTCTTTCTAGGAGGGTATAAGTCACAACTAATGAGGAATTATAATTATGCCCCTGACTCTCATGCACCTCCAAATGCATCTCAGAGAACAAAGCCATAAGCTACCACTCACCACTGTCCTCCTGTACTGCCTATATCTGAGTCTTCCTGCTCAGTGCATCAGCTACTGCATTACCTTTACCAGGTGTATAGGCAAGATCAAAATTGAAGGACTATAGGTACTCAACCCATCTTCTCTACCTCAGATTCAGGTCACGCTGAGTAAAGATATACTTGAGACTTTTGTGGTTGGTGAAAATCACAAAATGCTCTCCCAAAAGATAGTGTCTCCAATAGAGAAACACATGAACAACTGTATCCAACTCGAGATTATGCGTCGGGTAATTCCTCTCATGTGGCCTCAACTACCGAGACCCATACACAACAACTTGGTCGCCATGTATTAAAATGGCTCCCAGCCCAATCCCTGACGCATCACAGTAAACTGTATAGCTCTTCCCCTGCTCTGGGAGTATCAGGATCGGTGCTGATGTTAACCTTCACTTCAGGTCCTAAAAAGTTGTCTCGCAAGCTTCTGACCAAACGAAATTCACACCCTTCTTAGTCAGACCTATCAACGGTGCTGATAAGCAGGAGAAGTCGTGTATGAAACGTTTGTAGTAACTAGCCAGCCATATGAAACTCCGTATCTCAAACACATTCTTAGGCTGCTCCAAGGAAACTACTGCTCTCACCTTCTCTGGGTCTACTGCAACTCTTTCCTCTAAGATAATATGACCCAGGAAGTGAATCTGGTCCATCCAAAAGTGGCTCTTCGAGAGCTTAGCATATAACCGATGCTCTCTCAGTGTACTCAATACGATCTCAAGATGGGTGACATGGTCGTGTTGAGTGTGAGAGTACACCAAGATTTAGTCCACGAATACTACCACAAATGAATCAAGATACAGATGAAACACACGATTAATCAGAGCCATGAAAACTGCTAGCGCATTCGTGAGTCCAAACGGCATAACCGTATATTCATATAGACCATACCTACTCCTGAATGTTTTGAGAGGTATATCAGATGGTCTAACTCGTAGCTGATTATATCTGGATCTCAAGTCAATCTTCGAGAACACTCGTGCTCCATGAAGCTGATCAAACAGATCATCTATCCTCGGCCAGGGATATCGGTTCTTAACTATCAACTAGTTCAGCTTCTGATAATCCACACAAAGTCTGAGGGTACCATCCACCTTTTTCGAAAAAAGGGCCGGAGAACCCCACGGAGAAGTACTGGGTCGGATAAAACCCTTCACCTGTAGCTCCTCTAACTGCATCTTGAGCTCCTGTAACTCAGGCGTGGCCATCCTATAAGGAGGAATGGACACCGGTGCTGCTCCTGGAACAAGTTCGATAGAGAAATACACCACACGCACCAGAGGTAGACCTGAAAAGTTGTCTAGGAAGACATCCCTGAAACGATCGAAAACTGGAGGGAAATCCGTCTGACAGGTCCACTGATCATCCAGATATAAGCTCACAATATGGGTTGTGACTCCACCTCGTCCTTGATGATCTAGTCCAACTCGACTCTCCTGAACATCCCATTCGCCCTTATATAGAAACTCTCCACCCTTTGGTGACGTAAAACGCACCCTGCGATGATAGCAGTTTACAATGGCTCGGAAGGGAACCAACTAGTCCATCCCAGGAATGACGTCATAGCTCGTCATCTCCAAGACATAGTGGTCCCAAAGGAAGTGACACCCTCCAACTTCAAGGGGGAACTCCTTACACTGTCACACACCAACCGTCCTAGTCCCCAATGGAGTGTCTAGCATCAAGATATCGGAAGAAGTAGAAACATAGATCCCAAGGCTCTCAACTATGGGTCCAGATATGAAACCATGCGTATCACTCATATCAAAAAGTACTGAAGACAAGAAAGAGGCTACTATAATAGTACCTCTGACTGTAGAAGGTCCGGGATCCTGCTCCTGCTGGGTCTGTAGCACTGCATATACCTACCCAGTGCCGCGGCCCTGCGACACAGCCTGGGTACCATGAGTTGTCCTGCCCTGCTGCCTCTGAGATCCTGGTATCTAGCTACCACGGCCACGACCACCATCTCTACCTGTACACCCTGACGCATTCCAGTTCCCTAACTAGTAAGAAGCCACTTCTCCTGCTCCCGTACGTGGAGTCTGCACAGAACCCCTCTCACTAGCCACTGGTGGATACGATCTGCAGAAGCGTTGTAGATGACCCATCTTGCCACATTCTCGGCACTCAACTGGGTCTCGTGGACACTACGGTCTCTTGTTCCCCTCTCTTCCACACTGGTAGCACCTGATCGGGCCACCTGAAGGCACTACCTAGCTGGTACTGCCACCCCGAGAGAAGCCCATCTGTCTCTTCCTCTTTCCGGTAGATATAATACCAGTAACTGGTGCTGAACCACCCTGGCCCACACCACTCGATTCTCACAGGTTCCTCTCTGAAATCAATGTCTGGTTCACAATCGCGTGTACAGTAGGCAATCTGAAAACATTCACCAGCTCTAGGATGTCATACCGAAGACCATCCTCAAAACTTATGGTTGTCAACGTCTCATCACCCACCAGCACGGGTGGAAAATGCTGAAGCTCCGTAAAACGAGCAGAATAGTCCATCACTGACATAGCGCCCCGCTGCAGATTCATGAACTCTCGAGCTCTATCTTCCCTCAGCATCTCGGGAAAGAAGAAGTCATAGAAGACTTCCTGAAAATATTCCCACGCCATGTCCCTATGATGCTCTGTCTGGGTGGTAATATCCCACCACCTCTTGGAGGAATCACGTAGCATGTAAGTCGCGAGCTTAACCCTCTGCCCTGGAGGCATCTCCAAGTGCTCGAAAATAGTCTGTATCGATCCTATCCAAGAATCTGCAGCCTGTGGTCCTCCATCCCCTAAAAACGTAGGCAGATGCTGTTGTTGAAAGATACGTGTTAGCTCAGCCATAGATGTGGCAGCCTGTAGTGCTCCCTGAAAGGTCTGCATGAACAACAATAAGCCTTCACGGAACTGCGCCTCCAAACCTGTGTCAGGTATAACAGTTGGTGCCGCATCTGGCTCTGCTGGAGGATCTACTGGTAGCCCATGTCCCACCATCTTCGGAGTATAATCGTCACCGCTCTCTTGGAGAACAACTCGCGGTCATCTAGGAGGCATGACTCTACAAGGTCATAAGCACACCTCATATTTAAGATTATTAAGACTGAAAATGAAGGAACCACAAAGGAACAAGAGGAAGAAAGTATTTCAAAATTTGAAAGACAAGACTACACGGCGTGTACACTGACTACACGGCGTGTACTTGACTTCCTTTCCCCTGCATGGGTCCTTTTACACGGCTAAGCCACACAGCTTCCGTTCAACAAAACTACACGACGTGTATAATATCTACATAGCGTGTATGGTGTTATTTTCCAACTTCCTGTGTCGTCTGTGACACGACCGACTACTCGGCATAACTCCACACGGTGTGTTACACATGTAAACAGCGTGTAAAACACCCTGTTTCCCATCTACATGACTAACTCCACACGGTCTGTCCTCGGACAAGACTACACGGTGTATCCCACAGGTACACGGCGTGTTTAGGGAGAGGTGCCACCGGCCCGTGTTGTTAGTTACACGGACGAGTCCCCAGCTCACACTACACGGAGTGTTCATCATTGACACGGCGTGCTATAAAGGAGTTCACCGACCCGGGTTGTTAGCTACACCGCTGGACTCCGGGTCACACTACACGGTGTGTCCAAAAACGACATTGTGTGTTTTACCCAAGGCCTTCCCTACCCCGTGTCGCCGCCCACATGGTTTGTGACACGGGAAGAGACTACAGGGCGTGTACTCATGGTACTCGGCATGTACTCAAAAAGTTCATTTTTCTTCCCGAACAGAAGGACACACACGGCATGTATGAGGTCCTACACGGCGTGTATTCTGGGTTTTACGGACAGTATGCCTCAGAAACTTCCCGGAACCCAAAAAACACTAAAAACCAACACCTAAGTGTCAAATTCTGATCTGTGAGGGCCCATACTCCCCACGAATCAAATTTTGACATCTTATCTATGTTATAAACAACAAACAGTCAGTGATCCGCCAAATTACAGTCAATGGGGGCCCATACTCCCCAAAAACCAAATTTTGGCATCCATCCTATAAACAAGCTCAAACAAACATACCATATCACAAGGAAGGTATTTATCAAACAGCTATCACAACAGCATGCTTTATTATCACAACAACTATCACAACAACATGCGAATTTCTAATGCACCTACATGGAATGGAAACTATGCATGGCATGTGATACCTAGCATGTGCCTATATGATGCATGAGATGGCATAACCTCATCTCATCGGGTTAAAACTAAATAGAACCCACATATAAAATATAAACAGCACAATCTCAAAGTGTGTCACCCAATGGTGAAAGCATATCAACCGTAAAATTGCAAAATAAAAAGAATTCAAAATAACAGGTAGACTGGCTTTTCCCTGTACATGGGTTATCTACGCCTGGGCACAACTTATTACCAACTATGGTTCCGTCCTATACCTGACTACGGCTCCAAATAGTAAGTAAATGAAAAGAAACCCTCTGATACCACTTTGTAACATCCCAGACCTGGGTGCCATGCAACAGGTGCCCCGAGCCCGATTCACCACGTGACCTCAAGCGCATTTCCCCAAATGCCAGAGGCTTCCGACTAGCAGTGAGGGACCAAGTCTGATAGTGGGGAAACTATGCCCTCATTTGTCAATGTGTAGTGCAACGGAGAACAGAATAAAACATACAACAACAAACAGTGGAAGCAGTAACCCATACACAATGGAAATAAACTATAGCAGTGGATATAACCAACATTATATAAATGATGATGATATATGTTACAAGTTCTATGAAAGTATCCAGAACATGTTATACGTCAATACAATTCAACAAAATTCAGAGCACAACCAGTCAAGAAAAACAGCAAGCAGCGGCATCGCGGGCCTAGGCTCGGTCCCATGCCCTCCTACTCCTCAGCAACAGTAAAGTACCTATATAGGGACTCTTTCCCCTATATACACCTACAACAATGTAATCTGTTTGGGCCAATAAGCGTGACCCAAACAAGGTGTGAGAAATATATCTCAGTAGGCACCCACCAAATGCCTATGACCAACTGCGTGTAAGCATGAAACAACATTGTGTAATAGTAAAAATGCAATAAACTAAGCAGTACTTAACAGTAACTAACTTAACAATTAAATTGCCACGTTATTATTCATTTAATTTATTTAATTTAGTAACATTCCTGTTCTCAACAGCACCAAGACCTCAGGCTAATATAGTGAACCACAGCCTCAGGCTATACAGAATCCAACCCACAGGTATTTCCCACAGGCATAATAGAATTCCCGCCCTCGGGCATACGAAGTGTCGCCCTCAGGCACAGAAGTCAAGCCCTCAGGCACGAAAGTTTGCCCTCGGGCAGAATAACGACAGCCCTCGGGCTAAAATAGTCACGCCCTCATACTAATACAGTACAATGACCACAGGCTAATCACAACAATTCCCTCATGCTAAACAGGTAACCGGGGCATTCCCAATAGGTAAACAACCAGTAACAAGAAAATCCTCTCAAGGAAATTCTACAATTACTACATTAAAGGCATTCCCTCAGGTATCCTGGCCAAATGACTAAATAGGGGAACACACCCTCAGGGTGGTTCCGGATCCAAGAAATGATCCCAACCAACATTTTATTATCACAATTAAATACCTAATCAATTCTAGGTATTAAATATAGCAACAGCCTCATCCACACAACACCCCAACATGGGTTCGTGGCCCAAAAAAGCAGAAAACACACAGAAGTTGGAAAAATAAACACCAAGCCACCTACCTTATACATCAACGAGCGTTATACACGAACGCTGACTCTAGAAATTCCCAAGAACGGCGTAGATCTGACAAGGAACAAAACCCATTCAAACGTAAATAACTTACGTTAGGAGAAGAATTGGTAAGAACGGTACCAGGAGACGAAATGGCTTACCCGTGTGTTTCCAACGAAATCGTCTTAAGCCGAAATGGATTCCAGATGAACGCCCAGTGGATCTTCAAGGATCTGGCCTCCTCCTTTGGCTCCAAAATGGTTCAAATGCCTCCTCTGCCAAATGAGGAGGCTACTTCATGTTTTAAGCCGAAAAAACAAAGTACACGGTGTGTACTTCTGAGTACATGGCGTGTACTTCTGAGTACACGACGTGTACTTCTTTCATTTAACTGTTCATTTGGTGGCACCACCACACTGTTCATCCATCGACATGAGTACACGGCATGTACTCTCGAGTACATGGCGTGTACTGTCGCCCAGCTGGCGGCGACTGCACTGCCTTACTATTTAAGCCTGCCAACTGACTACACGGCATGTAAGGTACCACTACACAGCGTGTAGTCGATTCCTACACCCTTTTTCACCGGAATGGCTACATGCCCCATGTACTCATCCCAACATGGAGAAAAGTACACAGCGTGTGGACAAAGTACACGACGTGTAGTTCCAAAATTCAGGATTTTTCCCAATTTTCCATATTTTCTCAAAAACACATAATGAAAAGGAAAAGAAGAAGCCCGTACCTCTAAAAAAAACCGAGTCCTTAAAAACTCCCCCCTTATAGCAATTTGTCTCCGAATTTCCCTTCCATGGGTGGCGAAGATAAATTTCAGAATAGCTCTAGCCACTGAGCACGTACGTCGGGCTCCTACTCCCAGGTCTCGTCCTGCACTCGGACATGCTGCCATAGCACCCGTACGACAGGAACTGACCGGCCTCAAAGAACTATCGTGCTCCTATCAACGATACGAATCAAATGCTCCTCAAAGGACGCATCATGCGAAAGCTCAACCTCCTCTGGATGAAAGGTGTAGGATGGGTCTGAATGGTAGCGATGCAACTAAGACACGTGGAAGACGTCGTGCATGGCTCTGTATCGTTGTGGTAACTGCAAATGATAGGCAACCAGCCCGACTCTTTCCAGAATCTCGAATGGCCCCACATACCTCGGTGAAATATTACCCTGTCTCCTGATACACTTGTGTCCCAGCCTCGGCGAAACACGTAAGAAAACCTGATCCCCGACCACGAACTCCAAAGGTCGTCTGTGGCGATCAACGTAAGACTTCTAATGAGACTGCGTGGTAGCCATCCGCTTCCGAATCAACTAGACCTGCTCAGATGTCTCTTACATGAGTTGTGGCCCCAGTAAAGCTGCCTCAATTGCCTCTAACCCACACAAAGGTGATCGGCATGGCCTACCATACAAAGCCTCGTATGGTTCCATCTCAATAGTCTCCTGAAAACTATTGTTATAGGTAAACTCAACTAAGGGTATATGCTTCTCCCAAGAGCCCCCAAAGTCCAGGATGCATGCACGCAGCATGTCCTCTAGCACCTGTATCGTCCGCTCTGACTGGCCATCTATCTGAGGGTGGTATGCTGACCTCTATCATTTTCATTAATAACATACTCTTTTCATCCGTGTCTACATATTAAAATTCCACCAATGTTATCATGATTATATACCTAGTTATATGTTATTCAATGGGATCATGGTACTTCCATTTATCTATTATTGTGGGGGTTTTATTAACTCTTTTTTACAAAGTGGGTTTAAAAAAATAATTCTCAAATATCAATCCATTGATTACATAATTCATTTTTAATTTTGAGGACCCATTTTTTGTGAGGGGAGAATGTAACAACCCAAAATTATAAAACATGAAAACTATTATTTATATAATATGTGAGATACACCACTACTATTAAATAATAGAAAAAAATTATTTATATAAATTCAATATCCTAAAAATATTTCTGAACACATAACCCTGCATTTAAATGAATTTCAATTTAGTACACCTTTATAAAGAAAATGATAAATTGGTCGGTATGAAAAGTACTGACTAAATTATGAAAATTATCTGGTTTAAAATTTTATATATAAATTCATTATTTATATTTTTATTAGGAAAATTATAATAATCATTTGAAATAAAAGGGAAGGTTTTCTGAAAAAGATTATTTTTTCTAAAATACATTTTAGTCATTCTTTTCAAATTTAATTTAAAATTCAATTTTTCCAATTTTATAAAATATATTTGAAAAAAATAACTTTATTTTATAAATTATAATATCAAAATTATATTAGGGTGAACATTTGGTAATTTTCTGAAATATTTTTTTTATTGATGAATAGTGAATATTATGAATTTTAATTGAAAATTGTCATATTGATTATATTATATAAAAATTTAAATTATATTTTAAATTAGTTTTAAATTAAATTTTTTAAAATTATATCATAATTAATCCAATTTATTTCATTGTAATCAATTTTATATTGAATTCTTGAATAAAAATATTATAAACAGTTGAACATTTTCCCTGTAGAACCATGCTTTTTAGTTGATGTTACGAGATTAATTTTTAATTATATTTTCAAAAACAAAATTGAAAATAATTCGTAAAAATAGAATCCATAATTTATATTGTCATTTTTTATATTTTATAATATTTTTCACCTAGTATTTTACTAAAATGAATAGTTAAAATAGTACATATTAATTATTTTGTTTAAGATAAAAATGTATTTATCGTGGGTTAAACTAAAATTATTAGAGATAAAATGACCCATAACATGTATAAAATATATTAAAAGGACATTTTATACCCTAAAATGTCTATGTATCCATAATATTCCATTTAGGATACTTTATTCAAGTTAAAAATGCAGGCACACCATTTTGGTTTCAAAAATTACTCGTGTTCCAGTCACCTCACTTATAAAAGGCCACCCCATATCTTTAATTAATAAATCCTTCACAAACTTTTAGTTTATTTAATACATGAATAAATAACTTCTCAACCTCTGTCCTATCATCCTAGAAGCTTTTCTTTTTCTAGAAATCTAATGTAGGATGGTTTTAGTGCAATCTGAAGAGGAAAACAATAGAATGGGTAACATTCATCAATGATAATTTTTATATTATTTATTTATCAACCCATTATATTATTACTAAAACATTAATATACAATAAAATCAAAATATTCGATATTGTGAAACTTTTTTTACATGATGTTCATGATCGAAAACTACCCCTTCTATCATATAATACGTTACGAAATCATCATTCATGTGTACGGTGAACTACTACCTAACAAACTGAAATAGTTATTTTTTCCATTTCCACCTCTCATGATTTATTATGATCTTGTATTCAAATTATATATAGGATACTTAAAATATAATTATACCTATGGATAAATATTATTATACACAACATTTTTATATTCCATTTCATAAGGTATATGATAATGTCGCTCATGTGTACGGCATACTACCACCATACAAAGTGTTGTGATTCGATTTTTAATAATGATTTACATGAAAGTTAATAAGTATAAATTTATTCAACATATATTATTTTGCTGAAATTTTTATGATATTTATGACATATTTTTCATTCTATGAAGATAAAATATATATTAATTTCTTTCATTTAAAGATTATAACATTCTTTGTGTATGTGTGGACTACTGCCTTTACGTAGTGATGTGACTCTATTTTCATCATCCCATAACATGGATGATATAAATAGGCATATTTAAATAAATAAAATTATATATATGATATTATTATTATAATGTCCTAGAACCTCCTGGTCTATTACTTTGATAAATTATGGTGCCTAGGGTGTCTTATATGCCAACGATGAGTCAGGACGGCGTCAGTGTATGTGACAGGGTGTCACCGTGGTGTCACATATCGGTGCCCCTGATCCGAGCTGCACCCGAACAGTTCCACAACAGGTTATCGGGGTTTCATTTCGCAGTCTTTTGGTAACCTCTATTTTATGTTTTAATACCTATTTTTTATGATATTTATGTTTTTTTAATCCCATAAATGATATTTTAAATCCCCTAAGAGTGGGGAGACCCTTGGGATACACACACATGTGGCCTATCATCTCCTTTTCACCGCATTTTCCAGGTTTCAGTGTCTTCTAACTTCTCCCCTCTTACGTTTTTTCAATGTTTAAAGGTAATATATTAACTGAAAATCATTATATCTACCATCTCCAAGAAGAATTATTAAATATCAATACATTCCAACATGTACAACTGCTTAGTTTCATGGTCAAACCACGATCCTCTTTTTAATCACTTCACGATTTCACATCATGTAACTCGAGGATAAGGTATTTTAATGTACTGAGAACTTCTTCTTTGTTGGTAACTTTATTTTCATTGGTGTTCTTGAAGTCCTTCTTCAATAAACGAGTCATTCAATTGGGATAGAGCCCTTCTCACATAGCCTTTGTGGTGTTTTTCCTGCAAATCGTGCGACTATAGTTCTTGGATCGAGTTGGAAACATCGATGCCTAATCATACAAGTAGTTTTATTCTTTCCTCTATCTTTATTGTGCATCTTTTGGAGTAGGTATGATTATGTTCCCCCATGAAGTAGATGAAAATACATTAATGAAGATAATAAATGGACTCATAATGAATGAAGGGGTGGAAATGATGATGTTGATGTTGTTGTGATTTACCTCTATTTTATGTTGTGAATTGTATGTACTCATGTCCACTGAAAATTTTGGTCATTGGTTGACCCTTCATGTGCACTGATGAAGATCTATTTTTCTAGATAGTCATGTGATTCAATTGCTATAACAAGGAAACTATTTAATCGTTTAAACATTTTTTTAAATGGATTCACTATGAATAATATCCCATATGTGATCAACTAGATTAAACAAATTTAAGGAACATAATGAATGCTATGGACAAATCTAAATCTCCTTCCCTCTATTCTGTTAATACGCATTTTTGTTCTATTTAATGTTTGTGCGGTGACTCAAAAGGGGGGTGGAAAGTTCTGGTTGAGAAGTTGTTGGCCTACGAATATGAGGCTGTGTGGAGCCGGTATGTTGGGGATTGGTTTGGTTCAAGTACTTCGAGGGATCTCATGTATCCCTTTTTTTGTTGTGTATTTACAAGAGAAACTAGTGTGAATGCTTACCTGTATGCTTGGATGTTTTTACTTCAGTTGTTGTTTTGGATTGTGGTTATTCCTGTTATTTTAATATTAGTGATGTAATGTTTTAAATATAATCACTTAAACATGATAACGAGAATGGGTACAATTGGGGATTGTTTTCCAGAAATGGGTTGTTCTCTGGTTGTGGCTATTGTGTAATTGTGAATATAGGGATAACAACAAGAGAGGTGGTGTACGGGCTGGTTGTGTGTTTAGGATCCCTTATGTTGGGATGAGTTTTTTATTGCCTATTTGTATAATGTCTTGTTCTAGATTTTCTTATAAGCACCACATCCATGTTTATAACTTAATGTTGAACACACCCATTTCATGTGGGAGGGTGTTTTTTACAACATTCATATGAGTAGATGGTTATTACTCCTTTCTTCTCCCTTTCCTTGGTATCGAAAAATTCTTTGATCAGGCTATGATGACCTCAGGTTTATTATGGCCCAATAATATTTGGGTCAGGAGTGTTGTGTGGTTTGATCAAGTGTGTACAGGAAGGTTTGTTTCCCAAGTGTCTTCAATATGATGCCTAGGTGTCTTCGTGAGTGGAAGTGGTTATTTTGGACTTGGTGTTTTTGGGTGTGGCGGTAGTTGTTGTGGCCCAGATATCTTCAGGAATTATTATGTCTGGTAATTGTGGCCTAGTTGTTTGCAGGTGGGATGTGTTGATGGGATGGACCTTATGGTTGTTGTTGGGGGTGTTAGTGGGATTGGAGTGGGTTTTTTGGGGGAGGTATGATGCATATGATGTCCTAAATAACCAGTGCGAAAGTGGTGATGTGTACCCAAATATCGATGTGTTATTACTATTACATTATATTTATTGTGTTATTTGGGAAGTGTTCCTTGGTGACACTAGGTGGATAGTTTCATTCCCAGGTGTTTTTGTTACCTATTATCTAACAGGGAATTAGAATGTCTCCCCACATGTGCATGATAGATTTTGGTTTTCCCTTCTGAGTATACCTATCTACTCACTCTATGTATATAAAACCACATTTAGGTTTCTAGGAGGCCTTTTAGGACTATTTTAGACCTTACTGCCTTGGGATTTGGAGTTTTCAATGCTGTTTTTCTTTCATTTGGTACTTTTCATAAGTGTTTTCTTGTACCTAGTACTAATTAGTTTTGAACATGCACATGGGAATGGATTTTTTGGAATTACATTTAATTTTAGTTTTCGGATTTTTTTTGGGATTTACCTTCTTATCTCATGATATTATTAAATAAATAGTGTAATTCCTTTGATTTTATGTGATATTAAATACCCATGGTGCTATTTGGCACTCCGGGGCCAATTAATGGTGGGACATGAGGGTCATTATCTCTCCTTCAACATGAAGAATGAAGGGTCTCGATGTTTATTGTCACTTTCCTCTTCTTGGTGAAGGCGGTTCATGACATAATGGTATCAAATGTTATGTTTGAGAGATATGGTGGATTTAGGGGTAATAAACAATGATGATTTCATGGGTTGGTAGGGAAATAGTCTTAGGAAATCACGGTTCGAGAAATAGGCTCGGGATGACTGTCTAGGACACAGAATATTAGGGCCCCTTGTTATCTGATGCATGGACCCTCGGCCTACCAAATGACTAGGTGAGGCTTCACTGATTGTTTTGTTGACATCTTAGGAAAGGTACATAAATCATAAAGACTTTTGTTCTTCATGTCTTGAGTATTTTTGGGAATTTCAAATAAATAAAAAATGTAAACATGTTTAAAGTGTAATCTTATACCCTACTCGGGATTATGAATCCATTGTTTATCCTTTCAGCTATAGAACACGAATAGCATCCATGAATTGTGATGGAAGTAGAGGCCCATAAGGTTGATCTAGTCGATCACCAAAGGATTTATTGAGAGGAAGAGGATAAAAATTGGAAGAAGATTCTACATTCCTTCTAGCGGAAGACCCTCGGGAAGTACGAGGGAAGTGTTTCTGACTTGGAGACAGAAAGATGACATGAGGAGATGGAGATCACCTTTAACATGATCGGTCCTCTGAGGGATTACTGAGTTCTGTTGGCAGTTAGTCATATGATGGGAGAAGCACATTAGTGGTGGATTCACTAACTCGGAGAGAGGATGAATGATGAGGTTTCATGGCCTGACATCGAGAATAATTTCTTAGTGGAATTACTTTCTTATATAATGAAGGTTGATAAGAGTAAAGAGATGCTCTCCCTCCATCAAGGGAATATTTTGGTAAGGTAGGTGGGGACCAAGTTCATTTATCTCCTTCATTTCTCTCCAGACCTCTTCTCGAATCATGATTTGTGTAAAAGGCGCTTAAAGGAGGCACTTGGACCTTCACTTCAGTATATTGTTACTATATTCACTCTATTGACATACATGGAGGTTTAGAAGAAGGATGTGGTATTAGATAGGATGCACATGCTGGGAGGTAGGCCACGAGAGGGGAACCAGTTGAGACCGTCTGAGGGGAGGCCTTTAGCAGCAGACCTCCAACATCAGGTCCTTCCTGGTATCGGTCAGCAGGGAGCATACCCCCACCAGTTTTAGTTTCTATCTCACTATCCTCACCCTTTTACCATGGGCCCAAGACAGAGGTGATTTTATTGTGGAGGTTTTTGTAACATCCAAAGTTGGTTCCTAGTTTGAGCTCAGTACATTGGGGGTGGGTTGGTTCAGTTCCCACATCATCATCAGCAATTACCAGCCAACCCCTTGCAACTACAGCAGTAGGGATATTAAATTCCCGCTCTACCAAGGTCGGATCGTGCCGGAGAATGCCGACCTTAGGGCACTCCATGGGGACCTTGAACAGAGTGTGGTCGGGGAGGCTTCTGATAGCCGAGGGGTAGACTAACTGGAAATGAGATGCTTTATTCCCTAGAGGTAGCAGTTACAGCAGGTACGAGGGTCGTTTGAGGTACGATCAGCTTGTTTAGTACTCTTTCTTGTTCATTGTTTGATTCAGGATATTTTCACTCCTTTGTTTCAACCATTCTAGACCATGCCTTGGGTATAGACTTACAAAGACTTTCAGTGACCCTAGTGTTGAGTATAGTAGTTGGAGGTCAGACCAACCTATTTGATGTTTGTTGATGATGCAGACTAATGTCACAATCAATTCAGTCTAGTGGGGAAATTCTTCTACTACGAATGCAGCCATACAATGTCATCCTAGTCATCGACTGACTATTTTTTATGAAATCTGTTATCAACTACCTCTAGATAAGGGTCATGTTCTCAGATATGGCAGCCATCATGTATCATTTGTTGGCGAGAAGGGTTTCTAGGTGGGAATCTGAAAATTAGCGCCCCTTCTTTCCTTGTTAGTCGAGCTGTCAGTGGAGTCAACAGACTAAGAGATGATGGAAGTTCTTGCAGTTGTTATAGAATTCATGGATAGTTTTTCTAGGGAGGATGTTTCTCTACCCCCTTGATGTGACATTGAGTTTGGAATAGTCATTAAACATGGTGACCATCCTATTTTGATGGCTCCCTATCAGATGGAACCAACTGATTTGAGAGTGTAGCGGATTCAAATTGATGATATGATGAAGAAGGGTTTTTTCTGACCTAGATTTTCACCATGGGGTGCTCCAGTATTGTTCAAAAATAAGGCATATGGTGGCCTCATGTTGTGCATAGACTACCAGAGACTGAATCAGGTAGCTTCCAAGAACCATTACCATCTCATGAGGATAGAAGATCTTTTTGACCATATGAGGGGAGTAGGATGGTTCTCTAAATTCAATCTTCAGTCTAGGTATCACCAGTTAGGGGTGAAGGATAGTGATATCCCAGAGATTTCATTTAAGTGATGGTATTGGCACTTTGTGCTCATAGTCATTTCCTTTAGTGTTTTGAATTCACATATTGTGTTTATGGGAATCATGAACTCTGGTTTCGCATGTTTCTGGACCGGTTCCTCATTTTGTTCATCGATATAATCATAATATACTAAATACTTTTGGACGAGTGTACTAAGAACCTCAGGATGGTCATGGAGATGATTCAACAACACAATCTCTATTGGATGTTTTCAATATGCATGATATTGACACAATAATTACACGTTCTTGGACATATGGTGTCTTTGGATGGGGAAATGGTGGATCTATCAAAGGTTGAAGCAATTTTTTCTTGGGCAGAACCCACAAATGTGATGGTGGTTCGTAGTTACCTGGGTCTGGGAGGCTATTATCGGATGTTCATACCCAACTTCTCTTGAGTTTCAGCTTCTTGGACAACATTTACTAGAAAGGACCATGCCTTCGTGTGGAGTGAGCAGTGTTGGGAAGCATTCAGCTATCTGAAGGAATGGTTGGTCAGTGCTCTAGTTTCCAGAGGAAGGGGTGTTGTTTGATTTTTACTGTGATCCTTCTAGTCTTGGCTCGGGGTGTGTGATGATGAAGTAGTTGGGAGTGACCTCTCACAGGTTTAGGATGTTACGTTCTCAAGAGAGTAACTATTTCACCCATGAACTAGAGTATGAAATAGTAGTGTTCGTGTTGAAGTTGTGTCAGTATTACCTCATCTGGGAGAACATTGTGGTCTTCACAGATCACAAGATTTTGTGGTGTATCTTTACCCAGAAGGACCTGAACTTGCGACATCGAAGGTGGGTAGAGTTTCATTAAGACTACGACTTTGAGATCTCTTAAACTGATGGGTAGGGGAACATTATGGACGATGCCTTGATCCAGAAGATGGATAGGGATGATTTTTGGGAATCTTTTGATGATTGGAAAGAGACAAAGAACTTGGCTGCCCTACACCTAGATGTAAGGGTGTATAGTGTTAGTGGTGGTCTGTTTCTGATGATAGTTCATTCGTCTCTATTGTAGTATGTGGAGGATTCTCATTGGGGAGAATCAAAGATTGATGTGATGCATGATCAAGTTGACTAAAGAAATTCTCCAGAAGGGTGGTTAGAAGATGGTTACAATCAGATGATTTTCTATAGAAAGTTGTTTGTCCTAGTGGCGATGCGTGATTTTGTTCTTGGTGAGTTACATAACTCACCCATGGCGGTATGTCTATGAGTCTCCAAGATGTATCGTTGCTTGAGAGGTCAGTTTTGGTGGCCTTAAGTGGGGTAGAAAATGGAAGATTTTTTGGAAAAGTGCCTCATGTGTCTATAGATGAAGGTTGAACACTGTGTTCTAGGAGGTATTTTTATCCCTTACACGTTTTTAGAGTGTAAGTGGGATGACATATCAATGGATTATGTCACATGACTACCATGGGTTTAAGGAGGATATGATGCTACCTACCTAGTGGTAGACCAGTTGAAAAAATCAGATCACTTCTTAGAGATCAATGAGTCATGTGTGGTGGATGCCTTAGCATGAAGATAAGTGGATGATGTGGTGTGGTTAAATTTAGTTCTGAGGTCCATAGTTTCAGATCAAGATGGACAATTTAACTAATCAGTTTAGAAGGGAATGTTGAATACATTTAGAACCTAGAAACACCATAGCACCTCTTTCAACCCCCAGATAGATTAGAATATAGAGTTGACCATCCAGACATTAGGGGATATGCTAAGGGCTTGAGTTTTGGTATTTGGGAGATCATGTGTTCGTCATTTTCCCTTATTAGAGTCTTTTTACTATAATAGCTATCAATATTCTATTGTAATGGCACTATTTGATGCCATGTACGGGTGGACGTGTTGTTTTCTTGTGTGCTATAATGAGGTTGTGGAGGTTGGTTTTCTTGGACCAGAGGTAGTGTAGAGAACAACAGAGAAGGATCATGTTGTGTGTTAAAGGATGAAAGCATCCCAGGACCGGAATATGTCTTATGACGATCGTTGGAGGAAGCCCTTGGAGTTCGAGGTTGGATACCATGGGTTCTTGAAGGTTTCCCCTCGACGTGGGTAGTGATGGTTCGACAAGGGGAGAAATATCTCTCTTAGGTTCATTGGGCCTTTTCAAGTGTTGGGGTGAGTTAGTGAGGTGTTATATCAGCTATCATTTCCACCTCATTTGGAATGGATCCACAATGTTTTCCACATCTCCAAACTTCATCGATATCTAATAGATGAATCCCATTTCATTGAATGGGGAGAGTTGGATATAGGGGATGATGATACATTTTTAGATATACTAGTAAGTATTTAGGATCAAAAGCAGAATGTGATTCGTGGATAGACCATCCCTTTAGTTCATATGTTTTGGAGGCATAGTGGCCTCATGGAGAGTACCAAGAAACGGGAGGCCCAGATGTATACACAGTAACCATATCTATTTTTATTTTTTATCTTTTGTTTCATTGTTCTTTTATGTGATGTAATGATTGACCTTGTTTGTTATGATATTATATATTTCCCTTGTTATCTAAATCTGTGTGAATAGTCATGATTGAGGGAAGGGGGAACTTGGTCCCTAACTAAGAAACATTAAAGTTGATGTGATTAACCCCATGCGAATGAGTCAGCGCATCCCAAAGAGGATATTATCTTGACCTGGAGGAAGGAAATTCCTAATCTGTATATCTGGAAAGTGTGACCTCTATGATTTTGTGGTTACTTGGGGGTGAGGAGCAGTTGTTTATTTACAATTTTCTTGGAGATAGATGTGAGAGAGGTGTTTATGTAAGTCAGGAGTAGTTCTTAGTTTCAAACAACACTAGGTTGGTTTGGCTATGATAGTTATATTTTGAGGAGGTTGTTCAAACCCATCTCTTTTCATTGACTTTAGCCATGATTATCGTGGATGATAATAGTTTGAGATGTATTTGATGCAATGGACCAGATCCTTCTGGTCCATTTCATTGCCATATTCTGGTGCTTGGTGTGTCCTAGAGGCCATCAGCGAGTCTGGAGGGCGTCATTATTGGTGGTAGGGTGTCACTGTGGTGTCACTGATATATTTCACCCATTTATGCCACAGACGAATGGTACAACATAGGGTTGTATGGGTTTCTTTTCCAAGTCTTTCGTTAACCTCTATTTTATGTATTAATATATATTTTTCAAGAGGTTTAAGGAGTTTTTATTCATATAAATGATATTTTAAATCCCCTAAGTGTGGGGGGACTCTTCGTTTACTAAGAAATGTGGCATGTCACCCCTTTTTATCTCATATTCGAGGTTCCGGTGTTTTCCAGTTTCTCCACTGTAACATGTTTTATCTGTTTAATTGAAATATATTAACTCAAATCTGTTTTCTCCACCATATCTGAAGATAATTATTAAATATCAATAAATTAAAACATGTTTAACAGCCCCACCATGTGGTAAAACTAGGATATTCTTTTAAATCACATCTATTTTACACATCTTATAACTCTAGGATTGGGCCTTTTAACACAGTAAGATCTTTTTCTTCCTTGGTCTCATTCTTTTCCTTGGTGCACTTGAAGTACTTCCTTAGGATATGAGTAATGTGTCTGTGATGGATCACATCCTTCTCATCCTTCATGGAGTTTTTTCTAATGCTCGAATTACCATAGTTCTTGGTGAGAGGAAGAATCATCGATCCTTAATCATTCAAGTAGGGTTTTTTTCATCTCTCTTTATTTTGCATCATGCGGGGTGGGTATGATGATGTTACCCTATGACGTAGATGAAACCAACATTAAAAATGCTAATTAACAGAATCTTAAGGAATGAAGGGGTGGGAATGATGATGTTGATGTTGCAATTTGTTACATTTGTTTTGTGTGGTGAATTGTATGGAATGTTTTCCACTGAAAATCGTGGTCGTTGATGGTCCCTTATTGTACACTAATGAATGTATATTTCTATCGAAAGTATTGTAATTAAATGGATGTAACATGGAAACCGGTTCATCACATAAACATGGTTGATTAAATGGATGCACAATGAATAATATCCCATATGTGATCACCTAGTTAACCAAATGGTAGGAGCATATAGAATTGTGTGGCTAAATCTGAAACTCATTTCCTCTGTTGTGGTAATAAAAATGGTTATTCTGTTTAATATTTGTGGGGTGACACAAAAATGGTAATGGAATGTTTTGGTTGAGAAGTTATTGTACTATGAATCTGAGGCCGTGTGGAACCAGAATGTTGGGGATTGGTTTAGTTTCCAGTTCTTCGAGGGATTTCACTGATCCCTTATATTTTTGTTACATTAAAAGAGAACTGGGTGTGAATACTTAAATATCTGCTTGGGTGTTTTCCCTTTAGTTGTAGATTTGGATTGTGGATATTCTTGTTAGTTTCCAGGTAGTGAAGGATTATTTTAAATAGAATAACATGAACATGAAAATGAGAATGCGTACAATGGGGGATTGTTTTCGAGAAATGGGGTGTGCTCTAGTTTTAGCTGTTGTGTAATTGTGTATGTAGTGATAACAACGAGAGTGGTTGTGTACGGGCGGGTTGTCTATTTCGGAACCCTTAGGTTTGGATGAGTGTTTTATTACCAATATGTACAATGTTTAGTTATTTTATTTCTTATAAGCACACCAACCGGGTTTTGAAATTTGTGTCAAACACCGCCATTTGATGGGGGGTGTTTTTTCCAACATTATTAAGAGTGGTTGGTTATTATATTTTTTCTTCTCCCTTTACCTTGTAGACTAAGATTATTTGGGAAGTTTGTGATGGCCTAAGGTTTATTATGGCTAAGTACTATTAGAGAAGGTTTTGTTGTGGTGGTTGGCATAGTTTTGTGGGGTATGGTTTGTTTCCAAAGTGTCATTAGGATGAGGATTAGGTGTCTTTGGGTGTGGCAGTGGTTGTTCTGGCCTAGGTGTCTTCAAGCATGGAAGTAGTTTTCGTGGCCTAGGTGTATTCAATTGTGGTTATGTGTAGTTGTTGTGGGACAGGTTTCTGAGGGCAGGATGTGCGGTTGAAATGGACTATATGGCTTTTGTGGGGGCGTTAGTGAGACTGTATTGGGTTTTGTAGGGGAGGTCTAATGCGTAGGATGTCCTAAATACCCTGTGGGAAACTGGTGCGCGGTACCCAAATATAGATTTTTTTTACATTACATTATCTTAAATTTTTTATTTGTGGAGTGTGACTTGGTGATGCTGGGTGGATAGTTTCCTTGCTAGGTGTTTAAGTTACCTTATTTCTCACAAGGTATTAAAATGTCTCTCGACATATGCACGAGAGCTTTTGGTTTTCCCTACTATGTATACCTATATACTCACCCTACGTATATAAATCTTCTTTAATGTTTCTAAGAGGACATTGAGGAACATTCCAGAACTTACTAGCTCAGGCTTCGAGAGTTTCCATTGCTGATTTTACTTCCTTTGGTAATTTCCATCAGAGTTTTCTTGTACCTTATATCAGTTTATTTTGAACATGAATATGGGAATAGATTTTTTGTCTTTACTTTTACTTTTATTATTTTGGAGTTTTTTGGAATCTAACATTTTATCACCTGATCTTATTAAAAAAAGGGTATTTCCTTCCATTTTACATGATATTTTATACCGTTGGTGCTAGTTTCCACTCTAGGGCCTATTGAAGATGGGACTCGTTAGTCGTTATTTCTCTTTGATCTTGAAGAAGGGATGGTATGGCAGTTTCCAATCCCTTTCCACATCATGGTAAAAGAATGTCATGAAAATTATCATTCTAGAAAGATAATATATTACTTACTACATTCCTATATTGATCATTTAAAAAAAGGAAATGTTACTCACGAGTACGTACAATATACTGTCTCCATGATTTAAAAAAATTCCATTTTTCAAAACCATATTTATTTATTAGTTTTAAATCTCAAATGGGTGTAAAAATATTATAATTATATACTTATTATTATTATTTATAATAAATAAAAATATAATATGTTCAAGAATCATATCGTTAATGAGGATACACGCATGATAAAAAAAATGCAATTAACACATAAAATAATGAAAATAATGAAAGATTATTACCAAACCGGAGTTAATATGTTATAAAAAAATAATATAATATACTATAAATATTATTTTTTTATAACATAAGAATGTGTTTAAAACCAATATAAATGAGTTTAAATAGTGATTAAAAATGGATACAAGATTTAAGTTATTTTCCCTCAATTTTATTTCAACAAGTCAAATTGTAATATTATGGAACTAATTTCATTTATATGTTGTATATAATTCCCCTTTTACATATTATACAGCGATTAATTATAAATTCATTGTATTTAATATTTACATTTTTATTATTTATCATAGGTGTATTTCACTAAAAAATCACCAAATGGTAATAAATTTCATAACCCAATTTCCCTTTATAATGTTATATTATGTCTCTATTATCGTTGATATTATAAGATTATGATTATAATTAATTTTGATTATATTATAATCTATTAATTTCTATTATGTGGATTAATAGTCTATACATGCAATCAATTTAATTATTAATTCTCACCAAAATGTTATATTTATTATAATGGTTTAATTATCAATCTCATTTTAATCGAGATTTTATATTAATGGATTTTATGTAAATGAAATTATATGATAATTTTATTATAAAAAAAATTAATTTAATTATAATATATTTATTCATGATATTTTCATGTAATAGTGAAATTTTTCACTCTTTCGTGCTTAAAATAAATGATAAAATATTTTTAGGAATATATGACTTAATATATATCAATGTTTAGACATTAGATTTCTTTAAAAACATGTTTTTTAAAATTGTTTCAATTTTTTAACTTTTTTAAAATGAATTAATAAATAAATTTTTTACCAATTTCTTTTTTCAGCAAATTTTTTCAATGTAATGTTCTTTTCGTATTATAGATAATGCACTTTTATAACTTATTTTTTAGGCAAAAAGGAATGAACTATTAATCTTGTATGACAACTAAAGTATTACATGCTGACGTGGAAATTTATTTGATGATTACTTTTCATCTTTAAAATGTTATTTAAAAATAAATCCACCCTAATATTCTCAAAATTCATAGTTATAATAATTGATTTTCAATGAAAATTATTTTCAAAATGATATATGTTTTATAAATTTATTTTTAAAGTGAAATGGATATTTTTCTCAAGACTTTCTCAAAAGATATTATATGGTAATTATATTCATAAATGAAAAAAAACATTATTATTAACATAATGGGTATATGTTTTATTGATACCAATGTTTTTATTTATTTGGATGGTCTATGGTCATTTTTACCAAGGAAATTATTAACATTCACTTTATTGATTCTTTTTTCTAGTAATTAACATTCCATTGAAATGTACCCAAACCTCTGATCATTAGTCATTTAATTTACCTTAAATATCTATATTATTTATCATGGTTCACTTTATTTCATAAATCATATATCATTTATACATACACTGTTCTGAATTGAATGTTATTATATATTCTTGGAAATTATTTTTAATCTATATTCTCTACTCAATAAAGATATTTGATGATAAGTAACATTTTTTATTTATTAAATTGATTATTTGATATATTAGTAATTAATTAGAAATGAATGAAATGTTTGGGGCCCTATTCTAGATATACCCTCAATACATCGGTAGTCTCAATAGATGAAATGGTTTTATAACCATAGTTAAATGGGTTTCATCCAGTTAATTTTAAATTGTATTGAGGATAGGTCTTTATGTTTGATGTATCATGTTCTTTGGAAACATGATAACAAATAATTACCTATTTCCTATATTAATAATTAATTTATTGTTTTCTATGATATTTTTTATTTGATATTTTATATGGATTCATTTCACTCATAGTTTATTGATTAAATAGAATTTTTATTAGTTATTTCCAATTTCATATTGATTAACACTTATCAAGTTATGATATTTTTTTGAATTAAATGGAATGTGTATTCTGTTATTTACCTTTCCAATTTTATTATTCTAGTCAAATATAAGGAAAAACATGTATGTTCAATTATTTATATTTCCATATTGATTATTATCATTGATACATGATATCATTTGATATACATATCCCTTATATAGAAATTTATATCACTTTTATTTTCTCTTTCAATTGAATCTGTGAAGTGTACTCTAAAATATATGAAACTATATGATAGACGGAAAATTGATAATATCAGAAAAAAATAGGTTTTATTTTTTATATTAAAATGAAATATGGGAATTCTGTATGTATCTGTTTTATCGAGACTAATAAACTATTTAGTTAATAAGGATTTTATTTCTTCTTTCTTAAACCAAGTTATTTAAGAAGGAATAATATCTAGGCCACTAGGGTCAAGGTCACTACAATAAATTTAGTTTTAAAAGGTTTGGAGCTAATGATGGTAGTGCACAAGAGGTAAGGCCAATATTTATTATGGGAAAACCTCATGTATTGTTTTCCATAAAATGGAGATTTTCATTATTTTTCGTATATAATGGTAATTTTATTTGGATATTTTGTTTATTAAATTTCCATGATTATAGATTATGTTTCTATTCTATTGTTGGGATATTGTTTACGTTCATATGGATGTAAAAATTCCCAAAAAATTATAATATATTATTATTTGCATAGTTATATACCTGGTCATGGATGTTTGTGGATGATTAAAAGGTTATAGGAAAAGGCCTCCAATTAATATGATATTAATCCTCAGTGTCTTACACAACCCCTAACCAATTAATTCTAGGCTTTAGGTAGAACACTCGACTTACTATAGGCCCAAATGGGGTTTCTATGGGTTGGGTCTTGTCACACAATATATATTGTATTATTTAATACAATGTTTATATCTATATTTCCCAAAGATACTAATACTTTTGGTTCAAAGTGTGAATTTTTTCAACACAATGTGATTTTTTGACATATATTTTCGAATTAATTTAATCTTTTGGATATTTTTCATTAAATAGAAAAAATGAATATATCGTGTGAAAGTAATGAATTTGGATTTCGTTTCATGAAACCCCAAGTTAATATTTCCCTAAAAAACAAATAGATTATATTTCAATATAAAAATATTTTTTTGGTTTGTTTTACACATAATGAGAAGTCCTTTAGATAACCCATGTTATGCACAAGACTATGTTTTACCGAACTCCAACGTGTTATAAATATTATTGGGAAAATATTTTTATAATTTTCACCTACATATGATAATGGCAGTTATGAATAAGATTAAATAAAATATAAATATCTAATTTAATCATTTAAATAAAATTAATACTTTGGTTATCTATTATTTATAAATGAATGAATGATTTATTTGAAAATAATTAAATTAATTTTCTATCAAAAGTATTCTTCACTACAGAATAACAATTTTATCTCAATAAATGAAACAAAAAAATTATGACTATTTTCAATAAATTATATATATAATATTCAATCAATAATTTTTATACTCATAAAATATAATTTATAGGTAAAAGATACGAATAAATCCAATTTTATGAATAAAAAGATGTATTTTTCTAAAAGGAAATTTTACTATATTTTAATGAAGATCCCATTTTAAAACTAATTTTTGACTCCTTTATAATTTTTATTTGAATAAATAAACATTATATTTTAAATTGGAATATCAAACTTTTCTTTTGGTGGATTTCTAGTATTTCTCATAGAAGTTTCATATTTTGATGAATTGTGGAAAAAATACTGAATTTTAATTCAGAACAGCTTTTTGTCTAATTTATTTATATAGTTTAATAATTTTTATATTTTTGTTTTAAGTAATAAATAGATAAATTATACATAAAAATCCAATTTCTATTATTAGAACCAATTTCTCATATAAAATGGATATAAAACCATTCCAATCTTTTGGACTTTTTGTACAATAAAATCTTATTGTATCGTCCAATGTACATGGTTAATTTTAATCCAATTTCTGCAACACATTTGATTATTATTTGTAAAAACAGATTAAATATTTGGATTTATAATAATTTATACTTTCTCATATGTTTAAAAAAAATTTACCAAAATTTTTATTGATGTTAAATGAAACTAATTATAGTGATTAAGGTAAAAACGAGCTCAATTTTTTATTAAATATAGAATATAATATGTAGAAATGAAATTATTCTTGTATAAAAATTATTTTCTTTATATTGAGATACAATTAAACCTATAAGGATTTGTAATTTTCTATTTTTAACTCTTTAGGGACAAGTAAAACCTAGGGATCACTCAAATCATTTCATAAATACCCAATGTTTCCTTTTCCCCACATATAAAAGGCATACTCTACCCGTATTTTTAAAAGTCTCAAGATAATTTTGCCAGTAAAATATCTGAAAAATATTCATCCCAACAGCCTCGCAACCATAATCCTGTAATCTTCTCATAGGGTATAAATTCATCAATAAAATCCCATTACTTCAAAAAAATGGAGTTACCCAAATAAAAGGTAACTTCATTCCTCAATCTATTTTAATTTATTATCATATTACACCAACTCAAATATTCATATTATATGATTATATAATAACCCTATTATCCACATATAAATATATATTTTTATTATATGGTTTTTACATACACCTACACACACTTCCATCAAATAGGTATTGAACTTATCATTATTGTGTATGATGAATTACCGCCTCATGAAATGATGTTGTTCATTTTTCCTTTACCCCCACTAATGGTTTGAAATTATTATGGAAATTTTTTATATATTTGATGTATATAATATCTCTAATATACCTATTCTTATATAATTATTATTTAACACATAAAATTATTCTTTCCTTTTATTGTATATGTGATACCTTCATCTCTGGACATGTGGACTACTGCCTCCTCAAAGTGATGTGATCCGTTCACACATTACGTGGAATTTATTAAAAATGAGATTAGTAAAATTATGTGATATATATGAAATAATAATTATACTACAATTATTACATATATATATATATATATAATTTATTTAATATCATTCTTTCAAAATGAAAATTAAACAAAAACAACGTTCATGCGTACGTATGTCCTACCATCTCCATAAATGGTGTATTCCATTTCATATTTATACCATTACTATATTAAAACAAATATTTATATACCTAATAAGTTATATATTTATAAAATTTTGTTAAATTCTTTAAATATTAAAATAAATACCTAATTAGACATAATAAGAATAACGAGAAAAACGTCTATGAAAAAGAATAAAGTATTACCAGAAACATAAAATTAACATGATGTTTTAATAAACAGGTAATATAATGACATAATAAAATAATATATGATATTAGATAAAATAATATCATTCTATCATAGATCTATAAATAAATTATATTTATTATATATGGGTTTTTAACTTATATAATGAAAGCCAATACCTAACTTAAGGGTTTTCTAATCTCCCTGTTTTTATTTGTGAGATACATTCCTTGTTCACCACTAATTTTATTGTGGCGTATTTAATGCCCATGAATTTAATGTATGAATATTATAATTAAATTTTTTGTTTATTTACATTTCCATTTAATGATATTTATTTCAAGGTTTTTATGGCTTAAAAATTACAAAATTAGTAACTTAATTTTTTCTCAATACGCCTTATTTGAGATACATGTCATGTTATGCACTTATATCACTCTATGAAGTGTATATAATTTTTTTTGACATGTTATATCAAGAATAATATTCTTATAGTTGTATTATATTGTTAATTTAATTTTATTATCTCATGGGGATTATGATTTAATGTTATCAAAGTGGTAAGAGTTTATTGCTACAATTGCATCATTTGTTGTGATTGTTTATGATTTTTATTCCATTGATAAAATATTATAATTTATATATTACTAAATATAATTTATTTTATTATTCTATGATTATTTATGTTATATCCATGGAATGATACCATTTTTATAATCTTTAGAAATAAACATAATTACAAAAATGTTTGTATGAAAATCCGAATTTGATTATACTTTTGGTCGAAAATAAATGTTGTTTCAAAATAGAGTTTTCTAAAAATGTTTTCAAGAATGTTTTAATATTATCCATTGATGTTTAATTGATATTTGTAATGATGTTTAATATTTTTTTTAAACGGTTTTAAAAGAAATCATCTTGTCTTTTTCTGATCAAGGAACTTTGGTAAAAATTTTATATCAAAAAAGGAATGTTTAAAATGGAAGTCTTACCTACCATCATGACCATCATTTACATGAGGATTAATTTTTAATTTTATAAGGTTAATTTTCAAGAAAATATTTCCCCAATATTATTGACTTGTTTTAATTTTATTTTAGGTTTCAAATAAAAAGGTTATCAAACATGTTTTATGCATAAAAAGTGTTTTAAATGATTTTCAATCTTCATTTATATGTTTTAAAAATGCTATTTTCGAAGAAAATGGTATTCAAAATTCTTTTAAGACTCCTATTATGTTTACAATTTATTTTCAAAGAAAATAGTTTTCAAAATATGTTCAATTACTCTTTATTATTTTTCAAGGTTCTTTCAATGAAAAAAAATCATAAAATTCTCATAAATCCTTTATATGTTATCAAATATATGTTAAGAGAAGAAGGTTTTAAAAATTATTAACGTTTTAAAAAAATGTTTTCAAAATAGAAATGTTTTTTTCCTAAATAAATGTTATTAATTAAATTGAAAATATTTTTTTTAAGAATTTGATTGTTTATACGGTAATATGAAATGTTTTTTAATGTAAATGCTATTTCTCTTAAGAAATTTTCAATGTGACCTATAAAAGTCCTTCTACACAGATGATGACATATTTGGTAATAGTTTATTATTTATTGAAGAGATGATACAAGAATATCATTCATATTTTTTTGTTAATGGTTTTTGTTTTTATGGACTGATCATTCTCACACCACTCTCTCTTCAACGGGTTATATTTTTTAAAACCCGCATTGTTTCAGGGGTTTTGATTTGATAAAAGGATTATGAGACATATATCTTTCCATCGGTAAAGATATTAAGAAATATTTAGGATACCCATACAATTTTATGGGTTATGATATGATTTTTTGGAAACCCATCCCTTTTATGGGTCATGATATATTAAATGCTTTGTAATCTCGTGGAACATGAATATATGATTTAATTATATTATGGGTGAAACCTATATATCCCCCCAATTAAATATGTAATGATAATTTTCTAGGATCTCAAATGGTAAATGGGAGGTAATATCTTTCAAAAAAACAAGTTTAAAAACTAATACCAAAATAATAGGGTAAAAAAGTAGGTGTCTAAAGACCAAAACAAGAGGGTACATGGGAGGGCATCCCAACCTCAAAATAAGTGGGTACATGGGAGGGAATCACAGTACCAAAACAAGATGGTACACGGGAGGGCATCCCAATACTGAAACAAGAGGGTACATTAGAAATAATCCCCATCCCCAAACAAGAGGGTACATGGGAGGGAATCCAAATACCGTTGTAGATACATAGGTGATAAGCCAAAACCTAACATGTTATGAAGGTCTGGTAGGTATCCTTAACATAATATTTTATATTATTAAATGTTTACAAAAAAAATCAACATCTTATTCCAATGTTATGATTTAATGGATTATGCTCTTGGTCCCCTTATGATTATTTTCTTATGAACTACCAATATTTTTTCCATAAATAAGGATTATGATCTTTGATACGCAGGGTTTGATATTATAATGTTAATATCATGTACTCGTACCCTTATGCTCATGTTATTCATACATATCTACCTTGTTTACCTTTACTGGCCATATGTTCCCAACCAATTATTTTGTTTCATTTCTCGTATAATGAAGAAAGGTTTTAGGTAGGAGTACAAAAGGGGGAGATCTTTAAGGGTTATGTTGAAGATCTTCCACCATGTTAGAACTATATGTTCCCATGTTTCCAAGGAAACTAAACTATTATAGTCATTGGGAATTTATTTTTTTAATAAGATGAATATTGATCTAAAATTATGTAATATCTATGTATATTAATCTCTAGTCTCTATAGTTGGTATTAAATTCAAGGTTCAGTCAAACATTCAAAACTAGGATGTGAAAATTTTAGTGATATCCCATGGGATATTTATGGGGATATATATAGGCATCTATCTTAGTATAATCCTAATTTGATATATATTTAAAACTATATTTCATGATTTAGACATCCTATAAGTAATTTTTCATGATTACGTCGGTTTATGTTATGATATTTTTCACTCAAACTATGATTTATGGTCTTGAAAAATAACTGGAACAAGAAGAAACGAGGTAAATGTTGAATGTTTCTTATATGGAATGTATGAGCATTAAACAGATTGATACCCTATGTGGTAATATCAGTAAGATAGTGAGGAAGGTTGTATCAGTATTGGTTATACTGCGGAATATAATAGGACCGCCAACAAATGTGAAAGGTATGGTATGATATAACATAATTATTCACATTAAATGTAAGAAGAATTATTATATTGAGGTTGTGGAACATTAAAATATGATTTATATTTTATTTTTTAGGGAAGGGGTATCAAGGAATAAGATTAAAATTCCAAAGTATTGGTTTAAGAATAATTATGGATTATTCAAGTGTTTATGTTTTGGAATTCAAAGATTAGGTTATATGAATCATGAAATAAATATGTATTTTCAGTAAACAAAATTCAATATGGATTTAAAAGGATATCTTAAATAATTATAATGATATATAAATGTGATTTAATGGAACAATGATATTTGGATTAAGGGCAGGTAACCCCTAAAAATATCATGATGATAAGAAATGATATTTTATATGGATCACTAGATAATGATATAGATAAAGTAGATTTGATAGTATTTACCAAATCAGAACTGAAAAGGGTTTTTCTAAAAAATTCATACATGTTATCATTGATGATGTTTACATCATCTTGAATATAAGTAATATATACATTAGTCGTTAGAATAAGGTGTCATGCATGTATTTCAAATGTAAATATGTTAATTTATCTTATAACCATGTTTTAAGAAAATATATGATTAAGGTATTTACATGATTGGAATGTGAAAAAAATAGATAATTTTTGATATATAGAGGATAAATATTAATAATATTTAGTTACCTTATTTAAAATGTTTTGGTTTTTCAACTTTTAGATGTTTTACAAGGTTGACCATTTTTGAATGGTATAAGTTAAATATCAAATGAGGCTTTATATATTGCATTATTATCTCTCCATATGAGGATTTATGTATATTGGATAAAATATTATAAAAATATTAGTGTGATGATTATGAAAGATAGATGGAATGGATTATCATTATATTTATGGATCACATGATCTGTTATTTCCATAGAAATGAAAAATTCACCTTCATTTTATTGTTTATGAGACGAAGTGTAAGACAAGAAAAGAACAACCAAATGGTGGGATCGTGTATATAAAAAGTAATAAAATCAAGTAAGTATATTTAATTATATTTGTAGAAATTTAAATAATTCCTCATATCTAGGAAAATGATATTTATAAATAGTAATCTAAATACCTTTGTTTTGTTGAAGCGATGGTCTTATAAATCACCACATATTAATGATTTTGAGGCCCTAATAATTCCATTAATAATGAAATTATTTGTGATCTATGAAAAATATAATGATCTATAATTATTTATATTTTTCTTTTACATACAATCTTACCCTACATCCTATGTTCTCCTTTGGGAAACCTAATTAGGATTTACATTGGGTAACCATTATGTTTAAGACTATATTTTTTAATGATTTTTTAGAATTTATTTTTTCATTGTGGGTTTATATAAAAATTACATTCAAGTATAATATAATTAAAAACATTGAGTATTTTTTGGGAAAAATTCATTTTAAGGGGGGTAGAATGTAACAACACTAGATTTTAGGAAATATATTTTTCAAATTAAATTAATTTTTTGTTATTTTTTATTACAATAAAAACTAAATATATCTTATGAATGAACTAAGTTTAGTTTATGTTGAATGAAATATCTTTAATATTATAATAATATAAACACATATGTTAACTTTTGATACACACAACACTATTCGTGTCTTGTGTAACAAACAATAATGAGTCCCTTCGATAACATGTGTTACATGCAATTTTTTTACTAAACTACATCGAACCATTAATTTTATTGTCAACATATTATAATTATTATCACATAGAAATTAGAATGGTATTTATAAATAAGGTAAACTAAATTGTGAAAAAATTATGTACACATGTGTATAAAATAAATCCTTTTGTTATCAATTAGTCATAAATGAATGTAAGAACTATTTGATAATAAAGAAATTACTTTTTATGAAAACAATGTTTCTATGTACAAACACTACTTTTTCAGAATACATTAAAAAATATATCTTTTGATTAAAGTCATATATAACATTTATATTTTTAATTTAATCAATTTTTTTGATACTTATTTGAAATATTTTATAGGTATAATAAAAGAGTAAATATAATTTTATAAATGAGATGTTTCATTTTTCTAAATAAAAATTTTGCCTCCTTTTAATGGAGATAACATTTTAAATCTAATTTTCTCATGTTTTAAAATAAAATATTTTGATATTTTTATTAAAGTGAGATATAAAATTTTAATTTGGTGAATTTTTGGTCGTTTTAGAAAAGTTTAATATTTTGATGAGTAGTTAAAAAAATAAATTTTAATGCCAAACTAATTTTTCATATAATTTATTTATACAATAAAATTATATTTTAATTTGTTTTTAAAGTATAATTCAATCAATTATAAATAAAATAATCCAATTATTTAATTGTAACAAATTTCAAATTGAAATTTGATATAAAATTTTTCAAAATTTTGGACTTTTTCACTTAAAAAACACATCGTCTCATCCCATCCATTGGATTAATTTTAATTTAATTTATATCTATAATGTGATCAAAAATTTGAAAAAATCGCTTCCATATTTGGGATCATAATAATTTCAAATTTCTAATAATTATAAAAAAAATTGACCAAAAATTGTAATTAAGGTAATTAATACTAGTAACAATTATTGAAGTAAAATCCATCTCAATTAATTACTAAATGTGTAAAATAAGGTCAAAAAACGACACTACAATTGTATAAAATTTATTTTATGGCTACTGGTCGACCATTACACACATAAATATATACAATGGTGGATTTTGAACAATTTTTGGACATGTAATATGGGGGGATTACTCAAATATTTTCAATAATACCTAAGGTACCCTTTTCCCCACATATTAAGGTCATCCTATCCCCCTCTCTTTAAACCTCTTAAGAAATTTTATCTTCGAAAACCCTAAAAAAATATCCTCCCAACTTCAATAGTTTAATCCTAGAATCCTAACATTAGTCAGAAATCTAGCCAAGGAATCCCTTTAGTGAAAACCACTAGGAGTTACGCAATGAATATGTTACATCCTTCCTCAATATCTTTTTTTATTTTAATTCTCCACAGAAAACTCTTCATATTACATGATTATATAATACCATAAATTTAATAAATTTCTTGAGATTTTTTTATTTTAAGGTTTTACCTTCCCCTATACACATTCCCTTTAAATGGGTGACGAACAAACCTTTCTAGTGTACAGGAAACTACTACCTCGCCAAAATGATCTTGTTAATTTTCCATTACCACCTATAGTAGTGGATAATTAAGATGTAAAATCTATTTTTATATAATATTTTTGATTTATTTATTCTTATGTAATTATTAGATAACTCATACATTCATGATTTTTATTTTGTGTAAATATGATAACATATTTTGTTGATGTGTTGACTACTGCCTCATCACAGAGATGTGATTCATTCACAATTAAAAAGGAATGAATTAATAATAGTTTTAATAAAATTATATGATATATATGAAATAATAAATATATTGGAATTATTATCTATGTATATAAATATATTTCAATTACATTTTTTCTTAACAAAAGTTAAACAGAAACATCGTTAATGCTTACGTACGACCTACGTTTACAAGAATGTTGCATTAAATTTCATATTTATATAATTTATATATTAATATAAATATATATAAAATCAAAATATATGATACACATATCATTTTTTAAATTCTGTAAATAATTAAATTATGATATAAGTAAGATGATTAAAAATTACAAGTCAAAACATATACAAAAACAAGCTGATATTACCTGAAACGTAACATTAACATGGAGATGTTAATAATAGGGTAACATAAAGTCATAATAAAATAATATATGGTAATAGGTATAATAATATTTTTATGTGGTAGATTTATAATAAAAATATATTTTTTATACAAGAGGTATGAATTTCTATAATGAATGTCATGACTTTAGGTAAATGCTTTCTCATGTGACTTTTTATATCTATGATATACATTCTATGTTCACCTATCATTTATCTTGTGTGGTGTATTTATTTCCCATGAATATATTATATGATTATTATAATTACATTTTAAGTGTATTTACATATCCATTTAATGATCCTTCTTTAATGAGGTTTATGGTACAAAAGTTACCAAAATCAGTAATATACTTCTTTCTCAATTTTCCTTCTTTGAGATACATGGCACGTTATGGCCTTATATCTCTATAAGAGCTGGATATACTTCCCTTTGAAATTATAAATATTTAATACTATTATTTCCATTATATTATAAGCATTGTGTAACGTTATTCATTCATTGGTATTACGATTTGAAGGTACCAAAGTGGTAAGAGTTTATTGCTACAATTTCCTCGTTTATCAAGATTTTTTAGGATTATGATTCCATTGATGAATTTTTATAATAAATATACTAATAAAACTCATGAATTTTTTTCTACACTAGTTATTCATGTAATATCAATTTAATGGAACTATTTTCCAATCTTTGGAACTTAATATAATTAAAAAATGATTTTTTGGAAATATGAATTTGTTTTATCTTTTGATAAAAACGATGTGTTCCTTCAAACCCATGTTATCTTTAATTGTTTTAAAAAATTTCTTAATAATATATTATGATGATTAAGGGTAATTTTGACCCATTTTTTTATTTTTTACCAAATGTTTTTTAAATGAATATTCTTTTCCATTTCTGATCAAGGCACTTTTCTAAACATTTTATGTTGTAAAAGGAATGTTCACTATGTACACACTTCTTGCTATCATGAACATCATTTAATTTAATAATCCTTTTTATTTTTACAAGGTTACGTTTAAATAAAATTATTTCCTTGTATTCCGTATTTTTTTTAATTTTATTTTTGTTTTCAATGAAAAAAGTTGTCAAAAATATTACAGATATATATATATATAATGTGTTTTAAAGGATTTTCAAAGATTCCTTTATATGTTTTAAAATGGATATTATCAAATACATGTGTATTCCAAATGATTTCAAACATTTCATTATGTTTTCAATTTATTTTCAAATAAAACAATTTTCAAATTTTTTTTAAAGCATTCATTACAGGGATTCAAGATGATTTCAAAGGTGAAGGTTTTATTCATATTTTTCAAGACTCCTTTATATTTTTTAAATTCTAATTTTAAAAAAAAAATCATAATGACTTATGTATTAAAAACGATTTCTAAAATGGAAAATATATTTTCCTCAATAAATGTTTTTATTGAAATTTTAATTCCATCTGTATAAGAAATTGATTTTTGAAAAAAATTTCTGAAAACAATATTAAAGGAAATGATATTTTACTTAATAAATGTTCCATTTGACCTTTCAAAATCATTATTCAGATATGATGATATACTTTGTTATAGTTTCTTCCTTACTAGGCTTATGATCTATGAATACAATTCAAATTATTTACTTAAGGGTTTATGTTTTGATGAAATTATTTTCATATCATTTTTCTCTCTTCCATGTGTTATGTGCTTTTCAAACCCTGTTGTTTTCATGGGATAAGCTTTGATAAAAAAGATTATGTGACCTATCCAATTCCAAAGGTAATTATATTATGGAATTTCTATGATACCCATTCCATTTTCATCAATTATGATAGGATGTTTTGGAAACACATATATTTGTATGTGTTATGAAATGATAAAGGTTTTATTATATTGTATCACATGAATGTATGATTTCACTGTACGATAGGTGGGACCTATGTCTCCCTCCAATTAATTATGTAATTTTAAAATATTTATGAACTCAAAGGGTAAACAGAAGGGTATCCCATGTCCAAAAAATATTGAATTCTAATCCTGAAAAATGATGTTATATGATAGGTGATCATAATCCCGAAACAATAGGGTACCCAAGAGGGAATCCCTAGACCAAAATTAAGGGGTACATAAGATGGAATCCCAAGCCTAAAACAAAGGGGTATAGAGGATAGAATACAAAGCATGAAACGATATGGTACAGTAAGTGCATGCCCAATCCAAATAGGATGGTACAAGGGGGGAACCTGAAGCCCGTTGTAAGTACATGATTGATTAGACAAAGAATGCCATGTTATGAATTTATTCATATGTAGCCCTGACATAAGATTTTGTATGCTTATATTTCTATTGAAAATTCCATATCGTAGTCCTTTTTATTGATTTCTGGTCTTATTCTCTAGATTTTATTATGATTCATGTCTTATGAATAACTAATATTTATCATATGACTCTTGATTATTATTTTTATATTCACGGTATGATATTCTAATATTAAGTTCCTATTATCATACCTTTATGCTCGTGTTATGCTTACATGTATTCCTTGACTACCCTTACTAATAATCTGAGCCCACCCCTATATTATTCTTCATTTCCCCAAATTATGGGGAATATTTTTATGTCATAGTTCTAAAGGGGATGGTCATTAGGGGGTGTTGAAGATATATTACCATGTTATATGATTTTGTTTTCATGTTCCAATGACACAAAACACTTACAGTCCTTAAGAATGTATTTATTTATGCAATTAATATTTATCTAAAATTTTGTAATATCTATATATGTTATATCTTTATCCCTAAAATTTTAATCACAAATTTCTATGTATAATCATGTAAATTTTTTTAAAATTTGTTTATATGGATTATAGTTAACCATTGTTGGTATAAAATGTGGGTTTAATAAATTTTGAGAATAGTTTTAGTGTAATAGGTTAATATAATTTTTATTTAGATATTTTAGGAATCATGTATTATTTATTTGGACATATTAGGGAATATATTTCAAACTCATTGCATTTTTTATTTTTTTATTATTAGATAATATCCTTATTAATAATAACCATTTTTTATAAATTGATTGAAATATAATAAACTAAATTATTTAGTATTGTGCTAGATAACATAATGATTGTCCCAAATTAAATTACAAATATAATGGGATTTGGTGTAGAAAATATAATATTGTTCATGCCAAACTGTATTAGGTTATAAATAAAAGCATGGACTATACTTAATTCCCAATTTCACCAATGAACGAAAAAATATCTATTAATCAGTCCGTGTGAAAATGAACACCATACATTATTAGAAAATCTAATCTATTAATGGTTTAATAGTGTTTTAACATAATATAGAAGATATTTTTTAGGATCCATTTATGACTAATTTTTTATTGTAATATTTTGAAAATAAATTGGATTAGTGGTGTGTAATGATCTAGAACTAAAATATTGGATTTTTATTTAGTAGTTAAAAATCCAGTGGTTTAATAATTACATCACAAAAAATATAAAGTTTTTATAATTGATATTTTTTGTAGGATACTACCTTTAAATTTTGTTATTTTTAATTTGGTATAACTCAACTCAATATCCAGCTTGGGTTGGATCCCCCTATAAAGAGATAATAACATTTTTTAATATAGGGAAATATACTTGCATAAATCAAACCATTCCATGATCCGATATTAAAAAAGGGGGATTATAAATATTATATTAAAACTACTTCCTGAATATAATTCATAATTCACATTAATGAATGATATTTAGCTTACAGGATTAGACAAATACTTAACATTGAACATTTACCAATTTTTTGTGATTATGTTGATATATTCCCCTAATATTTTTTTTGGTTTTTTACTGACCTATAATTTTTATTTAACTTCTAAATATCTACAAGTGTCATATTTTAGACTATGTAATTTTACATAAAACACAAACCATGTAATAAAAAATGAGGCTTCGGCCCCAACTTTAAAAAAAAGGTCCCTTTGAATTGGAACAATTACAAACAATACTATAAACAAAATCCAAAACATTATAAACATGATTAAAATGTTTTAAATTATAAAGAAAACCATGAGAGAAAACTATTTTAATTATTATTAAATTAAATGGGTGGTATATAATAGACATATAAAGACAATATTACCATTTGAATAGTAAGATGACTATTTTATTAGTAACATGCATGTTAGAATTATATTTGGACTACTAGAATATTATATTAACTAATAAAATAGTAAAATAAATTATAAAAAATATTTATTAGCATAAACATGTTAATATAAATATTAGTGTTTCATAATATAAATCCTTATAATGTTAAACAAAAGGAATGTTTAAGTTTAATATTAATGAAGTTTATTTTAACATATATTTTTAAAACAGAATTTCTATGTTAAATATTAATAATTTATATTTTAAAAAATTAATTTTATTATATGATTTTCTTTTTGAAATAAACACATTGAAATTTTCTAAGGGTGGTTTTTTATAATTTTATAAAGAAATTATTTAGTTGAATAGTAAAAATATTTTTTTTAAAATATCCATGATTTATGATATAACGCATATGTAATAATGATCAAATTAATACTAAAATTGTTATCCTAAGAAAGAATATATTTAATAATAAAAATTAATCTTTTAAAACCCATAAACTCAATTTAAATACCTAAAATGTGATTTCCATATTCTGAAAAGACATGGTATGACATTAAAAAAATACATTTATTTTCTATATATATTTTGTATAAACCATGAAATGGAGTTAAAGAACAATAAAAATAATATAATCAAGTAATTTTAATAAAATAATGATTATAATGTCCCATAAAAACATTATTTCAATTTTTTAATTTGTAAATAATTTTTTATATTTTATTTTTTTAACCAAAAATAACCCTTCCATCATGTTTAAATACCCTTTATACATCCCATTAGAAAATAACATCCCAAAAACGTTAAATTTCCAAATAACTACCCAAATATACTATTCTATTCCTCCTTGGATAGTTAGTGATGTCCCATTTTCACTTAAATATAATTCCTTAAAGAAATAGTTGTATATAAATTTTGTAAGAATCAGTGAAGTTATAACCCAATAATCCTCTAATTTTAACTTTTTTATTCGACTCTCCACCTCTCATTTATTTTTATATAATGATAAAAAAACGTAATTATATAGAATATTAATTTTATTAAGGTATGGAATAGCTATTTTAATCCATATAAAATATATCTACTCTCTCCCTTATTTGTAAAAGTATCTATAATGTAGGATTCATCAACTTATATAGATAATTTCAATTAATTACTTATCACCAACATCATGTATGTTTAGTTTAAATTATTTATATAATATAAATATTTAATTTCATGAATTATTAGTCATACTAAGTTAATTTTACTAATTTAGAAATAATAATGGATAAAAATCAAGAAATCAATAAAAAATACAATAGTTCAAAGAATCATGGAATTGTCCATTTCTTATTTTAAAAAATAAAAAATTAATTAATTCTAATGATTAAAAATTATAAATAAATATATAGTAGAATTGCGTACACTTATGTATTAATTTTTTAATGAGCATAAGTATAATTTAGAGGTATTGTAAGTATAATAAAGAAACAATATTCATAATGATAAGGGACTCATAAACCCAAAAACTTCTGTTGATTTTATCATAACTTACTCTATATATTCACCATGATTCATCTAAAATAACATCTAATTTTTTTCTATTATTTAATTTTTTTTGGAATATTCTTGTTTATATTTATTTGAGTTTCATTATTATCCATATGTATGATTATTGATAAATATTTTATTCAAAAACTATATCATTGATTCTAATTTAGATTATATTTCTCATATTCAGGGACTATGATAATTTATTTTTACCTAAATATTTTTTATAACTGGAATGATAATTTGCCTTCATCTTTTTGGGAACCTCCATTTTTTTATTGGTATTCTCCTTGAATAATAATTATGAAAACTATTATTTTATGATAAATTTATTTCCTATTTATTACTAAAATATATTCTTTTTGAATATTGAATGATTTATTATGATCATGTAATGATGTGATGTGAAGGCATATATTTTAATATACCATTAATTTATTTTGTAAAATAAAATTTTAAATAAGATTATTATTCTTGATCATGATGTGATCTATTTTCACATTTTAAGAAATTATCTTTCTATTCATATGTTAGAAGTGAACATGATTCTATATTTTCTCACATTATATACATGGTATTTTTGAACAATGGTATTATGTTTCATTATTATGTATTCCCATCATTATATGTATTTTTCAAATTACTTCCACATTCTTGTAAGTAGAAACTATGAATATAAAATGATAATAATAATTATTCTATGAGATGTATTAAACTTTTTATTATATTATGTTTATAACGTATTATACCTCCCCTAATTTGGATTTAAGATCAACATTTCATTGATGTGTTTCCCTAGGTTTTACATTTACTAATAAGAACATGAAATAATATTTCAAATATATGAGTAAAATTAAAAAAATTGTAATTTTGTATATGTATTCATTTGATAAGAACCTCATTTTCCCATTAAACTAAACTGGAAATTTTTTTGTTTTATATTTTTCTATTTATTACAAAAAATTTAACAATAATATATTAAGTTCATGGGATACTATATTTCATATTATATGAATGATTAATTAATTTGGAAATAGTAAGAGTAAAATAATGAACATAGATAAATTATAAGGTAGGACATTATAATTTATTTATTCATGTGGATAAGTTATTAACAAATAATTTATTGAGTTTTTTATCATAACCATTATTATTTTATAATTTTTTGGTATCCAAGTGAAAAAATGAAAATAAAAAATGTTATAAATATTCTATGATTATATGAATTTCTATCTTAATTTAATTGGAGGTGGAGTTAAAAACGTCATAGCAGTACATACCCAGTTTCCAATGTTTCTAGTAAATTATGTAAACTTCAAGGAACAATATCATTCAACAAACAATGATAAATTATCTATTAAATCCATTATATTGAAATTTATACCTTCATATAGTGGATCTTTTGGTCCATCGATTATAGAATAGTTGGACAACACTACGAAAAATATATTTCCCGTGAATTATTGATATATAAAGGATAAATTTACTCTATTTTATACCATTTAAAAGGTGAAGTTGAAATTTAATTTACGTCGATTATGATTAAAAGGAATTTGGATTTAATTAGGTTAATGAAGTCGGATGAGTTTAATAAAATATTTCATAACAATATTTTTTTTAATCACATTGTACTAGGACAGATAGATAACTTCATGTGATCAAGAAAAATGATAACAAATCTTAAAAAATATATCAAATTAATTTAACAATTAATTAATGGGAAACAATTTATTTTATCAATTAAGGTAGAATAATAGATAAATTACTTAGTGGTTTAAAACCACATCTTTTAAAAACATGAACTATCCATGATTTTGGGAGTTATGAAGTAGTATTTTTTGTAATGAATTTGAATATAGAGTTTACAGAATTTTCCTATATACAAGGAGAAAAAAATAAGGAAGGATTTTAATGATGGGGTATGAAATGAAAAAGGTGGAAAGAATATATAGTCAATAAAATTTAAAAAATTTGGATCTAAGGAACATGATAATTTTTAAAGAGGAATTATAAAATAATTCATGTGTGAAAAAAGGGAATCAAGATCAAGAATATTAGCAGTATATGATAAATATAAGAAATATGATGGTGGAAACAAAAACAATGACTAATACACCACTCATGGTCCAATTCATTAATATTAAGGAATATTGGAACTATACAATCTATTTCACCAATCCAAGGGTCATTTATGTTAATCAATGTTAAAAACCACCTAATACAAAGATGTGCTGAAAATATTACCCACCCCCACTTCTGGGTTAGAATAAAAAAATGAATTAGTTCAATGTACATTTCCAATACAATTAAGAATGATTATTTTTTTATTTTAAATTCAATCCTCCATATCCTATGATTTTTATGGAACAAATGAATCATTTACTAGATAGCTTTATGTAGAGATGTTCATTAAAATAACTTATTTTGTAATCACTACAAACCATGAGTTGGATTGTTTCTCAGCTAGTGTATTCAAGAAGATTCATCTAAAAAGACTCATCATTCTACATTAAATGGAATTTGATACTGTACTAGTAATGGGATATATATTATTATATATAGCTCCCATAAACTTTTAGGAAATTTAAATCACATCCTTTAGTAATACAATCTTAAAATACATTGACATTATGTCATTTCTGTGGAAAATTTCAAAAATTACATAACAAAACAACCAAAGACCATATTAGTTTAGTTTATTTGGTATCGTAAAAACATAAAAAACATGTTCATAACATATCTAAATCATCTCCCTCCAGTTACATTATATGTTGAACTATTTTTTTCATATAATACTTAATATCATTCTTCATATCCTATTTGAAATAAAAATAAGAAAGGCTGAGTTCAGATTCTTAGTAATTGTAATCAAGGGAATATCAATCATAACATAATGATAAAGAATTTTTGCATAACAAACATTGGAAAATCATATCATGTAATTCAATGATCCTGATGTTGTGTAATGGAATAAATCATAAATGTTCATAAAGAATCAAAGAACACATTCAATGAGAGTACAACATATGACATCGAATTGTGATATAAATATAAGAAAATAAAATTATTTTATATAGTAGTCAGGGTATCACGTACAAGGCTATCCAAGTAGTATGAGTTCACTACTTATACCATCTTGGTAGTTATGGTTCACTCCCATGGAAATCGTAGTAGTCAAGGTTCACTCCCAAAACCATCTTAGTGGATAAAGTTATTTACTGATCTAATTTCACTGCTCATTCTATCCATGTTTTTATCACAAGATATAAACATTTGGCCAATTAATTGGAGATGGATATATATCCCATCCATAAAATAATGAAAAAATTAAATTTTACTTCCATAATGATATGAAACATTCATCTTATCAAAACCAATGGAATGGAATAGGTTTTATAAACATCATTCAGTCATAACATATCCATTGAAAATAATTGGTTTTCATTAATATAATTCATTTAGAAATATAAACCATTCATTGAAAGAATAATATATTGCTACATTGAATCTAAAAACCAGTAAAACATAAGTGACATCAAAAAAATTTATATTAGAAGGAAAATAATTTTGAGAGAAAACTTGAAATCAATTCTTTAGGAAAATATTATTTATTATTTAAAATCATTTTCATTTCATAAAATGACATTCATTTTCAAAAGAAAAAATTTTATTTGAAAATAACCCTACTATACTGTAAAGGAAACATCAATTAATTAAGGCTTCATGATGGAGGAAAATCCATTAATTCCACAAAAATTAAAATAATATTTCTTTCTACATTTTTTGGAAAATTAAAAAAATAACTTGTTTGGAAAATGATAAAAATATTCCATTAAAACTATGTACTAAATATTAAAAAATTAGTGAAAAAGTCTTTAAACATACATATGATAATATTAAAAACCTTTCTTAAAACCTTTTTTGAATACATGGGCAAGGATGATAAATATTCCCTATGGGATACATAAAAAAACGATTCCAAATATTGATTAAATTTTGAAATATATATTCATCACTTTATAATCAGTGGAATCATATATCTGATTTTATTTACTTATTCAAAACCCTTTATTAACTATCTTTACTTATTTTTAATGAAATGTGCATAATTGTTGTGAAATACCAATGTTTTAATAAAAAATATAATTTTGAGCATTATTTGAATTAATCTGATCGATCAATATTACTATTTAAATTATTAATCTCACCATACATATCAAAATTGTAGGATTATTTTTCTTGGTTACTCGTTAAATTTAATTCAATTCATTAAATTGGAGTTTGGGCAAATTCCTTCATTTGAAGGGTCATATGGTTTTCACAAGAAGTCCTAATGAATCATTCATGAAACCTAACTAGACATGATGATACCAAATCAGGTCTCAATACAGAAGCCCAAATTTTATTAAACTAATAAATACATTCTTCAATATCCCAAATAACGATGGATAAAAATTTCAAGGGCCAAATCTACCAAAGAAAGGCCCAAAATAGTATTTGAGTCTAGCCCCCCAATCTATCCGAAAATTAAATCAACGCACAATCATTGACTTGTCTCCTTATATACATCATATAGAGTTGATATTATGGATTTTGAATGAAAATATATCAATTTCTGACTTTGTATAAGAACTGGTTTTGATTTGATGGAATCATCGTATTCAAAATTCCATACACATTTTGGCCTTCTCAAAATCCTATATAGAAATAGAATAATTAAAATTGTTTACTGAAACCAACATAAAAAATTATACTTAATTAAAATGGGAAAAAATTAATATTATAATTTAACAATGCATAACTACAAAATTAAAGAATAACATTTCTCCATATTCATCTGTGTGAATTATTAAATTGGCGATCCATGTAGGGAGACATTTGTAAAAAAAATTGTCCAACGCCATGGGATATATATTAATCCCCCTTATCTCCCTACAAGGGTTTGGTTTTTAAGAGCATAAAGAGGACGTTTGGAATGAAAATAGCCCTAAAAGGGTCCTGGGAGTACATTCGTTGTTATTTTTTCAACAAGTGGGACCCCTCCTCCACATTCGTTTTCCTATTTTTTTTAATTGTTTTCAATTTTAATCATGTTTGTTCTGTTTTTTTAATTTAATATTATTGAACGTTTCTTAATAATAATTTCTAATTATCATCCATCCTGTGTTCTATAATATTAATACTCTCATAATAGTTTAAATTAATTTGAATACAATTCAATTAAATGTCTTTCTCATTTAATCAAAAGTGTTTTTTAACTCCCTTAACATTTCATGTTACTATTCAGTGAATCGTTCTTTTCCAATCCTAATTTTATTATTATATTTTAAACCCATCACCATAAATATTAAATTTATATTATTAACCACCCAAATGGATGAGTAAATCTATCATTAGGGTGATTAATAATTTAGGGATGTTATGAGATTGAGAGAACTATTTGAATTAATAATGGGCTTGTAAAATAAAATATGTTTTAAATTAATGAGATATATGTGACATGTTGATTTAATGTATTATTAAAAGGAAAAAATACACATTGGTTCATTAAATACGGATCCTTCCATCGATGAGATTTTATAATTATTAGAACCCTTGTTCTGGATTTTATTAAATCCAAAACAATTGGGATTTCCAAAAAAATTACATTTTGAAATTAATATTAATATAATGAAATGTTTTTGAAAGCTCATTGATATCACAAGATTAAATCCAAAAATATAAACTCACCCAGATAATTAATAAATTTTTGAATCAAAATCTATCAATTAATCAACCTAATTAATTTTTGAAGACAAATCCCCCATTCAAATGAAAAAAAAACATAAAAATAATCGAGTCTAAAATATCTTCCATCACCGAGGATTTGACCTGACTGCCACTATACATATTATTAAGAACCAGACCTTTGAACAGTCAATAGGAGACAATCATTCAGGATTTAAATGGTACCATTTCTAGGGATGTTGAAACTTATAGTTGATAGTTTTTGATTTTTGAAAAGAAAAAAACAAAAAAAAATGTGGTAAACACACAAAGGAAAACCCACATTCTATATCCATTACAAACATTCCTAAATTATTTATAGTCTCGTAAACAATCAATTATATTTATTTAGAATGGAAATTGAGTGAACTCTTTGCTGAATTCGGTGTACTATTAGTTATAATAAAAACAACCAAGAACCATTCATTTCCCATCATATTTTTCTTAATATGGATGATCCTAGGGAAAACCATAAAAGAACATGTATTTGCTGATGTGAATTAACAACCTCTTTGTATTTAATATCCAAACATTGAGGATAATTTTAAACTCATATTAGGATTGATTCATCTTCTACCTCATTTCCTTGGGCTATACAGTGAGGATCCTCATATCCACCTCAGATAGTTCCAAGTTGTGTGGTCTACAATGAATCGTAAAGGGGTTTCTTAAGAACAAAGAAAACAACAAAAATTATGTTTCTATGTATCTAACTCTGCCATGTCCCAACTCTTCTAACTCTCTCCTAGTTCCATAACCACATGGAATGATATGAAGAATCAATTTTTATAGAAATTTTTTCATACTTCTTGTACTTCTTCTATCTGAATTAAAATAAGTGGTATACATAAATTCCCTAATGAATCATTTCATGGGTATTGGGAGAGGATAAAAAAGAATTTTTAAACATTCCAACACCATAATATCTTTGACCAACTCTTGATCAAATACTCTTATAAGGGGTCATTGGTAATGATTCAAACACTCATTGATACCTCAAGTGGTGGTACACTTATTTATAAAACTCATGCAACTACATAAGATATCATAAACAATATGGATGCACATACAAATAAATTCCATACTCTAGAACATACTCAATCCAAACACTTCCAAGATAATCAATCCATAGATACCAACAAAATGAATCAGTGGATTTATGAAATTATAGGTATTGTTCTTTAACTAGATGTTTCTTCCAAAGCCCCAAACTCATCTTATCCACAATATCTAATCCCTAGACATATCAAAAAATGTTGAATCTTCAACTCACCAACTAATCCAATATATAGATTCCAAAAACATCAAGATAATACATTTGATTCCTTTATACCAATGGTTCTCAATGAAACAAATGCTAAGTAGAATATAAACCCTCACCTATGAGGTTAGATAATTATAAAAATTAACCAAACCCATTATGAGCCCTTCTCTTCTAAATGAATCTTGGGATTGAGGTATTGAAATCAAATATCTCACCCCCTCAAAAAAATCCTCAAAACCCAAACCAATTCAAATATGGTCAAGTTGTTGGTAACTTCAAACAATCTTATATATTTTTTCCATAACATTAAAAGAGCATTTCTCCACCCACTCATCTTATATTCCATTATCCTAATGAGCCTTCTATATTCCCAACCCAATAAATTCACTTTCCCAAAAATAAAAACAATGGAAATCCCTATAAGAAACAAGCCTTTTCTTCCATGAAACCACATGAATGTTTCAAATAATATATTTCCTCCTTCACTTGTTATCGCCGAAAAAACATTGAATCCCTAATTGGTTAACATGAATCCCAACTAATCCAGCAACAATAAGTAAATTATTATTATCTCCCATCTCAACCATTACCCAACCCCAAGGGTAATGTGATTGCAATTTCACTATAATTGGGAAATAAAATTTCTATACCCCATGATTATTCCTCTAACACCCCTTTAAATGTTGTTTTGGAAAATCAAATGAAAAATAAACCATAAAAGGAACCTAAAAAAATTCTCTAGACACCTTACATTCCAGTAAGAAACCCAATTCATTTTCCTCAAGATGTCTCTAAGCCAAGTAAATCCTTTGAACTTGATCCTGAAATGCTTGAATTGTTTATTCATGTTGATTTGAACATTCCACTATTAGTTTCCATAAATAAAATAGATAAGTCTTAAAAGATTATTAAGTAGTTTTGATCACATAAGAATAAACTTAGGTAAATTTATATTGTTCAAAACTATCATTTTATACCCATGAGGTAAAATAATGTATGAGACATTTACTGTTCCATTCCATATAGGGAGTTCCAACATAGATGATTCACTCATATATATATGATCCCCAACATATTTCATACCCAAATAAATGATCCCAACCTTGTTCTAGGTACCTTGGACCCAAAGTGTGTTTTTATCCAATTAGACAATTAAATCACTTTCAGTCTTGTGGGAATAATCAAGGATGTCCTTGTCAGTGTTAATGATATTATCTTCCCACCTGATTTGTATTTCCATTAAATGGAAGGTGAGATGACATATTCTCAATCTACCCTAATTCTAGGGATACTGTTCCTATTGATATATAGAATTAATATTTATGTCCATGTCAGCCTCTTAACCATGGAATTTGGTGACCAACTGATCAATTTCATCATTTTTCAAACCATGCAATACCCATCTGAGGATAAATCTACATTCTCAATCCATGCTTATGAGGAAACTTATGATAGTGGATTGACCCCCCCCCCCCCTATTTCATCGTTTTCATCATGTTCAAATCAGAACATGGCTTGTGATATTTGTACCATGATCAACCAAGTCATAAATTTAGAAGTTTATCTTAAACTCTCATTCATAGACTCCATTAATATAGATGATCTTTAAAACAATCTTGAATTCCATCTCATATCTGATCTTTACGACTCCACCTTTGATTGTATGAAGAAAAATGAATATGAAAAAATTTAAATCCCTCCCTCTATTCCTTATTTGTCTAACCCACAAATAAAACATGAGAAAAATATGAATCATCTTCCTACACACCTTAAATATAAATTCCTCATCCATGATCACTCATATAATATCATTGTAAATTATACACATACTGAAATCAATGAGTCCAAACATGTTTAGATGTTAGAGGAAAATTAAAAGTCCTTAGTTTGGAAATAAACGATATAACAGGAATCAAACTTGTTCTTTGAATTCATTAAATCAATCATTAATAGTCATCCAAATCAATCAATCAACCATAATGAAGAATCAAACCACTTATCCTTGAGTTATTTTGTGAAGAGATCCCCAAGATTCTTCATGATGATACTATCTAACCAATTACGATAGTGAATGGGTTATTCTTCTTCAAGTGGTAGTGAAGAAGGCTGGTATAACTATTTTCACAAATGATGATGGAAAGGTCGTCATAACTCATTTGAAATGAAATGGAATTTCCAAACTGACTACCAAAAATTGAATGTCGATATATGAAAAAATCACTACCCACTTCCATTCGTTGATACTATTCTCGAAATATTTGTTGGAAATTCAAATTATTGGTTTCATAATGGATAATGTAGATACTTTCAAATCCCAATCACACCTAATGACCGAGGGAATATTACATTCACATGCCCCTTTTGAACATATGAAAATAAGAGAATTATTATTTTCATTTGCAATGATACAGTAATATTACATAGTCATTATTTGGGCATATTTTTTAATTACATTGAGAATTTCATAGAGGTATTAGTGGATGAAATTATCATTTATGGTCACTAATTTGAATCATGGTTGGATTTACTCTCTCTAGTCCTTCAAAAATGTGTCAAATGTGACCTTGTGCTAAATTATGTAAAATTTCAATTCATGGTTACTAATGGGATTGTTGTAGGGAAAATAATTTCACAAGAGGGTATTCTATTCAATCCAATATTACTAATTTGATCCAATCACTTTATGAACTGACATAAGTTTGAAACATACATTCATTCCTTGGTCAAGCCTATTTCTATGAGTGATTCATCCATACTTTCAGTAGAATATCCCTCCCACTCACTCAGAAACTCAAAAATGATGTTACATTACATTTAGATGAGGTTTTCAATAGATCCATCATTTAACTCAAAATGTTCATTCATCTACCCTAATAATCCAACCCCCATATTGGCCCTTACATTTTGTGTTGATTTGTGATTGTTATGATAGGTCCATTTGGGATTTTCTTGAAAATATAACAGAAAAAATTCATCATGTCATCTATTGTTCCTAAAGAAAATTGGATCAAACTCAATATCACAACATTATGATGGAAAAAACATTTTGAATTAGTTTTTTTCATAGATAAATTTAATCCTTATTTTTTAGGTGATGAAATCACCATTTGTATATACCATTCAACAAATGTGTGCCTACATAAGAAAAGTGATTCTAAACCGATGCTAATATGATGGATCTTAATTCTATATGATTTTGAAATTGCGATTAAAGATACAACTAGAAACGAAGAACCATGTGGTTGATCAACTGAATAGAATTTCTAATTCTTTTATTTCTGAAATATTTGATCCTAAATTTCCAACTGAAAATCTATTATCACTCTTTCTAATGTTCTAATGGTATTCCCAAATAGTAAATTATTTTGTTGATGGGGTTTCTCATGAATTTTTTTCAAAATAATAATGAATAAAGCTTCGATGTTATTCAAAATTATATTTTTGGGTAGACAATATAATTTTGAAAACTGGGGCTGACATGTTAATTAGGACATGTGTTGATGAAGATGATTATTCCTACATAATATAATTATTTCACTCAATTCTTGGACTTGGCCATTTTGGACTATAAAGGACCACATGAAGTTTCCTAGACTTTGGATTCTTCTAGCCTTCACTATTCAAGGACTCACATGAGTTCTTTCAATCATATCCAACATTCCAAATGTTTGGCACAATTTCTAAATGAAATGAAATTCCTAAAAATCAATTGATATTTTGTAAGATATTTGATGTTTAGGACATCGATTTAATGGGACCATTTTACCCCTCACATATGTTTTCATATATTATTATTAAGGTCAATTATGTTTCCAGGTGAGTCGATTCTAAACCCACTAGAATGTTTGACTCACTTACTCTTAGTGAGATCCTAAAAACCCACATCATCCACTAATTTCAAACAACATGTTCCTTGATAATTTACCTGAGAACCTATTTCTGTAATCAGAACATGGAATCTCTTTGCAGAAAGAAAGTGGTTATACATAAAAACTCAACATCATGTCACCCCCAAACAAAGGGAATGTATGAAATTTCAAATAGATAAGTGAAAAGAGTTCTTGATAGAATTGTAAAGAACACTAGAAAAGACTAGCCTGAGAGACATGATAATTAAATTTTGTCTTATCGAACTACCTATAAAACACTCATTGTGATGACTCCACTTAGGTAATTATTAGGTAAATTATGTCACTTACTAGTTGAAATTGAACACAAGTAATTTTTGGTTGTCAAAATATGTAATTTTTAATGTAAAAATCTTGAGAAATGAAATTGATATAGGTGAATGAATTGGAGGAGCTTCAAATAGATTCGTATAAGATTTAAAATCTTTATAAATAAAATATTAAGGCACTCCATGAAAAAAATCATGAAAAAATGTATTCCATAATGATGAAAAGGTAATTCTCTTCAAATATTGATATTTTATTCGGCCAGGTAAGCTTAATTATCGTTTGGAATGTCCATTTATTATTATGAATGTTTACCCATTTTGTTTTATGTGTAATTACAAGACCCCACCACAAAGAGGACATTCACGTTTAATGTACATCAATTAAATAATTTTCATGAGTGGACACACATCACAGGAACCACATTTACTTCTATCAAATCCTTAACCACTATGGAATAAATGCCACTGGATAAAGACATTGACCCACCAAATCCAAACTAAGGTTCACCTAATTACCTTTAACTTATCCCACTCTATCTCTATCTCTTGTTCTTTCTCACTAATTCTCATTATTTTTTACCACTTTCTTAAAAAAATTACTCATTCTCATTTATGTGGGTGTGATTTTTTTAAAAAAAATTAAAACTAAAAAAATAAATTAGAAATTAAAGTAGTCATAATTAATCTCAGTTCAATTTTGAAATTATTCTTAAATGTTGCAGATTCCAATGAAATATTTTCATCCCACACATTTTTTTGTTTTCATCGAAATTTTGATAATGGATTTTTTTTCAAGAATAATAAGTGATGAATGATCAATTTTTTATTTAGAAAATGATTTTTCCCATTAATGTGGAATAATGAAAACATTAATGCCAAGGTCACCTATAACCATTTTTTCATTTTGTGGTCTTTTTCACCCCTGATTGTGAGTCTTGTGTTTTTGGTCCTTATATAAAATTTCAAAATTTTGAGTACATTGATATGATAGAGGCATTATCATAACCACATGAAAATTATATATCCAAATATCATACCTTTACCCTTACATTGATCCTCATTTTGGAATACCCTTATAGCCTATTAAAACCTTTTTTATAGCCAAATTATAATCCCAATACCATATCCCAGCCAAATATATAATTATTTTGATTGCATAATTTATTGAAATTTAAGTACGGGGAATGGATTTTATTTTCAGTGTCTATTTATTGATTATAATAATGTTATCATATGCTTGAGGGAATTATTTCATTTTATTTTGGGGGATAGGTTTTCATTCGGTGAGTTTTGGGAATTTATATATGTTAATGTCATCTTGAACAAATTATATAGAAATGTGTTAGAAAAGTATATTAAAAAGACAAAAAAATAAAAAAAATAAAAAAAAATGTTTTGTGTCTTTGGAGGCTCAAAAATAACTCTTCCTCAACATTTGACATTGTTATAACTATTACAATTACTGTTATAAAGAGATCAAACCTATGTTGACAGATGAGTGTGAGATCTTTTTCGATTTCAAATTTCAACAAAATCAAAAAAATAAAGAAATGAGTAAAAGAAAAATGTCAAATTTTCTTATGTCATTTGGATATGTTTTTTGTTTTTAAAATATTTCATATTCTCATCGTCTTCAAATTTTTTTCCTCTTTTTTCTCTTGATTCACAAAATCATGACCTCTTTAATATGTTTTTTCATTTCTTTACATGCTACATTTATAAAAATAGATTATTGAATTACCCATGTTGGTATTTTACCAAACTTTTCCACTCTTTTAAAAACTATATTACTACCATCTCATAGCCACTAAAAAGCCACCAAAAGTCCTCTTGATTATTTTTTACATTAGGATAGGGAATGTAATCTAAGATATCTTTCAAACTTTAAGATTTTCACTTTTGGTTTTTGAATGAGTTAACCTCCAGAAATAAAATTTTAACATCATGAGATGAGTAATTTATTTCTGCCTACATTTTCCATTTCTAATTTTGATCATGAAATATTAATAATTTTTAAAAATTATTATTATAACATGTTTTTGTGGAATTATTTATTGAGTAGTGAAATACTCTAGAAACCTATTATTGTTGAAAAAAAATAGTTTTTTCTGAGTAAAAATGTTTTACCGATGTTTTTATATTAATAAAATATTATTTTCATAAAATAAGTTCATTGTAAATTTTGAAACTATTCATAACATTTTATTTAACAAAATTAATCCAACAAGATTACTAGAAAATAATTAATCTAAAACAACCCTAATATATCATATTAACCTAAAATAAATTTATCACATTATGTAATTAAAATTATATTTATTTTTCTATTTATAATATTATTTTTGGGTTTGTTTCATTAGTGGGGTAATTACAATATCATCAAATTTTAACTATTTAAGATAATTATTTCTTCCCAAAAAATTAGAAATAAATTAATATTTTATATATAAACATTTTAACTTCCTTAATAATATATATTATTGAGGGTATCTAATAATTATCACCAAATTAAAAATATTATACATATTAAAAGTAAGACTGTGACATTTTTTCACCCCCTTTGAGTTTAATAATATTTAATTCATTTTATTGGAAAAGTGTCCATTAGATTATTAAAATTTGATACTAATGATTTAAGTCATTATTAAACATAATATAATAAATATTTTACATGTTTTAGGGTTGTTTTATAATATTTATCCTATTGTTTTTACCCTTAATTACTCAATTTACCCTTAACAATGGAAATAAAAATTACTATAGTTTTATTCATATTGTCCAAAAAAGGAACTATTTAATAAATTTGGAAGTTAATGTTCCAAATATTTAATCCATTTTTAATATTTTAATACATTAAATTATCATAAATAATTTAAATTTTAATCCCATTAAAGGATCGAGAAATTTTGTTTTTAATGTAAAATGTCAAATATATTGACATGTTTTTATATCGAAATTGAATGTGAAATTGAATCCAATGAAATAATTTTTCCTAAATTATAAAAAATATATATATATATTTATACATTAAATCCAATCATATATATAATTAACCAATATAAATTATTGTTTTTAAAAATATTATTTCATTCAAAATTTAGTTTTTTTCACTATTTATCAAAACATGAGACTTATCAGATAAATACCAAAATGTAATCCAAAGTAAATTTTTATATCCTAATATCATGGTAAAATATTATTTTTTTCATATAAAATGTTAAAAGTATAAAAAATTATATTTCAAATAGGTTCTCCATTAAAAGGTGTAAAAATTTCCTTTTAGAAGAATATAGGACATCATAAATTAAATTGGATTTATTCTTATCTTTTGCCAATAAAATCAGTTGGATGAATCTAAAAATTATGTTATTGAATATATAACTTAAATATTTACTTAATATCATTCACTAATTTTAATTAAAATAAATTATTAATATAAAATGATATTTGGATCATAAAAATAATAAAAATCCATTATATTCAATTGGTATATATTTTCACATCTAATTAGTTGGTAGCCAATGAATTCATATTATAAAAGATATATTTTTTAATGTTAGTTAATACTATTCATAACCACTAATTTAAACACTCTATTATATTTCATTATATTAAATAATAATGATTTAATAATATATTGTTTTTTGGTAAAACATTGTCCCCCATGTAATGAAAGATATCAAAAGAACTCATAATTGTGTGTAACATAATCCAATCTTAGTTTTTCTTGTAACAATAGCTAATATAATTCTTTCTTGAATTGAAATATATAATTTTTTTCATATAATGAATGAATAACTTGAGGCATTTGTATAAACGAAGATATATTAACTATTATGTGAAATGAAAAATATCAAAAAGATTAAATTAATTTTAAAATAATATTTCAAAAACTCTTGGGGTATTATTTTCTACCCCCCATAATATGATTTTTTTCGTAGAAATTCCTCTAGGTTATCAATGTTTTAACACATAAATGTATCTTTCATAGAAACCCACATTGTAAAAATTAATACAAAACATTCTTTAAAAAAGAAATTCGGGAACATAACAGTTTCCCAGTTTAACTCATAATTATGTTTCCAAATAGAATAATAAATTTTGAAAGTGAAATCATTGACATATAAGAGAAATTTAACCATCATTTTTTGATGAATTTTGATTGGGAACATGGTCTATAGAAAGTCGACAGTCACAAATACATGACCTAAGCGGAATGAAGAAGGTCATTTATATCATCCAAAATAATGATATCTAGGAAATATTTTATTTAAATTCCCTTTTCCAAATGTTAAATAATTATAATATATACTTAAATGATTTCATCACAAACCCACCATTTTTTTCCTTGATAAAATTTCACTTCATCAATTATTCTACGAAATGAATGTCCAATATTCATTATTGAAATGTTACCAGATCATGAGATCCATAAATATGATTATATATTATTCAATCTATCCTTACAATAAAAAATGGTTAGAAATATTTATCTAATATTCATAAATCCTCATATATAAAGATTATATATTAATCTATAAAACCTCATTTGATTTAAAATATAAAACATTTCACAATTTATTTTATTTGTAACCCTCCCAAATTAAGAGAGTCAAAAACAACTGAAAGAATGTCCGTAAATTTCTAAAAAATAACTTAGCATTGAAACCCCTGTATATCATAATGTGTCTATTGTCTGTATCTTACCAAACATGTCAATAACTTTATCATGTATTCTCTTGGAACATTTTAATTACCATAAATCCTTATTTTGAACATGTATTCTTTATTTTTATCAATATTATTGGATATATTCCTTAAGTCCAAAACGTCATAAACTCTATCTGTGATAGCATAAGTTACATTGTCAACAAATCATAAATCATTTCCAATGTAATTAGTACTCTCCAATTTTCTTATTCATATCCAAAATATCCATATCCCCACATTATTTTCTCAACATTAGGAATATATTAAGGTTTATCATTCCATTATTTTTATTTTTCACATGAATATCACCTTACAGATAAAAAACTTTCTAATCCATTGACACCATTAAATAAATACATTTCAATCCTTAATGAATTACTCATACTAAAAATATATATATCTCATAATATTTAAATACCTTGAAAAAATTCATATTAATCATCCAACATTATGCTAGAACATTTACTCAGGATTCATCATCTTAATATTTCCAATAATATGAAATATGAATCATGTATTAAGTTTCTCCAACCTCAATCTAATCCTTATTTTAATTTTTAATGTAAATAGTACTACTAAAACATTCTAGTACTTTCACTATTCATTTTTAGTATCTTTATCTACATTATTATAACAAATAGTCATACCAACAACCTGATTATCTTCTTGATATTTCCACTTAGGATGTTAATTTTCATAATGCCCCTACATTCCACATCTAAAAAATTAAATATTAACCATGTTACATCAAGATCCATATATTGAAAAAGACCAAATATAATATTTTTAAAAACAATAATAATAGAACAAAAACACACAATCATGAAAAATTACTTATTGGATTCCTAATTCATGGAACATACTTTAAAATCTTTGACAAATAAGGATTATTTATAGATAAATCACTATACATAATATTAGAAATATCCCTAGGGATCTCACTAACATTTTCACATCCTAGATTCCAAAATATTACTAAAGCTTTTATTTAAAACCATCATTAACAACCCAATCATAACATGCATTGACATTACAACATTTTTTGCTGAACATTTCATAAATTACATAAACATATGCCTAATGGTCGTATTAGTGTATCTCCTTTGGAAACATTTAAACAATAAAAATTAGTTCATAACATACATACCACATCCATACCTATTTATTCAAAATTATAACCCTTTTTGACATACCATACATAAGAAGTTTCATCATATATTGTTGAAACGAAACATAAGAAAAGGTGATCTTAGATGCTCAGTAATGGAAAAAAATGGAGACATCAATCATAAGTTATTCATAAGAAATATAGATATAAATTTTTTTTCAAAATCAAATCTATTATATCATAGATCATGATTTCATTTCACAGAATAAATCATAAAATTTCATTAATAATAAAATCACATATTTTATCAGAACATTGCATAAGACATGAAATTGTGGAATATAACTAATTATATAAAATGATTTCAATAGTATTCAAGGTATCACTAAAATGTATATCTTATTAATATGATTTAATTTCCCATACTATATTGGTAGTCATGTTTCACTCCCATGACTATTTTATTAGTGAAGGTTCACTCTAAAGACCATCTTAAAGGACAAAGACCTTTACTAATCAAATTTCACTCTATATTTCGGCCATGTATATCTCATGGGATATATAATCATTACCCAAATAATTGGAGGTAGATATAGGCCCCACTCCTTAGGTAATTAAAACCACACACACACACACATATATATATATATCTGTGTGTGTGTGTGTGTGCCACAAGAACATAAATCCATCATTATATCAGATTCCCTGGAATGGAATAGGTTCTATAAACATCATTTAATCATTACATAACCAATGAAATGAAATGGGTTTCTTAAATATCATTCCATAATAAATTTAAACCATTCATAGAAAGAATTATAAATTGTTGACTTAACTCACATACCTATCAAAACATATGCAGCATCAAATAATATTATATAGGTTGTAATATATTTTTGAGAGATCACTTCAAAACAATTATTTAGGAAAATATACTATATTATTTGAATTTTTTTAATAAAATAAATCACAATTTTGAAGGAAAAAATTTCTTTTAAAATAATATTATTATATTGTAAGGGAAAAATAAAATAATTAATTCTTAATGACAGAGGAAACTTTTTTTCATTCTGAATAAATTTAAAAAACATTTATTTTTTATTTTGGATGAAAATGTGATAAAGTACATCATTTGGAAAATAACCAAAAGATTTCTTTCATACCATGTTGTAACAAGTAAAATAATTGTAAAATGTATCTAAAAATTAATATGATAATATTAATTTTTTTAAATAATGGATATGGAAGATACATATTCCCCAACAGAGACTAAAAACAAAACAATCGCAAATATTGATGCGATTGTGAAATAGATACTCATCAATTTATAATCACTACAATCATAACTCCCATGAAATAAATAAAAATATATGGATATTTAAATACCATAATAATTGGGATATGAATCTTTAAATAAATTCATTGGTATAAAATACACCACATAGAACAATTAGGGACTTTATAAGGCAGTTGTTTCACAGAAAAAAATGAGACATAAATCGCCAACTACATGAATGAATTTTGAATTTTAAAACCCATAAAATAATAACACCAATTAAATATTAAATTATCCTTAAATAAATATAATTCATGATATAAAATGAAATAGGTCAGTATATACACCACAAAAAAGAGAGAGTGTTAAATATGGTAATTATATCATGTAAATAAAAAGTGTGATGAAATTCTCTTACCTTATGTCTAGGATCTCATCATACCAATAAACAAATAATTTATAATAAATATAAAATTTATTACAAATATATTACTAATCATTTTTAAGTTATATCATACCATATATGATTCACTTAAAACATTATATTTCCAAGTTATTAACAGATCCATGTTAAGGAAATGTTTCGCGTAATTACTACTTTGTTTGTCATAGATATTTTGACTTATTATTCTTGGTCATATAACATAGATCTTGATTTATATATTTAAATAATATACAATGTCATTGATATAAAATATAAATTGATTTATTTGTATTAATAATATATATATATATATATATATATAATATAGAATACATCGTTCATAGAGATGGTAGGTCATACATATGCATGAACGTGATTTCAGTTTTCTTATCATATTGAAAGGATGAAATTAAATTAAATATATATATACCTGTGTAATTAAATTATAATTAGTGTTTCATATATTTAATTTAAATGTAATAAACACATCTTCAATATATTTCATCAAATGTGTGAATGAATCACATCACTGTGAAGAGGTAGTAGTCGACATGTCCACAAATGATATTATCATATTTATAAAAAATGGGAAACATAAAGGAATGTTTTATATTATAAATACATATGCATAGATAAATCATAAATATAAATTATATTTTATCAAATAAAAATTTACATTAAAATTATTACCATTTGGGGTGGTAAAAAATGAAAAATTATCGTTTCGCGAGGCGGTGGCCTTTCGTGCACAGAGACGATAAGTTCATTACCCTTTAGATAGATTTTTTTGGAAGTGTAGGTATAACCATTAATATAACAACAATTCTATATATTTAGGATAATTAGGTTATTTTATAAGTGAAATAAAAATAATGTAGAGGGTTTAATTATTAAATAAAACAAAAAACTTTGTTGATGAAAATTACCTCTTATTTGGGTATCACTTTTTGATTTAAAGAAAATGACATCATTGATCATATTTATGCCCAAATGAAGGATTATGGGATGATTTTAGGGAAGTTGGGAGGATTATTTGCATATTTCTTCCAAGAAAAAATGATTTTTATGTGTGATGAAATGATGAGAAGTTCCATTTTATAAGAGAGGGGGGCACTTTTGGAAACTATGAAAATATTAATTTATAATAAATTAAATTTCAATTGTAAAAAAAATGAAATTTATTAGAATATAATATTAGATAAGGTTTTAATATCACCATGAAATATATTTTATACATGTTTTTCTATTATTTTAAACCCCATTATTTTGATTAACCATTAGTTAGACATTTTAATTTTAACTATGATAATGATGTTTTTAATATTATAAGGATGTAATTTTTACATATAAAGTGTAAATTGGACCATAAATGAAACATTAAATGTATTTTGACTCTATATCATCCCCTTTTATATATTATATAATTTTTTGATTTAATAAATAACAATGAAATATTTTTTCATAAAATATAATAATTGTCTGTTTTGACACTATTTGTATCATTGACTTTAATTAAATCATTCTAGTAATGATAAAGAGAAAACTTACTTTAATACTCCCCTAATATTTCATATTAACCTATTAAATTCGTGGATCTTCTTAATTAAGGAAAATAATTTTTATTTTAATACTTTTAATATCATTTAATTGATTCTTTCATTTATTGAGTAATCAATAGATCGTAATTTTTAAATAATTAAAGTCAATTATTTCATCACCAAAAATTTTAAAAAATATATATGATGTATATAAACATTTCATTTTTCTTTATAATATATATTGTCAACAACCTCTTCTAATTATCACCGTATTTAAAATATTATACATATTAAAAGTAAGAGTGTCACATTTTTAACTGCCTTTCAGTTTTATAAAATTTTAGAAATTTTATTGGAAACGTGTTTATTAGATTATTAAATTTCGATCCTTATATGATTATGATTGAATTAAATTCATACAATAGCACTTTTTCACGTTTTCATGTAGTATTCAAATATTTATAATATTATTATTTCCCTTATTTACAAAATTTACCCTTAACTGTGGTAAAAAAAATACATTTGTTACAATTCATATTTTCCAAAAAAGGGACCTATTTACTAAATTTAGAAAATTTGATTCAAAATATGGAATTAATTTGTGCTAATTCAAAAAATATTCATAAATATATAAAAAATTAATCATATTGATGGATCGAGAAAACATATTTTTAAATTATAACGCTCCAAAAGATTGACATGTTTTTATATACAAATTAATTGTTAAAATGATTCCAATGACCTAAATTTTAATAAATGATAAAAACGTGATCTAATTTTACTTTTATACTAGTTAAATACAAAATTGGAAACTGTAAATTATTTTTATTAAAATTAAATTTTAAATAAAATTTTGTATTTTTATGATTATTCATAATATGAAACTTATCAGAAAAAATATCAGAAGTTCAATCAATGTAAATTTTTATACAATTTTTTCAAAGAAGAATATTTTTTCCATATAAAATTATATAATAGTAAAAATATATATTTATAATATGTTTTCCATTAAAAGGCGATAAAATTACAATTTAGAAAAATATATGTTTTTATGAAAAAATTTGTGTTTTTATTATCTTATGTTAATAAAATATATTGGATGAATATAAAAAATATTTGATTGATTATATAACATATAAATTTCATTAATATAATTCAATAATTATAATTAATTTAATTTATTTATAAATAATGACTTTGGGAGCCTAAAAATAATAAAAATTCTTTATATTCAATTGGTATATATTATTGTTTCTAATTATTTGGTAACCATTGAATTCATCTTATAAACCATATATTTCCATTAATAATATTCATAATCACTAATTTAACAGATATATTATATTTCATTATATTAAATGATAATATTTTTATTGAATATAATACTGTTCTGTAAAATGCAGTCTTTCAAGTAATGTATGTATTCAAAAGTAGTCGACATTGTGTTACAGAAGTAAAACATAGTATTGGATATACTAAAATATAATCTATGTCTTTCATGTAGATTAATCATTTCTTAGTGATTCATAAAATGCAAGAATAATTTGTATCCTTCATATAACATATTCTATATTAATTGTTGTTTGAAATGGAAAAAAACATCGAAAAGAATAAATTAATTAAAAAAAATATTTCACAAAATCTTGCGATGTTACACCTTTCAAAACACAATACTTACCCCAATACTATAACAGTAAATTCAATATTATAAATCTCTATTAGAAAAAAAATTTAAGGTATATGTATTGATATTAAATGAATAATTAAAAAATTCTAATTTTTTTAGAGAAATGACTTTATAAAATTTGAATAAATAATATTATAATGGAATAAAATGATGTATTCTCCAATTAATTAGCTTGAATTCACATAAAATATGATTTATTGTCTCAATAGAACTTATAAAAAATGAAAAAACTTCATAAAATGTCCCATATAGTATGTCCCTGGTAGAAATAGGGGAGATAATCAGAAAATATATTAAAACATTTGTAAAAATGATTTGTATACCATATTGAATCATTTTGGGGTGCCTCAAGGGTATTTGTTAAGAAGAAGGTTTGGTTAAATAGGTATTTAATATATTTTATTATTAGAAAAGAATCCTTATTTTAAGGATCCCAAATCATAATTTTCATATTTCTAATGAATTTTATATTTTATTATATTCAAATATTTTCTTACCAAAATGATAAAATTGGTTATCCCTTTATGTAACTGTGACAACCAACTATGGTAAGAATTTCAACTGACCATGAAGGTCAAGTGACAATGTGAATGTGACCCCACATAGAACAAAATTATACTACATGTACATTCAAGTAACCATGCATCATATGTGCCAATTTTTTCTATGTCATGCACTGACTATACATTGAGGTTTAATTGACCACATGTGTGATGAACCTATTGCAGGTTGATGATAATCATACCAAAATTATTATTAAACATATCGTGATGAAAATGGAACCTAACACATGAATTATTTGACTTTTTTTATGAAGATATAGACCTACCATAAAAATAAATGGACCAACTACATTAACAAATAAAATGACTAATTGAAGAAAAAATATACCACGTTAAGAAATCAACAAACCGCATGAAAAAAACTAGTAACTACAATAGTAAATGTACCAACTGTGCCAAGTGTTTAGAAATATAGCATTACCAGTCAATTTTCATAGTAACCTTGAGCCAATGTAATCATTCTTTAAGTGATGTCCATGTTACCATTTCTTATTAAAGTAGTATAGTATTTACAAACATCCAATTCCTATATTTTATAGTATTAATTTTAGGCCTAGTATATTTAATAATTTATTGAATGTGAGGATTAAATAATTAATATCCTACAAAGGATAATTTTAGAGTGATATCTCTTTATAAATATCATACGGTCATGGACAACTAGAGAAGATAAATACGCACGTGCCTAAAATAAATATAGATAATTCATAATATAGCACTCAACCTTCATGGATATTTTGTTATAAATCTCTACGAAAACTTGGTTGAAATTTCACTAGAATAGATATAATGGAAATAAATCTACCAATGTTGATCATATTAAGCTTTATAATATCTTCCCTTATCCTATTTTTTTCTCTTTGTTTTAGTATAAATTTTTAGTTATGTTTATGAAAATATGTTAGGTCACTAACATAAACTCTTTTATTGTATTGAAGTGTGTTGTGCATTATTTCCTTCGCTATTTTACGTATTCATTACAACATATAAATATGAAATAAGATGTTTGTAAAATATAATTATTGTGTGAATTTTATTAATATAAATCCCTAAATAGTTTGTGGATCAGTTCATTAATTAATAAACATCTTTGAAGAAGTTGATTGTGAAGTGGATTGGACTATGTATCAGCTTGGGACAGGACCTATTATATATTCCACTCTAGGTTTTCCTATTTTGTCATATTTTAAAAAATATTTTTTATGTTTTAATAACTATATATAAAAACTAATTTTATATTTAGGGTTTAATTTTATATATATATATATAGTGTTTTATGCAAGTAATATGGTTCAATAGTAATAATATTTTTAATAGTTTTTTTAACTGACTTGTGACCAAACAATTGAGATGATATTTGAAAGTTAAAATTATATAATTCTATGGTATTTGTTAATTGGATTCAATATTAAAATACTATGGGATTTAGTTTAAAATAATTTTTAAGAGAAATTTATTCGGATTATCAATGCACCATCATTTTTAGTTTTCGACTCTAACCAAAATTTTGTATCAGAGGATTATTTTTTTATTATTTAATAATTTAACAGTGATATTGTATTACACAAAATATTAATGTTTATATTTTTTATCATTTTTTTTCAAATGGAAAATAATAAACTAAGGGGGGGTTCCACTAATTGTCCTACTTATTTTATTTAAATAATTAATCACATTGGATGATAAAAATGAAAATACATTTCAAGGGAATGAGATTTTATATTTGGACTGTAATTGAGGAAAAATATGAAATACCCAAATCAAGTAGATATAATTGGATTAATGACACTATGTATACATTCAAATATAAATTTAATGACATGAATTCATTGTTCTATGAATTATATTAATATGTTTTTAATATAATTTCATTATTTTCTAATACTTATTAAGATTGGGGTACATATATTATATCACATAATGGAACCAAAAATGTTAAGGTTATTTTCCAAAATACCTTAAATATTAAATATTATACACTTATTATGATACATGGTGAAATAATTTATTATATATATGTGAGGTCCAATGAAATTTTTAAAAAATCAATGCAGATTTCATAAATAATTACTATAATGATCTGATGGTGTGACTTATGAAAATCTTACTAGATAGGTAGAGAGCAACCTTTGATTCCATTCTAAAATGATGATACATATGAAAAATTATAATAAAAGAGGTTAATGGAAAACTAATTAACTTCAAGGAATAACTACAAGTGATCCAATATGATGATAAAAAAATTAGGAAATCGTTTTCATTCAAGACATCTGATCCAAATCTAAATGAAAAATCAGAGACTATTTTTCTAGTGATGATGAATCACCTGCTAATAGTGATGAAGAGATGGATCACCTAGCTAGGATATTTAAGAATTTCTATATGAAGAATAAATACATCATTATGTAAAATTGATGAGGAATGTATGGAAAAAGAGGGAATTGGATAAAGGAAAATAAAATATATGAAGTCACCTATTATGATTGAAAATGAAAAGGTGATATCATAGAAGAAATTCTAAAATTAAAATATATGAGAAGATATGTGGATATTTTGAAAATTCCAAATAATGATTAAAAATATACATGAAGTGCCTCTGAGGATAGTTCTGGTGAGTCTGAATCAAAGAGATAAGAAAAATATTATACACAAAATATTTATTTTTATAAAAAATACATTTGAGGTGTTGAATTTTTTTTCTATATCCCCATTTAAAATTTCTTATATCTCTTAAAATTAATATAATGATGAAAATATGACCTGATAAGATTTATTTGAACACCACAATATACCTAAAGAACATTTCAATGAACTAAATGATAAATTTATTTATTTTGAAAAAAATAGAATTCCTTATATGTTTATTTTTAATTTGATCTTGCTGTAGAAAAGGAAAATAATTATAAGTTATTAAATCAGAACAATTAACATAAATTTCTAAATTGATGACTTAAAAATGACCGTCAAATGTTAAAAAAATGTTATAAAAATAGTGACAATGATTATTTGTAAATAAAAACACCCAAGTATACAACTGGGGTTAGATAACTACCGCCCATTTAGAGAAAAAGTTTTAAGAATAAATTTATTCTCAACTAAGTCTCTTCCAATTTTGTAAATAGTTCATATTCATATGGAAATAATAATTTTTTATTTTTTAAATGTCTTAATAATATAAATGGAAAACTAGTGAAATAGATTTCAATTCCTAAATATTTTATTATTAATATTTATATATCCATGAATGTTTGGGTACCAAAATAATTTGCTATTTAATTGTGTGTAGGTATCCTTATTATGTATTACTGATAAGTACTTATGGTATCTAGACAGAAGATATTCCAATAATAAGACTAGGAAAACTTAGAAAGCTAATTATGAGAGGATTATATAAGGAAATTCCTAAACTACAATTCCAAAAATAGTATAAACCATATAAAAAATTGAAACATCATATGTTATCTTTCAAAAAAAAGAAATTGGTTTCATATATTAAACCCATACAGTTTTTTAACATAGATTTGATTGGAACTTCTAAAGTCGACATCATAAATGGGAAGAATTATTGATATTTATTTTATTTGAATTTTATATATATACATGTGTACTCTATCTATCTCACAAAAGTGAATATTTTCTTTTTATCAATATAAGTAAAATCTAAAGAAATAATTTTTGAATAAGAATTAATCTATAATGTATTAATCATTTTCATGAGATTACAAATCAATAATTTGAATCTCTATGGTCTCAATATAGACATAATCAAAACATTTATACACTTTGGATTCCAAAAAAAAATGTTGTAGAAACGAGAAATATAAGTCCTAATTATATATCCTAAACTACACTTATAAATTATAAACTACCTATTTTTTAGGAAGAACCTATCAATAGATCATACCATATTATCAAAAGTGTTCCCATTAGACACATTTAAAAAATTATATTTGACTTATGGAATTAAAGATAATAAATTTTTAATTACATAACTTTTTCGGCTAAAAGGTCATTATTATCAACATAAATGAAAGTTTATATATGTTTTCATCCAAAATTGTTAATGGAGTCTTCATTTATTATTAGGAAAAACAAATTCATATATAGCTTTTAAATAGAATTACAAAAAGTTTTGGAAATCTTTGTATATCAATGTGAGTGAAAGAATTATTTTGAATACCATAAGAAAAAAATATCTAATTTTTAATATCAATTACTTATCCAATCTAAATGATAGTTATGTAAATCTAGCTATAGAAAATTACCATGTCGAAAGGATCTATTTAAACCAGAAACTAAATAAGAAGGTGAAGTACCAAGTGCTTATATCCCTAGATCAATTAGGACTCATGGGGACCATCCCTTATAAGTTGTAATAGGTGATCTTGATATAGGTACTAAGACTAGAGAATATCTTAAAAAATAGGTTAATCATTAAACATTTTTGTTATATCTTGATCATAAAATATCACTGATGTAACATATGATGAATTCTCGGTAGTGGATATACATGAAGAGATGAACCGATATGAGAGAAATAAATTCTGGAAACTAATTGAAAAACTTAATTTCTTCTTGACCATTTGAACTAAATGAGTATTTAGGAACAATGTTAATGATTATTTCAATATAATCATATTAAAATATAGACTGGTTTAAATAGTGTATATTAAAGAGGGAGGTATTGAATGTACTTAATAATTTTCACCAGTAAGAAGACATGAAGCCATTAATATTTTGATTACCTATATCGTACATTTGAATTTCAAAATATATCAATGGTGTTAAGACCGTGTTTTGTTTTTTTGATAAGTTAATATGTGGATGATGTAAAGATTAATAGATAATTTTAATGGATTCATGTTGTGGAATTATATGACATGCTTGGAAAATTATTGATGATCAATCTATTGATGTTTAATGTTAATCTTAATTTCCAAATACATGTGTAGAATAATAAATACATAATGAATACAACAAGTGAATATTGTTCGTTTATTTATATTCGTAGTGATTTGAATATTCCATGTATTATTTTTCAATTCTTTTTTAATGAAGAAAAGAATGAAGATGTTTAATTTTTGGTGACTATTAAGAAATAGATGTTCAAATTTATATTTAATGGATGATTAGTAATGAAGAAGAAAAATTGTTTGATAAGAATCTGGAATGGAATTTTAATTGGAAATGGATATGAATTTAAATTGATAATTAGTGAATTTCTATATAATAGTGGCCTTACATAAAAAAGAATTTAATCCCCCACAACCCTAGCTATGGGGCCCTAGTGTATCCATTGGTTAAGTGGGAACTATGATCCTCCTCGGGACGACCATAGCTTAGTTGGGAATTATTTAAAACATGTTCCAACAACTACATATGTGGGAACTATGACCAGCCTCAGGCTACCCCAAAGGGGTCATGATAGAGAGCATGAATGAAATAACATGAGGATGGGCCCATGTATATTGTCTATGAATGTGGACTAGGTAGTTCTTCATGGGAGGAAATTCTAAAAGGTAGGGGGCATAAGAGTGGACCCCATACTTGAAACTTCTAGCCTAATATATCAATATTAATTATATAGAATTGGTAGTCAAGTTTGTGGATTAATGTGGGATTTTGGAATATCCACATAGTTCATCCATTATTGATATGAAATAGGAATCATGAGACATTTTATCCTACAGATCTAAGAATTCCTATCAAACTAGAAGTGATCATATTCTACCACCCTCCCATGAGGTATCTTCACTTCCATGTATCTGACTATATGATAAGATGAAGTACTAAATTCCATTACATCTTGAATCTTTTTTAGAATAAAAATTAATAAACATATATGAATAAATAAATGGATCTCAAAGATATGATTATTGCATGATGAAGAAGTGTTTTTGAAGTATTTAAACACTAATACAAATGAATAAGTATAATTTAAATTAGCCATGATACCAACTTTGTATTGTATGAATTAAAATGGAATAAAGAATTCAAAAAAATGAGATGAATCAAATTAGTATTAAAAATAAATATACATCAAGATGTTTTTTATCAACATGTTGAAAAAAGGGAACTCATATCCATGTGTATTTGGAACGATTCGTGAATATAAATGTCTACAGGGTGGTAGTGGGTGTGGATAGAAATATGGAAAACCCATGTCCTCCATGTATATATGATACTTCCTAAAAAATGGTATATATGTGTGAATATTTTAGTTGATCTTTAGAGGTAGTCTTCCATGTGAAAAAAATTAAATAATGTGATCTCTTGGGTATTTTATGTTCATTAGATACGTGCATGTTATGAGATCCATGATTGATCATCTCATAGCATGAGAAGAGGGGGATGTAAATTTATAACTTAATGAAATGAGGATTCCTGAATAAGAATAACCCTCAGGTATTCATTTCATAGTGAAATTTGAAGACTCCTCGGGTATTTTGAGATGCAAATAAAATTGAAAATACCCTTTATGGATTTAATATTAATTCATGTTGAATAAAAATATCATAATTTAGGCGGTATTCAAGTTATATGAATAAGAAACTAATACCCATGTTCTTTGGGGTATCTGAATAATTAATATAAATATCTCAACATAATCCAACTATTTATATTTTAAATAAGCATAATTAACGTGTTTAATTATTTACACATTCAATTGAGGATTTAAATGGGATAATTTATATAATGTAATTAAATTGAGACACCATATACCACATTATTATTTTATAAATATGTTCATGTAGGTGATGGAAATATATAGATAATTGAAAGAACATTTGAGTCCCCTTTCAACCATTACAAAAGAAGTATTTTAAGGGTGAGATAATGTTGGGTAATTCATGAAGTAGGTGAAAGAATGTGAGCATGAATTTTAATTATAGATTCATTTAATTCAATATTAGATAGGTTTTTTAGGACAAAAATGTTATTCAATTCATCTAATAAATACCTTGAAGATTTGTACACAAGGGACATCCATCATTCTTGTGGAATAACACTATATGTGAATAATAACTTTCTAGCACTGAATCTTTTAAATAATATTTTCTACACACTGGTTTTTTAATAAAACAAATGAGGTGTTATTGAGAGAAACTATTAAGTGTAATAATAAATTTAAATAGATCAAGATATTTAGTTTAGAAAAGAAAAATTCATAGAACAAGGTTACCAATTATTCTACCCCTAGGGGATCCTAACTAGTCCTTGGCCTCGACAAGTGGTATCAAAGGGAAGTTCACTTATAAAAATCTAAAAAAATTGAATATGAGATTTTATAATGATTTCATTGAGATAATTTAACTTATTTCATGAAAATTAAAAGGCGGTAATGTAATGAAATAAGGATATGTCTAGAATAATGTTTATTTATCCTCTTCATCCTAATTCAGAGTTGAAATCAATCTTCTTGACTTTCATGATATGTAAGGATATATATAAAAAGAAATAAACATGCATTGATGAGTTCAAGAATCATAATCTCACAGAATTTGAATTAGAAGAAATTATCATTGATCTCAAGTAGAAAAAGGATGAATTGGAAGAAGAGTTATTAGTGACCTATGTAATAAGTTTTATAGTTTAATAAGAGATAAATAAATCAAAATAGGATCTCAATAAATTATTGGAGGTTAATTTTGGTGAGATGAAGGTTTCTAAAACAATGGGAAATTCTGAATCTCAAAATATATTTTCTATATATAAAAATATAAGTCTTAAAAAAATCCTATTATAATTTTGGACCAAGAAATATATTAACAGTGACTCTTAACCATTAATGGAATAAATTAAGTTAATAATATCATTTATCACTATGAAAAATATGCTTTGAATAATGCATTCTGAAGATAAAATTTCAGCGGTTATTTCTACTTTTTTGGTAATCATGGCCACAAAGCATATTCCTGTTGGTTTAAAATTACTTTATCAAGAAGGAGGTAAGTAAAAAGTTGGAGAACTAGTATGAAACTGAAAAAAATATCACATGAAATATGATAATCTATAAAAAGATTTTAAATTTAATAATAAGTGTTTTCTTAGGCCTGATGGATTTGGTCAATGCCAAAAAACTGAGGATGAAAAAAAATGCAATGATTCAAAGATGAAAAGTGGATAATGTTTCACCTAAAAGATGATTTTTGATGATTATGGTGGAGAAAACAACTCCAATTGAAGAACCAATCCATGGGAATAAAATATATTCCCAATTTATGAATCAAGCTAAGAAAAAGGAATGAAAATTCGAGGATGATCTTTTATTAGAGAAGAAATCAAGGATGAGAGAAAACTATCACCTTTAATGATTCCAATAAAGAAATAAGAGGTCCCCATATATTCCTTATTATTTTATGCGTTATGATCTAAGATGCATTAAATTTAAGGAAAAGTTTCTTACATCATATTGTTCATTAATTTCAATGATGATACAGATTCATGCATCCATTAATGGGGGATTTTATGAGACATGAGGTGTTCCAATGACACTATCATCCCTTCTTTCTTAATAATATTCAATAATTGGGAGTGTTTGGTTGATGGGAAAATGAGAAAAGGGGAGAAAAATCATCTTCGGTACTAGAAATATAATGATGTTCTTGTTGATGTATGTGCATGGTTTATCATTTATTCCATAAATCTAATTAATTATATCCCCTGTAAGAGAATATAAATTTATGAGCATGATTTAAAATTTATGTTATTTTATGGAAATCTTATACAACCATGGTTGTGTATATTTGCTTTCTACATTGTGTTTTCTCATGTAGGATTTGAATTATTTAACTAAAGGCTCTTTCTTAAGAGAACCATGTGTGATCATTCCATACATTGAAGTGATCAAAAATGTTTTATGCATAGGAGAAGATCTTTTTTTAAGATGATAATAACCCCACTTATACATCTAATTTTATTTCCAATATGGGACCAATATTTTCATCACATATTTAATTAAAAAATATATGTTGATATTGACAACAAAATATAATTGGTGGAGGGATTGTTGATCCCATATAACAAATTTTTTCAAGAAGTACATATTTGGGTGACATGGTGATGCCTAGTGAATTTTTATGGATTTATGTTCGGAAATTGGATGTCCCTATTGGATAATTATCCATGTTTAATCTGATTATCTTTTAATATATTCTTAATTTTCAAAGACGTGTTCAAAATAAAAAATTCACAATGCTTGCAACAAGTTCATATAATGAAAAAAATTTATTTTCAAGATTAATTGAAGATTCCATAAATAATTATTGAAGTATATATTGATTAATAAATTCATGAGGATGTTGAATTTATGGAAACAATAAAAAAATGTATATGTATATATTTGTCATGGCGAAACATCAAGGGATAGGAATATAAGTTTGAGGATGATTTGTCTTGGAATTTTATCTAAGAATGGATTTTAATTTCAATTGATGCTTATATTATTTCTAGGTAAATTTGTAATTACAAAATAATGAATCCCAACCACCATAAAGGTATCCTATGGGATCCAATTGTACCCACTACCTAGATGGGGTCTATGATCAACCTTAGGTCAACCACTACTTTTGTGGGAACGACATCAAACTTAGGCTAGCCACTGTTTAGGTGGACATATCAATCTAGCTTAGGCCTTACATGAGGGGGAAATAATAGGATCTTAAATGGAGACACATACAGATGGGCCAATTCATAGGGATGACGAGGGTTGGCAGGGCCGCACCTCAAGGGAGGTAGTGTGTCAAGGAAATGGGGCTAAGATTATACCCCACTCTCACAACTGTCAGCCTAAGAGAATGAGTTTTATTTATATAAGTTACCATATTTGTGAGGGATCAATGTGGGATAGAGGCATAGATTAACTTTTCATATGTTAGTAAAATTATGGAAACAATTTGAGGCATTCGATCTAGTAGGCCCAAGTAGTCTAGTCAAGATAGAAGCGATCTTATTCTTCCTCCCTCTTTCACACAATATTCATAGTGGATTTAACCACCATTATTTAGCTCTATATCTTATGATCATTCATCTAAGTATCAATCCAAATTCCATGATTAATTATTGAAATATATATGATTATAAAACATTTATTTGTAACAAATTTATCACACTTCAATTCGTGAACAAATGGATCCTAAATCGATGATTATTTCATGATAAAGAATATTTTTTTTACTAATTTAAATGGTGAATTTAAATGATAGCTATAATAACAATAAACCATTCATTCAACTCAACATTTCATGAATGAAAATTGAAATATGAAGTTGTGTTAATGAGATGAATTCTATTGGTATTCAAATTGAATTTTCTACATGATGTTTGTTGGCTTTATTAGGAGAAATAGAGAACCTGTATCCATGTGTATATGATGAGATGAAAATATATACATATATTTAGGGTGTAATATGGGGAGGATATAAATGAGGAACATGTGATTTATTCAGTAACTTATGATACTTTCTAAATTATGGAGTTGTTTAGTGAGGGATAGGAGTGATCCACTAAGGGTCTCATTCAAGTTGAAAAAATGAAGAACTTGAGTATCTTGGATATTTTACGCTGATGATATACATGAATGGAATGAGATCCATGACTAATCACCTAGCCATGTGAGAAGAGAAATATGTAAACTTATAGAATTAATATATTAGTAATTATAAATAAGAATACCCTAGGGTATTCATTTCATAGATAAATATGATAACCCCTTGGGTATTTTGAGAAGCAGATAAGAGAGAAAATATTATGCATTTATTTTAACCTAATTCATGAAGAATAAAAACACCCATAATTTAGGGGGTATTCAAGAGATATGATGAAAATAATAATACACATTCTCATTGGTGTATTTAAATTGGAAATATTAATAAATGAACATAATCCGGTTTTTAAAAAAAATTAGGTATGAGAATTATTATGTTTATTTTTCAACACATTTAATTTGATGATTTAAATGTGAGAATTTAATTCATGGAGTTAATTTATGAACCCATGTACCGTGGTGTTTTTTTATAAATATTTTATTGTAGGTTTATTAATATATTGTAAAATTTTAAGATCATTTTGAGATGCCTTTAAACTATTGTCCATGAATATTATCAAGAGTGAGCCAAGGTTAGGTAATTCTTCAAGAATGTGATCGCATGCAAATGAGTATTTGAATAATATAATTCAGACTATTCGTGATGTGAGAAATTTTTTTGGGCATAATAATATTTTTTTAAAATATCAGTTGAAGACCACGAAGATATGTACACAAAGAAGAATCATTCGTATTTTTTGTATAGGAAGATTAATTGAATAAGAACATTCTATTACTTTATGAATTAATTGGGAATAATTTCATTAGGGTGTCTAACCACCTACTAGATGCATGTGATTTGGGTGTCAAACCAAATAGAGATGAATTGAAATTGGTACGTTTTACCAAATATATAAATATTACAATTGGGGTGACCAATTATATAACTATGGTGTCTAACCATATTTATTATCTTGTAGATACAGTGAGAGGAAGCCATGATAGTGTGTCTATCCAATATGGAATGGTGTAGGCCATTAATGTATTAACCTTGTAAGTATACTTTCCATCACCCTCTTATTGTACTACTACCCACGTGGTGAGATTGAGTGAAACTATTTAGTGTATCAAGAACAATAAATAGTTCAAGTGGTTGATTTTAAAAGGATAAATTTTCTTAAAATATGGGTACCATAGATTCACCCCCTCTCAATAGAACCTAACTGGTCCTCGAGATCAACAAAATGGATGTTAAGAGTTCCTTTATAAAAGATTATATTTTTAATATGTTTTTTTAAAATGACCTCATATAGATTAAAACAGTAATTTTCCAAATAATGTATTGAAATTATCAAAAATTTTAATGTTTTTAAACATGGTCCAAGAGATTTATATTATAGGATCAACTATTTTCAAATTTCTAAATTGTATTATAAAGGTATAGATGATCCACATTTATATATATAAATATTTTCAAAATAATTTTTGTACGTTTAAATATATTTTGGTGATATTATTTTTGGATCACCCAAAAACTCTTTGTGTACTAAATTTTAAAAATAATGTAAAATTAATTTGAAATGTGTGTAATGGGACAGATAAAATTCCAACTTGTTTTTCATATTTTTCAAAATATGTAATCATTTTGTATAAATGAATATGTATTAAGGATCGTATACATCATTTTTTTAGAGATAACACCTAAGGTAGTGATACTCCCATGAGAACATGTTGTATGTAATATTTTTATGAAACTGAAAAATAAATCGGTCAAACCATATAACGAGGTATGATTTGATGTTTTCAACACTTAAATATTATCATGTCATATAACATGTCTAGTGTGTTCTTTTTTAAACTAATTTATATCATTCAAAAATAACCTCATCTAAAATATATTAAAGTAATTTTAAAATACCATTAAAGTAAAACCAGATTAGGATTAATTTATTCGAAGATAAAATTATTTGACATAGTTTGTTATTACAATTCTGACATTGGTGGATTTAAGTTAGATAAAAATTACGTTTTTAAAAAGTTACTTTTAAGGAAATTCTTTAGTTTCATGGTTTAGTAAAAAAGAAGAATGTGACTTCATCATCTACTTCTAATGTTTATTACATATTTATAGGTATATATTTATTAAAGACATTATGGATGAAACAAACTTTTCTAAACAATGGATATCAATTAAACATTTTCCCAATAAATAGTGGAAATAAAAGTGGAATAAATATTTATAAGATTCATGTATCTCATTGTATGAATGAAATATCAATATATGAAACCAGTTTTTTAGATTTATTTTTCAAAAGGAAGGGATATTACACTTGAATTCATTAGTAATGAACATCAATGTGTTGATATGTTTAAAACCCTATTGAATATTGATAGACTAAGATATATCAAACATTATTAAGGAATGATCAATTATTTTATAAATCATTATATTTAGTTCCCCTCATATTTTTTATGAATTTTTTTATAGTGAATTACTTCTATGTTTAGTATTATTTTTCATATGTAACATTGAAGTTTTTTCATACGGTCTTTTAAGTGAACAGGACCAATTGGTAATGTAGCCACTATACCAAATATGAGATTTCACTCACATTATTTGTATAACTATCATGATCTTTTTCTAATGTGTTTATTATACCTACCATAATACTATGGTCAATATAACTATAATGACATGTATTTTTTTAAATACACAGTTAGTATATCTATCATGTCTATTAACGATTGAAATTTTCATTATGTTATTTTAATAGGATATTACTGAAAAATAATATAATTATTTTCCAAACATGATTGAATATAAATTAAAATTGAAACATAAATAAATGAATGTATCATCCCTAAAAGTCAATCAATTATTTTTGAATCAATACCTTACCTTATCCAGTATTAGATCGATTGAATGGTGTGTATTGAGAATGACGCTCAGTGGATCGAGTCTAGTAAGTCTCTAGCATTAAAATCAATTTATAAACTAGGGATATAATGAATTATCAAATGGAAATGGTAAGCCATTATATCCATGTTTGGTTAATCAATTGTACATTCATTAAGATTTTTTCTCTAGAAATAATAGAGGAACCATTTATACAATTGTGAATAGAGATTTATTTTAGGTTTTTCCCAAGCACAGGGAAAATAGATTAATACTTTTTTCTAAGGGTGATCATGAATATGATCAATATTCATATCTGATAAGTCATTCCCATTTGTAACTTCAATATGATTTAAAAGAAGATATAAGTAATATGATTATCAAGATACCAACTATAGTGGAACTCAGTAGATAATATAAATTTTCTGTTATGTTTCTCCTGTATTTGATACTTCAAAGGAAAGAGTAGTTCAGTATTCATCTTACCCAGGATTTTTGTGTTATATTCTTGATGAATAATGGTATCTAGATCAATCTAACTATATATATGAAAATAGTTATTTCCAAACTATGTAATAAATATTCTACATTAAATTCCTTAACTTACCCAAAGCTTGCATCATCCCTTTTTGAGTATAAATAATTAGTTCACTAGGTGGTAGGAAAAACAATTTCCTAGATAATTTATGTCTAAATAAAATTATCTATACGAAAATGAGAGTAAGTTTGAATCCCTAAAAAAATTAATGGATTTTAGACTCTAAAAACTCTATAAAATTATTGATTCAATCAATTATCTTGTTTTTACAAGGGATCTAGTGGATCTATGTATTGATCCAGATGTCGTAGTTGAATAATCATATAATGATGACTTTTTATTGATGTGGAAATTGATGAATAAGATATAGATATTGAAAATATCAATGATAAATCCATTTTCGGATATGAGAATTTCAAAAAAAAAATCAATCTGGCTATATCATTTGGTCCTCATAAATCTCATCTACACATTCATTCATATGAATTCAAGTTTCAAGATAATTACCATGTTTAAACTGAATCATCAATTAGTGGATTTGATAAGGATGCATAAGGAGATAATTAAGGTGAATATGAAGAGGATGATAACATTCTGAGATGTTTTCACCTCTAATCCTTGTGATTGGATGCACTCACAGACCTAGTATACCAGATAAACCGTATATATGGTATAAATATCCATGATCAGTAGTGTTAGGTCTGGACTACTCTATGATATTTGATGATAATGGTTTTAGTTCACCTCATTATTCTAGATTGCATCCATTATTCTAAAATAGTTTTATAAGGATCGTTTGTATTAGAGATTGATTCACATAATAGACTTCAAGTCTATCCTTTTACACCATCTATGGATAATGATTTGAATAATATATTTGGTCGAATTCTAAAAAAGTAATTTTCTAGAACATAAGTATTGAAATGTAATAATATATATTAGATTTATCGATATATATTTTCTTGAAATTTAAGAGGAAGATGCTAACAAGATAGAAGTTCAATCTATGAGATCTAAATATATGGAGATTGAGGATGATTTAGAGGGTATAAATCAATAATATTTTTAATCTAATAATATTATTGCTTCAAACTCCTACATATGCTCTATCACAAAGGAATATTTGAATAATTTTAAAATAGTCTTCATTTGTGTGACTAAAGAATTTTTCATTGGCCTTCTACAATTATTAAATCCAATTAGAGAGTAAACTATTTCATAGATAGAGAAAATATTAATTCCTCCACTATACAATATATTCCTTCAAAATATATAACTAATTATAAATGATAATGAGGAAATGAATAAGAATGTTTTTTTTGAATGAATATCATTCATATATGATTTTGAAGCTATAACAAAGATTTATAAATTCATTGTTTAGGGATTATACATCTTCTACTCCAACTCATATTCTAATGCCTTCTTATTTTTATGAGGTAGTAATCAAAAAACTCATAATAAATGAGTTAATGATTAAATTTTATGAGATTAAGATGAAAAAATAAGTGGTGTTTGATTTTTTTAAAACGGATATTGAAAATACTTTGGTGTTGGTGAAAAATGATGTCAAAAAGTATAGAATATATAGTGAAACTATTGAATGATATATTAATTTATATCTCATAAGAATATTCACTAATTATAACATAAAGAAAATATTTATAAATTTGTCTAGTTATTTAAGGATTCCTCCATTCACCCATGCATTCAAGTCACATGTGTAGAATGTAAAATCCAAAAATTCGATTCTGGATGCCTTCATGAAAAAAAAGGATTTTTTTAGAAAATGGAAAATGGATCAATTGAACTAAAAAATTTAATCTAGTTCTAGAGATTTATTTTTTAACTACAAACACTTCCATTTTGAAGCTCCTATATTACCCATTACCTCAACCCCTCATACAATAACCTATTTTTTAAACCCATTTCTATTGTCTTCAAGACAATCAGTTCAACAACATGATCAATTTTATAGGTATGTGTTCATCCAAGAACCATCTATGGACTTTGTTCCATATCCTTCCCATCAAACCAACAATTCCTCAGCCTGTACCTCCAAAATAATTCACATTATTATTCCTACTAACATTAGGGAGGTACCAAATTCTACTAATATTATAATTTCTTATGGGGACAATAGTTTTATTATTTGGCAATCTTTTGAGATTTTAATTAAATACTCCCCTTAGCCTTCTTTTTTTATTGTTAACTAATTTTTTCATATATTTATATATGGATTATTTTTTCTTATACATATATCTTTAAATTTATATATAATCCTAAAATGGAAAGAAAAGATATGCAATTAATTGAATAGATTAATAAAATATTAGGAAATTTAATAACTAGAGTGCATTTTATATATATAGAATTATATTTTTAAATTTTTTGAAAATATATTTATGATGTATTCAATTCAATTAATTTTATTTTTCATTAATTTTATACATAAAAAAGAGGTGTATTGTAGAATTAGTACTACACCTAATTATTTTAATGATACCAAGTCATATTTATTATGTTTCTAATGTATTTTATGTTTTATGATATTCAAATATTTTCTAACCAAACTGATAAAAGTGTTGAATCTACCATGGAAATATTCCATGTGAAGAAGTTTAGCTGACTGTGAAGGCTATATTCCAATGAGGATGTGAACACATGGTTAATTAAAGGTCACTACAAATACATTCAAGTGACTATTCATCAAATGATCCAATTTATTATAATTCATGATGTCACTGAATGTTGATGTTCATGTAAATACACTTGTATTGAGACTGCTACACATTTATGATGAACCTACGGTATGAAGTAATCAACCTACCATATGATGAAAGGAACCTACCACATGGTGAAATTATCCTAATATATGAAGAGTTAAATGTACCTCATGATCAAATAATGTGTCTTTAGTGAAAAAAATTTCAACCATATAGGGAATGAAACTGGTGGCATGATGAAATGTATTGGCCACAAGAGAAAATATACTGACCATTCCAATTGTGTAACTAGTGCTTGTGTGAATTAAACATGCCTAGTAATTGCGGTCCAAAGTAACTTTTATTTATGTGAGGACTAAGTGACTAATTATAAATTATGAAGTGGAGTATTATAAAGTCTCTCATGGATATAACCTAGGGAATAAATTGTAGATAAATTTCATTTTGGAAATCAATGAGTATGAGGGTTAAATAATAAATATCCTCTAATGGAGAATTTGAGGGGCTGATCTCTTTAATAAAATGATCAACCCATATAAAACTAGAGTTGTATAATACATTCATGTGTAAGAGGGATACTAATAATAAATATTTTGGAACTAAAACATCAATGATACTCTATTATTGATAAATCTTTGTGAAAAATTAGTCAAAGCTTCTCAGGAATGATTTCATTGATAATTTATCAACCAAGGAAGAACATGTTGAATTTTATCAAATTTTCACATATCCTATAATTTTTTACAATGATTCAGAATAAATTTAACAAATTTTTGTGATATAATTTTCACTCTATATAAAAACAGAATGGATTTTATACAATAGTACTAAAAACTTATTCTATCATTATTTTACATCTCATTACCCACATAAAATTATAGAATAAGCTACTTTATCCAGGACTACCTATGTGTAGTTGTTTTATGTAAATTCCAATCCAGGTTTTTGATTATTTTTTATTTAATAAACTTCTTGGTTGATATGAATTTACAAGTGGAGGGGACTAGGACACAACTGAGGCTAAACCCTTTGTTTTATTCCACTGTGTGTTTTACTTCTTATTCTCTATTTTAGAAAAATATTTTAGTTTCCAATAATATATAAACAAACAACATCCCTAATTATAATTAATAAGTTTTTTATATATGGTGTTCAATAGAAATGAGGTTTCTTATAAATTGATTGTATTTTTAAAATGTGATTTAATTTTTTGGTGATACAACTTTTGAGAATCTTTTTAAAAGATCAAATTATATTCATCTACATTAATAGTATTATGGGATTTATTTCTAAAAAAATTGGTATTAGTATTTACAAAAAATTAATATAAATCATAATTGGAAACACAATCCACCACCACCCCCCCACCCTCACCTCCATAGTTATCCTCTATAACCAATGAAATCAATTATCGAGGGCTCAATAAGATCCCTATAACGAAAATGTATCCAATTATAATGATTTATGACTTATTAACTCAAATTTGAAGAGATTTATACTTATAAAAATATGATCTTCAATAGGGATAACATAAGATAATGATAATGATAGAAAAATATTTATAAGAATGATTTATGTATAATAGATTTTCTCCCTGAGTTCAAAATTATTTAATTTTAACAAAATATACCCCCAAACATTATCTATAAACTTGATGAATATAATACTTATATATTACCTTGATAATTTTTTGAGGAATTTATTGATCATATTTTCATATAATCCAAGAAAAAGGAAGTTAATCTGGTGTATATTTGGGTTGTTTTGGAAAAATTAATTTAAGGATTATTTGTATGATACATTATGAATGTTTTAATTTTAGATGCATCATGTAAAATTCATGGGGAATATGATCATGAGTGAAGTAATTTTTAGGAAACATTAAATAAAAATGAAATTAAATAATGTCCTAGGGATTAAAATCTCATAGAGATCAATATTATTCATAAATTATCAATGTACTACCAATTATTTGTGATATATTTCTAATGGTTTTCTAGCTTACAAACTATTTTGACATAGAATGTAGTAAAATATATTTGTATAGATGAATCTGGATAAATATTCAAGGGTATAAAAAAGGAGAATTAGTTCACCAATACTCACACTACCCTCTAGTAGAGAATGGGTTGTGCTATAAATTTGTTCATTAATGAAAGATTATGGTTTCACACTCATGGTAAATATTATGGTGATTGCATATGAATAATGAAAACTAAATACCCATGAGAAGAAATACATGACACATGATCTAGAGTTAGTAGTTGTGGTTATTGAAATGATGATTTGGAGGCATTAAATGTATTGATAAACGTTTATCATATATAGTGATCACAAACTTTTAGTGTATATAATCTTATTTAAGGAGCTTAACATGCATAAACAAAGATTTTCAGAGATGTTGAATGACTATGATTTCCCGATAAACTACCCTCATAATATGTAAAATAAGGTATCCTATGATTTTAGAATGAATGAACCTACTACCATATCCATGTTAAGGATTGAGAAAAACCCCATCTTCATCGATATATAAAGGATATATTTGGAAATTATAATGTATGTGATGACATCCTAAATTACCCAAATTATAACACAACCGTTTATCGAAGAGAAAATCAAGGTGATTTAATGAGATGATCTCTAAAATTAATAAACAGAGAGAGAAAAAATGAATTAAATCTTTAAAAATTCAACAACATTAATGATTGAGTCATTCAGTTCACAACAATTCTATATGTGCCTAAAATTAAAGATAAAGAAGGATAAATTTGATTATGTAAATAACACATCATTCTCTATCTATGCAAGATGTACCAAAACAGAACATGATCTTTGAGATCACTTCTAGTGGGATAATAAGATTAATAATATTATTGAGTATAATTTATTTATATTAGTATGTTATCAATTTAAGGTAATGAATTAAAGGTCTAAAGTTATCATAAACCCATTAACCATACCAAAATTTAATTGGAAAAAAATTACCATGGACTTTGTCTTGGGTCTTCTAAAAATATATAAAGGGAAAAGTTCAATATAGGTTTGTCTAGAATTACTCACAAATATGTTCGACATTATACCTCTTAAAGAAGATTTTCCACATGATCAAATTTCCAATATATATTTAAAATAAGTAGTGTGGCCCCATGGGAAAGCACATTCAATCATAATTCATTATGAGCCGATGATTAACTATATGTTTTGTAGGATTATTAATCTTTCCTTGAATATTGGATTAAAATTTAGTACAACCAACCACCTACAAACTGATTATAAATATGAAAGGACTATTTAAACCTAAGAAATATGTTGTTATCTTACTAAATGGACTTCAAATAAGGCTGGTATCAATATCTTAAATTATTTGAATTATAATACAATAAAAATTTCAATTCAATAAATTAGACGGTCTCATAAAACTCCCAATATGTTAATAGATGAAAAACACCAACGATCATGGATGAAAGTAGTGAATAGAATATTCTTGGAAAAATCATGGGCCGGAAATGATAGATATAGTGTAAGATATTCCATAGTACATTATTTTTACCTAGATTAAAAAATAGTTAAATTCTAAAAATAAAAAATTATACTTTTAGTTGGAATATGGGTATATTGTGTTACTTTGAATATCTCCTTATAAGATATCTTTATGGTTTGGAAAGTAGAGAAAAACTAAACATAGGTAAATTTGACCCTTTGAGATTCTTCATCATATAGGAGTAGTGTCCTATAAGATGGTACATCCACTAAACTTGGCTCGAGTCCATGGTATATTCCATTTATATCTTGAGAGTAATTATATACCTGATCCCTCATAATTATTGAATCTTGATGTGGTAAAACTAGAGCATGGCCCCTCATTTGAGGATCAACCAGTGCATTTCCTAGACCATAGAGACAATGATAAATTGAATAAGAAAACCCACTTTCCAAAGTTCTTTTGGTGAAACCAGAAGAACGAAGATTCAATATGGGAACCTATGGGTGTAATGAAATATAAGTACACTCATATATTCTTAAATAGGGATATGTGTAGAATTTCTGAAGATGAGATTTCAAAAGGGTTGAAGAATTTAATGACCCTTTCATTTTATATAAGATATTTTCCTTATTAATATATATATATATATATATATTATTTTTAAAATTTTTTAGTCAAAAACACATTACCCAATTAATAAAAACAAATAATAATTTATTTCATCAAAATATAATTTTATATATGGAGAATAAATATAGTCCATAAAATTAAATATAATATAATGGGAAAACTATCATAATAATAACTTGAAATTTAAATAAATTTGGCCCCATAGAATTACCATTGTTAGGAAAAACACATTAAAAAAAGATTTAGTAATTCGATTTTTTTCTATAGGATATATATATCTGTGATAAAAATCAATTTTAATGATAAATTAATGAATTCGGAGGTATTCATTATAATTACAATGGAAATATATATATTATAATAGTAATATGAATATTGGAATAATACAATGATTGTTAAAATTAAAATTTTAAAAATAAATTAGAAATATTAATTTTAAATAATATTTAATATCAATAAAAAAACTAACTAAAAATATTTCAGTTCCAAAAACTAGACATAGAAATTATAAAACTCAAAGAATGTAAAATTGAACTGTTAATAATGTTTTTTAGAATATATTTTACATTACAAAAATATTTATATTAAATTTTAATATTTCTGAAGATGAATAATTATTTTGATAAAAATATTCTATTTTTGGAATCACCGAATTGAAAATTTATAAATCTTATTTTGTGGTAATTTTTAAAAAACAAGAATTTTTTAGGTGAATACTAAAAATATATGTTTCAATATACCAAAATTTTATGATTTAATATTGATGTAATAATGATATAATTATATCTAAAATGGTTATATCATCTAAAAATAGATTTAATATAACAACCCATGATTGTATGGTATGTAAATTCTTAAATAAATTCATCTTATTCGATAGCTTGCATTTCACACAACACCGAGATTTTACAAACAATGATATACTACTAAATATTATTATTTTAACATGGCCATAGGAATAGTAATATGATGGTTAGTAATAGTAATCTGGAAATTATAATAATAACCTTACCTATGAATGTATAAATATAATTTTTATATCTCATAAGTGAAAATATGATTTATTTATATTGTGGAATATGTAAATATATGTTTTAAATATGATAAATTATGTGTCGGTATTTTTGTGGAGCATAAATGTTTATTTACAAATTGATAATTAATTTATTGACATAAAATTATATTTATTTTCATTAAATAGATTCATAAATTAGTATTTTGTTTTATTATAATTATAGGATAATTTTATTAGACCACGATTAATTTTTCAATGTGTCATAATATCAGTTATAATATTAAAATCTATATCTTTTTAATAAATGATGATTTTAATTAAAAATTAAATTTCTAATATTTAGAAAATTATTTTTATAAAGTTATGTACATTTTTTAAATCTATATTTTAGAAAATTTATAAGGTGAATTTTTGAGATTTTTATAAAATAGTTGATTTTTTTGAATAGTGAAATACGGTGATTTAAAGTATTTAACATTATAAGAAAATCAATTAATTGTTGATACATGTATGATGTATGAAAGTGGTAAGAATCCATTATTTATAAAAAACAAGATCTAGTTAATTTATTTCCTCTAAGTAGTCAACAGTATTGATAATCATGATCATAAATAATAAACAAATTAATAAATTAATCAAAAAAACCCCTCTTCTCTCCCTATAAATACCACCTCTAACCACCACTTCTGCTCACACCATCTGATACTGAAGAATGTATAAATTATTCTCAATTAACTTCCCAATCCTCTTCCTTGCATCTATTTAATCTTGGTCTTATCAAAACACCAAATCCATGTGTCTTAAGGAGGATAACATGGATATAATATTGAAGAGGTAAAATCATCCTTCTCTATCTGTTAATTTCTTATATTTTATTATCCTCACCTCACCTCCCCTATAAAAATTAGCATAGTAACTTAATTTTAGTATATATAATGGAATTTTTTAATGAAAATGGAATATCCATCCTGAAATCTCTGCTATCATCCATTTATTGATTAACTGGAATGTGTTTTTCAATTATTCAAATTTCAATATGGACTATACCATGTAGATTTTGATTAAATTATCATTAACACACATTTATTCAATATATAACCCTTATAGAGCATCAGAGCTGACCCTTATACTTTTTTTCCTTCCCCAGGCTATGATGACGACATATTTGAATGGGTTTCATTGAATTGTTTTATTATCCTTTGTCATGTTTTATGATTAATTACAAATACAATAAGACAACAATATATGTGTCTAGTACTTCATGAATACTAAACCGATCAATACGTTTTGATTTGATTCTTTTATCTATTCCAATATAATAAAGTATGACACTATCTCTTGGATACGTAGGTCAAGGTCTACACAGTTGGTATCAGAGTACGATTAGTAGAATCCTTGGGAACTAGATGTTAAAAAAACATAAGAAATAAAAAATTTCTTTATATTAAATTTATTTCTCAATACTCATCATGATTTTAAGATAACTCTGTGTGTTCCATTATTTATTGATGTAAACAAATATAATTATGGGAATCAATACCCATCGGCAATGGATAGATTTCCCCAGAGAGAAATTCAACACAGTAAGTGTTGGATATGAGAATATCAATACCATATTTAGACATCTTTCTCATGTTATGAAGAATAACCATTCTACACAAGTTTAAGATTTTTCATGTGGCATAATGCACCGTATTTTTGTGGGAAATATAATCTAGTGGTAGATGAGAAATGGATCAATTTCCATGAAAATATATTTCCTGCATTAGGATGTTATGAAATTGAAATATAGTATTAGAAGTATATTTCCCAAAGGGTTATGTTGATCAATGGTGGTATTTTATCAAGAATACTAAAAAGGAATGTTACAAAATGTACATGTAATGGAATGGTTTTAAGGGAAAATTCGTCGAAAAATATTTCCCTCTTGAATAATGAACTGAAATAAATAGAGAATTAATTAACATAAAGAAAAAGGGTGAAGAGTGTGTTATAGAGTAAGAGGCTATAAAACACAACAATCTAGTTATTATAAACATTACATACAACATTAAAAAAATAATGATTATTACATTGATGGTCTGAATACAAATCTCTGAAGTCCAATTCCCTATCAAACAGTTTAATGATATGATAAAATAGTATTGTGTACCATCAAAAAATAGAATTATATTTCTAGATCCTTACTATTCAAGGGAAATTAATATAATAAGAGTAGTTCTGGTAACCATGAAAATGGTAAATTATCAATGATTAATGGGTAATGAAGCAATTACCCTTATGATACAATTTCTCCAAAAATCATCCAAGGAAATATATAAATGTCATAAGAGTTTGTTATATGTTTTGAGAAAAGAATAATTAAGCAAATTAATATAAGGGGAAGAAACAAATCAATGATTTTAAATTCTTCAAATTTAATGAAATATGGAATTATTGAAATCAGTGTGACAAGAATCAAGGGAATACACCATAGAAGTGGAAAAGGGGAGATGTCCAAGATTATGTGGGGACCACAACTGAAGTATAAGTACCCAATGATGTAGTGGCAGGTACACTAACATAGTAGTAATATTTATCCAATAATTTATTTGATTAAGGATCATTTCACTCTTTTACATCTACAAAATTTTACAAGAAAACTATACATTTCCTTTTGAATTAATAAGAGATTTATCAGTAAAAACTCCCATGGGAAACCGCATCACAACAAAAATGTCTCCTAATGTCCCCATTATGACACATAAACATGATTTATTTTCTAAACCTACCATCATACCTATGTTTTTTGTTGATATACTCCTCATTATAAACTAGATTTCAAATTATGATGTGAAAATTTATTCCTAGAAGAATAGAATTGAAATTTTTGAGAATGATATATAATTCCTTATCTTTAGAGAAAAAATTTCATCACCTGATTCTTATCTAGATCAACCCCCAATACCTATACTGAGTCAAATTATTTGGGAGGAAGAGAAAACAGCATATCATGAGGTGGAAATTAATCTTAAAATTGATGATGTCCCAATATGACAAGAATAAATTGATTCTTTTCAATGGAATTACCTAGACAAACCCGAAAGCATGTAGTTGAGTTTACAATTAATTTAATCCCTGATGCAATACTGATATCAATGACTAGTTATAGAATATTAATTTTGGAATTACTGTATCTAAGAAAAAACTATAGGATTTGAGTAATAAGGTATTTATTCTCTCTAGAATTTCTCCATGGGTATCCCATATTCTCTTTGTTAAATAAAAATATGGGTTCATGAGGTTTTACATTGACTATATATAAATTAATTCTATTACAATAAAGTATCAGAATCATTTTCCTCACATTAATGATTTATTTGAAAAAATTCATGGTTCTCAATATTTTTCAAAGACTAACCATCATTCTAGGTATCACTAATTATGAGTAATGAAATAGGATATTTCAAGGTCACTTTTTTGGTCAAGGTATGGACATCACGAGTTTACAATAATTCAGTTGGGATTGATAAAATCACCCTATATTTTCATAGATCTAATAAAAAGAATATAAAATGAATATCATGGTGATTTTTTATTATATTCATTGATGTTGTTTTTTTATATTATAAACTTTTTGAATACCATGAGAATAACATACAGGCCATTATTGAGACTCTCAAAAAGAAAGAGTTATATAGTAAATTGAGCAAATTTGATTTCTCGATTTAGGAAATTTATTTTTTTGGCCATATTATCTATTCATATTTAATATTATTTGATAATTTAAAGACAATGGAAATACAATAATTTCTTACTCCAACAAACATAACTGATGTATGTAGTTTCATTTGTTTAGCTAGAGATTATTAGTTGTTCGTTCAGAATTTCACGCCTAATGGATAAACTGTAAACCAAGATTCCACATAAATGTGTAATATTCATATAGAAAAAATAATTTCAAGAATGATATTTATAATTCAATAAAATATTACTGAATTATTTGATATTATCTCTACCTTTACGAAATGATCGGTTTTTGATATAAAGGGATGAATCCAAGAAAGGGTTGGGTTTTTTCCTTATGTAAACTGAAAAAATTATTGCATATTCATCAAGGTAGTTGTAGACTCATGAGAATAGTTATCCAACTCATGATCATGAATTTTTAGATGTAATTATTTTTGTAAAGACATAAATACACTATTTATATGGTGAAAATTGTGAGATATATAGAGATCACAATAGTTTGAAATATATCATTACACAGAAATAACTCAATATGAGGGAACGATGATGGATCAAGACACTCGTGATAATTATTTCTCAATACACTACCACAAAAAAATCTAAAATAACATAGAATAATCCTTAAGTATGAATGATCATGGACTTATAACCCAAATAATGATTTAGAATGACCATATCTCCATGGATTTTATAAATTTTTATATGGAAATTATTAAGGAAGATGAAAGATCACTCCCATTTTTAAGTGATTGAAAAACCATATTTATTGGAAAAGATAAAAAGCTATCAGTCTAATGATGAGTACTTTAAATATAAAATTAAAATCGTTAAGGAAGAAATACGGGAAGACTTCATGTTTGGTGATGGAATTTTGAAAGATGGGAAGAGGTTATGTGTTATATCGACACCTACGACAAAAGGGGGACTATTATATGATTCTCATAGATCAAATTTAACTATGAATCCTAGTAGTACCAAGACTTATAGATGTTTTAAAGAACATTTTTGTGTGGGAGAATATGATGTGGTAAATTGCTGAGTAGGTGTCAAGATGTATAGTTTTCAACAAGTTAAGGTTGAGAGACAAAATCTTAAGGGATTAATGCGACATCTAACTATTACTATGTTGAAGTGGGAAGACATTACTATATACATCATCCCTGGATTACAAAATAACCCTATATATAATGATACGATATAGTTTATTTTTTATTTACTTAAAAAATCAACATATTTTCTTCGTATAAGAGAAGAATTTACTCTTGAGCACCTAGAAAGACCCCATATTAAAGAATTTGTACAACATTTTGGTGAACCAATATTTGTTATTTCTAATTGAGATCCCCTTTTCCATAAAAATTATAAAGGATACATAAGAAGGATTTGGATACTGAGCTCTATTTGACTATTAATTATCACCCTTAAATTGACAGAAAATATGAGAGGACTATTAAAGCATTGGAAGACATGTTAAGATAATGATCACTAGAAATTCATGCAATGTACTATAATTATTTACCTTTCTTATTTTTTTCCTACTATAATAGTTTTCTTTATAGTATTCAAATGGTGCCACACAAAGCATTATACGGTAAGAGATGTTGTACTACAACTTGTTGCAAGGAAGTTGGTGAGAGGAAACTTAAGGGAAAATAATTTAATAAATAGACACCATGAATCAAATTGAATATTCGATATCATATTAGATATGTTCAAATTAGTTAAAATAGTTATTATTATAGCTATAGAAATGATTTGAAATTTCAATTGGAAGACCATGTATTTCTGAAATAATATTAATAGATTTGTCCTAAGGTATGGAAATAAATAGAAACTGAACCCCATTTACATTTGACCATTCAAAATTAATGAAATAATTTGAACAGGATTTCTTATTAGCAATTAAACCAAGTCTCTCTAACTTTCATGATGTGTTCAACACATCATTGTTAAATAAGTACATGCTAGATCTAAATCATGTACTCATATGATAGGAAATAGAACAGGAAGCTGATTTATCTTACTAGGAAGAGCCTATTGATATTTATGAGAATAGATACCACTTATTGATAAATTGGATGAATAGATTGGTAAATTTTCTTTGAAGGAACCATAAAATGGATGAAGTAATGTGGAAACCTGAGTGCATTATGAAAAGAAACCACCCTCATCTTTTTAGAAGCAAATACTAAGGAATATTTCGAGGATTAAATTTTTCAAAGGAGTGAAGCATATAAAAAACCAATATTTTACGACATATATCTTCGTAAATAAATTAAATTTATTTGATAGAATAATTTTCAGGCATCAATGATATTAAATGAACTGTGAAAAACTATAAAATATTATTTTTTTAACATGATCATTGGTATAGTAATGTGGTCTTTTTGAATAATTTTCTATCCATTAGAATAATAGCCTTACCTATTAAATTATAATGAAAATTTAGGTATCTCATAAATAAAATTATGATATATTTATATCAGGTAATATGTAAATAATATATTTTAAATGATGAATTAATTATTGGTATTTTTTTTGAAATATAAATATTTATTTACAATTATAGAATTAATGTAATATTTAAAATAAACATTATAATAATATAATATATTTAAAAATTATAATTTTTTCGTTATATTTATATGATAATTTTATGAGACCATAATTAATTTTTAATGTGTCATAAAATTAGTTATAATATTAATATTAGTATTTTTGAATAAATGATGATTTTAGTTCAAACATAAATTTATCATGATTATAAAATCATTTTCATAAAATGGATTCCATTTTTGAAATATACATGTTGCAAAATGGTTTGGGTTAATTTTTTGCATTTTTCTAAAATTGTTGATTTTTGTGAGTTGTGAAATACGATAATTTATGGTATTTAACATTTTATGTAAATAAATGAGTTATCGAGTAATTTCTGATGTATTGATGAGGTAAGAACCAATTATTTTGAACTCAAATTGCCTATTTAATTTATTTAGTCATGAGAATCAACATTATTGATAGTCTTGAGATAAAATAATAAACAAATGAATAAAATAATCACAAAGACCCTTCTCTTCTACCTATTAATACCTTTCATTCTCCTCACCCTTTTTATGAATTTAATATTGTATAACTTCTACCCATTTACTGACCCCAACATGTTCCTAATTTCCAAGACACGATTGTCTTACCAATAGAAAAAATCGATTTACCTTAATGTGGTTCCCAAGGAGATGATATTCAATATGTGAAATCCACCTTATTTAACTTTCGTTTCTTTGTTTTAATTTTTTTATCCTCTACTCACTTACCCTCTACAATGTTGAATGGTATCTACATTTTCATTTCATAATGTAATTTTATTATGAATATTAAATATAGATCATCAAATATATTCTCTCCACCTTTTATTTTGTCATGAACCATCCCCCGGGGCCCATGATGTGACTACACCAAGCCCGCCTTCCATAGGCCAGGGGATGGCAACTAGCACCAAAGGTGTAATTCCCTAAAACTGGGAAGGCATTGCCTTTATAAACTATAAAAAAACACAACAGATCACACGGATGGATATGAAACACTAAGTAAAACTGTAAAACAAAAGATTATTGAAAGGTAATGGGGACAGAAATATAATCCCACCTGTAAAGTACATGGAATTGGAAATACAAGTACAACTGAAGAAAGGAAAAATAGCTGCTGGATCATCCTCCGGGATTCCTACCTGAAGGGTAGGTACAGATAGCCTCCTCAGCACTCCACATCCATCTGTCTCCTTCGTGTACTGACTTGTCGTAAATTCAACCTCTGGGTACTGTCCAATCCTGGTACTCTTAGCCTCAGTCAGCTCTATCCATCATCTGCATCAAACACAACGAGGTGCGGGCAAAGCCCGTGATTGGGTGAGTATAATGATACTCAGTAGGGATATAGAGACCCTCAAGGTCTCACAAAATCCAGCAAGGATAAATAAAAACATATGAAATCAACAGATAACCCCACTTAGGTATATGCCCTTACATATACCAAAGTTATCAAGTAATCCATCTCCATAATGAGGAAAAAATAAATGTTACTGATTCAGCTCAACCAGGATTTTCATTCTAGGGGTAGTAACGTTTTGAACCCTAAACTGCTAAATAATTCCTCCTCAATCGAGTATAGTGGGTCTGCCCCAACACCGAGGCGCTTTCCACCAACCATGGACTACTGAGGTACTCCTCATGTCGAGTATTGTGGGTCTTCTACATCACACAGAGGTGCTCCCCATCATAGTTCTGCCGCAACAACTAGGCACTCCCCCTCATAGCATATAGAGGTACTCCTTCTGTCGAGTATCGCGAGTCTGCCGCCACAACTAAGTGCTCCTCCGTCGTGGGTCTATCGTGACACCAAGGCGCTCCCCATTGGGCCATACGAATCACTCAGAGTCACTTACCATGCAGTCATCCAGTCTCATCCAGCTTCTTGGTTCCCAGAAAAATGCTCACTCGTCTCTGAAAGATCTGATCCACAAGCTACTATTCGATGCTCCAACTTCTTCAAAGTCCCACGAAGAAGTATCCCAAAAGTCTGTCACGTCATAGGGGTCTCAATTCAACTGATGGCGCATCAATCGGACACCCGGTCTGTGAGTTATTAGTCATTTAGTCCTGGGGGCCCGGTTGGATTCGTGCATGATCAAACCTGATCGTATCTCAACTATACCCCAATCTCCAGAGGGGTATACTCAAAGGGACAACCACGCTCCATGATTATGAGCGCCACTGACACTTCATCAAACGATGTCTGGTTCCAAAGATATAGTCAAAAAAAGTAAAGGGTCGGTAGTTGGCCCGGGTATGGTCCGACCTCGTCAGACAGACCCGGCCTGACCCAGTCTGGGTTGACCCAGTTAAGGTCATCCTAACCGGACCTTTTGGTTCTGGCCTGACCTGTTAGGTTCGGTCCTGCCCAGCGGGCCGCGAGGGTGTAGACTAATCGCGAGTGCATGAACCGTTCGTGGGTCTGCGTAAGGGCGGTTCGACCCAGAGGCGCTGAGAGGGGCACAGAAGGCTAGCTCGGCCGGGCACCATGAGGGGTGTGGCTCAAGCGGATCAACCATGGAGGCCGGTCGGCCGGACTCCTCGAGGGGTGCGGCTCTAATGGCTCAGCCCAGGAGCCAAGAGTCCAGCAGGTAGTCGGGCCACTGGGAGGCCGGCGGGCGGCTGGGATCTGGGAGACTGGCGGGCGGCCAGGATCCGGGAGGCCGGCGGTGGTGCGGGGCGCCCAGGCCACTAGATCATCATGGGGGTAGTGTGGGTTGCGGAGGCCACTGGTAGTTTGGATTTTTCCTCCGCTTCCTTTTTCATCTCTTCGCCTCATCGCATTTTCGAAGAACATCACGAAAAATAATGGCGGAAAGGTCAGGCCATGTTGGTTTGGCCTGAAACCTCCGCATTTAGGGTGGTAGAAAGCGGTTTATCAAGAACAATCATAACAAAACCTTCAAAAGGAAAACACAATCGTTATTATTTTTAAAATAAATGATAAACATGGGAAGATAATGGGTATATATTATACTTAAAACCCCTACCTTTCTCATAGTTGGTTGAAGGAGTCGCGGGGAAGAATACGGATCATTGGGAAAAGTCAGAAGTCAGTGTCGTTGGAGTTTTCCTCGATCGTCGGTTTGTGCGTTGGCTCATCGTAGCCGAAGACATCCTACGTCAGAGGATATCCCAAGGAAGAAGGTCGAAGTCGAGGTCATTCTTTTTCGGTAGAGAATTCTACATCAGGAGAACACATTTTTCATTGGAGATCATAATCCTCCAAGTGTTGGGCGTTGCGTCACTTTACCAGCACTTCGTCTCTTGGTGAAGCCCTCCCAAATCCTCCTCCCATGACCTATATATATAAGAGAGTGGGAGGTAGGTAAATATCATTGGAATTTATGACAGTTCATTTTTTAAGAACCTTCATAAATTCCAACAATGTTGTTAGTTAATTTAAAAAGGGGAAAGGCAGTTAAAATAAAATAGCACAACGATACGGTGCATTGGCAAGATTAATGGTATGTGCGTTGGAAAAATTAAGGTGGAGGAGATCAAGAGGCTCTCCCTCCTTAATTGTGGGAGTTGAGGGTTTCTTCCAATTAATTGGGGGTTTCATACCGGGTGGTCCCCACCACCATGACCTCTCGTGGGAGGTTATGGTTCGAGTGGTCCCCACCACCATAACCTCTAATGGGTGGTTAGGGCTTAGTGGTCCCCACTTCCAACTTCCACCCGAAAGTTTAGTTCCAATGGACCCCACCTGAAATATTCATATGGAAGCTCAAAATAAAATAAAATGATGTTTATCTTATTTTATTAATTCCACGAAAAACCCAAAAACTAACATTCACCCTTGACCAACTGTTGTCGAAGTGAAAGTCTCATTATTCTAAAATCGGCACTGCAAATTCAATGGTGGCCTCGAATTTTAATTCCGAGCAACAGTTCAAAACTTACAAAACGCCTCTTGTGCGTTCACTGAACATACATGAAAAAAAGTTTAGAAAATTATTTTCAGTCATCGTCAACCTGCACCAGTCAAGGTTAGGCTCTTCATAGGTGAAACATGACCTAACAAAGCGAACGGGACTCTGGGATTTCCAATCCGAGTTAGTGTTAAAAAGTTATTAATTTTACAATAAAATAATTGTCACTTAATTATTTAATTTACGGCCAAAAAATAACTTTCTATAGTGGTCCATGCTAGCCAAAGTTAGTATCTCTATACTGTAATAATAACCTCATGATATTAGCGGTGGTCTCAGATTTTTAATCCAAGTTACCTTTGGTGGGTTATAATCAGTTGAAAAATAAAATAACTTTATTTAATTATTTTATTTACAGTTATTCCATTTTTGTTTGTTCTCACGGGAGGCCCGTGGAGACTAAACATAATTCATGCCTAGGGTAAAACTCCCATTATGAGAACAATGGTTCCCTTGGATTTCTAATCAGAGTAACGGTTTAAGAGTTTTTCCACTTTTTCAAGAAAACTGCTTACGTGCATTAATTTAAGCTTAACAAAACTTCGATGGATCATTCCGGGCACTCCGGGCCTCGGAATCACGCGCTGTTAGATTTTACAGACTCATAAAATTCCCTTATATATATAATTACATAGAAATTATGGTTATTTACATTCTCCCCACCTCAGGGCTCTACATCCCCGTAAGCCACAACTCCATACTAGGTAAACAAGTGGGGGCACTGAGCACGCATCTGAGCCTCCCTATCCCATGTGCTCTCCAAGAGGTTCTTATGCTATAAAAAAATGTGCACCAAAGTTATCGACCATCCATGAAGGAATCTCTCTTGTAGATCCTCAATCTCCACTGGAACCTCCATAAAATTCACCTCATAGTCGACGTCCAACTCGCCATGATCGATGATGTGAGAAGGGTCGTGCACCTATCTGTTCAGCTAGGATACGTGGAAAAGGTCATGCACCCAGTGCAACTAAGTTAAAAGAGCTAAGTGGTAAGCCACCTTTCCAACTCTACTGAGGACCTGAAAAGGTCTGATGAACCTCGGAGATAACAAGCCGCCTCAACCTAATCTTTTTAAACCTCGTCGAGGTGAGACCCATAGAAAGGAACGGTCTCTATCCTAGAACTCCAAAGGTTTCCATCTCGTATCAGCACATGACTTATGTATGATATTTCCAGTCTTCATTTTCTCCTAGATGTACCACAAGAGGAGAAGTGTGGAACTCCCTCAACACTTCTTATTGAAGTGACACAGGTATAATGGAATGTCCTCTAAAAAGGATGACGTTCTCCCTACCTTTAGAAAATGCATCTGGTGCCTGACTTATGGATATATGAGCACGTCGAGCCTTGCAGTCAGCATCGCCACACTGCACCTTACTGACTCACTGAAGAAGTGGGGGAGTGACTATAAGGGACTGTAGAAAAAATTCTCCTATCATTATCCACTAAGGATATCTGCAATGCGGCTAGCTGCTCTGTCGCAATACTCATTAACTGTACACCAGAACTTTTTTTGATTGCATCTGCTACCACGTTCACCTTCCCATGGGTATATAATATCTCGAAGTCATAGTCCTGGAGAAACTCTAGCCACTCTCATTGGTAACTGAAACCACAAACTCCTACTGCCATGAGGGAAAGGTTGGCCGACTCACGAGTGATCAGTTGCACCCTCCTATGTATGAGTTTATCCTGTGCTGCCTAGGATTCCATTTTTGTCGACCATGTAAAACCTTATACCAATGTTGTAGGTAAACCACAAAATTTTTTCCTAATACAATCAATATGAGTATGAACTGTGGATGCCCAGTCCTTACCCAAACTAATGTCGTAAGGCCTCAATGCTTCCACCAAGAGGTTCCAACCAAAGATCTTGCCTCAAGGGTTAGATGGCACAGTCGGCTTAAGTTTGATTAACGAGTCTCCTCACAAAGGTATCTTAGATGTGATGGTCAAGTAAACAGTTTAACTGGGAACTCTAGGTCTTTGACAAGATTCATGGAAGGAAGAATTGATTGGTACCTATGTCAATTGGTAAAGCAGCTAGTAGTAGACACAAACAGTACCTCAAATCATTCTTAGAGCCCTTGGATCTCACTAATTGATCGAATTCAGCTACTCCATTCCCTTGAAAGTCCTCTAGTTGTACCCGAAGCTCACGAAGATCAGTGGGAGCCATTCGAAATGCTGGTGTAGATATTAGTGTCATCCAAGGGTACATGTCAATGTAAAATTCCACCTCTCTGTTAGGAGGTAGACCTGGAAATCATCAGGGAAGACATCCTCATATTGGTCCACCACTACAGGATATCTAGGAATCTCCACATCAACCGCTCCGAGGGTAAGGCTAGACGACTGCCGAGTGATCAGTTGCACTCTACTCCGGGTAAGTCCATCCTGTGCTGCAAAGGCTCCCTTATCTGTGGTGAAGGTAAACCTAGACCCATCCGTGCGAACACACTGCACTTTGCACATAATAAAGTCAATCTGAGCATTGACTATAGATAATCAGCCCATACCCAATATGACTTCGTAAGGCCTCGACGCCACTACTAGGAGATCCCAGCCGAAGCTCTTCCTCCTAGAGTAAGATAACACTGTCAGAACTAGTGTGTAATAATCTAATCTGCTCCCATAAGAGTCTCTAGCCGTAAGGATCGAGCCAACGACTCCATCGGAATCTCTGAGGTCTGAACGAGGGCAGTGGAAATGAAAGAGTGACTGACACCTATGTCTATAAGTATTGAAGCTAAGGTGGACTAGACATAGACCGTACCTCGTATCATCTCTGGAGTGCAGTGATCAAAGGCTGCCTGGAGCTGAGCTCTCCCATGTCCACCAGCTCACTGCGGTCGGGGTGGACCTCCAGGTGGTGGTGGTGGTAACAACTCGAAACGTCGTTCACCACCAGCTACACGACCAGCTCCTCAACCACATCCTCCTACTCCCCACGGACCACCTCGATCGAATATCTATCTCTGCCTGGGTGGTGTTTTGACTGTCTACTGATCATCGGAATGGTGGGTCGGACAGTCACGATCCATGTGACCTTGCCCGCTGCATGAGTAACAATGTTCGCTCCAGGCATGTCTGTCTCCTATGCCCCGCACAACTTACCCTGAGTCATGAAGTCGTCCACCTTTAGGTCTGGTCCTCTTGGACCTCTCTGACGACTGTCTACTACCTATTATGGAAGACTCTACTACGTGTTGATTGGTGGTGGATCTCGCTGTTAGAGAATGCTCAGAAAGGAAACTGTCCACCAGGAGGCTCTCTCTAGAACCCCCGCATACGTCGGGATGCCGAGTGTGATCATCGGAGCTCTGATCTCCCATCTGAGTCCCTGCTCAAAGGTTTGGGCCCTAAAGAATGGTTCCTGCACCATATCAGTGTAGTAGCGTGAGAGGTCAGTGAACCTTGCTAAGTACTGAGCTACAGTCATTCTACCCTAATGTAGATGAAGTAGCTCATGTATGCGCACTACGCGAAGAGTCGCTGGGACAATGTCTACCCGAACAGGATCTCGAAGTCTGCCCAGAGAAGCATCATCTTTTCATGGACCTGGAGAATCAAGCTCAACCAGCATCCCACTACTGGCCATTGAAGGATGGTAGTAAGAATCACCATAAAGTCTGTTGGTGCCCCTACCAGTTAGAAAACTCTAACCACAGCCTCTATCCAATCCTCAAATACTTGTGGGACTGTCTCTCCCCTAAACCTGGGTGGCCTATGGCGCTAGAAGTCATGAAACACATTCAAGCGGCGTGCACCGTCTACTGTTGGGGCTGGTGGCACGGTGGCCCAATGGGGAGTGGCACCGATGGTGCCTCCACATGATAAGGGCCCTACACCGAGGCCTCACCGCTCGGTGGTCTATCTACGCATACAACTCTCAGATCTCTATCTGGATGTCCATGTAGATGAATTTGAAAAGGAAGCATGTGGACATGGTCAAAATTTAATACCTGGTGAGCTGACCAAGTTTATTTGACATAAATAAAACCTTTTAAAACACACACGGAATCAGTGTTTTTGTGTACTGAGTCGGAAATCAGAAATCAGGGTATTGGTGTATGGATACGTCAGCTGTCACACCAATACTAGACTCCCTGAACTGAAAAACACATTGAATACCCTTAACACTATTGCTTCATAGAAACGATTAGAGTCCTAAGTTCAATAGTAGAACTGACTCATCTGATACCAATTTTTCACGACACGTCCCCCAGGGCCTATTTCATGACTACCCCATGCCCTCCTTCCATATGCCAGGGGCTGGCGACTAGCACCAAAGGCATAATTCCCTAAAATTGGGAAGGAATTTCTTTTATAAACTATAAACAAAAACAATAGAGCACACAACTGGATACGAAACACTAAGTAAAATTGTATAAAAAATGAGATCTGAAAGTCAAAAGGGTCGAAAATAGAAGCCCAACTCTAGAGTACAAGGAATAGTAAATAAAATTACAACTGAAGAAAGAAAAAACAGATGATGGGTCATCCTCTGAGATTCCTACCTAAAAGGTAGGTACATATAGCCTCCTCATCACTCCACATCTGTATTTATCCTCTATGTACCGACTCGTCCTAAGGTCCACCTCCATGTACCGTCTAGTCCTAGTACTCTCAGCCTCAGTCAGCACTGTCAGTCCTCTGCATCCAATACAATGAGGTGCAGGCATAGCCTGTGTAAGGGTCAGTATAAAGATACTCAGTAGGGACCCTGAGACACTCAAGGTCTCACAAAATCCATCATGGATAAATCACAAAGTATGAAATAAATATATAGGCCCACTTAGGTATATGCACATACATATACCTAAGTTATCAAGTAATCCATCTCAATCATGAGGAAAAAAATTATTGACTCAGGTCAACCAAGATTTTTATTTTAGGGGTAGTAACATTTCGAACCCTCGGTTGCTAGAGAACTCATCCTCTATTGAGTACAGTGGGTCGAATGTGACACCAAGGCGCTTCCAACTAACCTTGTACTGCTGAGGTACTCCTCCTGTCGAGTACTGTGGGTCTGCTGCGTCACGCATAGGTGCTCCCCACCATAGGTCCACATCCACAACCAGGTGATCCCCCTCATAGCCTGTAGAGGTACTTGTCCTTTCGAGTAATGTGGGTCTTCCGCCACAACCAGAAGCACATACATTGTGGGTCTTCTGTGACACCAAGGTGCTCCCCAATGGGCCATATGAATCAATTCGAGTCACTCAGTAAGAAGTTGACATGTCTTATCCAGCTACTAGGTTCTCGCATAAATGCACGCACGTCTTTAGAAGATCCACTCCACAAGCTACCGTTGGATGCTCCAACTTCCACAAAGTCCCCCAAATAAGTCCACCAAAAGTATTCCACATCATAGGGGTCTCAACGCAACAGACGGCGTGTCAATTGGATGTCCGGTCTGTGAGTTATTATCCATTTAGTCCAGGTGCCGAGTTGGATTCCTACACGATCCAACCTAATAGTATCTCAACTATACCCCAAACTCTAGTGGGGTATACTCAAAGGGACCGCCACACTCCAAGATTATGAGAATCGCTGATGCTTTTTCCAATAGACGTCTAGTGCCAAAGATATGATCAAAGAAATTAAAGGGTCAGTAGTAGGCCTGGGTCCGGTCTGACCCGGTTAGACCATCCCGGACCGACCCAGTTCGGGTCGACCCGACCAGACCTGTTGGGTCTGGACCAATCAGTTGATAGGGCCTTCCTGTTATGTTCGTTCTGGCCCTCTAGGACCATCCCAGTAGGTTATGTGGGGTCGCGGAGGGCCGTGAGGGCGCGGACCGGTCTTGAGGGCATGGACCGGCCATGGGTCGGGGTAAGGGCGGTTCGTCCCAGAGTCGTCGTGTGGGGAGTGGAAGGCCAGCACGACCGGGTGTCGCAAGGGGTGCGGCTCGGGCGGCTCGACCCAAGAGGTCGGTTCAGCCAAACGCCACGAGGTGCACAGCTCGAGTGGCTTGGCCCAAGAGCCAGGTGGCCAAGAGGATGGTGGGGACACGAGGCGCGCGAGGCATCAGAGCGTCGCAGGGGCTACGCGGGTTGCAGAGGTCGTGGGTTTCACGGTCTTTGCCTCCACCTCCTTCGTTATCTCGTCGCCTTTTTGAAGAACATCACAGACCAGAACGACGGAGGGGTCGGTCCATGCTAGTTTGGCCCACACCCTCCGCATTGAGTGTGGTAGCAAGCGATTCATCAAGAACAAGAATAAAAAAACCCACAAAATGAAAACACCCCCATTATTCATTTTAAATGAAAGGAATAACATTGGAATATCATGTGTTAAATCATACTTAATAAAATTAAACCCCTACCTTTCTTGTAGTTGGTTGACGGAGTCGTGGTGAAGAAGATGGATCATTAGGAAAAGTCAGACGTCGGTGTCATCAGCATTTTCCTTGATCGTTGGTTTGTGCGCTGGATCAGCATAGTCTAAGACGTCATACGTCGGAGGAAGTCCCGAGGAAGAAGGTCTAAGTCGAGGTCGTTCTTCATCGGGAGAGAATTATTTTTTGGGAGAATGCGTTCTTCGTTGGAGAGTGTAAACTTCCAAGTATTGGGTGTCGTGTCACTTTACCAGGGCTTCGTCGCTTGGTGAAGCCATCCCAAATCCTCCTCCAAAGCTCCATATATATAAGAGAGGGGGAGGTAGGAAATAATCGTTGGAATTTATGACAGTTCATTTATTAAGAACCTTCCTAAATTCCAACGACCCTGTTACTTAATTTAAAAAGGGGAAAGGTAATTAATTTACCTTGGTTCAATGATACAGTGCGTTGGCATGATTAATGGTATGTTCATTGGAAAAATTAAGGTGAATGAGGTCAAGAGGCTCTCCCTCATTAATTGTGGGAGTTGAGGGTTTCTCCCAATTAATGGGGGGTTTCATCCTGGGTGGTCCCCACCACTTTATCCTCTAATAGGAGGTTAAGGCCTGGTGGTCCCCACTTCTAACTTTCACCTGGAGGTTTAGTACTAGTGGACCCCACCTGAAATATCCATATGGAAGCTCGAAATAAAATAAAATGAAGTTTATTTTATTTTATTAATTCCACAAAAAACCCAAATACTAACATTCACCCTTGACCAGCTGTCGTCATGGTGAAAGTATCCTTAATAGAAAACCCGCGTTGTGAGTTCATCGGTGCCCTTAGATTTCAATTCCGAGCATCGGTTCAAAAGTTACAAAATGCCACTTGCGCGTTCACTGAACGTACACGAAAAAAAGTTCGGAAAATTATTATCAGTCACCCTCGACCTGAGCCGATCGATGTTAGGCTATTCCTCGGTGAAACACTCCCCAACGAACCCAACAGTACTCTCGAATTTCCAATCCGTGTTACCATTTAAAAGTTATGAATTTTACAATAAAATAATTTTCAATTAATTATTTTATTTATGGCCAAAAACTAACTTTCGTTGGTGGTCTGTGATGTCCAAAGTTTATATTTTCCTAATGAAATCCTACCCTCATGGTTTTAGCGGTGGTATTTTATTTTTAATCTGAGTTACCATTCATGATTTAAAGCATTTAAAAAATAAAATAACATTATTTTATTATTTTATTTACGGTAATGCCATTTTTGGGTTTTCTCACAGGAGGTCCGCACCGACTAAACATAAGTCACTCCTAGGGTAAATCCACCATCATTATTTATGATTCGAGTAACCATTTAATAGTTATTCCTCTTTTTCAGAAAAACTACTTGCGCGCATTAATTTAAGCCTAACAAAAAATTGATAGATCATTCCGGGCACTCCGTGCCTCGGAATCGTGTGCCATCAAATTTTTCGGACTCTTAAATTTCCCATATATATATATATAAATTACATGGAAATTATGGGTCTTTATATATTTTAAAAATGAAAACATCATCTGGGATGTATCGTTTCACCTCCTTCATGGACGATAAGTTTTCATTTTTCATTATCAACTTTAAGGATGGTCATAAAACCATTATTATTGATTAATAAAATTATTATATGTACATTATAACATTATTTATGACCTTTAAGTAATATATATACATAATATTAAATAATAAATCAAAACTAGTTCATGATGATTGAAAACTCGCCAAAATAAACTAAACATTTATGATTAACATTTTCTCTAAATAATCATCCTAAATAAGTATAACCAGGTGATATATAAGACCATTTAAACATATATAATTTTCATTAATACCTTTTAATTTCACATGTTTAGTTTTTCCTCAATTTAAAATGAACTCCCATAATAATACATAGGAAAACCGACAATAAAACTATGAAATAAACACTCCATGCGCAAGGAAATTAAACATTACCACTGTTCAAAATAGACGCAGATGAACTCAATAATATTATAATAAATCAAATATTTATTTAACAGGTCCAAAAATATGTAATCAATGAGTATAATTTTATTATATTGTACATTAAGTACATGTTCACTACACATTCAGACAATAGGTAAGTGGTTTCTTAACTCAATTTTATTTATGTGAGATATGCCATATTCACCAATTATTTTTTCTATGTGTTGTATGTATTATGAATTTTTTTTATTTTTATAAATCATTTAATATTTAAATAAATAATCTTTTTTTATCATGGATTGGATAATGTTCTAATGTGTAAGCCATTTTTTCATATGGCCTTTACTTAGAATTTTATTTTTACTAGGGAAATATTGACAAATATGTATACTTCACTCTATATAGAAATTTTGATAAAGATAATTTCTCATGAATAAAATATATTTATGTAGAGTAAAAAAGAATTTCACTGTCATGTGGGGACCAAAATTATATATCCCCATGATTCATCTAGAGATATCATCAAATAAAAGAGTTTGCAACAAATCAGTTGTATTTGTTTCCAAGCAGAATCAGACGAGTTTATACCCACAAACATAAACAATCTTGTTAATGTAATTGACGGTATTAATTCATGTTATTGTTAAATAACATCAAATAATTAGTAATTTCATTCATTCTGTATTCAATTATTACAATCCAAGATATTTTCACTATGACAAAATCTATGGATGCATTTTTATGCTTAAATAATTGATTTAATGTGTTTTTCTTCTATTATTCACAATTCCATATTGGATATGCCTTATTGATTATGATTCAAGTAATATTGATTCATGTTTCTTCTATATATAACAGTTATTAAGAATTATATCTCACCCTTTTACTTGTTTTACATCCCCAAGTTTTGAAGATGAAATATGTGAATAAGTGTCAACAAAGCTATTTATTTTTTTTAGGTCATATGTTTAATTACTAAGGTATTAAGAGAACAATGTATTTATCTTTTTCTTCAAGACTACTAAATGGATCAATCCATTGGGATTTAATCATGTATGTTTGATAATATAATATAGTAAGGCACTACCTCCAGGATAATGGGGTTAGTGTATTCACATTTAATAATATAGATTATTCAATTAAAAATAATATATGAAGCTATATTCCAAAAAAATAAATTCAAAAAAAATAAAATAGTTAAAGTATAACATTAAAAACATTGAATTTATTTTCTATTATATTTTTTATAAACTAAAATTATAATAATTTTTTATGATTTAGATATTATAAATGCATCTTATATTAATTAGATATAATTTTGAATTCAAATAAGACTTCCTAATCATATTTGACTTTGTAAATAATACATTACTCGTTGTTTTAACATAGAATTCCATTCCCTATAATTATAAAAACCCCTCCCCCTTGAAAAATTAAATACCACACGGTTAAAATCGAGCAAACCTTACTAAATCCCAATATTATAATACTATTATGATTCATAGGGACATTATAGTGTCATTATACTTCAATACCCTAAGGAATTTATTAAAACAATGGAGTAAGAATAAGTGAAGATGTTACCCACTATCCGCTTCATTTCATTTTTTTCTTATACTTTCCAAATACCCTTCCTTAATATCCTTTAAGCTGATAGCAGTGTCTCAGGTGCCAAGAGTCAAGGACATATTTGCAAGGCTATATCATGATTTTGGGACTTCTAAGTATACAATTCCATCCTCAGATGTTCCTTCCTCCTTGATGGCTCCCTCCTTTGCAGAGTTACTGAAGTCGGGTGAGCTGGTTAATGGTCAAGTGGATAATCAGGTGGCTGCTCATAATAATGGAAGTATTTACTCTGAAGTAAGAGTGGTTACATATAAGCTTAAATCCCATGATCCGAATGTGATGGTGTCTATGGGTCCAGGAGTGACTGTACAATGTGAAACATCAACGTCTTTTAAGTCCCAAAATCGTTTTTCTACTTTGGATGGAGTTGGAATGGAGAATGTGGATCCTAAAGAATGGAAAACTTTCATCCCAAGATGGAAAAGAATGTCGGGCCAGTCCCGGTCTCTAGAATCAAGTGATTGTGAGGTTGATTCTCAACTAATAACGGATCATGACCAATATCACGATCACACATTGGATGGAGTTGGCTCAAGAAAGGGTAACAAGGAAACACTCTCCTTTGAGATTTCCCTATTAAAATCGGGGGGAAATTCATGACCTCGAAAGGACTACTCAAATACTCCTAAAACAATCGTAACCAGATCTTTAGTAAAGACAAATAATAACGATATTGAATCCAAACCTGAGTAAAAAAAGAAGTGTGTGGACACCTAAAAGGAAAATCAACGTGTTGAAAACGTTTCTTCTAATAAACCAGAGAAACATTTCGAGATTTTTCTTCAATAAAATTAAGAAATATAGGTTGAGACCATGGAGATCAAGGCTTTAGAGAAGGAGAAGGAGAAAATCTAAGATAGGGAACTTCATATTTATGCCAATAAAGTTCAAATGGATTGGATCAAAAAACAAGACTGGATCTTAGATCTTGGCTTCAATAAAAATAATATCAATGTGGAGGAATACATACAATCATGGGACAATCTGTCCACTCATTTTGAGGATCTTATCAGATATGATCCATATTCAGAGGTTCGTGATCTTCAATGGGGCTTATATCGGGTATGTAATTCTACCAATTTTAGCCTCGTTTTCAATCACTATGTGACCTCCTTTTGTGTTTAACTTATTTCGGCCTAAACATGTTTGATTTCCCATTTTTGGAATTCTTTATGGTTTGAATTTTGTTAGGGTTCACACTTTTCACTTAAAAGTGTTTTTAGAAAATACAAAATATTGATTGGTGGAGGATTAGGCCTACTCATTAAATATCACTTCTAATATGAATGGTTAAAAAAATTATTTATAATGTATAATTATTTAGTTATGTGTAATATTTAATACTTTTTATTAAATTTTATTAATAGATAAATTATATATAACCAATATCATGAAATCAATTACATTATACAATTATTGAAAACATGACTTCAACCATGTCATCTTTAATAAAAGTATTAATAAATAAAATACAATTATTATAATTGTCCATTGATAACATAAAATAATTTATAGGCTTATGGATTCATGTCTTAGAAAAAATAAATTCAATATATTGTTGTTTCAACCAACATTGAATCAAGAAAACACATAAGATAATTGGTCTCTTAAACAATACTATTTATTCTGGATTTATATTATATTACACTATATTTTCACAATGATTCTCTTAACATACATTCTAAATATATTTTAATTCTATTTTCCATTTTTAGGGGATTGAAATGTTTCTATTTTAATGATATGAATTATTATCATTCTTTAGTATTATTGAAAAAAAAATTATAGAAATCTATTATATACTCTTATTTTGATTCTTCTATTCCTATTTATGAACAAAGATATTTCATTTTCAAATAATAAATTTCAATAACCAATATTTTTATTTTCATTTAAATTTTTTCAAATTAATTACTATCAATTAACATGTTCCATAAAAAATTATCTTTCAAATACATTCTTTTATCATGGTTCTATTTCATTTTTTGGATTAAATATGACCCCGTTTTATGTGTTATGCATGCTTATAAGAATATTAGAATGTGGCGGGTGAACCCATAATTATATATCCTTCAAATATATTGGATATTTGATTTATCTCATGAGATTATTATGAATGAACATTCTTATACATTTTTTAGATTCTATGAAATAATCTTTGTTGACACATGTTATACATGAACATGATGTTATGTTTGATCACATTAAATGTGTGGGATTTCCCACAATGTCGTTATCTTTCATTATTATTCTTGTACCACACACAATGTGTTCTCAAATTAATTTCTCATTTTCAATATAATGATTCAATTATTATGATATGATGATAATATTTACACTCATCCATGTACAATATTGATTCATGTCTTGTGTTCTTTCATTATTATCCCTACCCTTATTAGGATTTTAGATCACCCTTTATTTGATGTGTGCCACCATGTGGCTATGTGTAGTAAAGATATCATTAAACCATATAGGTGGACTATTATTATGTATTTAAATCATGTTTAATGGTTTATATTTATTCATGTTATATGAACCTAATTATTTTTATACACTAAGCCTATGAATATTTGGTTTTATATTATAACATATGTTAAAAACGATTTATTAATAAAATATGATTTCAATGGATTTAGATATTTTACCACTAACATGCACAAACACACACACACACAAATATATACATATATGTATAATATCTTTTTAAGCTATCATATGGGGATGGGGTTGTGTGGATGAGATGTTTTGGAGATTCAAGTTTGGTGAATGAGTGTTATAGGTTGAGACAATATAAAATATTTTAATAGAACTATTCAGGGAAGAGTTAAAGAGGGTATAAATAGTTCATACTTTCATGTATCAAAAAATTATCCCTATATATATATATATATAATAATTAAAGTGGATTATTGAGTTACCAATGATGGATCGGGTTTCCTTGTTTTCATTTGGTCATATTTTTGAACTTATATTTATTCTTATGAGTCTAATTAATCATGATTAGTAATTTATAGTTACACACAATTAGTTATTATTGTTATGTTATATGATTTTTTATTTTTGTCAAAATATTATTGAAATCTACTAGATATTCATATTAATTGAAACAACATCTATAAATAATTGTTTTTATTATTTATTATTATTTTAATATTTGGCTAACATGTTTCATACACTAATATATTTGATTTATAAATTACCACCTATATATTAGTAATATATTTGATTTATAAATTTTCTATGTCGCTTTTAATTCTTTGATTCCTTTTCTTGTAAAGGGGAATCTAATATAATTCTCTATAGAATGTTTATTAAACCATCATATAAACCAAAATCAGTTAAATAAAAAGGGTAATATGATAATGATATACTATTTAGTTTTATAGTTAATCAACATGTCATGGAGGAGATTTCACATCTAGTTCATTCTATATAACATGGTATTCCCTGAAGGGAACCTACCACCATGGAGCTTAAGTTGGATTTACAGTTTATTCAGTTTATTTTTTTATTTTTTGATGGTTAAATTTTATAATATTGAGAATGATTGGATTTAATTACTATATTATTAATTAGGATTAAAAACCTATGTAAATTATTTTTGATTATCTACCATTACATATGATGGGGAAAATAATCGATGGTGGGATGTGATTGTTTAGGTTAAGAATGATCATGGGATAACTCCAAAGGGGTTTCTGGAAAACTAATTTAAAACTCTATATATTGTGAGAGATAATTAATTTATGGATATCATGAAGTGGGTGATGATGGTAATGTTAATTACTACAAATTTCACTGATTTACTTTTTTTAGGAACTATATATTTCGTGATGAGTAATGGGAAGAGATATATTTTTAAATAGGTTTATGAGAACCACAAAAAAAATATAATTAGATTCAGTATTTATACATTTATTTTTATGGATTCAATAATATATCTATAGTTAATATAGGTTGAAAGAGATGTATAAGGGATTTTTTATTTCTGATATAAAGTAATGGGGAATTATCTTATGTTACAAGAAGGAAGATGTATCTAGTGTTGTTAATTAAGGGTTGTTATTTCAAATTAAAAAAAATTTTGATGTTCCATTTATCATTATTTAAATGAGTCCCATATCTCAATGGTTTCAGGGAAAACACCCAAGTTAAAATAATCCAAACTAATGTTTTTAAAAATATTTTTCACTTATCTAGTTAGCTTGGTAATCTTGAAATAATAATTCAAATGTGATCATCATAGAGTTTCAAGAGATGAAGACTGTAGATGTAAGCTTTATAGGTTTAGTTAAGAGGTTAGTTGAAGACTGTTATCCAACCAAACAATCCTCTTGATATAGATATTAGTCTTAGGGATTATTTGTGGGTGATATACAAATATATACCACATAGAAATCTATAATAATTATAGTTATGGATTTTTTATATATAGAGGTGTTATTTTGTTCTCATATATTCATATATAAGAATTATTTTATAAAATGGAATCTCATTATTTCATATTTTATCTTTTGTAATCTCTCTAGGATTTAAATATGGAAGTGTTACTGAAATGGATCATTAGTGATATATCAATTGGAATTTTTTTAAGGAGTAGGAGAAGTATGAATTTTCAATTTTTGGTTGGAAATAATTTGAATTTAAATGATTTTTCAGTCCAAGATATAAATTATTTTTTTATCTATATGGAATGGTCAATCTAATTGTGACATAATACATATTATTATTAATTTTATATTTAATTATCCTTTCTAAAAATATATCAATATATATTTATCAAAAAGTGGGTAATCCAAATATTTTTATTTATTCTATTCTATGTGTATGTTGGGGATATTACAATATATATTAATAGTACAATTCTGGGGTTTTCTAAATATAATGAGCTTGAAAAATCACAGATTTTTGTTATTTATTTCTTAATATATTTCATGGTGTCTTTTTGTGTTACCTCCTCAAAATGTAAAATTTTTATAAATATATTTCCTTTGGGATAGAGAAAATATATTCCACATAATAATATAAACATAATTAAGCTCAGTGGTCAAAAGATGAATATAAATTTCCTTTATATGAATCAATTTTTCAAAAATAGAAATTCTCTATATAGTGATCCATTCAATTTTTTTAGAAAGAGTTATAGAATACATTAATTATATAAAGAAAACATGAGAGAAACCTAAGTGCCAACAAAAACCCATTATCCATTTCTTATTATTTATGATTTATTCGATCAATTTAATGGGAACAATTAGATTTCAAATCATAAACTATATTAATGTTATCAACATCTCTATGTCATGGAATATTCAATTCGAAAGATGATTTTTTAAAATAACATGGACACTACGAATTTTTATTCATTCCATATATGTAAATAAATTCATATAAAGAATTTATATAACCAATGAATTAGAAATTTAATTCATTCTATAATTCCCTCATTGGATATCCTGATATATTCTAAATATCATAATTAATATAGAAAACACCTTTGTGGTATCCTGTAGACATTACAATATCCTTGGATGTACAATAAAGTTTCTAAATGATATTTTTGGATTTAATAATTCAGATTTTTTACTCTTATATTTTGATAAATTATAATTTTAGTGTAAGATGCTATAGATGAGGTACCTATATACTAGAGACTTATAGAAAATTTTTTCGATATTATTTTTTCTATGAATTATAGGATATTACTATGATTTTATCCCTGAAAATTCTATAACAGTTCCTCTAATGACAAAATCAACAGCAAAATGGGTCATGTTCATATAGTATGATCAGTATATAGTATCATTCAAGGATATGAATAAAAGGTTGATCTCATCTCCTATAATAATATTATCCTTTTTTGGTTATGGATTCAAGGCCGACTATGAAACATATTCACTAGTTCCAGACTATGAAATTAAATTGGATCTATTATTAATAGCCTATGGATATATACATCACATACATCATAAAAATAACTACCCTAATCAAGAGTTTGAGTGAGGTGATATTGTGCATTAATTGGGGGGACTATTTATTTGATGCGATCTTTTTTGTGTGCACAAACCATTAGAACTGGAGGAATATATTTTCTTAGTGAGAATTGAATTTGATGTACCAAAAATAGGTAATATACCCTAATTTTTATTTTTAACTCTTTATTACCTTGAAAAGGGTAATGTTATTGATGATACCCTTAGTCATGATTCTCATATTTAATAGGTACAGTAGGTAATGGAAGAATGTAGGAATTGTTTTAAGGGGTAAACTCCATTGAGATGATGATAGGAATCTAGATAAGACATGATAATTTGATATTTATTTAACATTATACATTATTGAGTGAGTATGGGACTCCTATATTTCTAATCAGGATTGTATCATTATTTTAAAAACATTAGATGATGGGGAGATCTTGTATGATTGGTTTAAGGAATCTAATGATTTCAACTATATTCATGGTAGAGGTGAAGCTACTACTATCACTATGGAGGGAGTGAATATGGAATATCATAATAAAATTTCACATATTCAACTATGTATTTTTTATATTTATAATGGAATAATTATTTGTTTTGTGGAAAAATATGAAACCCAAAATTTTTATTTTTATCTATATGTATATCACTTACCAACAGGCGAATGTGGAAGACCAAAAATAATGTCATATTATTGAAAATAATTTCTCTTCATATATATAAATGAAATGATATTTTATTGGAATTTTATAATATAAATCCTTGATATATGAAGGGTTGATAAAAAAATATGGATGATTATTTATTTACTTTCAACGACGTCTCAATTTTTGATAATATGGAAATCATCTTCTATAGAAAAAATATAATAGATTTAATTTTAGGAGATTGTGTAGATATGTGGGGTTCCAATGAGAATTATTTAGGATCATGGCCAAAGGATTACATATATTATTTGGGAATAGTTTGAGGGAGATCTTAGTACTCATGTAAAATATATTACATCTTATTACCCTTAGACCTATTGTTGGTTTAAATGGTCAAATCATTTTCTACAGGATATGTTGTGATACAGTATCCTTTAATTATATATCACAGGTTAATATAAAATATGAGATATTTTTTTCTCCATAATTAACATAAATTATATATCTATTTAAATGGATCCTTCTAAGGCCCATTATTCCAAACATGACAATGTTTTTCACTATTGCATTCTGATTCGTGAATCATACGTGATTGGACTTAGGGTTTTACATGAAATAATTTGGAATGTGGAATTTATTTTGAAATTGTTAACTATATAATAGAGTCACACAAACATTTATAAATATAAAAAACAACACACATATATTATAATGTTTTTGAACATTGTTTCCACTATTTTTTCCCTCAATTATGTCACTGATGGATAAGAAAGAAAGGAAAGCTAACACAAATTATGATAAGACTTTCAAAATCCTGAATAAAATTAGGGAAATGGTTTACATGTTTTATTTACCCCTTAAGGAAATATAATTCAAATTTTTTTTTGTTTCCTTACTATTTAAATACATAAAAAACCAGTTATATTTCATCTTATTTTATGATATCACGCTTTAGGTGGATAGTTCCTATATAGAACAACATATTTATACATTGATCAGAGGCATAAGGTCTTATGATTAATGGTTATTCCTTTTGTTCAGGTTTTATAAAAATAGGGGACATGATAATATGAAACATTGGAGTAATAATATGTGATGAAATAATAAAATATAAATTTATTCTTATATGAATCTTAGTAAATATTTTTGAGGATCAAAATCCTGATAGTGGAGAGGTTTTACATACCCTCGTCAACCTTGCAAGAATTTTATTTTATTTTTTAGTATGAATATATATTTGATTAATTTAGAATTTATTAGATGAGTACATAGTGGAAGATTATATAAGGGTAAGGTAATGTAAGGGGCATCACAACAGATAAATACCAACAAAAATTTAGTGGCACATTTATAGATACTAAAGGTTTAATGGATACCCACCAGTGTTATAGTTTGATACAATATTTTTTCTAATAAATAGGAATAAAATATTTATTTATTTTTAAAATTAAACCATAAATAACATTTACATAATTTTTTTCCCAAAAAGTATTCTATAGAAAAAATTGGGTCCTTATTCATCACTTCTCTCAATTTTCCTTTGATCCAACAATAAATATTTCATTTGATTCAATGAAGTAGTGTTATGTGAACATCGTTATAGTGAATCTTGGGTAGTAATTATTTCATCATTGGGTTTTCAATATATATATATATATATATATATATAATTTAATAAAATAATTAACTTCACCTTTCGGTGGCTTTGGAAATATGCAAACTCCGTTTTATTATTCTTCATTTAAGGGGGTAACAATTAGTATTTTTAAGGTAAAACAACCACTTATTATTCATATTTCATTATATTTTTATAGAATTGGATATATATAAAAATTACCATAATCTAGGATTATATAATCCATTAAAATCTATAATATATTCCTAATATGGGATTAGAGATTTGGTTCAAAAAAATTATAGATTACCCCTACCCTTAACTCGAACTATTTTAGTGTCGATGATAACAATGTGATATGGTTAGTGAATCATAATCTATAAAGGGTTCTTTATCTAATTAATTTTTTTCAATCCATACTTTGTATAATATTTAATTTTTATTAAAATTATTTGTTAATTGTTTTTTAATTTTATGGGTTATTCAAAATGTCTTTTATTTTTATTTTCTGAGTAGCCTTAAAAAAAATTTTACTGAGTTGAATTTTATTGGGATAGTAATTATTATAATTTTATTATAATTCTTATTTAAAAAATTATATATTTTTTCTTTACTTATTATATAAATGTGAGATATGTATGTACTTTTCAACAAAATTGGTGTTGTTAATGGAAATTATTATTCAATTTTTAATATATAATTATTGATATTGCTCTAAATTTTATTTTAGGTATATGTTTAAATGAAAGTGGATGGGAATGGGTTCTTGATCTAACCATAAGAAAGTGCACTTATGGTATATTATATATATATATATATATGAGGATTGAGTATTGAGGGGCCCACATCTAGATATGATTTGATCTTCTAATTCTGTAAATTAAGGTATTTTTATCCCTTTATTGTTTTAAGTATATTATAAATGGAGGTATTTAGAACATATTTATTTATTTGTGGCGTTTTGATGGTGCTCAAGTTTACTGGTATAGGTTTTGAAAATATGGATCATAAAAGGAATGTTTGGATTCAATGATAATTTTTTAGTACTCAAAAATTAACCCCATTATTTTATAAATTATTTAATTTTATAATTTTTATTATAAATTTATTATAAAATTTATAATTTATATATTATCAATTTTATGCTCCAATGTGATGTACTAGGTTTAATGAAAAGTCAACAGGGATTAGGTGGTGACTTCCAAATGGGTTTTATGTACTCACGCCAAAAAATAATTCTTCACCTAAATCACTTAACATATCAAAAGCCCATGTGATTCCTTGATATCCCCTAACATATCTAATGTTTCCAGATTAATAGACCTAAATTTTACCAATAAATGGCCATCGCTCATTAATTATTACTTTTCACTTTTAATATCCTTTAATTAAAATATGGAATCCCAAATAATCCACTATAAATTATTTCAATATGTGATGATATTAATTTTTCAAGTAGGAAACACCCTAAAAATTATTATTTTTAATCTTATCATTATTAATCATCATATTTATGAAGAAAAACCTTAATAAAATATAATTTAAAAATATTCTCATCTATAAATTGGGAATTATAATTAAATATTTATCTATTTATAGTAATTCCATCCTTATATAATATTCATCTATGTGTCAGTTCAAGAACCTATGTGAATGATACAACAACAATTTTCATGATTTTAATCAAAGAGAGTTATAAAATAAAAAAATAGTTTTATATATATAATATTTCATATGAGTTTAATTTATAGTTATTATTTTATAATATAAATTAAAAAATAATAGTCATTGTTAATTTACTCCTTCTAGTATAGTTACCTCAAATGAACTAATTATGAATTTATTCCTAAAAAATCAACTTTTTTATTAATCAAGAAAACAAGAAAAGTTATAATTTATATTAAAATTATGCATATGTAACCTTTAAAATTTTAAATTTAATGAAAATATGAACTAGGAGTGATGACTGGGACTATAAAAAAACAAGCATATTACAATTTTAACTACTAATATCTAATGAACTATATAAAAAACTAACTATAAAATAATTAATAAATCAATACAATGGATTAGTATTCTATTATATATATATATATATATATTGATTATAAATATTAATTAATACTATAATTTTGATTATATATGGAGTAATATAAAATTTATTCTATTCGGGAATTACGATATAGGGTGTTCGGTTGATCTATTTTACTATTTTATATTATCTAGATTTTGTCGTCCATGGATTTATATGAATCCAATGTAATATTAAACTATCATATTATTTATTTTATTAATTTTCAATAATTATATATGAACATATTTTTCTCAAAATTATTGATTATATATTCATAGTTTACATTTCTATAATAGAAACCTTTCTAGACCTCTCTTTTGATTTGATATTTTTCATACATATATTTTTCCTCTTTTTTCTAAATTTATGAATAAATTATTTACCATAATTTATTAATTTGAATATATGTAATTCAATAAACTCCTACTTATTTGTTATATAATAATGATGGAAGTGTTTTACCTCTCTCCATATAAATATGCTTCTCACATAGACACTATGTCAGCACTTTATTTTATTTTATTCAAAATAATTATTTTTTATGTTTCATATTCCTTCACTCTTAAAAAACTTATTTTCTTCCTCTTTCATTTTTACTCCACTTATTTATGGTTTCCATGTTATTGAAAAAATTACAATCCTAAGAAATTATTTATTGATTTCTATATAATTTATTATATTCCTTTGAAGGAATTTTCATTAATATCAATAATATTTTATTTTAAATATTATGAAACTTAATTATGTTATATTTCATATCATTAAATAATGATTCACATTAATTGTATTCATTAATTTATTTTTTGGACGTTTTTTATTCCTCTAGAAAAATTATATAAAGATTATTCTATTTTAATGGGTAAATCATGTTTGGAATTCGGATAGATCTAGTATTTTTTTCATGTTTATATGTCACACATTTACTGGATACATTTTATAGATGTTGAGTCGAAACGTTATTACATTTCCTTATAATTTCTTGTGTAATGAATTATATCTCTTGTGTTTATTAAGTATGGGACCTTAACAGTATTCATGTGTTTTGTTTTTATGAAATTTTTATATTATGATTCATGTTTATGTCTCATGGTTTATAATCAAATAGATATGATTCTCACATGGGTATTCCCACTACAATTATTATTTATGAATACGTACATTTTATTCTTACTCAGTAATAATTTTTTTTATCTCTAATGTTACTTAGATTGACTTCTCATATTACTTCCGCACACTAAATTATTAGATTATCCATTCGATTGGTTAGGGTTTTTTATAGTATTTATTAAGAGACGATATTTATTTGAGGAAATTATGTATAAATAATTTCATATTTTAAATATATGTTGTATTATGTAATAATTTAAATTTATTCATAGTAAAAACCTAAATAAACTTATCCTTTTGGTTCTGGATATCTATATATATATATTTATTTAAATATTTATTTTTATGAATAACTCGAATAAGTAATATAAATTCATTATATCTGACATTAATTTCATCAAAGTTTGTACCGTATTGGGTTTATTATATTGTTTTTGGACTATTTTTTGGGAAATAAATGAATGAAACATAAATAAACCTTGGTTGAAACAAAGGTGAAATTAGTAAGGATGTCATGGAATTTAGTTTTCAAACCCTCATTATTTTTATTATACTTTTATTAGATGATATAGTTATCAAAAAAAGTGTTTCAATTTTTTCCATTTTCATGAAATTTGAGGATTTGTTTGAATGATGATTTTAATAGACAATATAATTATTTTCATAATGAATAACTAAATTTGACAAGGTATTGTTATAGAGACCCATGATAAACATAATATAAATAATACATTAATTTCATGATTTAGATGATACATTTCTAAAATAGTATCACAATATAATGATTAAAAGTGTTAGTGTCTTTAAGGACTAGCTACATTAGAATTAGGTATGAACATTTCCTTATATTAAAACTCCACTATACACTATTCAATACAACATATAAGTTATACTATTCTTCCCAACCATGGGAAAGGAAGACATACAAAATAAGTGATCTCAAAAAATCACGAAGGGAAAAACTCATACACATGTCATTTTTGGTTGGATTATAAGAATGATAGAAACAATTAATATGGGAAAAATATATTATAAAATAGATAATGAAACATTAAGGGTTTTCTATAAGTCATGATGGATGGGCATGTAATCTCAAAAGAAGAAATATATATCAAGGCATAAACATTTGGAACATTAAACATTAAACAAGAGTTATAGAGTATAATCATTGGAAAAAATATATGTAATGTTAAGGAAACAATGAATAAATTTTAACTATGTCGCTAACATCAACATAGAAATAATTTAATTAGCGAGAAAAAATCAATACTTATTCCCTATAATATGGTAGAGAAGGCAACACTACCTACGTCCCTTAGTGCAGAAGGAATCACTACCAAATTCCCATAATAAAATTGAAGCATATATCACTAATTGATTCCCATTAACATAGTGCAATAGGCATCACTTCTAGATACCCATAATCTTAGTGGACTAGGTATCACTTCTTGATCCCCATAGTGGAGCGATCATCAATTCTTAAATTCAATATTTATCTCATGAGATAAAAAACACAAAAAAATTAATTGTAGGTAAATATATGACTTCACCTATCATCATTATTATATATGTGTGCCACATGGAACCAATTATTAATAACTTCATAAATAACCCTTGTATTGAAAAATTGGTTTCTAAACATTTCTAGATGGTATTACCCACATTTACAACAAAAAATGTCAATGGTTGATACTGAAAACTAAAATACCCAAAAATATTATTTCATATGATCATTTATAGAGTGACTCATAAAAAATACATTACTAAAAAATAAATATTTTAGAGATAAATACTAAAATGGTGGTGAATTTAAAAAATATTTTTCATAAAACAATTATATATTTTCCATAAATTTGGAAGATACTATCAATTTCAATGGTATTTTTTAAATTCTTATGTGAAATATTTTAAGATATATAATTAATTTTAGAAAATTAAAATTACATCATGTATCATTGTAAAATACAAAGTATTAAAAAATATGAATTGAAAAACATTGAAAACATTTATTATTAAAAATAATCCCCAATATTTTATCCTTGAAAATAATACATTGATTTCAAAAAGATAAAATGAAAAAAAGTTTAAGACATTTACTTCTTAAAATACTTATAAATAATATAGTTTTCAAAATACGTAAAAGATACCAATAAGAAATGTTTTGTGGATTATAAAACTATTTAATTTAAAAGTATTTATAACTCTTTTTAATATTTTGAAATACCTTTGTTGAAAACCGATGTTAAAAAAGAGTAACTAAAAAACATTTTTAAAAGAGGAAAATATAAATATTAATGTAAAATTATATAACATGTTATTGATTTTCCCAATATAAACTATAAGTTTTTTTAGGAAAGTAAAATATGGGTGAGGAGGATAAATCATCATTAAAAGGATAAGAATTAATCTGAATGATTATATGATTTTTGAAAAAAAAAAATATTAGTCAAGGAAAAATATTTTTGTTTAAAGGTAATATTCATCTAGATATAAATATAATGTAAAATGAAATAGGATCTTATAGAGGATAAAATCAATATTGTAATGAATAATTTCAAGATTAATCATTTTTAATTCTACCAAGGGAGTTGAGTTATCAATGAACCTTATATCCTTTGTATCCTTTGAATCAAAAGTTATTTATTTAGGGATAAAATATGGACATTTAAACACAATGAATAAAATTAATGGGGTAAAATAGATTCATAATGTTTTGTTCACATCATATCAAATATTTCTTAGTGCACAATAAGAAATATACAACCAGAAAAAAAATTGAGACACTAAAACCTTACCGTGAATTCCCTCAAAGTTGATCATACACAATCCTTATATATATATAACATTACCATGTTATTATACTATATATGAACCGTATTAATTTATATAACCTTTTATAAACATAATTTATAAATATTGTCAATATGTATATTAATTAGTTTGTATCTATTTTATAATATCGAGTTTGAGTTATATGGTTGTTTTTGAACTAGCATCGTAATGAAATTATTTTTATTCATTATTCCAAAAATGTTAATTATTTAAACATCATATATGGTTTTGTAATGTATTTTTTATGATATCTTATAAACTTATAATTTAATTTTATTAGATATTAACTTATCATTAATGTAGACAGAATTGAGGATGATCTTGTTTCAGTGATATATTACATATGAATAGTGGTAAACTAATATTTATTCAAAAAAATGAAATTTAACTTATTACTTGTTATTAAAATTTTGATCTAAAATGTGAAAATAATTTTAAAATATATAATTGTTATTAAATTTAATTTCAATATTCATTAACATGAAGTATAAAAACCATTCTTAGAAAAAGTGTGTTTTAAGCGTTAAATTTATTTTTAGTATAAATTTATAAATACCATTAAATTTCCGGATATAAATATGATTATTATAAGAAAAATATGATTTATTTTTATTAATGATACATCTAGAATATTATAATTCCATTAAAATTATTAACTTAAATAAAATAATGAAAAAATACAAATTAGGATAAAATATTACTTACATTCTAAAATTTTTAACATATGTTTCATAAATTCAAAATTATATTTAAATATAAATAAAATAATAATTAATTAGTTAAACTTTTTTTATAATCTTATAATTTATTCTAATATATTGGTAAATTCATTAAATTTATAATTTTAATAAAATCATTAAGTTTCTATATTCACTTAAAATCATTTATTATAGAAAAACCCAATAAAAGTTTTCTGTGGATAATTACTATATTTTTATTTCAAAACATAAATTTATTTTAAAATTTCTTGTTAAAACATTTATAAATTTAGTGTTAAGATTAAAATAGAATACATAAAAAGAGCTGTTAATATTGAACAATTCCATTTTAATACATTTAGTGTCTATATTTTTATTTTTTATGAATTTTTGTTTGATTAACATTTTTTATTCTATAATAAGTTTTATTATTGTAATAATTTTATTATATAATAGTTTTAGGATAATTTATATTGGATGTATAATTTTAATAATTTTATTAAACTCATTGTTAATTTTGAAAAATATATTCCAAAATTACAAAGTGTTAAATTCTACAGTCACTAAATAAATAACATATATACTATTTTATTTATAACATAATAATGAAAATATATAATGGTATTTAAATTATATACATGTATCAGGATAAAAAATTAAAAATATATATAAACCTTACAAACATATTTTACAAAATGTTTTGTCCTTATATTTTTCTTAAACCAATCATTGTGCTTTTTCAAACCATTTCAACCAAGATCCTTTCATTATCTAACAACATGAACCACATTATAAAATTTGATCCTAAATGGTTTTAATACATATTATTTCATTAATATAGTACAATTGGTTTTTACAAAACTTGACATCATTATTCTAAAAATGTTTTATTTTAACCAGGTAGAACTAATCAATTATTTAATGTATTATATGTATAATTTGGGTTTTTGCATGCACATGTGTCATCACCTTGTGAGTTTTTTCCTCTTCAAATGTTGCGGCCTACATCCCCTCCCTTACTCAATCCTGAACAATCTGAAATTTCTATTATCCTCACTATAGGGGTCTTGTCGTCTATATAGTTCCGACCAATATTCTATCTCTGATGTTCTGCTCCAGTATATTCCTCTCAACCCACAGGTTCCCATAATCCCTATAATTCCAACATCTCCTCCCTCCTTTAGGTTTTTATCCCATGACTACCTCTTCTCTTTCATGATCAATATTTTTCTCCCTCACCTCCCCTCATTCTCTCTTCCATACCAGACCACTCACAATAGAAATTATATAGTCTTACATAAAATTGTAAATTTATATTTTTTCCTTCACTAAATTTACAAAAGCCTCAACTAATGCATGATGGCCCAAACAATACCCCATGACATAAACAATCACCATAACGAATTGTCATCACATTCCCAGATTTTTTTTGAATTATTTATTAAAGTTATACCTACATATATTGACACATTCTACAATAGTTATCCTTTACTCTCCCTATAATTATGATAGATTCAGGAGAACAGTTGATCCCTCTGTGTGTCTTCCCCAACCATGATGTTTCACACTGTATTTTCAAAAATACAATAAGCATCCATCGATCCTCATATGATCTATTCTTCATGATACCTTATATACATATTTTTTAAAAGTTATTAATTTTTTAATATTTTACATTCCTTACGAATTTTTACTATGTTATTATAATAAACCTTGTTTTCATTCATTTAACCATCAGTACATATTTTAATTCAGTTACCCAATATTTATTTTCCTATTCATCTTTTCAAGGTATAGACTTTTTTGTTATGAATCATCAAAAAAATATTACAGTTTAGCTATTACTAACTAAATTTAATAAGTAAATACTATATATTAAACTAAATTTATTTATCTCTTACAAATTTTATATACTCTAAATTAATTATTTTTATAATAATATATCATTACATAAATTATGTAATTTATGTAATTAGTTACAATTTATATTATATGTTTTATACACATCAGTATGATTACATTGATTTTTCATTAATATCTTTACCTTTTTTTCATAATTTACCATTTTTCATAGCTTTTATAATTTTTATAGGCATAATAATTTTTCATTTCTTATATGAGAACGTCAATATTGACATTACAAAATTATAACTTTTATTAGATTCATCCAGTCAGTATTAATTTATATATTAATATTTTTAGGGTTCACACCATTTTATTCCACCACAAAAAAAAATTGTTGTTTAGGTAAGCCTAACTGATTTTATTTCACTAAATAAGATATATATAAAAAAATTATTTATCTATTTAAAAATGTATGTAATATTTTTTGTTGATTTGTAGAAATTTTTTGTTGTATATAAATTATATCATTTTTTTCCATTATAAATTATATTATACATTTTATACACATAAATATTAATTCTATGATTTTGTTGAGCTCCATGAAAATACATTAACAAGATTAATGCTAAAAATATGAAATATATATCAATGTTATAGAGAAAAAGATTTCAATGTGAGACTACTAAGGTGATGATAGAAACAAAGGTTTTCAGATATATATCCATATTTACAGTAATTGTTTTCATAAATTATGATACATTAACTATATGTATCCATTTTATTTCTATAAATACAAGTTCAACCACCCTTAAAAATTCCTCGGTTACACATAATAGAATTTTAGTTACTCCTATACCTGAATCAGTGTCACAAAATGATAGCACATAAAGAGGAAGATAGATTGAATTATCAACTATACCTTTCAATGGTTCGTTCAATAAAAATTTTCCATTATATGTTTTCATCTTTTATCAGGAAATTATATGTAGAATAAATTCCTAAAATTTTTATTCTCATTAAGTGATAGAAAATAAACAATATTATATTTTTTTAGAAAAATGGATTGGATAAAACAAGGAAAAAAATGAAGAAAAGCTCTAAGTTACAGGATGTTCTTTCAATGTATTGTGTCACCTTATTATGAAGAATACTTTATTACATACATATAACTTATATATGCTATTTGAATATTTCCTCATTAATCATAATCACTTAGAGTAATGATACATATATTTATAAATATTCAAAACATCCCCCATCATGATAGTTGGTATAACTCCTTGTAGTAAATAGTATATTTTCACTCAGTTCAATAATATTTCTTATCCTCTCCGTTTTTTTAGAACTAATTTCATTGATACTATTAGTTGTAATTTCACACCATTTTTAATGCCATCTATACTAAAAATTTAAATTCAAATACTATAATCAACTTATATATGTGTGTTATATAGTATAATTTAATACAATAAAATTTATTCTTTACCAAGGATGAACTTATACTGTTTATTATTGTTCTATCCAAATTTCACATTTTCAATCTTCAATGAATTGTATAATGTTGGGAAGACAACTAATATGACATGGGCTGATAAAGCCTCTTTGAAATTTTATCAGTATTTCTAAAAAAAGTTTTATTTTTTAAAATTAAAATTTTAATATATTCATGAATATTAAAAAATAAAAAATAATAAAATTACATTAACATTGGTTTCTAATGAAACATTAATATTTCTACAAACATCCAAACACACAAGTTATTTTAATAAATTAAACTACCTCCTCAACACATTAAAATAAATACTATGTTTTCAATATTATAATTACCTTCTTGATAACATGATATAATAATTTTCATTTCATATTACATATTTAGATACTGTCATTCCTTTAATGTCTTCCAATATTGCAGATCAAAATGCTAGTTTGATGAGAGAAATAAAAAAATATCTATATAAACATAAACCCTATTTCACTTTATGTTGCGAACTTGGAATGATTGTGTTGGTCTTATTTTTGACATTTCCATATTACCATGAATCATTGGATTTAAATTATACCTCTACCTAATAAACAAAATCCATGATAATTTCCACATTAAAAATGTTATGTTTTCATTCACAATAATGGGTGGGAAGATTGGTAGATCAATCCAAATTGGTGGGTGTCCAAACATATTTATATTAAATAGTGAAAAATAACAACACAATAACCTTTTTTTAATGACGGATACCTAATTTTTTTAACAAATTTTAGCATATAAAATGGAAAATGAGGATTACAACATAATACATGTCATCAGGTAATTAAAAAATTAATAACCATACTTATTGACTAATTATTTTTTATTTTAACATATCAATTTTTTTCAGACATTAATGAAAAGGAATTTAACTCATCTAGTAATTAAAATATTTTTTTTAAACTACTAAAAATGAGTTATGAGAATAAATCTTGAACTCATCATTTCAGAAATGAATGGGACGTTCTTCATTCACATAAAATTTCAAAATTTAAATCTACTCATTCATAAATGATGATGAATGGATGAAATGATATATAATATACCAAATACTTCTTGAATTTCATTTCTTATATCTAATGACATTAAATGACTCAATTAGGATAGATTTATAATCATATAAAGGAAATTTTATGATATAAAATGTGTATATGAGCTTCACTCACTGTACCTTCCAATGAAATACCCACTAATTTTCACCAGTGGCATGGATAGATATTTTGATTGTATATATCATCATTATACAATAATAAATATATGTATCAGGTCCTTAAAATTTATATAAGAGAGTAATTTTCTCCTCACATTAAATTTCATTCCACTAATTCATCAACTACACTAAATTCAAGATGGCTATTGTAATAGTATATTGTATATTCTTCTACAATGACTAAGAATCAAATAATATCATTTATTCACTTTAATAAAAATATATTGTGAGATGAAAATTAAAATTTCCTGCAAGATTCATACCTTAGTGGTGACCATGATGGGTCTTTATGTGGAAATCATATCATTATCACTTTAAGCTCTACTAGTTGTCCTTGATATATGATTCAAATTTACCAAGATACTATGTCGACATATAACATATTAGGAATATATATATTATCTTAACATTTACATATAATTTAATTTGTTTTTAAATTTCAATATTTATGGAAAAAAATTATTCAAATTCCTGATTTTCCTCGAATACTATCAAGATTCATCAATATGAAGTTCTACCACCTAATAAAAACATTATAAGAAGGATTTTTCATTGTAAAATCATGATCATGTAATGAACATTGAAACCACTATTCTAAAAGTTTAGAATAACCATCATTATAATATCATAATCTATTTCAATTAAGTAATACTACTATTTAACATGTAATAGTTTAAAAATTAGAATTATAAAAATGAGGGTTTCCTTATTTGTACATTCTATTATTTTGTTTTGATAGAAAAACACATTACCCCCATATAAATAAATAGAATATTTTATTCTAAAATTCAAAATAAAGGTACCCCAAGATTTCATAATGATGTTATAATTTTTATGATCCATGGCCCATTGGGTGATGATCATTATTCATCACCTTGTATGGGAAATGAAAAATGTTAAATTTTTTAGACAAAAAAAATTATTGAGAATACAATAGTTGGTGATGTTGATTATGTTTTTTATCAAAAAAGGGATAATAGATGTATGTTCCTCGTGATCGATGTTGATTTGGATACTTGTTTTTTTTCCTTGAAGTGCTTTTTTAAAAGTACCATGCTCATTAGAATATTGATATTTTAAATCAATCATCTTCAATATAATACCTTTTTAAATATATCTGTAAGGATCATGATAATTTTTTATTGGAACATTATGAGCCTAATAGTAGACACTTTTCTGGAAAAAATATAGATGAGATTAAAATTTATTATGATTCTCTATAAATATTACCTTACAAATATTCCTATAGTATTTTTTCTTATGATATCCATTACCGATATCATAAAATGAATTGATTTCGTTTCCATTTACCAAGTCAAAGCATTGTGACCTACACAAATAGTGATAATATTAGTGATATCTTGACTAAACCCAACATTTCAAAATTAATTTTAACTTCTTGGTTTGAGGAAAATTAAGTGTATATAGATATAAAAACATTATCATATTCATAATTCCAAACAATATTTTTCATTAACTCTCATTAAAAAATTGTTTTAACAGAAACAAGGATTTTGTATTTGTAGATTGTATTATGTGTCATCCATAATAAGAGATATATGTTACATGAGACTACTTATTTCAAATATATAAGGTGAAACATCATATCATGATATTAATGTAGTGAAAACCATTATTCATCATACATTAAGAGATGAATGTTTCAGTTTAGCACTATTACATTGTAGAAAGGAGTTTTTGGAAGCTATTAAATAGTTGTCTCTTTGTGGGATGGGATATAACCGAGGTAGATTTTTTATAGTATTTTATTCTCAAACAATATTTATTATCCTAATATTGTTTTTCATGAAACTTGGAGCAACATGATTGAAGTGTTTTTATATGTCCAAAACCATAGTTTACAAATACAAGGTATGTAATTTAACTATATATTTTATTTTACATGTATTTATAATTTATTTATATAAATGTTTATTACAATATATTTCTTAACATTTTATATTATATTTTAGTAAATGACTTCTAATTATTATATTTTCCTTAAATTATGGTGTAAGTATCCATATAACAATATCCTACAAATTTTTTTGTGTTATTAATGTGTTAAAATTGCTAGATTTTATATGTAAAAATATTATTCAATGTAATTGTAATAATTTTTCTAATTTCATTAGAATAATATCCTAAAATACACCATATGATACCTAAAACATTTTAAATACCATCTTTTAATTGTTTTAAAGTATTATCTCAAAACATTTATACATATTTTTATTTCTTTATACTAATAAATATTTTAATCTCATTGGATAATTTATGAATTCCTTGAAATAGTTGTTATTATGGTATTTTGGGGTATATAATTCCTATAGAAACATGGTAAACATGTTTAAAAATTATTTAATATCATTTAGTTTCATAAAATAATAAAAACATAATATTTCCATATGTCTGATGTAAAATATATTATTCTTCAAAATATGGAAATCATTTCAACCTAATCTAATATATTATGATCATTAAATTATGGGTTTTTTGTTCAATTTAAAGCATAATACCTATCATATAATCTAAATCACTAACATTGTGAATAATGAACATTACTATGATTAAAAAATTATACTATTATTTCAAATTATTATATTTAACAATTATTGATTGTCAATGTAAAATTTATTATTTCCTTTAGATAGGAAACTTTATTCAAAAAAATGATATATATATTCATTGTTATCTTATTCTTCAAGTTCTATATTGATTAATTAATGCTTAGAAAATAAATTAGTCATATAAGAACTTAATTAAAATGAAAAACTTTCACTCAAATGAGTATTTAAATATAACAATTATGCTAACCATTGAACATAAATGGGTGGTGGATGTCACTATTTCATCATTATATTCTTCTTCTGGGGGGGGGGGGTTTCTTGAATGGATATGGTAGAATGGTTAACAATTTCATTTGGAGATATTTATATGTCTTCCAGGATCATAAGATAAAATTGTTCTTATAGTTTCTACCAGTGTAATAACACCATTAATCCTTCTAAGTGGAAGGATGGTCCACTCAAAATTACATATTCCAAAACCTAATAATGAGTACTCATTTTTTAGTATTCATTAAGTTAGTGATGTTTTATAAATTCTTCAATTAAAAAACTGATTATTTGGAATGGTGTACCAATGATTCCTAAACATGGTTTTGAAGCTATTGATTGTTATTTTAGAGGTATAATGTCAGTAAAAATTAATAACCTTCAAATTTACATGTTAGTGGACTAACTATTATCTTGGGGGGGGTATCAAAGAAATATTATTTATAATAGAATAAAAAATTTCTTTTTAAGTAAAATTTTATCATATCTATGGCACTACTGTCAGGTTTTAGCATTGATAAATAAAATTTGACTTCATTCAACATATAATGGCTATGATTTAGATGAAGTACAAGAATATTCTAAATTAAGTGTTCATATTAGAGAAGGTCCAGTTTTTTGGATTAATGATGGTGAAGTAGTAATTCTAATTCCATCAGCATATCTTATTACACCATTTACCAACCTAATGAATTCAACTGTTCACCACACATTCCTGAATTTCTTTATTAACTAGAGAAATTTTAATTACATGAAATATTTTTCTATATTAGTACAAAAAAATATATTGTTCATGTTTTAAATGACTACATGATATCATTGACAACAATTTATTCTGTAGATAACATCAGTTAGGATTCTACATGAAGTGCTGTTTTTGATTCATATAGGTCATAGAAAATATATATGGTTTACATTTTAAGTGACATCAATATATATAGGTTTCCTTACAATGAAATTAAATTAAAAATTGGGTACCAATTATGTTTCTAAAAAATGTATATCAATCTGTTGTTTCAAGTAATGTTGTATGGTTGATTATTAAAAACTAGGGTGACTATGTCATTGGAGTATAAATATTATTTCCACTTCACTATAGGAATCATCCATTATTTCATTCAATTAATATAATACACCTTGATTCTAGATGTTCTTTCAATCTACAATTAACATAGTATCCATTGATTGTTTCATATGAAATTAATATTAAAAAAATTCAAGGATAATAACTTTCATGCATTGGGTTATGTATTCTAAACCCTATATTAGTTCATGGAAGAATAAATGTTCCTTTATTTGAGTTGACATCAAAAAATGGATTAAACCTAGTAGTAAATGATAAAGATAACATTATCTCTGATTCCATAGAAAATATTTTCTATAAGGAAATTTTTGATAACTTGTACAAAATATCAATTAAATTACAATAATTATTTATCAACTTTCTCCAATTTCTAGTAGGAATACTATAATGGTTTTCGTTATTTATGATTATTTTTTATATGTACACTGATTTTAAATCTGCAGTGTTATAAAAATTTCAAGTTCAATAAATCAACTGAATTAAATTACAAATAAAGATGAAAAATCACTAAAAATAAATGAAAAACATTTCAATTTTTGGTTTACTTATTATTTCATGTATTCCAATCATTTCATCACTATATACCTCATTCGTGTTGATGAAAATGTGATTTTGAGATAAAGACAAAAAAATTGAATTTTTTTTATTGTTCTATTAATTAGTACATATATTTCTTTTCATTATTCTATAATGCTGAAATAAAATATTATTTTTTTCAATGTATATTATACATTTTTAAAATACATTTTTCTTAGAATAGACACTCGTTTTTAATTTAGTGGTCCTCAAATAATCTCATTTTTAAAATAGTTTTTTAAGACTTAAAATACATTATACAAAACATACATATTGCATAAAATAAGGGAATAATTGTGGAAAATAGATATAAGGGAAGAATGATGATTACATAAACCACCCATGAATGACCATGTGATTTTCATTTTTTTACTTTATAGTTATGATTTTTTTTATTTTATAATATTATTTTGAAAAGGGTTCTAAAACGACATCTAATAAGTAAATTTTCATTCGAATTCACTTACTTACTATTTATTTTAAACTCAAACACATAATAAACATAAAGAATACACTCATTTTTATAAAATAATGTTATTTTATACACATTACTTTTAAATTAATATATAATATAATTTATTATGTTTCAATTGAAATTTAATTTGACATAATTTTCATTTTCATTACTTAACCTTTATTTTATTCTTCTTTGATTGATACATCATTGGACATTTTCATTACTAACATATGATGCAGTCTATAGGGAATTCCAACAAAATGATGCAAATTGTTATATAGGATGAGTTTTTATCCAAAATTTTCTTTTACTTTCAATTTCTAATAAATTATAGTTAATAATTACGTTTTATTATTTTTTATAGGGTTAAAAATTTATTGTATTTTATGGGGTGATTTTGCGAACCAAATGTAAAATTAAATGGAATATATTAATGAATAATCTACTATTTTTATTATTCAACGTGTTAGGGAAAAGAGAAATAGAATTAGGTTTCTTATCTATTCATTAAATTTTTTCTCTATATATAAATTTTTTTTATTTTTTTAAATTACTACTACACTATAATCTTAACATATTTTTCGGAATTTCATGTAAGTTTTGTCATTATAAAATCATACTTTAAAGAAATGAAATTGCATTTCAACCCTGATATTCTACTAGTTGAGAGCTTTAGAAGAAGGTTTCATTTTAACTGAAATTACATGTCATTTGAACCTATATCATACTTTCTACACCATTAATGTACTATCCGTCATTTATAATTGATAATGATTCTTATTATTCAATTATGAGGTTTTAATTGGTCATTCCTTCATAGGATTCTAGTCATCCCAAATCACATTGATATAATTTGGGTATAGACTTGCTATATTCGAATAACAAAAAAATAATAATCTTTGATATAAAAAAATATCAATAAGATAGTAACATGTTCTGGAATTTTTAATTATAAAATAAATTGTTACATAACTTTCACCAATTTTCTATTATATTAATGATAATAAACTCTATTCGCTTTTTATTAGCCTACAAGGTATTTATTTATAGCTAAATTATGGTCAATTCAATGAATCGACAGGTGTTATTCTGAATCATATAGTTATTCCATGATAAACATTGACATCTCTAATTGTAATATTTGGTTCCCAAATTTTAAATCCACTCTTAATAACTCTGATCCATGTTTTTATGTTCTTCTTTTTCTATATCACATATAATTAATCTAATATTTAGTAATTTTTAATTTATTTATATTGATATAAATCAGTCTATTAAAATAATTTTAAATCCAAGAAATTTATATTTCAACTGATGGTGACTGGTCACGGAGATTCATTTAAGATTTTTCCCTTTTCAAAAGAGAGTAATTAAAATTATAAACAACAAAACTTCAATGATGGTTGATTCTTTTATAAATTTAAAAACATGTAACTATTTACATCTTTATTAATACATTTCCTATTTCTTTAAAAATTCATTAATAATAATTTTTAAATAGGGACAATGATGAGTTCTGTTTTCCTTTAGAGTAAAATATTTTCAAAAAAAAGTTTTTTATCAGTTGACACAATTGATTACATCATTCAAAACCTACACAATTAAACATAATAAACATACAAGGTTCTTTCTCCATTTCAAAACAAAAAATGAGATCAATAATTTTGATCAGTGTTGGGAATATTTTCATGTAAAATTTGTTTCAATTTCATAAATTTCATTTATGAAAGACAAAATCCACATCACATTATTCATTTTATCCTTACTATATAAGAGAATCAGAGTAGTGGATCTTCACTATTTATTTGCGGAATTACACATAGTTAGGTACTATAGTTTTTAATTTCATAAATTAATTTTTAATAATTTAATATCCAGTACATTACAATACTAATTTTATTATTACTTTTAGAATCATAGAAGTAGATATTTATGGATTAGTTGATTCAATAATGTTGGATTTGTGAAATCAGCCCTGAAAATATTATCTAATCAGGTATATTTATGTACTCTTGATTGACTGTTAATTTTATTGAAACATTAGAATTAAAAAGTATGTATTATTTATATCATTACCATATTATATATGTTTAAAACATGTAGTTCATTTATTCATTTTAATTGTCTAATGTTAACATTTTGATCATTGATTATGTGATTTTATTTCTTACTAACATTTTATATTTATTATTATAACTCTATAATGTTTGGGGAGTCATTATTATATGATTTTTGATAGTGAGGATGAAGTGAAACTTGATGTTATAATGTGTTGAGACTATGTGTGTAAAAATGGCAATTATACTATGTTGCAACTATATACGAAGGAAAATATAAAAATCAGAATGAAAAAATGAATCAAATTTTATGATGATATATGATTGTAAAATTATATTATCCTTTTTATTTTATAATTTATTTCTTATTTGAATTTTAATTTTCATTATCCCAATAGTATCATATATTGCATTTTACACAGTTTTTATTTTCATTTTTTCATTTCTTTTTAATTTCCCATATATATACTATATTCATTTCACAAATTACAATATGCAGTTTACAATATACTTTTATAATTACTATTTCATATTTCAATATAAAACTCTTTAATAGTAATCTATTACAATATTTATCTTACCCTCTATTTTTAACTATTAATAAATTAAACATTGAAATTAGCATCACATATTGTTATTACATATGTTAAAATATTATTATTAAATAAGATTGATAAACTAAATTTCCAACAAGAATATAATTAGTGTATATTGAGTAGTTTTATTTTATTGAATTTTATCCTTTCTGAATTTTCTTATTTTTATCTCATTTCACTACATATATATCTTCTTTCCTTTATGTTATTCCATGAAACATTTATGTCCATTTTGAGATCTGTTTTTTCAACCTCATAATTGGTTAAATACGTGATTATTGAATCATTTAATTTTTAGATAGTCTAATTGTTTAAATATTTTTATCATAATAATCAGTTCAATAATTTATTTATCTACACACCCAATATTATAAAATAAATCTTGAAAACACAAATCCAATAATCCATTAAGATGGATAAAATATACATTGGAACAAGAAGTAAGTACAAGTACCATGTTTATCCCCATAACAAAGAACACATCCCCATTAATGTATATTTTTCTGTATATAATTTGGAATATGATCTCATTATAGTGTAATTTGTATAATTATTCATGAATTTTTTCCCGATCTTCAATTTTTTTCAACTAATTAATGTAAAAAATGAATTTTCTTATATATTATTATGTACTATTTTTATACCACAAACATTCAGTTTCAATATGTTTACTTTTTTAAGTAATAAAATAATTATCCTTTTTTGTATTGTTTCAAAATATATATATCTATAATTTTTAAACATGCATAATTTCAAGCTTGTGAATTTGAACATCCAATTATTTGTTGAATAATCTAATGATCCTATTATGTACATTTTCAATAGGTAAATCCATCCCACCACATTCAGGATTATGATTATCCTAAATGTGTTTTCTATTTGTATTATCCTTCTTAAAAAGGTGATATTTATATATAATATTGTTAAATAAGTTTCATTCTTTTTTAATTGCCTTCAAATTGAATTTTCAAAATCAATTTTTTCCTAGTAGTGTTTTATAACTCAATTTTAAAGTTTTTTATAAGTGTTTAAAAGAAATTTTCTAAAACTATTTACTGTTTTATTTACTGGGAGAGTTATAATTTATCTTTTAATTTGTAATTTATATTTTCTCTTCACTATTAAAAAAAATTAAATTTTATTGTGTTGTACTCATTAAAATATTCACTGATCGGTATCACTGTTTGAATGAAAATGAGAAGAACTAGATCGTAAAATTTACAGAAAATGGTTTATCACAAGGAATGTTCACATGAACCTCAACTTCTGATATAATACAATAAATAGTCATCTCTCATAATCAAATCACCAGGGTGGTGATTTTATATTTTTAGTAAAGAACCTAGATACCCCAAAATAGAAGCCAATAAATCCTACACAATTATAGTGACGAAAATATTTGTACATTAATTATCATGATAATATTAAAATAGTTTGGGTTGGATATTATTTCCTTTATTTCCTCTCTTTATGAGGTTTTTGAAACCTACAATCCTTGTTAGACCTTGGATTGGGGATTCGATTTTATTAATTCTCAAACACATGGTATTTAATGTCTTGATGTGAAATGGTGGGTTATTTGGATTTATAAAACCTTCCAATATATTAGCTTAATTCAGCATCTATATTTTTTAATCATTATCCCTATGGCCAATTCTTTCACCCATGCAACATTTTATTATTCCTTTGAGACATTTCATTTTGTGATTCATCAGAAATTTTAGTCATCTATGTTATTAAATCTTCTATTCTTTATCATCATTGTCGCCTAATATTATATGAAACATGATCCTTATAATATCTTGTTTGTTCACATTTATGAAAAGAATCATGTTATTACTAATTACATGAGGTCGGTGGGTGAATATGACCATAGTATTTTCAATACAATCTTTGATACCATTTTCCCTCATTATGATAATTAATAATTTTTCTATCCTTAACATTATAAACATGGTTCCTCATCAGTGAAGACTATTCTAAAAAATGAGTTTATTAAGAGTGAAGAATAAATAAAAAATGAAATTATTATAATATAATAATTACATGGAAAATCCAATATTAAAATATATTACCCATTTAAAATATAATATTATCTTTCAGTTCAATATAAATCGCTTTATATTTAATCTAGATTTATTTATGTCAGGTTCTCTTATATTCCATAACATAATTCCTTAATAAAATAAAATTGTCACTCTATATTTAAATGATAATGTCATTATCCAAATAATACCACTCAATAGTGTCTCTATAAGTGTGTAGACTTAGGAACACTCATCTTGCACCAATGTGATGATCAACTCAATGCTCGACCATATAGCATCCCGCCTTTTTATCACATAAACTTTCATTACATTATACAAAACTGAGGATCTTTAAGGTTTAGTGTCTTGGAAACCAGGAACTTAAAAAATGAAAACATAAATCATTCTTCTAAAACACTCTAAAGGCTTCTCCTCATGTTCATCCTAGGTTCATTACTGCATCACATTACCTGGGGACATACATCAAAAGAAAGGGTGAGCAGAAAGCCCAGTAATGGAAACAAGAGAAACATTTTACATGCGAACTTGAGATACTTCAATAAGGCCATGAAAAGAACTTTAAGGAATGAGAAAGAAATGTTGAGGCATATCATACTAAAAATAACATTTTTCATAACATTAAGATGTGGCTACATCATTTAATATTTACAATCATTTCGTTTCACCAAGGTCCATCCCCAAGGCATCGTTAAAAATTACCAAGGTTATTCACCATGGTGTCGTTAAAAATAGTCATCTCTAGAGATTAAGTCTTTACCCAATGCATTGGAGCGCTATCAGGGAGCACCCTTAAATTTGCCTTTATTATAATGTGAGCCACATATATCATCATCAAACATTTCATAAATAACCCATATAGCATAAAATAAATGGGTTTCATTTCATAATCACAACGTTTTAAAAACTGCTTTAAAGACATGATCTTTACGTCACTTTAAAACCCACAGAAAAGGAAGGTGGGTCTCATGTATGTAAATCCAAGAATTTAAAATTGAACATTTTGGTATATATGTTAATACCCCTTTATAATAAAGAGCTTTTAGTATTCACTTAATAATATAAAAGAACTTTAGAAAAAGAGAGGGACATTTTGAGACGGAAATTCTGCAGCATAACGGCTATGTTACGAGGTTTTAGAAGACATTAAAAAGAGAGGGAATATGGGTCAAACATTCATAAATGACCCATAAAACAGTAGATGGACAGAATAAAAAGGATACATGATCATGGAAATGAAATTTCAAGGACATACCATTTGAAATGAAAAACATGGAAGAAAGACAAAAATTAGATTTCTCTTATGAAAGTTCGGCAGCCTAACGACGTTACTTAAACTTCAAACACAATGATTTGAAAAGATCAAATAGGGTCTCTCATCATGTGAACATAAGAGTTCAGTATGATAGATATAGAGATAATTCCCCAACATAATTAAAAAGGAACTTGAAATACTTGACATGAAAGTAGAACTTTGAAAAGAATGAGAAGGGTGAAAGAATCCCCTAAAAATTCTGCAGCCTAACGGTGCCACTTAAAACTTCAAAATACTGAATTGAAGAGATCAAATGGGGTCTCTCATCATATGAACATAAGAGTCCAGTATGATAGATATATAGATCATAACCCAACATAACAAAAAGGAACTTGATGGAATTGACATGAAAGTAGATCTTCAAAACGAGAAGGGTGAAGAACCACTTAAAAATTCGGCAGCCTAACGGCGCCACTTAAAACTTCAAAATAATGAATTGAAGAGATCAAATGGGGTATCTCATCATATGAACATAACATTCCAGTATGATAGATATAGAGATCATACCCCAACATAACAAAAAGGAACTTGAAAGAATTGACATGAAAGTAGAACTTCAAAACGAGAAGGGTGAAGAACCACTTAAAAATTCGGCAGCCTAACAGCGCCACTTAAAACATCAAAATACTGAATTGAAGAGGTCAAATGGGGTCTCTCATCATATGAACATAAGAGTCAAGTATGATAGATATAGAGATCATACCCAAACATAACAAAAAGGAACTTGAATGAATTGACATGAAAGTACAACTTCAAAACGAGAAGGGTGAAGAACCACTTAAAAATTCGGCAGCCTAACGGCGCCACTTAAAACTTCAAAATACTGAATTGAAGAGATAAAATGGGGTCTCTCATCATATGATCATAAAATATCAGTATGATAAATTTAGAGATCATACCCCAACATAATAAAAGGGAACTTGAAATACTTTACATGAAAATAGATCTTGAAAAATGAGAAGGGAGAAAGAGTCTGTTACAAAAATTTCGGCAGCCTAACGGCGCCACTTAAAACTTCATAAAACGAAATAATGAGAGTAAGAGGGGATCTATCATTATATGAAAACAAAAAGGGCATTAAGAGGAGTATAAAAGAACATCCTCCAATATAAGAACATGTAGCATAAAAGGAATGACATAAAAGAGATTACTTGAAATGAAAGAGAGAGGTCGGATCCCTTACCTTAAAACATAACTCTTAAAACTCAAAGGTTGGGACCATGAGGGCATGGGGGCACCTTGGGAGGACTCCTTGGGAGGTAATGAGACCAGAACTTCGTTGGGGGAGAGTGATGAGTCGAAATAGATGAGAGGATGGCTTGGTATTTATAGGGAAAGTGAGGGGACAAGGCATTAATGGCCAAGGGACACCTCACATGTGCTTTTCTCAAACCCATGTGCTCTCCCTTGGCATTTATCATGGAGTTAGGCCACATGGGGCCCCCAAAACAATAATTCATCACCCTTGGCCGGCCAACCCTTAAAAGATCTCATGAAATCATCATGACACAGTTATGATGTCATTAAACATACCGAAACCCTAAAACTGCATTTTTACTATTCACTGAAAATTCAACTTTCTCAGAAAAAATCCCAAAATTTCACACTAACCAAATATCAATGCTCTGATTTCAAAAAAGAACTCCATTTTATAAAAATAATTTTCTAAATATTTTTAAATTTATTTTTAAATAAATTCACTATTCACCGAAAATTCATTTTTTCAGAAAAACCCCAAAAATTACCATAAAATAATATCGGTGCTCTGAGTTCAAAAATGAAATACATTTTATAAAAATAATTTTCTAAACATTTTTAATTTAATTTTTAATTAAAAAACACTATTCACCTGAAAAAACTAATTCTTGAATAATAATTTATGAAACCGTTATTTAACCATTTTATTGAATCACATTACTTAATCAGGGTGCCTAGATTATATTAATACTTTCTTTAAGTGAGATTACTAATCCATTTGGACACATTACTAATCCTAATCATAAAATCACTATTCATATTTTACTATTCATCAAAAATTATGTTGATCTTATTAGTCTCTAAATTTCGTACTGAACATAATTGTAGAAGACCATTTTTCGAAAATCATTACACATTTTAAATTATTTACGGTTTACATAAACATTTTTTTAAAATATCCTTTTGAAAATTCATCAAAATATGCATACTATTTTTATCTGGTCATTTGAAAATTCATAAACTTCATCATAAGAAGAAATCCCAATTTTTATTTAAAACAATGATTACACAAGGCAGTTACGGTCTCGTTACATAGCCTCTTATAATACCAGCGTAGGACCTAAGAGTAAGGTGTGCTAGGGTGATAGAATCTTGGGGCGGCTCAGTCAACATCGCACGAGTAGTAATTTCTATCAGTTTGAACTTCTCGCGAAGGCGATCCCGTTCTAGATTCACTCGATGAAGTTCAGCTTGGGTTTGGTCCAGAGCAAAGCCCAGTGGTGCTACCTCCTTCCCAAGTTCTGTTAGATGGGCTTCGATCGGTCCAAGACTACTAGGTGAGGCCATAGAATCTTCTTTCTATAATAATTAACCAAGATTACTTGTATTTAGAGACAATAATCAAAACATTTTGTTCACAGCGGTCATATTGATCGATGGTCATATAACAGTCAGAACCCAATGGTCTCATTTTAATTATAATCATGTTTATCAAATAAAACATTTTTGTTGAGTATAATAATAAAATAAAATAACACATGAAATTAGGAAATAAGATTTATTCAAAATTTCGAGTCGTTACAATCTTCCCCCCTTAAGAAATTGCGTCCTCGCAATTTTAAAAATTGGGTTTTGAAATTTCATTGAAAGTCCCACATCGGAAAAAGAGTCAGTGACACCATTACTTTAAAATAAAGAAAAGGAAGTACAAAGGCCACCTGAGTTTACTCATACTAGGATTCCATGTAGGAAACATGGACATGGAGGAGAAAACAAAGGGTAATGTCCTAAAGGAGAGTGATAGAAAACATGATTAGGAGGAAGTTAACCACCAGAAAATCCCAAAATTATGATGTGTGCAAGCGGTCTTTGATTACCTAGTAGGAAACGTAAACCAACAACATTTTTGTTTTACGTTCCTTTTCATAACTTTGAGGAATTCATTTACAACATAGAACAAAAACATAAAGAAATATATCTACCTTCATCTAGAGTTTCATCCTTTAATAAGTTTCTACCCAAAACTAATCTTTTCTCCAAACTATGATCATTCAAAACTACTTGGTCTCATCAAAACACAAGAATCATCTTCTAGAGAATCACATAATCCACAAAAGATTAACTATCTATTTCTTTTATCTTTAAACATTATCCCAAAAATAGAAAGGGTAAGGTAAAACAACTCTTCAAAAAGAATCCCATAGGAATGGAAACTACTTTTAAATCTTCAAAGTTCCATGGTACTACCCAAAGTTCATCATAGACCATTCCGTAAATAATGGTCCTTAAGATTCCTCAAAATAAACCAAACTAAGATTGAAACCCAAATACAAGAAGGATTTGATAACATAGTCTTCCAAAATAAACTTCATTGTTCATCTCCAAACAACATCAACCACTCCTAACATCTAAACTAAACATATTTTACCCAAGATAGGTTAATCATTCCCATAAGTAGCCTAAATTACTATAAGTCCACCATAAATTTATCGATTCTTCAAAATATAAGTCAACCTTACTCCTCAATGAAAATACCATAGTAATCTATTTACCTCGATCATATAGGGTCCCTAAAATAGTGAACGTATTCCAAAATAATAATAATCTTTTAATCCCCTAATCACCTCTGTCATATTAATACGACAATCGTCACATTTCCTATCACATTGGTTTTTGGGACATGTTCTTCCATTTCCCGCCATTAACTAAGAAAATAAACTATAATTAGGGGCTTATTTACTTAGCTAATAATCATGAAAAGGAAACATTAAGCATAAAAGGATAAAAATGTAGAATAAAAGTATATCCTAACTTGTGATCCCCTAGGTTCCAATCTAGGTTATCCATGATCATATATTCTTATGTGAATCCTTATTTTGTTTTATCCTTGTTCCTTTAATAATGGTTCATACTGAGCTTATGAATTTACCAAAGCATATCCCCCGGGAGTGTCATAACCAAGAGTGCATCAAGGCCCGTTGTCGTGTACCAGTTCCCGTTCGAGTCTAGCTCAAAGCAGTGTTTTCAGGTTTTACCCCTATGTACATCTGTGCCAGAGCCACCTCTACCTGCTCATATCCAGACAGGGATGTATTTGCTTGGAAACCCCTTACTCAATACTCACCAAAATACTAGGAAGATTTCCTATATTTAAACTTTTCTATAGGTTTATTCCTAGATTTTTCATATCCTAATTTCCACAAATAACTAAACCATCCTTTGATACCAACTATAGCATCCCGCCTTTTTATCACATAAACTTTCATTACATTATACAAAACTGAGGATCTTTAAGGTTTAGTGTCTTGGAAACCAGGAACTTAAAAAATGAAAACATAAATCATTCTTCTAAAACACTTGAAAGGATTCTCCTCATGTTCATCCTAGGTTCGTTACTGCATCACATAACCTGGGGACATACATCAAAAGAAAGGGTGAGCAGAAATCCCAGTAATGGAAACAAGAGAAACATTTTACATGTGAACTTGAGATACTTCAATAAGGCCATGAAAAGAACTTTAAGGCATGAGAAAGAAATCTTGAGGCATATCATAATAAAAATAACATTTTTCATAAATTTAAGATGTGGCTACATCATTTAATATTGACAATCGTTTCGTTTCACCAAGGTCCATCCCCAAGGTGTCGTTAAAAATTACCAAGGTTATTCACCATGGCGTCGTTAAAAATAGTCATCTCTAGAGATTAAGTCTTTACCCAATGCATTGGAGCGCTATCAGGGCGCACCCTTAAATTTGACTTTATTATAATGTGAGCCACATATATCATCATCAAACATTTCATAAATAACCCATATATCATAAAATAAATGGGTTTCATTTCATAATCACAACGTTTTAAAAACTGCTTTAAAGACATGATCTTTCTGTCACTTTAAAACCCACAGAAAAGGAAGGTGGGTATCATGTATGTAAATACCAGAATTTAAAATAGAACATTTTGGTATATATGTGAATACCCCTTTAGAATAAAGAGCTTTGAGTATTCACTTAATAATATAAAAGAACTTTAGAAAAAGAGAGGGACATTTTGAGACGGAAATTCTGCAGCATAACGGCTATGTTACGAGGTTTTAGAAGACATTAAAAAGAGAGGGAATATGGGTCAAACATTCATAAATGACCCATAAAACAGTAGATGGACAGAATAAGAAGGATACATGATCATGGAAATGACATTTCAAGGAAATACCATTTGAAATGAAAAACATGGAAGAAAGACAAAAATTAGATTTCTCTTATAAAAGTTCGGCAGCCTAACGACGTTACTTAAACTTCAAACACAATGATTTGAAAAGATCAAATAGGGTCTCTCATCATGTGAACATAAGAGTTCAGTATGATAGATATAGAGATAATTCCCCAACATAATTAAAAATGAACTTGAAAGACTTGACATGAAAGTAGAACTTTGAAAAGAATGAGAAGGGTGAAAGAATCCCCTAAAAATTCGGCAGCCTAACGGTGCCACTTAAAACTTCAAAATACTGAATTGAAGAGATCAAATGGGGTCTCTCATAATATGAACATAAGAGTCCAGTATGATAGATATAGAGATCATACCCCAACATAACAAAAAGGGACTTTATGGAATTGACATGAAAGTAGATCTTCAAAACGAGAAGGGTGAAGAACCACTTAAAAATTCGGCAGCCTAACGGCGCCACTTAAAACTTCAAAATACTGAATTGAAGAGATCAAATGGGTTCTCTCATAATATTAACATAAGATTCCAGTATGATAGATATAGAGATCATACCCCAACATAACAAAAAGGAACTTGAAAGAATTGACATGAAAGTAGAACTTCAAAACGAGAAGGGTGAAGAACCACTTAAAAATTCGGCAGCCTAACGGCGCCACTTAAAACATCAAAATACTGAATTGAAGAGGTCAAATGGGGTCTCTCATAATATGAACATAAGAGTCAAGTATGATAGATATAGAGATCATACCCCAACATAACAAAAAAGAACTTGAAAGAATTGATATGAAAGTAGAACTTCAAAACGAGAAGGGTGAAGAACCACTTAAAAATTCGGCAGCCTAACGGCGCCACTTAAAACTTCAAAATACTGAATTGAAGAGATAAAATGGGGTCTCTCATCATATGATCATAAAATATCATTATGATAAATTTAGAGATCATACCCCAACATAATAAAAAGGAACTTTAAATACTTTACATGAAAATAGATCTTGAAAAATGAGAAGGGAGAAAGAGTCCGTTACAAAAATTTCGGCAGCCTAACGGCGCCACTTAAAACTTCATAAAACGAAATAATGAGAGTAAGAGGGGATCTCTCATTATATTAAAACAAAAAGGGAAGTAAGAGGAGTATAAAATAACATCATACAATATAATAACATGTAGCATAAAAGGAATGACATAAAAGAGATTACTTGAAATGAAAGAGAGAGGTCGGATCCCTTACCTTAAAACGTAACTCTTAAAACTCAAAGGTTTGGACCTTGAGGGCATGGGGGCACCTTGGGAGGACTCCTTGGGAGGTAATGAGACCAGAACTTCGTTGGGGGAGAGTGATGAGTCGATATAGATGAGAGGATGGCTTGGTATTTATAGGGAAAGTGAGGGGACAAGGCATTAATGGCCAAGGGACACCTCACATGTGCTTTTCTCAAACCCATGTGCTCTCCCTTGGCATTTATCATGGAGTTAGGCCACATTGGGCCCCCAAAACAATAATTCATCACCCTTGGCCGGCCAACCCTTAAAAGATCTCATGAAATCATCATGACACAGTTAAGATGTCATTAAACATACTGAAACCCTAAAACTGCATTTTTACTATTCACTGAAAATTCAACTTTCTCAGAAAAATCCCAAAATTTCACACTAACCAAATATCAATGCTCTGATTTCAAAAATGAACTCCATTTTATAAAAATAATTTTCTAAATATTTTTAAATTTATTTTTAAATAAATACACTATTCACCGAAAATTCATTTTTTCAGAAAAAAACCCCAAAAATTACCGTAAAATAATATCGGTGCTCTGAGTTCAAAAATGAAATACATTTTATAAAAATAATTTTCTAAACATTTTTAATTTAATTTTTAATTAAAAAACACTATTCACCCAAAAAAACTAATACTTGAATAATAATTTATGAAACCGTTATTTAACCATTTTATTGAATCACATTACTTAATCAAGGTGCCTAGATTATATTAATACTTTCTTTAAGTGAGATTACTAATCCATTTGGACACATTACTAATCCTAATCATAAAATCACTATTCATATTTTACTATTCATCAAAAATTATGTTGATCTTATTAGTCTCTAAATTTCGTACTGAACATAATTGTAGAAGACCATTTTTCAAAAATCATTACACATTTTAAATTATTTAAGGTTTACATAAACATTTTTTTAAAATATCCTTTTGAAAATTCATCAAAATATGCATACTATTTTTATCTGGTCATTTGAAAATTCATAAACTTCATCATAAGAAGAAATCCCAATTTTTATTTAAAACAAGGATTACACAAGGCAGTTACGGTCTCATTACATAGCCTCTTATAATACCAGTGTAGGACCTAAGAGTAAGGTTTGCTAGGGTGATAGAATCTTGGGGCGGCTCAGTCAACATCGCACGAGTAGTAATTTCTATCAGTTTGAACTTCTCGCGAAGGCGATCCCGTTCTAGCTTCACACGATGAAGCTCATCTTGGGTTTGGTCCAGAGCAAAGCCCAGTTGTGCTACCTCCTTCCCAAGTTCTGTTAGATGGGCTTCGATCGGTCCAAGACTACTAGGTGAGGCCATAGAATCTTCTTTCTATAATAATTAACCAAGATTACTTGTATTTAGAGACAATAATCAAAACATTTTGTTCACAGCGGTCATATTGATCGATGGTCATATTATAGTCAGAACCCAATGGTCTCATTTTAATTATAATCATGTCTATCAAATAAAACATTTTTGTTGAGTATAAAAATAAAATAAAATAACACATGAAATTAGGAAACAAGATTTATTCAAAATTTCGGGTCGTTACAGACCATCTTTTTTTGGGTGATTATCATTACATACATTGGTTCCATAGTTGAATCAAAAATATAGTATCCTAACATGGATTTAATTTCTAGGGGAAAAATATAACATATAATGTACTAAAGCATCATGATTTTACCATATATATAAACTTATCCATCAGACTTATTCAAAGATTTTTTAATAATTTTATCTTAATATATTCCCCAAAATATGTACACTAATCCTAAAAAATAAATAAAACTGACACTGATTGAAATTATAGAGGTCAAAAGATAAATATAACATAAATAAAATAATGAATTCATTATTTACCTGAAATATATCACAAATAGTAGTACAACCCATGAATCAAAAGGATTAGTTCACCTGTGTACTAGTTATATAAGAGACAATTATGAACATTTCTATACAATAAAACTCCACTAGAATAAATTATAGATTTCACAAAAGTTATAATTGCCTTCAAAACAAATCAAATGAATAAAATAAGATATTGGTGATTTTAAATGGTCTATTGTAGAAAAACTCATCATCATGTCATGATTTATTAGATCATAATCATCTAAGAAAAAATTAACAAATGATAAGTTTTTTATTAAAAATATCATGGATTAATAATATTTTTTCATATATAATGATGGAATGAATTCTAATATCAAATTAACAATTATATAATTTGGAATAACTATTTGGAATCATTAAATAATAAACTCAAACCATGGATTGTAATCATAGTCATAAGGATATGTAATATCAAGGAAATTAAATATAAAATTAAACTATTGCACTTACATAGGAATATAAATCATTAAATGGTAGAGTGAGAATCATCACCCATATAGGGGAGTATTTATCATATCCTAACGTAAAAAGTAGTATATGAATCAAAATATGATTCCAAAAATCATAGTGGAATATGAATAACTACCAATTATTATAAATATAGTGCACTATGTATCACTTCCAGAGAACCATAGTGAAGAGTGCATTAATAATTGATTCCCATGTGTATCTCATGACTTATAAATCCATAATAATTATATTAGAGGGTGATATTGAACCCCAACCATCCTCATATATATATGTGTGTATTCCACATGAAAACAATCACTAATAACATCTGAAAGAACCATTAGAAAAAATGGTCTTGACCACATTTATAGATGGTATCACTAAAATTTACTTGTATAATGTAAATTTTTTATACCCAAAACTCAAAAACCCAAAAATAATATTTTATAAGACTATTTATAAGGTCGTAAATTACAAATAATTTCAAAATATTTAAATCCTTTAGAGATAATGAAGAAAATGATGGTGAAATCATAAAATATAATTTTGACAAACACTTTTTTATGTGGAAAAAATTATGAAGTAAAATTTACTTTGAAAGGTTATTCTTTTATGTAAGTAATTTTAAAAGAATATTAAATTTTAAAATATAAATTCAAATAGTGGACCCTTTAAAATTGTTAAATTCTTCAAAAATGTTAACTGAAAACGTTTTTAATACTTTTAATTTTAATGGGAATCTCCAATAATGCAGCGTTGAATATGACACCCAGAATTCAAAAAGGTAAAGTTAAATCTCATTGAGAAAAATTAATTTTGTATTTATTGTTTGATATTATAGTTTTAAATGGAAATAAATATTATAAAAAGTAATTTATATTTGGAGGAAAAACATTTTATATTGAATGTATGGAAACCCATTCAATCATTTTCAAATAACTTTTTTAAAATAACATATCAAAAAGGGTAATGAAAACATAATTTATAAAACAATTGAAGGGTGATATTATTTTCAATTAAGATAGAACATAATTGAATTTCAAAATATATAGTAGAACATTGTATAGAGAAGAAAATATGGACAAGTATGAGAATTCATAATTAAAGATGATGAGAATTAGTTTCAACAATGATATAAATTTTGATAAATAAAATTATCAATATAAAAAATTTGTGCTTAAAATTTATAATCCTCCCAATGGGAAGATAATGTATAATAAAATAATATTTGAGTGTGGAATAAATACATTTTAGATTAAGTAAGTTCATGAAGAATAATTTTCAACTCAATGAAGTTAGTTGAGTTAACAAAGTACCCTATGACATTGATATCCTTTAAATAAACATCCATTTAAAGATAGAAAAGAATTTATATTAAAACACCATGAATTAAAATAAAATTTTCAAATTAATTCATTAATACATGGTTAAAATATATTATTGATTTTATGGGGAATAAAATTAAATATTTCTCAAAAAAATAAATATGAGACACAAAACTCATACATTTAATTCTCATAGTTGATCATATTATGAACTCCTGTATAAAAACCATAATAATATTAATCACCTAATTAATGAAATTAATCATGTCTATAACCTTTTATAAACTTCATTTAAAATTATTCTTTACATTTACATTAGTTATTACTTATCTATTTTTGAATATTGTATGTGAGTAATTTTGATTGTTTTCAACTAGTTTCGTAATAGCGGTGTTATTCGTCGTTTTTATACCAAATTTCATCATTTAAAAATAATAAAAATTACTATAATAGAAATTATAGGTTGGTTTATAAGAATTAATATCATTTTAGAAGATTTTTAGTTACAATTATTGTAGATAAAATTCTCGACGAGCATGTTCCAGTGATTTTTAACAAATAAAGAGTGATAACATAATTAACATGCATAAAATTATATTTAAAATATTTCCTAATATGAATATTTTAATCTAAAATATGATTCTAATAAAATATAATGATTGGATAATTTATTTTCAATATTACCACACATAACACAGAAATACTATTTTTAGAAAAATTGTGTTTTAATATTATAATTTAGTTTTAGTATAAATTTATCAATGTCATTAACATCCAAGATTATAATAGGATTATTATATGAAAAATATGATTGATGTGGCTTCCAATTAAATCTATAATTTAATATTTTTGTGATACTTTTTCACTAAAATAAAATACAAAATATAGTTTTTATATGAATAAAATGTTAATTATATTTTAAAATGTTTGAAAATGTTTTTATACTGTCAAAATAATATATTAAAATATATATTTTTACTCATAAAATTATTATTTATTAAATTAAAAATGATTTTAAAACTTATATTTCATGATCATATATTTATAAGTTCATAATATTTACAATCTTTTTTAGAACTAAAATTTTCATTATTAACATAAAAATTAATTATTTTATAAAAATACCCAATAATTAAATTATGATACTTTTGATATGTTGATTTTAAAAATTATATCCATTTTTAGAACTAAAATTATATAATCTATAACTGATTCTTTTAGATGAAAACACAATATATAAATAAATTTTTTTTATTGAAAAAATTAAATTTATTACATTTAGTGTTCTTAATGCTATTTTTTTTGAATTTATATATGATTACTATTGTTTTTATTATATAATTTTTTTTTCTAATAATTTATTATCAATGGTGTGTTTTGATAAATCTATACATCAATGTATTAAATTAGAAAATATATTCCAAAATTATAGGGTGTTATAATTATTTTTTCAAATATAATTTATATGATTACTAAGATGTCGAATTATTTTTATAATAAATTATTATTGGTCGAATTATAAAAGAAGAAAATAACAAAATATTATTTTTATTCAATAATTTGATAATAATCACCATAATTTAGTAGATATTTCAATCCATTACTAGATGTAGAATGTATGAAAAAGTTAAAAATGATATCTTTTCATGTATGAAAATTGGATAAGTAATCATGGTAATTTAAAACTTTTAATGTGAAGTAGATCACTCAAAAAAATTAGACATAAAATATTAGATGTTTATTTATGAGTGAGAACACAAAGTTGTGATATAACATTGCAAGACCCACAATCCAGGATCACCAGGTAGTATAGGATTCTAAATTCTTAGTTTACTCACTAACTGAGATGTTACCCAAATTAATTGGTCGTTAGTGTTAAAGCACGAACACTTTCCATTTATCTCATGGTGAAGTCAGATCAGTTTATGGGATGTCTACCACCTAGGGGGGATCCTCATTCTAGTTAATAGGTATGAAAAATTTCTCCCTACTTCCAATACTTGGGTAGAATATGAATAGGTCTCTCTATTAGCTAGATATTTACAGACTACAATGGATAATTTCCTAGGTAATCCAATTAAAACTCTATCCCTCATTCTACTCCGCAATTAGATAAATCTATTTATATAAGCTAGAGGTCTGAAGCTAAAGGTTATATGTACCATGAATCACCTGAAACAATAGTAACATAGTCCTTTGGGTTCATACTAGGATACTCCTAATGTAGGAAAATACACTACATGGGGTCATAGAACCCAAACATAAATATCTCTAAATTTTGGACTAGCATGATTTTTCTCCATATTCTTGAGTAGATGGGTTTTCCCTTCCATTGATGCCTACACATGTGACAGCGTATGTACCCTAATGATGGAGTCCAAACTGGTGGAGGGATAACCCATCAACTTGGTTATACACACCCTTTCTCATATGTACACATTATTGGTCCATATTCAAGAATATAGGTCCCTACATCATATTTTTGAGTCGTTTCAATTAATATATGAATGGATGGAGGAACATTATCAATGTTATGAATATTAGAAAACCGTAATGATATCTCATTCATAATTTCACACGACACTGCTCAATATTTCTTTTGTTATAATGAAATCCATAGGCCTTGATGGTTTTGTTGATATGGTGAGTTATCATTCATACTTTACTTCCATATCTTAATTTTAGCTTTGGGAATGGTGTTTTATAATGGAAAATAAACTTCAGTGGAATGATTTTACATCATATATTTACGTGATAGAGCTTTGAAAACATGGGTAGATAGAGTAACCATACATAATCAATTTCCTTATGATATATTTTTATAAAAATTTTGATGTATGCAAAAGTTTTAACCTTTGAATCTTCACTGGATTAAGGAGCTGCGCCAAATTATCATTGTCCATCCATGGATGATAATGATGCGTGAAGACTATAGCATGAAAATTAAATTTCGTTGTATAGAAATTCCAATCAATATATCAGGGGATTACGCTAGAATGCGGATGGAATACTATCCTGGTTGGTTATTAGGGAAGGAAATCCAAAAGCTGCATAAACCATTATCCTTTCATACTTTTGTGCTAGACACAGCTACCTCATTAGTTTCAAATGGAGGATAACTAGCACCTCTATGCTCTAAGTTCCTCAGGGGAGCCTCCTCCTAAACCAACTCCCCATACTGAAGGGGATGTATATTAAATGTTTCTATCTGGAACTATGAAAAGTCTTACTAATGTTGGTCCCACTGGAACCACCTTGGGAATTACACCAATTGATGATAGGCATATCAGCCTAGTTTTCAAGACATCGTCAGAGGTTAAAATGGAATATTTTACCACATTGGGGTCCTTTTTTAATAAAAAATATTCCATTGTGATTGTAGTTATTCATTACATGCCTACGAAAGTAATTGAACAGGGTCAAGACCACAACGCTTCTATCGAACAACAGGCTGTATAAAAGTGGGAATAGGGAAAAAAACTTATTGTTATTGCATAAACCCTCTAGAAAAATAAGATGATAGGGTAGATAGAATTTTCCAACATTTCCTTGGTTTACGCTCAGGAGGGTTTGATTATCGGCACCTACATATACTCATCCACCATAACCTCATTTCTCGAGAAGACTTATCTTCTTCTGAATGCGACCCTCTTCTGTTTAATGCTTCCAATCATCATGAGGAATATTTAAAGAATACTAATGTTGATCTACATCACCTTGATATTGAAGATTCATGATCTTATGATGAAGTGGACATGTAGATTGAGAATCTATGAAAATGTGAGGCTATGATAACTAGATTAAAGGTGAATGTTTCATTAACAAATGAAATAATTAAAGACATAAAGAATAAGGGTAGAGATATCAGGGTTGTCATTAAAAAGATTTTCCCAATAACTGAAACTGAATCTACTAAAAGAACCTATCTATAGTAGGGCCTTGAAGGATTACTCCATGAAGAAGTCATTTTGTTGACTAAAGTGAGTCAAGATTCACTATATCTATTTCAGTTGTTTTGTTCTTTTTCATAGCATTAGGTAGAGACTCTAGGATATGGATTCTCCTCTATTCTCATTCAATAAATAAATGAAAACTTGTTCCCTCTTCAATGTCAATCCTTTATTTTATCCCACCATGCCAATTAATCATTACTGGTCATATTTGAATGATCATTTCCATTGGATATCAATTTCAATTGCATCCTTGGATAATAAAATTAACATGATCATTTAATTCTCTATTCTTCTTGATCCAATGGACTCAACGATCATAGTTTCAACTATTTTTATGGTTGTATGAAAAAACACTAAAAAATTGTTTCTTTTCTATTACTGGACTAGTTTTTACCTAATTCAACTATGGTGTGTGAATAGTTATCATAACATGACTTTTTCTTAGGTTTCCCTTCATGGGTTTTAAACATAACATGTTTTGTGTCTTTTTTTATTGCTCAATTGTTTTCTTAAACCTTGAAACAATAGGTTTATTAAGTTTGTACTTGACTTTTACATAGGGTTCCCTTTGCGGTTTTCAACCCTATGAGTTGTGTGTATATTTTTATTGGTAGTTTAGAGTCCTTCTACCAAGGATAATTTAGCTAGTGATTAGATCGATCAACTTTGAACAAGACGAATGGGGTGATGATCCCAATAGGGATTACTAGTCAAGAATTTCCCAAAATTATTCAGACATAGACGGGGGGTTTTTACCCATTTTTTGAAATTTTTGAATATGAGACATGATATGTGGAGAGTCCATGAGGATTTACCATAATGAAGGTTTCCAAAATGATTTTTTGGGTTATAAAGAGGTAGGAAGATCCTCCCATGGGGATAACTTTTTCATTGGTTGATAGTACCTTTTTTGGGTAACATATGAAAAACCAACTAGGTCATATTGTGAATAGTCAAACAAAGGTGTCCTCAGGACACATACCATCCATTTCATATGGTTGGGTAATTTTTTTAAAATGGGATTTCACAAGTTCATGATGCGTGTCTTTTCAAGGGAATAACGTCTAAAAATGATGAGGGAATTTATATCGTCATAATCCATGAATGAGATGCCCCTCTTAAACAAATTTGGTTTTTTAAAGGAGGGTTGAAGCATATTGAGGTTTAATGTCAAGAATCTAGAACATGGACCATTCAGTTTAACATCTTATGGAAATTACTTTTGTGGTCCACGATTTGAGGTTACATAGCTTTTACTAAGGGATAAAAAACTTCATGTTTTCATGGTAATTTATCCAAGATTATTCCCCCATGTTCAATTACGAAGAGGAAATTTGAAAGATGTAATCTGGTGGTTTTCAAATATGAGGAATTCTATAGGAAAAAGAAGATTTTTGTGTTTGGATATAGGAAACATATCTTCTAAAATTTAAATTTCCTTTCGTTAATATACCTTTTGTGTGGGAAACCTATGTAGATCCAACTAGGGAATATTTTTCATTGTTAAACAAAGGTATCCATGAGACACTAACCCTCCATTTCGGATGGCTATGGATTTTTATAAAGGTCTAGACATTACCAAACACAATGTTTGTTTTTAGGAAATAAAGTACTAGAATATAAAAGGATTATTTCAAGTAAAAAATTTTGATAACAAGTAGAAACGTTTCCCTTATCCCGGTCTAACCCATATATAAGAAGGGATGATTTAATCTCTCTCTATATTATTATTATGGTTTGGACCATGTTATAAGATCTGGATGTCACTACTATAGAGACCCAGTATTGACATACATGGATATTACCCCATTTTAGATGAATATTAATCAAATTACAAATGTACATCCCTGACGACAATAATAGTTTAGTGTCTTTGGAAACATGAAAAAAATATTCAAACTTGGTGAAATATATAAAATTTTTCACAGAAATATCATCCCATTTAGTACTCCGACTTACAACTATTAATTATAACTTAGGGAAAAGAAACAAAAGAAAGGGTGACATCATATGCTATGTAGGGGTAAATAAAGGAGATATGTAATCATAACGTGAATATATGGGTAAGTTAACATGATAATAACATTTGAATATCATACCCTACATATCTAAGATAATATAGATGAGTCACGACATAAATATTGTTATTATATAATTCATGAATCAAAAGGGTGATAAATCATCATAAATTAATCATGAACTATAATCTCACGTCGAATAATTTTATCACTATCATAAATATAGAAAACCATTTCATGTGTCAGGTTTAACTACCATGACCATTAACATAGTGGATCAGGATACACCTGCCTCCCATAGTGGATTAGGACACACATGTTTCCCATTGTGGATCAGGACACACTTATTTCCTATTGCGGATGACGACACACATGTTTCCTATTGTGGATCAGGACACACATGTTTCCCATTGTAGATCAGGACACACACTATTCACATTATGGATTATAAAACACTAATTTACCATTTTAAATCCATTCCATAGACTTGTTTCTCATCATTCTCTCATGAGATATAAATCTTTACCAAATGCATTGGATAGAGATATAGGTCTCAACCATCTCATAATGAAATCATACTTATGTTTTCCACTAAATCATACACATTCATCATTTAAAAACCCATTAAATGAGATTGATATCATAAAAGTGTAATCATATCATAACATATGGAAAATATACAAGTTTTATAATCCTTTCATCAAATCATAAACAGTTAAAAAAAGGGTTTCAAAACCATATAACCCATGAAAGGGAAATAGGTTTGATAAACATCAATCCATTAAAATAAAAACTATTTAAAGAGAGAATATGAATGGATCCTTTAGATAATTTCCCTATAAATTCATGAGAAACACTAAATTATCTTATTATAGATTGAAAATAATTTTTAAAGATAATTTAAAAATATTTCTTGATGAAAATATCCATTATTATTTGAAAAATTATTTTTAAAACATAAAAAATTTTTGAGACCCATTTTATTTGAAAAAAGATTTGAAAGCTTATAAAGGAATCCTTGAAAATTAGCTTTAAAATGTATATTTTTTTTAAATTGTTTTTCAATTTTTTTTGAAAACATGGTTTTTTGAACAAAATATATTTCTGATCAAAGATAGAAATAAGGTAAAAAAAATTTAAAAACCCTTTTTTTATTTTAAATACTAAATAGTGGGAAATGGTACTAATACATGAAGATATCAGGTATAACCAAATGATAGAAAGATTAATCAGTTTCTTTGATAAATTTATCATAATATTTCATCAATGGAATCATAATCATAAACAATCCCGATAAATGATGATATTATTGCAATAATCACTTACCACATTTGTATCTTTAAATAACATTTCCCATGAAATTAAATGACATTAAATGAATATTAAAATATCATTAACATTAGGATATTCATGATATAACATTTAAAATGGAATTATATATATCTCTTGAAAAAATATAGGTTCATAACAAAACATCTGTCTCAAAGAATGCAAATTGAGACAAAACTACCTTATTGATTTTGAAACTTTTAAACTATAAAACAATATTAAATTCAGATAATATGACGGGAATTTAAATAACTATAAATTTAAGTATATGAATCATATAATACATTCATGTTCATTATGTACACCACACCAAATAAACGAGTGGTTAATAATCCATTAATCTCAAAAAAAAAGTGAGACTAGAAATCCCCTTACTACTTAAGTATATATTGAATTGTGAGGTCCGTAGAAGGATAACATAATTTGGAACATATCATATCATGAAATAAATTATATTCATGATATAACATGTCAAATGGTATTATATACTCCACAAAAAAAATAATAAGTGTTGAATATATAATATATATTATAGAAATAAAAGTGAGATGAGAAAACACTTACCCTATCTGCTGAATTTCCTCATACATTCTCAACCCACCTATATAATAGGTATATATTAATTATCAATATACCCTAGAACCATATTATTTTATATAATACCACATATGATATTATTATTCCTTTATATTAAACATTTATTAACAGTTCCATGTTGAAGTTACGTTTTAGGTAATGACTGTTTTGCTTTTTGCATGTGTTTTGATTTGTTATATCTTTTGTCTTTTTACTTATATCATGATTTATATCATGATTTAATCACCAAAATAATGATAAACCTGACATAAATATCATATATATTCATTATATATATATAGATATATAATTATCTATAAATATTGAAATATGAAATGGAATGCATAGTTCATGGAGACCTTATGTCATACATATGCACGAACATTGTCTCTATTTTCTTGTCGTATTGAATGACATAAAGTAAAAAAATATTTATAAATATATATTATCATTATAGTATAATTATTATGTCATATATATAATATAAATGTACTAAACATGTCCTTTATACATTCCATGTAAGGTGTGAATGAATCACAACACTTTGAGGAAGTGGTAGTCCACATATCCAAAAATGAAGTTATCATATTCTCACAAAATGGAAAGCATGATGGTATGTTTTTTATAATAATTAAATAATTATAAATAAATAATAAATATAATATATGTAATATAAAAATATAATTTACATCATTATTTCAATCCTTGATAGATGGAAATGGAAGAACGAACGACATAATTTCACGAGGCAGTAGTCTGTTGTATAGACAAATGATGACTGTGTGTCCCATTTGAAGGAAGTGTGTGTGAGTTAAGTTAGAACCCTTATGTAACAATATATAATTATATTTAGTATACTGAGGTTATTAAATTATCATGTAATAAGAATCATTGAGGGTAATATAAAGAAAATAAAACAAAACTGATTGAGGAAGGATGTTACCTCTTCCTTGCGTAATTATTTTTGGATTTCACCAAAGGACTAACTTGGTTTCATTTACGCCAAAATCGACTAATATAGGAGTATAAGATGGAATTTTTAAGATTATTTGGGATTTCTTTATGAAAAAAAATGGATTTATAGTTTCAAATAAGTGAGTGGGTGATCCCTTTAAGAGTGCAGGAGGAGTGACATTCTCGTAAATATAAAAAGCTAAATCCTATTGAGAAGTCTCTCATACAAAATGTTACTTAAATAAATATCCATTTTATATAAAAAGTAATATATAGTATAAATATGTCCATAAAATTCCTTTTGGATATGTTTTTAGGTTATCTATCCACTAAAGTTAATGTTTAACCACTAAGTAAACTTGTTTTTACCTTAATCGTTGTAATTAATTTTGATTTCTTTCACTAATATTTTGGGTAAAAAACTAATTTTAACTTACAAGGAATTATAAATTATTCCGATTAAAAATATAGAATTCATTTTTACAAATTCAAATCACATAATTGGAAGAAATAAATTTAAAATTAATCCTGTATACATGACAGCAAACCAGGTTTTAATGTAAAAAGATCAAACGTTTGAAATATTTTTATATTCCCTTTCAATGTGAAATTAATTCCAATGACCTAAATTTGATTTATTTTTATATAATTGAACTATTTAACCTTTAAAATTAATTTAAAATATACTCTATGTATATATAAAAAATATATGAAAATGAATTGTTCTATTAAAATTCAGTATATTTCTCTATTCATCAAAAAATAAAAAATTTCAAAAAAATAACAAAAATTATCTCATAGTAAATTTTGATATTTTTATTTCGAAAATGAATTTTATTTTGTCAAATAAAAATTATAAAAGTTTCAAAAATTATATTTAACATAGGTTCTCCATTAAAATGCGGTAAAATGACATTTTAGAAATATATAACTTTATGCGTAAAATTGGATTTATTCTTATCTCTTGAATGGAAACCACATAATATGGACATTAAATAGTTTAATGAATGTATATATATATATATATATCATTAAAATAATCTTTAAAATTGTTTTGATTAATTTATTGTGGTAAAACATATTTTATTTCATTAATATAGTTTTCCAACAAAAGATTTCCTATATTTACAAAAGAGTTTTATTTTCATTTCTAGTTAATTGGTCACCATGTAATTATTATTATATACATATATAAACTGTATATTCAGAATTTAATTAATCTTATTCGTAACCTCTATTTAAAAATCTTGGTAAAAACTATATTAATATTTTAATAATATTATTAATAATACAATGTAGTTTGGTAAAACTAGGTATTGCGTGTAACAAAAGCTATCGAAGAAAATGGGTGTTATTTGTAACATAATAAAGACATAGTGTTGTATACAGTAGTAGATAATTTAATTGTTTAATGTGGCGTAAAAATATCTTGGTGTTTCATATAATGAAATCCAAACTTATTTCCTTTGTATAAAAAAAGGTATATTTAGTGTTGTATGAAATGACGAATATTTAAAAGATTAAATTAATTAAAAAAATATTTCACAAAATCTTAGGGTGATACAACTACATATCTCTTAAATATATGAATCAAGTCATATGTAGTTCTAGGAAGGTTCCCAATAAAGTTTTGACACATGCATAGGGAGATAAAAATTTTAACTTTTATTGTAGTTGAACCGATGATATGAGATTTGTTCTTCACTACATATCTTGAAATGGTAGGAATAAATCCACACATAGTTATTAACATCATGCAGTTTAGTGTTGGGAGATTAGGTAATTATCCATGTAGTTTAATGTCATGAGGTAAATATGGAATGGAATATTGCAATTTTAGGTCTTATGGATATGACCATATGTGATGGAAATGGTGAGTAACATGAGACTCATCTGGCTAGGATGTTCTAACATGCCTCAGACGTGAGGGAGAAAGAAAGTGTAAAACATAATTCTGAGGATTCTCATATCAGGATAAATGGTTTGGGGAAAATTCCATTAGACTTATAGAGATATATGAGGCCTGTCTGGGGGTTTAATTTTCATTTTTTCTACATACCCTTTTATAGGAAACTTATATAGATCTAATTGGGGAATATTGTGAATATTCAAAAAAAGGTGTCCTCAAGACATTGGCCATCCATTTATGATGGCCAGATATAGATTTTAATGATTTGAAATCGATCGAGGCATGGAGTATAATTAATGGGATGAATGTTTCCGGGTACGTAAGAAAGATTCAGATGGAAATTATCAATGGAGTGTAAAATTCCCTAAATAGATCTCACTCTTATATAGGGGTTCATTTCTATTTCCTTGATAAATCCCTGAATAATGAAACACAAATTTGATAATTTCTTACATAGATCTTTTTTGGTATGCTGGATGTGGGGGAATTTTATTTTCACCTTTCATTCAGATTAGGAAATGAGGTCTAGGTATTACTAAGTGTCTCATCAAAACAAGAATCAGGCCACAGGTAGTTCTTGAGGTACAATGAAGTTTAATTTCATACATTAAGGAAATTATATATGTATTTAAACATCTTACGGTAAGGATATTGGTTCCCCAATGGGATGTGAAAATATTATGGTTGGACCTAAGATTAAAGACTTGGGTGTCACTATGTGTCCTGCAATTGAAGGATTCAAGCCATACATAGTTATCAAACTAACTTTGACCACACATTTTATTGTCTGGTGTTAAGTACATCAGTTTTCCCTTTTAAGGTATTGCTACCAAGACCATGGAATCCCTAATTTGGATTAATATGACATGATCATGAAAGGAATTCCCTACAGGAACTCCTAAGCCCACACGAGCTGTTCTTGGGATGAAAAACAAGGGGTCGAATATGTTTGTCCGTCCACATAGAGGTGATAAAATAAAGGATATTGGAATTTTGAATTTATGCTGGTAGGAATAGGTTATAAAATTTGGGCATCACTTCATATCTCATTATTGTGATAATAAATCCACACATAGTTCTAGGCCTTTCTTAGTTTAATTCAATGCAGTAAGGATTAAGGTTACTCTATATGAAATAGGGGGAATACTGTGGTTAGACCTAGAATTTTAAATTCCGGTGTCACTACATATATTCTAATGATAATAATCAAGCCACACATATTTCTGAGAATACTCCCTATATATATCTGAACCATACATAGGTAGGAGATAATTTTTAGCCTTCATTGCGGATATACATAGAATGAGAGATCTAGTGATCACTATGTATCCTTTGATGATAATAATCACGACACCAATAGTTCTGAATGGGAACTCTCTATCAAGGTCCGATCTGTACATAGAAGGGGTCATTTTTTCAATTGATTGTTTGATTACTATGGCTGGACCTAGGATTGGAGATCTAGGAATCATTTCATATCAAGTGTGGGTATTAATTGAGCCATACATGTTTTTAAATGTGCTTCCCATCACAAATATGACTCATGTGAAGGGAGAGGGTGTGTTCCCTAAAATGGACCTACAAATAGGACCCACTATGGAGTCTCCTACTTCAATTTAATTATATGCAGGGGAGGTTTAATTTTATATATTTCACAATTGGTCCCAGAACATGGGGTCTAGGCTTCACTATGTCTCCCATAGAATTATAATCAAGCCACAGAAAAATCTTAAGGAAATCTCCATGCATGGGTTTATCCCATACACAAGGAGGGGACATTTTTTACTATTGGGATGGCTGGACTAGGATGTAAAATCCAGGCATCACTGTGTATACGCTTTGTACATAAATAAAGCCTCACATGGTTCATTAATTTTTCATAGTAGGAGAACGATGTAGAGGGATATGTCTTCTCGGGTGAGAACATTACGGTGTTATGTAGTTTAATTTCATATAAAAAGGACATTGATGTCACGAATTTTATTGTATTTCAACATAGACGACATACCATGTAGTTTAAAATCATGCAATAATGATTATGATGTCTTGTGCTTATGGAAAGGATAATTTTTTGGACCAGTGAGAAACATAGTATTGATTTAAAAAGAGGTCTTGAGGACAAATAATGGTAAGAAAATCATCATACAAATGGATGTAGTATTGAGAATGGTCCCATGTTTAGAGTTTTTTGCATTACTATGTATCTCATTATGACTAGAATGAAGCCACACATAGTTATCAATAAAGATACAACCTACATGGATCTGACTCCCATGCAGGGATAGGGGAATTTCCTCTTTCTCCCACACAGATATAGCTTTTATGTGGTGAATCATCGATTGAAATGATTATTCTCATTTATTTTAAATTCATATAGTGAGGATGTTGATTTGATTAAGTTTATTATCCAGTGTCCTTGAAAAATATGTCATTCTCTTTTTTAAATCCTTGTGACAAAGACCAAACGCGCAGTTTAACATCATGTATCTAGGACAATTTACAATGCAATTTAATTTCATATGATTAAGAAATGGTGCCATGTGATTACATTAAAGGCTTATTCAATATACTTGTGTTGGTAGGAGTCGCATTAATCCACCCTCCCATCAAAATTAGATAATAATATCCATTTTATTTTACCTCATGTATGTCGTAATGTCCCTTTGATTTTGGTTCCAACATCGGGGGTTTCTTTCCTCGTATCATCAGAGTCTTCAGGACCCACACCATCTATCCTTTAAAGAAATATTAAAGGTGAAACTTTTTTTAATGTCTATCATTATCTAGTTTTGGGGTACTTCCAAAATATTCAAGGTATGGAATCTTTTCTCATCCACTCACTCTGATTCATGCATTCATTTCTGGGTTTGATCATAAATGAATAACTAATTTCATATGGAAACAAACAGTGATAAATAATAAACTTTTATGGGTAAGACCACCTTTCCCTATATAATAATGAGTATGGGGTCACATATGTGGTATTGTCGGTTGTGGTTTGGTAATCCCACAGGGCATGTAGGAGATTTTCTATCAATGAATTTTTATCCTTATCTCCCAACTTTTAGAGTATATTTTATAGATTATTTTTAAATGCATTTGTATATCCATTATCCACTACTTGGTTGTGGGTGAATGGTTGGACATGAGGTCGAACTTCTTATGTATCTTCTCCAATTTAACAGAATTTTAATTGGTGTCATTTTCCATCAATATTGTCTGAGTAACACCAAATATGGTGATTTTTCTTACTTTCACTAAGCTAACAATGTTTCGTGACATGACTTATTTTAGGGGTATAGCTTCAGCCAACTTGGATAAGAATTAAATTACAGTAAAAATATACTTAAACTTCTTGGTCATAGTGTGAGGATATGGTCCCATGATGTCAATTTACCATACAGAAAATGTCTTGGAGTACTTGTATTTGTGAAGAAACTCTGGGGGTTAGTGGCTGAAGTTGGTGTGAACCTTGCAGGAATGGAGATTTTGTTGAATTTTGTGCAATCCAACACTAGATTTGTCCCATGGCACCCAAGCCTTCTAATTTTATGAGAAAGGGAGATTCCTAATTGGTGAATTCCATAGGCTCTGGTTTTAACATCTTTCAAGAAAGCAGTGGTATATTCTCTATTAATGCACCTATGAATTACCCCATCAGGGATCTACTTATAGCGGAATTTTTGGTGATTTGTGCCATCATATAAAACAATTTTAATTGATCTTCTTTGGATTTGATCTCTCATGGATCTATCCAGTATATTTTATCAATTTTGAAGGTAATACATAATGTGTGTCTTCAATCTTGTAGTAAGACCATACAATTTTGGGATGGGACTAATCTCACTAATCATTTCCATGTAGTCTTAAACGAATGGGGAGACCATTCTGTGATACACAATGTTGATGGTTGTTTCATCCTGATCTAGATCTTCTAGAGCTGTGGCTACATTTCCAAAGGCATCTACCTTGGAATTTTGTGATTGCAGGATGTGATCCAACATCAAATCTAAAGGTAATTCATACATTAGTCCTCGTATATGGTTTATCAAGGTGATTAGATATACCTTTTTGATATTTTAACTATCATTAACCTACTTGATGGACTATTTAGAGTATCCCTTGATCATCAAGTGATTTATTTATACATGAAGTTATAGCTCTAGCCCTGCAATGAAATCCTAATATTCAACTTCATTATTTGTACAACATTCCAACATAAGGAAGGAGTAAATAAAAACTACCTTTATCGAAGATATGAGTATGACTCCCAACCCCACTTTTTTGAGCTTGGGATCTTTCATCCTCTTCCTAGTCGGACTTATACTTGTACCATAAAAATACATTTATCATATAAAGGGGCCCTCCTGAACTAATAAAACCTCTTCATTAGGTTGTTTGGTATCCAATGAATCCATTATTGCTAAGGGGTGCTCTGTGAGAAAATATACAAATTTCCAGCCTTTCATTTCTTTCTGTGGAACAAACTGAATGTCTAACTATTGGAGGATTTACACCCACCATGATAGATACCTGATCAACATCATACAGTTGAGAATGTACATGAGTGTGTTTCTATGAGAGACAAAATGGGCCTCATAGTGATTCAGGTAGTGCCTCAGTTTTTATACAACAAATATTACTGTTATAAATCTATTCTTGATATCATAATAATTAATCTCATCATCTACCTTGGTTTGGCTAAAGTAATAGAGGTTGTTTTCACTGGTGGTTTCATTTTTTCATGATAAAGTCATCCAATTATTGTTCTAAGGTTGTAACATAAAAACAATTATCCTTTATTTGATAGGAGACATCAGCACTAGTGGGATAAAGAGATACTTATTAATACCATCGAATTATTCCTGAAAATCATCTTTTCACTGATATGTAACCCCATTTTTCATCAACCTGATGATTGGAAATAATTTTATAATTGGGTTGGCTATGATGTTTCAGATGTATTGAATTCCTCTAAACCTTGTGAGGTTTTGAGGGGTTGAATTTCAAAGAATATCATTTTTATTCTCATGGTCATCTTCGATTCCATGATGGAATATGATAAAGATGATGAAATTCTCTGAGGTAACATCAAAATCACACATTAAAGGGATCATTTTTAGGTTGTGTTTCCCCAATTTGTTGAAGATTGTTTCAAGAAACCACAAGTGGTTTGAGTGTTATAATGATTTAACAACTAGATCATCCACATAGAATTTGAAAAACATACCTCATAAGGGTTTGAAGATGAGATTAATAGAACATTGGTATGGATCACCAAGATTCTTAAAGGAAAATTGCATTACCCGATTGAAAAATGGTCCATAGGGGGGCCATAAGGCACTTGTTTATTCATCTTATTAGGCCGTTCTAATCTTATTGTATCCTGAATATCCATTCATGAATAAGGTATCATGATATCCATTTGTTTCATTAATATGTATTTTTGTGATTGGTATTGATAAATAATCCTTCGGGCAGTGTCAGTTGAGATCCATGTAATCGATCAAGACTTTGATTTTAATGTTCTTCTTCTTGTTGGAGACTATATTAGCTATCCATGTCGAATATTGTACCTTATGAATGAAGTATGATTTGATGATCTTCTCAAATTCAGCCTCAATTTGGGTAACATGTATTGGGTACATTCTTTTGGATACCTGTTTATATCCTGGTGGTCCTCTGGTAAGCCCAGATAGTGGGTGGACACCTCGAGATTAAGGTTTGGAATATATTTGAAGTTCCACATGAAAACATCATGATGCTTCTTTTGGAAATAGGTATATACCTCTTTCTCTTCGGAATACATGGTCCCTTTGATCAATGTGGGCCATTGTTCTTCTATTTTACATATATTTATTTCTCTAAGATCATAATTGGTGGTAGATAGGCCATCCTCAAATGTGGTAATCTTTTTTTATAAGGTAATCATTCTCTTGTTCTTAATCCTCTTCAACTTGTTCTTTTTGTTACATAGGGGGGGAAGGTAGTGGGATAAGTTCTCCAGAGTTAGGGGAGGAGTCAATATCAAAGAATTATGAAGATGAAGCAACTTCTCTTACCATTTGACAATGTGATACTTCCATGAAACATTAGAGGGGATGGAGTGATAGATGGAGAAAGAGTTTCTTAGTCTTCATTGGTTGAAGATACAGCCACTTCTGACTTAACTAGTGAAGAAATTATTTCTTGGATTTATGGGGATGGAATTAATGCATCTTCTTCTAAGATTTTACAACTATTTGGGGTGTTAGTAAAACTTTTAACACTGCTAGACTCTATGTTTAAGACTAAAATCTTATAGATTATAGAATATGTGCCTGAATTTAGACTCATACGCTCGATCAAATTGATGGGTAGAATATACTCTTCACCGCGCTATTTGAAGTAGTTTTTCAGGATCATTTCCAAACCATTTGGGGTAGTGACCCAAGAAACACCATCAACCATGGGTTTCTTCCCTTCCCTCTGATTAAATATTTCATCGATATAATGTGACACGTAGGATACAAACAGGGCCTTATCAGCTTACAATGTATCATTTTGTCCATTAATTTTGTATTTAATGCATTAATGATATGATGAGGGAGTTAATGTGTGTTGATGAAAGTAGTTTCGTCCTAGAAATATGTTTAAGGTCATGTTCTTCCTAACCACTAGGAATTCTGAGTCGACTATGAGGTATCAAAATTAGACATTATGTTTCGTTTTTTCCAATGAAATTTTCTCACTTTTTTCATAGCCCTGTAGTGTTATGGTGTATGGCATGAGGTTTTCCTCATTCCCATCAGGTTGTAAAAGTGTTTGTACTAGAATGGGGTTAACTTCTGAGCCATTGTTAATGAAAACTTTTTGTAAATTAACACCATTTATAGTGTCAAACACGTATGAGAGTCTGATTTCTCCTTGTATAATGACATCTTAATCTTCATCAAAGAAGGAGGAAACCATGTGAAATTCCATAGGATTAGTCTCTACCTGAGTGAGATCATCAGTGGAAGACTCAGCATCAAACTCTTAAGGGATTATCAAATCCTCTATGGGTTCTTCCCTAAGGCCTTTTGGCAATCTCATGGCATCCAAGATTCATTGTTTCGTCGGAACCAAGACTAATTGTTTAAGGATTTCATACTTTTGGTTTAATGGAAAGTGATTCCTTGGGTGGGGACACTCTTTCATATGAACTTTATAAGCTATAGTTTTCTATATAGATGGACCAAACCTCGAGATAGGAGTTAAAGGTACTATTGTCCTTGGTGGCTTGGGTCATGCAGGTCTGCCTACCCACCAAGGGAGATCCGATACTTGTTCCTCTCCTGATCGATATTCTAAACTAATAGGGCTAGGGTGGATTTTTCCTAACATCTAAGGATATTAAAAATCTTTAATAAATTGCTAAAGGGGTCTTTCATGTGTTTTTACAACATTGAAAGTTCGATAATGGATGCGTTTAAAAGTCTGGTTTCTCTGGCGGTTGTGCATTCCCCGGTATCCTCAGCTCCTATAGCCTCTTCCTATAGTTCCCCAATTAGATGAAGTGAACTTTTTTTAACATTCATACTCATCTTTAGATAATGGATCCATTATAGGAATTAAATTAATTGAAAGAAAGATTAACTCCCAATTTGATGATGACTTTTCCTAAATGACCATTTATGGTGGTGGTGTTTGGTGGGTCAGTGTCCTTCATTTTATATCTGAGAGAATAAAATATGATAGTATCCAATAAAAATTTGTCCCTTATGTAGTTTAATCCTTCTATTCATATTTCTTACCTTTCCATTCGGGTATCTTTTTTAAAGGATAACTTTTGGAGATTTTTGGGGCTAATGATGTCGGTTGTGTTGCAGCAAAAGAGGTTGGGGTATAGTTGGTTGTTTCAATTGTTCTTGTAGAATAACATAAGTGTTTTTTATTTTATTTCAAGTCATCCAACCGTAAAACTTATGTTCCCTTTTTCTAAAATCTTATTTCCACTCACCTCCTTCCTCAAGGAAAGTAGTGGAAACATGAGCCACTTTTTTGGGTTCTGTTCCCAACTTTACTTGCCCAAAAAAGTACTATTTTTGGCATGATGTATTTGAAATGAATCATTCTTTAATGGATTATCCTAGTTTCTAGTGAAATGGTAAATAATTAGGCCATTAATCGAGGCATACCTAGTAAGGCCTCTTGGGATCTTCTAGGAGGAGTGAATTATTGTTCATATCGTCTTTAAAATATCCACTGACTTGATCATCATTGAATGAGTAAAAATTATTCTTTATCTCCTATAATTAGTTCTAGATGGCTCCCCTCTCTTCTCTCTGATTCGAAGGGGGTGATGCATGATATGGTGTAGGTTTTTGATATAATTTCATTCCAAAGGATGGATTAAGTGTGATGGATGATGCCTCTTCTTTTACTATTCTTTTTCCCAGTTCAGGTGGAGTTACTCGAGATTTTAGATTAGTATATTGTATAGAATATTCCATTCATTGAGTGATGGTGGAGAAATCTATAAACTCACCTCTGTATTTCACTAATGAGTGTAGATCACAACTCATCTTGATGGTTCTAAATATAGAGTGAGATAATATACTATCGAGGAATTGGTAGGTTCAGTGAGAAATTCACCCCTTTCCATCTTGTAATGAAATCCAAGACTCTCTTTTTTCTCATTGTTTTCAATTCTAGAGGTCACTGAATTTTTTCTTTTGTAGTTTTGAGCTGAACTAAAAGGGGAATTACTGATAGAGATCCTCACATCCCATGATCAAATATTCTATAAAACTAGTCTACCATTTGAAGGTTGTCCCTTGAAAGGTTCGTACGAAACATCTGAGTTTCACTGAATCTTATTTTTAGGATTTCCTACCATGGAATCAAAATGGGATTCATACTGCATCATATGTTGTTTAGTGTCACCTAAGACATTTAATATATGGAATATAGGACACTTCAAATTTGGAGGTTGTAGGGTGTCTCTCACCCATTCATGGTAAGGTTTTATTTTTGGTTGTACTAGTGAACACGGCTCCTCCATGACTTCAGTCAAGATGCCAATGACTCAATGGTGTGGATAAGACCTTGATCAGTGTTCTGTTGAACATGATTTTGGACTGATGTAGTAATGGGTAACATCTGATGTAATACTTTTTTATGTAAGGTCGATATCTGTTTAGGGACAACTTTTAAGGATTTGAGAAAACCCATTCTATTTGTCTCCTTAATGGAGGGTATTCTTGATATCTATCCATGATCGAGTCCAGATAGACAGATGGTCTAGGAACTAAGTTGGTTGGATGCCATGTTCTTGCTTCCATGTCCATGACGAGTCATTTTTGTGGAGGTACACCTACTCGAAGTGTATGTTGAGGCTCCTCCTGAGGATTATATTTAACCGGAATGCTTCCTTAAAGAAAATAAACATCAAGTTACCTAAACTCTCTCACTTCTTCCTCCTACTTGATGAATTTTTCATTGAGCGAGAGAAGATCATTTTCCTTGAGGGGTGGAGGTAGGTTTATTTTGACCATTCATTTATTATTCTCTTTAATAGAGATTCACTGAGGAGTCAGTGAGGGATTGGTCAATGGAGAACCAAAATTTAGAGCAATTTTATGTTTTCGGGTATGCACACTCACATTATTAGTATGGATTGTGTTTATGATGAAACAATCCTCTCCTTTATTCTCTTTTTTCACATAATTTTTTTTATTTTCTATATGATTGACATCCTCGACATCACCCAAGGCATAACTCATTGTGGGTCTTGTACTAGCTTCTAAATGAAAGGAGGGTTTTTTGTTCCCTTTACTGGACCTCTACCTTACTTTTTGGGATTCTCATCGATCTCCTCATTAAAGGGTGACTCATAGGGTATATCTATATAGCCTGGTCATATGCCTCACCTATGTGGGAAATGGGTCATGAGATAGAAAAAACTAGGAGAACTCTTTTATTTTTATTCTCCCAAAATGGTAAAAGACTAATTTCAGTTGAGGGGTGGTTTAGGTTAAAATACCCCTAGCCTTATAGGTCAGGGTTGCTCCAATTCTCTTGTTGTAGTTACTCGAACCAATTTTTTTTTGGAATTAGGGGTAATTTTGTGTTAAAAATTCCCTCATCCCTCTGGGTTGGGGTTGATCCTATACTAGGATGGATGATACTAATATCACTGCTCTTTTTATCTCATGCATCCATGTTTGATCATGAGTCGAGTGCAATATTGATTCTACATGAGAACCTCTTTCTTATGAGAACATTAGTAGTTCTTGATTATTAGATTAAATTAGATGAGAATCCTATTAAATGATCTTGATTTACTAGTTTAGTAGTTTTTTTATGGATAAATATCATTGGGCCTAATGCTTTTGATAATTATTAAAGGTGTATTCTTCTTGAGTGTTTCATATTTCCTTTGCATGGGATTTTTTAATATCCACCTTAGAATAATGATATTACGGGATTTCATTTCTAATGGGTTATATTGAACGGTGCATGAGGTGAGATGAAACGATCCATGTTCCCCCCATACTTGTATATGAAATCTTGGTAGTGCATAGACAATTAGAAAATGTAAATTATGAAACACATTGAGGCATCTCATCCAAACATTTTTCATTTTTCTCTCTGATCATGGTCGACGCACAGACATAAGGCATTCCAAGTTGATTTGATGATGGATATCTCCCAATATTGTGACATGTTATACATAACCATTGTAAGGAAATAATTTTTCTCTCAGGGTTTGAATAGATTTACAGATATTTAGATGGTTGTTGTGTATAAATTCTTCTTAAAATGCCTCTAGAATGTAGAATTGAGAAGTGGTTGAAGGCCAAACCATCATGTTTATGTCATCCCAATCAAATTTTATTTTCATGAGAAACATATAATTTTGTTCTTATACTAGATACGCATCTAATTAATCTTCCCAATGTGATTTCCTATTGACTTTTTAATCACAAGTAGTGGGGATATTATGGGTGTTATTTGTATGGGAATGGTCCTGGGGTGGCTCAAAGGATGAAAATTTCCCCATTCTATATACTAGTTGAGGGAGGATGTCTCTTATCATTGATAGGGTATATAAAATGTTTGGAATCATCTTTTTATACACCTATGAATATCAGGGTTTTCTTATATCTGAATCAGCAAGGGTATGACCTTCTTGTCGACATGAAATTTTAATGTGGGAAGGACCTTCACATCAGGTTCTATCATGGAGTGGACTACCATCATAGCTCGATGTCTGGATGTAGGAATAATTTGTGTAGCATATACCAAGTGGAGGACCTTTAGGGAGAAAGGCAACAAGGGGATGACCTTATTACTATTTGATATCCTATCCATAAGGAGGGATACAATGATTCTCATCAATAAATAATCACTCATGATCGATCGAGTTTGTTCCCATGAAAGAATCCTTTGTGGTTGATTCTCTGAGGAGGAACTTTAGAGATTATGGTAAAAATGTTGTGGAGAGGGCCTTCAAAACTAGTAGCATCACTCTTATAATTTGGTAGCAGATTAGTAGGATATTGAGACACATTTGATATATTTTATATGGCCACAAGAACAATAGCTTCCATTAGAGTAATGTCATGAGTCTACTCTTTATTTACTGTTTTAATTTGGTGTGATTTCTGTTTAGGTTATCTCTTACAGACGATTGGGGATGCCTGCTGTAAGTGATATCCTTCATATATAGTTTCCTATTTGAGTGAATCTTATGGTGATGACAGGATTTTCTAGTAAGACTCCAAAGTTCTGGAAAAGATATGTGTCGATCCTGGAGCATCCACCTAAGTGAAACGGTGTACCCCAATTGAAATAGTTATTTTCACTCAATCCTATTGTAAATTTATCATTGAATATTGTCGATGAGATTACTAGGTAGGATAAGGGATTCATGTATACTATTGAGTGACCACCCCAATGTGTGGATGAGTCACCCCACTTAAGGAGGTAGGGCTGTCGGCCCTAATATTAACAATTTCCACAGAAGTGATTATATATTGAAAATTATAGAGGATATGGTCAAGGATTGATATATGACCCTCTATCATTGGTAAGATGAGTTGGGAGATTTCCATGGTGGGAATGGGAATTTATGTCCATTATAGTGTATGAGTAGGAATATATTCCTACTCTAGTCCTCTATTTCCTACAAGTAAATACTTGCAGTCCTCCTATGTGGGGGCAGAGATATGAGTCTTCCCCGGATTTAAAAATGGGATATTCCATCTTCTTTCTCCAATTTTCATTATATTTTCATGGATAGTTTCTTATTAATGTGAAGGTATTTGCATATGCCTAAATTTTGGAAGCATATTTGAATGAAAGTATTAATGTGGATCCACATGAATTTTCATCTACTGGTTGTTGGTTGTCATCATATTTACATTGCAATATTGATTTGAATTAGAAGTAATATATGTATTCTCATACTTTTATGTCATATTTGGATGATAGGATTGATATATACTAGTAAAAAATTGAATCTACTTGTTTTTTACCCTATATTCATGATGTTAATGATGTAAATGAGTAGTGATTTGAATATTCTCATAGTTGTTTACTAAATTTACATGGAGGGATTGATGTGAATGGGAAGTAATTTTTTTATAATCATAGCTTGTTGTCATATTTTACTGAAGATCTTGATAAAATTGATAAATAATATAGGTCTCTTGATAGGTTTCTACCATGTTTACATGGTTGGATTCTTTTGTATGAATAAGGATGATGAAATGTTCCTGATTTCTGATTGTTCTGATTATAGGCCGCCCTAGGGACCTAGACCCATTTGACTTCAATTGAGGTATATGTGGTTGTATCCTCTGTATGGTGAGGATATTGAGACGTATGGTATTTACAATGATGATTACCAATAAGGGACCTTTGAAGGGATTGTTGTACTATTCAGATGATATTTTTAGTCATGACTTCATCATCCTCCCTTATATAAGGGAAGAACTCATTATCTCATTCTAGGGATAGGCTTCTGAAATGGTTTTATATGGTTATCATGGTCATCTATTTCTAGAAATCTGACCATCGCTGAGAGAATTACTGGTGTGTCTTCAGGTACTGGAGAGCCTATCATGATGCCTCTAGGGTGGGGAGAGTACTATTCTGGTAGTACTCCCCAACAAATGAATTTGAGACCCATAATTAAAGACATTGGGTGGTCGATGGCATACTCTATTTTCTTGAGGACCCGGAAGATGTAGTGGTTGTTGTGTGGTTCCATGAGAATCTGTGAGACACCATTGGATTGAAGAGAGTTCTCGAGATAAGTTCATGAAATATATGTGACAAATACAAATATTAAAAACTCATCAAATTAGAATCTCATGAACACATGTGTAACTGATGGCCTCATTTATCCCCCTTCAATTTAGATGTGAAAGGTTCCTGAAATAGGGTAACACTGCCACCTTAGTTGAGGATTCATGTTAGTTTCACCATTTTTTAACGAAATATATCACCTGATGATTGATTTTAGTGGTTTAGTTTTATACAATCATTTACATCAGGTTTACTACCTCCGAACAATCTCTAATATGTTCTTTTTCGTGAATTCAAAACACCTAATGGATCTTATATCCACGAGGACTCCGTCTTTCCAAAGGTAGGTGTTCATTGGGGAACTTGGCCCACAACACTTAAGAGCTCACATTGGTCAAGATGATGGGATGTCAGGCTCATCAAACCCTTTTAGGGGGAACTATTTCTTATTCTGAGACTCTCTTGTTGATTTAATATATGTCTAGGTATCATTATTTCATCCCCAATTATGTATATGAAGATATAATAGAATTAACAATTGATTCTGAATGTTCATGAGTTTAGAATCATCTATATGAATTTGTTGTTCTCCATAAATAGAGAGATCTACATTTTAGAAACATCTGTATGCATTTGAGTTTCTCTATAAATGGAGGTATCTCTATTATATGAGGTTCTCCATAAATTTTACTGTCTTCGTACATAGGTCAAGGATTCTTTGGTCATTCATTAGAATCGTGCTGGAGTTAAGCCATATAGTGGGGCGCTCTGAATTTTACCATCATCCAGGTGGTGGAAGTTGTTTTTTTTTTGTTGGGATCAAACCCATATAATGGTCTTCTTATGTATCCTTGTGTAAGGAATCATAACTCACGTAGTTTGGTGCCACATAATAGGGCATATCGCCTTTTAAGTTTATGTGATGAGGACCCGACCATACAGTTTAACATCATGTGGTAAGGATGTCTACCCAAAATTTTCCTATTCAAAGTTTGATATGGGACTTTTGTCAAGGCCTCCTGGGGGACCCATAAGAAATGTAGTCTACTAGGTGGGTAAAAACCTACCATAAATGTGTCCCAAAGAAAATTATTGTGAATTTGGGTGTTGGATTTGGACATCAAGGAGGATTCTTATGTATCTTAGCCAATTGGGAATCAAACACCCTGTCGTTTGGTTAGGTTGGGGCTTACACCTATGGAGGAGTCACATTTGAGGGTACATGATTGGGTCTTACACCGAGGTGATGCCCAGGGGTTTTGATTCATCAAGAATATGACCCCTTTAAGTTATTTGGTTGTGGGTTAGGGATTATACCATATAGGAAGCCTGATTAAGTGGATTTGGTTGGGGATTACATTTAGGGGATGCTGATTTGGTTTGATTCATTGATAATATATCCCTTTAAATGTGTTGATATAGGGATTACACTTATGAGGATACCCATTCAGTTGGGGACTATAAATATTCCATGATCATTACTAACCCCCAATCACACATGACTCATTATCAATGAGAGAAATTAGAGTATTTAGTGGATATGAAGATCACATGGTCCAATTTCTCTGATAGTGGAAAAGGTCTATTCTTTACAGAAGAGATATTGGGAATTGAAGCATCCATCTATTTACCTATTTTGGTACCCCTAGGAGGAAAAGAGGAGAGATATTTTTGAGAACTGTTATAAATTCTAAGGGATTACTCCAATACAAATTCCCTCTTGGTTCATGGGGATGAGAGGTGTGCCCAACATTGGTCCTCATCGAAGGAAAGATTAGTGGTTCCCCTCAATCCCTATAATAGGGAGGTTCACGTGCGAACCTATGAGGCCATGGTCCATTCCACATTCAGGAAACTCATTACAACATGAATGTATCCTTGGATATATTAAATGGTTCCACCTTTTCATAGAGGATACACACTAGACCCCACTTACCACTAGTACATGGACTCAAAGAGACATGATGATGTGCCTTGTAATCTAATCATACAAGTTAGGAATCTTTTGAAGTGGACATGGCCTGATTTCCATAGACTGGTTCTTGGAGGAGCCAATATGGGCACCAATGATATGACATAAGGGAGTGATGGGAGCTGAAGCACAGAACACCCTAGGAGACCCTATTCTGCGAAGACTTTTTTTATGTATGATGGGGGTTCCTCTACATAGCTAGTTATTTCATCAGTGAGGGTACCATCTACATTTTATGGTGCTACACGGACTTGGGGTCTACCCACATAGCATGGTGCTACACCCGGATAGGTTCCACCCACATAGTATTTTTCTATGAAAGGTCAAGTTCCTTCTGTGTAGCACTTTTCTATGTGAGGTAGGGTTCCTCCTAAAAAACATTTTTCTATGTATGGTGTTGGTCTATAAAGGGGCCATGCATTTAAAACTTTAAGAATGGAATTTTTTTAAGTATTTTAACTTCATGGAAGTCTGAATTATTTATTTCCAACTTAATGTAATGTGGTGGGTTTTCACCTACTAGGAATAAAAGGCTCTATGTTTCGGATCTCATTTGGTATCTCCTCTTACAATCTCTATTTTCATATCCTCCATTTCTAGTTCCCCCAATGGGTCTATTTAAATAAAAATGGTGGGACTGAATACTATCATGGTTGATTGTCCATAGTGGGCTACAGGGCTTTAATTGTGGGATCCTAAGAAGGATTCCCAACCTTCATACAATTCTTTTCATGGGGGAATTCTTTAATGGGGTCATAAATCACTGTAAGTCCCCACAAATGAATTGGTTTCATTCACAGGTGTTGGTGATACCATCCCATCCTGAAAATGATTCTATTCATGGGGAACAGTTGCTCTCAAGGGGCGTAAATTACCTTATGTCCCAAAAAATGATTGTAGTTTTATTCGTGGATTTGGATTATAACATCTTGTCCCAAAAATTATTTCATTCGTGGGTTAATTCATGAAGTGCTGGAACGTCATGCCATCATGTGGATTTTGATGTGATTATCACTTCGCGGGATCAAATCATTTTCCATGACTTCACTCCTTTTGAGAATTTTATTTAAATTATTATTCTCAGTTTATTTCTACCCTTTTTTAAGTTAATAGAATTATATACTTCTTATAATCATAATTTTTAGGACCCAAAAATGTTTAACTCAATCCATCAACTGTTTTCATTTTAAATATTAAATAAAAACATTTATTTAAAATGAAACTATTAAGATTAAAGAACTATAATAATATAATAATCCATAATTCTTTAAGACTTTTATAAATACTCTTCAAACACCAAAAAATTAAGAGAATAACCAATACAACTTACATTCATTTGAGTAAAATATGAATAAATTTCAATTTCAACTAATTTATAAAAAATTTATCATTCATAATATTATAATGAATAGTGGTTCATAATTATATTTTTATTCTTATAAGTTAAGGAATGGAAAAAAATGAAATTGTAATCTATGTGTTCTTTAGTCATTCATATGTACATATATTCAATTCCAGAATCTTGGTTAAAGTATTGAAAATGAATTAAAATGAATGTTGGATCCATAAAAACATAAATAGAAATGAAACTATTTTTATGAAACTATTATAGAGATACTTGATAAAAAATTAATAAATTAATTCAATATTGCCTATGTTTATTTAAGGAAATTAAATTTATAATTGAAATTTAATTACATGGAAAACAACTACAACATGGGTATTATGATTTTGAATTTAATATTAATTAAAAAATACAAAAAAATTAATATTTTATATGTTAGATAACAAAAAAAAATTATATTCCTAAAGTAAAAAAAATCACCAATACACTACCAACTATGAACACCTCCTCATTAGGCAGTGACACTCAAGTTATTGGATCTATAATATCATTTTCTGATACTCTTACATGAACTGACTGAAAAAGTCAATGATATACATAATCCCCCAAATGGATTAAAATCTTGTATGTTAAAACATGTACATTGGAGTCCCCATTATGAAACTTATTGAACATGTTTAGGTATGAACAATGAGTTAAAGGTTCTAAGTAGGTTGGTTGTGTCTATATCATCACTTCAAAAATCATATCCACGACATATGATTTAATTAAATATTTTATCATGTCATTAAACTGTCATAGTGAATATTTCAAGGATGATATTTTTCCCTTATATTCTTCCTCAATAGATGATGCACTAAGGGTGTGGCCAAAAAACATTTTTAAAATTGATAACCTCCATATAACCTCTAATTCATCCTGGGTGTTCTGGATTTCCAAAAGTAGTAGCAACAATATCCTTCTTACCCTAACTGATAAATGTGTCTACTATCATTTTCTTCAAAAGATAATCCTGAAATAATATTATCAAATGATATAATAGTGAGATAAATTTGAAAAATAGTAAAATTGATGAAAATTAATGATTAATTAATTTCAAATTTATCAATGGTATCCTTTTTTGGATTTATGATATACTTAAAATTTATCATTATCCCCATTTTAAATTTTTTGGTAATTTAAAGGATATATATGATCATATAAAACCTCTTCAAAGGTGTTATATGACTTGGATCTTCATTCCTTGACTTTTAGACTTTTATTTACACCACTGATAAAGGATTCCATCAGCGTGATAATGAATGAGGGTATAAATTCTTGAATTTTATCCCATAGTTAGTTTCATTAGATTCATGATGCATAAGAAAAAATAGATTATACATTAATTGAAATGAATTTGACAAATATATTTTGTAAAAAAAACATATCATTGAGACTTCCTCCTACTGGAAAAAAAGAAAAACTTATTCCATGTATTTGTATCTATAAACCCATACATGAGTAATGGATCTTGATTCTATTTAGACCAAAAAATATAAAATTAAGTCAACATTTACTTAAAATATATCTATCTAGCTACTTCCAAAGATTAAAAAAATTACTTAATTTCATTTGTCTATTAAAAGTTACATTTCATCTGTAACTGGATGGATTAACTATTAGTCATATAAAATGTATCAGATTTAACCCATTATAAACCTAAATAAATAAGTTTACAATTTTTTTTTTCACGGAATCCCATAATAGATCATTCTCTAACTGGTCGATGCTCCTCCAATCCAAGAATAAAATACTTATACACTAAAAACTTTGTATAGCTATGTATGTCCTAAACTACACTGCATGTGGTTTAGTTGGGTGATCATTATCATCAAAATTAATTATCATCCTCTGCTCTCCACATGTGAGTGAATGTTTCCTTAAATGTGTAATCCCACACTTACTATCCTTAAGAATCATCATCTCTGTAGAATACCAATTCCTACACATAATTTTATGAAATAAAAGTTTGTTTTTATTAAATAATTTAATCACTGTAGATATATTTATATGAATAAATGTTGATACATTGGTTCCCATGAATTAATTTCTATCTCTTAGAAATATATATTCTACTTAAATTAATGTTTATATACCTGAAATTTCTTAAAATTAAATAATTATAATAAAAAATAATTGTTCATAATATAAAAAACAATAAATGTCAAACTTTTTAACCCAAAAAATGTGCAACTGAAACTAATGAATATAATAATTAACAATAAAATGAAATAAATGATGATCATCTAAAACTCTGTAATTTTGTGTTGTTTAATTTTATTAAAAATAAATACAATTTATAATTAAAAATGTAATTATTAATCATATTGAAAAATATTGTAAATATTTTTTTGAATGATGGATTATAAATAAAAATGAAGCATATAAATAAAATTGTTACACAAAAATGATAAAGATAGACTTTTAAACCAAAATATTGATATCTGGATCTAATAATTATAAAAAATATTACAAAAATATAAGAAATTCATGACATATATATATTTAAATATCCAATCTAAAAAAGAAAGTTTTTAATTTTTTCATTTCACCCAAAAAATATATATTTACCTAATTAATTGGGAGAGTAATGGAGTGTTTTCTCATATCCATTTGATGTGATCATTTCACATTTCATGGACTATTTCCACATTGCAGTCATTATTAACCTTGTTCAATCGTGTAATAGATAAATAAATTTCGAATAATTATTCAACATCAGCAATATCCTCATCACCCAAATGAATTTTGTTCCCTTACAAAATAATGGACCACTAATAATTTAATGGGGCAACAATATAAAATATTTTTCATGAATCTCAATGATAAAGGATTCATCCTTACTACTAAAAACTTTTAGATAATAATTGTATATCAATACTCATCATGTTTCACACCACTATTGTTGTTAAACCAATAAAATTTAAATACTAATACCTAAAATTTAGTATAATCAATATCCAGTATATCCTCCCAAACTCCAAAATTTGATGTTGATGCATAAACTATGTTCTTGTCTTCAGAACTCGAAAAATATATTTCTTCAGTGATGACCAGTACTCTGCTATTTTGAATGGTACTCTTTTCATCCTGTTTTATATATAAAATGTGTAACCATTAATATTTAAAATCAAACACAAGATCACTCTAGCAAATGGTCCCACTGCAAGCCATTTAAATGACTTTATGTGAATAAATTAATGTTTACTTTCTCCTAAAACCATGAAGAGAATCTATTTTTATAGTACTTTTTCAAACACTATTAATTTCTTCTGTGATGTCATACCTTCAATCTATCAATATGTGATTATATATATGGTTTAACCACACCTATGTTGTTCAAAATTTATAAATGTCCATTAATCACTTAATCATGTGGAATTAATTATATATTTAATCCTTGGATCCCTTTACATCCACTATCAGCTATAAAATGTCATGATATAGGAATACCAACATGATCCACTTCAAAAAAAACCAGTATAGAACTTTATATCCTCTTGTGATATATATTTTTGAACATTTAAGATCTCTAGTCGATGCAAATTAATAATATATCCCTTTAAATTTTCATATATCTTTCAAAAGGATATAACCAATGTAAATATGTATTCCCTCATATTATAATATTTCACTCAAAATGAATCAATAGATGAACCATTATATCAAAAAATGATGGTGTAAAATACTTTTCTAGTTAACAAAGTATGAGGACAACTTCATTATCTAACAAATCTCAAAACATTTGATCTGTGACTTTACATTAAATGGAATTGAATAATTAATACAACCTGATAATATAAATTCTAACGAGTGTCATAAATATTCCACAAAATGCAACCTATTTCAACTATTTCATCAATACATGACACTCCTAGGATTTCATACTTATTACCTTTAAATCATTTAATGGAAATTAATTATTCACATTTTAAGAAAACCTGATAGATACTTTAATAATATTTAGTCACTGAAAAAAATAATCTTCCAATTCTATCTTAATTTGTTACAAGTTGGCGGTATATATGTTTTGTTTTCTTTAATTATGGGAGATAACTATAAATGTATTACCATTGTTATTAGGTCCAATATTTCATAAAATCCATCTATTGTCATTAATTTTATGTTTAAAAATGTTTTAATTAAAATGGTAAAAAAATCATCGACATGGATAATGTTAATTTCATGTTTTACCTCCAAAAATATCCAATAATTTATCTGGAATAAAATGGATAGTTTATTCAATTTGTTTGTTTGATGCAAAAAAATACCTTTCTATCCAAATGTGACATCAATATTTTTCACATTTTCATATTATTCTTTAACTAAAAATTGTTGGGGGTAAAATCATACTCTTGTAAACCATTAAATTAAATTTTTTAAATATTTGATAATAATGATACATTCACAAAAATATATGATGCCACATGTATGTTGTTTTTCATTCATTATTCAATTGATGATATAAAGTAATCTCTTCACAAGTTGGAAAAACTATATATCCTTTAACATTATATCTTGATAAGTTTTTGTATATAGGAAACTCTTATATAATAAACATTATCATAGATTATAAAATAAAATACATTTTCTTGTATTAATCCAATATTATTACACTTTTCTCCCATATAAATTTCAAATAATCAAAAAAGGGAAATTTATAATCATTAATATCATTTCCAAGCTGTTTTGTCCCAAAAAACATCAAACTCATGACCACATATTTCCTCTTCATATATATCTATGGGTATAAGTTGTATAAAACCAACAAAATAGGCCAAAAACTATGTTGGATATTGAGGCTCTAATATGGATTCATTACATCTATCCAGAGCCTCATTCTGAGATTTCAAAAATCATGTAAAAAATTATAGATTTTTTAATTAAATATTTTCTATTATAGTGAATCAGTTGGGTGACAAAGGATTCCATAATATACATAATCATCTATAATTAATCTTATCCTATTTCCATAAATTGGATTTTTAATGATATTATTTAAAAGATGATTATTAGAAGATATTACATTGATTAAGAAGTTGGTTTGCTACCTATTCTTTAGAATGGATCATGTTTGTATTTTTCATCTTTTTTATATCATGATATCGAAAATTTGGTACATTTTGATAATCTTTCATATTCCTACCTCTATAACAAACCTTCATTGGGGAAACCATTTACCTTTTTATATTCCAACCCCATTTGACATAATGTTTTTAACCTCATAATTGGAATCTGGATGCTCGTTGCCTTCTAAAATTATAAATTTTAAAATTTATAGTAATTCAATGAAACTATTATCACTCGAACCATTTATTTATTTAAATTTTACTAATCTCACCATTGCTAATAACATTGAAAATTTAGTACAGCCTACAAACAATGGTTTTTGGCATCTTCATATAGTTGTTCATCACTTACTGTTTTTCAATGGTTTCAACACCAACATAATGAATTAATTCATCAATGTGATCCTATTTATCATAATTACTATCTATTTATTCACTAGATATTTATATTTTTATTTCACCCTTATAAATCCAGTATGTAAAATTACGACTAAAACCATAGAAAATTGTAAGGACTTTAATTTCTCCTTTTCCACATTTACTTATATTCACACACATCATGCATGGATAGAAAATCACATATTTATTTTTAAATTTTTAATATAGAAAATTCAAAGGAATTTTCATCCTTTTCTCATATTTATCACTAGTTCTTCATGCATTTCTTCAATTGCGATACATTAATTACCTACAATCGCAATATAATAGATTAATATATTAAAATATATAAACATTTAAACATATATATAACATGATAAAATTTAAAAATATAATAATATAAATATATAAGTGTTTATAAATTTTTAATAAAAAATTTATTTCTAGAAAATAATTTGAAATAAAAAAATTATTTAAAACCAAAAACAATTTATAACCAAAAGTAATTACAATGGAAATAAATTTATAATTAGAAAAAAAAATTGAAAATATTTATTTCAACCCCAAATAACCCATGAGGAAAAAAAATTATAAATATATATAATTATAATTGAAAATAGTTACAATAAAAAGTAAATTATCATCACAGACAATTTATAATCACAAACTTAAATACTTAAAATAATTTTTTCAAAAAAAAAATATCATTGAAAATAATATGAGTACAAAAAAAATAATGGATGAAGGAAATTTATAACTAATAAATATTTAATTAATCTAAAAAAATAAAAAATATCATTAAAAATATAGAGTTCAATGATGGAAAATATATATTTAGTTATGAGGGATTCACTCTTAGGTGGTGGAATGAGAAAAAATGATTCAATATTATGGAGAAATGTTTGTAAAGAAAGAAGAAGAAAATAAATCATAAAAACCATGGATTATGATCACAAGTGGAGAAGATTAGGCTTTATGAGGACCAAATGATGTTGAGGTTCATGGAAGAAGAAAGAAAAGTGGAATATTGAAAAAATAAATATAAAAAAATGAAGGTGAAGATCAATTATGGTTCGGATGTCTTCAAGAGTCAAGATGAAGAGAGTGTTAGAAATATTTCATTGAAAAAATCAAGAAAAGTAGGTGAAAAATAGATTTTTTTTAATTCATTTAATGTTTTTTTATTTTTAAAACTATTGTTAAAAGATTCCTATGTAACTTTAGCATCATATATGAAAAATATAATGTTAAAACTCTAATGTTAAATTATCATTTTCTATTGGTAAAACTATCGATCCATTAGGAACATAAATCTCCACATTTGGATTTGTTTTCAATACCCACTACAACTTACAGTTTAAGTTAAATTTAAAAGGATCCATTTCTTATTTCTCTCCTGTTATTGATGACAAATAAAAAGGATACAAAGTAGTGCAAGTAAATGTCACACTAATCTCATGAACTATTCTAGGCAGAAACTTTATATTCTCCCCCTTTTGAATATAACACATCATTAAATTGAGATAATTAAAGAGCCACATTTATTAAAGAAATGATATATAAATTTATCAATTTTAACTCTATCTTTCCTAGATCAGCATAAAAACAAGTGAGATTAAATTAGACTACCAAACATTCTATAAAAACTCAATATGTGATACCAAATCAAAAACCCTTTTCCATGGGCTATTCAAGTATATTTTTTTCAATTTATCACCTTTACACAACTCAAATAATATATCATAAATATTCTTTCTTAAATAGTTTTCTCCACATTTCAAGTTACTTATCTTCCTTAATATATTCTACACATTTTACCCCACAAAATGAGAATTATTTAAACCAAAGTAACAATTTGAAAGGTTTGAATCATACCCAAACTTATATTTCTCCAATCATAGTCTAAAATTTTATATTTTCTATGAAATAGTGTTTTTTACAGATTCTCAACTCAACTTACCCTTAATGAGTAAACTCAAACAGTTCTGTTATCGTGAATGATTTTCTTGAAAAAGAATACCAATAATATCTTTCTAAAACTAATTGAAGTATTACAAGGGGTAGACATGAGGATAATTAAATAATTCCTAAATTGATATCTTATATTGAAATAAATTATTCATTGATTTTTAGTTACCCCCCAATAATCATCCCCTTCACTTATTAGTATAATTAAAAAATATGGGTATATGGTCACTTGTCCTTTATTTTTTAGTGAGAAAAATAAGTCTGAGATTTTTTTCTTAACCCATAATCTCAGTAAATTTAGCTTCAACATTGAGATAGATCTTTACGATTAATCCCTATTTTATTTTTCATACTTGAACCTCCTTTATAACATAGTTTACCTTTTACATTCAAATTTTTCATATTTTAAAGTGGATTTTTCACATGATCTACCAATGAACATTAATTATTTTATTCTTTTTCCATATACCTTTCTATATCCAATTGGGATGGAAATATAATCTTTCATTTTTTAGAGTAATTTTATCTTTTTTGGATCTTTCAAATGGATTCTCAAATGTTTTTCAGTTACCCTCCCATAGAAACATATTAAATTATTCTTCTTGGATGTCTTTCAATAAAATATTTTTTTGTTTATCCTTGGAATGATTATATTTATTATTCTATCTTGGTTCCTCCAACATTTATGTTCAGGTATTGGTTGTAATGATCAATGATGTATCATTTTCTTCCATGGTAAAATCCTCTCGTCTTTGATGTATCTCCCTTCTCAACATTCTTCTTGGTTGTGATTTTTTCAACACTCTTATTTTGTTTACTCCCCAATGTAGTCTGACGTACCCTTATTTTATTACTTCTTATATGGTATGGTATTATTTCTTTAATATCATGATTCATACTTAGTATGTGTGAACCGTCACCCATTATCAAAATGTCCACATGTGTTTTAATTTCCATATAAATTATCTATTCACTCCCATTCTTTTTTAATAAATATATTTCCCTTCATCTATGTACTTTTCTTCTTCTTAGCCTAACCCTACCTTGATTTAGATCTTTTATAATATTAATGAATTAACATATTATTCTAATAATAAATTTCCTTATGTCCCAACATTCCACAACACAAACAATATCTAATAATCTTTAATATAATTCCTTTTATTTCAACATGGTCTCCTATAGTACCATGCTGTTTTTATGAAAATACATTATCCTTTTGAGATATTATTACGGAAATTGGATTCCATATCATTCACCCATCCACACTTGATGTAGTTATGGATTTCTCATCACTCTTCTACACCCATATTTGTTCAAATTTTGAGTTGTGACCTGAATTTTTCATTAAAATAGAAATAGTTCATATTAGATTTTCTATAAAAATGTTGCCACTTTTTTGGTGCGTAAAATAGACAGATTTTTATATGATCTAAATATGTTATTTGATTTTGATGATTCTTTTTAGAAAAATGACTCTTCTTATAAACTTCCATGGTCACACTTCTTATCTCAGTTTCATGTGATTATTCAACTTGTGTCACTTCCAAATTTCTCAGTTTGATTTATAGTCCAACAAACTCTATATTGACTGTATTATTCTCTTCCTCAACTGACCACTCTTTATCTTCTTCCTATTTTTTATATTTAAAATTTTTTCTTCTTGAATATTTTACTTTTTTAGCCTCATCACAAATTTAAATATTTAATTCTTCTTTATCTAGAGAATTTTTTCTTTATATTTATATAAAATTTATTCATTAGATTCCACATATTCGATAAGAGTACTGAACTTTTGAAACTTCTAAGCTATTTCCATCTCTAAATCATTTATATCCATCTCTAACTATGTTTTCACTTCCAATAAACCCATAAAAACTCACATATATATATATATATGATAAATTTAGAAGGTTCAAATTTCAAAAAATCCTTAATTTCGTAATCAAAATCAAAAATTAGTTGAATGAGAACCGACATTTGGGAGTTTTATATTCTCTATTAATAGTTTCATTATAAGAAAAATGACTATTTTTGACAGGCGGTAAGTGCTCGTCACAAAAGGTTTGGCGTGAGATACACACCAAACCGCATGCAACGGTATTTGCGATGGGTTCTTATTCTCGTCGCAAATAATCGGCAGTGGTTTTTAGTGTTTGCGACGGGATACTTTTTCTATCGTAAATACTTTGTCGGCAGGTACCATTTGCGACGGGGGCCATCGCAAGTAACTTTTTAACAGCCCACTGTAATTAATGCGGGTAGAGTCATTTACGACGGGTCTCGTGGAAACTAAGCTAACCTATATATACCACCATCTGTTTTCCTCTCATTTCACTCTTTACTCAACTTCTCTCTATCTCTTTAGAAAAAATTTCTTTTAAAATTTTTCATAGTTTTAACTTTTAAATCAAAGCATTATCTGTGACTATAATAATCCAAAAGCTTCAGTTTCAACGTACTTATGTGTTTTTTATTGTTTAGTTAAATTTTATATTTTAAATTGTTTATAAATTTTAGTAATTCGATGTAAATTAACTAAATTAGAATTAGATATTTCTTTTTAGTACTTATTTTTATGAATAGTTATATCTATGTGTTAATTAGCAATAAATTGTAATAATTAGTAATAATTTCAAATAATTAGTAATAATTAGAAAACACTAGTATTAATTATAAATAACTAGTATTAATTAGTAATAACAAGTATAATTATTAATAACTAGTATTAATTAGTAATAATTAGTAATAAATTGTATCAATTAGTAATAAATTGTATTAATTAGTAATAATTAGAAAAAATTAGAAACAATTAGAAAAAATAAGTAATAATTAGAAAAAAATTGTAATAATTAGAAAAAATATTAATAATTAGAAAAAAAATTAATAATAAGAAATAATTAGAAATAATTAGAAATAATATGTTATAATTAGATATAATTTGTAATAATTAGAAATAATTAGAAAAAAATCATAATAATTTGTAAAAAACTGTAATAATCAGTAATAATTAGTAATAATTAGGATTAATTAATAATAATTTGGATTAATTAGTAAAACATAGTAATAAGTAGTAATAATTAGAAATAAATAGTAATAGTTAGGATTAATTATTATTAATTAGGATTAATTAGTAATAACTTGGATTAATTAGTAATAGTTTGTAAGAATTAGTAATAATTATCAATAATTAGCAATAATTATCAATAATTAGTAATAATTAGCAATAACTAGTAGTAATTATGATTAATTAGTAATAATTAGGATTAGTTTGTAATAATTATGATTAATTAGTAATAAATTGGATTAATTGGTAATAATTTGGAATAACTCTTAATAATTAGAAATAATTACTAAATAATAAGGATTAATTGGTAATAATTAGGATTAACCAGTAATAATTAAGTATAATTATTAATAATTAGGAATAATTATTAATAATTAGTAATATTCAGAAATAATTAGGAATAATTAATAAAAATTAATAATAATTAATAATAATTAATAATAATTAATAATAATTAGTAATATTTATCAATAATTATCGATAATTAGAAATAAATTGTAATAATTATAAATAAATAGTAATAATTAGTAATAATTAGTAATAATTAGCAATAACTAATAATAATTAGAAATAATTAGTAATATTTTTTAATAATTAGTAATAATTAATAATAATTAGTAGTAATTAGTAATAATTAGTAATAATTTTAAATAATTAGTGATAATTAGTAATAATTAATAAAAATTAGTAATAAATAGTTATAATTAGTTATAATTAGTAATAATTAATAATAATTAGTAATAATTAGTAATAAATGGTAATAATTAGTAATAAATGGTAATAATTAGTAATAATTATTAATAATTAGTAATATTTTGTAATATTTAGTAATATTTAGTAATAATCAGTAATAATTAGTAATAATTAGATTTATTTAGATTTATTTAATAAAAATTATTAAAAATTATCAATAATTCGTAGTAATTATAAATAATTAGGATTAATTATAAATAATTAGGATTAATTAAAAATAATTATTAATAATTAGTAATAATTAGGATTAATTATCAATAATTAGTAATAATTTGGATTAATTTTCAATAATTAGTAATAATTAGTAATAATTTGAATTAATTAGTAATAATTAGTAATAATTAAGATTAATTAGTTATAATTTGGATTAATAAGTAATAATTAGGATAAATTAGTAATAATTGGGATTAAATAGAAATAATTACAAATAAATAGAAATAATTAGAAATAATTACTAATATTTAGGATTAATTAGGAATAATTAGTAATAATTAGTAATCATTGGTAATAATTAAGATTAATTAGGAATAATTAGTAATAATTTGGATTAGATATCTATAATTGGTAATAATTAGGATTAATTTGTAATAATTTGCATTAATTAGTAATAATTAGTAATAATTAAAAATAATTAGGATTAATTAGTAATAATTTGTAATAATCTGTAATAATGAGGAATAATTAGTAATAATTAATAAAAATAGGGAATAAATAATAATAATTAGGATTAATTAATGATAGTTAGTAATAGTTAGTAATAATTATTAATATTTAGTAATAATCAGTAATAATTGTTAATAGTTATTAATAAATCATAATAAATCCTAATAAATTCGATTACATTGATAAATTGGCATAATTTCAAGCAGATTGTTGGAATTCCTTTTGATCGACGCATCAACTCCTTTCAATTTTCTCCCATTGAAACCAATATGGAAAATCTGCTCGATCATACGTTGAAGCAGATTTTTCCTAGTGATTTAAGTCTAATAAAGTTGCAAAGAGGTGATCCATCGGACAAAAGAGGCTCTTTTCCTGATGCCTCACCCCCTTGAAACATTATACGACTGAAATCACTACAAATAGTCTGCTCCAATGTACGAATATTTTTTTTTATGCCTGAGATCATGAAGAGAAGTGCGGTAAGGCCTCCCTACTCTCAATCCTTGTGCATACGAAAATGGATATTCGTACACCGGCGCATAATTTTTATAGATCTTTTAGTTTTAGAAAGTTTCAAGGGGATGAGTCATCTAGAAAAAGATCTTCTTCCAATCAGTTGGAAGTTGTGTCAGTGGAAATTTAGAATAATTAGTAAAAAATACTTGAAATTATTAATAATTTGTGATAATTATTATAAATATTTATAAATGAGTGTAGATTAGTATAAAAGTTTAAAAAAATTGAAATTAACTATAGAATAATAAAAATTATTATAAATTTCTAAAAAAAAGAGAATTTAATTGTCTTCTATTTTTTTGATAGTGTTTATGTCATATCTAATTATACAAAATAACTAATTGTTTCATATTTTTTAGAAAAATATGGAATGAGGAAGTCAACAACTGTCATTATTAGATGATATTTCTTGGATAACTCAGTGTAGGAATCCAAATGGGTTTTTTTTAAATCCTGTATATATTGAGGGTGTTTAAGCTTTCTTATCATTTGCATCATCGAAACCAAAATTGGTTTCAGAATGGATAATTAAGTGTCCTTGCAAAAAAAATTCTTATGAGGAAATATGACACATTTGAAAACATTGTAGGTTATTTATTGCATTTTGGCTTTCAACCAGATTATGTTTTTTGGTATCAACATGGTGAACATAGTTCCAGAAAAGATATTTATAATTTGGTTCTATATCCAGCAGGATTTTAAAATTTAATACATGATGTGGCAGGTTTGTATGTCCAAAAAATAAAACCCTGGATTATATTGATTTAACTCATAAATTGGAACTATCTCATTTATATGTGTTGTTGAGTTCCGTTGAGGATTCCTTATATCCTGGTTTCAAGATAAGAAAGTTTGAAAGAGTTTCTAAATTTGTTTCCATTAATTCAGATATTGTAATGTCAAATAGTTATTTTGATCAGATATTCTCTTTGTTAAAAACATTTCTAACTAAAGAAAATGTGTTGCTTGCAAATTTATTTGAGAGAAAGAAGCCGGTTTGTAATCTTGGTCTTGGTTATCATTATATTCATGCATGTTCAAATGAATGCATCTTATATTATGGTGAAAATTATTTGTTGTACACTTTTCCTACATGTGTACAATCAAGTTATAAATAATCTTAACCATGGATGTCTAGATTTGTTCTTGTAAAACAATTGAGATATTTCCTGCTCACATAGAGATTGCAGAATTTATTTATCTCTCAAAACACATAATTATTGATGTCATGGAACAAAACCAACATTTTAACTAAAAAAACTAAATCATCCCTCATGTGGGGATTCATGAAAACATTTTGACCAAGTGAATCCTTCATTTTCTTTAGAATCTTGAAATGTTTGATTGGTTATTTCTAGTGATGGTTTCTGTTCATTTAGTTCTTATGGTAGTCAGTGTTCATGTTGGCCTATCATTATAACTCAGTATAATTTACCTCTTGGGATGTTGATGAAGGATTCATATATATTTTTGAGCTTATCAATTCCATGTCATCTAAAAAATAATATCAATGTTTATTTGAAACCATTGATTGATGAGTTGAATTTACTATGGAGTAATGGTGTCAGAACATATGATGATGCTGAGAAATAAAACTTCCTACTAAAATTTACATTGATGTGAACAATTAGTGACTTCCAAGAATATGGAATTTTATCTGGCTGGAGTACACATGGTCCAAAACCAGGTCTATACTGTATCAAATATAGCAAAGAGTTTCTGCTTGTCAATGGAAAAAACTTGTTTTTTCAGCTGTCATCACAGATTTCTACCAACTAATCATCCTTTTGGAAGAAAAACATATCATTTCAGAAAAGGAACAATTGAAAAAGTTGGGCCTCGAACAATGATCTTAGGTATAGAGTTAAAAATTAATTTTCTCTTCATTACCTCCCATCACATTTAGATGAACAATAAACTAAACAAATGATGGGTTTGGAAAAGAGCACAATTGGATAAAATGGATAATTTTTTGGGATTTTCCTTATTGGTCTGATTTGTTGGTCTGTCACATATTGGATGTGATGCATATTGAAAAGAACTATTTTTATAATTTATTTCATACATTTTTGGATACACTAGGCAAGACCAAAGATAATATAAAGGCACGATTAGATCTTTCCCAAATTTACAATTGACCAAAAATTGAACTATTTGAAAAAGTCAGACCACAAGAGTTAATGAAGACAAAACAATCTTATACACTGTCCAAAGAAATTTGGTTATTATTTCTTTAGAGGATTGTAGATTTGAGACTTTCAGATTGTTATGCTTCTCATTTAGGTAGATGAGTGAGAAATTCTCATATTAACGAATTTAAAAGTCATGACTATCATGTTTTAATGGAATGAATTATTCCAATTCGATTCAGAGGTTTCTTAAATCCTATGATTTGTGATGTGGTTATATACATATCATGTTTTTTTAATACATTTGTGAAACAAAAATAAGCTGTGATTTTGTAAGAAAACTACAAGATGATGCCGTTTTAATTTTATATAAATTGGAAAAAATATTCCCACAAGGTTTTTTTGACTCAATGGAACATTTGATATTAAATTTTCCTCATGAAACAAAATATGGAGGTCTAGTACAGTTCTGATGGATGTACCCATTTGAGAGATGGATGCATAAATTGAAAAAAAAAGTACATTAGAAAGCATCAGATGATGGGTCAATTTGAGAAGCTTATTTATAATAAGAAATTTTATTTTTATGCTCTCATTACATTCAACCTAAATATCATTCAAAACAAATCTGTGTGAGCCATAATGAGGTTTATGTTGACAATGACATGAGAAATCAATTTTCAATTTTCAATCATATCTAACATGTCTTCGGTGGAGTTCATGAATGATGGATTTCATATTATGAACATCGCATATGTCATACATATATTCTGCTCAACTATGAAGAAATTACAACATTTCTGTTGTGAGTTCTCCAGTCACTTATTCTATAATTTTTTTAACAATACATTAGTCTTATTATATATGTAGGTTATATGATAATCATATCATGAAACAGTTTCCACAAATTACAGCATCTGGTTCTCAAGAACGGCGTCAAAAAAAATTCTATACCAGTTTCAAAAATTGGTAAATAAATTATTTTTTCATTTCACATAAAAAATAAATTTAGTAATTTTTATAGTGATAATTGTTTTAAAAGTTTTAAGGTATCTCAATAAGTTTATAAAATTGATAATAAATTATTTTTATTGAGTAACCCACCACTAAAAATGGTTAAATATTATAATGCATATGTGGTGAATGGTTTTCGATTTCATACACATGCATATGGGGAATAAAAAAACAATAAATTGTTGTGTTTTCTTGATAGGATCACATAACAGAGAAACTAAAGATTTATTTTAAGGAATGTTGGAGGAAATCATTGATCAGTGTCATATGGGAAAACATTACATAATGATGTTTAAATGTAAGTGGATAGATATTGATAGAGGCTTGAATGTTTATCTGATCCATGGAATCACTGATATTAAATATAGAATTATTCTTGTAGTAAATAAACAATTTTTATTCACTTTTCAGGAACATAAAATTTATAATGAAAATTACTATGCTAATTCAAGGGAGTTGGGTGATTGGTGGAGCATAAATAAAATTAAATATCAAGAGAATTAGTATACTGAAATTGAATGTGGATCTATTGAAGTGAAATGAATTGAAACTTTTCAAGTGACTGCTCTGAATCCATCTTTTTTACGATTAGTCATGAATATCATTGATGACACCCCATAGTTATGGGTTGATAGTGATGATGATGTTAATAATGTTACAACTAAATTTCAAATGACAAGAGATGATGAAACTGAAACTAATATGGGAATTAATGACGCTAATGAGGAAGATGAAGGCATTTAGATCAATAGCTATGAAAATGTGTATGAAGATGGAAATTGACATAGTAAAACGTTGTTTATAATCATATGTAATATATAGCTATATATTGTAGTTATTTTAAAGTTTTTGATAACAATAATAATTTATTATTTTAGATGGATGAGGATATGTATCATATGTTACAGGAGGATGATCTACCTTTGGATGACCACGAGGTGGGATCAGCCAACCCTCAGACTGTTGGCAGTTCTAGGTGTACTCGGAGGGGGTGTGGTCTTGCCCGACTGATGATTCCAGACCCTATCCCCGAGCAACGTCCACATCTCGAGTTCGATCCACACATGCAGAGGTATGATTACCTGTGGATTTTAGTTAGTTTTTATTAATTTATTTATATTCTAATTGTTTGATTAATTATTATTTTTTCACATCTTTACACATATAAGTGTTGGACAGGGGAATGCTATATTGTGCTATTATTTTTATGATGCATGGGTGTTATGAGATCATATTCTCGTTGATGTTTAGAAGTGAGTGTTTGATTATTGGATGGTATGTGAGTAAATAATATTTATTTTGAAATTATTTTAATTATTAACTTTATATAATAAATTATTAGTAGTGTTTATAGTATTCTATTAAGGAGAGCATGCGTGAGGCTATTTGGAAGGCATGACCAGGAGATATGTGTCTGCATTTCACTCAGTTTTTTCACAATTTGAAAAGGAAAGCAATGGGGGAAAGTAGGAGTGAAGGTGTTTGATGAGATATGTCCCACCCACTGACCTTATTATATTTCATTTTAGGTTTGGGATGGATTATGTACACACTGGTTGAGTAGGCAGTTTCAGAGTAGATCATCAGTAGGTCAGCCAAAACGTGGGAGACAAGAGGTGACACATCGTGTTGGTAGTCGTACATTCAATATACATAGGGAGCATATAGTTAGTACATTTTTTAAAAAATATTCTATATAACATTAAATTTAAATTGTTTATTTTATATTCATATAGGCAGTCACACAGGACAATATTACGAAGTACGATTTTAATAGGAGGATGTACAATGATCCAACCACTGGGGAGATTAAAGGTTCTCACCAACATCATATTGTGGTCAGTATAAGTTTTTATTGAGTTTTAAATTTAACTTAAAATAATATTATAACAATTTTAAATTTAAATTTCAATTGAAGGATTCATATGAGGCCGCAACCTCTTAGACAGATGTTGAGAGTATGGAAGAGACCGATGAAAAGACCAATGCCCCCTAATTTGATGAGGTAGCATGGATGCAGGTGACCGAGTATGGCTTCGAGAAATACTGTGTTGTTGGTATTGGAACTTGAGTGACCCTTTGGGGTTAGTATGGAACCTATGTGATGCCAGATTCTAGCTCGATAAGATATCATGGAGAGTCATCATCATCTCATGCAGAGTATCAAGAGTAGCTGCAAGATCAGAGTTATCTTATAGAGACTATGCGTAGGGAGCAAGAGGAGATGCATTAGTGGAAGCAGTAGCAGCAAGAAGAGTTCCTATGATAGTAGCAGCAGATGCATGATGACATGCATTGATAGCAGCAGAAGCCGGAGTAGGAGCGTATGGAGTACATGTGACGTCTGACTCAACGTTTAGGGATGGATTTCCCTCCACCATCTCCTTCAGCTCCCCCAAACAACCCTCCCCAGGTATTTTTATTTTATGATGATACATTTGAATGTATTTTTTTGTATTATTAGCTATTTATTGTTTTAAATAGTGTTTGTTTTATATTATCTCAAAAATTAATGTTTTTTATTTTTTATTTAATTTTTTTATTATATTTATTATATCATTAATTAGTATATTTTTATATTTGTGTTAATACTTAGGTTTTTATTATATTACTAATATTATTATTTCATTATTATTATTATTATTATATTTATTAGTTATTTTATAATTAATTTTATTTATGAATATTATTATTATTATTTTAATTATATTAATATTATATTATATTTTTTATTTTATAAATAATTTTATTATATTAATATTAATATTATTTAATTTTTAAATTTTTTAAGTTTTTTAATTTTTCAATTAGTTATGAATGACCATCGCAAAAGGGTTTATATTTTTTATATTTCTTAAAATAATTACGACAGTCAATCACAAAAAAGTAAAAAAAAAACAGGTGTAATGTCTCGACCCCAGTTACCCAGAGTCGGTGCATTATTATATAACATTGGCATGATCACAAACAATAAAATCTCAAAAGACCGATGAGTTTAGTAGCCTTGGAAATACTAGATACATTTCTAAGTCTTACATTACATCATAAAGTGAAAAACTACAACAACATAGTCTCTATAGACCACAATCATATCCACTCTGACTATCCCTACAGGTTGGTCATAAAATACTTCTTCACATCTTGGGAAAAATAAAACATAGAAAGGGGTGAGCTCATATGCTCAATAAGGATAAAAATGTAGTGGAAACTTTCATAAATAAGCATAAACATTTAAGGCAAAATATAACTAAAACAAAATACTTTTAAACATGAACTTTAGCAATATATGGAAAAGATAAAATCAAATAATTCCATTTACTTATTCACATTGATATTATACTAGTCGAATAATCACATGCAATATCAATAACCACTTTCATAATGATAGAATGCATAATGCCAGACTATATAACCACATATTCAAGGCCTTGTGCCAAGATTACAAATAATATTTTGCCAAGGCCTTGTTCTAAGACACTAGTTTGTCTCGTGAGACCTACCAATGCATCGAGAAGCTATAGCGGGATCCACCCATCACTAACTAAGTCCAATGCATTCCTCATATGAACAGGTTTAAACAAAACATAAACATTCGTATTAAGACTAGAATACGAAATGTCAATACTTTCTACATAAACCATGAATGGTATAAAAATAACACATCCACAGTCAATCATATCACAAAACCTTCAATACTATATGGAAGTTTTTTATCATAATAAATCAACTTCAAAAAATCTTAAAATCTATCAAAGGATGTTGACATAGATGAAATCAAAACCGTTTGAGAGAAATATCTCGTTTTGAAATCATTTAAAAGTCACATAATTATAAAAGAAAATATTTACTTTGAAAATATTCTTATAATCTTGTAAGGGAAGTTTCAGGGGTGTAATAACGGCGGAGAATAATTGCACCTGCCATATAAGTTAAAAAACATTCCTACCTCAATTTTGTTGAAAAGGTGAAAAAGGATCTTATTTGGAAAACGACAGAATGATTCCTTTAAAAAATGTATAAGATAAAATAATGGTATAAATTACTTTAACCCATTGTCTATTAAATATTAAAAATATTTTGGAAGACATTTTTATGAAACATGGATGTGGATGATAAAGAGGTCCTAGTAGATACTTCCGTAAAAACAACCTCGGATAATAAATAGATTGGAAATTAACCTTTACCATGTAATTTTCCTTAGTAGATGGTAATTAAACCTCCAATATAATGGTTAAATAATTGTTATTAAATTATACAAGAATCATATATGATCTTTTAACATTGCTTTGTTAATTATATCTTTGTGTTATCGTTGTTTTGGGTGTTAACTGATTCGTTTTCCTTTATATGGTTTGTTATGTATGCCATGTTTTTATGGATAGGTTGTATATTATTCATATATAGTATTATATTATGTCTTCAAACCTTATTTTTAACCATCAAATGAAAACTTGTCTTGAATGGATATGATGGGGAATGAATCTCATTGCGTTCGTGGAGACGGTATTCCGTACGTATGCACGTGCGACAATATCATTATTTTGATATTAAAATAATATATAATTGGATTTTATATCATATATACAGAATCATTATCATGTTATATTTATTATTTACATCAATTAAAAATCATTATCAAACCCATCCAAATAATAACATATTGAATAACAATTACACCATGACGTCGAGACGGTAAACTGTACGTACGCACGTATAGTAACATGTCATTAAAAGGATGGATAGAACAATGAATATAGTTGTAACATATTTATAATAACATCACAATATATATAATAAAGTGGAGTTATTATTTTAGATTTGCAATAACAAAAAAAGAAGAAGTGATGGAAGAAAGGAACGTGAAAGAGGGTGGTGAAATTATTACCTCTTCTTCGGGTTCTTGATTTTGATTTGATCAAAAGGGCTCGTTAAGTTGGCTTTATAACTAAATTAATGCCTCTATGATGAAGGTAGTATAGTTTATAGAGTATTTGGGAAGGGTTTGGCCGTGAAAAATGGCTTTTATGGTGTGAATTAGAGAGAAGGGGGAGTGCCCTTTTATAAGAGGGGTGGGGACCACCTGTGGAAAAGCTATAAATATTATTTTATAATAAATTCATATTCGGTTTCTAATGGATCAAAAGGGAATTATTTCTAGGATACGGTGGGTATGGGTCTAAAACCACCCAACCAATAGGTTTTAGATAGGTTTGGTCACTATATTAACCTTATCTTTTAGTTTTAACTCTTAGTTAATTACTTTCACATTTACCATGTCTCTTTGTATTTTTATATTATATGGTTAATAAACATTACTATAAACTTACAAGAGAACCCCAAGTGGTTCATTTCTGATACACCTATCATTATATACGTCTTCTGGCAGATCCTTATATTTTTTGAAATAGAATATAACTTAATAATATAATATTTGGTTGAAAAACTCTTTTATGTCAATTTTGACACTATTTGGTATTTTATTTTTTGTAAAAAACATAAATGGATTATTACTTAAAAAAAGTTAACTAAATCAATAATAACATGTCATATTAAGCAATAAAATATGTGTAATTCATAAAAAGTCTCAAATTACATTTATTTGGGTATTTATAATATCAATTATTTCAATATTTCATTAATAAGGTAATTACTGTATCATTATTGTGCCATAAATAAATTAAATTATTTAATTTCTAAAAATTATAAATAAAATAAAATTATCAATGAAATATTTTTATCTTTCTAATGAATATTTATAATCAAATTTATCTTATGTATAACCCTATATTAAAAAAACATTAGTTATTGAACTTTGATTTTAACTCTTATAACTCTTCTTTAAATAAAATAATAATAAATGTCCTAATCAAATCCAAGTGGACCTAAATGATCATATTTTATTACTAAGGTTTTTTTTGGTCAAATAACACTTATCCAATAAAATTAGGATATGAGTCAGTGTAATATTAATATCATTTTTACATTTAATTACCCTATTTACATTTAACAGTGGTAAATAAAAGTCAAAAGTTACTATTCACCAAAAAATATTTTCATCTCATTGAACAATATTTTACTTACTGATATCAACTGTGTCTCTTGGATTTTTTACATTCAACACACAGAAGTGGTAAAATTAATTTTTATGCAAATTTGCAAAAGCTCCTAGGAGGTGGGTAAAAGATGGTAAAAAGTTCAATAAAATTTTATATATCTAAAATTAATATAAAATGACTCAAAAGAAGTACATTGAACTTATATAGGTATTATGTATCTATATTGAGCTAAAATAAATTTAAATAAAATAAATAATTATTTCAATTAAAAGTCAGTTTTAACCAATAACTCAGTGTTTTTCACTTTTCATAAAAAATTAAAAGTTTTCAGAAAAATACCAAAAAATCATCCTAGGCTAATATTGATATTCCGAATCCAAAAATGAGGTAAATTTTGAGAAATAAAATTTATAAAAATTTAAAAAGTGGTATTACTATTCATAACGGCTAGTTTTATTGGTTGTGGTGTGTTAGAACTCGAAGTTGCGTACAACACACGTTATTGTATTATTCAAATAGAAACGTACCATGGAATATTGGGGTGTTACATTCTCCCCTCCTTCAAATAATTTCATCCTCGCAATTTTAAATTGTTCTTCAAAAACGAAATGTTGAAAATAGAAAATACTTTTGTGGAAAACCCCAGTAAATACTTATGAATAAACAATCTCGGAAAAGAACGAGATTGGAATAGTTATCCCTTACCTTATGTCTGATATGATTTGTATGTATCCTAACCTCAAATATAATGATTTAAATAATGTCATTTAATTATTATAGAATCATATTCATTGTTATGATATCATATATGGTTCACTTATGACTTTATATTACCCGTTCTTTTGTAAATTCCATGTTAAAGCAGCGTTTTCGGTAAAATCGTTTCATTTATCGTATGTGTTTGGAATTGATGTTATTGATATTATTATTACTTATATCATGATATAATAACATCCAGAATTTAAAAAATGACTTATATATCATATATATTTGGTATATATATATATATATATATATATATATATTAGATAGATAAATGAAAAGAAACACACCGTTCATGGAGACGGTAGACCGTACTTACGCATGAACATTGTTTTGCTTTCCTTATTGACTTGAATAGAATTAAGTAGATGAAATATATATATATAAATAAATCCAGTAGCTTTATAATGTCATATATTTCATTATTATTCATTATATATACTTTATAATCATTCTTGAATGGTTAACATTGAGAATGAATCTCATTGCGTCGTGGAGACGGTAATCCGTAAGTACGCATGAGCGATGGTATCATTATCATAATTATTTAATTGAATTGGGGTGGATTATATAATATCTCAGAATCAGTATGATGTTATAATAACTATATATATTTATTCTTTACGCTATTATACCCATCCAAGTAAGGTGGTGGTGGAAAAACAGATTACACCACAATGTGGAGACGGTATTCCTTACGTACGCACGCGCAGTGATTTCGTTTTCCGTAGGATGGATAGAAGGTGAAATGGGGTCGTTTAATATTTATAATAACATATCACAATATTAGTGATACTTATGTTATTACTTTATAATAAAACAACTAAATAAGAAGATGTTGAAGAAAAAGAAAACTTGAAAGAATTGAAAGAAGATATTACCTCTTCTTCGACGAACCTCTTTTAAACTTCCTCTTAAGGAACTAGAGTTGGTCTTTTGAGGAGACCAGAACCTCTATAATATTTCTAGGGAAGTTGGGAAGGTAAATTGGTAGGTTTTGGTCAATCTTGAAAGCTCAAAATTGTGTAAAGAGAATAGGGAGGAGGTGGCCTTTTATAAGGGAGGAGAAGGGCACCTTAGGAAAAACTTAAAATATTATTTCATAATAAAGTAATATTCGGTTTATAATAGCTCCAAATTGATTTATTAAGACTCTAAAGTGGGTATGGGTATAAATCCTCTCAAAAAATATGTTTTAGAGAAGTTTAAGTTACTATTTTAACCTTATCATTTAGATTTAACTCTAAATTAAATAATTTATCTTTTACTGTGTCTTCTTGTTTTCTTACACTATATGGTCAATAAATTTACTATAAAAAGCCAAAAGAATCCCAAGTGGTTAATTATTAATATATATACCCTTATCTAAGTAATTTGGCCTAACCTTATATCTTTAGTAATAGAATAAAAATTAATAATATAATATTTGTTTTAAAAATTATTTTATGTCAATTTTGACATTATTTGGTAATTGATTTTTGTGAAATCATAACAGCATGATTAGTTAGAATGAAAATAAATTAAATCAATACTATCATTTCATATTAACCTATAACATTAGTTGAATTCATGAAAAGTTTTAAATTACATTTATTGGGGTATTTATAGCATCAATTATGTTAATATTTCATTAATAAGGTAATTATTGCATCATCATTGTGTCATAAATAAATTAAATTATCTAATGTCTAAAAATTATAAATAAAATACCATTATGTGGGAAATATTTTTATCTTTTTAATGAATATTTATAGTCGAATTTATCTTATGTATAACCCTATATTAAAAATGTTTTAGTTATTAAACTTTGATTTTAACTCTTTTAACTCTTCTTTAAATAAAATAATAATAACTATCCTAATCTAATCCAACTGGACCTAAAGGATAATATTTTATTCCTAAGGTTGTTTTTGGTAGAATTACACTTATCTAATAGAATTAGTACATGTTTTAGTGTAATAATATTATCATTTTTACCCTTAATTACCCTATTTACTTTTAACCGTGGTAAATAAAAGTAAAAAGTTACTATTCACCAAAAATTATTTTTATCTTATTGAACCAAATTTTACTCCTTCATAATAACCGTGTCTCTCAGATTTTCGAATGTCAACTCACAGAAGTGGTAAAATGAAGTTTTATGTACAATTGCAAATGCTCCTAGGAGGTAGGAAAAAGACATTGAAAAGTTCAATAAAATTTTTATGTATATAAAATTATTATAAAATGACTCCAATGAATTACATTGAACATATATAAGTATTATGTATCTATTTTGACCTAAAACAAATTTAAATAAAATAAATTATTATTTTAATAAAAAGTTGATTTTAACCAAAAACTCATTGTTTTCACTGTTCATCAAAAATTGTATTTTTTCAGAAAAATAACAAAATTTCATCTTAGGATAATTTTGATATTCCGAATCCAAAAATGAAGTCCATTTTGAAAGATAAAATTTATAAACTTTTGAAAGTGGGTATTACTATTCATAACGGCTATTTTATATAATATTTTAATAACATATCGTTGTTTACTGAAACCCGGTGTTGCGTAAAACACACGCTATCGTGGAAGGTCGTGATTGCGTGTAAATCAAGCCAAGTCAGGGTTGCGTGTAGTGAAAGATTCCTTTATTTTTGTGTTTAATAGATTCCAACCATATTTCATTTATACATTGAATATATATATGTATACACTCAATGGTGCATAGAATAACTACTACCAAACAAACTTGAAATTGTGTATAACACGATCCAAGAATAGTGGTGCGCATACTGCAAGCTAATACAGGGTTACTTATAACGAAGGATAATCTTGGTTTAGCATAAAACACAATACATCAAATAAATTAAAAAGAGTACTTCTCATAAATTCTCAGGGCGTTACATTCTACCCCCCCCCCCCCCTTAAAATGAATTTCGCCCTCGAAATTCTTCGGGGTTATAAATGGTTTACTACTTGAAAGTTTCTTTAATAGAAACCCATATCGTAAAAAGGACTAAGAAAACTTAACTTTGAAAAATAAATTATGAAACATAACGGTTACCCAAATTAACTCATTTCTGGTTTTCCACGTAGGAGAACATAGGTGAAAATATGGATATAGAAGAGAAACCTATCCATCATGTTCTGATTGAGAGTGGTAGAGAACATGGCTATGAAAAATCCAACAATCACAAATCCATAAATTTTTGATGATCTAAGGTACCATCTAATTCATCATATATGAGGGCAATAGGTAAACATTTTTGGTTTTCAAGACCAGTTCACTAATGTTGAAGAACTTTTGAACTAAAATAAATACTTACTTGATTTTGGTACAATCTCACTGTTGTTCATGCCTTGAACAATTTCCGCTTCATCTCTTAATGAAATGAAGATGAATTTGTCTTCTATGAAGTTTTAGCGGATCATGTGATAGAATGATAGGTCATTTCATCTGTCTCAAACATAAAGTTAGAAAATGTTATATACATAAGTCCATATATGGTGACATTAATCATATATGGTTCCAAAAATGGACATATAATTTATCTATCATACCACTTAATAAAATAAAACTAATTTCTAAAAACAAGGGAATTCATGTAGGTCAGTAGTAGGTGATAAACTCCTATCGCACTTTGGTTGTGGGTTCGATTCCCGCAACCCTGTCCGACGCGACAGGTTGTCGCCCGTCCTGCAGGTTGTCCTTTTTCTAAAACTACACTATTATAACATTCCAGAAATAATATCACAAAAAAGTTTATATACTTAATCAATATTATCTTATGTCTAACATAATCCATTTCAAATCTTTGGACTTATCCAAAATACTTTGTCCAATCTCATAGTAAAAAGAAAACAATTACCAGAAAGGTCATATAACAAGCATGTAAATACCATCATTTATCCCCCATATATCATAAGATATATCTTGTAGGTCACATTCCAAACATGTGAATACCTTAATCATGTATTCTCTTGAAAAATTAATACCCATTGAATTTTAGTAAAACATGAATGCTATTAAAAGTTAACTCTTTCCACATACCAAAATCCCAAAAATTCTATATACTGAAACCATGATATCACTTTTCCCTTATATCAATCATGAGCTCATGAATACTATCAAACATATTATTTTGTCTTTATCCCTTCATTATGTGCATATCATCTGCCTTCCAAAAATATTTCAATCACTTTTCATGTTTACCGGTACCATATAATTATTTAAAACTACAATGGACCAATACATAGATATTCCAATATACCATAAAAGTACCTCAGCAACATTATTCTTAAATACCAATTCATAAACACTTCAATCCATTCTCTTCAATTATTGTCATGGAATAAGTCCTTCCTTGATTTTTAAGTAACCTCTTAGCTCAAGGAATTGAGTTGGATAATTCCCATGTTCTCTACATATAAGACATTGAACTCCATAATAGTCTGTCACTCCATGACCCTTCTCTCCACATAGATAACATCTTCCCCTCCATTTGATGTATTCATCAAGGTTATTCTTCCCTTATTTTGAAATCTCAATATTCCTTTCTCTATGATCCTCACCATGCGAATATACATAAAATTCCATCTTCCTCTTATTTGATGAATTAGGAATACCACTAATGTTCACCTTGTTAATCATATATCACGATGACTGATTCGGCATAATCACAAAATCATTATTTCTAGGAATTATGAAATTTTGTTTCTCATAGTCACCAATTTGTCCATTGGATTCAATGTTGACCTAATTCCTTTTGGTTCCCTCCATTGACAAAAACAAAAAACCATGGTGTAAGAAACAGTTAAAATAATAAGGACTACATGATCATAAAAAGTCACTTTTGGGATGTCCAACTTATCACACATTCTTTAATCCATGACACCCTAGGTTCAACCTAGGTTATTCATGATCTTCAAGATAATTCTAGGACTGTAACCTATAGTTATACTAGTCCTTAGGGACATCCCTAGACATACCTTAGAAATATCTCTAGGGATCTCACTAAAGATCTCACATCCTAGTTTCCAAAGGTTGACTAAACCTTTCCTCTGATACCAACTATAGAGACCCAATCTTGACATACATTGACATTACATTACTTTTGCGGAATAATTAATACATAACAAAAACCAACACTCACGGACCGTAATAGTTTAGTGCCCTTGGAAACTTGGAACATAATCTTCTAATCATGGTGAAAGATCTTCAACATCTCCCTTAATGATCTTCCCTTTTTTTCTTACCTAAAAACTTTCTTTATATCCTTGGAAAATGAAAAAATATAAAGGGTGAGATCAAATTCTCAGTAAGGGTAAACATAGAGAAAATAAAACAAACCATATACATTTTAACTTAAAAAATGATAATAATGTTTAAACATCAAAATCATGAGCAATGACATAAAACAGGGTAGTACATAAGGCATAGATTATAAAGAAACATTAATCATGATAAAATAGCATGGGAATAAAACATGTAATTGTGTCAAACATTAATCACATGATATTATTTCCATAGTAGCCAAGGAATTTCTATGAAGACCATCTTAGTGGACAAAGTCCCTTTCTGAATCAAGTTCACTCCTCATTCCAGTCCTGTATCACTAAACCGGATTAACTTACCATTCCAGTCATGACTATATCATGAGATATAAATCTTTACCCAATTCATTATAGGGAGATATATGTCCCACCAATCTCATAATTAAATCATTCTTACTTGTGCCACAACATAAACATAAATCATTCATCATAACCCAAAGAATAAAAATGGGTTTCATAAACATTATCCCTTCATAACATAATCCATATAAAACAATTGGATATCATTTCAACATAATAAAAGTAAAAACATGTAAATCATAGAGATATTATACTTGAAGAATACACATATGAAATATGTTCATCTTATATGGAAAATGGTTTTGATAAAACACTTGAAAATAATTCTTGAGGAAAATATCCTTTCTTCTTAAAAATCATTTTCATTTCACAAAATGCCATGAAATTTTAAAAAGAAATGGATTTTGTTGAAAATAACCATGAAATATTTTAGAGTAAACTTCATGAAAATAAGGAGTTATGAAACCGTAAAAATCCCTTCATGTCGTATAAGTTAAAAAACATTATCCTCGTACTTTTAATGAAAAGTTCAAAAACTACCACATATAGTAATCAAAAGAAAGATTCCTTTCATAACACAAAGTAAAATTCAAAGAGGGGTAAACATGACTTTAAAAATACATGGATGAATATTATACACTTTATGAAAAACATTTTTTTATGGACATGGATGAAAAATATAACCGCAGTAAATACATATGAATAAACAATCTCGGAAAAGTACGAGATTGGAATAGTTTTCCCTTACCTTATGTCTGATATGCTTCGTATGTTTCCGAACCTCCTGTATAATGATTTAAATAATGTCATTGACTTATTATAGATTCGTATTCATTGTTATGATATCATATATGGTTTACTTATGACATTATATTACTCGTTCGTTTGTAAATTCCATGTTAAAGCAGCGTTTTCAGTAAAATCGTTTCATTTATCGTATGTGTTTGAACTTGTTGTTATTGATATTATTATTACTTATATCTGGATGTACTAACTTCTAGAATTTTAAACATGACTTATATATCATATATATTCAGTATATATAAATAATGGATAGATAAATTATATAAAACACACCGTTCATGGAGACGGTAGGTCGTATGTACGCATGAATGATGTTTTCCTTTCCTTATGGACTTGAATGGAAGTAAGTAGATTAAATATATATATAAATAAATCCATTAGCTTTATCATGTAATATATTTCAATATTATTTCTTATATATACTTTATAATAATTCTTTAATGGTTAACATGGAGAATGAATATCATCACGTCGTAGAGACGATAATCCGTACGTATGCACGAGCGATGATATCGTTCCCATAATTATTGAATTAAATTGGGGTGGATTATATAATATCTCATAATCATTATGATGTTATAATAACTATATATATTTATTCATTACACCATTATACCCATCCAAGTAAGGTGGTGGTGGAAAAGAAGATTACACCACGGCGTGGAGATGGTATTCTGTACGTACGCACGCGCAGTGATTTCGTTTTCTATAGGATGGATAGAAGGTGAAATAGGGTTGTTTCATATTTATAATAACATAACGGTATATTAGTGATACTTATTTTATTACTTTATAATGAAAAAAATAAAGAAGAAGAATTTGAAGAAGAAAGAAAACTTGAAAGAATTGGTAGAAGAGATTACCTCTTCTTCGACGCACCTCTTTTAAGTTACCTCTTAAGGCACTAGATTTGGTATTTTGAGGATACCAGAACCTCTATAATGTTTCTAGGTAATTTGATAAGGGAAATTGGCAGGGGTTGGCTGATCCTGAAAGCTCAAAATTGTGTAAAGAGAAGAGGGAGGAGGTGCCCTTTTATATGGGAGGAGAGAGGCACCTTAGTAAAAACTTAAAATATTATTTTATAATAAAGTCATATTCGGTTTATAATAGATAAAAATTGATTTATTTCGAATCTAAAGTGGTTATGGGTGTAAATACTCTCAAGAAATAAGTTTTAGAGAAGTTTAGGTTACTATTTTAAACTTATTATTTAGATTTAACTCTAAGTTAAATAATTTAACTTTTACTGTGTCTTCTTGTTTTCTTACACTATATGGTTAATAAACATACTATAACAATCCAAACGAATCCCAAGTGGTTAATTATTAATATATATAACCTTATATAATTCATTTGGATGAACATTATATTTTTAAGAATAGAATAACAATTAATAATATATTATTTGTTTTAAAAACTATTTTTTGTCAGTTTTGACACTATTTGGTAATTGATTTTTGCGAAACTCATAACAGAATTATTAGTTAGAAAACAATTTATGAAATCAATAATAACATGTAATATTAACCTTAAAATTAGTTTAATTCATAAAAAGTCTCAAAATACATTTATTGTTGTATTTATAACAACAATTATGTAAATATTTCATTAATAATGTAATTATCATATCATCATTTTGTCATAAATAAATTTACTTATTTAATGTCTAAAAATTATAAATAAAATTTCATTATGTAGTAAATATTGTTATCTTTCAAATTAATATTTATAGTCGAATTTATCTTATGTATAACCCTATATTAAAAATGTTTTAGTTATTAAACATTGATTTTAACCCTTTTAACTTTTCTTTAAATAAAATAATAATAAGTGTACTAATCTAATCCAAGTGGACCTAAAGGATAATATTTTATAACTAAGGTTGTTTTAGGTCGAATTAAACTTATTATATAGAATTAGGACACGTGTGAGGGTAATAATAATATCATTTTTACCATTAATTCCCCTTTTTACTTTTAACCGTGGTAAATAAAAGTAAAAAAGTTACTATTTACCAAATATTATTTTTATCTTATTGAACCACATTTTACTCCTTCATAATAACCATGTCTCTCAGATTTTATAAATTCAACTCATAGAAGTAGTAAAATTAAGTTTTATGTACAATTACAAATGCTCCTAGGAGGTGGGTAAAAGACGGTAAAAAGTTCAATAAATTTTTTTTGTATCTAAAATTATTATAAAATGACTCCAATGAATTAAATTGAACTTATATAAGTATTATGTATCTATTTTTACCTAAAATAAATTTAATTAAAAATTTGGTTTTAACCAATAACTCAGTGTTTTCACTATTCATCAAAAATTGAAAGTTTTCAGTAAAATACAAAAATTTCACCCTAGGATAATTTCGATATTCCGTATCCAAAAATGAAGTCCATTTTGAAAGATAAAATTTATGAAATTTTAGAAAGTGGTATTACTATTCATAATGGCTAGTTTATATAATATTTTAATAACATATCGTCGTTTAGTGAAACCCGGTATTGCGTACAACACACACAATCGTGGAAGGTCTTGATTGCGTGTAATGCAACCCAAGTCAGGTTTGCCTGTAGTTCAAGATTCCTTTTTTGTTGTGTTTAATATAATCCAATCGTATTTCATTCATACATTGAATATATATATATATATATATACACACTAAATGTTGCGTAGAATAACTTCTATCAAAAGAACTTGAAATTTTTTGTAACATGATCCAAGAATTGTATTGCGTATACTGCAAGCTAATATGGTGTTGCATATAGAGAATGATAATATTAGTTTAGAATAAAACACAATACATCAAATAAAATAAAAATAATACTACTCATAAAATCTCGGGGTGTTATAGTAATCCCTACATGGATTATGTGCATTGATACGGTTTCCATTGCTTCCACTATGCGCCATTTATAAACAATGGCATACACTATATTAGTTTACGAATCGAAATACATAATTCCAAACATGTAAATCACTTAACATAAATTGAATAATTTATGGATATAATCCATAATCATAAAAAAAATATTCTTTGAGAAATTATATACTCATAAACTCTTCATAATGGTTTGTAGAGAAAATGAGAATTATCCTAAACATATCCCATGGGAGTGTCGTAACCAACAGTGCACTAAGGCCCGTTTTCATGCACCAGTTCCCATTCGAGTCTAGCTCAAAGCGGTGTTTTCGGGTTTTACCACTAGTTGCATCTATGCCAGAGCCGCCTCTACCTATTCGTATCCAGACATGGATGTATTGCTTGAAAAACTCACAAAAATCTATACAATACCAAAATTCTAGGAAGTTCTTCTATACTAATCCTCAATGTCTATCTTACAGCTATGCGCTCTAATCAGATTTTATCTAAATCTAGCTTACAAGGTTTGTACTAAACTTCCTCTGATACCAACTGTAACACCCTGACCCTAGTTATCCAGAGTCGGTGCATTATTACATAACATTGGCATGATCACAAGTGATCAAATCTTGAAAGACCGGTGAGTTTAGTAGCCTTGGAAACACTAGATACATTGTTAAGTCTTACATTACATCATAAAGTGAAAAACTAAAACAACATAGTCTCCATAGACCATACTCATATCCCCTCTGACTATCCCTATAGGTCAGTCATAAAATACTTCTTCACATCCTGGGAAAAATAAAACATATAAAGGGGTGAGCTCTGATGCTCAGTAATTATAAAAATATAGCAGAAACATTTATAAATAAGCATAAACATTTAAGGAAGTGTATAACTAAAACAAAATCCTTTTAAACATGAACTTAAGAAATATATGTAAAATATAAAATCAAATAATTCCATTTACTTATTCACATGGATATTCTACTAGTCGAATAATCACATGCAATATCAACAACCACTTTCATAATGATGGAATGCATAATTCCAGACTATTATAACCACATAGTTAAGGCCTTATGCCAAGACTACAAATAAGATTTTGTCAAGGCCTTGTTCAAAGACACTAGTTTGTCTCTTGAGACCTATTGATGCATCGAGGAGCTATAGCGGGCTCCACCCGTCACTTACTAAGTACAATGCATTCCTCATAAGAACAGGTTTAAACATAACATAAACATTCGTATTAAAACTAGCATACAAAATATCAATACTTTCTCTATAAACCATTAATGGTCTAAAAATAAAACATCCATAGTAAATCATATCACAAAACCTTCAATGAAATATGGAAGTTTTTTATCATAATAAATCAACTTAAAATAATCTTAAAATCCATCAAAGGATGTTGACATAGATTAAATCAAAACTATTTGAGAGAAATATCTCTTTTTTAAATCATTTAAAAGGCACATAATTATAAAAGAAAACATTTAATTTGGAAATATTATTATAATATTGTAAGGGAATCTTCAGTGGTTTAATAATGGAGGGGAAAAACTACACCCACCGTATAAGTTAAATTAACATTCATACCGTAATTTTATTGAAAAGGTTAAAAAGGGCCTTGTTTGGAAAACGATGGAAAGATTACTTTCAAAAACTTATAATTTCAAATAAGGGTATAAATTAATTTAACCCATTGAATATTAATTATTAAAAAAAATTGAAAGACATTTTAAAGAAACATGGATGTGGATGATAAAGAGGTCATAGTAGATACTTATATAAAAACAACCTCGGATAATAAGGATATTGTGAAATTAAACCTTACCATGTAATTTTCCTTAGTATATGGTAAGTCAACCTCTTGTATAATGGTGAAATAACTTTTATTAAAATATAAAAGAATCATATACATTAATATGATATCATGTATGATCTTTTAATATTTCATTGTTAATAATATCTTAGTATTGTCGTTGTTTCGGGTGTTAACTGATTCATCTTCCTTTATATGGTTTGTTATGTAAGCCATGTTAATTATGGATAGGTTTTATCTTATTCATATCGATAATAATATTAAGTCTTTAAAAATTATTTTTAACCATCAAATGAAAATTAGTCTTGAATGGATACGATGGGGAATGAATCTCATCGCGTTGGTGGAGACGGTATTCCATACGTACGCACGAGCGACAATATCATTATTTTGATATTAAAATAATATATAATTGGATGCTGTATAATATATACAGAATAATTATCATGTTATATTTTTTAGTTAAATAAATTACACATCATTATCATACCCATCAAAATAATAATGTATTGAATAACAATTACACCATGACAGGGAGATGGTAAGCCGTACATACGCACGTATAGTGACATGTCATTAAAAGAATGGATAGAAAAATGAATATGGTTGTACCATGTTTATAATAACATCACAGTATATAGAGGAAAATAGAGTTATTATTTTAGAATTTAAATAACAAAAAAAGAATAAGTGGAAGAAGAAAGGAACTTGAAAGAGGGTGGTGAAATTATTACCTCTTCTTCGGGTTCTTCATTTTGATTTGATAAAAAGGGATCCATAAGATGGCTTTTTGACAAAAGTAGGGACTCTAAGATGAAGGGAGTATAGTTTAGAGAGTATTTGGGAAGGGTTTGGCTAAGCGAAATTGCTTTGAAGGTGTTAATTAGAGAGAAGGGGGAGTTCCCTTTTATAAGAAGGGTGAGGGGCACCTTAGGAAAAGCTATATATATTATATTATAATAAATTCATATTTGGTTTCTAATGGATCAAAAGAGAATTATTTCTAGGATACGGTGGGTATGGGTATAAAACCACCCTACCAATAGGATTTAGACAGGTTTGGGTCAATATATTAACCTTATCTTTTAGTTTTAACTCTTAGTTAATTACTTTCACATTTACCATGTCTCTTTGTATTTTTATATTATATGGTTAATAAACATTACTATAAACATACAAGAGAACCCCAAGAGGTTCATTAATGATAAAACTATCCTTATATAAGTCTTTTGGTAGAAACTTATATTTTTTGTAATAGAACATAAATTAATAATATAATATTTGGTTGAAAAACTCTTCTATGTCAATTTTGACACTATTTGGTATTTGATTTTTTTGTGAAAAACATAACAGCATGATTACTTCGAAAAAAGTTAATTAAATCAATCCTAAAATGTCATATTAAGCTATACAATTAGTTTAATTCATAAAAAGTCTCAAATTACATTTATTTGGGTATTTATAATATCAATTATTTCAACATTTAATTAATAAGGTAATTACTGTATCATCATTGTGCCATAAATAAATTAAATTATTTAATTTATAAAAATTATAAATAAAATAAAATTATGTATGAAATATTTTTATGTTTATAATTAATATTTATAATCGAATTTATGTTATGTATAACCCTATATTAAAAATGTTTTAGATATTAAACTTTGATTTTAACTCTTTTAACTCTTCTTTAAATTAAATAATAATAAATGTCCTAATCTAATCCAAGTAGACCTAAAAGATAATATTTTATTCATAAGGTTGTTTTTGGTAGAATGACACTTATCCAATAGAATTAGGACATGTGTTATGGTAATATTCATATCATTTTTACCTTTAATTATGCTATTTACCTTTAACCGCGGTAAATAAAATTCAAAAGTTACTATTCACCAAAAATTATTATCATCCCATTGAACCACATTTTACTTACTGATATCAACCGTTTCTCTCGGAGTTTTGAAATTCAACTCACATAAGAGACAAAATTATGTTTTATGAAAATTTGCAAAAGCTCCTATGAGGTGGGTAAAAGACGGTAAATAGTTCAATAAAATTTTATATATCTAAAATGAATATAAAATGACTCTACAGAATTACATTGAAATTATATAAGTATTATGTATCTATATTGACATAAAATAAATTTAAATAAAATAAATAATTATTTAAATAAAAAGTCGGTTTAAACCAATAACTCATTGTTTTCCATTATTCATCAAAAATTGAAAGTTTTTAGAAAAATACCAAAAATTCACCCTAGGCTAATTTCGATATTCCAATTCCAAAAATGAATTTCATTTTGAAAAATAAAATTTATAAAATCTCAAAAAGTGTGCATTACTATTCATAACATCAAGTTTGATTGGTTGTGGTGTGTTAAAACTCGAAGTTGCGTACAATACATGTTGTTGTGTTATTCAAAAAGAAACGTACCATGGAAGCTTGGGGTGTTACAAAAGGAAACTATTTGTGATGGGTCACTGGGATATCACATATATTTACATGAAAAATATTTGAATATTTTTTTGATGGTCCATTGTAAAAATTAATATTTTCAACACCATTTTCCACAATAGGTCATTTGTGATGGGGTCCCGTCACAAATGACACATCATAATAATCCATTTTTTCAATAGTGTTTATGTTTTTCAATATTCTAAACTCTCAATAATTTTTGTGAAAATCATTTTTACAAGCTCATAATATTTTTCTTATATATTGATCTATATGGTTTTTAATTTTATAAACCATATTTAATATTAAATATAATAAGTTTATATAACATTTATTAGACTACAAAAAAGTTTAAATCGCCCTCTAATATGTTCGCATTTTGATCTGAACATGCTGCACACTTTTGGTTTCAAAAAAATAATTTTATAATATTTCATAATTTTATGTATTTATTATATTATAATATGATTTATATAGATTTGGTATTCAAATAACATGTTCTGTTGTATATAAAATAGATTTACTTATATTTAAATAAACTATGAGAAAGTTTGAATTTTTTGTTTAAGTTATATTAAAATATTCTAAAGTCTATGTAATAGTCCTGGAATTCTATAATTTCTTTGATACTTATTCTTTTATTTTTCAATGATACCTCTCATGATATATCTTGGATTCATACACCATTTATTATATTGGATGTCTAATAAATATTTATAAATTTTATTAAGCATTATTAAAGGCTAAAATATCTATTTTAATACCTTGAAAATGGATGAAGTTATGTAACATTACAATATTTTTTCTATAGTTTTTAGTTTATATCTTTCAAAATTTTTTGATGATATTTGTATCTATATATGTATTATAGATTCATTATTTTATTATTTCGAAATATCATGAAATTTTATACTTTTAATTAAACTGAATTGTATGCTAATTATGTTGTTTAGTGGCTCTAAGATATGGCTGATGTCTGAGACATTTAGAAATTATAGTTTTTAGGTTTTCATGTTTCCATTTCTTTATACCTACCATGTGTTCAATAATACCTATCATGTGTTTTAAAATACATACCTTGAACCCTCTTATGATGTTGGTTTTGTGAAAATAGTTACAACATGATGCATTCTAGTTACTACATGACACATATTAATAATATCATGACGCATCATACTTGCTTCATGTTGTGTTTTTTGTCATTATCATATGTGTAAACCAACATTATATTAATCCTCTTGTATACCCACCATTAACCCTCTTTTGAATTTTTTGTGTGATATTTGAACTTGCTGCATTAGGAATTTTATTTCGTACTCCACTATAGAGTAACACTGAATCGCTATATGTAAACCCCCAACTATTCATCTTGATCCCTACATTCAAGTACTATCAGGCTGATGTCCAGCCTCCACCTCTCAATCCTATGATGAACCAGCCACTTCACACCATCAACATAGATTCATTCCACTTATTTTCATATAAACATAACTTACATCCAAACACTAGTGTAGCAATCACTAGAAGCCACAATCACTAGTGTCACACCCTTATGGTCGTACACCAATCAACTCAATATAAGTTTTCAAATCATGGTTTCTTCATCAATAGTAGTGGCACCATATCCTTGGATTCTAAAAAACCGAAATACCCTTCCATGTATCCCTTGTGCTCCTCTCCACATTTGGACTCATGTCATTCCTTACTAGGGAACTCTAAATATACTCACTACGGTCTATTAACATTTAAATGGTAACTAGAGTCATGGAGAATCATTGTAACTATACCAACCTCATGATATTTTATGAAGTGACCACACATTAAAATATAATAATTAGTATACCTACCATGCATTCAGGTTCGGTATAGTGACCAAATGTTATTTTATGTGACCACACGATATATTTTTCTCATGGTCAAAATACTGACTACAAGAAAACATGAATCAACTTCAGAACATGTTATGTATACTAATCACAAGTTTATTTGTTTTATATTATCATCTCAAAACTATTTATCTTTTCTTAAATATGGAACTTTTGTGAATGCTCTATTTTTCAATTGTTTTTTATTTAAATAACTACATTTTTATATTAATTATTTTAAGTGATTTATTGATTCATAACATTCATATATATTTTATATAATACATGAGAAGTGATTTTAAATTATTTTAATTAGTTTTAAAATATGAATTAATTTTTTATTTATTCATGCGAACAGATACAGAAAATTTTCCAGGATGATAAGTGGTTATTTTTTAGGAATGATTGTTTATTATTTTGTGCTAATATAAAAGAAAATATTTATACTATTTATTTTTCTAAATTAACTATTTTTTATGTTAAGTGCTTGAATGAAAATTAGAGTATTAAAAAAAATTTCATCAGTTATTAGGGAATGTTAATTTATAAATGTTATATAATATTTCAAAACATGATAATGTGTTACAGTTACCTGCAATGAAGAATGAATAGCTTCATGTTTGGGATGCTTGTATGAAAGGGACACAACATAATGCTTATTTTAGACCTATCAATCAGATAGGTACTAATAGACCATTAAAGATTCAATATCTTGATCTATTTGGTCCCAACCAAATTTATAGTCATAGAGGAAATAAATATACTTTATTCATTATTTATTATTATAGTATATTAACATGGGTATACTTTCTTTCACATAAAAATGATACTTTATCTAGATCAATTACTTTTTAAAATTTGTAACAAAATAAAAAATGTTGTATGATTATTTCTATGTTTAGTAATAATGGAGTTGAATTTCATAATTTATTATTTTAAAAAAAATTAAAATAATTGTAATTTTTCATAATTTTTATTCTCCTAAAACACCATATAAAAATGATGTTGTAGAAGGGAAAATAGAACTATTATTAAAATGATCATAATTATGTTAAATGAAAAAAATAATTTTCCTAGATATTTTTGGAAGAAATCCATTTATTATATTGGTTATATTTCAGATATAATTCTTATTATAAAATTGTTGAAAAAAATATATTACAATTGTTTTAAATATAAAAATACCATATTTTGTTATTTGATATTTTGTTGTTGTAATGTTTCTATTTTTAATCTAAACTATAATTAAGATAAATTTGATAATAAAAGTGATGATTTTTTATTTATTATTATAATAATAGTAAATATTATAGAGTTTATGATAAAATAATTGTGGTCATTGAAGACTTTGTTCATGTTATTCTTGATGAAAATAATGTGAAATTAAATTCTAATTCTGATGTCTTTTATGATGAGTTTAGAGATTTTAATTTTGGGTAAGAAAATATTTAGGCTAAAGATAAATAAATTGAGGTAGATAATAATCATTATCCACCAGATCTAAAATCATGGAAGATTGATAGAGATCATCATTTTGAAAATTTTACTTGTAATATTGATTCTAGTATGAAAACAAAAAAATATTTTTGTTCCAATTCTTCCTTTATTTTTTATTTTGTTCCTCAGAATGTTAATGACTCTTTAAATGATTATAACAGGATTTTTTATATGAATAATGATATTAATAAATTTTATATATATAATTTTTAGTATTTTGTCAAACCACATTTAGATAATCTTGTTATAGTAACTAAATGTATTGTTGGAAATAAGATGGATGAAACTGGATAGGTTGTAAAAATTAAATCTATTGTTATTTCTCATGTTTTTTGTATAGAAGAGGGTAAATATTTTGGTGAATATTTTACACATGTTTCTAGAATTTCATATATTATAATTCTATTTTCTTTTAATAATTTTAAATGTTTTTACTTATTTCAAATGGTTGTGAAAAGTTCCTTTTTAAATGGTTTTAAATATGAATAAGTTCATGTTTCTCAACCCCTTAGTTTTGAAAATGATAAATTTACTAATAATATTTTCTTTGTATAAAAAATATTATATGGTCTTAAGAAACAAACTCATTCTTTTTATGATATGATTAATTTATTTTTATTGAAAAATGATTTTTTTCAATGGAAAATTAGAACCTACTTTGTTTATTAAAATGGTTTCAAATGATATTTTATTTGTTAAAATTTATATTGATGATATTTTATTTGGAACATAAAATGATTTTCTTCACAAAGAGTTTTCAGATTTTATGGAAAATGAGTTTGACATGACTGTTATGAGAGAATTAATATTCTTTCATAAAATTAAATTTTTTTAATGAAATGATGGAATATTTTTGAATCAATGCAAATATGTTAAATATTTGGTAAAACATTTTGGTCTTGATACTTGTAAAACGTTTTAAACCTCAATGAGTGTTTGTTATGAATTATATTTATATTATTTTGGAAATTATGTTGAATATAAATTATTTATAGGGATTATTGGGAGTTTTTTTTTATTTAACTACTTCTGGACCAGATATTATGTTTCGTGTCTGTTTTTATGCTAGAAATCAATCTGATCATGAGGAATATCACATAAAAGTTATTAGGAATATTATTTGATATATTTAAAGAACATTTAATTATGGGTTATTTTATTCTATACAAAAATAATTTGATTTTATTATTCACTATAAATCTGATTTTAAATGATGTCGGCCTAATAGAAAAAGAACCTCTAGAATGTGTCTCTTTCCTAGTAAGACTTTAGTTTCTTATAGTTTAGGACACCAAAAATATATTCGTTTTTAAACTGCTAAAAGTTAGTATATTTCTACTACATCTCATAGCTCTCCATCTTTATGAATAAAAAAAACTTGTTAGACTATGGTTTTAATTTTTAATAGATTCATATATATTATGATAATTATTCTCCAATTTCAATTTAAAATAACCCTTTATTGAATTATATAACTAATAATATAGGGATTATATTTCACTTTCATTGAGATTATGTTAATAAAGGTGATTTTTTTCTTCAATATATTCCAACTATAAATAAACTAGATGATATTTTCACCATACCATTGGATTATGAAAAGTCTGAGAAATATAAATTTGAGTTATAATGATATAAAATTAGTTTGAAAATGTTTAAATTAATTTTTTAACTTTCTTAAATATTAATTTATTAAGGGGGTTTACAAACTAATTTTTTTATATTTCATAATATTTTCTTTTATGAAAAAAAATTAAAAGTGGGAGAATTTAAAAAAATATTATTTCAGATTTTCTTTTATAATCGGAAATTTTTTTGGGTGTTTTCTGTTCCCTATTAAAATTTTATATTTTTGAATATTCCAAACTCTATAAATATTTTATGTGCAAATCAGCTTTTACTATATCACTATATTTTTATTTTACCTTTAGTTATATTTATTGGATTTTTATAGATCACATTTCATATTAAGTATAATAAGATTACCAAAATTTTATTCAACTATTAATAAGTCTAAATCAATCTCTAAATTTTTTTTATTTTTATATAAACATATTGCATGATTTTGGTTTCAACCATAATTTTCAGTTTATAAATTTTCAGAGTTTTCTTTTGATATTATAATATAACTTGGGTTATATACCTTGAAAATTCCTGAAACGTGTTCCATTGGATACCAAATAGATTTATTTATATTTAATTTAATTAAAATTAAGTTTTTATTGATTGTTTAAGTGACCTAAAATTTTCACGATGTCTGTGAAACAGTTCTATAATTCTAGAAGTTCCATAATATTTTTCTTTTATATTTACATGACAACTCTTGTGATATAAATTATAATCACATGAAGCTTATTTGTTGGAAATATAATATATTTATCAAAATTTATTTTAACTAAATAAAAGGCTAAAAATATATTTAGTTACCTTAAAAATTCCCTAATCTCTTTAACTTTCCGGTCATTTTTTACAGTTTTTAATTTATATCCTTCGTAGTTTTTTAATGATATCCTAATCTTTATAAGTAGTATTGAGGAATTATTTAATGGCATGGAATTATATAAAATTTTTCTTTATTTAATTAGACTTAATCTAATGATAGTTTTACTTTTTAGTGGCTCTAGGATTTAGAAGAATTCTATAAAGTTAAAAAATTATAGGTTTTCTAGTTTTCTAGTTTTGAATTTATTTATACCTACTGTGTGTTCAATAATAAATTTTGTGTGTTTTAAAATACATACCATGAACCCTATTATGATGTATATTTTATAAACATAATTACTTCATGAATAATCCTAGTTACTAGATGAGGCATACTACTTACCACATGATGTATCCAAATGGTCACATGATTTATTTTTTGTAGTAACCATAAGTGAAAATCAACCTACAATGAAACCTCATATGTACCTATTGATAAACCTATTTTTAAGATTCCGCATGATATTTGAACTTACCATAGGATGGGTTTAGTTTTATTTTGCCAATATGGAGGCATACTGAATCCCTATTCGTAGACCTCTCACCATCCATCTCAATCCATGTATGCAATCTCTACCGAGATTATTTCTTCCCACCCTCTCTTAATTCTTCCATGAACCATCCACTTCACACCATCCACCAAGCTTCATTCCACCGGTTCGAATGAATGTGTAGAACATGGATTATGACTAGTTTATCAATACCTATAAAGAACAATACCCAATGTCCCACTCTCAGAACCATACCCCAATCATTCCATTATAAGTTTTCAAATCATGGTTTCATCATCAATAGGAGTACTTCCTTTTCCTTGATAAATACAAAGAACAGTAAGATCCCACCATGCATCCATTTTCTCCTCTCCATGTGAGGATTCATGTTATAATTTTCTAGTGAAGTCTAAATATACTTACTATGTTGCATGGAGTTTGGAATTGAAACTATTTCCATAGAGAACCATGTTAACTATACATATCACATGATATTTTTTATGTGGTTTCACATTACAATCGCATGGTCAGTATACTAACTGTACAATCATGGTCATTAGAGGGAAAACATGTCATTTTAGGTTACCGCATGATATATTTTCTCTAATGGTCAGTATATCGACCACAAGAAAACATGAACAACCCATAAGACATAGTAATTATACCGACTGGAAGTGCATTTGGTGCACATAGTTAGTTTACAACTTTTTTTCTTCTTAAATCTAGAATTTTTCTTTATGGTATGTTTTTCATTGATTTTTATTATTTAATTAAATATATGATTATATAAATTATTTTATGTATTTTACTAATTTATAAAATTATTATATATTATTTACAATCCATATGAAGTGATTTTAAATTATTTTAATTAGTTTTAAAATAATTATTAATTTGTTTTTATTCATCTAAACACATACATCCTATTTTTTGAATATTTATGTTTTTATATTTTGAGTTTATTTATTTCAATTATTATTTTATAAATTGATATTTATTTATTAAAAATTCATTCAAATATATTTTTAGTGTTTAATGTAGTATAGTTTAACTTTGAATATTTTACACTCTACATGTAAATAGAAATTTTTTTAATGTTTTAATTTAAACAGTCAAATTATCTTACGATATTTATGAATTTTTATGACATATTATTATGGATAATATATGAAACATTTTATGGGTAATTAAAATTGGTATGAATTATTATTTATACTTTAAATTTGAAGTGTATTTTTTAATTATATTCTGTATGATAGTTTTCACTCTACTGGATAATTTTTGTAACTTGAATTTGAATTATTTTACATAGTTTGAAGTTGGTTGGTTTGTTTTTATAGGTATTATTTAAATTATTTGAGAATAATTAATAGTACACATATGCGAGTTATAAGAACATAAAATTTTTATTAAAAAATATTTATGATAAACATTGATGTGTTATACCTTTGCAATAAAGTTTTCATTTTATGGACAATATTTCTATTGTTAAACAAAAAATTCTAGGAATATTACTTACTTGATGAGATTTAATAATAAATTTCTCAATAACCAGTACCTTTTCATTCTTTTATTGTCTTCTAATTTTTCCTAGTGTCATGTTTCTGTAATAGTTTTCTCCATCTTTCATGTACACTTATTTTTGTATTCTTTTACATTCAAAATATTTATAATTATATTTCTTTCAGTTGTGAATATGATATTCTATAGTCATTAATGTTCATGTGGTGAGTCTTATTATCTAAATACAATGTTGTATTTGTCTTGTGACTCCTCATACAAAATTCATTGTATCAGCGTTATTTTGCGTCCAATTTGTAGAAAATGATTCTTTAATCGGGTTACGATTTCCCTTTAAAAATAAGATTGGTTAAAATGTATCTCTCAATGAGTAGAGATCTATAATAGTAGACTAGGTCCACTTTGGAGTAAAATACTATAACAAATAACCTTTTTTATTTTTTTTTACTTTTTCCGCTACTAATTGACTCTATTAGATATCTTTCATAAATAATTTAGATAGTTAATCTATCCCATTAAAGTTTCTAATTTGGTCGATTAACCCCCTACCCCCTCTATAACAACAGATATTACCATTATGGTCATAATAATAACTCATCACACTATGAAATATATTCCTTAATAAGAAAATTCTCAACATATATGAAAAATAAATCGATAATTTTGTTTCCTTATATTAATGGTTGATCCTCTTTCCCATTCTCATTGTGGCCATTATTCTTATCTTCTTAGATTATTTACTCTTCCTTTTCATCAATGTTTGGACTAAAACAAGATCCATGGTAGTACTGAATAGGATGGAAAGTGTACTCTCCATATGAGAAAAAAAAATTCTTCAAATCTATAATTCATGTAAAAAACATAAAAATAACCAAGAAAACTAATTTGTTCCAAACACAGTTAGAACCATCTGTTTTGAGACTAGTTGTAATTACCTATATACTGTGTAAGCACACTAAGAGTGGGAGTGAATCAGTATGAGGTAATTTTATAAAATTGATGTTACCCCTATTAATATTCAAACCTTGGTACCTATTATGATGAAGGGATCTGATTATAAATTCTCATCACACCATAGCACATGTAAAGAGGGAAATAAACAAGAGAAACCACACACAATATTTTTACCAGGTTCCCCACCACGATGGTTAACTATGCCATTATTATGTTGGGGTAAATTCTAAGACTCAAATACACACTAATATAAAAATGGAAATATATATGGCAAAGGTATCATCATTAAAATTAGGGATATCTCTGTACAACTATATAGTATCATGGATGGTTTTTATACTAATTCCTATAAATTCAAAATGATACTCTCAACCTCACTTATTAAAAATATTTTCTCTCAAAGTAAAAATTTAACTTAATCAATATGGTAAGATATTATTTATCAGTTCTAATGACTTTTAGAGCCATTTTATATTAAAAAGTACGATATGAAGTCAAACTTCTTCTCAAACATTATAATGATTGACAAATATATTCTCATGGACCATTATTTTTTCTTAGTTTTTTTTATATGTTAACTTCAATATGTAGAATATAATAAAAATAGATGCACGTTGGGAATACCTCAATATTTTACTTCTTGTTCAATGTCCAAAAAATAATAAATGTCTATAAGTAGAAACAGTTTCATTATTCCTCAATTATCTTCTTATTTATCATATTTAACCATTATGATATAAGGGAATCATAATGTAGTCTTATCCTATTAATTTTATCTTTTTATCCTTTGATAGTAATAGAGTATACAAGAACAGTGCATCACTGGATCCTTTAACACACATCACATCATTATTTTTATCTTCTTATCTTCTATATTCTCATCACATATTCACTTTAATTAATTATAATAATTATATTTTTTAAATACTAACAAATCCATTTTAGATGTTATTTTTCAATTTTTGATTCCTCAATAGATTTGAGTGGGTATTTTTCTTATTATCATCTATCCATTACAATTTATTCAACTGATAATGTGGGTTTTTTCAAAATTCACTTAAAATATACTTCATTAAATATCCATAAATACTAATATTAGCATTTTACATTATGTATACAGTTTTTTTCATACATCCCAAATATGATTATTTTAATATAACATGCTTCAAGAAACTGAAAACACATTATTCAGTTGTATTTTTCTTTGTGGAATGACCTTCATACCCACTGTGCAATTATCACCACTAGATTCTCATTTAAAATCATGATCTCCAAGACATATCATGATATTTAACCCCTGAGTAATTTAAATGCAACATCATATTTAACTCTAGTCACAAATATCTTCTAATATTTCACTCTTAATTATTTATTTAAATACATGAAATATTGAAATCGACATGACCTATAAACTTATATAAATTACTTATGAAATAATTGTAAAAACTATACATCAGAGTATTATAATCCTATATATCATGTTGAAACCTCCATCTAAATATTACATAGGTCTTCATCTTCTAGGTTTTCTTCTTCTATAACATCTAGTTTATTCTGACATAGCACCACTTCTTGAATAAACTACTCTTTCATAACTTTTTTTCAATGAGGATCAAGATTTTTTGGGATAATATTCTTCTATAATTAGTCTCACACAACTAAATATTCTATAAATTTAATCTTGTAAAAACCTGGATCATTTATTTCTTTTGAAACTTTCTATGACATGGATTTTATCTGATCATATATAGACTAACTTCTTTTAAAACACCTTTTGTGCTAATTCTTCAAAAATAGAGTATCTTCCATTCTTATAAAAAATTTATCTTTTGATATTTTATGTTTCAAAAACTATCCTTACATATTGATATAATATTCTATGTTATCCAAAACATGTCCATTTTATTCTTTCATAGACTTCAATCTTTCAAAATTAATCTCCACCTCTTTATGATAGCTCTCTGATTTTATCTTCTAAATCGCTTCGAAATTCTAATTTTTTACTTTCATATAAAGAAAAGAAACATCTATATCCAATAAAATATATTATGTATCGTATTTCATTTATGATATAGTATGTTTTTATTAGAAAAAAATCAATTTTAATCTTACTTACAGAGTACTTCTCTATATTCTAAAAAATCTACAATGTTAAATTTTTCAAAAATCATCTCCAAGATTTTATACTAATCTCCAAACAATATCCTCCATGTCAAATAATCTAAAAAGTTATAAAAATAAATCATAAAATTAATAATAATATATACAAATATTTTGAAAATAATTCTAAATAATTTTCATCATATTTAAACACCATTGGATTGTTTAAATATTTTCTCACTACATTAAATAATTCTTTTTTCTTCAAATATTACTAATATATAATGTATAAATTAATCACTAATAAATTTATCACCATTATCACATCATCATAGAAACTCTATTAGAAAAATTTGATGATCCAAACTAAAAAATGAATTTTCTACACAAAATATCAAGAAACAACACCCTCTAATTCTGAACCACCATTTCCAAAATTCACTAAATTAATTTTCTCCTTTTATGGAAGATAATTAGTTATTATTTTCCAAATAATGAATGGATCTCAATCCGTATATATATATATATATATATTCAATCTCTTTTTCTTCAACCTCCAAATATTTTGGGACATTCATTCTCATTCAGCTAATATTTTAATTACTATTTTCACAATATCTTCATCTATTATTTATAAGAAATAAAATAATCAAAATCTGTTGAATATGTCAATAATGAGTGTTATGACTCAATTTTGATGATGATAATATATGATCTATAGTGAATATAAATACAACCTGATGAAAAATGATATGATGAATCTTTTTTAAAATTATGATAACTTGTGAGAATCATGATGATGATTTATATGATAATACTAATAATGATTATTATTGTATGATTATGGGGGTGATTTTATAGAGTGATTGAAATTTTTGGTTCATGATACATTAAACTCCCTTTTATGATATTTATTAATATTATTGATTTTATAAAATCTATAATTATGTGTGTCCTAAATGTATCAAGTTAATATAATCAATATATGTTCCTGGGGAATTTTAAATAAAATTCATCTATAAAGAAGGTTTTCCTAGGTGGATGGTATGTTGGATACTTAGATAAGTCTTTTTGATCATTTTATGTGAGTATTGGCATAAACTCACACTTGGGTGTCAAGGTTTGGTATTCATTCCACAATATAGGAGTACCACATTTAATGTAAGTGGGATTACCATAGATAGTTTTATTATAAAATAGAAGTACATCCCTTATACCACACAAGATATCAGTAGGGGTAACACCTAGAGATTAATCATAAATTTGGTATACTTCATAATCTATATTATGTGATGTGGGAGCACTACAAACTATATCAATGGGAGTACCATTGATGTGAAAGTATGGGAATGAATTGGGATGTATGAGGAATTATATATACTTATTTTTATTTCATGTGATGGGATTAATGATCACTAAAAAACTACCACATGAGGATGGATTTCATGGGTATACTCAAACACGCATAATGTTAGTTGATAGTGTAGGGTCTTACCAGTAGGCCTAGTTTTCTTCCCGCCTGTGGACATGGATATGAGGTTGAGGTAGTCATGAAGAGTAGAAAACAAGGATTATGTCCTTTATTATTGTTATATGATAAGATTTTTTATTCTATAAAAGTGGGTTTAAGCAATCCATTATATATTATAACTATTGGATACTGAGTTAGTGGGAGTGGTTTTCAGGGGCCCTTGTCATTATTATTTTGGTGTGATTGTCATGTAAAATTATATATTATTTATTTATTCCTAGATAGTGTATCATCTACTAGGTTATTAATGATCATGTAGGATGGACATGATATACCTTAGGTTGTTTTTACAATGTGTTGGAATCAATACTATGACTTGAGGATTTCCACTCTTTCATTATTATGCATGCATGATATTTTATGAGTTGTTTGGTATTTTAAGGGAAGGCTTGATTAGTATTATAAAATACCCCCACCCCCACCCCCCCCACACACACACACAGAAAATTTTATATATAGGTTTTCAAATTTTGATGGTGGGTCTATCAAATGGTGTTATCTCTATAACCTAATTTGATTGCTAGATCTTGGTGTTTGAGAATTTTTTCATATACCATAAAGGTATAAATATTTTTTGGGTTTTTCATTTTTGGTATTTGGTTATTTATTACATAGTTTTAGTTTCCATTTATTATTATTATTATGTTATAATAAATTCATGAATTTTACCTTGTTTATGATATTAGGTGATTGTGTATTCCTTCTTTCTCATGTTTTAGTTATTTTCAATATACTTTATAGTCTTTTATTATTTTATCTAGAAGTTATTTCCTCCCATTTGTGATATTTATAACCTCGGTGGTATTCAACAAATCATGTCCTATATGTGGTGGTATTTAGGGGTCATAGTTGGTTTCACTATCGAATCAAGTGTGGTCCTAGTAGAATCTATTAATGACCGCTAAGGTTTTTTATGCATCGGAGAGTTAGAGATATTATTATTTTGGATAAAAATTCATAGTGTATACTAATCACCAGATTTTGTAGTGTATATTTTCTCTTTGATACCTCAACATGACACAATAAAGATGGGTACAATATCTTTAATGCTTTTAATTTTAACTTTCATATATGATGAGAATGAATAATTTTATAGTAGACTATTTGATTAGGAAGACTCAAACTCATGTTTTCAAGTAATTTTAAGAGTAGTGGAGTGTATGGGTACATAAGTTTCTTATTATTTAGATATATATATAACTGATAATAGTGTAATTATTTATAGTTTTAATATATATTTTTTTGGAATAATTAATATAGAAATAGTTTTCTAACTCTATGCATAAGATAATGATAGACACCTTTTATGGTACAGAGACCATTGATGGGTGGATAGTGGATTTAGACTTAAATCTTTAGTCCATGGAAAGAGTGTTTTTTCTTATACCATTGAGGTAAGAAGTTAGGGTGATCTTTTATCATTAAATTTGGAAGGAACATACCGTTATTACAAAGATGTACCATAATATAAGACAATTATTTTTGTTGATGGATATTAAAGAAGGAGATTGTTGAGTGTGTTTCCCAATGTTTATTTTGTCAAAAGGTGAAGGCGGATCATCAATATCAATATAGGTTGTTTAAATCTTGAACTATATTAACATATAAGTATGAAGAAATTTTTATTGACTTAATAATGGTATTACCAAGACCACCCTTCAATCATAAATCTATTTAGGTGGTTTTAGATAGACTCATTAAGTTGGAACATTCAATAGTTTTTGAGGAAATGAATTTCATTGAGTATCTTGATAGGTTATATGACTAGGAGGGTTTTAAACATCATAGAGTTGAAAAGTATATTGATTCTTATAAATATTCGCATTATATAACTATAATTTGGATGGTAATTTTAGAATTATATTGGTATGCAATTGAGAATGATTACAGCCTATCATCGATAAATAAATGGGTAAACATAATGGATTATACCTATTTAAGGGATATACTTTTTTCGTCCATACTTTATTTTTTTATGATATTGGGTATATAATTTATATTTGGTGTACTTTATTAATATTAGTAGATATCAATAATTGATTCATATCAAATCATTTAAGTCATTATACAATAGGTTAGCCGATTACTATTATATTGGATAGAAACATGTTAAAAGTAAATTATTAGGTTGAGTTTTGTACAAGATACTATAGAATGAATTAAAATAATCAGAATTGAATGAAAATAACACAATTTAAATAGAATTCACATGTTTATCAATGATGATGGATCTTTTATTTCAGTGTTCATGAAAATGTATTTTTTAGGGTTTCTCCTCTGTTAGGACATCCAAGGGATAAAAAACAAGTACAATTAATACGATGGTAAGTTGGTCAATCTAGAATTGAATATGTTGAATACATGGATACAAATAGTTATTATGATCACTAAGAATTCACTAAGAGGGGTGAATCAGTGATGTGAGTGTTTTTCATGGATACCACTTCAATTGTTTTCTTATGTTTCTAGTAATAAAACATAGTGAACATCCTATGGTTGATCTTGTACGGGACACTCTCACACAGCATTTTTTATTATCACTATTATAATATAAATTATTATAATCTAATATATACTAATATAATGGGGGTTTCATAAAAAGTAGATGAAATATATATTTTTATATGAAAAGGTAAAAACAAAAATGTATATAGATTGATGTTGATAAAAAATTATTCATTTCCCTAAGGAGCTTACAACAATTCCAATAATAATATAATGAATATAAATTTCTATGGTTGTCTTTATCAATGAATAGTTCACAATCACTCACCATCCATCCTCTTACTCAAATTTTATCATCCTAAACTATGATCTTTACATGTAGGAGTGACATCTTAGACAATAATACCTAATCCAAACTACATTTTATGAATGAATTAATTATAAAAGGGATGTTATATAAATGACTAAAGATATATTATAGAAAAAGAAAAATAAGGGTAGGTAATTTAACATATTTATCAATTTTACCACCAATATTATCCTTATATTGAGAAAAACTAGAAATAATAAAAAATCATAGTAAACTCAAGGAATATGTTACTCCCTCCCCCAAATAATAGGACAAACTAGTTCTCATTTTCCATGGAGTTTAGTAGGGAACTATGGAAGAACACAGAATAGAAGAAACCAAGATAATGAGACACTTAGGAAGACACAAATATCTTAAAAGTATCAAAAACTATTAAATAATTAAAAAACCTGCTTATAAATTCAAAATTTCCTAAATAATTTAAAGGGTATGGATGTACTAATTTATATGTATAATATGAATATTTTCGATCCAAATTTTTAACTCTAAAATATTACATATTTTTGGGTAGTAAATGAATGGATTTTGTAATTTTTTCTTATTTAATGTTTTTAATGTATATCTTTTTTTTGTGACCATAAAATAAATGCTTCAATGGACAATTATATGAAAATTAATGGCCAATTTAATAAAAAATAATTATAAAATGGAGATAATTATAATTATAATGTTCTAGTTTATATTTCCTTTATGGCCATTATAGAGGTTGGATATAAAAGTGACACATTTATTAAAAATCTCCATTGTAATTTTCTCTATCTAAATGTGAATGTTATGTTCAATTGTTCAGGTACTTTATGAGATATGAGCCTATCTCTGAATGTCACAAGAACTTTGTGACAAATCACATCCTAAATTGTGAGGTACTTGCAAGCTTCTAAGTTTCGTATTCAACACTTGGTCTTATTGGATGAAATATATCCTAATGAATATATAATCCAAAAAGAAATAATTTTACAATTTTTATTAGTGTATAAAAATTTATGTTTGAAAAATAAAAAATTTATAAAAAACTACTAAATTTCCTAAATTAATAAATCTTCACAATAATGCCCATAATTCAACAAAAATGAAAAATGATATAATGGTATAAAAATGAAAAATATTTGGGTATTAAATCATTGAAATACTTACAAAAGCTAATGTAAATAACAACTCTCCCAATTCCTCCACAATTAAAACTTGGACTTATAGACAAGTAAGCATCAAAATAAGATCAATGTAAATTCCAAACACATGCCAATTAGTTCCACCAATTTAACACCATGAAACCAAAGATATCATGCCACCTAAAAAAACAATATTCAATGTTCCACGTAAATTCCAATCAATTAATTACCACTTAACTTATCCTAATATACACACAAAACACTAACCTCCCGTGGGTTTTTCCTCACCACATTATTGTATATTTTTTAAATGTTTTTCTATATCTAAACACATTAATGGGTCACCATAATATTGATAAATTAGTAAATCTCCACCCAATTTGATTCATGGAATTACATTTATCTTGTGGAAATATCACATTTTATTCAATGTCTTAGGGGTGATAGGTTTTAGATGTAAAAATATCTAAGGTATGATATGTAGTTTTTTATCTTTTATAAGAAAATGGATGATTCTAATTTTCATTCAATAATGGGATCCTCCTCACTACCATTAGAAGAAAATAAGATCCAACACCTTGAAAAATTCAAATAAAGTGTACACCATTTAGAAATTCATCAACAATATGATATCCACTCAAACTACCTTCAATAAACTTGAATTATTTATTTATATTTAGTAAATTTTAAATACTTTATTATTAATGGTTGTCAGAATTATTTTCATTTCAAGCATGTCGATTAACTTTTACAAATTATCATTAATTAATATTATTTTTTTATTCTTCTAAAATTCAATTTTTTATTCTTTTCATCAGCTTCCGAATAATAGATTTTTTTTCATTCAATTTTCTCAACAATATACTCAAAAATAATTAGTAAACCACAAATTTAAGTAGAATAATTTTTTCAGAAAAAATCAGATATCTTAGGACTTTTATTTTCTTCCCAAAGTAGTATAAAAATATACAAAACTTCACAAGATAGCTTCCCCTCATACTTAAGTTAAAATAGATCATGTGATATTTTCTTTCGATGTGGGTAGGATTGGGAAAATTTACTTGAAATGTGGAAAACTAATGTATTTTTTCAAGAAAATAAGGGATAAAAGGATTAAATTTAGAGGTTGGGAAATAAAAGAATGGATTATTTTGAAAACGGGTCTTTTAAAATAAAATAAATTCCTCAATCCCTTAGAACATAAGTACATCAAACCCTTACATTTTTATAGAAATGAATAAAATTATAGTTAGTAATGTCTAGTTTGGTTCTCTCAAGAAGTTATATGAATGTGAATAATATATAATAAAAGTTTTTAATCTTTAAAATATGGTTATTTTAAAGAGACATTAAATAATATGTTTTAAGGGATTCAAAAAATAGTGGTATTTTTATGAAATTATCAAAAATATAAACTTGAGAAAAAGTCATTTTAATCATTCATTTAATCATGGTTTCATGGGATAAATTATTTTACTCATTTAAATGTATTTCAAAAATGAAAAAGATAATTATTTTTCTCAAAATTTTCAAAAACATACAAAACCTGAAAAAGAAACACATAAATTTTTTAAAAAGATAAAAAAATCTAAAAATTATTAATTAAAAAGGTTTCATACGCACACATATTCGATTTACCTCCCTATTTTTAGATAAAATCAGATCAATATATCTTTTAAGGAAGAATTTTAATTTTTAGTCCATGAAAATAATGAAAAAGGGAGATGCAAATTGATTTATCTTTTAGAAGAAGATTTTAGTTAATCTTATAGTTACTACCACTTTTAACATAAAATAAAGAAATAAAAAAAGATAAAAAATTCATTAAAATAAAAATAAATAAAAATAAATACAAAGGGTAATAAAAATGGGTAAATATTGTTTTAAACCCCAAGAAGATGATAGGTTTATAATTTCCCTAGTTAGATAGTTATATTACTTTATCCCCAATTTGATGGTAGATTGGGTTTCTTTGAGATGAACTACCATATACAACTTCCCCCACTATCCATGAGTGGATTACAAGAGTGTGAACTCTCAAATAAAAAATATTACAACCCCAAAGAATGAATAAAGAGGTAATTTAATGGGAATAAGGGGAGGGAATACATTGTGTGGGTGATACCTATTGAATTTTATAGTTTCCCTAGTTGGGTAATCTATCTATTGTTGAGGAGGTTGTTTCATCACCATCATATCCTTGAGCTCTTATTATTTTGAAATTAATTATACATATTCGTCTTTAAAATAATTTTTCATGACCTTATTTGTGTGTTCTTTATCAAAAAAATCAAAAAAATCTGGAAATAGATTAAAACATGAAGAACCAATATAAACATTTTCCCTTTCAGGTAACTTAGCATGGAAATTAATATCTTCTGGTAGTGAAACTAGAAACTCAGTCTTAGTAAGTGAATCATTAACATCTTCATACAAAGTAATATAGTTGTAAAGAGGTTCATATTTTTCATTTTCATAGATGGAAAAATAACTTACAGTTTAAATTTCAACAAAATATGTCCAATACTCATCCAAATCATCTTCATATCTTGTATGTAAATTGGTTGGCTTGTTAAATTTAGGGAATTTTTATACAAATGGTATAGAAAGGTCAAATTGATCATATTTTATTTATTTCAAGGCCTTAAAAAAATTAACATAAAAAAGAATAGTAGGGATACTTATTCCTCTTATAGTCCTGCTTCGGGTTCTTGTTTAGAGTCCAGTTGATGAAGCTTATTATCATGAGATTTACATATGAATTCAACTATTTTTTACATTATGTTTCTCAAATATTATATAATTTATTTTATTTGGTAATTTATTAGAATTTTTTCTTCTTATTATTTTTGTTTTAACATCTTATTGTTGTTTCACTCATTATATTTTATATTTGAATACATCATGGACAAAGATATTTATTACTTTTTTAAATATATATTTTTTGTGTTTACTTTTTGAAAAAAAGTGTTTGAAAGTGTTTTCCATCTCAAGAGATTTCACCAAATTTATAATAGAGATTTTTTTAAAATAGTACTTCAATATATTTATTATTTTCTTAATAATGTAGTATAGTTAACACCCTATGGTCAATATAGAGGAGGCTGATCACATGCACTATCACGACTCGTCCCAAATGGGATCATGTCATGACTACCCCAATCCCACCTCCAATAGTATAAGGGCTGGAAAATAGCACTTAGTATGCATATCACACAAATGGGAATTATTACCCTAATGTACTTATACACACACACACACACACACACACACACACATATCTCCAAATCCCATACAATGTTGGAACATAAAACAACTAATAACCATGCATGCATATATTTAAAATCCTACCATCATAGTACGACAAAAAGTACTAGAAAGAAAATGGGGAAAACAAAATACTTCTATAAAAAATTTTAAAACAAGTCCAAAAAATAAATTGGGTGAGTATACTTGTCAAGGTGACCATGGGAACACACCTCATTCAGTATGGGTCACTATGCTATACTTAGTCTGGGTCCCTCTAAGACTTTATCAAAGGCTTGATCATTAGCATAAGACATGACACGTGCAGGGAAATAATAGGCAGGTGGGTGTATAAAAATACCATGTAGAACACAATAAAATCAATAATCATATAGAATAAATAATTATAATCTTCTCATCATAGGTATATGTAAATGTAATATAACAAGAACATCCAAATATACTCATTATAGACACAAAATCTCTATTAAGATCAGAAACACACTTCCATCCTAGAATTCTTATTCAAAGGTTCTAGATAAAACTCATCTGAAATAAAACACTCCATGATTTATATATCATTGATGGAATTCATCCTATATTTCATTCTAATTGGTTCTCGGCATGAAAAATGCACACTAGAATTTTGAAGAGAATAATAAACAGAAGGGGATAACACCCAGGGCCATGGGTATACCAATAAGTCAATGTATATTAACCCATCATGTAGGGGATTAATACCCATGTAGTGTTCATCATGATGATACTAGGAACCCCACCTAGGTAAAAAATTATGATAGAGGATCTCACTGTAGGCCTTATAGAGGGATCCCCACAACTCTATCCAGGACAGAATTTCCTCATTGGGGTTCACCATCCTATCCACTGGATGTGATTCCATAACTACCCTTAGGGAAAGGATCATCATAACACACCCTAAAGACAGTTGTCCAAGATTAATATTAAAGGTTCTCCGATCCATATTTAAATGAGTACATAGTGTGTACTGGTAGTACATCGTGTGTCCCTACAACATCAGGTCCTACCCATGTGTCATAGCTCGTGCATGTGTCTGTGTTTTTGTTTGATTACATGGTGTTTCCAAGCCTATGTACTACTGACCATGTATGTGTACCCTATTAAGTACAGATTGATGTTTCATGTAAGGGTCAAATGGAATGTGACCCATGTCATATAGTGTGTGATACATTTATTCTCCGCAGAAACTCTATCACCGGACAGGGGATCCCACATAGAGTGTGATCCCGGATGACTTGTCATGTAACCCAAAAATTTCCAAACACCCACAGATCATCCTCTCATATTTCCACCCACTATTCTAACCTCTGATCCAGTCATGAATCATGTTTTGGAGTATGGATTTTCTCTAAATGATCCTTTTCATTTCCATTCACCCGAATCCTGCCACCAAATCGAATGGTAAATCCCTATATCACATCTTTCAATAGTACCACATCAAAACTGCCATGAATAACTCTAATATAAACCTGATCTATCATCGTAACTAAATATAATCATCAAGAAAAACCATATATGTAATATCAATATAATGTTACAAGAAATAGTTGTGTAGTGATTGATTCTCTGATATTTATCAAACCAGCAGCCAACTGAATTTCGGTGATCATGAAATGAAGAATAGTGGGAGAAAACCAAGAAACACATAAAAGTGGAAGGAATATTTTCAATTTTGGGTTGTCCTTGATTCATTTCCATTATAATTATTAATTAAGATTCATAATGAAAATAATAAATTTGTAAATACCCGTAAAATTCAAGGAAATTTTTTTCCTTAATTTTCTTGGGAATTTTACAAGAACGCAGTTTCTGACGACACCTGATTCCAAGGCCCAGTGTGCCCAGAATCATTTTCGGAAGTTTAGCTCGGGTACGTTCAGTGAACGAATGAGATGGTTTTTCTAACTTTTGAACCGGTGCTCGGAATCGAATTCTGAGGGCACTGATGGAATCGCAGCACCGGTAATTGCTTAGAAACACCTTTTTCGGAGTTGCGTTTTCTCGGGTGTGGTTTTTAAATTTTGGGGTTAAGTAAAGAAATACAATAAAAGTGGTGCAACCAATTTATTTTATTTTAAGTTGTTTAACCTAAGTTAAGAGATTAAAGTGGGACCCACTATATCATACACCACTAGGTAGGATATTGGTGAGGTGGGGCCCCCAGAATCCCTACCGTTTCTTTTCTTCCTAAACCCCCTTCTTTATTAAGGTAATGCACCCGCACCCCTTTTTAATGAAGTCAACCCTTGCATTTAATCTGGTTAATAAATGCCTCATTAATTGGGCGGTTTAAACTCCTCAATTAATTCAATTAATTTATTGTTTCTTTTTGAAATTCAAACGTTGGTTGTGTTAATAAAATAAGACAATTCTTTTTTTATTAGAGGTTGGTTGTGCAAGAATAATTGGGGAGAAATCACTCAAGTCATGAAGCACTCCTTCCTCGATGAAGAACGCGAAGAATGCGAAGAATGAAAAGAACGCGGACCTCTGACGAAGGTCTACAAGAATTCCGGATCCTCGGAGATCGATGACGTGACGCCGATGAATCCTTTCTCCGCGACGTGACAATCCTCCTTCCGCGACGCTTCTTCCGCGACGCTCCTTCCGTGACGTTCCTTCTCCCACGTAAATCTTTGAATCATCAACCGCTTGAGGTAGGGGTTTTGGTTCAATTAAATATATATGATTTATATCCTCGGCATTTGCTTAAAATTTGTCGGAAGCCTTTTTAAACCGCTAATGCGGTGGGTGAGGACCAATGAACATTTCCGAACCCATTTTTTCTTCGTTCATGATGTGCGGATCGGCGGGCGATGATGAAGCAGGCCGTAGGGGCATTTTCAGGTCTTCATAGTGAAGTGTCAATCCCGAGGGGACTTCTGGTGAAGATGGCAAGCAAAACGGACCACTGGATCGCGTCCGGTGGTCCATGGAAAACACCGTCGGCGCGCCTCACCGTCACGGCAGTGCCGGTGGCCGGAGGCGGCGACCGGCACCGGCCGGCCGCCAGGAGGCGATGGCGTGGCTGAAGCTGCGGCGGCAGGCCGCTGGTCCCGCGACCGCGCGGGACCGAGGGAGGTGGGATGCGGAACTCAGCCGCGACCATTGTCAAGGGGCGGCCCCCACACTGGGCTGTGGTTTCATTCAAGGGGGTGGTTTCCCCCCCCCCCCTTTGCGCATCCGCTCGGCCGAAACAGTCGAGCCCCCTGGCCACCGAGTCGCGCTAGCGCGCTGAGTCGGGCCACGCCCAGGCCGGGTCGGGCCGCACCCATGCAGGCCAGACCTGGACCCGGGTCAGATCGATCCGGTTCGGGCCGACCTAGGGGGGTTGGGCCGGGTCGGACCGGGCCCCGACCCCCCATTTTCGGACTGTTTCGGTCTGTTGCCCATAACTTTGGTTACAGTCCTCCAATCGACCCACCGTTGGTTGCGTATGGATCCTTGGATTGAGACGGTCGTTTTGGTATATTACACTCAAGGATTCTGAGTACTTTGCATTCGGCCGGGTTGGTTCGTACACGAAACCAACCGGGCCCTCGCAGCGGAAATACTTATAACTTGAGCTCTGGACGTGCGATTGACGTGCCGTCAACTTTGTTGGATTCCTCATAGTGAGATAGAACTTTTGGCTTACTCTGCTCGAGGTTTGGATGCAGTTGGAGTACGGTCGGGTTGGTTTTCACATAAAAACCAACCGGGCCCCTGTGACGAAAGAGCCAATAACTCTCAGACCGGGCGTCCGATTGACGCGTCGTCTATGACGTTGAGTTCCTGTTGACGATACAGAACTTTTGGATACATCAACTCTGGACTTCGTGTCAGTTGATGTATCAGCCCCTTGGCTCGTGGAGGGGACCATCTCGGACGAGATTGCTGTGTGCGGGAATGCTAGAGCTGGCTGCGACTGCGACGATGATAACGACTGTGCAGAAATCCTTCGTGGATTCGATGGAGATGACTACAGCACTCAGCGATCCTGTGTGGGTCAGCGCCCAGTGGTCCTGTGGGGGCCCAAGCCTACAGATCCTATGTGGGTCCGATCCTTTGTGGGTCATTGCGGGGGTTAGTACCTATCGATCCTGTGTGGGTCTGACGGCTTAGATGAATCAGTGGCTACATCTGATCATCTCTACCGTTATACGAAGAAGTATACCTGTGTGAGATGAATCTTGATTTTATTTCCTATGTGGATTGTGTTGTGCTATCCTGTGTGGATGTGATAGAATTTGGGCTCGGATGTTGGAGCCGAACAAGAAATTGATAACTTAGGTATATGTATGGGCATATACCTAAGTGGTGTCAGATGTTACTTCGTGATTGTATCTTCCTTTGTGGATTATCCTATGTGGATTCGGGGAGACCTTCGGGGGTCTTGGGGTCCCTACTGAGTAGCTTATACTCACCCCTACATGGGCTATGCCTGCACTCCGTTGTGTTGGTTGCAGATGACGGAGAGCGCTGATCGTGGTTGAGGCTTGCGGAGCAGGTCGGTACCTGGAGGTGGACCACTGGGCGGGACATACTCGGAGCGGACGGCTGGACCTGAGGAGCTGTGGAGGATATCTATACCCACCCTTCAGGTGGGATTTCTAGTGGATGGCTTGAGGCTGCGGCTTTACTTTTCAGTTGATGTACTCCCTTTTTCAATTGTACTTTACTTTCAGTTTGGGTTTGTATTCTGGCCCACGTACTTTTCCACACTTACTATTGTACCCAGTTTTTACTTAGTTTTTAATTCTTCTTGCTTGCTCTGTGGTGTTTGTTTACTTTACAATGGTAATGCCTTCCCTTTTTACCAGACAATACGCCATGGTGCTAGTCTCCAGCCCCTGACCTATGGAAGGCGGGCATGGGGTAGTCACGGCACGGGCCCCGAGGACGGGTCGTGAAAAATTGGTGTCAGAGGAGTTCGGTTCTACTGCAAAACTTAGGACTCTGATCTTTTTCTATGTGAAGCAATAGTGTTAAGAGTATTGATTATGGTTATCAGTCCCGGAAGTCCAGTGTTGGTACGGTGGCCGACGTATCCGTACACCAGGACCCTGACTTCTGATTTCCGACATAATGCACAGAAACATTGATTGCATGTGTGTTTCAAGTTTTCTTTGTGATTACTTTGTGTCCGCTCACTAGTTACTGTTTTGACCATGGCGCACCTGTCTCTTTTCTGTATAGCCCTACGATGGCAGCTAGCTAGGGTTCTGATTTTTTTGTGTGACGACAGCCCACCGAGCGATGAGGCCTCGGTATAGGTCCTTTTGACAGCAGAGGCACCGGCGGTACCTATACCCGCCGATCCACCCATGCTACCAGCCCCAGCCGCTGACGAAGCACGGTGCCTTAGTGCACTACACGAGTTTCAACGCCAGAGACCGCCTAGGTTTCACGGGGAGACAGACCCTCAGGCAGCCGAGGATTGGCTGGATGCAGTTGTACGAGTTTTTGGGTTAGTGAGGACACCAATAGACCTCATGGTGATCCTCGCAGCGAGCCTCCTGCACGCGGCAGCAGGCAGATGGTGGAACTTGATGCTCCAGGTGCACGATGAGGCATCTCTTCTCTGGACGGACATTGAGAGCCTCTTCCTCTCGGTGTTCGTCCTAGACACCCTCCGTGTGGTGCGCATCCAAGAGATTCTACAGCTGCGGTAGGGCTGCTTGACGGTTGCCCAGTACTCGGTGAGAATTACAGATCTCTTGTGCTATTCGACGGACATGGTACGGGACCCATTCTTCCGGTCCTGGACCTTTGAGCAGGGATTGAGGCAAGATATCAGGGCGTCACCGATCTCCCTCATCATTCCAACACAGGCAGGGGTACTGGAGAGCGCCCTTCTGATCGAGAGCTTCCTTGCTGAGCCTAGATCAGCAGTGAGACCGACCGCAGGGTGGCACATAGCAGAGTCTTCTGCATCAAGCAGTAGATGGATGACTCATGGGTCCATACAGACCGGACCTTCAGGTAGACGACCTCAGGACACTGGCTCAGTGGTGTAGGGCACACAGTGTGGAGCCAGTCTTTTGAGAGGCAGACAGTGCTACGAGTGCAGCGGGCAGGGCCACATGGCTCGTGACTGCCCGACCTGCCGTACGGAGGCGTAGCAAACGGTTGAGGGACCACCCAGGCAGCGGAGGCCTACGACCACGGCATGCCAGAGATTATTCGAGGTACTATCTGTGTCTATTCCACCCTTTCTGCAGTTCTTATAGACACAGGAGCGAGTCATTCTTTCATAGCCGCTGCCCTTGTTCGGAGCTCGGAGATTCCAACAGAGCCATTGGCTCGATCCTTACGGCTAGTGACTCTTACGGGAGCATACTCGATGATTATGCAATGGTGCCGGTAGTGTGAGATTACTCTAGGAGGCGATTGCTTTGGCTGGGATCTTCTTGTAAAGGCATCGAGGCCTTACGATGTCATCTTGGGCATGGATTGGTTATCTACAGTCCATGCTCAGATTGACTGTATTAGGCGCAAGGTGCGGTGTGTACGCACCGATGGGAGCAGGTTCACCTTCACCGGCGAGAAGGGAGCCTTCGCAGCACAGGATGGACTCTCACAGAGGAGAGGAAAACCCATCAATCATCAGTTGGGTAGCCTCATCCAAGGAGCAGTTGACGTGCATAGTCCTGGTTTTCTTGTAGTGGTGGATCAGTATGCGGACGTTTTCCCCGACGACGTTCCAGGACTACCTCCTCGCAGAGAGGTAGAATTTTATATTGATATGTACCCTAGGACAGCCCCGATATCCATTCCAGCATATTGGATGGCCCCCACTGAGCTTCGAGAGCTATGGGTAATGTTGGAGGACTTGCAGGGCAAGGGATTCATCTGACCCAGTGTTTCATCCTGGGTTTCCCCAATATTGTTTGCCAAGAAGGAATACGGGAGCTTGCGACATTGTGTCGACTATCGTCACCTGAACTAGGTGACAGTGAGGAACAAGTATCTAGTACCAAGGATTGATAACCTATTCGATCAGCTCAAGGGAGAACGGTGGTTCTCAAAGATAGACCATAGATCAGGTTATCATTAGCTCAGAGTTCGGGACACGGACATGCAGAAGACAGCCTTCAGATGTCGGTATGGCCACTATGAGTTCTTGGTTATGCCATTTGGCATAACTAATGCTCCAGTAGTGTTCATGGTCCTCATGAATAGGATCTTTCAGCCATACCTCGATCGATTTTTCATGGTCTTCATCGACGACATTTTGATATACTCGACGACTGAGGTGGAGCACGCCTACCACTTACGGGTTATACTAGACACACTCCAAGAGCACCATCTTTATGGAAATATCTCGAAGTGTCAGTTCTGGATACGCGAGGTCCACTTCTTGGAACACATCATCTCTAAGGAAGGAGTTTTGGTGGATCCTACGAAGATCGAGGAAGTACTATCTTGGGAGCTACCCAGGAGCGTGACAGAGGTGCGGAGTTTCTTGGGTCTAGCTGGGTACTACCGGAGATTTGTGCTATACTTCTCCAGAGTTGTGGCACCACTCTCAGCTTTGACGAAGAAGGGGAAATTCTTTGTGTGGTCAGACAGATGTCAGCAGAGCTTCCAGAAATTGAGACAGAGATTGACCAGCGCGCCTATCTTGAGGCTACCGGAGGAGGGAGTTGGGTACATAGTTTACTACGATGCATCAAGGACCGGACTCAGATGTGTCCTGAGGCAGGAGCGGGCTGTGATCGCCTACGGATCACATCAGTTGAGGCAGCATGAGTAGAACTACGCTACCCATGACCTGGAGTTAGCAGCAGTGGTCTTCTCTCTAAAGATGGGGGAACACTATCTGATGGGCGAGCGCTTTACAGTTTATTCTGACCACCAGAGTCTCAGGTACATCTTCTCGCAGAAGGACCTAAACATGAGACAATGGCGATGGCTCTAGTTCCTCTAGGGCTATGAATTTGGGATAGTCTATACTCGTAGAAAGGGGAACGTAGTAGCTGATGCACTCAGCAGGAGGACGGGAATTCAGCTACTTGGGGAGGTGACAAAGTAGCTAGCCGCTTTGCAGATATCCTTTGTGGATAGAGATGGAGCAGCCTTCCTTCAATCACTCACAGTCACTCCTCCACAACTACAGCGGGTCAGAGAGGCACAATGTGGGGATGCCGACTGTGAGACGCGTCGTGCGCAGATATCCTCAGAAGAGGCACCTGATGGATTCTCCGTGATAGGAGAGCACAATGTCCTTTCATAGGACGTACCTTGGTACCAGTTTCTTTACGAGAGGAGGTGCTGAGAGAGTTTAACACTTCCCCTTTGGCGGTGCATCTTGGAGTGGCGAAGATGTACCAGGATCTCAGACGACAGCACTGGTGGCTGGGCATGAAGAAGGTTGTGGAAGAGTTTGTTTCTCGATGCCTCACCTGCCAGCAGGTGAAGGCAGAGCACCAGGTACCAGCAGGCTTGGTACAGCCCTTAGGGATGGGATATCTATGGACTTCGTGACTGGACTTCCACGCACTTCCAGAGTTCACGACTCTATTTGGGTGATTATCGACTGACACACCAAGTCGGCCTAATTCTTACCCATCAGAGAGCAGGGCTCAGTAGAGAGCTTGGGACGTCTCTATGTTCAGGAGATTGTACGGCTTCATGGTGTGCAATCATCTATCATCTCCAATCGAGATGCTTGCTTTACTTCCCAGCTTTGGAAGAGGTTGCAGGAGGCGTTCGAAACGCAGCTACATTTGAGCACCGCCTTTCACCCTCAGACAGATGGTCAGACAGAGAGGACCATTTAGACTCTTGAGGAAATGCTCAGCACATGTGTCCTCGACATTGTTCGCAGCTGGGAGGACCACCTGCCCTTGGTGGAGTTCGCGTACAACAACAGGTACCACTCCACCATCGGGATGGCACTATATGAGGTATTGTACAGCCGACCTTGCAGATCGCCGTTGTGCTGGACAGACCCTGGGGAGTCAGCACTTGTGGGACCAGAGATGGTCCAGGCCATGACAGAGAAGGTCCAGGTCATCCAGGAGCGGATGAGGACAGCTCAGAGCTGACAAAAGTCTTATGCTAACAGGAGGCGGAGTCCACTGGAGTTCGAGGATGGCGACCACGTCTTCTTGTGGGTCTCACCTCGACGTGGATTACAGAGATTTGGCTGAGGCGAAAAGTTGTCCCCACGTTTCATCAGACCATTCCAAGTCCTCACCAGGATCGGCGAGGTGGATTATCGCCTGGCTCTACCACCTCAGTTGCACCGGGTGCACAACGTCTTCCACGTATCCCAACTGAGGTGATACGTTCACGACCCGAATCATATCACTGACCATGGAGAGCTAGGCATTGATGATGGGCCAACTTTTGCGGAGGTCCTGGTGGAGATTGAGGATCGACAAGAGCGGGTCCTACGTGGATGGTCGATTCCTCTAGTGCGCATCATATGGCAGCATGGGAACCTCCAGAAGAGCACTTGGGAGCGGGAGGTTCAGATGTGTGCTCAGTACCCACTTTTGTTTCCCTAGTTTATGATGTATCTTTAAGAGAACATAAAGCCCTGAGGTGGGATTGATGTAAAGACCCGTAAAATTCAAGGAATTTTTTTTGCTTAATTTTCTTGGTAATTTTACAAGAACTCAGTTTCCGACGGCACCTGATTCTGAGGCCCGGTGTGCCCGGAATCATTTTCTGAAGTTTAGCTCGGGTACGTTCAGTGAACGAACAAGCGGGTTTTTCTAACTTTTGAACCGGTGCTCGGAATTGAATTCTGAGGGCACCGATGGAATCACAGCGCCGGTAATTTCTTAGAAACAACTTTTCCGGAGTTGCGTTTGCTCGGGTGTGGTTTTTAAATTTTGGGGTTAAGTAAAGAAATAAAATAAAAGTGGTGCAACCAATTTATTTTATTTTAAGTTGTTTAACCTAAGGTAAGAGGTTAAAGTGGGACCCACCATATCCTACACCACTAGGTAGGATATTTGTGAGGTGGGGCCCACACGAACCCCAACGTTTTTTTCTTCCTAAACCCCCTCCTTTATTAAGGTAACGCACCCGCACCCCTTTTTAATGAAGTCAACCCTTGTGTTTAATCTGGTTAATAAACGCCTCATTAATTGGGTGGTTTAAACTCCTCAATTAATTCAATTAATTGATTGTTTCCTTTTGAAATTCAAACATTGGTTGTGTAATTAAAATAAGACAATTCTTTTTTTATTAGAGGTTGGTTGTGCGAGAGGAATTGCGGAGAAATCACTCAAGCCGTGAAGCACTCCTTCCTCAGCGAAATACGCGAAAAACACGAAGAACGCAAAGAATGCCAACCTCCGACGAAGGTTGATAAGAACGCCGGATCCTCAGAGATCGGCGATGTGACGCCGACAAATCCTTTCTCCGCGACGCAACAATCCTCCTTCCGCAACGCTTCTTCCGTGACGCTCCTTCAGTGACGTTCCTTCTCCCGCGGCAATCATCGAATCATCAACCGCTTGAGGTAGGGGTTTTGGTTCAATTAAATCTATGTGATTTATATCCTCGGCATGTGCTTAAAATTTGTCGTAAGCCTTTTAAACCGCTAACGCGGTGGGTGCGGACCAATGAACAAGTCTGAACCCACCGTTTCCTCGTTCTTGGGGTGCGGATCGGCGGGCGACGATGAAGCAGGCCGCATGGGCATTTTGAGGTCTTCGTAGTGAAGAGTGAATCCTGGGAGGACTACTAGAGAAGACGGTAGGAAAAACGGACCACCGGAGCGCGTCCGGTGGTCCGCGGAAAACACCGCTGGCGCGCCTCACCGGCACAGCGGCGCCCGACGCACCGACGGGGAGGGTCGCGGCGGCTGAAGCCGCGGCGGTAGGACGCTAGTCCCGCGACCGCGTGGGACAGAGGGATGTGGTACGCGGTGCGCAGCCGCGTCCGTTGGCAAGGGGCGACCCCCACATGGGGTCGCGGTTTCATTCAAGGGGGCACCCCCCCCCCTGTGCATCCGCTCGGCCGAAACGGCAGGGCCCCCTGGCCACCGGGAAGCACCAGCGCGCCGAGCCGGGCCGGGCCGCGCCAGCCGGGCTGGACCCGGACCCGGGTCTGGTCGACCCGGTTTGGGCTGACCCCGGGGGTTGGGCCGGGTCGGACCGGGCCCAAACCCCCCATTTTCGTACTGTTTCGGTTTGTTTCCCATTACATGGGATACGGACCTCCGATCGATGCACCGTCGGTTGAGTAGTGATCCTTGGATCGAGACGGTCGTTTTGTTATAATACACTTAAGGTTTCGGAGTACTTTGGGTTCGGACGGGTTGGTTCGTACACGAAACCAATCGGGCCCTCAGAGCGGAAACGCTTATAACTTGATCTCCAGACGTCTGATTGATGTGTAGTCAACTTTGTTGGATTCCACTTAGTGAGACGGACCTTTTTTCTTACTCCGCTCGAGGTTTGGACGCTGTTGGAGTATGGTCAGGTTGGTTTTGGCTTAAAAACCAACCGCGCCCTTAGGACGAAAAAGCCAATAACTCTCAGACCGGGCGTCCAATTGACGCGTCGTCTGTGAAGTTGAGTTCTTGTTGATGATACAGAACTTTTGGATACATCAACTCCATAATTCATGTCAGTTGATGTATCAGCCCCACGTCTCATGGAGCGGACCCTCCCAAACGAGCATGATGTGTGCGGGAACCCTAGAGCTGGCTGCGACTGCGACGACGATGACAACTGTGCAGAAATCCTCCGTCGATTCAACGGCGATGACTACAGCACTCAGCGATCCTGTGTGGGTCAGATCATGTGTGGGTCAGTGCTCAGCGGTCCTGTGTGGTTCAGCGCCTACAAATCTTGTGTGGGTCCGATCCTTTGTGGGTCATTGCGGGGTTATTACCTATCGATCCTGTGTGGGTCCGACGGCTTAGATGAATCAGTGGCTACATCTGATCATCTCTACCGTCATACGAAGAAGTATACTTGTGTGAGATTAATCTTGATTTTCTTTCCTATGTGGATTGTTTTGTTCTATCTTGTGTGTATGTGATCGAATTTGGGCTCGAATTTTGGAGTCGAACAAGAAATTGATGACTAAGGTATATGTATGGGCATATACCTAAGTGGTGTCGGATGTTACTTCGTGATTGTATCTTCTTTTGTGGATTATCCTTTGTGGATTCTGAGAGACCTTCAGGGGTCTCGGGGTCCCTACTGAGTAGATTATACTCACCCCTACACGGGCTATGACCACACTCCGTTGTGTTGGTTGCAGACGACGGACATCGCTGATCGTGGTTGAGGCTTGCAGAGCAGGTCGGTACCTGGAGGTGGACCACTGGGCGGGACATACTCGGAGCGGACGGCTTGATCCGAGGAGCTGTGGAGGCTATCTGTACCCACCCTTCAGGTGGGATTTCCAGTGGACGACTTGAGGCTGTGGCTTTACTTTTCAGTTGTTGTACTACCTTTTTCAGTTGTACTTTACTTTAATTTTGGGTTTGTATTCTCGGCCACTTACTTTTCCACACTTACTATTGTACCCAGTTTTTACTTAGTGTTTACTTTTTCTTGCTTTCTCTATGGGGTTTGTTTACTTTACAAAGGCAATGCCTTCCCTTTTTACTGGAAATTATGCCTTGGTGCTAGTTGCCAACCCCTGGCCTATGGAAGGTGGGCTTGGGGTAGTCACGGCACGGGCCCCGAGGACGGGTCGTTAACAAATTTCTACCAATAATCCCTAAAAGATAATCCCACATTTGCAGTACGATTGAACTGCAAATCAATTTGTTGGTCGATTGATTTGTACTCGTCGTAGGATAAAAAAACAGGGATAAATCCGCAAAATAAAATTTCCTAACTCTTTTTGGATTGAACTATGATTATGAATGTATATGATTCATTATCATTTATTATATTCTCGAGTACTATTGCACACTGATCGGTGATCCATTATCTGGTAGGCGTTTTCCCACAGAAGCTCCCCCAAAACTCTCCCAAACAGTTGGATGGTTATGTGGATAACCCTAATATTCCATTATAAACATATAATTATAATAAACACCAGGTCATGGTGTCTTAATTAAATACATAAATTTATTTAATTTATTTTTTAAAATGTGGTCCCACGACCATGCCCAACCCGAACGCACAACAAATTCCATGGTCAGTCCACACCTACGGTAAAATCCATTCTATGAACTCAACTGTTGTTATATAATCCCAATATGATCCCTAGTTTATAATATATTAATCTTTTTTAAGAAAAATATACATATGTGATATTTAATATATTTCTAATATCAATTTATGGAACACTAGGCCTTGGATTCTCACGTCGTCTCAGCACCTACCTCCATAAATAATCTATACAGTATTTTAATGCAATACATATAAAAATAAAAGTTGTTACATTACCCCCAACTTGGGTATTTATATACAAGAAATTGAAAACAAAAGATTACACAAATTAAAGTGGGTTCTAAAAACACATATGGGTCTCCCACTCCCAGGTGCTCTCGAAAATATTCTCATGCTACCCCCAGAAACACACTAAAGTAATTTATCTTCCATGGATTATCCTCTCTTAAGGATTATAAATATCTACCTAGTACTCAAAAAGGTAACACCATACTTGATGTACATCCCACCCCACTCAATAACAAGTGATAGTTTGTGCCCATACCTCCTCAATTGTGACTCGTGGAAGATTTTGTGTACCCAGTATAACTATGATGGTAGAGCTAGTATGTACACCACCTCTCCAAATCTCTGTAATATCTGGAAATGGCCAATGAAAATCAAAGATGGGTTTCCACCCCAAAAAAATATATCCAAACCACATCTATGTGAGACCCTCAAGAACACATGGTCTCCCTCCTTGAACTCCAATGCCCCATTCATTGATCTACATAAGAATTATTATGGATATATGTAGTCTATATATGTTTTTTAATGATCTATACCTTCTCTATAGTGGATCACACCAACTTTAGTCCCATAATCATTGCCTCTCCTGGGTTGGTTCATCAAAGTGGAGAACTATAGGGTCACTTATACAAGGCCTTGAATTGGGACATTCCAATGGTGTAAGGGTAGTTTTTGTTGTATATAAACACAAACAATGATAGTTAATCCTTACAACTAAAGATAAAGTACAATATCCAAGCCCACAACATTTCCTCCAAAACCATAATGGTCCACTCATTCTTTCCATCAGTCTGAGGGTGAAATTTCATGCCCAAACACAACTGAGTCCCAAAATATTCCTACAATCCCATATATAACCAATATATGGAGTGAGAATCCCAACCAAAAATGATCATCAAGGGACCTCTAGTGAGTCATACTATCTCCTACACATAGAGGCGTCCCATTATTTCTATAGAACTCTTCTCTCAAAAAGTTAGGAAGTATGATGACTTGGTGAGTGGTTCTATGATCACCAAGATGGAATCATGTCCCCTAGACATACAAGGTAACCCCTTCATTAATTACATGCATATATCATCCCACTTACACTATGGAACCTCAAGGGGTTGATATTAACCCATTAGATCCTAGTTATTAGCCTCATCTTGTTGAAAAGTAAGGAATTAAGGGGAAAACTCAATAACTCCCTTATTCAACCATGGAAAGAACAAATTGAAATCAAAATTATTGGAATATGTTAACCATGCATAGATGAACTTATAATGGATATGTATGAAACACCCACAGAAGGTACTCTTTCAATGCCCCCGGTACCATCAGACATCCTCTGAAAATAATGGCACTCTCTCCACCTTCATAAAATCTATCAGGATCAAGACCAGTGGATATTTGTGTACATGGGATCTCACAGTCAATATCCTTATGTTGTTCCTCCATAAATCACTATAAAATATGAGGGTTAACAAGAATTTACTAGATTAATGATAATTCATCCCCATCCATAAAGTATAACTGTAAAGATTCTAACTGTTATGACACCTCACTCAACAACTATGAACAAGATATCCTATTGAGTGAATTTACAACTATGTTCCCCTTCCCAGAAGTATAGACAATCTCAAAAAAATAGTCCTATAGGAAAAATAGTCATCACATCTTTCTCAACTTATGATATTTCTGAGAGAATATATACATGATACTCTTGTGGTAATAATAGATGATAAACTACTCACCCATCATGTATTTTCACACATATTCAGTGTGAATACTACCACTACTAACTCAAGATTTGAGGTCACATAGTTATGCACATGTTATCTCAACTGATCTGGACTATAGTAAATCATCACATTTATCTTCATTATAACACAACCAAACATACTTTTTAATGCATTACAAATCACTACTTACTCAACACCCTCCTATTGAAATATCATGATGGGAGATCTCATCAATCTCATCCTCATCTCTTAGAAAATCATATTGGAACCTCTCTATCAACATGAAGGGTTTCTGATAGAGTGCTTTCGTGGGTGCCCTCAAATGATTAGTGTGATTTTGTGGTACTTAGGTGCAGCAGAGTGGCTGACCAAGGTCGTCTCTCAAAGGAGGAAGTGAGTTTAACAACTTATTAAAGGTATTCTAAAAATAAAATAAAAGAGAATAAAATAAAAACAATACTTTAAAGGATTTTGGTTTTTTTATAGTTTATGAATCTAGAATAATTTTTCTAGAAGAAGATTGTATATATATTTTTTTAGTTTTGAAATGAATTTCGATTAAAATGACACAACAAGAAGATGTTTTTTTAGAAATCTATTTTAAAAGGCATAATCTATCTAACTCTACCTCTTCATTCGCTCATTAATAATTATCATATAAATCAATATCCACTTAATTATGATCCCCTAATTTGTTATCCCTCAACCCCTATGAGATTTAACTTAACCACAAAGATGAAATTACTTAAACCCTAGGCTAGCTTTGGAACACGCAATCGCAGCACCCTGCTTTGATTGTTGTTCTAAAGATAGCTTATGGTCAGCGGATAATTAGAGAACATATCCATTCAGTAAATGAGGATGAATTGTGTTTAGGTATTATATTTTAACTCTAAAAATTTATCTCGTGTGGTCTTGTATTATCGATTAATATTACGCTCTCACAATTTACACAAAATCCCGACCTCGCGTGTTTTTGTGTTAATTGTTCAATTTATTGATTAGTTTCTTGTAATTTAAAAACACAATTCATGGATCATATTATGTGAATTACAGTAGCTCATTGATTAAAAATAATTAAATTAAGAGGGTAGAAGATAGATCGATTACTAAAAGACTACTCTTCCATGGGTGGCGTAATCATCGTAGAATCGTTTTGCATGTGCAAAGGTTTATAATGGGTATAACCCAATAACGCTTCTACTCAAGAATTACATCCCAAAGAGGAAGATTAAGATAAGAAGAAATTTAAACAAAAAAGAAGAAAAGATAATAAATAAAAGAGTAACAAAGAAGTTTATTACACAAACAAAATCATTACAACATGAAGGAGAAGAAGAACGCTTCGTCGAAGGGATCCTTGCTTCAAGAGCTACCCTTATTGAAATGGTTGGATAATTAGAGTGGATCCACTTCTCCTCTTCCCCCAACTTCCCAATTCACGTCCCAACCCCTCCAAATGAGAAAAACTCTAATTTATAGAGGGGAGGGGAGGAGAGGCTACAAGTGGTTTCAAGTGTGAATGTGAAAATTAGGCCAAAACATTTTAATGATATTTGCACCACCCATTTGGCCACCGAAATGTGTGAATTGTCCGGCCTTACAGAAGGATAATATGTGCGGATATGGGTCTTCTATCTCCTCTAAAAGGTTGGACTTAATAAAGGACCATATGAATGAGTTATGGCCTAAATACATAAGCTTTTCCATTCTGGAGAGTCCATCCCATCTTTGACTTCATGGCCCATTTTTAATAACCTAATGCACCATTTAGCTTTAGTGTCCTGAATAAAGGTTGTAGATAATTATTTCAGAAACACTATTACAAAATTTCAAATTCAAATAATAAATATAAAAATATTTATCTTTGAAATACTACAGTGAACTATAAAGGGTAAAACAGGAATTTTGATCAAATATTCAAATGAATGATCAAATCCCAAATACTTTCTAATTAAACATATTTAACACAATGTGAGGAAATTATGTCATTTATTATCAATAAAATATTCAATAAAATAGTGATTTATCAGTTTCTCATTTCAGTAAAAAGATATCAAGTGAGATAATATAAAATATTAATCAGGTATGAATATGTGATAGTATAATTCCAACATAAGTAAGTCCTACCCCTCTATCATGATCTTTAGTGGATCCTAAGAAAACACTATGTATAACTTCTCTAGGTTCACTGCAACATTATCAATTGAGATAAAAATTCATAAAAATTGAACCTCATTAATCAATAACTAGAACATTGAGAGATTTAGGAAAATATGGTTATCTGGGAGTATGTCCAGAACCATCCTCAAGTTTCTTGAGTGCTCCTACGCAGACACCGAGTACACTAAGATATATTCTATGAAGACTACCAAAAATGGTATAATATATTCTCTAATATCTGTTCCATTTGTCATATGAACTCTGATTGCGCATTATTTGTTCCAAATTGAATCACCAAGTAATCATAGTGACTATAACTCCCTCATAAATTCATCTTTGTTATATCCTCATCTCATAGTCGCAACTAGCGATAGCCTGATCTAAGGTCAATCTTTGAGAACCATTGTGCCCCTATCAAATGATCAAAGATGTTATCGATCATTGGTAGTGGATAATTATTCTTTAAATTCACCTGTTTGGATGAAATAAATCCCCACACAACCTCAAGATATAGTACTCCTTATTGGAGAACAACAATGAGAATAGCCAGGCTGAAACACTAGGTCTAACTAATCCCTTCCTCTAAAATTCCTCCAACTCCACCATCAGCTCAAGAAGCTCTATGGGGGTCATTCGTTATGTTGATGTATATATCGAGGTAATCCTGGAGTGTAGATCAATTCATAATTCTATCTCTTTGTAGGGAGGTAAGACTACAATTTTCTCAAGAATGACATCCTCATAATCTTCCACCACTACAAGAAACTAAAAACTCATTTCAATCACTAAACCAATGGTCATGATATCCAAATGATGAGTGATCATCTACACCCTCCTATGAATGAGTCCATATTTCTCTGTCTAGGTTTCTTATTCACCTAAAAAGTAAAACCTAGTCTCATCTTTGGGGAAACACCACATATTTCACATGAAAATTTTTGTCTAGTCAAGAATAGTAGATAACCAGTGCATACCCAATATGACATAAAAATTCCTCATCACTACTATAAAGATATCCCAAAATAAAACATACTCTCCAAAATTCAGGTCACACCATTGAAACAAATGTGTGATCACTGAGTCACCTCTAGTAGAAGTATCCAAGCACAATGGTCGAGAAAAAGGCTCAACTGGAAACTCTAAATCTCAAAACATATAAGTGGAAATAAATGAAAGATTAACAAATGTGTCTATCAATACTACATATAAGGTAGAAAAGACACATATTGAACCAAATATCATCCCTATAGCCTCTGGGTCATATGCTTCGGCCACATGCATTTTCCCTCTCCTTTTCCCCCAGCTCCCTAAGCCTAGAGCGGACCACCTGGGGGTGGTTGTGGAAATAAGTCATAGAGTCATCCAATTATAGTTACTCTCTCATCTCCACTCACTACTGGAAATACACTATTTCCCAACGGTTCACAACTGTTGGGAAAGCCCCTCAAACCGTTGGTATATGATATACCAACGGTTCTCCCAACCGTAGGGAAGCAAGACATGGGGAAAAACATTCCCAGCGGTTTAATGGAAACCGTTGGGGTAGGCTGAGAGAAGGCACTCTATCCCAACGGTTTTGTGAACCGTTGGGATAGTTTTTCCCAACGGTTTCTCCCAAACCGTTGGGAAAACCAAATATACCTTAACTATCCCAACGGTTCTTCAAAACCGTTGGGATAGTTTTCCATGGGTGAACTCTTTCCCAACGGTTCTAAACCATTGGGAAAAGAGATATTTACCAACGGTTCATTGAACCGTTGGTAAAAACTTATTTAGGATTATATGCCAATGGTTTAAAACCGTTGGCATACCCTATGCTGCAAATTGCAGCAGCCTGCAATTTGCACAGACCCTCTCCCCTGTACATCAGGCACCTCTCATCTCATCAGGCCTCATTTTCACCTCATTTTAGATCCAACTATTGTACCTGTAATAAAATAAAACATACATATACAATTACGAACAAATTCATACACATTTAACATATAATGGATCCTGAAACTATACACATCCATAATTAAATTACAATTCATAAACATACATAATTCATATATAATTCAATTTAAAATTTAGATGACAATTATATGTGGAATCCGATTGAGGCGGGGATGATTGGTACACGTCACATATGACCCATGGACCGTTCTCCTAAAGTTTCAATGGAAACCGAATGCGTTTGGTCAGTTTTGCGTATGCCAGTTATTTTCACTTATAATCCTACCCATTTTAAACAAAATAGAAACAGTTAGAGCGGTTTTGGCCACACCGCGCCTCGGATTGAGGTGGGGATGATTCGTACACCTCACATATGACCCATGGATCGTTCTCCTAAAGTTTCGACGGAAACCGAATGCTTTTGGTCGGTTTTCCGTATGTACTTAAAATGATGTCCATTTTAATCAAAAGAGAGCCACTTAGACTGATCCCGGCCACACCGCGACTCGGAGTGAGCCCGAGTGGGCTCGTACATGTCACATATGACTGATGGATCGTTGTGATAAATTATCAACAGATTCGGAATGCGTTTGGTCGGTTTTGCGTATGCCAGTTGTTCTTTTCACTTATAATCATGTCCATTTTAAACAAAAGATACACAGTTAGAATGGTGTCGGCCACACCGCTCCTCGGATTGAGGCGGGATTGACTCGTACACGTCACATACGACCCATGGATCCTTGTGCTAAAGTATCGACACAGTCCGAATGCCTTTGGTCGGTTTTTCGTATGTCAGTTGATGATTTTCACTTAAAATGACGTCTTTTTGAAATAAAAGACCGACACTTTGAGTGGTGTCGGCCACACCGCATCTCCTATTGTGGCGGGGTTGATTCGTACACGTCACATATGACCCATGGATCGTTCTCCTAAAGTTTCAACGGAAACCGAATCCGTTTGGTCGTTTTTCCGTATGTACTTAAAATGGTGTTCATTTTAAACAAAAGAGAACCACATAGACTTATCCCAGCCACACCGTGACTCGGATTCATCCCGGGTTGGCTCGTACACGTCACATATGACCCATGGATTATTGGGATAAATTATCAACAGATTCGGAATGCGTTTGGTCGGTTTTCCGTATGCCAGTTGATGCTTTTCACTTAAAATGACGTCCTTTTGAAACAAAAGACGGACACTTTGAGTGGTGTCGGCCACGCCGCGTCTCCAGATTGAGATGAAACCACCGTGAAACATTCTAATTATTATTCGTGACCTGTACGCGCATATGTCACGTCAATCGGACGTGCGGTTTGAGCGGTACCGCTCAATATTCGCGTTTTAAGTGATGCGCGCGCTTTGTAAACGCGCGTGAGGTGGGTCCAAACAGGATGAACGAAGTCGGAATGACATGAAATCAGACGAAAAATATGGATGAGTGATTTCTGAAGTGGTCGAGCAGACGGCACGTCAATCGGACGTGCCGTGTGCCTGCGGTGACCGACAACGCAGTTCTGGTGTCATAAACGGCCAAAACGGGCGTCCAACGGTCAAATTCATAGCGGACGACCTCGGATTGAGCTGAAACCACCGATAAACATTCTAATTATTTTTCGTTACGTGTACTCATAGACGGCACGTCAATCGGACGTGCGGTTTGCGCGGTACGGCTCAATATTTGTGTTTTAAGTGATGCGCGTGCTTCGTAAACGCGCGTGAGGGGGGTCCAAACGGGCCGAACGAAGTCGGAATGGCCTGAAATCAGACAAAAAATACGGGACAGTGATTTCTGAAGTGTTCGAGCAGACGGAACGTCAATCGGACGTGCCGTGTGCACGCGGTGACCGACAACGCAGTTCTGGTGTCATAAACGGCCAAAACGGGCGTCCAACGGTCAAATTCATAGCGGTCGACCTCGGATTGACCTGAAACCACCAGGAAACATTATAATTATTATTCGTGACGTGTACGCGCAGACGGCACGTCAATCGGACGTGCGGTTTGCGCGGTACGGCTCAATATTCGTGTTTTAAGTGATGTGCGCGCTTCGTAAACGCGCGTGAGGGGCGTCCAAATGGGCCGAACGATTTCAGAATGGCCTGAAATCAGACGAAAAATACTGTTGAGTGATTTATGAAGTGGTCGAGCAGATGGCACATCAATCAGACTTGCCGTGTGCGCGCGGTGACCGACAACGCAGTTCTGGTGTCATAAACGGCCAAAACGGGCGTCAAACGGTCAAATTCATAGCGGACGACCTCGGATTGAGGCGGGGTTGACTCGTACACGTCTCAAATGACCCATGAATCATTGTCTTAAAGTATCAACACAATCCGAATGCGTTTGGCCGGTTTTCCGTATGCCAGTTGATGTTTTTCACTTAAAATGATGTCCTTTTGAAACAAAAGACATACACTTTGAGTTGTTCCGACCACACCGCGCCTCGGATTGAGGCGGGGATGATTGGTACACGTCACATATGACCCATGGATCATTCTCCTAAAGTTTCAATGGAAACCGAATGTGTTTGGTCGGTTTTGCGTATGTCAGTTCTTTTCACTTATAATCCTACCCATTTTAAACAAAACAGACACAGTTAGAGAGGTGTTGGCCACACCGCGCCTCGGATTGAGGCGGGGATGATTCGTACACCTCACATATGACCCATGGATTGTTCTCCTAAAGTTTCAATGGAAACCGAATGCGTTTGGTCGGTTTTCCGTATGTACTTAAAATGATGTCCATTTTAATCAAAAGAGAGCCCCTTAGACTGATCCCGGCCACACCGCGACTCGGATTGAGCCCGAGTGGGCTCGTACATGTCACATATGACTGATGGATCGTTGTGATAAATTATCAACAGATTCGGAATGCGTTTGGTCGGTTTTGCGTATGCCAGTTGTTCTTTTCACTTATAATCATGTCCATTTTAAACAAAAGATACACAGTTAGAACGGTGTCGGCCACACCGCTCCTCGGATTGAGGCGGGATTGACTCGTACACGTCACATACGACCCATGGATCCTTCTGCTAAAGTATCGACACAGTCTGAATGCCTTTGGTTGGTTTTTCGTATGTCACTTGATGATTTTCACTTAAAATGACGTCTTTTTGAAACAAAAGACCGACACTTTGAGTGGTGTCGGCCACACCGCGTCTCCGATTGTGGCGGGGTTGATTCGTACACGTCACATATGACCCATGGATCGTTCTCCTAATGTTTCAATGGAAACCGAATCTGTTTGGTCGTTTTTCCGTATGTACTTAAAATGGTGTTCATTTTAAATAAAAGAGAGCCACTTAGACTTATCCCGGCCACACCGCGACTCGGATTCATCCCGGGTTGGCTCGTACACGTCACATATGACCCATGGATTGTTGGGATAAATTATCAACAGATTCGGAATGCGTTTGGTCGGTTTTCCGTATGCCAGTTGATGCTTTTCACTTAAAATGACGTCCTTTTGAAACAAAAGACGGACACTTTGAGTGGTTTCGGCCACACCGCGTCTCCGGATTGAGATGAAACCACCGTTCAACATTCTAATTATTATTCGTGACGTGTACGCGCATACGGCACGTCAATCGGACGTGCGGTTTGAGCGGTACGGCTCAATATTCGTGTTTTAAGTGATGCGCGCGCTTCGTAAACACGCGTGAGGTGGGTCCAAATGGGACGAACGAAGTCGGAATGACATGAAATCAGACGAAAAATATGGGTGAGTGATTTCTGAAGTGGTCGAGCAGACGGCACGTCAATCGGACGTGCCGTGTGCCTGCGGTGACCGACAACGCAGTTCTGGTGTCATAAACGGCCAAAACGGGCGTCCAACGGTCAAATTCATAGCGGACGACCTCGGATTGAGCTGAAACCACCGAGAAACATTCTAATTATTATTCGTGACGTGTACGCGCAGACGGCACGTCAATCGGACGTGCGGTTTGCGCGGTACGGCTCAATATTCGTGTTTTAAGTGATGCGCGCGCTTCGTAAACGCGCGTGAGGGGGGTCCAAACGGGCCGAACGAAGTCGGAATGGCCTGAAATCAGACGACAAATACGGGATAGTGATTTATGAAGTGTTCGAGCAGACATAACGTCAATCGGACGTGCTGTGTGCACGCGGTGACCGACAACGCAGTTCTGGTGTCATAAACGGCCAAAACGGGCGTCCAACGTTCAAATTCATAGCGGCCAACATCGGATTGACCTGAAACCACCGGGAAACATTCTAATTATTATTCGTGACGTGTACGTGCATATGGAACGTCAATCGGACATGCGGTTTGCACGGTACGGCTCAATATTTGTGTTTTAAGTGATGTGCGCGCTTCGTAAACGCGCGTGAGGGGGGTCCAAACGGGCCGAACGATTTCAGAATGGCCTTAAATCAGACGACAAATACGGGTGAGTGATTTATGAAGTGGTTGAGCAGACGGTACGTCAATCGGACGTGCCGTGTGCGCGCGGTGACCGACAACGCAGTTCTGGTGTCATAAACGGCCAAAACGGGCGTCAAACGGTCAAATTCATAGCGGACGACCTCGGATTGAGGCGGGGTTGACTCGTACATGTCTCAAATGACCCATGAATCGTTGTCTTAAAGTATCAACACAATCCGAATGCGTTTGGCCGGTTTTCTGTATGCCAGTTGATGTTTTTCACTTAAAATTATGTCCTTTTGAAACAAAAGACATACACTTTGAGTTGTTCCGACCACACCGCGCCTCGGATTGAGGCGGGGATGATTGGTACACGTCACATATGATCCATTGATCGTTCTCCTAAAGTTTCAATGGAAACCGAATGCGTTTGGTCGGTTTTGTGTATGCCAGTTCTTTTCACTTATAATCCTACCCATTTTAAACAAAACAGACACAGTTAGAGCGGTGTTGGCAACACCGCGCCTCGGATTGAGGCGAGGATGATTCGTACACCTCACATATGACCCATGGATCGTTCTTCTAAAGTTTCAACGGAAACCGAATGCGTTTGGTCGGTTTTCCGTATGTACTTAAAATGATGTCCATTTTAATCAAAAGAGAGTCACTTAGACTGATCCCGGCCACACCGCGACTTGGATTGAGGCGGGGTTGATTCGTACACGTCACATATGACCCATGGATCGTTGTCCTAAAGCATCAACACATTTCGAATGCGTTTGGTCAGTTTTTCATATGTCACTTTTTGTTTTCACTTAAAATCTTATGGAAATTCATATAGAATATTTTTATATCATATTTAGTATGGATTAGATTTTAGTTGATCGTGCTATGAAACATTTCAGAGCTAATGAAATTAAGGAAGGTGGAGGGGCTGTCCGGGGGGGGCTGTCCGGTGGGTGTCTGGGGGGCTGTCCGGGGACCAAGGAGGAGGGTGGGGGGGCTGTGCGGGGTCTTTCCGGGGGTGTTTGGGGGTTGTTTAGGGGGTTGTCCGGGGTTGTTCAGGGGGCTGTCCGGGGGTTGTTCAGGGGGTTGTTCAGGGGGTTGTCCGGGGGTGTTCAGGGGGCTGTCCGGGGGGTGTTTGGGGGGTTGTCCGGGGTCCAAGGGGGGGGGTTGTCCGGGGGGCTGTCCAGGGGGCTGTCCGCGGGGGCTGTCCGGTGGGGGCTGTACGGGGGGCTGTACGGGGGCTGTACGGGGGCTGTCCAGGGGGCTGTCCGTAGGGGCTATCCGCGGGGGCTGTCCGGTGGGTGTCCGGGGGGCTGTCCGGGGACCAAGGAGGAGGGTGGGGGGGCTGTGCGGGGTCTGTCCGGGGGGTGTTTGAGGGTTGTTCAGGGGGTTGTCCGGGGTTGTTTAGGGGGCTGTCCGGTGGTTGTTCAGGGGGTTGTTCAGGGGTTGTTCAGGGGTTGTTCAGGGGTTGTTCAGGGGTTGTTCAGGGGGTTTTCCGGGGTTGTTCAGGGGGTTGTCCGGGGGGTGTTTGGGGGGTTGTCCTGGGTCCAAGGGGGAGGGGGGGTTGTCCAGGGTCCAAGAATGAGGGGGGTTGTCCAGGGTCCAAGAATGAGGGGGGTTGTCCAGGGTCCAAGAATGAGGGGGCTGTCCAGGGGGCTGTCCGCGGGGGCTGTCCGTGGGGGCTGTCCGGTGGGTGTCTGAGGGGCTGTCCGGGGACCAAGGAGGAGGGTGGGGGGCTGTGCGGGGTCTGTCCGGGGGGTGTTTGAGGGTTGTTCAGGGGGTTGTCCGGGGTTGTTTAGGGGGCTGTCCGGTGGTTGTTCAGGGGGTTGTTTAGGGGTTGTTCAGGGGTTGTTCAGGGGTTGTTCAGGGGGTTGTCCGGGGTTGTTCAGGGGGTTGTCCGGGGGTGTTTGGGGGGTTGTTCGGGGTCCAAGGGTGAGGGGGGGTTGTCCAGGGTCCAAGAATGAGGGGGGTTGTCCAGGGAGTTCTCAAACACACAACCACTAAAAGACAACAACATCCATAAAAACAGACAATATATAAAAATAACTCAACTCCAATACTATACTACGAGTCTATATAAATCCAACAACTAAAATAGATTAAACATCAAATCTCAGTAATATAAGTCAAAAATGTAACAGATCAATATGTCCCACATCAGCATCACCATCACCATCATCGTCATCATCATCATCACCCTCGTCATCGTCCTCCTCATAGTCCTCACCCTCCACAGCGCCTTCCTCCTCGCCTTCGCCCTCCTCCTCGCCCTCCTCATCTCCCTCCTCTTCCGCATCAGACTCCTCGCCATCATCATCTTCAAGCTGGACATCGGTCTGACCACTACTGGAATTGCCACCTAGTGCACCATATATAGAATGTATCGACGACATGTATTCATCAATCGCTGGGCTGGCCTCTGCTGGAAGTATTGGACGTAGAACTTCAATAAACTTCATAAATGAATTGTTTGCCCTAACAGACTGTTCTGCCGTCTCTGTGGCCCTTTTCTCAGCCTGTTCTGCCTGTACCCTAACTTTCTGCAGCTCGGTGGCACTACAACTCGTAACTGAGGCAGGCCAATACCTCATCGGGGCTATCCTAGGTCGGCAGCGTACTCTACCAGAATGATCATCTCCCAACACCTGATGTAAGTGATCAGATGGCCCAAAATTGTCTGCTTCTTGGGAATCGAGGGCCTCTAAAGCATCCTGTTACAAATATAAATATATTATTAAGTTACGAAATAGATATTAAAATATAAAATCAACAGATTAAAACTTACAATCTGCTGCTGAGTCGCTTCATTGACAGCACTTCCATCCTTTTTTCGTCTACTCGAGCAAAACAGTTTTGCTCGAGGCACACGTCCTTCAATATTTTGTACTTGCCTCTACAATGACATTGAAAACAAAAGTTAAATAAAAATTTTAGCAAATGATTAAATAATTGAGGAAACAAAAGAAAATGTAAGTCGTAAAGAAAACTTATAAACAATTTTCATACCTGCTGCCTCTCATGATCCGAGATCGTCGTGCGTCCTAGTGTATGGAGGTATTTTTTTGCTTCAATGTTTTTTTTATTTTTTCCAGATGATTCCTAAATAAAATTCCATAATTAAAAGGATAATATTAATGCAAAATTTGAAAGTTATTATTTAAATACCTCAAATGCAATTCATACCTTAAACTGGGTACTCGTCCAATGAGTAATCATCTGAAGATACTGCTCTATAGGACAATCATCCACGACTGGTACCGCCTCTAACTCAGTGCCAACTCTAGCATGCCAACCAATATACAGATCATGCTTGTAGGCTCTCCAAAGCTCGCCTAAATCCTTTAGACGTGCCAGTCGTGCACCCTCACCATCAGGAAAATTAAATCGAAGCTGAAATCAAAATATTAATTCATATAAATACAAAAATAATTCATGGAATTAAATACAACATATTTTTTTACCCATATCTCTGCCCAAGCTCTATCTTTGACCTCATGTGGCAAATGTCTCCATGACAGCGGGCTGACGGGAATGATGTCGGAGTATTTGGCAAGCGTCGCCATAAAACTCCGACATTGCTGCCCTGTTTTCTCAACCATCTGATTGTATTCATTATATTCCACCATAACCTGTGTGCGACGGTTCCACACCGAACGCATGCGTGTACGGCCCCGCCCCCGCCTCCTGTCAGTAGATGTATCTGTCATGAAATAAAAACAAATATTTTATCAAAACATGTTATAATGAAAATAAATATTGCTATAAAAATTTGTTAGGGTTTTATAAATATACCTGCGCTAGTCTGATCAATGAGTGGCGCCGGATCCACAGAACCTGATGGAACACCCTCTGTTGGAACAAGAGTCTAAGACAATGGAATATAAAAGCTCAGAGAGACAGAAGTAGAAGGAAAAGAAGATGGAACAGTTGTATGACCTGATGCTGACTGGGGAGTGGGAATCATCAAGGGATATGAAAATGATGGGGCAGAAGATGCAGAAGGTAGCGAAAACATGGGAGGTCTAAATATCCCGTGTGTCCCTAACGACACACCGGGATCAGAATGTGGGAAGGCTGAAATGTCAGTGGGAGGGGCAGGGTCTAGTCGGGCATGCGCAGCTCTACGTCCACCTCTGGTACGAACCCTCCTCGTACCACCGGCCTGAGTACTAGGACCAGTACTAGGCTCCTCGTCGAATAACTGTCGACGTAATGGTGGATCCTACAAAAAAGTTTACAAAAAAAATTAATCACATGACATTATATATTCTGTAAATATATATATATATATATTTGAAATAAAGTACTCACTGTAGGCACTAATGGTGGAATGCCCATCTCCTCCATCTGACGATTGTTCTCCGCCATTTGTTTTCTTCGTCTCTCTTCAATTGGCTTCATTTCCTGCATTGGAAAACAAATATGTAATTAATTAGAAAAAGAAAATTAATGTGTAAACCAAAAAACTAAATATATGAGGGAATGAGGGGATTCATTGGTAATTTAGCTATCAATTGTTTTAGAAGAGCTTGAATGAATTTAATAAAACATACAAGTTGTAATGTTCACCAAGTTAGAAATATTGTTTGATTTGGTTTGAATACAGTTCAATTCCAAATTAGAAAATGCAATTCAATTAAAACAGCAACCAATAAACATTGAAAATTCACATAACGGTCAAGTCAGATAAAACATATTTGTGATCAATACTAAATAAATATGAATATTACCAACCTTAACAACCCAACTCGAGGTAAACCAAAAGAATTGAGAACATGGATGAATGATTCTATATATTTCCAACCACAACTTCAGGTTCACAATCAACTATGACAATTGAGCTATTGGAGTCATCAAAAGATATAAATGGATTGGTTCCAATGGCAATAGGGACAGTGTCAATTCCATCATCAGCATCATCAAAAATATGTCTTGGAATTACTTCAACTATGACACCAAATTCAGGTTGAAGTTGATCTTCGACATAAAAAACTTGTTTATCCATTGATGCCAACACATATGGTTCTTCGGTTGAAAGAGTGCGGGTCATATTAATTACTCGAAATCCACAATCATCAATAAATGTTCCATGTCTCGTCATCGAATCAAACCAATGGCATTTCATCATTGTGACTCGTCCATGAGAGTAATAATCCAATATTATTATTTTCTCAACGACTCCATAATAACCCACATTTTCAAGTCGCGGTCTACTATCTGATGCACTGGCATAACAATCTGTTGTGGCAGTAACCATAATACCATCATGTTGTGTTCTCATGTTTTTGGCTCATTCAGTGACAATAAATATGTACCCATTGATAACAATTGATTTACAGTCACGAACCACGGTATTAGGACCAAAATCCAAAGCTCTTATTTCCTCAGAGACAGAGTCAGCAGACAAACTCAATACCTGCAATATATATGACAGTTAAAATTAAGTAAATATTGAAATAATTAATTTAAACAGTAATATTTTTACCTTCAATTTTAACCAAGCAGAAAACTCTTTGCTATGAAAAGTCTCTCTCCTTCTCAAAGATAAAGAACGATGCTTCCTATTTATCATTGTTTTATGTTCCCTATAGATAAAAAAATATGAATATTTTAACAGATATATATGTAAGATATACATATTCAATTTTGTTACCTGATATAGTCATCGAACAAATCACAGTTGAACAAAACTGTGCGATGTGCCATCTCCCGCTCTTCATGGCTTAATGTCTTCAATGTATATGATCCAGGAATTCCTCCTGTTTGAGGAAGTGATGGAAAACTGGGTTCAATTTTCTCATATTGTTCTTCTTCATTTCTCATTGGTCTATTCATTCTTGTAGTAATATCAGACAAATACATTGAACAGAAATCCATACATTCTTGAGCTAAGTAACTGTTCACGATAGAACCTTCGGGATGATTCTTGTTTCGAACATAAGACTTTAATGTGAACATATTTATTTCAGTTGGATACATCCAACGAAAAGAAACAGGTCCTCCGAGAAGTATTTCAGTTGGAATATGGACAGTCAGATGCAGCATGCATGTGAAAAATGATGGGGGAAATATTTTCTCCAACTCACACAAAATTAATGGGGCATCTGTCAACATTTTTTGCAAGAAAGACTTGGACAACTTCTTAGCACAAAGATCTCTAAACAAATGGCACAACCGAATAACACCCACCCTTACATTATTGGACAAAAGATGACGGATTGCTATTGGAAGCAACTCATGTAGTAGAACGTGATAATCATAAGTCTTCAAAGATTTTAGCTTCAACTCTCTTCTGTTGACCCGTTTAGATATGTTGCTTGAATAGCCATTAGGAACACTAATAGTCTCTAATACTTCCAAAAATTGTTTTTTTCAGTAGGTGTCATCACATAAGAAACACATGGAAGTTGCCATTTATTTTCACTGATACGCACAGGATGCAATTCTGGTCTGATGCCCCAATCCACCAAGTCACGTCGAGATCGTAAATCATCTTTTGTCTTCCCCTTGACATTTAGAAGAACTGAAAGCAACATTTCACATATATTCTTTTCAATATGCATTACGTCTAAGCAATGACGTAGCAAATTGGTTGACCAATAAGGCAAATCAAAAAAGATACTCCTCTTCCTCCAATTGTAACAGGTTTCTGTGGAAACATTCTTTCTCTTTCCAGATTTCATTTGACCCTTCCCGAATGAAAAACTGAAATCTTTCAATTCATTAAGCACATCAGTTCCAGACATACGCTGAGGTGGATCATCGGTCTCTATAGTATTATCAAATCTTCGACGATTCATTCTATATGGATGATCCTTTGGCAAAAATCATCGATGTCCCATAAAACTGAAACTACAACGATGTTTCAGTCTTCTGGATCGTGTATTCTTCATACAAACTGGACATGACAGTTTTCCCTTCGTGCTCCATCCAGACATCATTGCATAAGCCAGAAAATCATTGATTGTCCACATAAGTGCAGTGCGCATCTGAAATATGTCTTTCGAACATGCATCGTATGTGCGCACACCCACATCCCAAAGAAGTTTCAACTCTTTTATTAAAGGTTGCATGTATACATCAATATCAATGTCGGGATCAGAAGGACTAGATATGAGTATACTCATGAAAGTTAAAGATTTTTTCATACACAACCATGGGGGAAGATTATAGATGTGTATAAAAACTGGCCATGTGCTGTGCGAAGTAAGCATCTACCCAAACGGATTAAAACCGTCGCATGAAAGACCCAGCCTCACATTACGCACGTCAGCTGCAAAATCAGGATGTCGAGCATCAAATCTCTTCCATGCAAATCCATCTGCAGGATGAACCAACTCATCATCAGTCTTCTTTCTCTCGGTATCATGCCATCTCATTTTTATTGATATGTCATCAGACATAAAAAGATTCTGGAGTCTGGGGATCAATGGAAAGTGCCACATTACTTTTTGTGGAATGCGAGATGGTGTTCCATCAGATTTTGACTTCCAGCGGGATGTGACACATTTTATACATTCATTTCGTTCAGCGGTTTCCTCCCAGAATAAACTGCAATATTTCGGGCAAGCATGAATTTTGTTTCTTGAAAATCCAAGTTCCTCAACTAACTTCCATGCCATATAGTGTTTTGAGGGAATATCTGCATCATCTGGAAGTAAATCCTTCAAGAGGGTAAGAATGTAATCGATTGCTGTATTAGAAATCACATACATAGTTTTCCCATGAAATAATCGGATTAAAAATTCCATCTTTTTCATTTTATCGCATTGTCGATATACTGGATTCGTGGCAGCATCATTCAATTTTTTCACCCTATCAATATCATCATTTTCACTAGATGCATCAGCTGTCCTCATATCGAAGTCTTCTTGAGTCGAAATCCTTTCTTTTTCATGATGACGAATAAACGGAAACCGATCATCTAACAAATTCTCCATTCCAGTCTTTTCATTTCGATCATCACCAATTTGAGATTTCGTTTTCTCCCCATTGTGATACCACAGAAAGTAGTTTGCTTGAAACCCATTTTTGGTTATGTGGTAGCTGACTTCTTCACGGCTCAACCAAGGTCTACCAACACAATTGGAACATGGGCAGTGTATGCGACCACTATCTGAAGCATTATGAAATGAAAAATCTATAAAGCTCTCCAAATTGTTTTGAAAATCGTCTGAGATCCGATCGGTTTCATACATCCAACTTTTGTCCATTCTGTAAAAAGAATTTATATAAGTCATTTTTTCATAAACAATTCAATATGAATTAACTATAATAGAAAATACATTTAAGTAAACGATAAAGGAAGAAAATAATCAAGGTATCAACTACACATGTCAAAAAAACATACAAATGTGTTATTGAAAAAATGTAAAACCAACAAGAACAAAATGTGTTATATCACATAACAGCATGACTCATCCCATAACCATATTAGTAGGGTATCATGAACATGAATAATATCAACCTTGTGCCATCCTCCTACCCTACATGACCCCAACCACATGCCACATCTTATTATAGCCTTATCACATCACACCTCGCCGAAAAACACTAGGGAAATCATAGTACATCTCACCTGAAGACACATGGACAATCACATCGCATCTTGCCTAAAAACACATGGTCAATCACTTTTGAAGGAAGAGTAGGGAAGACATGGTAGCTATCCAAACATATAACCACCATCCTAGATATTAGAAAAAATACTCATAACTCAAAACCTCTGATCGTTGGTAAGTTTATCCAACTTTGGTTGGGAATGTGTAGAAATAACATAAAAATACATGATATATAGATAGCACAAAATACTCAACCTATGGGTTCACATTAACTACATAATCACACACTTCACTACTACCATAAAACACATAAACCACACCACCACCACACAAGACGCATAGCATTGGAATATAATTCTACATTCAATAAGTCTATCTATGGAATTATCATAAGAATCCATGTATCAATTGGAATATAATTCTACATTCAATAAGTCTATCTATGGAATCCCTCCCTTAGATCCATGTATCACCCATGGCTTAATCAATATTCAAAGAAATGATTCTATCCGTGGAATTCCACTGTGAATCCATTTATCACATAAAGCGTATAAGTTAATAGAAACAAGATTATATATCTGGAATCCTAATAGAATCCATGTATCACTATTTACTATTAATCATTTAATGAATTCCATTTCATTTAAACAATTCATTAAACATACCAAGGTCAAAAACAAAGGTATTTAATACAACTCGCCTCAAAATGGCGACTCAATCAAATAATTACCTGAAAAGAATGAAGCTTCATTTACTCATGTTGTAATGACAAGATAATGAGATTCCCTTGCTTAATCAATCAATTCCATATCATGGTCTCAACATAACTCATAATGGCTAGCAATTCAATGAAAATTCAAGCACTCACATGGGAATTTTTAATAGAACACTCCTAACAAGACTATAAAGATATCACATGCATTAGTTATAATATATCTAACATGGTAACATAAAATATAAGATAAATTCAATCCAATTTCATAGATTCATAGCATAGTCTCTACTTTACTCACATTGGCAAGGCAATACAATTAAACATGTATTAAAAAATAATTGGCATTCATGTGTTAAAAGGGGAATGCAAAGCATAAAATACCCTTAATTAATTTAATTTACAATTCAATTCAGAAATCGAACAATCAATTCGATTTATATAACCTTTCACAAATGACATCCCATGTTCAAGGGGTAAAATCTAAAAAGGAATTTTCAAGAAAACTCACCCTTAGGCAGGTCCGGCCGGCAGTAGTGTCACGACCCGTCCTCGGGCCCGTGTCGTGACTACCCCAAGCCCGCCTTCCATAGGTCAGGGGCTGGCGACTAGCACCAAGGCATAAATCCCAACAAAAAGGGAAGGCATTGCCTTTGAAAAGTAAACAAGGACCACAGAGCAAGCAAGCGGAAAAGTAAACACTAAGTAAAACTGTACAAGCTGTGCTGAAAGTAAAAAGGGGCCGGAAATACAAGCCCAACTGTAAAGTACAACTGAAAGGAAAAACAGCAACTGAAAAGGGAAAACTGCAGCGTCGAGCCGTCCTCCGGAAGTCCCACCTGAAGGGTGGGTACAGATAGCCTCCACTGCTCCTCGGGTCCACCTAACCACTCCGAGTACGTCCCGCCCAGTGGTCCACCTCCAGGTATTGTCCTGCTCCGCACGCCTCCTCCACGATCAGCGCTGTCCGTCGTCTGCAACCAACACCACGGAGTGCGAGCATAGCCCGTGCAGGGGTGAGTATAAGCTACTCAGTAGGGACCCCGAGACCCCCGAAGGTCTCCCGAAATCCACAAAGGATAATCCACAAAGGAAAGATACAATCACGAAGTAACATCTGACACGTCTTAGGTATATGCCCATACATATACCGAAGTCTTCAATTCCCGTTTGGCTCCAACGTCCGAGCCCAAGCACAACCCAGTCCACACAGGAAAGCAAAACGTATACCCACGCAGGATAGAGCAACACAATCCACAAAGGAGAGTAAACAGTAAATCCACACAGGATAGCTCAACACAATCCACAATGGAGAGTAACACAAGATTCAGCTCACACAGGTATACTTCTTCGGATGACGATAAAGATGATCATTGAACCATCTAAGTCTTCGGACCCACGAAGGATCGATAGGTACTAACCTTGCAGTGACCCACACAGGATCGGGCCCATGCAGGACCTGTAGAAGTTGGCTCACACAGAACCGCTGAGAGATGACCCACACAGGATCGGGCCCACACAGGACCGGGCCCACGCAGGACCTGTAGGCGCTGGCTCACACAGAACCGCTGAGCGCTGACCCACGCAGGATCGGACCCACACAGGATCGGGCCCACACAGGACCGGCAGCACTGATCCACGTAGGATCGCTGAGTGCAGTAGTCGTCGCAATCCGCTGAGGATCTCTGCACAGTCGTCGCCGCAGTCCACTGAGGATCTCTGGACGGTCGTCGTCGGAGTCCACGGAGGATCTCTGCACAGTCGTCGCCGCAGTCCACTGAGGATCTCTGCACGGTCGTCGCTGTCGAAGTAGCAGTCGCAGCCAGCACTAGGGTTCCCGCACACAGCAAGCTCGTTCGGGGAGGTCCGCTCCACGAGCCGAGAGGCTGATACATCAAATGACACGAAGTCCGAAGTTGATGTATCCAAAAGTTCCGTATCGTCAACAGGAACTCAACGTCGCAGACGGCGCGTCAATCAGACGCCCGGTCTGAGAGATATTGGCATTTTCGTCCCAGGGGCCCGGTTGGTTTTTAAGGCAAAACCAACCCGACCTCACTCCACCTGCGTCCAAACCTCGGGCGGAGTATTCCAAAAGATACGTCTCACTTAGAGGAATTCAACAAAGCTGACGGCACGTCAATCGGACGTCCGTAGCTCAAGATATGAGTGTTTCCGCTCCGAGGGCCCGGTTGGTCTCGTGTACGAACCAACCCGGCCGAACTCAAAGTATTCCTAAACCTTGATTGCGATATACTGAAACGACCATCTCGATCCAAGGATCGCATTGCCACTGACGGTGAGTCGTTTGGAGGCACGAAGCTCAAGATACGAGCATTTGAACGAAAACGTCCGAAGATGGGGGGTACGGGCCCGGGCCGACCCGGCCCGACCCCCCCCCCCCCTGGGTCGGCCCGAACCGGGTCGACCCGAACCGGGTCGGCCCGACCCGGATGGCCCGGCCCGGCTCGGCCTGGCCGAGCCGCGCGGGTGGAAGCCGCGGGCGCTGACCCGCGACTTGAGGAAGGACCGCGGCCCGCGTGCGGGCCACGCTGGCGAGCCGCGGACGCGCTGAGCCACGTCCGCCCGGATGAACCGGACCCGCGCGCCGCGGGTCCGTTTGGCCGCCGCCGCCGCGGCTTCAGCCGCGGCGGATTTCTTCCGGCGGCGCGTCGGGCCGCCGCCGCCTCCGGCCGCCGGCAACTTCCGCGGGCCGCCGGCGTCGCTCCGGTGGCCCGTTTTCCTTTCCGTCTGCGCCGTTGCTCCTCCCGGGATCCGTTCTTTACTGCGGGATCGTCAACCGTCCGCTGCGGCACGTTCCGTCGTCGACCGTCAAATCCGCACAAAACGAAGAACGGCGGAGGGTCGTCGGGCCGTGTTCGTTCGGCCCGCACCCTCCGCGTTAGAGATAAACAACCGGGAGAAAAACGATCAACACATGATCCAACAATTTTAATTAAAATAAAATTGTTCATTGAAAACCGGCTTTTTAATTTTCAAGAACATTCATGAGAAAATTAAAAAGGGGTAATTTTCCAAAATGAATCCCTACCTTGATGATCGTCGTGCGCGGGCGTTCTTCGCGGAAGAGACCGTCGCGGAAGAGATCGATCGTCGCGTCGTCGCGGGGAGGCGTCGCGTCGTCGCGGATTCCGGCGTTGAGTCGGCGAGCTCAACGAATCAAGAACAACAGATTTAAATTATTAATATTTAAATCTGTGTTTCGTTTAAAACCAAAGAAAAGAACTTGAGAGGAAATCCGAAAGCACTCACCTCGAATGGTCGGTGATCGGAGATCGGAGATCGGAGATCGGAAGAGCGTCTCGGGCGAAGGCGTCGTCGATTTCCGGGTTCGACGTTCTTCACGTTCTTCGCGGGGGAGAAGAAGTTGCGAGGGTTCTCCCAAATCTTCTCAAGCGCAAATAACCAGAGGTTAAGCGTTGGTCTTATTTTATTATTACGCCAACGAATTTGAAAAACTGGTTAAGAAACGATCCATCAATTCGTTGAATTAATTCAACGAAAGAAACGACCCATTTAATTCACGAAGGAAATAGCCCATTTAATTCACAAAATAAACCGCCCAATTAAATGTTCTGTTAAGAATTTAGAAAACGCATCGGTTGACTTTCATTAAGACGGGTTTTCACGGGTGCGTTTCTTAGCGGAAAGAAACGGAGGGGCTCGTGCGGGCCCCACCTCACAAATATCCTACCAAGGGGGTAGGATATTTCTGGATAGCATCCTATCCAGTTCAACTCAGTTCAAGCCTCCTTTAAGTGGCTTCAAGTGGCTTCCAAGTGGCTTAAGTGAAATAAAATAAAGCTGTCGCAAAATTATTTTATTTCTTAACTTTAAGCCCGAAAATTAAAAACCACACCCGAGAAAACGCAACTCCGGAAGAGGCGTTTCTAAGAGAATATCGGCGCTGCGATTTCATCGGTGCCCTCAGAATTTGATTCCGGGCACCGGTTCAAAAGTTATAAAAACCCGCTCGTCCGTTCACTGAACGTACCCGAGCCAAACTTCAGAAAATGATTCCGGGCACACCGGGCCTCAGAATCAGGCGCCGTCAGAAACAGCGTTCTTGTAAAATTCCAATGAAAATTAAGAAAAAAATTTCCTTGAAATTTACGGGTCTTTACATTACTCCCACCTCAGGACTTTACGTCCCCGTAAAGATACATCAAAAACTAGGGAAACAAATGTGGGTACTGAGCACGCATCTGAGCCTCCCGCTCCCAAGTGCTCTCCTGGAGGTTCCCGTGCTGCCATCTGATGCACACAAGAGGAATCGATCGCCCACGTAGGACCCGCTCATGTCGATCCTCTATCTCCACTAGGACCTCCGTACAAGTCGCTCCATCATCCACGTCTAGCTCCCCATAGTCAATGATGTGCGTCGGGTCGTGCACGTATCTCCTCAGCTGGGATACGTGGAAGACATCGTGCACCCGGTGCAACAGAGGTGGTAGAGCCAGGCGATAAGCCACCTCGCCAATCCTGCTGAGGACCTGGAAAGACCCGATGAAGCGTGGAGACAACTTGCCGCCTCGGCCAAATCTCCTCAAACCACGTCGAGGTGAGACCCGCAAGAAGACGTGGTCACCATCCTCGAACTCTAGTGGCCTCCGCCTCCTGTCAGCATATGACTTCTGCCGGCTCTGTGCTGTCCTCATCTGCTCCTGGATGAGCTGGACATTCTCTGTCGTGGCCCGGACCATCTCTGGTCCCACAAGTGCTGACTCTCCAGGGTCTGTCCAGCACAAAGGAGATCCGCAAGGCCTGTCGTACAACGCCTCGTAGGGTGCCATCCCGATGGTGGAGTGGTAGCTGTTGTTGTACGCGAACTCCACCAAGGGTAGGTGGTCCTCCCAGCTGCGACCAAAGTCGAGGACACATGCACGGAGCATGTCCTCGAGAGTCTGAATGGTCCTCTCCGTCTGACCATCCGTCTGAGGGTGAAAGGCGGTGCTCAGACGTAGTCGCGTCCCGAACGCCTCCTGCAACCCCTTCCAAAGCCGGGAAGTAAAACGAGCGTCCCGATCGGAGACGATGGTCGATGGAACACCGTGAAGTCATACAATCTCCTGAACGTAGAGACGCCCCAAGCTCTCCACTGTGCCCTGCTCTCGGATGGGTAAGAAGTGTGCCGACTTGGTGAGTCGGTCAACAATCACCCATATGGAATCGTGACCTCTGGAAGTGCGTGGAAGTCCAGTCACAAAGTCCATAGATATCCCATCCCACTTCCACTCCGGGACCTCCAAGGGCTGTACCAAGCCTGCTGGTACCTAATGCTCTGCCTTCACCTGCTGGCAGGTGAGGCACCGTGAAACGAACTCTTCCACAACCTTCTTCATGCCCGGCCACCAGTGCTGTCACCCGAGACTCTGGTACATCTTCGCCACTCCAGGATGTACCACCAACGGAGAAGTGTGAAACTCTCTCAGCACCTCCTCTCGTAAGGCGACTGGTACCAAGGTACGTCCTCTGAAAAGGACATCGAGCTCTGCTCCAAGGGAGAAACCATCAGGTGCCTGTCCCGAGGATATCTGTGCACGCCGCGTCTCACAGTCAACATCCCCATGCTGTGCCTCTCTGACCTGCTGAAGAAGTGGAGGAGAGACTGTGAGAGACTGAAGGAAGGTTGCCCGTCTCTATCCATGAAGGATACCTGCAAAGCGGCTAGCTGCTCTGTCGCCTCCTCAAGAAGCTGGATGCCCGTCCTCCTGCTGAGGGCATCAGCCACCACGTTCCCCTTCCCAGGAGTATAGACTATTTCAAAGTCATATTCCTGGAGGAACTCGAGCCATCGCCGCTGTCTCAGGTTCAGGTCCTTATGAGAGAAGATGTACCTGAGACTCTGGTGGTCAGAAAAGACTGTGAAGCGCTCGCCCATCAGATAGTGTCTCCATGTCTTCAGGTCAAAGACTACTGCTGCCAACTCCAAGTCATGGGTAGCGTACTTCTGCTCATGAGGCCTCAACTGACGTGATCCGTAGGCAATCACGGCCCGCTCCTGCATCAGGACACACCCGATTCCGGTCCCTGATGCATCGCAGTAGACTACGTAACCAACTCCCTCCTCAGGCAACCTCAAGATAGGTGCGCTGGTCAACCTCTGCCTCACCTCCTGGAAGCTCTGCTGACATCTGTCTGACCACACAAAGGGTTTCCCCTTCTTCGTCAACGCTGAGAGTGGGGCCGCAACTCTGGAGAAGTCCGGCACAAATCTCTGATAGTATCCGGCTATGCCCAAGAAACTCTGCACCTCTGTCACGCTCTTGGGTGGCTCCCAAGCTAGCACTGCCTCGATCTTCACGGGATCCACTGCAACTCCCGCCTCAGAAATGACGTGCCCCAAGAAGTGGACCTCACGTAACCAGAACTGACACTTCGAGAGCTTTCCATAAAGCTGGTTCTCTCGGAGTGTGTCTAGTACAACACGCAGGTGGTAGGTGTGCTCCTCCTCCGTCGTCGAGTACACCAAAATGTCGTCGATGAAGACCACGACAAATCGATCGAGGTATGGCTGGAAGATCCTGTTCATGAGGCTCATGAACACTGCTGGAGCGTTGGTCATGCCGAAAGGCATAACCAAGAACTCGAAGTGGCCATACCGACACCTGAAGGCCGTCTTCTGCACATCCTCGTCTCGAACTCTAAGCTGATGATAGCCTGACCTGAGGTCTATCTTCGAGAACCACCGTGCTCCCTTGAGCTGGTCGAAGAGATCATCAATCCTGGGTAGCGGATACTAGTTCCTCACTATCACCTGATTCAGGCGACGATAATCGACACACAGTCGCAAGCTCCCGTCCGCCTTCTTGGCGAACAAAATCGGGGAAGCCCAGGGCGAAACACTGGGTCGGATGAACCCCTTGCCCTGCAAGTCCTCCAACTGTAATCGCAGCTCTCGAAGCTCAGCGGGGGCCATCCGATATGCTGGAGTGGATATTGGGGTTGTCCCGAGGTACAGGTCAATATAAAAGTCTACCTCTCTGCGAGGAGGTAGTCCTGGAACGTCGTCGGGAAAGACGTCCGCGTACTGATCCACCACTGCAGGGAAACTGGGACTCCGCACGTCAACTGCTCCGAGGATGAGGCTATCCAACTGATGAGTGATGGGCTGACCTCTCCTCTGTGTGAGTCCATCCTGTGCTGCTAAGGCTCCCTTCTCGCCGGTGAAGGTGAACCTGCTCCCGTCGGTGCGCACACATCGCACCTTGCGCCTAAAGCAGTCAATCTGAGCATGGACCGTAGATAACCAATCCATTCCCAAAATGACGTCGTAAGGCCTCGACGCTGCTACAAGAAGATCCCAGTCGAAGCTCTCGCCTCCTAGAGTAAGCTCACACTGCCGGCACCAGTGCGTAATCGTCGAGTCTGCTCCCGTAGGAGTCTCTAGCCGCAAAGATCGAGCCAACGGCTCTGTCGGAATCTCCGAGCTCCGAACAAGGGCAGTTGCTATGAAAGAGTGACTCGCTCCTGTTTCTATCAGAACTGCAGCAAGGGTGGAATAGACACAGATCGTACCTCGAATCATCTCTGGCGCGCCGTGGTCGTAGGCCTCCGCTTCCTGGAGCTAAGCCTGTCTCTGCCCGCCAGCTCCCGGTGGTCGGGGCGGGCCTCCTGGTGGTGGTGGTGGCAGAGCCTCAAAGCGTCGTCCACCACCTGCTGCTCGGCCAGCTCCTCTGCCTCATCCGCCTCCTCCCTGCGGACCGCAACGGTCGACCCTCTGCCTCTGCCTGGGTGGCCCATCCACCGTCTGCTGCCCCTCGGTACGACGGGTCGGGCAGTCACGAGCCATGTGGCCCTGCCCGCCGCACTCGTAGCACTGTCTGCCTCTCGGAAGGCTGGCTCCGGGCCAGGTGCCCTGCACTGCTGAGCCAGCGTCCCGAGGTCGCCTGCCGGAAGGTCTGGTTCGCCTGGAACCCTGAGTCATCCGCCGGCTACCAGCTGCCGAAGACTCCGCTATCTGCCGCCCTGTGGTGGGTCTCGCTGTGGACTCAGCCAGGAAGCTCTCGATCAGGAGGGCTCGCTCCAGTACCCCTGCCTGGGTCGGGATGCTGAGGGAGATCAGCGATGCCCTGATCTCGTGTCTCAAACCCTGCTCGAAGGTCCGGGCCCGGAAGAAGGGGTCCCGTACCATGTCTGTCGAGTACCGAGAAAGGTCGGTGAACCTCGCCGCGTACTGAGCGACCGTCAAGCTGCCCTTCCGCAGCTGAAGAAGCTCCTGGATGCGCACCGCTCAGAGGGTGGCCGGGACGAACTCTGAGCGGAAGAGGCTCTCGAAGTCCGTCCAGATGAGGGAGGCCTCATCGTGTACCTGGAGCATCAGGCTCCACCAGCGTCCGGCTGCTGCGTGTAGTAAGATCTCCGCGAGGATCACCATGAGGTCTGCTGGCGTCCTCACTAGCCTGAAAACTCGGACGACCGCCTCCAGCCAGTCCTCGGCTGCCTGGGGGTCCGACTCCCCACGGAACCTGGGTGGTCGCTGGCGCTGGAACTCGTGCAGAGCTCCGAGGCATCATGCGTCGTCAGCTGCCAGTGATGGAAGCATCGGGGGCTCGGCGGGTAAAGGTACCGCCGGTGCCTCTGCTGTCAACGGGCCCTGTGCCGAGGCCTCGTCGCTCGGCGGGCTTTCGTCGCGCCCTACTCTGGGAACCCTAGCTGGCTGCTGTCGTCGTGCCATCCTTGAAAAGGAAACAAGTATGCCACGGTCAGAACAGTATACCTGGTGAGCTGACACAAGTAATCACAAAGAAAACATGAAACACACATGCAAACAATGTTTTCGTACATTAAGTAAGGAATCAGAAGTCAGGGTCCTGGTGTATGGATACGTCGGCCGCCGCACCAACACTGGACTCCCTGGACTGATAACCACACTCAATACACTAAACACTTTTGCTTCACATAGAAGAAAGATCAGAGTCTGCGGTAGAACCGACCTCCTCTGATACCAATTTGTCACGACCCGTCCTCGGGCCCGAGTCGTGACTACCCCAAGCCCGCCTTCCATAGGCCAGGGGCTGGCGACTAGCACCAAGGCGTAAATCCCAACAAAAAGGGAAGGCATTGCCTTTGAAAAGTAAACAAGCACCACAGAGCAAGCAAGCGGAAAAGTAAACACTAAGTAAAACTGTACAAGCTGTGCTGAAAGTAAAAAGGGGCCGGAAATACAAGCCCAACTGTAAAGTACAACTGAAAGGAAAAACAGCAACTGAAAAGGGAAAACTGCAGCGTCGAGCCGTCCTCCGGAAGTCCCCCCTGAAGGGTGGGTACAGATAGCCTCCACTGCTCCTCAGGTCCACCTAACCGCTCCGAGTACGTCCCGCCCAGTGGTCCACCTCCAGGTACTGTCTTGCTCCGCACGCCTCCTCCACGATCAGTGCTGTCCGTCGTCTGCAACCAACACCACGGAGTGCGGGCATAGCCCGTGCAGGGGTGAGTATAATCTACTCAGTATGGACCCCGAGACCCCCGAAGGTCTCCCGAAATCCACAAAGGATAATCCGCAAAGGAAAGATACAATCACGAAGTAACATTTCACACGGCTTAGGTATATGCCCATACATATACCTAAGTCATCAATTCCCGTTCGGATCCAACGTCCGAGCCCAAGGACAACCCAGTCCACACAGGAAAGCAAAACGTATACCCACGCAGGATAGAGCCACACAATCCACAAAGGAGAGTAAACAGTAAATCCACACAGGATAGCTCAACACAATCCACAAAGGAGAGTAACACAAGATTCAGCTCACACAGGTATACTTCTTCGGATGAAGATAAAGATGATCATTGAACCATCTAAGTCGTCAGACCCACGAAGGATCGATTGGTACTAACCTTGCAGTGACCCACACAGGATCGGGCCCACGCAGGACCTGTAGAAGTTGGCTCACACAAAACCGCTGAGAGATGACCCACACAGGATCGGGCCCACACAGGACCGGGCCCACGCAGGACCTGTAGGCGCTGGCTCACACAGAACCGCTGAGCGCTGACCCACGCAGGATCGGACCCACACAGGATCGGGCCCACACAGGACCGGCAGCACTGATCCATGTAGGATCGCTGAGTGCAGTAGTCGTCGCAGTCCGCTGAGGATCTCTGCACAGTCGTCACCGCAGTCCACTGAGGATCTCTGGACGGTCGTCGTCGGAGTCCACGGAGGATCTCTGCACAGTCGTCGCCGCAGTCCACTGAGGATCTCTGCACGGTCGTTGCTGTCGAAGTAGCAGTCGCAGCCAGCACTAGGGTTCCCGCACACGGCAAGATCGTTCGGGAAGGTCCGCTCCACGAGCCGAGAGGCTGATACATCAACTGACACGAAGTCCGAAGTTGATGTATCCAAAAGTTCCGTATCGTCAACAGGAACTCAACGTCGCAGACGGCGCGTCAATCGGACGCCCGGTCTGAGAGATATTGGCATTTTCGTCCCAGGGGCCCGGTTGGTTTTTAAGGCAAAACCAACACGACCGCACTCCACCTGCGTCCAAACCTCGGGCGGAGTATGCCAAAAGATCCGTCTCACTTAGAGGAATTCAACAAAGCTGACGGCACGTCAATCGGACGTCCGTAGCTCAAGATATGAGCGTTTCCGCTCCGAGGGCCCGGTTGGTCTCATGTACGAACCAACCCGGCCGAACACAAAGTATTCCGAAACCTTGAGTACGATATACCGAAACGACCGTCTAGATCCAAGGATCGCGTTGCCGCTGATGGCGAGTCGTTTGGAGGCATGAAGCTCAAGATACTGGCGTTTGAACGAAAACGTCCGAAGATGGGGGGTACGGGCCCGGGCCGACCCGGCCCGACCCCCCCTGGGTCGCCCCGAACTGGGTCGACCCGACCCGGTTCCGACCCGGCTGGCCCGGCCCGGCTCGGCCGGCTCAGCGTGGCCGAGCCGCGCGGGTGGAAGCCGCGGGCGCTGACCCGCGGCTTGAGGAAGGACCGCGGGCCGCGTGCGGGCCGCGCTGGCGAGCCGCGGACGCGCTGAGCCGCGTCCGCCTGGATGAACCGGACCCGCGCGCCGCGGTTCCGTTTGGCCGCCGCCGCCGCGGCTTCAGCCGCGGCGGATTTCGTCCGGCGGCACGCCGGGGCGCCGCCGGCAACTTCCGCGGGCCGCCGTCGTCGCTCCGGTGGCCCGTTTTCCTTCCCGTCTGCGCCGTTGCTCCTCCCGGGATCCGTTCTTTACTGCGGGATCGTCAACCGTCCGCTGCGGCACGTTCCTTCGTCGACCGTCAAATCCGCACAAAACGAAGAACGGCGGAGGGTCGTCGGGCCGTGTTCGTTCGGCCCGCACCCTCCGCGTTAGAGATAAACAACCGGGAGAAAAACGATCAACACATGATCCAACAATTTTAATTAAAATAAAATTGTACATTGAAAACCGGCTTTTTAATTTTCAAGAACGTTAATGAGAAAATTAAAAAAGGGGTAATTTTCCAAAATGAATCCCTACCTTGATGATCGTCGTGCGCGGGCGTTCTTCGCGGAAGAGACCGTCGCAGAAGAGATCGATCGTCGCGTCGTCGCAGGGAGGCGTCGCGTCGTCGCGGATTCTGGCGTTGAGTCGGCGAGCTCAACGAATCAAGAACAACAGATTTAAATTATTAATATTTAAATCTGTGTTTCGTTTAAAACCAAAGAAAAGAACTTGAGAGGAAATCCGGAAGCACTCACCTCGAATGGTCGGTGATCGGAGATCGGAGATCGGAGATCGGAAGAGCGTCTCGGGCGAAGGCGTCGTCGATTTTCGGGTTCGGCGTTCTTCGCGTTCTTCGCGGGGGAGAAGAAGTTGTGAGGGTTCTCCCAAATCTTCTCAAGCGCAAATAACCAGAGGTTAAGCGTTGGTCTTATTTTATTATTACGCCAACGAATTTGAAAAACTGGTTAAGAAACGATCCATCAATTCGTTGAATTAATTCAACGAAAGAAACGACCCATTTAATTCATGAAGGAAACAACCCATTTAATTCACGAAATAAACCGCCCAATTAAATGGTCTGTTAAGAATTTAGAAAACGCGTCAGTTGACTTTCATTAAGACGGGTTTTCACGGGTGCGTTTCTTAGCGGAAAGAAATGGCGGGGCTCGTGCGGGCCCCACCTCACAAATATCCTACCAAGGGGGTAGGATATTTCTAGATAGCATCCTATCCAGTTCAACTCAGTTCAAGCCTCCTTTAAGTGGCTTCAAGTGGCTTCCATGTGGCTTAAGTGAAATAAAATAAAGCTGTCGCAAAATTATTTTATTTCTTAACTTTAAGCCCGAAAATTAAAAACCACACCCGAGCAAACGCAACTCCGGAAGAGGCGTTTCTAAGCGAATATCGGCGCTGCGATTTCATCGGTGCCCTCAGAATTCGATTCCGGGCACCGGTTCAAAATTTAGAAAAACCTGCTCGTCTGTTCACTGAACATACCCGAGCCAAACTTCAGAAAATGATTTCGGGCACACCGGGCCTCGGAATCAGGCGCCGTCAGAAACTGCGTTCTTGTAAAATTCCAAAGAAAATTAAGAAAAAAATTTCCGTGAAATTTACGGGTCTTTACAAGTAGCTCCAAAATCGCCTAATTGATGGGAAAAATGAAAATACGTTTAAATACTATACAAACATTTGAATACGTTTTCAGATAAAGAAGAAGAATAACCTGAAGAAGAGATGGAAGATTCAAGGTCCGACTGTCAGTACCTCCAAAATCACCTAAATCGGTTGCTGCTCCCGTTTTAGGGTTGTGTATCGCGAATGGGGGAGAGAACATGCGGCTGGGAATTTGGGGAGAACCTTTGCCAACGGTTTTTTAAAACCGTTGGCATATGCATATCTATCCCAACGGTTCTCTAGAACCGTTGGGAAAAACCTCCCCAAAGAATACCTCTATCCCAACGGTTCTCATGAACCGTTGGGAAAAGCTATCTATCCCAACGGTTTTGATGAACTGTTGACAAAAACCTGGAAAAAGGCATCTATCCCAACGGTTCTCATGAACCGTTGGGAAAAAACCTCCCAGGGAACATCTATGCCAACGGTTCTAATGAACCGTTGGGAAAAACCTCCTTTACCAACGGTTCTATGAAACCGTTGGTATGTAGCTGTGGGAAAAAACCCACATTCCAGTAGTGACTTCCACGTATGCTTCCCTGAAGACTAACCTTCTCTTGAAATAGTCTCTTCCTAGGAATCCCATACACTATCTCAATGTCAATAATATGGCGGGTCAGACAATCCCAGATGAGATGTCTCTTATCATTACAAGAGTAACACCACCTCTCGCTTTGCTAAATAGATGCATACTATGATCCCTGAACCACACAATATCTATCATGGGATCGCCTCTCGAAATGTCTCACATGTATAAATCCATATGTATAACATCATTTCCCTTCTGATAAAGTCTCAACTCATGTGTGTCCACTATTGGAACCAACTATCATTGTCTACTCATCCAAGAAACTGTCATCCACCAAATAATTCTCTAGCACCACAAAATTTGAAGGAATTCATAATAGTTACATATTGGATCAGATATCCTTGTTTAGTCCATTCCTGAAGGTTTGAGCCTGAAATAACTGATCGCACATCATATCCATCATGTACGGAGATAGTTTCGTGAACCATGATGAATAATCATCCACGGTTGTACTTACCTACTAAAGCAGTATAAGCTTCTAGATGAATACAACCCTCATCCTAGCAAGAGATAAATCCACATTGAGAATGAACTTGAACTTTGACCATACCATAGATTCCTCATCATATGATTGGGTCACTAATACTCACCATCTTTATACATAGCCATTGAGAAGGTTCTCTACTTGGAACACCATTTGTTCTTCTATTTTCATGACAAGAACAAAGACTCGATTCATTGCCTCAATCCAGTCCTCATCCACTTGTGGGTCAGGATCACCTCAGAACCTATGGTGTTGATGTCAATCAAACTCATGAAGCATGGTCAGAATGCACACCTAATATTCTGGTATAGAAGGTCCCATGTACTTATCAATATATATTCGTAATACCATTACACCACCTAGAGTTTACACCTCCTAAAAAGGTCCCACTATTGAATAATCGTCTCTAAGGGTATCATCCTCATAATCCTGATGCTAAATCCTCAATAGAAAACATCATGGAGCCATCCCAAAATATACAATATATGCCACTGTTAATGATTATAACTAAATAGATAACTCAAGAATGACGTGAAAACCACATCCCATTCATATATGATGCATGTACAAAAAAAATTCCCTAAAATTAGTAGCAACATGTACTGAGCCAATAGGTAGGTTATCAAATCCCTAGTGCATGGATCTGCCTACCACCACATTAACACTAGAGTCCCTAGCCTTAGAGATAAACTCGAAAAACTTAACACTATTATCCCAAACAAATATCATAGACTCTGGTCATAAGGTATAACTGACTCCTTTGATAGCACTATTTCATGACCCATCTTAATGGGGCCCAAACCGCGACAACCCCAGGACCTCCTCTAATTAGACAGGGGAAGGCAACTAGCACTGAGTAGTTATATCACACACATATTATGCCTTAACCTAATTTACATGTACACACACAAATCTCTCCAAAGCCCATACAATGCTTAAATGTAGACAATTGATATCCATGAATGGACACATCTGAAATCCCACAATCAGAGTACGAAAACATGTACTATAAATAAAAAATGTTCAAATAAAATCCCTCCATCAAGAAAATGAAAAAAATTACAAATTATAAAGTGGGTGAGGACTGAATCCAAGGTGACCATATGAACACAAATTGGTATTTCTAGCTCATTAATATCTTCTTGGTCCTGGTCTCTCTAGGACTCCACCAAAGGGTTGATCATTTTCATAAGACATTACACATGTAGGAAAATCCCATGAATGAGTGATTATAACAATATCTGGTATGACACCCTGAAATCACTAAGCATATAGAATCAAGAATAATAATAATATCATCATAGATATATTTTAATGAAATATAAAAAGTACAGAAATATATAATCATAGTATACACATAGTCTCAAGTAATATCACAACTATACTTCCAGGCTAGGATTCATACTCAATGGTTCTATATATGAATTTTTTGAGAGAACAGACTCCAAAATTAATATATAATTAATGGTATCCACCTGATATTTCATGATCATCAGGTCTCACCATAATAAGTACACATTATATGTCTGAAGAGAAAGATACATGGAAGGGGGTCACACCCAGGTTCATGGGGTAGACCAACAACCCAATCTACATTAACCTACTAAGTAGGGGATTGATTCCCTTGTAGTTTTATTAACAGTGATACCAAGAACCCCACATAGGGAAAATATATTGATATAGGATATCAAGCTATTCCATATAGAGGGATTACCACAACTCTATCCAAGACAAAAGTTCATCATTAGGGATCACCATCTTATGCACTAGAATTGATTCCATAACTACCCTCAGGGAAAGAATCAAGTAAACACACCGAAATGAAACTTGTCCATGTTGAAGAGTAAAAGAGCTACATGAAGTCTCTGAAGGAGTTCAAAATGTATACTAGTAATACCTGGAGTGTCCCTTATACAATAGTTCATACACATGTATCATGGTTTGTGTCAATATTTGTGTTCGAGTACACATCATGTCTCATCTTTTATACTCCTAGTCATGTCTATGTACCCTCCAAAGTGGACACCAATCCATAAGGTAAGGGTCTCATGGTATGTAACACATTTCACATGGTGTGATACTTTTCTTCTTTGTGGAAACCCTAGCACCATATAGCGGGGTCCCATATGACCTGTGATCCTAGATGACATGTCGTGTAACCTGAAATTTCCAAAAACCCTAATATCTACCTAACACATTGTCTCCCACTCATTTAGTCATGGATTTAGTCATGAATCATATCGGGGATTATGGATATGGTCCATCCTATCATTTTTGTCAACACTTGCTAAAATTCAGCCACCATATCGCATGAGAAATCCCTTTGCTGTAACTCCCAGTAGCCGCACTTCAAAACATTCTTGAAGAACTTTAATTAGGTTCTCATCCATCATCTTATCTTGATCTCTATATTTATCTAAACCAATATCTTTAATATAAATATAGTGCACCAAGAAATGGGAGATCAATGATTAATTATCTGGTATTTATCAAACCACTGGACAAACTGAATGTCGGTGATGATCACACAAAAATAGTGGGAGAAACCCAAAAAACACACAAAAGAGGAAGAAACCTCAGTCGTGTTTAGGTTGGACTTTATTCATTTAAATCATAACAATGAAAAAAGATCCATAGTTAAAATTACCAATTTCTACCAATAATCCCCACAAGATAAGTAGGCACCCATAATATGATCAAACCATAAATGAATCCATTGGTTGATTAATTTAGGTTCATATAAGGATAATAAAATGAGGATAAATCCAAAAAATATAGTTTCCTACATCAATGTGGATCAATCCCTGATAATGAACAAATCCAAGTCATTTCCATTGGAGAAATCCTCGAGTTCCATCGCACGTTGATTGACGATCAACAATCTGGTTCATCGTTCACCCATGGAAGCTTCTCCAATGCTCTCTCCAATAGCTCCAAGATTATGCGACTAACCCTATGATTTTTGTCACAACCATATACTTCTAGTAAGAATCATTTAGTGGAATTTTAATTAAATACATCAATTTAATTAATGTATTTATTTAAATTTTTTCACATGACCATGCCTAATAGGAACATCCAACACCCTCCAAGGTTTTGTCACGACTAGGGTAAAACCCACAAAATGAACTCAACAGTGGACTCATATTTTTGATCTGATCCACATTTCAGAATATACTTCAATTTTTTAGGAAACATGAACAAGAATGATATTTAATATGTTTAATATATTTCAAATATCAATTTTTTGGTGCTTTAGGCCATGGAATCTCATGTCGTTTCAGTGCCTAGCTTTGTAAATAATTCATAGAATATTATAAAGCAATGTATGGAAAATTTGATTCGATACATCCTATATTCTTATATTGAAACTATTATAATATAATTTATAATTAACTAATATATTATAAAATAATGGTTATTTTATAAAATATAGAATATTTACTTATTTATTTATTCATAAAAAATGAAAAACAAATATGCAGATAGAATGTAGTTAGTAAGAAAGAAGTTATTTTCCTTAAGATTTTACAAAAAATACAAGCATAGTTCAATGAAAATTAAATTTATATGGTTCTCTATCTCAGGGAATAGTTCAAAATCACTCACCATTTATCCTATTTCTCAAATTATATCACCCAAAACCATGATCTTTTCATGTTTTAGTGACCCCTTCCACAATAATACATAATTCAAAATCCATTGTATGAATGTAGTAAGTTTTAAAAGGAAGGAATATATATGATGAAAGTGGAAGCATGTAAATCGATAGATAAATTTATCCAATCACATATACTAATCAATTTAACCATCAATATTAGCCACAGATTAAGAAAAATTATAAATAATGAAAACTCACATCAAAATCAAGGAATCCACTAATCCCTTCCTCAAACATGTGTTGAGGTTTGTTATTCATTTTAATGGAGTTTATAAGGCCACAAGAGAATAAAATAATATATAAAAAATAGAAAATGAGATAAATTAGAATACTAAAATATAAAACAAGTTCTAAAAAATATTACAATATAAAAACCATAATTATAAAATGAGAAATTCCCAACTCCATTGATGGATTTGCGAGTACAAATTTATAGGCAAAAGAGAGGTAGGTATTCTCTCTGAATGTTGACCTTCTAAAGACATTGTGTGTTTGGGGTAGTAAATTTTTGAAGTCGGGTAAGTGTAATTCATTATATTTTTTTATATTATTCTTGTGTATGTAGCCTTAAAATTTCAACATCGTGGAAAAATAATATCAAAATGTATGACCAATTTACTAGATAAAATAATTCTGTACTAGAGAATATTTTAATTCCAATGTTCTTATTTCCAATGAATTTATGTCCAGGATGGAGGTTGAATATTAAGTGTTAAAAGTTACAAAAAATATTAAATAGCATATTCTATATCTATATGTGAATGTTAATCTCACTTGGTTTGGAAGTTTATAATATATGGGCCCATATTTGAATGTTTCTAGAACTGTGAATAGAATTTGAGTCCCAATTTTTGATTTACTGTTAGGTCTCCGATGTTTGGATTCAACACTTTTTCACACTAGATGAAATATATCCAAATTAATATAAAATCTAAAAAACAATTTTTATTAGTTTAGAACAATTTCTATTAGAAAAATAATGGTGATAAAAGCAGTTAAAATTACATAATTAATAAATTTTCAAAATAATGCCGAAAATCCACCAAAAATCTAAAAATGATATAATTTATCTCAAAATAAAAATTTATTGATGATCAAATCATTTAAATATATAAAATAATTATTGAAAATAACGTCTCTATAAATCAATGAATCTTTTTATTTTATATCACACCATCAAACAACCTTCATCCTCTATTAATGTGATTGAGTTTTTTTATATTATCACATTCTTGCAGCTTAAATAAATACAAACACAAAGGGGATAAGAATTTTATAAGTTTATCCAACCAAAAATTAGGTCTATATACTTTTAATGATCTAAAAACCGGAATATTTCATGATACACTAATTCCCAAGCATACAAATTAGTAGGTTTTATAATTGAATTCATGTTATTTATAAAATATCTCCAAAGTGATGTAATATAATCCCACATAAAAAAACAAAAAATGATCACTAAGGATACAATAAGAATATTCTTCAACCCCTAATAAGAGACTCTTCTTTTTTGTAGATGAGTTCTCACTCTTTTTATCTTATTCAAAAATTGATCTTATTATCAAAAAGTGGTGGATCATAATCTTAAAAAACCCAAAAAATTATTACACTATTTACTATGTAATATTGATAAATAAGTAATATTTGAACTTTAATCAACATGTTTCATTTCAAAAAATTACTTCACATACCACATTATCATAATTATTCTTTAAGAGAGTAATATATGTTCAAATCCATGTATCCAATTTAAATATGTGATATTAATGAAGATATCTACACTTCTCTTATCCCTTGGGGGTCTTTTTCTTTCTCTTCCTTTATTACAAAAACCAAATTCTTGAATCACTATGTCTCTATGATATCTAAATTATTTACTACCATACACTATTACCTCTTACCACTTTCATTATACTTTTATTTTCAAATTCAAAACCCAAATCCAAATTCCATACCAACCTATAACACTTGAATTCATACCAATGGATCAATACTATCCTATTAGCATCCTTGATGTGTATTAGATATTAGGGGGATCAAATTGGAGTAGGCCATATGTTTATTATAATTAAAAATAAATAAAATCACTCAAAACTAGAATTTTGAAAGAATAAAAATGATACCATGTATTTTCCCATGTGACCATGATAATACTAGTTTGATTTGGTTCACCATATTATGACCATATATTTATTCTCTAAGCGCTTAAAAAATTCTGGGAACATTGTAGTATGATCATATATATTGTTTTGTGAACTCTTAACACCCATAGAAATGGAAAATCACCAACTCTTTATGGAATATAAAATTACAACAAATAATTGCGATTTACAACATATCAAAATCCCTCATGGAAAAAATCTACTTATCTCTATATGACCAAATTTTCATCTAGGTGAATTGTGGTGTGACTAAAAATATTTTAATGTGACCAAACCTTCCACCAAAAATAAATATTCTCATAGAAATTGGATTTATGTAATGGTAATGGTATTCACAACAACAAAATTTCCACCATGGCCCAAAACTCTTTAGTTTATAAATATATTAAACATGAAATATCTTCTCTTACCCATTATAGTGTGAACTTATAATAGGGAAAGACCAACTCAAGAATCCTTGTATTTGGGAATCAAATCACTGTGTGAGTAGTTTCATTATCTACAAATCTATTTCTATATTACAAAATTCTATTATTACATAGACACAATAAGGCATGAAAACTTCCCTTGTAATTTTATTTTTTTTTCTTTAACACCAAAAATACCTCTAAAAAATCAGTTTCCACCCCCAATATTCTACTAATATATTTTATGATTCAAAATGCAGATCACCTCATATAAAGAATATCAATTCATCTGAGTTTGAATTTGATTCATTTGTTGAGAATGGGTTAAACATGTGTCAATGTATTGATACAAAAATAAAGCACTAAAATATAACATCATATCTATTTCTACATAATTTAATAATCATCAATATTATTAAAATCTTCATTAAACACAAACACCATCAGAGGTAAATTTAGTCTCAAACAATATCTTGGTCAAAAAATATCCCCCAAGGTATTTTTTTTATAAATCCTAAAACATAAGTCATCCCCCATCTGAGAAATATATCTACATTAAATCATTATAATCCTACAAGATCAAAATCAGTGTAGGAAATAATAATTATATATAACAATGTCAATTTTTTCCATAAGAATGACTTTTTTATGGCCCGAAGGCCTTTATTTTTTATTGATTTTTGATAATCCATCTTTCAAGGGGTGAGGTGGAACCCTAACAAGGGTCGTAGGTGTAAGCATTACATGGCCTATAGGCCTTAGATGAATTCATTTCCCATAGTATTCAAACATTACATAAAACCCAAACTAACTACTTGGAACTGCTCCTCCCCAGCATCTTCATCGTGAAATCAGCTCTCCACCTTCGCATGGTTGTTCGGATAGGCATTAAAATGCATGGAAAGGCTTGTCCTAAAGGTAGGTGTCATACCCTCTCATTCTTGCAATCTGATTAGCTTCTAATGTGGTGAAATCTCTTTGCTCATCCTCTTTATGGAGCTTGTTCCTTACAGGTTGTCTGGTTTACATCTGCACTTAAGGTGGCCCGGAGGCCTTGAGGTGGCCCGAAGGCCTTACTGACGTGAACGACTGGGTGGCTCGAAGGCCTTAAAAGACTCGGTGACCAAATCGGTGGCCCGAAGGCCCAAACAGGGGAATATCCTCTACTACTACAGTGCCAAACAGTACCTGGTATAGTACCCTGGAACTATGCCTCTGCCTGGATTTGATCTCGGGTCGCCGGGATGCACTTAAGGAGTCCTCATCAACCGGGATATTCTTATGTGCAAAAATATTTAAATTAACATTAAATATAAATTTTCTACTTATCAATAATATTCATATAAAAATTATTATATATGTTTCAAAAAAAACATCCAATACACATACTCAACAGTCATGTTAGAATAGTTTACACATCATTAACAAAACAAAAATGAATTCAAAACTATCACCTTAAAAAAACCCAGTATATATTCTCTTGATTAAAGAAAAAGATGTTCTTTTAATTTAGGTTTTTATATAAAAAGTTTTCAATAAAAATTCTAAAAATAAAGGAGAGGGGATGGGACATCAGAACATATCCTTGATAAGAATTAGTTTTAACACCCATAATCAAACTTATCCTTTGAAATGAATTCTTTGTCAATTTATTGGTAAATACATCTTCCTCCTACTCCTTTATAAGAACAAACTCTAACATATACACTTATTTCTCAACCATTTAATATATAAAGTAGTATTTCATATCAATGTTCTTTGATTGAAAATTTAGAACATTATTCTTAGAATAATCAATAGAACTTTCATTATCTTGTATCACTTGAAACGACCACTTCACATCCATCTTTAGATCTTCAAACTGATTTCTCATCCACATCAATTGGGTTGTTTCTTAACTTACAAAAAAATACTCCACCTTCATTATTCTCAATATAATGTATCTTTTCTTCTTCATTTTCAATGTGACAAACCTATTTACGAAGAACAATACTCTACATAATATAGAATTCTCATCATCAACACTTCTAACCCAATCCACTTTAGAAAATCCATAGAGTTATAAATTTACATTATTGTGGTATGTAATTAAAACTTCAAGATAAATATTGATATAAAATATAATTAACTACTCTACTATGAATTGAGATTCCTTGGAATATCTTAATAGCTATCACACAATGTGATAGTATATATAGTATCTAATCTTGAAGTAGTCTAATAGAGTGATTTCTTGTTGATTTTTCTAAAGTCTATTTAATTTACCACTTTACATTTATCATATATAAAATGATTTTCCCACTACTATTAGAGTATAAATTTATTTACATTCTATATTATAATATTCTTAAATAATTATTGGACATACTGTATATGATCTTTCTATATATTAGTTTGAATAAATAAAAATAATTATATCTTACCCAACATTGGCGTGTAAAAAAATTATTTGAGTTGAAAACTCATTCAAAACACTTTATACATTTCCATTAAATATAATATCAACAGCATAGAAAATAAAAATGATAGATACATCTTCATTTTTGTTGATGTATAGGTTATTTCCAACTCTTACTTTTCAGAAATTTAATTCTTTCAAACAGGAGTCGAATTTCTATTTTTTAAACCATAAAATGTTTTTTAAAATTGTAAAGTCTTCATTTATCTTATATAAGAGATAATCCTTAACGTTTCTCAATGTACACTTCCTCTTTATGTTCACCATTTCGTAATTTCAACTTAGCTTCCATTTAGATGACCTTGTATCATCTATTACCAACAATATAAAAATATTCTTATAGTCTCTATTAAATTTAGGTCTATGGTAGAAGCTTTAGAAATGGTAAAATTATATATTTTATGTTGAATAAAATATAATAAATTAGATTTGATAGAGATATAACCGATTTAACTTAAGATTCACCCATAATTAAATTTACGTATGAATAAAAAACAAAACAATACCTCATTTTATTTGAATATTTTGACGTGTTTGGATTATCATTGGTGTTTTTAGCTCAATGGATCCAAATAAAGATCCATACATATCATCTGTACATTATTTATAATATCACAGTTTATTTTTTTGAAAATTATTTGTGTTATCATGAATAATTAAAACACCCCATGACATCCCTTTGATCATAGGAAGAACACTTTTCTGAATTTATGAATGAAATCAATATAATCTCCTTTGTTGGATCACTTTCTAATTTTAAACATGATATAGAATATATGAGATGAGAAAAATTATATATATAGGGTTTCCCTATGGTTTTATTTGTTAAATGGTTTTATATATATGTTAAACATATTAAAATTATTCTTTTGTCCCAAGAGAATATTAACCTCCTAAAAACAACCCAAGATGTCACAAATGACTTAATTAACTTATATAATGGGACGTAAAAAACTCCAAAACTAAATTACTGAATTATAAATTAATATATAATTAATTAAGATCCATTATCTTGACTTGTTCCACCCATATAAGTTTATAAAACCTTTTATAATAAAATATTTGTTCAAAAATTCACATTACTTATATTCAAATATTTTATATTATATAACTTTTCAAAACCGTGGGTATTAAATTATATTCTTATAATTGTAAAAAATAAATTAAATTTAATTGAATATATTTATTTACTTACTTATGATCATTCGTAGTAATATTTTCATCAGCCCATGCATGTGGGCCACACATCATCCTAAACTTTAATTCTTCTTAATTAGTGGAACAAATGGATACACATTGTGTGTGACCCTCTTGGAACCTGTCTTAATATTAGTGAGTCGTGCTCATAAGAAATTATTACTTTATAGAAAAACATCATGTACCATAAATAGAAAAGGATGAGTTATAGTTACTATAACCTCCTATGAACACTTATGGTGTAATACAATCTCTTTGTCTTATGATATCTTATAAAGAAGTTTTTATAATTAGTTTCATTATCCTTTATTACTTTATTAATTATTTTTAACAACATTGGATGGAATTGGATTCAAATTTAGTCAATTAACTACCATCCCAGTGAAATTGAAAAATATGTATTCTTTTTATAATTAGAAGAGAAACATATTATCTTGATTATTGAATCAATATTGTAACACATGTCATGACCCCCTCCCCTCAAAAGTACCCCTCTTAGGATAGTACATAGGTAATATAGATAATAATTCACAAATCCTTTCTCCAATAGTATATGGGTTTGAAACAATAACTTTGTGTATATCATACATGAAAATGGGAGGCATTACCCTCTATGAAGAATGAGGAATAAGAGATAACATAACACCACCAAACAATTCCTGATCAAAATAAATAAATAAAATATCCCAATACATGCATGTAATACTATAGAAACTAAATCTAATATAAAAAATGAATATACAAGTATGAAAATAAAATCACCAACAACAACCTTGAATCCCTAATAGGTCCTGAACAACTCCTTGATCTAGTAATTCTTAGCCTGATCACCAACTAGGTCGTGTAATCCTAAAAAATATTTTATATTGATGTAGGATGAACATAATATGTATTATATATTGGATCTTCCCTATATAATCTCATAAAAAATAATGAGAAAATATTAAAACCTAGTGAATAAATATTGAAACTAACTCATCACTTAATAAGGTATGTTAAGTTCCTCGCCTCACCATAGATCTCTCACCTAGTTTACCATAAAATTAATAATATAATATCCAATATAATATAAAAGTGAAGGTACCTCACTACCATTTCTCTACTATTTTTCCTCTCACACCCCAACTTCACATGTCCATAGCCATCACTCTCAAAATAATCCACATGTTTCAAAGGAAACAATATAACAACATGGACCCCATGCTTCACATAATCTCATCATCAATAATACCATCTCTATATTGTAAGAATGTAGTTTTTCATAATCCACCATAGAATATACATCTTTTATTATACCTTAATTTATCACATCTCATACCGACACATAATACTACAAGTAGTAGAGAGTGGGAGGAGAGTGGTTAGTCATCTATCCATCCTTTACAACCTAGCTATTAAAGAAAACACGCTCCAACATCTACAAGTTTTTCATCACCCTATTGAATTGGGTGGGGTATTTTATGAAATCACATAACATAAAGGATATATTTATATCAAAAACACACTAAGGGGAATGACAAAGCCTCCACCTCAACTACATATATCACCTTTAAAACACCTATCTTCCATCTCTAAGGACTATATATCCTATACGAACATGAACTTTTCATTAGAAATTCATTTAATTATTTTGTTTAAAAATTATTTAATTATCAAAAAATTATGCCTAGTAAACCTTAAAAATCCCATCCCTATGGGTTAAATAATTTATCATTAACTACCATTACATTATTATAATTATTCTAGGAATATTCCTAAGATACCATAAAATATTCATAGACCAAGAAGAACAAGTTGTGTCAAGATGTGTGGAAATAAATACAGAAAAAAGAAATCCAACCCATCTAGATTATAAATCATGTTCATTAGAAAAAAACCATCCAATATTTAAGAACAATAAAAAATGGGAAATCCCATCTTCAATCCACTCCATAAATCATGATTCCATCCCCAACACCGCCATTTATATCACCATCTATACGTCAATCATATGGACCAACTACTAACAAAAACCATGGAATCCTTGATGATTTATTTCCAATCCACCTGTCATCCTATGATCACATATTTTCACATAGAAAGGATCAATATCCAAATAAACCACACAAGGTATAAAGAAAAAACAATTATTTAACATGGAATCTATCCCCTATAACCAAGTGGGGTGTGGAAAAAAGAAAATTATTTTTCATAGTTCAACATAGTGGCTAACCAGTGTTGTCTCGCTTGATAAGCTTCTGAAAATTTTCACCAACTTATTCAAAATCACCTAAACTGATTATTTTTTTTTTAAGTTCTTAATAAAAAAATTATAATATTTTTGGGATTTTAATTAATGACATTAAAAAATGAAAATTATAATTTATACTAACATGAATATCTAGAAAAATGGTTTAATGAAAAAGCACATGATTTTTAGGTTCAATTTATGGTTCAAACATTATTCTCTTTTATATGTTTGATTTTGGTTTGATAATTCCAACATGAAATCACATGTTTGAATACAATTATTTATTTAGAAATTTTGGAATATCACTAAGAGATTAAGGAATCTTAATTCCACCTCCTCCTATAATTAAGGTCGATGAAACCCTTTCGACTTAGTGTGTTATCTTCCAGGAACCATCTATATCGATGTTTCTTCATCCATTAATTAGAACAAATCTTTAATATGAATGGATAACCAATTGAGATAGGAAAAATTGATTTAAATAAAATAAAATAAATTAATTGAGTTACAAATCATTTGTGGTAAGTCGCAAAATCAGAGACATTATCCTCAATATGCGTTCTACTCAATTTTATCTACAAACATAAAAGTAAACGTTAAAAAAATTTAAGAAAAACTTAACCTCCCTTTGATCCAATCCTTGGGGTTAACCTCTCTTTTCCAAGAATAAGATATCACAATGGTTGAAATTGTATGATGAGAAGATAAGGAGAAAAAAACTAAAAGAAATAATAAATCTAAAAATAATGGGACGAGAAAATAAAAGAATAAAAGAAAATATAATTGGGAGGAGAGAGGGATGGAGATATAAATATAAATAAAATAAAGGAAAAGAAAATAAAATAAATTTATATGATGTATAAATAATGTTAAAATTATAATAAAAATTATAATAAAAATTATTATTATTATTATTATTAGGATGATATTTGTTGAAAAAGAAGAAAATAATTCTAAACTAAAATAAATTTAAAATTAGTATGTTAAATTTATATTAATAATAATATTATTATTATTAATGATGATAACATTAATATTAATTATAATGCTAATTTTAATAATTTAAATAATAAAATTAAGAAGAATAAGAGAAATTGATGAATTGGATGGAGAAAATAATTTATAAAAATTCATGAATATTTATTATTTAATATACTACATTCAAATTACAATTTTAAATGGGAAACCAAAACTAAAGTAAATAATAGAAAAGAAAAACAAAAGAAAAGGATAAAACATGGGAGAAGATAGGTGGAAGTTGATGGCTCTATGGGTGGGATCCCTCCCTCAGTGTCTAAATGATCCATGGAAAGAAGGAAGGGTATTCCTTTTATGGGTGAGGAGGGAGAACCTCGGCCACCCCCTTACTTTATGGCTCCCCCAAGAATAGGGAAATCCCCCTTTGAAATCACACCCCTAGAGGTGTTAAATACCACGTGGAATGAATCCATGTGGTGCATGATGTCCAACGAAGGGTGTGAATGGAATGTGGAAGGGAATGTGGAATCATGGTGATCTGAAAGCATCGGTGGCTGCCAGTAGTGGTCATGCAGTGGTAGCAGGTGATGAGTTGTGAGTGGTGCAGGCATTGGCTGCATGCATATAGTGGTGGTCATTGGGTGATGTAGTGGATGGAGGTAGGTGATAAAAATAGAGAAGACACCCCCATCCTCTCCTCCATCCTTCATAGTGTCCAAAGGAGGCTCAAACCGAGGTCCAAAAGGCTTTGAGGGAGGTTCCCCTGGTGAATTAGTGGTGATCGGGGTGCGAGCAGGTAGCTCCCGGTGGATGGAAGTGGGTGGCAATGCTAGGTTGTGAAGTTGTGCCAGTGTGAGATGATGAGGGAGGCCCTGGTGGTCAAATAGATGATCGTGAATGAGGAAGATATTAGAGGCGAAGGTATAAGCGGGTGCTGAAACAGAGGTAAAGCAATGGAGGTGTGGTGTTCCGAAGACATGCAGAGCTAAAATGAAGGTGACATGTAGGTGGGTGAGGTGCCAGCGATAGCTGTGGTGGAGCATAGTTGAGCACAACAGTGCTCACATCTCACTTTAAAACATGGGAGTGGGTGCACCTTGTTTTTGAGGCTGGTAATGTGTTCCCTGGCTCAAAATCTTACACTAGGGATGGGCTCTCGGCTCCACACGCACACACCAGGGTGTGCACTCCACCCACCCAGCCTTCAGCTAAAAGTTTCTCAACATAAGGTTCCCCACCCATAGCCCACCCACCTGGGGTTTCACCACATGTGTGTATTCCTAGGTCTCGATTAGGCCCTCTAGGGCTGGTCTGGCTAGCCAGTCTGCCTAGTCGGCTGGCTAAATGGTGGTCCAACCTAGTTGAAGGCTTGCTGGGACTTAGCCTAATTTTTACACAAAGGTCACGAAAAGAGTTATAAATTTAATCACATAAAAGGATTCATAAATCTAAATATCAAAAATAGAATTTAACTTCTAAAGAAAACATGATTTTACTCTTTTATGTACATTTACAATTCCACAATCTAAATTACCAATAATTTACTAAAACATTAAAAGCCAAGGTTTTTAACATTGAAAAAAATAAAAAGAAATGATTGAAATTTGATTAGAAATATGCACATAATTATATTATATCAAATATCCCCACACTTAAACTATTCTTATCCTCAATCATAAAATCTCAACAAGGAGTTGAAGAGGGAACCAAAGTTATCAATATTCAAATTTCAATGAAATAAAATAAAATAATTATCAATTTCAAGTCAAATTTTTAAATTCTGCATAAAATATCAATTCAATTTATCATTTTCCAATAAAAAAACCCAAACCTTCTATTTTACTCTTCCCTTTTGAAAAATAATGGAACTTCTCGTCTAATTCATTCAAGTTCGTCAATTCATTATTATTAAACATTATAAATCACGATCTACCTCATAATGGATTCTTTTCTCTCATAACTCATGATAAAAATTAATTATATTTATGATCATATCATGAATACATTCTACTTATCCATAGATATGTAAATAAACTACTTTCTCTAATTTTTAATGAAAAAAGGCACATAAAATCATGAGGACTTGCAATAAAGGATCAAATTAATCTGAGGCTTAAGGTTAGGAGGACTTTATGCTGTAAAAATTAAGGCTCAAGTGGGAGGTTTATCTCTTAATTAAAATTCATGATATCAAAAATAAAAGTTTAATGAAATTATACCCCTCAAAGTAGATTCTCTTAATTCCCCCAAATATTTAAATAATATGTCAATAGTAATGAAAGAATAATAAATGATGTGTATGTTCTTTAATTTTTCTCTTATTTTATACTTTTTTCCATTTATGAAAGTACCCTTTTTCATTTTTTTAATTTTTTGAAATTTATTTTTAGAATAAACCTCACATCCATGACCTTATCATATATGATAAAAATCATAGATATAGTGATTTTTATTTTTTATTATTCTAAGTCACAACCCAAAAAAATCAAAAAGGGAAAAGAATTAAATACATTGAATGAATAAAAAATAATTATTTATTGACATAATAATCACCCCTACACTTATTCCTTACAAAAAATATCATACCATCCACAGTCATTCCCTTCACCCCCACACTTCAATTTTAAAATACTAAGAGAAGGGTAGGAATGGATAAAAATGGATTGAAATGTATCCCATTCCTAAAAAGGTCATTCTTGGTTTCTATGGGATTAATAAAGATTGATGTAAATGTGGTATTTTAAGGGTAATTGTTTTATGAAAAGTTGCCTCAATAATTTTAAATGTGTTTTTCTATTGTCATAACTTTGATGATTTCAAATTAAAAATCTACAAACTAGGATGTCCCATGATCACTTAAGAAATATGCTCAAGATAAAACAGTAATTACATGGTCTATAAACCCTCTTAGGAATGGAATATATGATTTGGGAAAATAAATCAAGGCATGATTGGAACTAACAAACCAATTCACGTAAATTTCAGAAATTCAATGCGTGAAAAATGGTCAAGAAATTTTATTTTTTAGAGTTAATAAATTATCTAATATCATGAGCCCTCATTTTAATACCTATGATTGAATTTAATCATTTAATTATCAATTTTAATTATTCAATTTAATAAACATTGAAATCTAAAATATGGCATCACGAGATTCCTAAGAAGCTCGAGTCTCCTAGATAAGTCAAGTAATGCATAAATCCAAACATGGGTATGCAATTTCATCTTTAAATATCAAAATAGGTCATTGTAAAATAATTTATAGGGTTTAAAAGATAATAATTATAAGTGAACCCCCTTTCCCAAAAATATTAGTCCTTATATTTCACTATTTGAGTCCCCCTTCTACAATTATAAACCTAAAAAATAGAGTTACTCAATTAAGCACAAGGATTAAGTCATTAAATCTCAAAAATATGGGAGGGAGTGAGATGCATGTTGGTTGTATTTGATTCCCTAGAACCAAATTCTATGAACCTTATGATAACTTTTATTCATGGTTTTGAATATTCATAAACTTCTTATCACATCATCATTGTTCTTCTGTGTTACAAAGTCTGTGATAATTTCATAAGGGTAATTGTCACACAAAAAGGTCATAACAGTCCCCCGCTATGGGGAGAACCTAAATGTTCTATGAAATTATTATTTAATATGAGTTACTATCCAAATGATATTATTTGAGGGACAAAAATGATACAAGATATCAGGGGTGGATACTCGTAGGACTTTGAGGAACCTTCTCATGGTGTACACCCTTGGTAATATCGAGTATGATATTATGATAATGAGACCCTCTAGTAGGATATTAAAATTTATATGTGTCATTGTATGTTCCTATATATGGATTTATATATTTGTCCATAGACTTTTGGATTATTATTAATGAGTACTATGAGTCATGCACTTAGATTTGTTGACAAATGCTATGATGACATATGTTCACAGTGAAGTAGGATATGATGGGTGTGTCACGAGTAATATTTAATTAATCAATAATGTGAGAAATGAATTTTTCCTTCTATTTATTAATGGAAGTTGATATCTCAGGCCCTTTTATGGAAAGGATATAGCCTAAATAAATCCATTTCCAAGGTGTTCTAAAGGTATGATCATTTTTCTTGAAGTCAAATAAAGGGACATCAATCACATAGGTTGATGGCACCAGCATGCAACCTGATTGATTAGAGATATTGATATTAAAGGTACTATATTACATAGTATGCATCCAAATGAGGTTACATGTCATTACGACATTAACTTCATTCTCTATGGGTGCCTTGGCATGTTTCCAACCATGAAATTTCGGTTTCTTTGCTTAATGACACTAAGAAAGTGACCTAGAGGGTCACACACTAAGTGTGTCCAAAATCCCAGTTAAATAATATATTATTATTTATTCTTAAATATGATGAATAAATATTATTCCTATTGGTGGTTTAATAATTATTCTCTTATGCTTGGTCACATATAAATATTTATTTTATATTTAGTGAAAATAATATTTATTTATTTAATAGTGAATAATGAAATGATATTTATTTAATAAATAAATAGACATTATACAAGGCCCAATAAATATTGAGGTAGAAAGGTGGACCGAGTTTAATGGTCCAGTGAGAAATAATAAATATTGAATATTATTTATTTAAATAATATTTAATTTTACTTCACAAGTTAAGTGCATCTCGAGATATTATAATAATAATATTATTATTATTTGACATGGGGTTTTTCATAGATTAAATAAATAATTAATGGAACTTGTTAAATTATTTTATTTTAAACCTAGATATATAATTACCCAATTATATTATTTTCTCAAGAGAGATAATTTATTTTTTTTGTTTGTGCATAATAGATTTTGAGAATCCAATAAATCCTAGAGATATCCCTTATCTAAGAACCACCTCAAGAATTGAGAGAAATCCTCTACCATCAGATCAAGGAGAACACTTTGGATGTATTTCTCGAAGCGATCAAATGCATAAAATGAAATTTTAAGGATTTTCCATGCTAGAACATAATGATCCCTTAGATAAAGTATAATGATTTTTTAGAACATGTGTGGATCACCTTTATATAAAATCTACACTTGGATTCTACAACACAATGATGGTGTACCGTAGATCTATCACCAGATTCATCAACAATGAAATAATTCCAACATAGTTAATTCTTTATTTAATTAAATTATTATAAATATTATGTTATGATCCTCTCTCTAGTCCTGGCATGATTACTCTTGTTTGATCTCATTGACTCAATTACATAGATAATAGTTGTTATTGTTGTGTAAATCTCAAATTGGTAATAAATCATGAAAAAGCAGTGTTGGGCATCTCCCATCACATGCTTTCATTACACCTAAAACCTATAAGTGGAGTCAAAGTGGTCACATAATTATTTATAATTATTTAAAGATCGTTGGTGATTTATTCTTTTTTTATTTATTTTTCCAACTCAATTTTAATAATTCTATTAATTCTAATCACAAGATCTAATTCCTCCTCCTTCATTTCTCATATATCTAATTGATAAGACTAATTTTATAATTAAAATAAAATATAGTAACTCATATGGAAGTGCCATGTTTTCTGGATGGACAACAAAGGACTACACACCATGTAACTTGAGTTACACATCATGTAGTCATATTGAATCCATCATAATTGATTTGGAAATTAATTTAAGATTAATAATTAGCTACCTGATTTAATTAAACCATGTGTTTACCAAAACATAATGGCATACGGTCAGCCAGATTACAAATCATGTAGCCCATTAACACAGTGGGTAGTCCCTTTGAGTCAAAGAAAGGCCATGTATTTCAATAAACTGCCTACATGACTGGTGACTGTGTAATTTGGAGATCACACAGCATGTATCCCATTAGAAACATTGTGTACTACAGTTTATGAGGTGTGATTCACACATTGAGTCCCTAGGTACGTACCTCAGATATACGGTGAGAGATGTACACGTTGTGTTGATCAGATACACACTTCATGTAATTATACCAAGTTATGCATAGTTAAAATGTATTTACTAAATATTTTAAACCCTGAGACATGTACTCACGTGTGTTCGTAAATCTATGACAGACCATGTGAAGGGTTTTAATATACATATCTGTGTGTATTTGTGTGTGTGTGTGTGTCAGTGTCTGTGTATGTGTGTGTTTAGTTAATAACTACATAACATTCATAGTTTTATATCATGTATGATTCATATTAAAATTTGTTACTATACATGCATTTAAGAATAACGCATGACCAAAAAATATTGTAATTCATGTAATCATATTTGAATTTTATGTTGTGAAAGTACGTGATAATTCATGTATTCCATCTTTCACAAGAGTAAAACAATATATTAATATAATACATCTTTGGAAAAATTAAATGGGTATTCACCATCGTTCCCCCAAGGTAAAATTACACACAAAGTAAATTTTAAATGAATTTATTTAATTTTTTTAAAATTATAATGGATGATAATCTCAAAGAAAATTTATAAGATAATAAAGATAAAATAATTTATTAATTAAAAATAATAATTAATTTATTCGAGTGATATTTATTTTAAATAAGAATTATTAATAATTGAATTCTAGGTTTATTAAATGTGTAATTCATTGCATGCATGTGGATTATCATGAGGTAGACAAGACCTTTGTATGTGATTGGTTTCATTTAATTTAATATTAAATTATATTGTTAGCCTATGTGCCTTCTCTCCAGTTATTATGTAGGGAATGTGTGTCCATGGTTTCATTTATGTAAACCCTTTTCCCCTAACCAATGTGTGAATAAAATCATATGTAATTTATGGAGATCCCATGCTAGTGGGGGTGGTTCATGTTTAGAAATGAGGCAAAACCAATCCATGGAGATACATAGGTGGATAGGTGGAAAGATGCAAAACAAACCTTAATAGTTCAAGGTATTTTTCCCATAGGTCAATGGTAATTTTATTAACCATTAGATAAACTAACCATTAGTAAATCCTCATGATCAAACCACTTTTTTATTTTATTTCAATCAGTTACATGGTTATTTAATTATGAATTTTTTATCGTAGTCACATAAATTTATGAAATTAATAAGAATTAAAAATAGCACTAAAATAAGTTCACTTATGCATAAATATTATCTAATAAATTTTAAATATCTTAATTAAATACATTTAATATTAACAAGCATGTGATGTTGATAATAATTTGAAATTTTCAATTAAAATATAAAATCACTCAATTAAAAATATTAAGTCGGTATATCCTTCCATTACTTGAGTTAAAATCAAACCATAGTTCAAAGTTCTTGACTAACCCAACTTGGGGTTCTTTCAATTATTGAGGAATTTTGACTTGAATTTTTGGTTTGTCATAACATAGTTCACATCAATGGTGGACTACCAAAGTAGGACTTCGTGTAACTGAGAGGCAATCTTTGAGGAAATCCAATTAAGGATTTCAGGATTGCGGAGTCCACTCAATGAATCAAGGAACTATGAGTTAATGTAGTCAAGATTTGGAATGCCAACCTAAAACCATTCATGTTGCTTGACCAACCCCGTTTGGGGTAATTAGAAAGGGAATATGGATCCTTTCCACTTGAATATCCACACAACATGATATTCTGAAGCCAATAGTGAGGGATATTGGGTTTCGATAAAATAGTGGGTGACTAATAAATATAATATTTATTTACATTTCAAAATTTTATCAGATAAATTTCAAAAAAACGTCTTATTTTTTAGAAATAAAATTAAAATTATAGAAAACATATCATTAGGATCCATATTTGAGAAGGAAACCCTTCTCATCGGCACAAATTTCCAAGAATGGAAAAGGGGCCTATGTGTCGTCCTTCACCATGAAATAAAATTGTATGTGACAGAAGAACATTTTCTAGTTACACCTGGTAATGGGGAAAGTGATAAATAATTATCTCTCTATGAGAAACATCTTAATGATACTGTATATGTTCAGTGTTTTATGCTATCATCCATGTCCAGTGAGCTTTTGAAGCTATATGAGGATATGGGTGCATACAACATGATGTATCGTGTTTAGGATCCCTATTAAGAGAATGTGATACAATAGAGGTATGAGATCTTTGATGATTTCATTACAACTAATCATAGAGAGTCTTCTCCATACGGGCCTCATATAGTCAACCTCACTGACTACAATGAATGTCCAACCATCATAGAGATCAAGTTCCCATGTGAGTTGTTTATATATCTCAAAATTTCATCGTTGTACAAGACATTCTCCATCTTTATTATTAATTACAATATGATAAATAATGAGAAGAGTGTTTCAGAACTTCTTAATTTGATTTTATATGTGAATAAGGACATGGGGTATGAAAAACCCTTAGTTCTTATAGTGCATAAGAAAAGGAAGAACAAGGTAAAGGGTCCCAAGACTTATAAATACGCAACCATGTCCTTTCTTTGAAGCATAACTATAAATAACAAACCTATCATTCCCCGATGGTATAGTCAACATAGGAGCATTGACTAATTTTCTCTTTAGTTCTTCAAAACATTCATTACATTATTTTGTCCAAACAAATTTAACCCCTTTACGTGTGAGATTGGTTAATGGGTTAGCCAATCGGGCAAAATTTTGTATGAAATGTTGATAATAACCTGTTAAACTAATAAAATTTCATACCTCAGTTATACTCGTCAGTGCTTCCCATTCTTGGATTGCTCTTATTTTAGAAGGATCAACAGAGATTCCATCCATAGAGACAATATAGCCATGAAAATAAATCTCTTGAATCTATAATTCAAACTTGCTAAAATTCTCATATAATTCATTTCTTCGAAGAGTCTTTAGGATAATGCGCAAGTGATTTTCATGATATTCATAGCTTTTGGAGTATACCAATATATCATCAATAAATACCACTAAAAATTCATCAAGATATTCCGTGAAAACTCTGTTCATTAGATCCATGAAGACAGAGGGTGCATTAGTCAATCCAAAATGCATTACTGTAAACTCGTAATGCATGTACCTGGTTCGAAATGTTGTTTTTCGAATGTCTTCCTTCTTCACACACAACTGATGATATCCAGATTGAAGATAAATCTTTGAAAAGTATTGAGCTCTATTAATTTGGTCAAATAAATCATCAATGTGTGGTAGGGGCACTTGTTTTTTATTGTTATAGCATTGATCTCCCAGTAGTCAATGCAAATCCTCATAGATCCATCTTTCTTCTTAACAAAAAGGACAGGGGCTCCCCATGGAGAAACACTAGGGAGAATAAATCCCTTTTACTCAATTCCTCTAGTTTTTTATTTAGTTCTACTAATTCCACAGTGGCCATTATATAAGGGGTCTTCGATATGGGCCTTGATCCAAGAATTAAGTCAATGGAAAACTCAATTTATCATTCTGGAGGATGTCCAGGTAAATCCTCTGGAAACACAACAACATATTCTTGAATAATAGTTGCATCCTCTATTTGAACATTTCTTTCCTCACCCACAGTTATTTCATTATCTTCCTACCCAATAATTGAATTTAGTTGAGCTACTGGGGGTGGATCTAGATAAGAATTAGGTGGTGACATTTCTTCTCTAAATATAAGGTACTCTTTATCATCATTGAAAATTGTAACCTCCTTATTCTTACAATAAATTTTTGTATCATGGTCTGAATTCCAATCTATACCAAGGATTATATCAAATTCAATCCTGGGTATAACAATGATATCAATAGATAAAGAACATTTATATGCTCTAATGGGAACCGATTCACAAAACATTATTTCAATGATACTTTCCTTATGAGTTTTGACTGATAAATCCCTTATTAACTCAAATTGGAAATACATAATTTTCTTATAAAACTGGGAAGATATGAAACAATGTGATGATATAGAATCAAATAAATCATTTGCTAAACTTGAGAAAACCATTAAATTACCAACCACCACATCCTTAGGAGCTTCAACCTTAGCAGTAGTGGTATTATAATCATGGCCTTGATCCCTTGGCCTTTTCTGAGGTAAGTTTCCCTAACGCTTAAGACATTCATTTTCATAATGTCCCATCTCCCTACAATGGTAGAATTAAACATTAGTAGCTACTTTCTTCCCCTTTCAATCACGAGTTTGGTGGCCTTTTTCACCACACTTGTAACAGACTCACATTCCCTTTAAGCTAGTACCAGGGCGTTTCTTCCCACATTTACTATAGGATGAATATTCAACTTTTCCCTCCTTCCCCTTATTTTTAATTCTAGAGTGATCAGTAGATCTCTTCTTCTATTGATTTGCTTTAAATTCATAAGACTTGGATAATTCCTTTTCTGTCTTGATAGCATATGAGACAATATCTTCATATGATGAGAACGATTTTGAGACTGATGCTAAACAGAGAAATGGTTTTAGCCCATAAAAATAAATGATCAATCTTACTTATTGGGTTACGTATATAATCTGCATCATGCATCGCTAACCTTGTAAAGTTATCCTCATACTTTGTGACATTCTAATCTTTCTTTTTCCTCAGACTCAAAAATTGTCTTTCCATATCCGCTCAATGGTCATGAGGAAATTATTTTACTAAGAAAATTTCTTTAAACTCCCTCCATTCCATATTTTATATTTAATAATCTTCCTTTGTGTTTTGAATCAATGACCACCATTGATCAGCATCTCCAGTGAGGCGATAAAGTACCATGAAAACTTTTTAACTTTCACTACTCCCCAAGGGTGGAATATTTTCTATAAGGAATTTATCCATTTCTCATAAACTAGTGGATTTGTACCCCCATTAAATGTTGGTGGTTGTTGCCTCATGAAGTGATTAACATTGATCCTCCTCGCTATGGATCGGGGTGCTCCATACGGGTAAGGTTATTATTCATAATGTGAGTGAGTTGTCCCAGTATGGTGATTAGATGATCAACACCAATTGCATCACCATCTCCACTATAACTATCTTGAGAAGGAGGTAAATCCCCACATAGAGTGCGTGCATTGATACAGTTTCTATTCCTTCCAGTGCCATTTCTAAACAATGTCATAAACTAGATTAGTTTATGAATCTAAATGCGTAATTCCATACTTCTAAAACACATAACATAAATTGAACAGATTATGGATATAATCCATATTCATACAAATATTTTCATTGAGGAAGTATATACTCCTAAACCCTTCATAATGTTTTGTAAATAAAATGAGAATTATCCTAATCATATCCCCTGCGAGTGTCGTAACCAAGAGTACAGCAAGGCCCGTTGTTGTGCACCCTTTCCCGTTTGAGTCTAGCTCAAAGTGGTGTTTTTGGGTTTTAACCCTATGTACATATGTTCCAGAGCTTCCTCTACCAGCTCATATCCAGACAGGGATGTATCGATCATAAAACTCACAAAATCTCTACAATACCAAAATTCTAGGAAGTCATTCTATATTAATCCTCAATGTCTATCTTAGGGCTATGTGATCTAATCAGATTTTATCTTAATATAGCTTCCAAGGTTTATTAATAAACTTTCTCTGATACCAACTATAACGCCCTGACACCAAAAGCCCAGATTAATTGCATTATTACGTATCATTGTCAAAATCACAAAAGATCAAGTCTCGAAAGACTGATTAGTTTAGTAGCCTTCAAAGTACTAGATATATTCATAATGTTTACATTACATAATAAAATGGAAAACTACAACAACATTGTTTCCATATAAAACTCTGATATCCCATATACTATCCCTACAGTTCAGTCATAATATACTTCTTTACATCCTAGGAAAAATAAAACATAGAGAGGGGTGAGCTCAGATCCTCAGTAAGGATAAAAATATAGCAGAAACTTTCATAAATAAGCATAAACAATTAAGGCGATATATAACTAAAACAAAATCCTTTTAAACTTAAAATTCATCATAATATGGAAAAAATAATATGAAATAATACCATTTACTTATTCAAAGGGATATTCTACTAGTTGAATAATCACATGAAATATCAATAACCACTTTTATAATAATGGAATTCATAATTCCAGACTATCATAACCACATAGTCAATGCCTTGTGCCAGGACTACAAATAAGATTTTGTCAAGGCCTTATTCCAAGACACTAGTTTCTCTCATGAGACCTACTGATGCATTGAGGAGCTATATCAGGCTCCACCCATCACTTACTAAGTCTAATGCATTCCTCATATGAAAAGGTTTAAATATACATGAACATTCATATTGAAACTAGCATACGAAATGTCAATACTTCATCCATAAACCATGAATGGTGAACAAATAACACATCCATAGTCAAACATATCACAAAACCTTCAATACAATATGGAATATTTGTATCATAATAAATCAACTTCCAATAACCTTAAAATCCATCAAAGGATATTGACATAGATCAATCAAAACTATTTGAGAGAAATATCTCTTTTTTGAAATAATTTAAAAGTCACATAATTATAAAAGAAAATCTTTACATTGAAAATATTCTTATAAGATTTTAAGGGATGCTTCGATGATTTTATAATGACGGAAAATAACCTCACTCGCTGTATAAGTTAAAAAAGACATTCTTACCTTAATTTTGTCGAAAAGGTTAAAAAGGACCTTGTTTGGAAAATGTTATAAATATTACATTATAAATATCTTATAAAAAATCAAAACAAGGTTATAAATGTATTTAACCCATTATCTATTAAATAGTAAAAATGTTTTGAAATACATGTTTAAGAAACATGGTTGTGGATGATAAAGAGGTCCCAGTAGATAATTTCCTACAAACAACCTCAGATAATGAAGAGATTGTGAAATAAACCATTACCTTGTACTTTTCCTTAGTTGATGGAATTTTAACCTCCTATATAATAGTTAAAACATTGTTATTAAATTATAAAACAATCATATAAAAAATATTATATCATATATGATCTTTTAACATAGCTTTGTTAATAATATATTAGTATTATCGTCATTTCGAGTGTTAACGGATTCGTTTTCATTTATATTCTTTGTTATGTGAGTCATATTTGTTATGTATGGGATGTATCTTATTTATATACAGAATGATATCAAGTATCTAAACGTTATTTTTAATCATCAAATGAAAATTTTTCTTGAATGGATATGATGGGGAATGAATCTCATCGCGTTCGTGGAGACGGTAATCCGTACGTACGTACAAGCGACAATATCATTCTTTTGATATTAAAATAATATATATTTGGATGTTATATCATATATACAGAATCCTTATAATGTTATATTTATTATTTACATCAATTACACATCATTATTATACCCATCCAAATAATAATGTATCTAATAACAATTACACCACGACGTGGAGACGGTAAGCCATATGTATGCACGTATGGTGACAAGTCATTAAAAAGATGGATAGAATAATGAATATGGTTGTACCATATTTATAATAAAATCACAGTATATATAAGATATTGGATTTAATATTTTAAAATGAAAACAACAAATAAAGAGAAAGTGGGAGAAGAAAGGAACTTGAAAGAGGTGAAGAAATATTTACCTCTTCTTTGGGTTCTTCCTTTTGATTTGATCAAAAGGGCTCCTTAGGTTGGCTTTATGAATAAAGAAAGGCCTCTAGGATGAAGGGATGATAGTTGAGAGAGTTTTTGGGTAGGTTTTGGACGATCAAAATGGCTTTGAAGGTGTGAATTATAGAGAAGGAGTAGTTCCCTTTTATATGTGGTGTGAGGGGAACCTTAGGAAAATCCAGAAATATTATTTTATAATAAAATAATTTTCGGTTTATAATGGCTCTAAAATATATTATTTAAAGGATAAGGAAGGGATGGGTCATAAACCACTCAACCAATATGTTTTAGATAGGTTTTGGCCTCATATTTTAGATTTAATTCTTAGTTAAATAGTTTGACATTTACCATGTCTCGCTGTATTTTTATATTATATGGTTAATAAACTTACTATATATTTCCACGTGAACCCCAAGTGGTTCATTAAGGATACACCTATCATTATATAAGTTTTTTGACAATCCTTATATTTTTAGGAATAGAATATCAATTAATAATATAATATTTTTTTTAAAAACTCTTTTATGTCAATTTCGACACTATTTGGTATTTTGTTGTCTCTAAATTCATAAAAACATTATTACTTCTATAAAAAATCATCTAAAAACCTTAATATGTACTATAGACCTAAAACATTAATGGAATTTATAAAAAGTCTCAAATTACATTTATTTGGATATTTATAATATCAGTTATTTTAATATTTCTTTAATTATGTAATTACTCCATCATCATTGTGTCATAAATAAATTAAATTATTTAATGTGTAAAAATAATAAATAAAATAACATTAATTAGGAAATATTTTTATATTTCTAATGAATATTTATAATCTAATTTATCTTATGTATAAACCTATATAAAAAAATTTAATTATTAAAATGTGAATTTAACACTTTTAACTCTTCTTTGAATTAAATAATAATAAATGTCATAATCTAATCCAAGTGGACCTAAAGGATCATATTTTATTCCTAAGGTTTTTTGTTGTTTTAATAACACCTATCCAATAGAATTATGACATGTTTTATGGTAATAATAATATCATTTTTACCCTTAATTACCCTATTTACTTTTAATCGTGGTAAATAAAAGTAAAAATTTACTATTCACAAAAAAATATTTTCATATCATTGAACCAAATTTTACTTACTGATCTGAACTGTGTGTCTCCAATTTTTGAAATTCAACTCACAGAAGCGGTAAAATTAAGTTTTATGCAAATTTGCAAAATCTCCCAAGAGGTGGGTAAAAGACGGTAAAAAGTTCAATAAAATTTTATATATCTAAAATTAATATAAAATGACTCCAATGAATTACATTGAACTTATATTGGTATTATGTATATATTTTTACCAAAAATAAATTTGAATAAAATAAATAATTATTTAAATAAAAGGTCCGTTTTAACCAATAATTTAGTGTTTTTCACTATTCATCAAAAATTGAAAGTTTTTAGAAAAATACAAAAAATTTACCCTAAGCTAAATTCGATATTCCAAATTCAAAAATGAATTCTATTTTGAAAATTAAAATTTATATACTTTCAAAAAGTTAGTATTACTATTCATAACAGCTAGTTTGATTGTTTGTTGTGTGTTGGAACTCGAAGTTGCGTTCAACACACGCTATTGTATTATTCAAAGAGAAGTGTACCGTAGAAGCTTAGGGTGTTACAGTTTAAGAATATTAAAATTTGGGAATCAAATCATAGTGTGATTAGTTTCATTGTGGTGTGGTATATTTCTATTTCACTAAATTTCATTCTTACAAAAACTCATTACAGTGTGACTGCTTCCCTTGTGGATTTATTTTTTACTTTAACACTGAAACTCCTCCAAAATCAATAATCTTGAATTTTAGTTTTCTTATAATCACTTATAAGATTCCAAATAGTCACACTACTACCAAACGAGACACGAGAAGTGCTACACATTTACCAACTCTTTTTAAAAGCGCTGATAAAGGGAAAAATTTGAAGAAAAAAACATTAATTAATATATAAATCTTTAAATCTATTTATATTGATATAAATATAATATTTATTTTTTAAATATGTTTTAGAAATGATGAATGGAAATCAAATATGAATTTTTATGATATTTAGTAAAAGAGGCTTATAAAATAATTTAAAAAAATATTTTTAATTAATAATTATGAAATATTTATCCAACAATAGCCATGTAATAACACTTTGAGTATAAAATAAATAAATAAATAAATAAAAGTAAAAAATATGTTGAAAAAACAACTCAAACTTCAAACAGCCATAACTTTTTTATCTGGGACTCCGTTTGAGCTCTACAGCATATGAAATCGAATCCTGCGACAAGCTCTACAGCCCTTTGGACTGGTGGAACACATCCAAGAATTTTTCATGGCCAAAAAAGGCCTAGAAGGCCTCTGAAACTGAGTTTTTAGTCAGGGTACCCCAACTTTTTACCATTCAAACAGCTATAAATTCTGATACCGATGTCCGATAATTGTTTACCATATATCATATCGATAATAGTTTTATTTTCTTCTATTTGACTAATTGAGGAGCCGAAAAGGACTCCTGGATTAGAAGTTATGGTCGTTTTAACATTAAAACATCTCTAACTTCTGATTCGGATGTCTGCTTTTCTTGTACCACATATCATATTGAAGATCGTTTCATGTTCTTCGATTTGACTAGTTTTGGAGTTGAAACAGACTTCTGTATTAGATGTTATAGTTGTTTTAACATTATCGATGACTTTTCACATCCATGTTTCTATGCATTCATTCATAACTACACACACACACATGCACATATATATATATATCTGTGTGTGTGTGTATTTTATATATGTATGTATGTATGTATTTATTTATTTATTTATTTATTTATCTATAAACACACATAAAAACACATATTCTATAAATTTATTTGAAATTAATCTTATAAATATATATATTATTATACAAATAAATATACGGATAACAAATTATAACTATATATATATTAATATAATAATATATATATATATTAATAAAAATAAATAAATTTATATTAAAATAGGGATCTATATTAATATAAGAAAAAATATAACTATATATATATAACTTGATATATCATTAGAGGGAGAACATAACAAAAAGGCTAAGTGGTAAAGTTACAGCGCACAAGGGGGGAGGTCTTGTGTTCGAATTCCAGTGGCAGCAGGGTCGCACGGGTGCAGCGAAGTGGGGTGCAACGTGCGTGTTGAGGGGGGTGAGGGTGGGGATGGGGGAACAAGTTTTGTTAAAAGGGGGGGTCAAGAAAGCGCTGTAAAACCCCCACAAATTTTTTTTTAATTTTTTTCAATTTTTTGACCTTTATCAGCACTAAAAAAAGCGCTGATAAAAGACCGCTTTTATCAGAACTTTTTTTAGCACTAATAAAAAGTGTATTTTATCAGCGCTTTTTTTATAGATGATAAAGGTACCCTTTATCAGTGCTTTTTGAGCACTGATAAATGGGACCCCCATTTATTAGTGTCGTGCTTTACAGCGCTCAAAAAGCACTGATAAAGGGGTTTTTTTAGCGCTGATAAAAGAAACTTTTGTATTGTTGTCATCACCTCTTTAGAAACATCTAAATTCATTTGAGTTTGAACGTGAATCATGTGTTTTTTAAAAAAATGTCTCATTTTGATTCATAATGTCACAATATTTCGCAGAACTCTCTGTGATTTTAGGTGTCAATGTTTTTTGGAAACAATTTAGAAGAAAATAATTAATGAATTATGGATTATTATATAATATTTTATCTAGAAGAATAGATCCCATTATTCCTATTTTTATCTGATTTGTTTGGTTTTCTAGAGAATATGGGTTTTTATAGTATGGTGTGTTTCACTGTGGTCAATAAGGTTATAACATGAGTAGGTGTATTGAGGAATGGATCTTATTCAATGATATTTTAGTGGTGTTCTATGAAAGTGTGAAAAAAACTATTTTAATGTGGTGTATTAAGTTTAATTAAAGGATTTATAGATTGTGGAACATGAGGATTTATAGATTGTGGAACAGGAGGATTTATTGAACCATGGGAGTCTTGGCAGCGGGATTCTAATGTTTTTTCATTTTGAGATTATTGCATTGTAGTGAATGGAATTGTCTGATGGTCCAAGTTTTCATATTTATTTGTTTTGAGATGCATACTAAAAATTTCACTATGATACCCATAGATTTAAGTGTTGTGGTTTGGTATCCTTTTTTAACCATGACTCTATTTTGATCTATAGAACATTATATGGTTTAGCTCTGGCAACTTTAAGAAAATAATTTCATGTTTTGTTGTTCAAGATATAATTAAGTTGTTACCATTACTATTATAACATGATGATGTATCCTAAAATTTAAAATTTAAAATTTTATCATTTTATAAAATTCTATTATTTTTCTATGACTTCCTTCAAACCTTATTCTCCTTTTTGATCATCTTGGGTTCTCTTTGGTCATTCCTTGGTGATTTTTTGACATTATCTTAGCATGGCTGGGATATTATGATCAAATGTGTGTTTATATCTTGATTTTATTTATTTTTTCTCATTTATTATCTTCCCAAAGGTTATAATAGTGGGGATCATTCAGTTTACTAATGTATCAGTCAAGGATTTGATGGGGTTTTAATTTTGTTAGTTTGTTTTGGGAATCATTTTCATTTCGGTGACATTTTATCATTATTTATCCTTCATTATTGTTCGATACTCCTTACATTTTTAGTTGAGGTAGATATTCAAAACATTTTTCCTCTTATTTATGCTTGAATTTCTAATTAGCATTATTATGTTTTCATTGGTTGAATGGTTATAATTATCCAAACAAATGTAATGTATGAGAATAATGAAATTTAACGGGGAAATATTTTGTGCAAGTGTTTTATATTAATTTATTATCAATTTCATTACATTATTTATTTTATTGACAAATGATATTATAGAACCATTTTTATTGATGTTTATATGTCTTAAATATTTTATAATTGGTTAATCACTTAATTATGGAAATGAATCAGAGTTATGAAAAAATTATAAATTTTATTGTTGTTGGTTATGTGTGACGTGTTGGATAATTGTGAGAGTGTAAATACTGAAGTATTTTTTATTTTATTTACTTTAGTTTTATATTATTCAATTCTAGGAGTTATTATTTTTTACTATAATTATATTTTAACTATTCTTGGTGTGGTTAGAGGGTTCTCGGTATGGACGGTTGTTGTGGTTATAATTTCGGTGATGACTTGTCATGGTTGTTGTGGTTTTTGGCATGGAGGATGTGGGAAGGAAGAAGGTGATGTTGTGGAAGTGTTGATATTATTATTATGGTTATTATAATTATATTTTTTGGTGGTTTATGTAGTTTTGGGTGTATTTATTTTCTTTTGTGTCGTAGTTTCTTGGAAATATGGAATAGTGTTGAACTAATGAATTGGTAATGGATTTGGGATGTCATGAATGAATAAATGGGGATATAATAAATAAATGAATTTATGGGTAATTTTTGTGTGGTAAATGAGAATGGTTTTAGATATTTAGAAGAAATTAAATAAAATACATAAAATAGATTCTGGAATTATAAATGTAGTGTTTTTGGTAAATGGAAAAGGATGGGATTAGTAATGAAGTGATAAAATGGGAAGCTCTGATTTTTGTTGAGGTTATTTTGTAGTTGTGGAGTAGTTGGTTGTGATGTGATTAGTAGTACCAATATAGATTGATGTGCAATGGTGAAGATAAAGTGATTGTGTTAGTTGTATCAATAGAATAAATTCATTGAGGGTCAACCCTAAGGATTGAATTATGTGGTAAATTTTTTCCAAATATCTAGGGTGAAGGTGAGACATATGGCTACCTATTATCCCCTCCCCACTCTCCCTCAAATAAAGCATAGTTTTTGGTGTCCGATGGTTATGAAGAATAGGATATAATGGAATTAGGACATAGTCCTTATAATTTATTTATGGTGTGATTCATGTTGGTGGAAATACATGGAAGTAGGAGATCATGTTGTTGATTCCCATTATGTTTATGTTACCTTGTTATGATAAGGATATTATGTATAGTTTTATGTGGGTATATAGTATACTGTAGTGTTTTGTATATGTTTCAGTGATATTATTTTGTTATGTAGTGATGATGTGGATGTGGATATAATTTATTTACTTGGTTTTGCAGATATAGAAGGGATGGTAACACTATATGCATTCCATTGAGGTGTAAGGAAGACTAGATCATTGGGAATCTGGTTGAGAGGTACCATTATTGATATATTAATTTGATATTATGTTACTATTTTAAGATGTATATTCATTGATTTATACTTGTAAAATATGTGTGGTAGTTGATCTAGCACAGTTGACGAGTTAGTTTGCATATTTATTCACTAATGAATAGAAATCCTTCTTCCATATTTGAATGAGTGTTTTTTTTGGGAGGATACTACTATGTATGATTATATTATCACCCCTATATATATATTATAGGTTTTAGGAGGGATTTAATGATCAAGTTATATTGTCTTACATCGTAGTGGTTTTTTGTTCTCAAAGAGTTGCTTCTATAATACATACATTTTGATATTTTTATTTTAGATAACTTTTGATTATTTTTTATATGACAACCCTGCTTTTTATTACAACTTAAACATGCTTTACAACATAAAACTTCACTTGATCCAACAAAGAAGATCGATAGGTTTAGTGTCTTTGGGGCTTAGGATCATTACATAAAAACTTTAAACTTGAAATACAACATCTTTATTGAAAACTTCCTTTACATGACCACTACATTCCTTCGTACTTAGCATTGCATGGGATAACCTGAGGACATGCATAAGAAAAGGGTGAGCTATAAAGCCCAGTAAGGGAGTAAAAAATGAATAACATGAGGAGTGAATTACATGTTAGGCAATAGGCATATCAATAGAGCATAATAGAAACATGAACATAAAGACATGATAAAGCATGATAATCATAACATGGAAATGTGGCAACAACACTTAACATTGAATTAGCATGAGCCAAGGCTCATTGCACATGGAGCATGAGTAAACACTCATTGCACATGACGTATCATGATACTATACTTTACCCAATGCATTGGAGCGCTATAAAGGGCGCACCCTTCTTAAACATTTCATTTTATTCATAAGTGTGCCACATGGATCATAAAACATGGATTCATAAAACATAATCATTTCTTCCACGATAAAGGAATGTGGAATTCATACATGAAAATTTATAATCAATATGTAAATGTGCATAAAGGTGAATACCCTTGATGGAGAAATGGGCATGGTATTCACTACACAAAGACATTGTCTTAGAAAATCGGTGCGATTTCGGCAGCGTAACGGCGTGACATAAGAATTCATAAAAAATGTTGATGAGAGAGAAAGGGGTTCCTCATCATATTTACATGTAATGGACAGTAAGGAGATCATATATATACATTTCCCAACAATATAAATGGAATTTATATTCATGATACAAAAGTATTGCTTGAATGTAAAAGAAGAGAGAGAAGTTCCTTTCGGAATTTCGGCATAGTAACGGGTGTACATGGGAGGCATTTAATGAGAGAGAAAGGGTTATCCCATCATTCAAGCAATAAGAGGGCAGTATGGGGGAGGTTCGAAACCATACCCCAACATTCATAATTGAAATAAAAAAAGGCAATACAACTTAAAGAAAATTGACAAAAATTAGAAAGGAAGAAAACCCCTTACTTGGAAGTGTGCTTCCAAAGGCTAGAGAGAGGCTTGTGAGAGGCTTCTTGGGAGCTTGGGGCACCTTGAGAGGATTCTAGAGAGAGTAGGGCAGAGGTTGGATGAACTTCAAGGGCTTTGAGTGAGGAGGAAGTGGGAGCTTGGGTGGGTTTATATAGGAAATGTGAGAGAATTCTTTATTATTTAGGTTTAGGACCCCTTATATTAAAATAATCCAAACCACAAACCGTCCCATGGTATTTGCCCATGGTTTCTGGAAAAGGAAAGAGGAAAACAATATTTTACAAGTCCAAGGTCCGAAATTATTAAAAAATTAGGGTTGCTTATGTGGAGGTGAGTCACACTCCCATGGAAATTAATTTAAAAAGGCAAAGTGTTGAATAAGTCTTGAGGGCTCCTTTAATGCTTTGAAAAGTAAGTCAAACAAACCCAAAACCTCATTATTTTAATGATAAAACACATATTGGACGAACATAAGGATTATGGTATTTTATTGCATCACCATTGGGTTATTATGATGTCATAAAACACATTATATATTTAAATGGTATTTAATTTTTACCCAAAAATTTGACTGTCTCAGAAAATTATGAAAAATTCACCGTTGGATAATTTTGACGTCCTGATTCCAAATATCATATTTATTTTATCTAAATAATTTTCTAAATATGTGAATTTTCACTTTTAAAATAAAAACCGACATTTATAAAAAATTCACGGGTTTTAACAGAAATGGATTTCAAACCTTAATAAAAATTTTAATTACACTCATAAAATTATAAGATCATTTATATTTAATAAAAATTAATTTAATATTAATAATAATATTTTATTAAAATATTATTTAATTCAAAAATCCTTTAATTTAATAAAATATAATTCTTAATTAAATAATAACTAAAAACACCATTTGTACTTTAAAAACTAATTACAATGTATCAAAAAAATTATATTCATTATTATATACAAAAAATAATGTACATGAACATGGTGCTACTTATTTGTTACATAACCCCTAAAAATAGCTGCATAAGACCTAAGGGTAAGGTGTGCGATGGTGACAGACTCTTGGGGTTGCTCGGATAACATCGCTCGAGTGGTAATCTCTATCAACTTCCATTTTTCCCGTAGACGATCACGTTCGAGCTTGACTTGATGAAGCTCAGCTTGGGCTTGGTCAAGGGCAAAGCCCAAAGACGCCACCTCTTTTCTGAGCTCTGACAAATGGTCTTCGTAAGGGGAAATTCTACTGGATGAGGCCATCTCTTCCTTTGTCTGAGTAGAAATGGTTTCGTTAAAGCCTTATATTTATACTACTCAGATGATCACTGTTCAACGACTATAAAAGTAACAGTCACAAATCTTAACATAAAACTAAAGAAGTTGACATCTTATAAAAACATTTTTTTTTCATAAAGAAACATTTAACTGGATCAAGAGGGATTTTCCATTAATGAAACTTTGGGTCGTTACAACATTACCCCCTTAAGAAATTTCGCCCTCGAAATTTTCCTTTTCCCACACTAAAACAAATGTGGGTAACTTATCTTCATCATATCCTCAGACTCCCAAGTTGCTTCTTCAAACTTTTGGTTTCTCTACAACACCTTGACGAGGGGCATTGTCTTATTTCGTAGAACTTTTTCTCTACGATCTAAGATCTTCATTGGTTTCTCCTCATAAGAAAGATCATCTTCCAATTGTACCACCTCGGAAGAGAGTACATGTGAAGGGTCCGGTATGTACTTCCTTAAGAGGGATACATGAAATACATCATGCACCTTGGACATAGTCGGTGGAAGTGCTAGTCGATAGGCCACAGCCCCAACACGATCAAGAATCTCGAATGGGCCGATGTACCTTGGACTTAACTTCCCTTTCTTTCCAAACCTCATAACCTTCTTCCACGGAGATATGCGTAAAAACACCATGTCTCCGACTTTAAACTCAAGGTCTCATCGACGATTATCTGCATAAATCTTCTGTCGACTTTGGGCTGCCTTGATATGCTGCTGAATGGTTTTCACCTTCTCCACCATTTCTTCGACCATTTCTGGTCCAAGCAGCTTACATTCACCGACCTCATCCCAACATGCCGGTGTTCTACACCTTTTCCCATACAGGGCTTCATATGGTGCCATTTGGATGCTTGAGTGGAAACTATTATTATAAGAGAACTCAACCAGAGGAAGATGTTGATCCCATCCTCCTTTAAAGTCCATTGAGCACGCTCTCAACATATCCTCAAGTGTTTGGATAGTCCGCTCGGATTGGCCATCAGTTTGAGGATGATAGGCCGTACTGAAGTTTAGTTCAGTATTCAGAGCATGTTGAAGACTCTTCAAAAACTTAGAGGTAAATCTTGGATCTCGGTCAGACACAATAGATAGTGGTACTCCATGCAACCGTACCACTTCCCTGATATATATCTGTGCCAGTTGATCCAAAGAGAAATCCTCTCGAATAGCAATGAAGTGTGCAGTCTTTGTAAGACGATCCACAACAACCCAGATTGCATTGTTGCCTTTGGATGTCCTTGGAAGTCCGGTGACAAAGTCCATGGTGATGTTCTCCCATTTCCATTTTGGTATGGGCAATGGTTGCATCATCCCCTTAGACTTCTGCCTCTCTGCCTTCACTTGCTGACACACCAAGCACTTTGATGTATATTCAGTGATCTCCTTCTTCATATTATCCCACCAAAAGTTTTCTCGGAGATCTCGATACATCTTTGTGCTCCCTGGGTGAATAGAGAAATTTGAACTATGTGCATCATCCAAAAGTTCCTTCTTCAGCTCCGAACTTGATGGAACACATAGTCTTTTCCCAAACCGCACAATTCCTTCTTCATTAACATTAAACTCTGAGGATTTTCCCTTTTTGATAGCTTCCACTTTTTCTTGGATTCCCGCATCATCCTTTTGAGCATCCTTTAACCTTTCCAAAAGAGATGGTTGAGCAATCATTTGTGAAAGGATTGATGATGTTCCCTTCTTTATGATTCCCACGTCCATCTTCGTCAAGTCTAAGAAGATTGGATCCTTCTCAATTCTCATCATTGATAGAATTGCTGGATCCTTTCTACTTAGGGCATCCGCCACCTTGTTCGCCTTCCCAGGGTGGTAATGTATTGAACAGTCATAATCCTTGATGAGCTCTATCCATCTTCTCTGGTGCATATTAAGCTCTTTCTGTGTGAATATATATTTAAGACTCTTGTGGTCAGTATATATCTCACATTGATCTCCATAGAGATAATTCCGCCAGATTTTCAAGGAAAAGATCACCGCCGCCAACTCCATATCATGCGTTGGATAGTTTCTCTCATGGATTTTCAACTGCCTTGAGGCATAGGATATCACTTTATCATTCTGCATCAGCACACATCCTAAGCCCTTCTTCGAAGCATCACTGAATACCACAAAAATCTCCCCACTTGTGGGTAAAGTGAGCACAGGTGCAGTGATAAGCCTCCTTTTCAACTCCTTGAAGCTTTCTTCGCATTCATCACTCCAAGCAAACTTTACTCCCTTTCGAGTTAGCTTGGTAAGAGGGTTGGACAATCGTGAGAAATTTCTCACAAATCGTCGATAATATCCAGCTAACCCCAAGAAGCTACAGATATCAGTTACCGATGTTGGCCTCGGCCATCCCTCAATTGCATCTGTTTTGGAGGGGTCCATAGATATCCCATGGCTTGTGATGATATGACCCAAGAATGAGACTTCCTTCAACCAAAACTCACACTTTCTGTACTTTTCATAGAGCTTCTCCTTGCGCAAAGTCTCTAGTACAGTTTTTAAATGGTCCTCATGGTCCTCCTTGGTTTTGGAGTATATTAGAATATCATCTATAAAGACTACAACAAATTTGTCTAGGTAATCTCTAAAGACTCTATTCATCAAGTCCATGAATATTTCTGGAGCATTGGTGAGTCCGAAAGGCATTACTATGAATTCATAGTGCCCGTACCTTGTACAAAAAGCAGTCTTGGGGATATCTTCCTTCTTCACCCTTACTTGATAATATCCCGACCGCAAGTCGACCTTGGAGAAGTATTTTTCTCCACGCAGCTGATCAAACAAGTCAACGATTCTTGAGAGAGGATACTTGTTCTTTATCGTGATTTTGTTAAGTTCACGATAATCGATGCAAAGCCGCATTGACCCATCCTTCTTCTTGACGAAGAGGACTGGTGCACCCCATGGTGATGCACTTGGGTGTATAAACCATTTATCCAGATTCTCCTGTAGTTGTTTCTTCAGCTCTTCAAGCTCAACAACATCCATTCTATATGGAGTCTTGGATATTGGTAGCGCCCCAGGTATAAGTTCAATTGAGAACTCAAAATCTCTTCTTGGAGGAAGACCAGGAAGTTCCTCGGGAAATACTTCAGTGAATTCCCTCACAATAGGCATTTCTTCAAGGGTGGTTTCTTCCTTGGACTTAATCATCTGAGCCAGATATGCGTGCTCATAAGGTAGTAATATCCATGCTTGAGATGATGGAGCTAAAGGAGATTCATCTTCCTCCTGACACTTGTAAAGAATCGGGGGTCGATTCTCCATATGGAGTGTGATTTCCCTCTCCCGACAATTTATGTTGGTTCTATATAAGGAAAGCCAATCCATGCCAAGAATTGCATCAAATTCCACCAAAGGAAGTATGACGAGGTTCGCTAGGAAATTCAATCCACATATTATAACAGGGGAGGACTTATACTCATGGGATGCAATGATTGCCCCATTTGTCGTACTCACCGACATCTTTACTTCCATGATCTGTGGTGGTGCAGGGATTGTTCTACTAAACTTTTGAGATATAAAAGAATGCGTAGAACCTGAATCAAAAAGTATGTTCGCTATTCTTGAATGAATATCTAGCGTACCTATCACCACTTCGTTTTCGGGGTTCACTTCGGCAGAAGTGATGGAAAAATCTCTTCCTTGCTATCTTGGAGGTTGTTGATTGCCTCCGATAACCCTTGGATTAGGGCACTGATTCGCAAAATGACCCGGTTCATTGCATTTGAATCATTGAACAACGCGTTGAGGTTCGAACGGAGCGTTCCTCTCCTCTGTCGCAACCGCGGGTCCTTCTTGCTGACAGTTAACAGCTAGGTGCCCTTCTCTTCCACACTTGAAGCATTTTCTTGTCCCCCTAAGGCAATTTCCAGGGTTCTTCTTTCCACACTTTTGGAAAGTGGGGTGCTGGAATTTCTTAGCGCCGTTGGATGTATCCATCGGACCACCAGCATTGAAGTCCACCTTACGCTTATTGTCCCCATGATACCCCTGTGATTCTCCGATCTCCATTTCAACCTTGAGGGCACATCGGACAATTTCCTCATAGCTGTCGAAGTCATGGATCGCTAATGTTTTCCACAAGCTAGGCTTCAGCACACCAAAGAAGCAGTAAACCTTGCATTCGGGGGTAATGACAAAGCCGGAAGCGTATCGTGCAAGCCTTGTGAAGTTTTCCTCGTACGCTCCCACAGGTTCTTCATCTTTCTGTTTGAGGGAAAGGAAGTCCCTTTCCATCTTAAGACGGAGGGTGCACGGAAAATATTTATTGAAAAACATCTTCCGGAATACCTTCCATTCCAAATCCTCGATCTCCTCCTCAGGCTTCGTATTTTTGATCAATGTCCACCATTGATCAGCTTCACCCTCCATACGATAAGTCGCCAGGATAACCTTCTCTTTTTCAGAGCATTGGAGGATGGAGAATATCTTTTCAATGGAGTTGATCCATTGTTCAGCAATCGTGGGATCGGATGATCCACTAAAAGTAGGAGGCCTTTGTCTCATGAAGCTTTCAATAGTGACTTGTTCTTTCTTAGGGGGGGTTGAACGTTCCTCTTGACCAGTGTTTCTATTCAAAACTTGAGTTAGTTGGGAGATAAGCGTGACAAAGTTCGTGATTCCCGCTCCCATTGGATTGGGCATCTCATAAGTACAATCATCACACTGATCTTCACAACGGTTGTTAGCCCGAGTTCTCCTATTACCGGCCATTGGCTGGAATAAAAGGAAAGTTAGGGGTAACACATAAAGGGTAATCCAAAGACAAAAGTTGATGACTTATAAATAAACTTTAATCTCTTTAACTCATGAGTCTATAGGATTCAATCCAGACTTTTCATGATCTTCCTTCTAACATATATTCTTAGGGGCATTTTTCCCTTAATAAGGGTTCATACTAAGATTGTGAATTTATCAAAACATATCCCCCGGGAGTGTCGTAACCAAGAGTGCAACAAGGCCCATTGTCGTGCACCAGTTCCCGTTCGAGTCTAGCTCAAAGCGGTGTTTTCGGGTTTTACCCCTAGGATACATCTGTGCCAGAGCCGCCTCTACCTGCTCGTATCCAAACAGGGATGTATTTGTTTGATAAACCACTTACTTAGTATTTACCAAAACATAGGGATGTTTTTATTATGCTTAGTCTTGTATCTAAGGCTTTACTAGGGTTTCCTAATCCCAAAAATAACTAAACCTATCCTCTGATACCAACTATGGCAACCCTGCTTTTTATTACAACTTAAACATGCTTTATTACATAAAACTTCACTTGATCAAACAAAGAAGATCGAGAGGTTTAGTGTCTTTGGGGCTTAGGATCATTACATAAAAACATTAAACATGAAATACAACATCTTTATTGAAAACTTCCTTTACATGACCACTACATTCCTTCGTACTTAGCATTGCATGGGATAACCTGAGGACATGCATAAGAAAAGGGTGAGCTATAAAGCCCAGTAAGGGAGTAAACAATGAATAACATGAGGAGTGAATTACATGTTAGGAAATAGGCATATCAATAGATCATAATATAAACATGAACATAAAGACATGATAAAGCATGATAATCATAACATGGAAATGTGGCAACGACACTTAACATTGAATTAGCATGAGCCAAGGCTCATTGCACATGGAGCATGAGTAAACCCTCATTGCACTTGAAGCACGAGTAAACCCTAGTTTCACTTGAATTAGAATGAGTAAACACTCATTGCACATGACGTATCATGATACTATACTTTACCCAATGCATTGGAGCGCTATAAAGGGCGCACCCGTCTTAAACATTTCATTTCATGCATAAGTGTGCCACATGGATCATAAAACATGGATTCATAAAACATAATCATTTCTTCCACGATAAAGGAATATGTAATTCATACATGAAAATTTATAATCAATATGTAAATGTGCATAAAGGTGAATACCCTTGATGGAGAAATGGGCATGGTATTCACTACACAAAGACATTGGCTTAGAAAATCGGTGCGATTTCGGCAGCGTAACGGCGTGACATAAGAATTCATAAAAAAGGTTGATGAGAGATAAAGGGGTTCCTCATCATATTTACATGTAATGGACAGTAAGGAGATCATATATATACATGTCCCAACAATAGAAATGGAATTTAGATTCATGATACAAAAGTATTGCTTGAATGTAAAAGAAGAGAGAGAAGTTCCTTTCGGAATTTCGGCATAGTAACGGGTGTACATGGGAGGCATTTAATGAGAGAGAAATGTTTTTACCATAATTAAAACAATAAGAGGGCAGTATGGGGGAGGTGCGAAACCATACCCCAACATTCATAATTGAAATAAAAAAAGGCAATACAACTTAAAGAAAATAGACAAAAATTAGAAAGGAAGAAAACCCCTTACTTGGAAGTGTGCTTCCAAAGGCTAGAGAGAGGCTTGTGAGAGGCTTCTTGGGAGCTTGGGGAACCTTGAGAGGATTCTAGAGATAGTAGGGCAGAGGTTGGAATAACATCAAGGGCTTTGAGTGAGGAGGAAGTGGGAGCTTGGGTGGGTTTATATACGAAAGGTGATAGAATTCTTTATTATTTAGGTTTGGGACCCCTTATATTAAAATAATCCAAACCACGAACCATCCCATGGTATTTGCCCATGGTTTCTGGAAAAGGAAAGAGGAAAAAAATATTTTACAAGTCCAAGGTCCGAACTTATTAAAAAATTAGGGTTGCTTATGTGGAGGTGAGTCACACTCCCATGGAAATTCATTTAAAAAGGCAAAGTGTTGAATAAGTCTTGAGGGCTCCATTAATGCTTTGAAAATTAAGTCAAACAAACCCAAAACCTCATTATTTTAATGATAAAACACATATTGGCCGAATATAAGGATTATGGTATTTTATTACATCACCATTGGGTCATTATGATGTCATAAAACACATTATATATTTAAATGGTATTTAATTTTTACCCAAAAATTTCACTGTCTCAGAAAATTATAAAAAATTCACCGTTGGATAATTTCGACGTCCTGATTCAAAAAATAATATTTATTTTATCTAAATAATTTTATAAATATGTGAATTTTCACTTTTAAAATAAAAACCGACATTTATAAAAAATTCACGGGTTTTGACAGAAATGGCTTTCAAACCTTAATAAAAATTTTAATTGCATTCATAAAATTATAAGATCATTTATATTTAATAAAAATTAATTTAATATTAATAATAATATTTTATTAAAATATTATTTAATTCAAAAATCCTTTAATTTAATAAAATATAATTCTTAATTAAATAATAACTAAAAACACCATTTGTACTTTAAAAACTAATTACAATGTATCAAAAAAATTATATTCATTATTATATACAAAAAATAATTTACATTAACATGGTGCTACTTATTTGTTACATAACCCCTTAAAATAGCCGCATAAGACCTAAGGGTAAGGTGTGCGATGGTGACAGACTCTTGGGGTTGCTCGGATAACATCGCTCGAGTGGTAATCTCTATCAACTTCCATTTTTCCCGTAGACGATCACGTTCGAGCTTGACTTGATGAAGCTCAGCTTGGGATTGGTCAAGGGCAAAGCCCAAAGATTCCACCTCTTTTCTGAGCTCCGACAAATGGGCTTCGTAAGGGGCAATTCTACTGGATGAGGTCATCGCTTCCTTTGTCTGAGTAGAAATGGTTTCGTTAAAGCCTTATATTTGTACTACTCAGATGATCACTGTTCAACGGCTATAAAAGTAACGGTCACAAATCTTAACATAAAACTAAAGAAGTTGAAATCTTAAAAAAACATTTTTTTTTCATAAAGAAATATTTAACTGGATCAAGAGGGATTTTCCATTAATGAAACTTTGGGTCGTTACATTTTACTTTTACATGAATTATGAGATAGTGAATGATTTATTATTTATGATATGGATTTAATTGGTGGGTTTTTATTATGTTACTTGGATTTATAAGGGTAATACATATTCTAGGGTGCTTTTATATCTATGGTACGGGTTGCTAACCCATAGCCTATTGAATGAAGGTTTCTGGTATCACTATCATCTTTACTATCAACCCAGGACCAATTATAGTGGGGGTGGTCTATAAGAAAGTGGTATCAATTCTATGAATTAGATTATGGATAAATTATGTGGTTAATAACTACTTGGTACACCATTTGGTTGATAGAGAAATAGTATCAATCAAACCTGACACATTAAATAGTAAGTGGTACTAGATAAGAAATAGGTGTTTAGGGTTCCCTATGATCGGACTCAAGGATCATAAGATTAATAGATTTCCTAAGTATGATAATACTTATTTTTGGGTAGATACCTATATGATATTCATGAATCATGATTTTTTAAAATTGTATTTGAATTAGGCGATTTTCAATAAATTTAAATAAGCCTAATTTAATGATCTTTAATTGTGTAAGTGAAAAACTTATATGGGAAGGTGATTCATAGAGAAAGATGCTGTGAGATTTTAAATGCTAGTAATTTGTAATGTTTAAGGGGAAAATATAAAATTAGAATATAGGGAAATTGTTAAAGGATATTTATATTTTTATTAACATTATTTATGTGTGGAAATAACATTGGAATATATTATTCATTGGTCAGATGAGAGGAGATGATCTTCAGTGGTGGTTCTTGTTTATTTGTGATCATGAGGAGTTTGAGACATTGTTGGGTGTGTTTTAGATTTAGTTTTGTGTTGGTTTTCTCACTTTAATGCTAATGGAAACTAGAGGGTAGAAGTTTATTTCTATTTATATGAGGGAATTTAGTTGGTGGGAGTTTGGAGCCGAGTTCAATAATCATTTTCATTTTTATCCTAATCTTATTACTAATAAGGAGTTAATTTGACAACATTTGAAATAGGGTTTTCATCTAGATATCCAACACCAATTCATCCCATTTACATTTTAAATGTATCTCAAGTTGTTGAGAAATTCATAAGTTATAGAGAATATGTTTGTGTCGATCGTGTCATATTAAAATAGGAATTAATTAAAAATTTATTCAGAGTGGAGCTATATATGTTGGATCTCAGTTATCTAGGTAGTAATGGTTTTTACTGGTGGGTATTTAGTCTTATATTTCTTTATCTCACTTCCCTAGATCTGGTAGTCATCAAGACACTACTATGAGTTTTGGACGTGTGTTTTTTCCCTATGGGGATTATGTCCATCAATAGTTCTTGTTCCAAAACTATTTGGTGGTTAGTATGGGAAATTGGAAAATTTTATATGAATCTATACAAATAGTTTACTCCAAGACCACTTTAGCAACAATAGTATATTTAGTGGGAATATAGGTAGCATATAAAAGTTGATTTTGGTATAAGATAGCCACATTATGTTCCTTATCAATAGGGAAATTACTATGAGTGTGGTATTGGAGGTGGACCTCATCATGGCCAATGAGATAGAGGATTAAAACATTTTCAGTGGCATTACCTAGTGTTTATAGCTCAATAAGGGGTAGATATCATGAAAGGTAAAAAAAATCATCCACTGTGCCTTGTAATTTGTTTGATTGAGGATCTTTACACTATTTCATTTCACTTACCATGGTCTATGTTTAGGAATCATGGTGGACAAGCATCTTGTACCCATGGAGTTATTTATGGAAATTTAATTTCATTCTATCTTGGTTAAGGTGTTTCAATTTCTTGATATAATAATAGGACAACATTAGTTGTTGGGATGATTCTTCCTACTGTATATATGACCATAAGATTTCATACTTAGTGTGGATTGGTTCTATTTTTTTGAGTTATTATTGATTCCATATAGATTAAGGTTTCTTTATTTTATATAGAACAATATAATTAATTTTTAGAGATATAAATCATTTTTAAGTATTGTATGGGAATATAATATTTATCTGCTTAGCTATAATAGTATGTGTTGGGGATGATGGAGTTCCATCCTATAGTGTTTTCAAACGTTGTTGATGAGTATCTAGATGTTTTTATTAAATAGGTTGTGAAAAATCCCCATCAATGTGATGTTGATTTTGGGATATAGTTATGTACCAATATTTCTCTAATTTGGATTTCACTTTATCATATGAAACCTTTTGAGTTGTAGGATTTGTAGATTTAATTTAATGATTTGTTTTGAAAGGGATTTATTGAACCCAGTGTGTCACCTTAGGGTGCCCTAGTGTTATTCACTCTGAATGTGGATTATAGCTTGGATTTTTATATTTATTAATATAGATTAAATCATGTTTCACTGAATTATTTTTATCCTGTCATAAGGAATGATAATTTCTTAATCATTTTATAGGAGCTAATTGTTTCTCAAAGATTAACATGTTGTCTGGATGTTATCAAATTTGGATAAAGGGGGGAGATACCCTAAACACTATTTTCACATGTCTTTATGGAAACAATGATATCATGGTTATATAATTTTATATTATGTGTTATCTATATATTTTCATAGTCTTGATGAAATCAATGATTTGAAATTTCTTGGATCAATTTATGGTTGTGTTCATTGGTGATATTATTGTGTACTCATGGCTTGAGGAGGATCATTTTGAGCATCCTAGAGTTGTTTAAAAGGTTCTTAAAGGGCATAACATCTATGGGAAGTAATACAACAGAAAGTTTTGGATGAATTAATTTAATTTTATCAAGAATTTTGCATCTCAATAGGGTGAATTGGCTTATCCTTTTAATATTGAGTTTTTTGTCTCTTGGGTAGATCTTAAGAATATTGTAGAAGTTATAGAATTACTTGGCCTTGAAAGCTATTGGAAGAGGTTAAAATACAATTTCTCCAAAATTGAGCCCCTTTCAAAATATTTTACTTAAAAGGACAAATATTTTTATGACTTGGTCAATGTCAAGAATCATTTTATTATTGGAAGGAGAAGCTTATTAGTGATTACATTCTCCATCTTCCAGAACAATGAATCATATTTGGGATACTTAATTACACTTAATGTATTTTACAGGGTATTTTTGGATATATTATATTTTATTAATCTCATATGAGTCACTATATTTATATCCACATGGAAATATCAACACTACCTATGATCTTGAGTTGGTGAAAATGGTGTTTTCTCTGAATCTATGAAAGAATTACCTAATCGGATATAACTTTTTAAACTTCACTGGTCAAAAAATCCTGATGTATATTTTCTATTAGTGTGATTTAAATAAATTTTCAGTGATAGTGGATGTATTTATTATAATATTATGACTTTTTGATATTCTATGCATTGGTTAAAGGAATTAAGGTGTCCGATTCATTGACCAAGAAGTCATTAGGTAGTGTTGTTTGTGAGCCTATAGATGAAAAGACTGTGAAAGATGATATTGAATCATTATATTTTTATATAGAGGAAGTTAGTGGTAGAGTGTGAAAATATTATATGATGGTACATTCATACTTCATTCAGAAGGTGGAGGAGTTTCGATTAGTATATTCTAACGTGGAGTTTTGGAACAACTGTATTTTGTGTAGAGATTCTTCATAGAGTTTTTTAGAGGATGATTAATATTGGGTGTTATTTATAGTAAATATCTTTGTTCTTTTAGTGGTTCATAATATGTTTTTTTAATCTCATTTATCACCTCTAGTGTTGAATCCTATTATATCCAAGATCTATCATTCAACGAGGAGTCATTTATTGTGTCATGGAATAAAGAGGTCGATGGTTGTGTTTGTGTCTCGATGCCTATTATGTCAGTTGGTGAAAGTTGAGAATCATGTTTTCAGTGGGATGTGGTAGCCATTATATGTTCCTAAGTGGAAATGGGAGAACATATAATGGGTTTTTATCACCATATTCCCTCAAAATTCTACGGTGTGATTCTATATGGGTGTTTTTTAATAAGTTAATCAAGATATCTCATTTTTTAGTGATCAAGTATTTAATCCAAATGGATTATTTAGTGAAACTCTATATAGAGGAGATTTTATAGCTTCTTGGGGCTTTGAATATGATAATTCTTTATTTATATCTTCATTTTAAATCATGATTATGAAAGTGTATTGAGTTTAAAATAGGATTTTATTTTTCCTTACAACTTTATTTCATCCTCATATGAATGGTAAGATAGAGCGGGGGAAATTTTCTAGTTTCACACATGTGTTATAGATTTTGGGCTTTCTGGGGTTATGTATTTATCATTATTCATGTTTTACTATTGAAATATCCATCATTAATCCATTGGTATGTATCTGTTTTAATTTTTATATAGGTGTACATTCATAACTCTATTATGTTAGACTGAGACTATTGAATTAGAGATCTTTAATCAAGATTTTTTACAGTTCATGAACAAGAATATTTAGGTTATTTTTTAATGGATGATGGTAGCTTAGTATTTTCATAAATATTATGATTATCATAGGATGATACTGTTAGATTTTAATTTTTGGGGGAAATTATTTATAAATGTTTTACCTCATCAGGGGTAGTGGAGGTTCAGTTGAGGTAATAACTTATCTTATTAGTTCATCAAACATATCAAAGTGTTAAATTGTATTGGTGAGGTGGGATATTGTTAAATATTTCTTTCATAGATGGATTGGATCCATGATTTATTATATGTTTCAAAAAAAAATTGGTATCTTCATGATTATTCCCAAGTCATTGATTATGGTGAGTTTAATGTTTAGGATGATGCGGCATTCATGGAATAGTCCTTTAAAATTTTGGATCGTTATGATAAGGTGTTTCGCAACTGCATAATTCCTTATTTTTTGTGTCTTGTAGAGGAATAATTCTTTAGAGGAGTTTATGTGGAAATTTTAGTAAAAAATTCATGCTCATTGTAATTATTTTTTTAATTTATGATTTTATATTGAGATTCTAGATTATATTGTAGTTTAATTCGAGTTATAATCCCTTGTATAATATATAGTGGTCTTATATAGTGGGGAAGTTTTTATATGAGAGGTATATCCCTATAGTGTTTGGTTTTATATGATATTTCTTTATAGTCATATGGGATTAATTTTTATTCATGGTGAAAATAATAATTTTATGGGTATCTCATATAAGGTCTCAAACTTTCCCAAACTACTCATTTTTTGTTCCTAAATGTTGGAGGTTTCAGAATGATGAATAAAAGAAAATAGTAAATTAGAAGTAGAGTCTTAAATTATATTTTAACTAGAATAATGGATCACATAATGACTATGTTAACATTGGAATAGTTATTTCTTTGGAGATGAGGGGTTATTTTAAACGGGTGTGATTCAGTGTGGCCAGTAAGGTTGTGGTGTGAGGAGGTCTATTGTGACTTAGAGGGGAATGATATTTTAGTGTAATTATATCTAAGTGTGGAAAACCTTTTATCGGATGGTGTGTTGTGTTGTAGTGGAGTATCTATTTATTATATTATGGGAGTATTTTTTTCACCGTGGTAGTCCTAGCAATGGGATTTCAAGGTTTTTCAATTTTTTGACTATTGCACGATGGTGAATGATATTGCATTGTTTTCTTAATTTGATGAGTTATCAGTTTTAGATAGAGGAAAAGGATTAAATTATGATCCAAAATGATTCAATAATTATAGTATGGTAGATACCATTGCATTATGACCCTCTTTTGATGTATCATTTTCAACATGGTTTGATGCCACGAAACTTAAAGGAATCCTATTGTGTTTTATGTATCATGATATTATTGTGGGTTGACCCTTATCATTTCTCAAAGATAATCTCACTTCAAATTTTAAATTATAAATTCAATATTTTTCTCAAATTATCTTTTATTTCTATAAATACATTTAAACCCTAAGAACCCATTGGATCGTCTTGGGTTCCCTTTTCCTATCCTTTGTGTGTTGTTTTCATTATCTTGGAATGGTTGGTAATTTATGAAACAAGGTGTGTTTCTCACTCTCTCTTTTCTCTTTTATTTATAATTTCTTCTACTATAAAAAGTTATGATAATGGGGTCCTTAGTTTAGTGATGAATTATACGATATTTTTATGGTTTTATTATGTTGTTAGGTCTTGTGGTGAACCCTTCTTTGTTTGGTGGAATATGACTATTGTTTATCCTTTATTATTATACTCTACTGATTTAATCTTTAGTTGAGGTAGGAAATTCAAAACTCCTCTTATTTTATTTATGTGTGAATATGGAATTATAATTCTTATGTTTTGATTGGGTTAATGGTTATAATTATCCTAATAAACATAGTGAATCAAATTAATGAAATTGAAAGGGGAAATGTGTTTTCCCTATGCTTTATGTAAATTCTATGTTACTTATAGTGACTTTTTTCTTTGTTGATTGATGTGAGATATTGTGGAACCATTTTTATTAATGTAGATATGAATTATCACTTTCATAATTTGTTAATTATTTAATTATGGTATGTAATAAAATCTACGAAAATCTAGAAATTGTATTACTATCATTTATACCTTAAGTGTTGGATAAATGTGAAATAATAAATGATGATGGATGTATAATGTTGTTTGTTATAGTTTTATATGATTAACTATAAGAATGTTTTATTTTTTAGTACTATTATATTGTAATTAATATTTTTTGTTTAGAGGGTCACTTTATGGATAGTTTTCATTTTTGTAATTTAGGTGATGGCATTTCATGGTTGTAGTTGTTATTTTCATGGTCGATATGGGTAGTAAAAGGGTGGTGTTTTGGAATTTTTGATGTATTTTTTGTGGATATTATAATTATATTTGGTAAAGGTTTATGCAGTACAAGTTTTTTTAACTTGGGTTATGTTATAGTATCCCAATAATATGGACTAATGTTGAACTAATGAATTATTAATGGGTTTGGGATCTGATGAATGAATAGAGGGGATGAAATAAATAAGTTAAATGATGGGTAACAATTGTGCGGTATGTGAGAATGATACTAGACATGTGGAAGAAGTTAAATTTAATGGTAGAAATACATTGTTTCATAATATACATAATGTGTTTGGTAAAGGATAAAGGATGGGATTGGTAATGATGTCCGGAAATTCTAAGTAATGACTATTTTTTGGAAAAAAAAATCATGGTGGTGTAGTTGGTTGTCCTATGATTAGTAGTGGAAGAATTCATCGATGAGTGTAAGTGGATATAAAGTAATTATTATTATTTTCGTACGAAATTTAATGCATTGAGAGTATAACATTTGGTTTCTATTGTGTGGTTTATTATATACTGATTGTATTTTATTTTTTATTTATTATTCACCACCACCTAAATCATGTAACCTAACTGAATCCCATATAAAGTAATGGGTTCTGGGTGTTTTTCCCAAAATTTGGGAAAAATATGACATGGATGGTAAAATACTCCCCCTTCCCTTCCCTCCCTTATAAAAATAGTATAGGATTTAATGTCCTAAGGTTATGATTAATGGGTTATAATTTCATGAAGATAGAGTGCTTATGATATTACTTTCATATAATACAAAGGGGTATACATGAAAGGAAGAGGGGAAAAAATTTTCCTTCATGTTTATTCTACCCTACTATGATGAGTATATGATTTTCATTAGTGATTTGGTTATATATAATATATTTATGTTTACAGAAAGTTGGTGGTGTTGTGATTGGGGAATATGGTGATGATGTGGATGTGAATACGATTTCATTATATGGTTATATAGATATGAAAGGGATAGTGGTCTAGTGAATGTATTTTTAGGGTGGGAGAGAAACTATATAGGTGTGGGTGTGTGTGTGTGTGTTTATATATTTCCAATAGGGAGTTTGATGGACCATAAACCCTCACTCCCAGATCTTATGCTAGAAACACATATATTACGAATAGGCTTTGACACCAAGTCATAAGATCTAAGATAAAAAGATATTTATTTTATATCATTTCCATAATATATATATCACACATCACAAAAAAACACACAATCCCAAGAACCAAATGATTAGTGTCCTTGAGAACTATCTACATAAGAAATTTATTTTACAACATTTGTAAACAGTTATCCATAATTGATCAACAATATACTACCTTTTAGAATTCTCATAAGTTATACTCATATTCATAACATGGGGAGTGGAAGTATAAGAACATACTGAAATTAAACACCCAATAAAGAAAAACCTATCAGTATTTCATCAAGGTTTAGATCATTTCCATATGATAAAACATGATTAGGGGTGAACTATATTATTAAAAAGAACATTGAACAATAAGAGTTTTTTATAAACCAGGATTAAAGGGAGTAAAATCTCAAATAAAAAATATATACAATAGAAAATGTTTGTGGAATTAAGATATAACAAACATGTTACATGAATCATAACCATATGAATATGGCATGAAATTTAAATATTATATTTCAATATAGCATAACAAAAATCTTGAGAACAAACATATTCACAATGTTTTTCATATTGTGAGAATATATAAGGAGGATCATTATATATTATCTCATGAGATATAAAACAATAACCAATGAATTGGAGGGTGATATAAGACTCCTCCAATCAATATACATATATATTTGTTCCATTTTAAATCATTTTTTCATCATATCATAATGAACCCATCGAAAGAAAATGGGGTACATATCATTTCCAAATGGTATTGTATAAACTGAAATTAGGGATTAGATCAATTTATACCAGCATTTAAAAACCCAAAAGGATTGTTACATAGAGTCATTTTTAGGGTGATACATAAAACATAACTCTATAGGAGTTATATCTTTTAAAGATTAAAATGAAAATTAAACCATGAAATGATCTTTTAGAACACACTTATTAAAATTTTTTAAGTTGAAAAATTTACCAATAACTTTAAAAAATAATTTTCAAGAAATTAACATGAAAACAATTTTTAAATAAAATATTTTAAAATAAATCCAAATAGTAGAGCCTTGAAAAATACTTAGAGTTTTTCCACAGGAAATATGGATAGCATGATAAAAATACAAAAATTAAATGAAAATACTTTTTAAAATTTTAAAAACACTTTTATTTAATCTCACATCATAAAGAGAGTGAAAAATTTCATTTAAAAATTGGAAAAGATAAATTTGAATATTTCAAAAATAAATATATTTTTATTTCAAGATAAGAATAGTAGAAAACTGATGGTATTAATAAATATGTATTTGGAAGAAAAAGAGCTCATTTTAAGCGGATAAAAATTATTCTTAACATCGTTAAATTTTTAAAGAAGGAAATCCATCAATGTATTTACCTAGAAAATATAGTGTGAAGAAATTATAATATCATCATATAACAATATAAAACCATATTTTAAAACTATAGATAATGAGGAATCATTATAACTTAGGAAAATTTGTTGAGTAAAAAAACCCCATTACCGTTAATCCCGCTTTGACAAAATTGATCTAACTTCATATAAAAAATAAGTATCTTAATCAATTTTTTAAGAAAATTATTCATACCTATAACATTTTATAAAAATAATTTATAATAATATATTAAAAATATATTAATTAGCTATATTTTATTTTAAACATATGATGTTATTAGTTTTGATTGTTTTTTAATACTAGTTTTGTAATGGTGGTGGCGATTATTTTATTATAGATTCAAATTTCAATATTTTAAGAATATTAGATGTATAATAATAGATTTTTTATAATTATTTATAATGTTTTAATTTAATTTTTTAATTATTTTTGTTTGGATTAAAGATGAAAAACGTGGTGATGAGATTACTTTAGTAATTTGTAATATATAAAAAATACAATACAAAAAAAATAAGATAAATATTATTATAACCTTTAAAAACCATGAACCAAACATTATTTGATCACTAATTTCTAATAACCCCATTAATTAATCTTCCATGGTCATCCATACTATAAATTTATATAATTGTTATTGTAGGTGGTTAGACCGGCCCAAACATGAAAAAGTTACAATCTATCGGTCTGTATGGTTAGGAAAGTAATTATTTTGGAATAATATAATTATTACATAATATTAATGAAATTATTTTTATATTTTTATGGTTCTGAATAATATTTTTTATATTTTTATAAATAATAAAATTCTATATGAAAAACTAAATGTTCCACTTTTATGGAGTCGATACTCTAAACATACCCAAAGGAGATGCGTTCATTTACATAAATCGTAAAGGATTTATAAATTTGTATATAATTTTAGAGTCTTAAAAATGTTGTAAATATAATATTTATTCTTAAAATACCCCTTTTATCCATCCTTATAATTGAGTTATGAAAAACAGATCACGTCACTTATTGGGGCGGTAGTCTGTATGTAACACAAGCAATATTGTGATTTTCCATATGTTTGGGAGGATGGTAGAAAATGGTTATACTATAAACATAATAAAATTTAAATATACTTATGAAATTATTTAATGATTTAAAAATGGTTTTATTTTATTTGGAGAATGTATAAGAATAAATAAATGAAAATTAAAAAAAGGGAGTAATTGAAAATATTATCTTACTCCTTGGATAAGCTCCTTTGAAAATTGAATTACAGATTTGAGAGGTGGTATTTTGAGTTGAAAAAAAAACCTATAGTAATTATATGTGAGTATTTTGGGGTTATTTGGACATATTTTTAATTAATCTAATTGTTTTTGTGTGTGATTATAAGGGGGTGGTGATGAATCCTTTTATAAGGGTGAGGATTGTCATTTTTGTAAGAATATAGAAGGTTAAGTAACTATTAAAAAGACTAGTGGATCCAATGATGAAAAATAATGTAGTGGGGAAAGGGTCAAGGTCAAGAAATACTCAAACATAAATTTGAACACAAGATTAAAACATGTTTTTAAGTATTTTTGTCTTAGATTTTTCAATTTTATAATTTTTGTTTTTACCGTGGAAACTAATTTTTACCTAAGTAATTTACTTTTAATGCCTAAAACTAAAATTGGAAACAATAAATAATTTATAACTAATGATTATAAATATGAAATATTTTTTTTAAAATAAAATTTCTAGGGGTTGTAAATTTTAATTTTAATATTAGTGCACATAACGCATAAAAATATTTTTTAGAAAAATGGTAGTTTATATCTTGAAAATTATGATTACGATAAAATTTTCAATGTTGTTGATCTCTATTTTTTTAACTTGGGGCCAAAGACACTTTTTATTATGAAAAAAATGAGCTCATTATATCTAATTATATGGAAAAACATTACATATAATGTGGTACCATGTCCAATTGGCCCATGAACATGGCCTGAAAAAAAGGTTTCACAAATTTTTAAGTGTTTCATATATCCAAATAAAGTCATGAAAGTCTCAGTTTTTGTGAAAATAGTATTTTTCATTATTCACAAAAAAAGAAATATTTTAATAAAAATAAAAAACCTCATATTAATTTAATATTTAAAGGATAAATTCAAAAATAAATACCATTTTACAAAATTAAAATTCTAAAATTTATAAATTTATTTTATGAACAAAAAATTGAAAATATAAAGAAAAAAACTATTTTTATATAAAAAGATGTTTTCTATTGTTCTTAATATTATTTAATGTAAATTTATATTTTATATAATCTTAATATATTAGTAAATATATAATAATATTTTAACTGTGTTCAATTTAATTTATTACGATAAAATATACAACACTTTAAAAAATTATTTGGGAAAGAAAAATCCTTAAATAAAATTAATTATTTATCCTCTAAATGAAAGAAATTTTAGTTGAGTAATATATGTTTATTTACTATAGATTATATTATTATTATAATTTTATTAATAATATTTATTAAATATTTTATTTATCATTTTATATGATTTGTTTATGTGGGAAAAAGATATCGAACACATTATATTTATATAAGGAAAATACATATAGTTAAATCTGGGGGTGTTATATTCTACCACATAAAAGAAATTTAATCCTAAATTTTTTTAACTTGATGAAAATAAGTGAGGTTGTTTTTTTTCTCATTAAATCCTTAGGTTTTAATGTAACTTCCTTAGACTTATGATTCTACCATAAAACATTCACTATATGGGTAGTATTGTTCCACACTACTTTATCTATTAAATCCAAAATCTCAACCAGTAGTTCTTCATATGACAGATCATGCTCTAGATGCCTAGATTTTGATTTAAATTCATGTGAAAGGTCTTATATGTACTTACTTAATAGTGATACATGTAACACATCATTTAATTTGGTGAGGTATGGAGGAATTCCAAGAGATAAGATACAATCCTAACTTGATCAAGGATCTCGAAGGGACATACATACTTAGGGATTAACTTCCATTTTATCCCAAAAATCATAACATAATTCTAAAATGATATTTTTAAGAAATATTTATCACAAAATTCAAACTCTATATCCCTTAAATTATAATCATTATAACACTTTTTTTACTTTTTTCTGCTTTCATAGGTCGCTGAATGGTTTGAGTCTTCCCCATCATTTCTTGGAGAATGTCCAGTTCTATCCATTTCCTCTTTAAAATTCATCCCATAATGTTTCATTCCTTTATATATTCTAATAAAGAGCCTCATATGGTTCCATATGAATGTTATAACAGTAACTGTTGTTATATGAGTACACTATTAGGAGAAAGTTTTCATTCCAACATCCTTGGAAATATATTGAACATGATCTTAGAATATCCGGAAGAGTTTGAATGGTTCCATCATAATAACCATATGAGTTCCCAGGTAATGTTAATAATAAATAAACTTCATTTCTTTATAATATTTTTTATTATAATTTATAGATTCATATTCCCTATACTGATTTTAAGAAATTTTTCAATCAAAAAATAAATAGATTTTTCTAGACAAATTGTCTTCCATGAATTATATTTTTTTATTTAAAAGTTAAATTTATAAATATTATTAATTAAATTTTATAAAATGGAATTTATTTTTTATATAAGAATATAAAATTTATCTTAGGGTAATTTTTGAGTTTTTTTTGAAAATATTGATTTTTGGGTGATTGTTGAAAAAACTAACATTTTTATAAAAACTATTATTTATTTTCAAGAATTCAAAAAGTTATATTAAATTTTGGATTTTTTATGGTAAAATTATTCAAATTTAATAAAAAATAGTTAAATTGGTGAAATATGAATCATAATTACATATTATTTTAGTGTAAAATAATTTTTATGCTTAAAATTGGAATTTTTCTAAAAACAGTTTTTCATTATTTTCGGACTTCTATTAAAATTAATTTCTTTCACATCATGAAATTAAATCTTGAAAACTAGATTTTTTTTATAATGTGGTTAAAATTTAGTAATAATTTCTATTTAATTATTGTTTATAATTAATGGTTATAGTGGTATAAATTAGTTACCACTATAAAGTTTAAAACATGTTAATTAAGGTAAAAACTAAGTGATAAGGTCAAAAAATATTATCTTAATTATTATCAGATGAGATTATTTCAACCCTTATAACCATATATTATAAATTATATTGATTTAGTCACACTCTCCCATTAATAATAATTTATATTATTTTAAAACATTGAATAATTACTAGAGTTCTCTTCCCCTCACTTAATAAAGGGAACCCTCTCTCCTATTTTATTCACATAAATTGAGCCATTTATCTCAACCTTGAGATATAAAAATACCTTAAAAAATCATCCCAACATAAAAGAGGTTCTATACTCACCCAAGAACCAGTCCTATAAGGCCTGAGACATAATCCAAATGAGGCTTTCCAAAGAAGAGGTATAACTTTTAACCTGGTGTTTTCATTTTTATTTCTTCTTCCACCTGCTTAAAGTATTCTTTAATCATGATGATATAATTAAATTAGTACACTATATATCCTTAAAATTTATTATATTTATTTGAAAATCATTTTCATCTTCTTTTCTATCATATCTGAAATGAAAACTTCACTCATGTGTACGTGTGGACCACCACCTCTAGGAAATGATGTGTTTTTTTGAACATTGGAACATATGATTGGGTCAAATGATAGATAAAATTAATATATATAATACTTATTAAATAATTTTGATTCTATAATTATTATATGTTATATATCTTCTTTCCCTTCATTCCATTGGAAAATGATAATATCACTCATGCATACGTCTAGATTGTTATATTCATAAAGTGATGTGATTCATTTTTTCATACCACCTCGCAAGGATGGTCATGAGGATGGAAATGATAAATAAATGTAAAATTAATATTATATTTATGATTATTTAAAATTAAAATATTATCTACTTTATTTATTTTCCATCCTATAGAAAAATTCAATCAATTTCGTTGGTACGTATGGACTACCATCTCCCTGAAATAATATGCTCCAATTTTCATGGCCACCTTACATGGATGGTTTTAAAAGTATAAATAATGTAAAAATTGATAATTATAATTCTTTTAATATTATATATATGATTAAATAATAACTCCTATGTCTAATTTCAATGCATCAATGCTATTTGGATGTTATAAACTGAATGAACTCAAATATCTAATGTAAGATTAACTGATTAACAACTAAATAAAACATGGTAATAAATAAAATAAAAGGTATAATGATAAAGGATTTATCATAAAATGTTATTAATAAATTAAATAAGTAATATTTATTTTCATTATTTGTCAGTTAGAGAACTTATGAAGCTCTAACGGACTTAAGGAAAGAGATTTTTCATTAAAACATCGATATAAAATATTCTTTTCAAATCTTTCTCCTCCATATCCATGTTCTTAAAAATGTTCCAAGAAAGTTTTTATTTATACATAAAATACTGTTAAAGTAATTTTATCCTTTTAATTATTTTTAAAAGGTTTAAAAAGGAATATTTTAAACATATACCATATGGATCATTTAGATTTTTTTACCAAAGTGAAAAAACAAATATTTTAACGTATATGGATTGAATAAATTTTCTCACCATCATAAACATTATTTTTTATAAATATTTATCTAAAAATTTCAGGGTGTTTCAAATAATATCTTGTTATTTTTATTTTAAGAATATTTTTCATAATTTTTTTTCAAAATAAAGTTATTTTTCTCTGCATTTTTATATGAAAATGGAAATTGATTTTTCTTATAGGTTTTAATGAGTTTTAAAGGGTTTTAGGGTGGAAAATTTAAAGAAAACAAATTTTTTATTCATGATATAGTACATGATAATTATATATGGTGTAGGTTGAGACCAACCTATCCCATTATAATAGGTGATCCAGATATAACACTTAAATGAATTGGGTGATGATTATTATTCAAAGGAAAAAAAATGAGTGAGATAACTTGGTAGATTACATTAATGGAATTAACTAGGAATCAGTTATTATGAATCGATTCAAATACAAAAGAACATGATATAATAATATGGTGATAAAAAATACATTTTTCATACTTACTGAGTATTTTTATGGAAATATTTTTCTTTAATGATGAAATAAAAGTTTATTAAATTTTAATGGTGAATGGTTTTTTTTAAAGAATGCTTTCATAGGTTCTCATATTACTCATTTTTTCCTTAATTTTTTTGTGATTCTAATGGTTTTAAAAGGTTTTATTTTATAAAATATTGATTTTATTCTACGGATATGTTTTATTTATGTGCTAAAATTTTTATTTATAAAATCTTAAACATTTCTAGGGGTTTGCTTGTTTTCTATTGGACTAATATGTATCCTTTGTTTGTATATACCATAGTGAGATTTATTTTCATCATCCAAAAATTTAAATTTTTTTATATTATATAGTGATGTGTAATAATTTTATCAAGTTCAATGATGAAAAGTATTGAATAAAGAAAAAGATTCATGATTGAGACAATATATAAATTTAAGTACCTATTTTTTATGGTAAAATTCACTCTATATGGAAGTGTCTACTTTGTTATGTAATTTTTTGAATAATTATCTAAAACGCTAAGTTTAATAGATCATAAAAATTTAATAATGTGAAACCCTTGTTATAAATCATGTAATTATGGGTTGATTATGTTATGGGTTGTTAGATACCATTTTTCTAGGGGTGATAAGATGTGTTGAAGTTCATATCTATCTCTAATTATTAATGAAGAACTCTCTAGAACATAACCATGGATCTTAATCAGATATAATAGAGAGTGTTACTCCATGAATCCTGACTACCTAACTTATATATATCTTGGAGGGGTTATCAAGAGAGAACTCTTATTTTATGGAAATTAAATGTTCTGACTCCGTAAGGAGATCGACAATGACCCAAATGAGATTATTGCCTTTATATTTCATAGGGTCCTATGATGAAATCCAATATGATGATTTACCATTTCTATATCTGTATAGGTAATTTTTGTATCATCAGTTTATACTTATGTCATTCCACCTTAACTTTATATAATACCAAGCATGAAGATACATATTCAACAATCTCCCTCTTCATGTTATACCGCTAGATTATTTTATTTAGATATTTATACATCCTTATGGTTCTTAAATGAATAAAGAATCATGAAATATGTGAATCATACAAAATTTCCAACTTCGGGTATTTTTTTATGGAACACAAATCCTAGTTCAAAACCTCATAAATTCATCTTTATCATACATTAACTCTATAATAGTTTCTACCTTTCTCGGTATCTCTACATAATATTTCTTGGCTTCTTTAATCTTTATTTGGATGGATGGATGAGTCTCCATTTATGAAAGGTAGTATTTCTCCCCTTACCTTATGAATTCAATATTTCTCCTTTGAAAATCCATGATTATATAGTCTATTTCAACCCTCATCACTAATAAGGTAACATGTTATTTATTAGTAAGAGCATCACAAAACCTATTTTCCTTCCCTGGGAGGTAATTTATTGAGTAGTCATAGTCTTTGATAAATAATAATCATATACTTTGGTTAAGGTTTAAATAATTTTGTGTGAATATATATTTCAACCACTTTTGGCCAATATATATATGTATATATATATCACACTTTTCACCATAGATAAAATACAGTCAAATATTTATTGAAAATATTATTGTTTTCAACTCCAAATAATGTTTATGGTAATTTTTCTAATGAGTTTTTTAATTGATGTGAGGCATAATTAATTAACTTATTAGTATGTATAAGGATTCAACCAATTACCTTTATTGAAGCATCATTATATATTATAAACCCTTCCCTACTATAAGGTAATGTATGTTTAGGTGTGACGACCAACATATTATTTAGTTCCATGAATATTTATTTATATTCCTCTATCCAGAGGAATTTCATTCCATTTCGTGTAAACATGGTTATTGGATTTGATATCCATGATAAATTTCTCACAAATCATAGATAGTATCCAGATAACCCATGAAAACTACATATCTTACTGACTATGGTCAGTGTGGTGCATTATTCAATAACTTTTGTCTTTAAAGGATCCACAGATATTCCATTTATTATGATTACATGAACCAATAATTATAATTTCTACAACCATAATTTACACTTCATAAAATTGGAATACAACTTCTCTTTTCTTAAAGTATTCAATATAATCTGAAAATGATCTTCATAATCATCCTTGATCTTAGAAAATAAGATGATTTCATCTATAAAGACAAGAAAAAATTGATCAAGGTAGTCTCTAATGACTCTATTCATTAGATCTAAGAATATGGTGAGAGAATTTGTAATCCCAACTATAATAACCATAAATTCATAGTGTTATCACCTTGTTTGGAAAATGTTCTTGTAAATATACTCTCTTTTGATCATTTACTGATAATCTCTAGATTTAAGTTCAATGTTTGAGAAGTATTGATCTCCTATGAGTTGATCAAATAGTTTATTGATAAAGGGTGGGGGATACTTGTTCTTGATCATGATTTTATTAAGCTCATAATAATCAATGCAAAGATGTTTTTATCCTTCCTTGTTTTTTACAAAGAGGACTGGAGAACCCTATGATGAAGTTATAGTGTACATAAAACCCATATCTAGATTATCTTATTGCTTCTTGTTTAATTATTCCAAATTAATTTTGTACATTCTATAAGGACACCTTAAGATAACCATAGATCCAGCTTTGATTTTAATCAAAAAATCAACCTCACCCCCAAAGGGAAGACTATGTGGGCCGTCTAGAAATACATCAGTATATTCTTGTATAATATGAATGTTGCTAATTTTGAATTCATCCCTGATCATTTGAGATATAATTCCATCATTACTAGGTATCATGACTAATATTATTATATTTTCTTCTAAAGGGATTTCAATATCATACTTACATTTATATTTGATAATAGGATGATATGAGATATGTAATGAGATTTCCTTATCTTGATAATTAATATGATCTCTATAAAAGTAAATACAATCCATACAAAACATCATATCAAATTCATTCAAGGTATAAAGAACTATATCAATATGATGTATCTTACCAAGAATTTTAATCAAATAAGAATTATATATCTTATATTTAATCATCATGCCACATTGTGTTTTCACAAATACTATAATTTTAAATTCTTCAGGTAGTGCATCAGTATTACTAGAAAAATTTCATGATATTAAATAATGTAAATAAATATAATAAAATAATGAATTAATAGTTTTATAATAGAGAATGAGTATACCTAGAATCACTTAATTTTCATGATCCACCTCAGTGGTGATGATATTATACACTCTTCCATTCTCCCTTAGTTTAGGGTGTTTTGGGGCCTACTATATTCATTAGATATGGGGTAAGGGAATTGATTTTCATAATTCCCAAATTATTTCATTTGAAGCATTGATATGTGGGTGGAACATTTGTAAGGAAATTCCTTTCCTCTGTCACATTAACTGACCTCTTCATCCCCTATGGAAATCATTATATTTTTATCTAATCATCCCACACTTCAAACACTTTTTCCTTGGAGGTAATTTCATGGGTGCTTCCTCTAACATTTTTTATATGTATTCAGTTGAAATTTATTTCCCTTGGGTGACTTATCATAAGATATTCCATGATAATATACTTTATTTTTTATCACTATTATAATGATATTCTCCAATTTCCATCCCCACTTTCATAATACATTATAAAATATATTCATATCTTCCAAATTATATTATGTTTAATTCCTTTCTAATACTTGGCTTTAATACAATAATGAAAATTATCAATGTGATTCTCATCGTCATAGAAAAAACTAAACTCATACCTTGTGATCCTTTTTAATTTTTCTTTCTATATTTCATTTGATTCATCCTCATTTTAATTCAACACAAATAATTCTATATTCATCATCTTGTGGAGAGTCTAAATAATATACTTAATGAAGATTAATTTATTGTGCTCCTCACATTCCATAGATTCCATATCCTTTTTTTTTGTTGTATTCTTAATGAGATTCCACCATTGTCCAGCCTCACATTCCAAACATTAAATGGTTATGAAAACATTATCTTATTCCAAGAACTATATAACAAAAAATATATTTTCCATTTCATTGACCTTTTACTTAGAAATAAGTAGATTGGAAGATCCACTTAAATATGGTGGATAATGTCTCATGAAAGACTCAATTGTAAGATATTCCTTATTTTTTTATTCATGAGCTCAACATGATTTTAATTATTATTCATATCTTGGTAGAGTTGAGTGATAATCCTCACAAGATTATATACTCCATCTCCCATCTTGTTTGGTTACTCATTAGTACAATCATCACAGTACCAATCACAACCATTGTTAATATAGTTTCTCTTTAATCTAGCCATTTTTTATATAAATAATAGTTCAAGATAAGAATTCTTAATATAAAAAGTAAAACTATTAACATAAAATATATAATTAATAAATGAAATATTTTCCCTAAATTATTAATTTCTAGGCTTTAATCTTGGTTATTCATTATCTATATCATATTTAGTTCTATAACCATACCATTAATATAGTCTCAAATCCTTTATAATGGTTTTTAAAGATCATATGATAAAAAAATATCCCCTAGGAGTTTCCATCCAGGTGTTTCATATTAAGCCCAATAATCATGCAATGTGTGGATATTGGTTTGATTCTCATACAACCTTTTAAATAGTGATTACTTATAGTTGTATTTATGACACAATTGTAACTACTTTCAAGTATTATGAATTCAATGTAATTAATAGGAAAATAATATTCTCAAAACATTACCAAAATTAAAGGATAGTATCCTATACTTAGACTTATCCCTATTCTTTTACTAATGTTAACTCATCCTAATTCCGAAATATAGCTAAATTAATCCCTAAAAATAACTAAACTTTTCTTTGTTACAAACTGAGGTCCCCAAAACATGCATTCCTGAATCTGATTCTTGAAGCACATACTTTAGACATAGTATTTAACATGAAGTGTTATGATCTAATATAAACATATATTTATTTTATATCATTTTCATTTGATATATATTATATCTCATAATATAAACAAAATAAAAATATCATATAGTTTATTGTATTTGATAACTAGTTATGTACATAACTTATTTTACAATGCTTGTGAACATTTATATATAATTGAGCCACACAAGACTCCCTTGTATACTTATAAGTTATACTCATATTTTTAACATGCATAATAGAAACATAAGAAAGGCATGCTCTCAAACACTAAGAAAGGTAAAACTAACCCACATGTCATAAAGTTTCAAATCATAAGTGTATGAAAAACATTATTATAGAAGAAATATCTTATTAAAAGGAATATTTAACAATAAGTTTTTTTCATAAGTCATGATATAAGTGAATTTAATATCAAATGAAAAAATATATACCATTGAAAAATAGTGTGGGATAATGAGATAATAAATATAATACATGGAGCATAATTGTAAATATATGAACATCTCATAAATAGATATCAAATATTATTTGGAAAATAATCAATTAATAACATATCAGTCTACACTTGAATCAAATAGGACTAGTGCCTTTAGAAAAATCCCTACATAAAAAACTGGTTCATAAGAGTTTTACATGCTCTCCCACTTTTTTCTTCACAACTAGAACCCTTTATAGACATTTGATGAATAAAACGTTTCTTTATACCCTTGGGAAAGAAATATGTTAAATGGTGATCTTTTATGTTCGTTAACGGTAAAAAAAAGGAGATATTAATGATAAAATAATTATTATATGATTATAAGGGTATAAGAACATGAGAATTGAATTTGAAATCATTTCCCTACATATAAAAAATCATAACCTTAAATCGTGGCATAAATCTTGGTAGTTCATAATATGTTAATCATAAAAGAATAAAAAAAACATGAGCTGTGAGAGAAAAACATAGGCGTAACGCATGGATTTATGGCCTACACATAAGTATAGAAAGTCATTTCCTTAGTATAGAAGGATCATTACCAATGTTATCATTGTTTAATGGTTTCACTCCACAAACCATCATATTATTCAAGGTTCACTCCCAACACTATCATAGTGGAAAAATTCCCTTATAGAAATGGCTTCACTCCCCATTCTAATCCTTTTTATTTTATGAGATATCAGCCTTTACCCAATTCATTTTATGGAGATATAGGTCTCACCGATAACATAATACAAAAATTTTTGTTCCAAATTATCATAAAAAATAATCATATCAGAACCCATGAAATTAAATGGGTTTCATAAACATCTCACCATAGTATAACCCATGGAGAAGAAACATCTTTAATAAACATTTCATCATTTCATTATAATATAACCCATGGAAAAGGAATGGGTTTCATGAAAATATTTTCATCATAAATATAAACCATCTAGATAAATAATAAGGATGGTATCATTGGATCATATCCCTATTAAATCTTAAGTAACATTGAAGGATTTTATATTATATTGAAACTGATTTTGAATGATTACATTGAACATTTCTTGAGGAAAATATCATTTTCTATTTCAAATACATTATTTAAAATCTTAAGACTTCCCCAATATTAAATAAAAAAATATTTTAAAATATCCAATAAAAATTTTAAGGTAATATTTAAATAATTGAATGGTCATGATGGTGGAAATATCATTCATTACATACACATTAAAATGAATCTTCCTTTCATATTTTTATTAAAATTCAAAAGGGTATTGTTTGGAATATGACAAAATTATTACTATTAAACCATTTTTTAGAAATTAAAATATGTATAAAAATTTCATTAAACAACCTTTGGAAAATATTATAAACTTTTGTTAATTTTTTTTTGAAAATGTAGACATAAAAGGAAATTGATTTTTGACCAAAGACAGAAACACAGTTTATTTTCATTTAACATGTTCATTTGAACTCTTAAGTCAATAAAGATATGAAAATTAAATTAAAACATTAAATTTCAAAAAAATAATCATTGGATAATGAAATTAATGAGTGTCTTGATAAATATATCATAATATTTCATTATCAAAAGCATAATCATGAAGAACCTCGATAAATAATGAGATTATAACATAAAACCTTTAACACTTTTGTAATGTTTAAATAATAAGATCCATGAAACAAATAACCTTATATAGATATTTCAATAAAAATAATTTTCATAGTAAAGATCATAAAATACATTCATAGGTATAATATACACCACAAAAAAGAAAAAAATAGTGAATATGGAAAGTGTCCCATGGAAATAAAAGTGGGGCCAAATCCCCTTAATAGTTTGTTATCTTTTGAATCATAGTTCCCATGAAAGAATAAAATTAAATAAAAACTTAAATATCATGAAAATAAATAATTTCATGATATAACATGTCAAATTGTACGCACTTACACCTCATAAAATAATATATGTCCATAACAAAACATTGGACCCAAATAAGACAATTTGAGACATATAAATCCCTTACCTAAATTATTGACTTTCTTCGTACATGTTCCAACCTCATATATAATAAGTATAAGTTTATTATAAATGTATTATAGAACCATGATCATATATATATTTCCATATATTATTTAATTATTATATATTCCATTTATTTTCATACATTAACCTTACATAACATTTCTGGAATGCTTAAAACATTATACAAATTGATTTCCATAGACATTATTAGTATAGTGCCTTTAGAAACATAGAAACATAAATTTTTTTATATAAATGAGCTAAATTATCTCCCACTAGGTTCTTCTTCACTAAAAACCTTCTTAGACACATCATACATAATACATATCTTCATAGCCTAGGGAAGGTAATAGAACATGAGTGAGCTCAGATACTCAGTAAGGGTAAAAAGGGAGAGATGTAAGTATAAACATGATCATAGGGGTATGAGAATGTGATCATGAAAATATAATATCACACTTTTCATATCAAAGGTCATAAAATGGAATCATGGAATAAATATTAACAGTTCATATGAAAAGAATCATATGGAAATAAATAACATAATACATGAAAACATAACATCAGAATAAAACATGGAATTGTGGAAGAAACATAATAATATATAATTATTTTCATAGTAATCAAGGCATCACTGCCAGGGTCATCTTCGTGGATAAATTCCTTTACTGAATAGGGTTCACACCTTGTTCTAGCACTGTGTTACTGAACTGAGTTCACTCCTCATTCCAACTCAATAATACTAAATAGAGTTCACTCCTCATTCTAGACATTTCTATCTCCTAAGACTTAAAACATTACCCAATTTATTGGGTAGATATATATTTCCCTCTCATCTCATAATGAAATCATACATACGTGCTCCACAAAATCAAAAATAATCATAACATAACCCATTAAATTAAATGGGTATTATAACTTGTAATCATATCATAACCTGTAAAAAACTATAGTTTTCATACCCATTTAATCATTTAAATAACCCATGAAAATAAGTGGGTTTTAAAATAAAATAACCCGTGAAAGAGAAATGGTGTTCATATACATCACGCCATAAAAACATAATCCAGTAAGAAAAAGAATATGAATTGAAATGTAGAATAATTTCCCCATAAATTTATGAGTAACATAAACATATTTTATCTTATTTGGGAAATAATTTTTAAATATATTTTAAAAACATTTCTTTTGTAAAATATGTTTTATTCTTTTAAAAAAATATTTTTAAAGAATAAAAACTTTTTAAAACCTTTTTCATTGAAAATATAATTAAAAGAATTTAAAGGAATATTTTAAAACAATAAAACATCTTTTAATTCCTTTTTTTTTGAAAATTATCTTTATGTATCATTTGAAAATATTTTTGAAGACATTTTTTAAAATATGGTTTTTTTTTAAAACAAATTCCTGGCTGAAGTGAGAAATACGGTAATATTTTCTTAAAAACATTTACTTAATTATATTTTGTACCAAAGAGTAGAAAATTGTACTAATACATGGATATTTCTTGAATAAAATTTTTAAAGTAATATCATTAGTTTTCTTGAGATATGGACCATACGATTTCATCGAAGAAGCATAATCATTTACAATCTCGAAAAGCGATGAGATTACTTCAATAAACTCTTAATACTTGGTTACTTGGGATTATACTCTCCATGTAATAATGGGAAATTAAATAAATCTTAAAATATCATGAAAATAAGGATATTTAAGATATAAAATGTAAAATGTAAGTATATACACCTAGAAAAATAATTTAGGTGGATAACAAAACATGAGTCTCAAGGAAGGAAAATTGAGACAAAACTATTTTACTGATTTGGTAACTTTTGAAACATAAACCCCATGAAATAAAGATAATAAAATAGATATATAAATACCCATAAATTTTAGTATAGGAATAATTTAATACATCCATGGGAATTATACACACCAAACAAAAGGAATGGTTGGTGAATAAAGTATGTATCTCATGGTAATAAAAAGTGTGATGAAATCTCCTTACCTTATGTCTTGAATCTCTTCGTACTTGTAAAAGAATCGTGTATAAAAAATGTAAGTTTATTATAAATATTTTACATAAGAATATTCATATATATAATACCATATATTGTTTTATTATGACCTTCTATTACCCTCTTTTCAATAATCCTATGTTATGTTTTTACTTTGGGTGATATTCGCTTTGTTCTTCGCATGTGTCTTAATTTGTTATATCTTTCGTCCTTTAATTTATATAATGATTTAAAAAATGTACACCATGATATAAATATAATTAATATTCATTATATTTTTGTTATAATAACCTATATAATATATAATTATGAAATGGAATACACCATTCATGGATATGGTAAGTTTTTTGTACACATGAACGTTGTTTCCATTTATTTTTTGTCATATTGAAAAGAAGAAATAAAATGAAATATATATATATATATATATTAATTACAGTATAATTATTATTTAATATATATAATATAATTTTACTAAATTAATCCTCAATACATTCCATGTAGTGTGTGAATGAATCACATCGCTTTGAAGAGGCGGCGTTCACGCTTCCCCAAATGAAATTATCATATATACACCAAATGGAAAGTATAATGATATGTGTTGTAAAAGATTTAAATAAGATTAAATTTATAATAAATATAATATATAACATATATAAACTTATTTCCCTTTATAATTATCACTATTATAGGTGGTAATGGAAAAATGAACAATCATCGTTCAGTGAGGCGGTAGTTCGTCTTACACGTAAACAGTCTTTTTGTTAACCATTGGATAGAAGTGTGTGTAAGTTTAGGTTGAAAACATATCATATAAAATCCTAGTGTGTTTATTATACTAGTTTTTATATACAACAATAGAATAATAATATTTTATGTAGTGGATAAAGAAATTAAAAGAAAGGAGTTTGAGGCAGGGTGTTACCTCTTAATCAGGTAACTCCTTTTACTTTGCACCAAAGGGATTCCTTAGAAGGATTTATTCCCAAATGGAGGTTTAAATGATTAGGGGAAAGATTTTGAGGATCTATTTTTGTAGATATTTTTATATCCAAAATGTCTTGAGAGTTGTGAGTAATTTGAGGGAGTGGATATCGTTTTATAGTGGAAGAGGAGTGGCACTCTTATAAATTTTGGGAAAAGAAATTCCACCCACATTTTTACCATGTAAAGAGGATAAAATAATGGAAAAATTTGATAAAATTGATTATAGGTTCTACATATATACATAAAATTTCTCTTTGAGAAGTTTATAGGTTTTTTCGGCCCTTAAGATTAATGTTTAGTCCCTTATTAAGCTTAGTTTTACCTTAATCGTTGTAATTAATTTTAATTACCTTCGCTATTTTTTTGTTCAAAAACTAAGTTGAACTTATTATAAATTATAAATTATTTTTATTAAAAATATTGAATAAATTTTTACAAATTAATATAACATATGTTTCATAAATTAATTTAAATTTAATCACATAGTCGGGTCAACAATGGAGGTTTTAAAAGTAAAATGATCAAAAGTTTGCTATATTTTTTTATTTTCAATTTCATTGTGAAATTTATTCCAATGACCCACATTGGGTTGATTTATAAAAATATTTTCTAATTAGAATTTGAAACCAAATTAAAATATAATTTAACCATATAAATAAATTATATGAAAAAGTTGTTTTGAATTGAAATATGATATTTTTTACTACTCATCCAAAAAAAATAGTTTCTCATAAAAATCCCAAAAAATCACCCTAAGATAGTTTCAACATTATATATTAAAATATAATGTTTATTTTATCAAATTAAATTTATAAATATTTTAAAAAGTAATTTTTTTATTTTTCATAGAATGACATTAAAAGTAGTTCATTTGTGAAAATAGTATTTTTAAACATTTCCAAACTTTACCAAAAATTACATCATTAATTTTATATATTTTTTTATATTAAACCATTATAAAAAACATTTTGAAATTATTTATTACTATTGATATTACTATGTTTAATTTCTATGTTATTATAATCTCTTTTAAATAAATATAAAAATAAAATGATGTTTTGTAGAATCTCATTATTGTGTGTAACGTACGCCAAGTTGGTGATGTGTGTAATGTACACCAAGGTGGTGTTTTGTGTAACATAATCCATGTAATTTTTTCCTGTAACCTTCCCCAAGTTCATGTTGTGTGTAATATACACCAATATGGTGTCATGTAAAAGTAATGTTTGACTTAGTGAAATGCAAGACATCAAGGAAAATTTAATTCATTCGAGAAGGAAAAAAAGATTCATAAAAACATAGAGTGTTACATTCAACCCCCATAATATGAATTTCACACTAGAAATTTTTCATTCTAGAAAAATTAAATGAGAATACTTCTTCTTAATCATATCCTCAAATTCCTACATAGATTCCTCTAACTAGTGATTTCTCCACAAAACATTGACCAGGTGAGTGGTCTAATTTCATATAACTTTCTATGAAGGCTCTAGAATTTAAATTGGTTTTTCCTTGTAAGAAATATCGTACTCTAGTTTTATGACCTCTAAGTTTAGTACATGTGAAGGATTGGGTATTTACTTACTCATGAGAGATACATGTAACACATCATAGACTTGAGAGATATTTGGAGGAAGTTCCAAGAGATAGGCTACCATCTCGATATGATCAAGAATTTCAAAGGGACCAATATACCTGGGGATTATTTTTCCTTTCTTATTGAATCTCATAACTTTATTATAGTGTGATCTATATATAAACACATTTTTACCAACTTTAAATTCTAGATCACATTATCGGTTATCGGAACAATTTTTCAGGAGGCTTTGAGCTTCCTTGATATGCTTCTGAATGACTCAAACATTATCTGTCATATCTTCAACGATCTTAGGTCCCAATAGCTTTATTTATGCATAATTTTCCCAGAATGATGGAGATCTACATTTCTTTCTATATAGGGATTCATAAGGTTCCATATTAATACTTGATTAAAATATATTTTTGTAAGAAAACTAAACTAGTGGAAGTTGTTGATCCAAACCACCTTTTAAATATAGAGAAAAAGATCTCAACATATCCTCTAGGGTTTGAATTGTTATTTTATATTGAGAATATATCTAAGGATGATAAGCATTGCTGAAACTCAATTATCTATCAAGGTAATGTTGAAGACTGTGCCAGAATATTGAGGTAAACATTGGATCCTGGCATAATACAATGGAATGTGGTACTATATACAACCTTACCACTTCTTTAATGTATATCCTAGAAATATGATCTAGAGAGAAGTCCTATATGACAGAAATTAAGTGTTATGACTTAGTAATGTGAACGAATACCTCCCATGTAGCATTAAACCCTTTAGATTTTTTTGGGTATTCCAATGAAAAAATAAATAGATATTTTCTCCCATTTTCATTCTAGTATGGGTAATGGATGCAACATCCCCTTTGAATTTTATCTTTTATCTATTACTTGTTGGAATACCAATCACTGTGATACAAACTCTGTGATATCTCTCTTCATTCCATCCCACAAGAATTATTCTTTAAATTCCCAATAGATCTTCATAATTCTAGGTTTAATAGATAATGAAGAACTATGATCTTCCTCTAACATATCCTTCTTCAAATATGGTACGGAAGGAACACATACACAGTTCTTGAACCTTATCATGCTATCCTAGTCAAGGATAAACTCAGGAACATTTCTAAATTTCTTTTATAACTCTATATATTCCTTGTATGCCTCTTTAATCTTTACTTGGATAGAGGGTTGAACATTCATTTGAGAAAAATAATATTTTTTCACCTCTTTTAGGATTTATATATCCATCCTTTTCAAATCCATAAATATGGGATCCTATTTCATCCTCACTATGGATAAGCTATCATGATCCTTTAGACTCAAAGAATCTACCACCTTTTTCGATTTCCTAGGGAGGTAATGTATTGAGAAGTCATAATTCTTTATCAACTCTAACCATCTGCTTTGGCACATATTCAACTCATTTTTGTGAATATGTATTCAGCCTTGTATGATCGGTATATATATCACACGTTTCTCTATAAATATAATTCCTTCATATCTTTATTTTAAAAATTATATTTTCCTTCTTCAAATCATGTGTTGGGTAATTTTGCTAATGAATATTCAACTATCATGAGGTGCAAGCGATGGCCATGTTATTCTGTATAAGAATACATCCCAATCCTTTTGGGGATGCATAAATATAGATAAAAAATCATTCTCCACTATAGGGTAATGTATGAATAGGTGCGGTGACTAACCTTCCATTCAATTACTTGAAATTTTCTTAATATTCATCTATCCAAAGGAACTTGACACCCTCCTGAGTTAACATGGTAAGAGGATTATGTAGTCTTGATAATTTCTCTAAAAATTTTCGATAATATCCATCTATTCCAAGAAATCTATGGATATCAATCATTGTTGTTGGTTTATACCAGCATTAAATAGCCTCTATCTTTGATGGATTTACTTATATACCATCTCTTGAGATTATGTGACCAACAAATGAATCCTTTTGCATCAAAAATTCAAACTTTCTAAACTTTTCATATAGTTTCTCCTTATGATCTTTATAATAATTCTCATGTGATATTCATGCTCTTCCTTTATCATTTAATAGATAATAATATCATCTATAAAGACTATTAAAAAGTGATTGAGGTAACCTCTAAATCCTTTATTCATTAAATCAATGAAGATAGCAGGGGAATTAGAAATAGAAAAAGGCATCTCTATATATTCATAGATTCCATACCTTGTAAAAAATTCCATCTTCTGCATACCTTATTTCTTTAACCTAAATTGATGATATAAAAAATAATTTTCAATCTAGGAAAATTATTGATCTTCGTGAATTTGATCAAACAAGTCATCAATATAGGTAATAGAATACTTTTTCTTGATTGTGATCTTATTCAACTCCTAATAATCAATGCAGATTCGCATTAATCCATATTTCTTCTTCAGAAAAAACTGGTGCACCACAAGGTGACACACTTGGATGAATGAATCCCTTATCAAGGTTTTCTTGGAGTTACTTCGGCAATTCTTGTAACTCAACTGGGTTGATTATCTTAGGAGTCTTTGAAATTTTTGTGGAACTAGGTATAAGTTATATTGAGAACTCAAATTCATGTTTTGGGGGAAGGCTATGCAACTCTTCTAGAAGGATATCCAAAAAATCCTTAAAAATAGGTATATCATTGATATCAATTTTATCCCCAACCATTTGTGATAAAAAAACCCCTTCTAAATGGGAATTAAGATCCATACACAGGATGTAATCTCTATAGTAAGTTGATACTTATCGTCACATGGATGGATGATTATTAGAGGGTTTGAAATATCAAATGTAAATTCCCTTCCTCAACAATTGATTTTATATTTTTGAAAATATAACCAATCCATGCCTAATATTACATCAAATTCAACCAGAGGAATAATTACAAGATTTATAGGAAGTGCATTCCCACAGACATCAACCAGAGAAAAATCAAAAACCTAGGATGAAATCATCGTACCATTATAGGTTTTCACTGTTAATTCTATATATAATTATTTTGGTGTAATATTAACACCCTTATAAAATTATTTAGATATGAAATAGTGGGTAGATACAAAATCAAATATGACATCAATAGTTCTATAGTGGATGGTAAGTGTACCATTATTCGCATAATTAACTCACACCTCATTAGAAATAGATATTTCATGATATTTCCCCTTAACCCTCAGATTAATAGGTTACTGATTTCAATAATAATCAATAGACCTTGGGTTTGGGTAATGGTTATCATAATTTGAATTCTCATTTCACAAGTATCACTAATGAGGGGGAGGTGAATTATTTTCCTCTCTCTCTCCATTATTCTTTTGAGCTAAATTCTTCCCATAATTTTGATAATCAATTGCCTGGAGACCTTCCTTTCCACACATAAAATATTTACTAAGCCCCTTTAATAAAAATTCCTCCTTTATTATTCCTACATTGAGAGCATAAAGGAAAAATCATATACTTTTATCCATGGTTTTTAGAGTTTCCTTTGAACTCTTTATTCCCTTTCTTGTCAAAACCATGAGGTTGAAACCTAACTCCAACCTCCATTTCAACCATGATTGCACAATGAACAATATATTTGTATATAAAAAATTATCTTATGGATAAATCCCTTATGATTCATGTATTTAATCCACTGAAGAACCTATCAACTTTAATTTTGAGTTGGATCATAATTCCTAAAACGTACCTCACAAGTGTCATAAAATTAGACTCATAGGTACCAACTGATTCATCATCCCTTTTCTTTAACTCAAGGAACTCTTTATCCATCTTAGTAAAAATAATTCTAGTAAAGTACTTATTGAAAAATAAGTTATTGATGTCATACAAATCCATGTATTAATTCTCATTTTACTGCCTTCTATTCTTGATTAGAGTCCACCAATGGTCCGCTTCACCTTCCAACTGATAAAAAGTTATAATAACATTATCATGCTCCAAACACTGGATAAAGGAGAATATATTTTTAATTGTGATGATCCCTTATTTAAAAACAATTGTATCATATGACCCTCTAAAAGAAGGTGGATGTTTCCTCATGAAGGACTCAACTGAATGTTGTTCCCTCCATTTCTCATATAGAAGTCCACCATGATTCATATCTTGAGAAATTATTGTGAGTATAGAAATGAAGTTTTTTATTCATAATCCCATTGAATTTAGTTTCTCAGGAGTGTAATTGTTTCATTTTCAACCTCAATCACCATTAATGTTGTTTCTTTAGGCTCTACCCATTAACTAAAAACAAAATCATAGATTAAGAAACAATTATCATAATAAGGGACTGCATAATCATGAAACTTCACTAATTGGATTTCTATATAATGACACCTTCCATAATATATGATACCTTAGGTATATCCTAAGTTATTACTATCTAACTTATATTTAAATCCTTCATGATGGTTCATGAAGATTTTGTGAATTCCCAAATCATAATCCTCATGAGTGTCAAACTATGTGTGTAGCAAGGCCCATTGTTGTATACCAGATTACCCCAAGTCAGGCCAAGAACATCCTTTCAGAGTCATTACCCCTATGTACATTTGTTCGAGAGCCACATCCACTTGTATTATATATATAGGTTATTATTTCTAGGAAATCACTCACTTTATCCTTTAACAAAATTCTAAAAAAAATTCATATACTTTCCTTATTCTTAGACATATCCTTATAAATGTCCTTATTTTTCTTTATAATTTTTTCTCATCCTGAATTTCAAAGGTTAAATAAACCTTTACTATGATTCCAACTATAGAGACCCTTTTCTTTTCATAAATTAACATTACATAACATTTGGGGGATACTTAAAACATTCTACAAACATACACCCAAATACTATATTAGTCTACTGCCTTTGGAAACATGGAAACATAAACACTAGTATATAAATGAGATAAATTATATCCCACTAGGTTCTTCTTCACTAGATCCCTTCTTATACACATAAAAAATAATACATATCTTCATAACCTGGGAAATTAAACATAAAAATGGTGTGATCAGATGCTTGGTAAGGGTAAATAAGGGAGACATGCAAGCATAAAAATGATCATATGGGTATCAGAATGTGATCATGAAAATAGAATATCATACCTTGCATATTAAAGATCATAAACTGTAATCCTGGAATAAATATTAGCAGTTCATAAGACATAAATCATAAGAAAATAGATAATTTAATCCATGAAATCATACCTTTAGAATAAAACATGTAATTTTGTTGAACACTTAAGAAAATATAATGATTTCCATATTAGCCAAGGCATCACTACCAAGGCCATATTAGTAGACAAAGTCCTTTAATGATCCAAGTTCACACCCTACAATAGACCTGTATTTCTGAACCAAGTTCACTACTCATTCTAGCCCTATAATACTGAACCAATTTCACTCCTCATTCTAGTCATGTTTGTCCCATGATATATAAATCTTTACCAAATTCATTGGAGGGAGATATAGGTCCCACCCATCTCATCATTAAATCATACATTCATGTGCCAAAATATCATAAATAATCATATCATAAACCATGAAATGAAATGGTTATTATAAACATGTAATCATTTCATAACATGTGATAAAATATAGTTTTCTTATTCATTTCATCATAAACATAACCTGTGAAAATAAGTGTGTTTCAAAAGCATATAACCCATGAAATAGAAACGGGTTTCATAAACCCCATTCTATAAAAACATAATCTATTAAGATAAATAATATTAATGGAAAAATGAATAATTCCCCCTGAAAGGCATGATTAACACCAATATATGTTATCTTATTTGGGAAAAAATTTTGAAATAACTTTTAAAAGCATTTCTTGAGGAAAACATTCTTGCTTCTTTGAAAATTGATTTTTAAAACATAAAACATTTTGAATACATTTTTATTTGAAAAAAAAATTGAAAACATATAAAGGAATATTTTAAAACAATGAAACATTTTTAAAATCTTTTTTCCTTGAAAATTATCTTCATGTATCATTTTAAAACATTTTTTAAAACATGGTTTTTGAAATAAAATAGATTCCCGACTGAAGAGAGAAATATGGTCAAATTTTCTTAAAACCTTTTTATTAATAATATTATATAAAAAAATTGGAAAATTGTAATAATAAATGAATATATCTTGAATAAAATGAGGATAAAAAAAACTGATGAGTGTTCTTGAGATATGGATCATACGATTTCACCAAAGAATCATAATAATAAATAATATCGAAAACTGATGAGATTGTTTCAATAAACTCTTACCACTTGGTTACTTGGGATCTTATTATCCATGTAAGAAAATGAAATTATATGAAGATTAAAATATAATTAAAATAATTAGATACATTATATAACTTGTAAAATGGAATTATATGCACCTTGAAAAAGAATTTAAGTGCATAATAAAACATGATTCTTAAAAAAGGCAAATTGACACGAAACTTTTTTTCCGATTTGGTAACTTTTGAAACTTAAACCCAATGAACGAAATATAATAAAATGGATATTTAAATACCCCAATATTTAGTTATAAGAATCTTTGAATAAATACATGGGAATTATATACACCACAAAAAAGTAATGGGTGGTGAATAAAGCAAGTATCTCAAGAAAATAAAAATTGATATGAAATCTCATTACATTTTGTCTTGAATCTCTTCATACTCATACAATATTCCTATATAATAAATTTAATTTTATTATGAATATTTTAATAAATAATATTATTATATATAATACTATATATTGTTTCATTATTACATTATATTACCCTCTAGTTAACAATCATATCTTAAGAATTTACATCAGGTGATATTTGCTTTGTTCTTCACAAGTGTCTTAATTTTTTATATCTTTGGTCCTTATAATTATATATCATGATTTCCATAATTTACACCATGATATAAATATCATGTAAATTCATTATTATTTTTATTATAATAATCTATAGAATATATAATTATGAAATAGAATACACTATTCATGGAGACTGTGAGCCGTTAGTACGCATGAACATTGTTTCTGTTTTTATTGTTCTATTAAAAGAAAGAAACAAAATGAAATATACATATAGATATATATATATTATATTTAGATTAGAATTGATATTTCATATATATCACAAAATTTCACTAAACACATCATTAATACATTCCATGTAATATGTGAATGAATCACATCACTTTGAGGGAGCGATAGTTCACACTTCCTCAAACGAAATTATTATATTTACAGAAAATTGAAATTATAAAGATATGTGTTTTGAAAGAATTAAAATAGCCTAAATAGATAAAAAATATAATATATAACAAATGTAAATATATTTTCCATCCTAATATCCACCATGAGATATGATAAAGGAAAAATAAACAATCATCTTTTAGTGATGTGGTATTTCACCATACATGTAAACATTATGATTATTAACCATTAGATGGAAGTGTGTGTAAGTGTAGGTAGAAATAATAGCATAAAAACATCATAGTAATTTGATTATGTGGGTGTTATCATTGAATCATGTAATAATATTATTTTAGGTAGTGTAAAAAATTTAAAATAATAGAGATTGAGGGAGGGTGTTACCTCTTTATTAGATAACACTTTTTTCTGTGTAACAAAGGGCTTCCTTGGAAGGTTTTCTGGCCAGAATGAAGATTAAAGGATTAGGGGAGGGATTTTGTGGATATATTTGGGAATATATTGGTCAATCAAAACTTTATTGATAGGTGTGAGGAAGTGGGAGGAGAGGATTATTTTTATAGTGGAGAAGGAGTTGCACTCTTGTAAATTTTGGGAGAAAGAATTCCACCCATGTTTCTCCCAGGTCAATTGGATCCAATAATGTACCAAATTAGATAAAAGTGAGTATATGGTCTCAATATGTCCATCAAATGGGTCTTGTACATGTTTATAGGTAGTTTTTTCCCTTAAGATTAATTTTTAGTCCCTTATTAAGCTTAATGTTACCTTAATCCTTATAATAAATATTAATTACTTTCGCTAATAGTTTTGGTCAAAAAATAAGTTTAACATATTAGAACTTATAAATTATGATTATTAAAAATATGGAATCCATTTTTCTAAACTCCAATCACATTAGTGGTATAAATTAATTTAAATTTAATCCCGCAATGGGGTCGACAATGCTGGTATTTAAAGTAAAAATGATCAAATGTTTTCTATCTTTTTATATTAAATTTCAAATAGAAATTGATTACAATAAAACAAATTAGGTTTATTTATAAAAATATGATATAATTAAACTTTTAAATCAAATTAAAATATAATTTATCATTATAAATAAATTATATGAAAAAGAAGTTTTGAATTAAAATCAGGTATTTTCACTATTCATCCAAAAATGAGGTTTCTTAGAAAAATACCATAAATTCACCCTAAGATAATTTTGAAATGATAAATTCAAAATTTAATTTTTTTTATCAAATTAAATTTCTAATTATCATTAAATTTATTTTTTTATTTTTCACTAAAAGACATTAAAATCATTTCATTTGAGAAATAGTATTATAAAATATATATGGACTTTTCCAAAAATTATATCATTCTTTATCAATATGTTTTATTTATATAAAACCATTATTAACAATTTTTGAAAATTACTTATTAAAATTCATATTACTATGTTTAACAATTAGGTATTAATAATCTCATTTAAATAATTATAATAATAAAATTATGTGTTGTAGAAAATCAATTTTTCAAGTAATGTATGCTAGTTCGGTGTTGCGTGTAACATATGCCAAGTTAGTTCTTCATATAACTTATTCCAAGTTTGTGTTGTGTGTAACTTACTCCAAGTCAGTGTTGCATGTAAGATTTTCCAAACTAGTGTCGTCTAAAAGGAATTTTTGACTTAGTTCAATATAATACATCAATGAAAATTTAATTTATTTGAGAAGGAATAAAGGTCCATAAAAAATTTGGGTGTTACACTTATACCCTTTTATCACCCATTCATTGAAAATTATGTGTTAAAATCACTATTTTGGGTAATAAATGCTTTATTTTTTAGATATGTTGTGGTTCAGTAGTTTTGGTCCTTGTTCTTTGATTATGGTTACCTCATCTTCAAAATGTTAATAATTATATAAATATCATATATATTCATTATATACATTACTAGTACTCCGCCCATGCACAAGCACAGGAATATTAATTTTTCTTTTAAATCATATAGTTCTACATATAAAATAATTGTTTGGACATAGAAACCAAAAAACCAAAAACAGATTGAAGACAAAGCAATTTAAACACTGAAACATTGCAACATCAAATAGTTGGGAGAAAAAAGAAGATTTTCTGGACAGATATATGAAGAGGAATGAAAAGTAATAAAACATGATTCAAAGATAAAAAATATGATGTGTCATAAATTATATATTAATGGAATGAAACCTTATTTTTACTGTAGAGAAATCAAAAAACTGATGTGATGGTCCAACACTTTTGGATGTTGATTGATTGCAAATTCGATTCATGCAATAGTTCAACATAGCTCATAAAAAAAGATTAAAATATAGATATTGTACAAAAACCACCCACCCAGCACAAATGAGTATTAAATTAATTTTCTAACAAACCTGATTAAAATGTTTTTGGATTTTCTCATTCATATAATTGATTCAAAATTGTGCAAAACTGCATGGTAATAAAAAAAATTAAGAACTGTAAGTAAAATGTATCGTGAATTTTATAAGAAACCCTTAATAAATAACAAAGGCCCAACTCCAAAAGTAGATTAAAGGCAGCACCCATAGAAATATAATGAATTATCAGTAACAACATAACTACATAACAACAATCCTGAAAAGACAATGTAAAATCTTCATCATAATGATGATAGGCAGGTATCTCTATATATGCATGTAAACATGGAGATTTTGTGAATAAGAGGATATATGCTCAAAATGACCATTGTCTAGTGTAACACCCCAAGATTTTATGAAAAATATTATTTTAATTTCATTAATGTCTTGTGTTGTATTCTACACCAAGATTACCTTGCGCTATACGCAACACCGTATTAGCTTGCAGTATACGCAACACTATTCTTGTACCGTGTTACACACAATTTTGATAATAGTTATTCTACGCAACATTGAGTATATATATATATATTCAATGTATAAATGAAATATGGTTGGATTCTGTTATACGAAACAACGAAGGATTCTTTCACAACACGCAACCCTGACTTGGCTTGCATTACACGCAATCGCGACCTTCCTCGATAGCGTGTGTTGTACGCAATACCAGGTTTTAATAAACAATGATATATTATTATAATATTGTCATGTACTAGACGTTATGAATAGTATTAACTAAATTTTTAATTTTATAACATTATTATTCATCTTACACATTTTCAAGAACATGGTATAAGAACAAAATAAATTTTTCGGGTAAAATAAGTATTTTTCAAAAAATGCAGTTTTGCCGCCTTTTGATGGCGCACCCACTTTAAATATAGTTTTTGACATGTTTATAAGTTTAATTTGACAAAATAAAATTCTTATTTGGAATAAAAAAATAAAAATTTACTTTGGATAAATTTTTCTTATTATTCTGGTAACTTTCACATTTTAATGAATATTAAAAACACGCTATATTTTAATTAAAAACAACTTTTTTTCATCATAATATCTTATTTGGTTAAATTATAATATTGAATTGTTTTAAAGTATAAACAGAATATATTTTTACCATTTAATATAATGTATGTCATTATCATTGATTTTACCTTGAATTCGTAGGTTAAATCAATTCAATCTTTTGCAATGTTTTAAACAAAAACCCGTTTTTATTCGACAACGGGATTAATTTTAATTTAATTTCTGCAACTTCTGTGTATTGAATTTTAAAAAATGGATTCCATATTTGGAATCAGTGGGTCCAAATTATGTTAATAGGCTACTTTTTATTTTTGAGAATTATGAATAGTAACTACGGTAAATTTTATTTACCATAGTTAAAGGTAAATCGGGTAATTAAGGGTAAATATAATATTATAAAATTACCCTAACACATGCCAAAATTCTATTTTGTGGCTAAAAGTAAACCCATATCAACTAAGGGTCGGATTAGATTCATTTTATGGACTTTTGACCATGAAAATAATTTAATTATTATTAAAACCAAAGAAAGTGACAACATGTCACTTTCTTAAATATTATAAGTATAATAATTTTAACTTAGTGATAAACATCATAAAACTTCGAACATGAATATTCTACAGAAAGATAAAAAAATTATATACATCTTTAGAATTTATCTATAATTTTTTAGGATTAAATAAATATCATTAATTGTGACACAATAGTGATGCATAAATTATTTATCTAGTGAAAAATTAAGAATATAGTTTTTATTAAAATAATAGTGACCATAAAAGGCACAAAACCCTGACCAAAACTTATTGGTCATGTAAATTTAAACTATAATCATCCAATGGTCGAATAGTTTAACATTTGGAGTCTTATACAAGCAATTATGACACTTATATTATTTTATTTTAAATGATGCCAAAATTGTCACCTTCATAATTTAATAAATATAACAATTTAAATATTGTGATTTTAAGATGATAAATTCGAGTAAAAGTATTATTGTGAAAGGAAATATATTTATCTTCATCATAGGATTTTATTTTAAATTTTTATGCAACAAATAAGTATATTAAATAATTATACAAAAATGATGTAGTAATTATTTTATTAAGAGATAAACCAAATAAATGGTTTTAAAAAATAATAAAATAAATATTATGTGAACTATTTAATGTGATCCACTAATTTTATAGATACAAATGACATTTTATTAATATATAAAAGCTTTTATATTGAACATATCTTCTTTATATATTTTATTTAAATTCAAATAAATGAATAGTGTCAAAATTGACACTATTTTTATTTTATAAAAATAACATATTATAAAATTGTTTAAAAATCACAAAATTATTTAAAAATTATAAATTTAAAATTTATATGGTCTATAATGTTATAAATTAAACAATTATGTAAAATTCACAACAGATAAGTAATTATTTGTTATAATTTAAAATTTAGAATTTTATTACCACAAATAAACTTAAATAGATTAAATAAGGATAAATCAAAATGAAAAGGTTTAAAATAAGATCCAAACATGTCTAAATTTGATTGGTTGATGATATTACAACCCTATCTCATCTAATCTTCGAATATGAGTCATTTTTTGAGGTTTTTAAGTGGGGTTAGATTTATTATAAATTAATATTTTTAAGAATTCCAAAGGTGCCCCTCTCCTCCCTTATAAAAGGGCACCTCCTCCCTCTCTTCCTAACACAACTTTGAGCCTTAAAGCTCGGCCAACCCCTGCCAAATTCTCTTCTACACTTCCCTAGCAACATCCTAGAGGTTCTGGTCTTCCTCAAAGACCAATTTTAGTGCCCTAAGAGGAGGTCTCAAAGAGGCGCTTCAAAGAAGAGGTAATTTCTGTTACCGATTCTTTCACCTTTATTTCTTCTTCCACTTCTTCTTCATAGGTTGTTTCATTATGAAGTAATAACATCAGTATCACTCATGTACTGATATGTTATTATAAGTATGAAACAACCCTATTTCACCATCTATCCATCCTACGGAAAAAGAAATCATCGCGCGTGCGTACGTACGGAATACCGTCTCCACGCCGTGGTGTAATCTATTTTCCACCACCACCTTACATGGATGGGTATAATGGTGTAAAGAATAACTATACATAGTTATTATAACATCATATTGATTCTGATATATTGTATCATCCACTCCAATTCAATTCAATAATCATGAAAATGATATCATCGCTCGTGCGTACGTACGGACTACCGTCTCCACGACGCGATGAGATTCATTCTCCACTTTAACCATTCATGAATGATTATAAAGTACATATAATAAGTAATCATGAAATATATGACATAATAATGATACTGGATTTATGTGTATATATATGTATGTCATCTACTTAATTCCATTCAACTCAATAAGGAAACGAAAACAGCGTTCATGCGTACGTACGGCCTACCGTCTCCATGAATGGTGTATTTCTTTCCATTTACTGATTTATTATATATATGTATATTCTGAATATATATTATATATAAATCATGTTTTATATTCTGGAATTAAGTAATCATGATCTACGTAATCATATGAATAATTACAAGTCAAAACACTGATGACAAATGAAACGATTTTACCCAAAACGCTCTTTAACATTGAATTTACAAAAGAACGGGTAAAATAAAGTCATAAGTGAACCATATATGATATCATAACAATTAGTATGATTCTGGAATAAGTCAATGACATTATTTAAATCATTATACAGGAGGTTTGGACACTTACGAAGCAAATCGGACCTAAGGTAAGGGAAATATCACAATATCATTTTTATCCGAGATTGTTTATACTTTAGAATTTACTAGGCTGTATTTTATCATCCACATACATGTTTCCTCAATATGTAATATTATTTCCATTCACCTACAATTTTTTAAATCCTATTTTACCCTTCGGTGAGTTTTTAGTTAAAGATATGAAAGGAATCTTTTGTCGTTTTTAGTACGAGGTACTTTTTAACTTTTCCGACAAAAGTACGAGAAGAATGTTTTTTTTAACTTATACTGCATGAATGGATTTTTAAAACATTATTTCCAAGAAGCATCCTTTACATGTTTTCATGTTTATTTTTAATCAGCTTCTTTTAGTTTAAAGTTGTATGACATGTTAAGAAAGGAAAAATGTTTTTTTAAAAGAAGAAAAGATATTTTCCTCAAGAATAGAGTTAAAGTGTTTTATCAAAATTATTTTCCATCTAAGATAATAAAGGGTTCTGTTTTTATCCCTATTATTACATTGATTTGATTATGTTGTGATGGAATTATTTTTATGAATTCCTTTATCGTATATGAATTGTTTTATGATGTCATGATGTTTAAGATTCCCATTTGTATTACATGGGTTATGCAATGATGTATGATTTATGATTTTGTGTCACACATAAGAATGGTATCATTATGAGATGGGTGGGACCTATATATCCCTCTAATGCATTGGGTAAAGATATTATATCTCATGAGATAGACATGGCGGGAATGGTAGGTTATACCGGTTCAGTGAAACAGGACTGAAACGAGGGTGACTCGGTTCAGAAAGGGACTTTGTCCACTAAGATAGTCTTGGAAATGAGTCTTGACTAACAAGAAATGATTCTCTATGATTATGTGTGAATGCCACAAGGTTTCATGTTTTAAGTTATGATTATTGTGATTACATTTCACTGCCATGATTTACCCCATGTTATGAAATTATGATCTCTTTTGCAGGTTAAGATTTCCAAAAGTTATGTGCTTATGTATATGATGTGATTGATATTTCTTTTGTTTACCCTTACTCAGAATTTGAGCTCACCCTTTTATGTTTTCTTTTCCCCAGGATATAAATAAAGGTTTTAGGTAAAAAAAGGAAGATCATTATGGGAGATTTTGAAGATCTTTCACCACGATTAGAAGATTATATTCTGAGTTTCCAAAGACACTAAACTATTACGGTCCTTGTGTGTGTGTTTTTGTTATGTACTAAGTATTCCGCAAATGTAATGTAATTTCAATGTACGTCAGGCTTCGGGTCTCTACAGTTGGTATCAGAGGAAAAGTTTAGTCAACCTTTGGAATCTAGGATGCGAAAATGTTAGTGAGATCCCTAGAAATATTTCTAAGGTATGTCTAGGGATGTCCCTAAGGATAAGTATATGTATAGGATATAGTCCTAGAACTATGGTAACAATATTAGATTAAACAAAAGATGTTAGATATTGAAGTTACTCCCCCTTTATTATGATTTTTGCCTCTCACACTATTCTTTTTGGGTTTTAGAAAATGGCTGGAAACAAGATGATTCACGATAATGGAGGATATGATGGACAATGGAATGATATTCTTCATGAGAAACCAAATGAAATGGGATTTGGAAGTCCAAACATCATTATTATGCTGAATCAGCAATCTCATAATATGATCAATAAAGTAAAATTTGGTAAGTTTCCTGACTCGGCTAATAAGAGAAAGATGGAGTTTCATGATGATCATAGAGGAAAGAAAGTTCAATTTCACCTATGTAAATCATGTGGGAAGAGGCATCAAGGAGAATGTTTAAAGGGAACTGGAACATGCTTTGGGTGTGGAAAAGAAGGACACAAAGCCAGTAAGTGCAAAGGAAAAGGTTCAGTTAACACCAGGGATGGGGATAATGGTATTGCTACGACATCAAAAATGGTTAAATGTTTTAAATGTGGAATGTACGGGCATTATACAAACCAATGCCCTAAGGTAAAGTCTCATGAAGAGAATCAGTACGGCCGTATGAGTAGTATTTATGTTGATGATGATGAAGAGACTACAAATGATATGTAGTTGAAAGAATTTTTGAAGCTCAGTCAATGGTTTAAGAAGGTAGTGGAATTATGACATGTTTATCATGTGTAATGTTGTATAAGTAATCTCATGGTACTATGGAATAAAGAGACATCTAAGGATTGTTACACTGTTGTCTTTCCTTGAGTTTTGAAAGTGTATGATTAATGGTACCAGTATCCATGAAAGGTTATTATGATATTTTTGGAATGTAGATGATATGCGCATAACGAAGGGATAAGACAATAATGAGATGTTTGATTGTATTCATGAGCTCATGATTGATATAAGGACTAAGTGATATAATGGTTTGAGTATAAATAATTTTGAGGATTTTGGTTTATGGAAAGTGTTAACTTTTGACAGCATTCATGTTTTCACTAAGTTTCAATGGGTATTCATTCTTCAAGAGAATACATGATTAAGGTATTCACATGTTTTTAATTTGACCAAAAAGATATATCTTATGATATATGGGGATCAACGATGGTATTAAATCTCTGGTAATCGTTTTCACTATATTATGAGAGTGGACTGCATTATTATGGATAAGCCTAAAGATTGGAATGGATTATGTTGGACATAAGTTAGTATTGTTTAAGGATAGAACCTTTTTTCGATATTATTGATGGGATGATATAGTAATGTAGTTTTAGAAAAAGGACAACCTGCAGGACGGGCGACAGACCATCGCGTCGGACAAGGCTGTGGGAATCGAACCCACAACCGAAGTGCGACTGGCCTTTATCGCCTACCACTGGCCTACAGGAAGTCACTGTTTAGTAGAAACTAGTTTTATTATATTAAACAGTATGATATATGAAGTATAAGTCCATTTTAGGAACCATATATGATTAATCTCACTATAGAATGACTTATGTATATTTAATAACTTTTGCTAACCTTTTGTTTGAGAGAGATGGAATGACCCGTCATTCTATAACATGATCTGCTAACACTTCACAAATAACAAATTCAACTTCATTTATTTAAGAGATGAAGTAGAAATTGTTCAAGGCATGAACAATAGTGAGATTGTACCAAAATAAAGTAAGTATTTATTCTAATTCAAATTCTTCAACTTTAGGGAAACGATCTTGAAAACCAAAAATTTTGTCCTAGTGCTCTTATATCTGATTAATCGGATGGTACCTTAGATCGTCACAAATTTATGGATTTGTGATTGTTGGCTTTTCCATAGCCATGTTCTCTACCACTCTCCATCAGAACATGATGGTTAGATTTTTCTTCCATATCCATATTTTCACCTATGTGGAAACCCAGTGATTATTTTATTTGGGTAACTGTTACGTTTCATACTTTTGTTTTTAAAGATTGGTTTTGGTATTCTTTTTTACGATGTGGGTTTCTATTAAAGAAACTTTCAAGTATTAAACCATTTATAACCCCGACGAATTTCGAGGGCGAAATTCATTTTAAGGGGGGTAGAATGTAACACCCCAAGATTTTATGAAAAATATTATTTTAATTTCATTAATGTCTTGTGTTGTATTCTACACCAAGATTACCTTGCGCTATACGCAACACCGTATTAGCTTGCAGTATACACAACACTATTCTTGGACCGTGTTACACACAATTTTGATAATAGTTATTCTACGCAACATTGAGTATATATATATATATATTCAATGTATAAATGAAATATGGTTGGATTCTGTTATACAAAACAACGAAGGATTCTTTCACAACACGCAACCCTAACTTGGCTTGCATTACACGCAATCGCGACCTTCCTCGATAGCGTGTGTTGTACGCAATACCGGGTTTTAATAAACAATGATATATTATTATAATATTGTCATGAACTAGACGTTATGAATAGTATTAACTAAATTTTGAATTTTATAACATTATTATTCATCTTACACATTTTCTAGAACATGGTATAAGAACAAAATAATTTTTTCGGGTAAAATAAATATTTTTCAAAAAATGCAGTTTTGCCGCCTTTTGATGGCGCACCGACTTTAAATATAGTTTTTGACATGTTTATAAGTTCAATTTTACAAAATAAAATTCTTCTTTGGAATAAAGAAATAAAAATTTACTTTGGATAAATTTTTCATATTATTCTGGTAACTTTCACATTTTAATGAATAGTAAAAACACGCTATATTTTAATTAAAAACAACTTTTTTTCATCATAATATCTTATGTGGTTAAATTATAATATTGAATGGTTATAAAGTATAAAAATAATATATTTGTACCATTTAATATAATGTATGTCATTAGCATTGATTTTACCCTGAATTCGTAGGTTAAATCAATTCAATCTTTTGCAATGTTTTAAACAAAAACCCGTTTTTATTCGACAATGGGATTAATTTTAATTTATTTTATGAAACTTCTGTGTATTGAATTTTAAAAAATGGATTCCATATTTGGAATCAGTGGGCCCAAATTATGTTAATAGGCTACTTTTTATTTTTGGGAATTATGAATAGTAACTACGGTAAATTTTATTTACCATAGTTAAAGGTATAATCGGGTAATTAAGGGTAAATATAATATTATAAAATTACCCTAACACATGCCAAAATTCTATTTTATGGCTAAACATAAACCCATATCAACTAAGGGTCGGATTAGATTCATTTTATGGACTTTTGATCATGAAAATAATTTAATTATTATTAAAACCAAAGAAAGTGACAACATGTCACTTTCTTAAATATTATAAGTATAATAATTTTAACTTAGTGATAAGCATCATAAAACTTCGAAAATGAATAGTCTCCAGAAATCTAACAACATTATCTACATCATGAGAATTTATCTAGAATTTTTTGGGATTAAATAATTATCATTAATTGTGACACAATAGTGATGCAGAAATTATTTATCTAGTGAAAAATTAAGAATATAGTTTTTATTAAACTAATAGTGACCATAAAAAGCACAAAACCCTGACCAAAACTTATTGGTCATGTAAATTTAAACTATAATCATCCAATGGTCGAATATTTGACCATTTGGAGTCTTATACAAGAAATTATGACACTTATATTATTTTATTTTAAATGATGCCAAAATTGTCACCTTCATATTTTAATAAATATAACAATTTAAATATTGTGATTTTAAGATGATAAATTGTAGTAAAAGTATTATTGTGAAAGGAAATATATTTTTCTTCATCATAGGTATTTATTTTAAATTTTTATGCAACAAATAAGTATATTAAATAATTATAAAAAAATGATGTAGTAATTATTTTATTAAGAGATAAACCAAATAAATGGTTTTAAAAAATAATAAAATAAATATTATATGAACTATTTAATGTGATACACTAATTTTATAGATACATATGACCTTTTATTAATATATTAAAGCTTTTATTTCGAACATATCTTCTTTATATATTTTATTTAAATTCAAATAAATGAATAGTGTCAAAATTGACACTATTGTTATTTTATAAAAATAACATATTATAAAATTGTTTAAAAATCACAAAATTATTTAAAAATTATAAATTTAAAATTTATATGGTCTATAATGTTATAAATTAAACAATTATGTAAAATTCACAACAAATAAGTAATTATTTGTTATAATTTTAAATTTAGAATTTTATTACCACAAATAAACTTAAATAGATTAAATAAGGATAAATCAAAATGATAAGGTTTAAAATAAGATCCAAACATGTCTAGATTTGATTGGTTGATGATATTACAACTTTATCTCATCTAATATTTGAATATGAGTCATTTTTAGAGGTTTTTAAGTGGGGTTAGATTTATTATAAATTAATATTTTTAAGAATTCCAAAGGTGCCCCTCTCCTCCATTATAAAAGGGCACCTCCTCCCTCTCTTCCTCACACAACTTTGAGCCTTCAAGATCGTCCAAAACCTGCAAAATTCTCTTCTCCACTTCCATAGAAACATCCTAGTAGTTCTGGTCTTCCTCAAAGACCAATTTTAGTTCCCTAATATGAGGTCTCAAAGAGGCGCTTCAAAGAAGAGGTAATTTCTGTTACCGATTCTTTCACCTTTATTTCTTCTTCCACTTCTTCTTCTTAGTTTGTTTCATTATGAAGTAATAACATCAGTATCAATCATATACTGATATGTTATTATAAGTATGAAACAACCCTATTTCACCATCTATCCATCCTACGGAAAAAGAAATCACCGCGCGTGCGTACGTACGGAATACCGTCTCCACGCCGTGGTGTAATCTATTTTCCACCACCACCTTACATGGATGGGTATAATTGTGTAAATAATAACTATACATAGTTATTAGAACATCATATTGAGTCTTATATATTGTATCATCCACTACAATTCAATTCAATAATCATGAAAATGATATCATCGCTCGTGCGTACGTACGGACTACCGTCTCCACGACGCGATAAGATTCATTCTCCACTTTAACCATTCATGAATGATTATAAAGTACATATAATAAGTAATCATGAAATATATGACATAATAATGATACTGGATTTATGTGTATATATATGTATGTCATCTACTTAATTCCATTCAACTCAATAAGGAAACGAAAACAGCATTCATGCATACATACGGTCTACCGTCTCCATGAACGGTGTATTTCTTTCCATTTACTGATTTATTATATATATGTATATTCTGAATATATATTATATATAAATCATGTTTTATATTCTGGAATTAAGTAATCATGATCTACGTAATCATATGAATAATTACAAGTCAAAACACTGATGACAAATGAAATGATTTTACCCAAAACGCTCTTTAACATTGAATTTACAAAAGAACGGGTAAAATAAAGTCATAAGTGAACCATATATGATATCATAACAATTATTATGATTCTGGAATAAGTCAATGAAATTATTTAAATCATTATACAGGAGGTTCGGACACTTACGAAGCAAATCGGACCTAAGGTAAGGGAAATATCACAATCTCATTTTTATCCGAGATTGTTTATACTTTAGAATTTACTGGGCTGTATTTTATCATCCACATCCATGTTTCCTCAATATGTAATATTATTTACATTCACCTACAATTTTTTAAATCCTATTTTACCCTTCGGTGAGTTTTTAGTAAAAGATATTAAAGGAATCTTTTGTCGTTTTTCGTACGAGGTACTTTTTAACTTTTCCGACAAAAGTACGAGAAGAATGTTTTTTTTAAATTATACTGCATGAATGGATTTTTAAAACATTATTTCCAAGAAGCATCCTTTACAAGTTTTCATGTTTATTTTTAATCAACTTCTTTTAGTTTAAAGTTGTATGACATGTTAATAAAGGAAAAATGTTTTTTTTAAGAAGAAAGGATATTTTCCTCAAAAATGGAGTTAAAGTGTTTTATCAAAATTATTTTCCATCTAAGATAATAAAGGGTTCTGTTTTTATCCCTATTATTACATTGATTTGATTATGTTGTGATGGAATTATTTTTATGAATTCCTTTATCGTATATGAATTGTTTTATGATGTCATGATGTTTAAGATTCCCATTTGTATTACATGGGTTATGCAATGATGTATGATTTATGATTTTGTGTCACACATAAGAATGGTATCATTATGAGATGGGTGGGACCTATATCTCCCTCTAATGCATTGGGTAAAGATTTTATATCTCATGAGATAGACATGGCTGGAATGGTAGGTTATACCGGTTCAGTGAAACAGGACTAAAACGAGGGTGACTCAGTTCAGAAAGGGACTTTGTCCACTAAGATAGTCTTGGAAATGAGTCTTGACTAACAAGAAATGATTCTCTATGATTATGTGTGAATGCCACAAAGTTTCATGTTTTAAGTTATGATTATTGTGATTACATTTCACTGCCATGATTTACCCCTTGTTATGAAATTATGATCTCTTTTGCAGGTTAATATTTCCAAAAGTTATGTGCTTATGTATATGATGTGATTGATATTTCTTTTGTTTACCCTTACTGAGCATTTGAGCTCACCCTTTTATGTTTTCTTTTCCCCAGGATATAAAGAAAGGTTTTAGGTAAAAAAAAAGGAAGATCATTATGGGAGATTTTGAAGATTTTTCACCATGATTAGAAGATTATATTCTGAGTTTCCAAAGACACTAAACTATTATGGTCCTTCTGTGTGTGTTTTTGTTATGTACTAAGTATTCCGCAAATGTAATGTAATGTCAATGTACGTCAGGCTTCAGGTCTCTACATCTAGAGAAAGGTAATCATGATATTATAATTTTCAAGTGTCAGTAAGTGCATAGAAGATGGTATTTTTCTATAACTTCTCCTATTTTCATTTCATTTTATACAATTTCACTCCAAACAGTCAACAGCAAATGCATGGGGAAAAATTTTAATAGTATTGTGACATATTTTTTCCCCAGTGGACTCATTTTTATCATATTCAAACAAAAATAAAACCAGTTAATCACATGTTTGTCTTGAAATGTTCAAACCCATATATATCAAGTACCCTGATTACCGAATTTGAATCTGGGTGATGAGCAATAGAATTACTATTCACAATCCTGTAAACAGTTTTCAATTTACTCCTAAAGGTACAGAGGATTCATGTTCATGCCATGAAATGATAAAATGACTATGAAAATAATGTTGTCTGTTTTATCAAATCATAAAGAAATTAAATTTCATGTAACAGATTAAAAAATGGAAATACTGGGATTCCCAAACTTGTTTATCATGTTTTGTTTAGAATTTAAAATGTTAATTGAAAAATATATTCAGAAAATGGAAAAAATCATTTAAATATTCAAAATTATAGAGACAGTAAGAATACCTGCTATTAATTCTTATTCAACATAAACAATTATACCCACATGAATGGATATGGTAAAATTAAATAAGTAACTTATAGAATCATGATTAGAATCAAGAATGTTGTAATGAATTTGAACACATTTAGAGGCAGTAAGAGTGCCTAAACAAGAATACACACATACATTGATATGGGGAAATGACAAATCTCTGGTATACCTGCATGAATTTTGGTAGGAATGATGTAATAAAATTGAATGCATCATTTGGTAGTAAGACCAACTGCAACTGAAAAATGTTTCACCATAAAATGAAATACACACATTGATAGACGTGGGATATTATAAAATGTTTGATGTACCTGTATGAATAGAGCCAGGATAAGTATACATGTATGAGATTAGTAAGAGTTTCTGCAACTTAAATTTGCTTAAACATAAATAGAAATACACAGATACATGGATGAGGGAAAATAAATAATGTAAGCTATACCTGTATGAGATTAGTCTGGTTGACTAATGAACATTGTCTAATGATCAACGACACCTTTAAAAGGACAAATATTTTTCTATATCTGTTTTACAGTAAAAAGTTAAATGAAATATGCGGATTTTAACATTGTCTTATTATGAAAGAATATAGAAAAAGAATTTATATACAGTTGAAGTAAAAGAAACATTAAAACACAGATACAGAGAATGAGCTATAAAACGGTAATATAACAAAGTTTCAATGGAATAAAACAAACAGATAGTCTGTCGTTTCTAGAATCAGGGCATGAAAAATGAAATATAGTTTTAGTACTATAAAAAAGTTCCACAGTAGACACAGGGATCCAGATTGTTAGTATCAGAATCCATGTCCTGTAGACTTTAGATGGTGTCCGGAAATTGAGCATTATTTAACCTCGATATAACCAAGGATAAGAAGTTAGTTTATGCAGTCAGTCCCCCTGTTTAATTTTTCCATTGTTTTCACATCGAGGTGAGAACAATTACTTGATGATCCCGGGGTGTCCTCTCATTTCTGCAGAATATGTTGAATTTGTTCTTCAATTTCAAAACCAGATATGAGGTTTTTCTACACGATGAAAAAATGGCACATTAATATGTAGGTAACCATCAAAGTGATGTGTAATTGGTGAAACAGAATAAAATATTTTATAATAATAATGACTTTCAATCGATAAATCTGTAAATATTATAATATTTAATCTAGGAAAGATTATTTTACTTGAGTAGATGAGACATCTGAGACTGATACAGCTACTCCTGATCTACCGTAAGAAGTAGAACCCCCAGCATCATGATGTATCTATATGGGAAAGCATAAAAGAGCATTAGACCATAGTGTATCATGTTTTGTTTTACAGTAATTGAAATATTCTAAATTTTAAGAACCAACGTATTTTCAATCCCACTACCCAACTCTGAAGACCCACTGTTCTGATGTGTCTGTGTTGTCAGAAAGAGAACAAATAAATTTGATATAAATAGTGGTATAGTATGTTGAGAGTGCTGAAATTTATTACCTCTTTTTTGTCTAAGGTGTCACTGAAGCTAAGAATGAACACTTCATTATCACTAATAGAAAGAACTTTGTAGCTATTTTTTTCAAATGAACGATAACAGTTTGTAATATTGAAAGTAGTTACATCAATTGAGAATAAGAAATTCTTTGACTTGAATACTTCCAACTGAGGAGGGAAACCAAACTCATCATCATCCTAATTTAAAAATGATAACATAATTTAGTTGTCATATATCAGAAAAAAGGTTAGATTTTATAAAAATATGCTCTTTCCTGTATCAGATAAGCTCTTAACTTTTCAGTTGTTTCGTGTATGAATTACATAACTTGTTTGTTGAACATAACAACTGAAAATGAGGTTCTATTATCTGCAACCATGAGTTGTACCCTAAATATATTCATTGTGTTTTTAATAAAGCAAAATTAGCAGAAGAAAGTGTATTCCATCAGTACCACCGATTTGAATTGTCAAACAGTTTACATATCAAATAGTTGTTGACCTAGCAGTGGTAGTATTAGTAGATAACTTGCATTTGTGGCACCATAATCTTCCATCTAAATTGTGAACCTTTTTCATGCAAGAGTCATAGGACTCATAAAACCAGTTGTGGGTGCTTTGAATCTTTTGTATTGTTTCTGAAATGAAGCATCTTGTAGGCTAAAATAGAAGGTGTACAGTACATAATTTTTAATAAAAAAAATAATAATTTTAAAGTAACAGTAACTGAAAATTGAAGTATTAAAAGTAAATACTTAGTTATTACTTGTTGAATGTTTTTGACATCAGAAATCTATTTTTTGTAACTCCAATATAGTACTTCTGTAGTGGGGTCTGGAATAGTTGATGGTGGACTCTATAACTGGGATGGAAATATGAACCCAAACCTAGAGACATTCGTTATAGGAAAAAAATAAACAGTCTTCATATAATTTTTTATAGCTATGAATAACAAATAACATGGAAGGCTAGTTAGAGGCAGAAACCCCTGACCATTTATTAAATATAAAGAAAAAGTATAGCAGACAAGAAAGACGATGAGTGTGTGAAACTTACCCACAGTCAGACAACAAATCCAACAATAGAAGAAGCTACAAATAATAGTAATCGTCCCCTCAATACCACCATCATAGGTATCTTCCTCTGTAGTGGCTGATTCCCACTCAGAGCTTGGATTATAATGCTTTAGAATCTTGACATACTACTTTAGAAGCCTCACATTTTCCAGTGAGGGCCTCTCCATGCAAAGGTTTTTAGGGGAAACATCCCCCCTTTCCCTCTTGGAAGAAGACCTAGTGCTCATCGGCTTCGGTAGATAATAATAGTCCTTCCTCGGGCGTCTCTTTGGTGGAGCAGTCAAAACTCCTTCACTCTCATACACCTTAGTCCTCCCACCTTGAACTACATCACTATTGGAAGGTCTGGAAGACCCACTATTATTCTCTTTATCGCTACCAAAAATGTCTCCCCACTTGTCACTGATAAGGGCAGAGCTATAACGCCTGCATCCACCACTTTCTCCCAACATCACACCTTTTGAAGCCGGAAAAGTCCCACCTCCCAGCAGCTGGGGATTCTGGTTGATATCTATTGGTGCTAAGTTTGGAGAGCACACCACACTCACATGACCATGATGAGATTCCTTACCCACTGCATCCTCCTTATACACTGCCTCCTAGATGTTTGAAACAGCCTGCATGCTTCCACCCTCAACCACATGAGGACGGATTTCTGCCAGATGCTCAAGCCCCTCAAACCTATTACATATAGAAACATTCACATGCACCTTCTTACCCATGGTATGTATGCCAACCCCTACTGCACCTTCTTCACAAGGCATATTGCCTGAGGGCTCCACAGAACCGGTATCCAACATCAAAGAGTAGGGACCCGCAGTATCTTCCAAAGATGGTAGATTCCCAATACCAAGATCATGTTTTAGACGATCAAAAACTTTCCTTACAAGAAACTTTTCTGGAAATCGCACCTCTTTCATTGGCATCAGAGGCACGCAGACCTCATTGGGATTAGAATCCCTATTTCAAGCACTGCACACCCAAAGGGAACAACCCCCACATGACTTCCATGCTCAGAAGAGATGCTAGGAACCATAGAAGATACACCCCCATTCTGCTCCTTTGTGAGAATGTCATGGGCCCCATTTTAATTCCCTCGCTTAGCAAGATTCTCCTCAGTATTAACCTTCAACATCATCTACGTCCTGATAGAGTCATCACATCCACTGACAATTTTCCTCCCCATAATTTATTTGGTTCCATTCAACCTTCTTCTATGACAAACCGATCCCAGATGACCCAAATAGTTGCAAGAAACACAGTAATTCATCCATGACTCAAACAGAATCTCCTACTTCCAACGAAATTCTCTCCCATCTATGACCCATACCAAGTTCACCGGTGGCCTGGCAATATCAACCTCAACACAAATTCGCGAACAAATTGGGTGACACACAGCTTCCGTTCGGAAATCAGAACACATGTATCTTCCTATCATATTTCCAATAGCACAGAGAATGGAGGGGTTTTGAAAGGAAAGAGGTAGACCATGAAGGCTTACCCATGTCGCAATTATCGAAGGATCCTGCCGCATATGAAAGTCGAAGCTCCATCTGAACAGGTAGAAGGTAGAACCATTGCATCTTCAGGAAGCCCTGGACCAATCATAAATTAGGTCCTCTTCGGACCCAAAGCAGATCATGATGTGCCTCCGGTCAAGTAGACCAACAACCGCACACTCCTGTAGCTCCCAGGATTCAGATAGAAACTGCTCAAAATCGTGAATCGAGGGACGGTGAGGACGAAAGCGAGCCACCAGCATGAGCTTGTAGAGGTCCGAGGCACCATTGAACTCCGCTGTGAAGAGGGTGAGTTGCGGCACTTCCTGGAAGAGTTATGAAACTTTGGAGAAAGAGATATCCTTGGAAACGGCAGACGAGGAGTCTGAATTGAAGACGGTGCGATGGATTTCTCCTTCTCTAGAAAAGGAGGATGTGAGACTCCTCCCTCAAATCGAGAGTGAGGAGAAAGTCCCTGATGCATTTGGGGTAGGGCATCGCCGAAGAGAGAAGAGAGAGTGCCATCTGAATCAATGATCCAAATGTAACCTTTTCTATGAAGAACGAATAACAGAGAACTAAATCTATGACATATTAACAGAACACAGTAAACCTGTTTCTAAAACTGTCAACTTCTGCAATGTCCAGGTTGTACAAAATCTATGTTTCTTGAATAGTAGTTTTCACAATAACAGTTTCTTTATAGTATATGTGAACAATTCTAGTCATCCTAATGTTGAAGATACATATAAAAACAACTGATCTACAAACAGAAAATTTGTAAATTGTGGAAAGATACTATACTACTTAATTTTTTAACCCGGACGAGTTTTAAGATCAAAATATTAGGTGAGTCTTTCTGTTGATCCAAATAAGCTGACATTTCAGTATCATAAATTCCCCATAAGCTACATTGAACCTGTAGACCTTTGTAAGGGTAAAATTAGCACTAGTTTTTAATGTCAT